>CM077158.1:52576813-53859014 GCA_039583875.1 Platanthera guangdongensis
AAATACCTATCCTATTACGCCTATATGACCCGAGATGTACTAAACGATCCAAGCAAAGCACGGTAGCTTCGGAGTCTGCTTTTTCTCTTAGTGGCAGGGTTTTGAACGAGCGGAGAAGTCGACTAAGCGAAGAATCGCTTGAGATCTGCATATGCTACAAGGACCACTTGGATGCGATGAAGAGGAAGCAACATATTCAGCGATCGAGGATAGCTCTTCGGACATGGAAGACGAGATGGACGCGATCAACTTAAACTAGACAACTTCTTGTATTTTTGTCATTTGTAATTTTGTAATTTTTAATAATTTAGAATTTTTGTCATTTGTAATTTTTAATAATTTAGAATTTCCAAATTTTTGTATATTTGCACATTTCTAAATTTGTATAATTTCGTTACATTAATAAAAATTTTATTTTTTAATATTGCGATATTGTGTTTTTTTATTTTTTTTGTAAATCAAAAACTCCATTTTTTATTTTTTTTTAAAAATCAAAACTTGATTTTTTTTTTTTATGAATTAAAAAAAACAATTTTTTTAAAAAAAAAAAAACCGGGCCGGGCTTCGCCTGGGCCCGGCCCGGGCGGCCTGGGGGGCCTTACCAGGCCCCCACCCCCCCCCCCCCAGGGAGCATATTCCGGCCCGGCCCGGCCGGTTACATTATTAAGCCCGACCCGGGCCTGTTCGGAAAAGCCCGGCCCCTGCACGCCCGGGCCAAGCCGGGCTCGCGGGCTTTATGCGCACCCTAGTTAGCAGCAACCTGATTTCTGGCTTGCCTTAACTTGAATTTTTTTAAAAAAAATTTATCCGCAATTCAAAAATTTAAACACTCTTTTCAAGTACGTTTTGATGTCAAAACATGATTACAGATGAAACCAAAAGAAATTTTGATTAACGCTTATTCTCGAGGAATAAATTGGGTAGCTTCTTGAGATTGTATGCTAATCCAGACCCTCTGATAACAAACCAAGAGACTGCTCACAAACTATATCATCCAAGTCATCATAATTAAGAAAAGAAATCATGAAGATTCCGGGCAGCATACATTGAAGATTCTGGTGTTAGGTCACTCGAAGCATATCAGGTGCTGGTCAAAGTGAAACTAACTTCTCGTTGCCCCCAGCTTAAGTTTTATAGGCAAACCCTAAGTTTAATATGGGTATCAGATATCCTGGAATCTGAACCAGACATGTTAAGGCTCCGAGCTCGTTATACATTCGAATATACATTAACAATCTTCTCATATACTTGTGATAAATAACGTTTACGTTTCAAAATGCAGAAAATAGAGAATATCAAATTTTAGACTTGATTTGTTATCCATAAAAGGTAATACAACTAAAATAGCATATATAAGAGTTTTGCATTAAACAAACACCAAACATAAAATGCAATACATGAGTAAAAATCTGAAACAGATAAAATGGATCAACAAACAACAATTCTACTTAGAGAGTAGATCATCAGCATTCATGTCAAAGTCTACTTTCTCTCTTTATTTTCTACTAGCGCCTGCAAGGAATTTCATTTTGTTTTGACTCTATGAATTCATAAACATATGCAATGACATTTTAAAATAAACTAGTTCTATCAAAATGAGATTAGTACTTATAGCAATAGTGAATTAACACTGTCAGCATCTTTATCCAGTATAACTAGGATCAATCACATTTTTATTTTAAATCAAACATTATTATCTTACTTATTAATGATCATTATGTACCTTATCATCACATGTGGAATGATATGACACGCCATCACATGCAATATTATCAAATGTAGAATAATGTGCTATGATCAGTAATGTTAGATTAACCTTTACAACGACTTTCTCTTCCTAGGTGAATAAATCCTGGAATCAACTTACAATAAGAAAGATGTTAAGTAATCAAATGTGGAATGACTAGCATCTAACCAACCTAAGTTTTCATCAAGAAATTATTTGAAATTTTCAGTCTGTTATTAAATACTTGAAAGTTTGCAACTATAGGTTCTTACCTTTAAAAAATGAACATAGGAGGAAAATTTCATATTTCTATGAATTTTAATCTCATCTCTCCCGATATTTTTTTGTAAGAACTCTATTTAATTCTTTTGTCAAGGCGTCTACAACATTATCCTTTGAGCTCACATCAATCGGGGTCATAATCTTTGACTTGTGAGAGGGGTCAACCAGGCTTGTTTCATCCTTAATTGCCTTCTTTTACTATTGAATAAAGTGTTCATAGCAATTATTTTTGTAGTTTGATTGTTGCAGTAAACTACAATAGAACTCAGTTTCAAGCTCGTTAGTGGAATGTGTTGGGTATTGTATCCACACTAACCCAGATTTGATGAAGTCATCCTTGAACTAAGATGAATTAAGTTGTATTTGATGCTTGATTTGAGTTATGTGTTTGCAGGAATCCTATGGAAAGTGTAGACCAATGTCAGTGTACAATGGGTCACCAAACACAGGACCATACAATGTAATCCTCATTGTGTGTTCCAAAGTGTTGACTCATGTGTAGCCTCTCTATTGGGATACACTTCATATTCAAGCTCTAGAACTAAGTGAGAAGACTTGATGCTGGTTTCACCTTAGAAGAAGAAAAAGTTCTATCAAGAAAATTTCCTAAGCAAAGTACTCGAGTAGTTCTATACTTACTCGAGTAAGTTACTAAGTTCATACTCGAGTAATAATACTATTACTTGTGTAGTTAAGATATACTCGAGTAGTCCAATTATGGCTCTCGAGTAGTTAAAACAACTACTCGAGTAGTTTCCTTTTACCTCTCGGGTTTACAGAAATTTTTCTTCTCAAAGTTTTCTAAGTTAAATACTCGAGTAGTACTGTATAGTACTCGAGTAGCTTTATCCTCTATCTCGAGTAGTTAAATTCTGACTCTCGTGTAGTTCTCATTTACTTGAGTAATCTAAGTCATGTACTCGAGTATTTCATTTACTGCTCGAGTAGTCCAGTGTTTATACTCGTGTAGTCCATGATTTCATTCCAGAAAATTTCTCTAAGTGAATTACTCGAGTAGTTATCTCCATATACTCGAGTAGTTATATTTGTCTCGAGTAGTTCAACTTCTATACTCGAGTAGTCTTGTATTCTAGTTCCAGAAATTTTCTAAGTCTTTGTCTCGAGTAGTTTCTTAATTACTCGAGTAGTTCATTCAGATATACTCGAGTAGTATTTCTTATACTCGAGTAATCTTCTCCACCTCTCGTGCAAGTACTAAAGCACTCGAGTATGTTACGTTTGTTACTCGAGTAGCTGATTCCTTTTATTCTTATTTACTCGAGTAGTTGACTCCATGTACTCGAGTAATTATCTCATTCTCTCTCGAGTAGTTCTCCTCATATACTCGAGTAGTCATCTTCTACCTACTCGAGTAGTATTGCATGTACTCGAGTAGTCTTTTATATCTCGAGTATTTTACTTCGACTTTTCCGAAAATTCATTAAGTCCAGAATAACGGTTCTCTTAATGAACTTTGACGTGATTGGTGCACGTGTCTCTCATAATGACTTAATTATGTCTAATCTTTTCTGATCCTATATATAGTCTTGTCTAAACTGACAAACCCTAATTCTAAGAAGATTATTTTTAAGAAGTTTTGCAGCCGTACTCTCAAGCTTTCTGTCTCCTCTTTCTCTCTCCAAGAAACGAAAACCGCTGCTGTCGCCGTCGCTGATTGCCGACCGGCTAGGGTTTCATCTTTTAAGGATTCAGATCCAGAAGGGTTTCCAGATCGAGATTTGCTCAACTTCTCAATCTTTTGATTCGATCGATCGTGTGAAGCCAAGAAGTTTCAGATCCAATCTTGCCGAGATTTCTATTCATCATTCTGATAAAGCCGCAAAGCCTAGAAGAAGAAATTTCTGGTCGACTGTTGCAGATCTGAAAAAGGGATCACTGTTTGTATTTCTATACAAAATTTATTTCATTCTTGCTGGCAAAATTTCTCCGAGTGTCGGAGCTTTTGTCTCCGAGTTTGTAGGAATCTTTATCTTCTAAGTGTAGATCCGTTTTGTGAATCGAGATTGTAGGAACATTGTTCCGAGTGTAGGATTGATTTTCAATCCGAGATAGTGGAGTAGCCGAGTCTAGTGTATTGCTAGATCGGTGAGGGAAAGTGGATGTACCCAAGGTTGGGGAACCACTATAAATCTGTTTTTGATTGGTAGATAGATCTGTGCATTGATTTGTAATTTTTATTCCGCAAAAAGACGCACAATTCACCTGTTCACCCCCCTCTAGGTGATTTAGGTAGGCAACTATAAACTTTCAATTGGTATCAGAGCGAGGTTGATCGTTAAAAGGTTAACACCTTGATCAGATCCTTCAATAGTTGTCCTTTGAGATCTATCAAAGATGGACAAGGCTAAAGATTTTGCCAAGCTTCCTTTATGTACCAAAAATAATTTTCCCATGTGGAAAGAGAGAATCAAGCCCTTTATGGAAGCTGTGGATCCAAGGATCTTCATGATAGTTGAAGAAGGTCCTTACATCCCATGACCGTTTCCACTATAGATCCAACTAAGAAAGTCCCAAAGAAACTTATGGATCTAGATAAGGATGAGATTGCACTTGTCTCATTGGACAAAAAGACAAAAAATATTATAGCAAGTGCAGTCGATGATTCAATGCTGCAAAACCTGATTCACTGCTAGTCTGCGAAGGAGATGTGGCAGTCACTGGTTACCTTAATGGAAGACACCAAAGAAGTGATGGATGATAGAAGATCCCTTCTTAATCAGAAGCATGAAGCTTTCTGACAAGGAAACAAAGATACCATTGCTGACACCTTTGAGAATTTCTTCAAGATAGTGAATGGGCTAAGGGTCTATGGCAGAGTTTTCACTAATGGAGAATTAAACGATAAGTTCTTGAGATCCCTAACTAAGGAATGGGATAACAAGGTCTGTGTCATAAGGGAGTTTGGAAAACTAGTCGAGACAGATCCTCAGAATCTCTTCGGGAAGCTTATGTCATATGAGCTTCAACTCAACACAGAAAGGCTGAAGAAGAGAAGAGCAGGTTTGCATTCAAAGAGAAGTCTGTTGCTTTAAAGGCAGACACCTCTAAGAAGACAAAGGTTGTTCCTCCTACTCCAGCACAAGAAGTTAGTGAAGAAGAAACCTCAGAGCCAAGCACCTCAGGCTCTGAACTATCAGAAGGAGAGTTCTCACTACTCTCTCGACAGTTCAAGAAATTCTTGAACAAGAAGAAGCAATGGAAAGGAAGGATGCTTCCTATAGAAGATCACGACACGATGGTGATCGTCAACGAAAAGGCTCAAGCAGCCATGACATGTATAATTCTAAACAGAAAAAACATTTCTACTGACATTATTTGTTATTATTGTAATAAGCCAGGACACGTCATCGCTGACTGCCCTCACAAGAAGAAGGAGGGTGGTAGAAGAGAGAAAAGAAGTCTTCGTACAACAATAAGAGGACAGAGAAGAGCTTGATGGCCAAAAAGGGCAAGACTCTTAGTGACTCTGACTCATCTGAGTCGAGTGAAGAAGAGGAAGCCTATTTTGGGCTCATGGCTCAAACTGATGATGAACAAGAACCCCAGCTCACTAGGAAGGTAAACTCTCACACTCCTCTTTCTGATTCTGAAGTTTCTGAACATGATTGTGAGTATAGCTCCTCTGACGATGAGTCAGAACTCATAGCCCAATATAAGGAGTTAATCATAGCTTACGACAAATGTCGTCGAGTCGTGAAAACTCGGGCTAAAGAGATAAAGTCTCTTAAAGCTGAAGAGAGCATCTTGAGAGAAAGTCGCAAAGACTGACTCGCTCGAATAGAACTTCACTAATACTATTGAACAACATAACAAAACTCTTGAGCACCTCGACCTTAAAGAGAAAATCATCAAAGAGCTGGAAGCCCAACTTGCTGCTGAAAAGAAACTAGTTGAAAGTTTCTCGAAGCCCAAGACAGTTCTTCCATTCATTGCTGAATTCTCAGCCAAGGCCAAGCGTGCTGGACTAGGCCATGAAGAAGCTCCTAGCAAATCTTCTAGGAGGAATAAGGTCCAACGAAAGAATAAGGCCGCCAAAAAGGCCTTAGCCAAAGAGAAGGGGAAAGACACTCAAGATCAGACCTCGTTCAAAAAGGTTATATTTCCTTCAAACGAGTTTGATCTCGACTCATCATACAGATACTTTGCAAGGCCTACTTATGTCGAGCCAAAGTCCCGTTATTAAGGATGGACTCGCCCCAGAAACTTTGGCGAAAGTGTCTTTAAGGCACCTTATGAAGAAGTGATTCTTCAGAGCTATGGCCCTTTCAATCATGGTCATAACTTCAAGAAGGCACCAAAGGCAAAGTCTGTTGTAGAAAAGCCAATGAAGGAGAAGAAAACATGTGATTGTCATCATCATGAAGCTTCTTCCTCCAAGAATGCTGCCCCTGCTAGACCACAATTCCAAAAGGTCAAGCAGGAGAACATAAGACAAAGATACAACAGATTTGAATGTTGGTGTTATGGTAGAATTGGTCACTTTGCCATTGATTGCTGCTTTAATCCCAGAAATGTTGCAACCCCCATGTTGGCAATATGAGGAAGACCACTCCTAATGCTAATATTCGTAGGGAGAGTGTTCTAACCCGAGACCAATGACCCAAACATATTTGGGTTCCAAAGGCAAACTGATTGTGATTGCAGGTATGTCCAAAGGCCACCATAACGCCAATCTGGTATTTGGATAGTGGATGCTCTCGGCATATGACCGGGATAAGAAGCCTAATCCAGAACTTTACTCCAATCGTGAACGGACCGAAGGTCATCTTTGGAGGCTTAGACCATGGAATCACTAAAGGCTACGGTATGATTACGAACAGTAATGTATCATTCTCAGATGTGGCTTACATTGAAGGTTTGGAACATAACCTTATAAGCATAAGCCAACTCTGTGATAAAGGATATATAGTTTAGTTTCACGCTGATAAGTGCTTGATAAAATCTGTTGACAATATGGAAACAATTCTATCCAACACTTGAAGCAGAAACATATTTTTGCTTGAATTTCATTTGTATAGATTCTTCAACACCAGTGTGCTTTTTAGCAAAAGATAGTGCGTTTCTTGGTGACCAATGGCACAAGAGACTAGCACATATTAATTTCAAAACTGTTAATAAATTATTTTCAATGAACTTAGTATGTGATGCCCCAAATATCAAGTACGTCAAAGATAGACATTGTCATGCATGTGTAAAATGCAAGCAAACAAGGGCTACCTTTAAAAGCGTTATTGGCAAGGATTCTAATAGATGTCTTCATCTACTGCATATGGACTTATTTGGTCCACTGCAAATTAGAAGTTTGGGAGGAAAGGATTATACATTAGTAATTATTGATGATTACTCGTGCTTTGCCTAGGTGTTCTTCCTGAAACACAAGTCAGATACCTTCGACATCTTTACTAATTTTGTCACGCAAGTTCAGAACGAGTACAACTGCTCCATATTCAAAATTAGAAGTGACAATGGAACAAAATTCAAGTCTGGGGCCATGATAGAATTTTGTGAAAGCTTAGGTATCTTTCATGAGTTTTCCTCTCCTCGTACTCCACAACAGAATGGAGTGGCCGAGAGAAGGAATAGAACACTCATAGAGGCCTGCAGGACCATGTTGCGTGATGCTTCACTTCCGGAGTACTTTTGGGCTGAAGCCATCAACACTGCATGTCACGTGCAAAATTGAGCCCTCATAAACAAAAACCATGATAAGACACCTTACGAACTTCTGAAGGGCAGGAAACCTATAGTCTCATATTTTAGAATCTTTGGCTGTAAATGCTTCGTGCTCAACAATGGCAAGTATCATACTACTAAGTTTAGCGAAAAGAGTTTTGAAGGTATTTTTGTAGGTTATAGTAGCCATAGTAAGGCATACAGGATCTTTAATAGAAAAACCCTGGTCGTGGAAGAATCGATACATGTTGTATTTGATGAGATGAGTTTGCTGCAAAGCAACTCTTCTAGTGTGCTTATTGAAGATGCAGGTGCAAAGCCGAAAGAAATTAGCTTGGATGGACCGTCCAAAGATAAAGGTGAAAAGTTCATCAAGATCACCACTCCAACCCCTATTGGAGAGGCTGATGATCAAGATGAAGAAGTCATCCAAGATGAAAAAGTCACTCCGGTGATAGAAGACAATCCAAATGCAAGGACTCTAGAGCTCAGACATCTGAAGGATCACCCCATGGACCATATCATAAGAGATCCCCGGGATGGTGTCAGAACTCGTAAAGGTTCAACTAATGAGAATCTATATTTAAGTTTTCACTCACAGGTTGAACCAAAGAAGTTTGAGGAAGTAAACTCAGACACATCGTGGATAATGGCGATGGAAGAAGAACTAAACCAGTTCAAGCGCTGCAAAGTATAGAAGCTTGTTCCAAGACCCAAAGGTAAGAACGTCATTGGGACAAAATGGATCTATAGGAACAAGATGGATGAGGATGGAACGATAGTAAAGAACAAGGCCAGACTTGTCGCAAACGGCTATCATCAAGAAGAAGGAATCGATTTCGACCAGACATACGCTCCAGTGGCAATGCTGGAGGCAATAAGGTTATTCCTAGCATATGCTGCACTCAAAGGCTTCACTGTCTACCAGATGGACGTGAAGTCTGCCTTCCTTAATGGTGACATAAAGGAAGAGCTGTATGTGGAACAACCTCCAGGTTTCGTTGATTCTAACTTTCCTGATTACGTTTATGTACTGCATAAAGCGTTATATGGCCTGAAACAAGCTCCTCGAGCTTGGTATGAGACGCTGTCTAGCTTTCTACTTGAGAACAAGTTCACAAGGGGAAAGATAGGCAACACATTATTTCTTAGGGAAATTAAAGGCAAGATTTTGCTAGTGCAAATCTATGTCGACGACATTATTTTTGGCTCTACTGATGACAACCTCTGCAAGAAGTTTTCAAAACTTATGCAAAGGAAGTTTGAAATGAGCAGTATGGGCGAGCTGAAGTATTTCTTAGGGCTTCAAGTAAAACAGTCTGAATATGAAATTTTCATCTCACAGACCAAGTTCACCAAAGAGCTGATTAAGAAATTCGGAATGGAGAACGCAATCTCGATGAGGACTCCAATGGTTTCAACTATGTCTCTGGACAAGGATGAAAAAGGGAAACCTTTTGATAAAACCAAGTACAGAAGCATAATTGGATCCATGCTCTACCTTACGGCAAGTAGACCTGACATAATGTTCTCAACATGTGTCTGTGTTAGATTTCAGGTGAACTCTAAGGAATCTCACTACGCTGCTGCAAAGCAGATTTTGAGATACCTTAAAGGTACACCAAATCTTGGCTTATGGTACCCAAGAAGTAATGACAACGAACTAATAGGTTTTTCAGATGCAAATTTTACAGGGAGCAGAGACGACAGGAAAAGCACTTCTGGGACATGTCAATTCTTTGGAAGAAGACTTATCTCTTGGAGTAGCAAGAAGCAAAACTCTGTGCCAATTTCAACGACTGAGTCAGAGTACATCTCTGAAGGCAGTTGCTGTGCACAGTTACTCTGGATAAAGAATCAGTTTGAGGACTACAACATGAAGTTTGAAAAGATTACATTGTTTTGCGACTCTTCCAGCGCAATAGCAATAGCCAACTGAAAGAAATTGTATCTAATCACCTAGAGGGGGGGTGAATAGGTGACCTTAATCTTTTTAAACTTTTAGGCAGATTTAATCACAGAATTCACAGAACTATAAACAGCATACACAGAATCAGATACACACAGAGTACACACAGTTTTATAGTGGTTCCCCAAGGTCTGGGTACATCCACTTTCCCCCTTCGCCTATCTAGTAGTGTACTAGATTCAGCCAAACTTCTCCACTATTCCTCAGATCCTCAAATCTTACACTCAGAATTCCAACCAGGTTCCTACAACTCAGGCTCAAAGGCCCTACCACTCAGTCTTCACCAAGACCTACACTTAGCCTTCAACAAGGCCTACACTCAGCCCTCAACAAGGCTTACACTCAGAGAAATGGATCTCCTACACTCAGGCACACAGGCCCTACCACTCAGCCTTTATAATTTTAGGCTTACAACTCAGATCCCTTAGGATCCTATAAGAAATTAAGATTACAAAGTGTAAACCCACAACTCAGAATGAGAGAGAAAAGTTGACAGGTTTCTTGATGAGTTCTTGGAAGAACTTTGCTGAGATCAACCTCCCTTGGCTTTCTTCAAAGCTTCTTGAATTAGAACACAGTAGGGTTAAAACTCTATGCAGATGATCTTCAATCACTGCTGACTTAAGAATCAGATCTCAATTTGAAACTTTCTTCACAGCCTGGTTCAACAGCTGTCTTCTTAGAAGGAGCTCTCTCTCTCCAACTTCTTAGATCTTCTGATCACTTCAATTGATTCTTCAATGAATTGCTTGATCCTTCTATTTTTTCTGTAAAGGAGAAGGGTCTTTATATAGACTTTCTCCAAGGTGACCGGCTGATCCGGTTCCTAACAGCTTTCTGACAGTTGCAGTAGACCGGCTGGAATGGCAGTTGTCAAGTCATCCAGTCACTTCTTGAATTTTCTGTAATTGTCTGAAAGTGTCGAGACAGTCAGTCTTTAAGTGTCGACACAAATAGACCAAGTGTCGACACAAGTAGACTAAGTGTCGACACTAGCCTTCATGGTGTCGACACAACTCCTTGTGTTGTAGAAATTACTTCTCGACACTGCTTCTTTAGAATGTGTCGACACTGATATTGTGTGTCGACACAACTCCTTGTTCTTTAGTACTTAGTTGAATTCTGCTAACTGTCGACACAACTCCTTTGTGTCGACACATCTTCTTGTGTTGAAACTTGCTAAGTGTCGACACATCTTCTTGTGTCGACACATGCCTTATGTGTTGAACTTTTGCTGAGTGTTGACACATCTCCTTTGTGTCGACACTTGTACTTAGACTTCATTGAAATTTGCTGAGTTTCGACATAGCCTCCTAGTGTCGACACTTTCTTCATGTGTTGAGACTTTTGCTGTGTGTCGACACATTCTTCATTATGTCGACACTTGTACTTAAACTCTATTGAAGTTTGCTGAGTGTCGACACAGCCTCCTAGTGTCGACACTTTCTTCATGTGTTGATACTTTTGCTGAGTGTCGACACATCCTCCAAGTGTCGACACTTTTGATATCGACAAAGTTCCTCTGGGTGTCGACACTGCTTCTAAGTGTCGACACTGATTCTTTAGACATTTCTTCATTAAGTGTCGATACAGCATGTATGTGTCGACACTTTTCTTCTGGTGTCGACTCTGCATTCCTGGTGTCGACACAATTACTCCAAGTGTCGACACTGCTTCTCTGGTTGTCGACACAAGCCTTCTTAAGTGTCAACACTTTTCTTCTGGGTGTCGACACATGAACTTAGAAACTTTTAAGCTTTCCCTGCAATTACTTAACCTGCACAAGGTAACTCAAAATACATCAAATACATCTTGATGTATATCATTGAGTGGGGTGAGGCTTCTTCAAATCAGGTACATTTATTCCAATGTACCTAACACCAACAACCCAATCTCGCACAGCCGGACAAAGCATATAGAGCTAAGGTATCACTTCATCTGGGAGCATGTGGAGCATGGGGACATAAAACTTCAATATATCTCTACAGATAGGCAAATTGCAGACATTTTTACGAAGCCGCTGGACGAGGCCAAATTCTCGTTCTTCAAAACAGAACTTGGGATGCTCAACAAGAAAGACTAGAGAAGCTGGATCTTCAAGAAGGCTCAAGGTTTTAAGGTTAGTCAAAAATCGGAATTTTACAAAATTTTAACTCTTTGACTCGAGTAAGATACAGCCTACTCGAGTAATAATATGACCTACTCGCGTAGTAGCATGACATACTCGAGTAGTCTACTTGACCTACTCGAGTAGTAGAATAACATACTCGAGTAGTCTACTTGACTTACTCGAGTAGCTGACTAACATACTCAAGTAGTCAACTTCACATACTCGAGTACCTCACTGACCTACTCGAGTACTTCCATACATCTACCCGAGTACTTCTATATCCCTACTCGAGTAATTCCAGACTTATATACTCGAGAAATTTCCTCACTCGTGTACATGCCGAGTCGTTTAATTTTCAAATTTTCTTATGCACAAACCAAGGCTTATGATGCCTCTTCTTTGGTTTATTTCATTCATTTTCATTTAATTTGACCAAAAATTAGGGTTATATAAATAAAAAAATCCGAAAATGTCCTACACGAAATCATTTCGGTCTTCTCGAGTACCCGACTACCTCTTTACCTTCCTCAGTCAGTTGTAGAGCCGTGCAATTTCCTTCACCCCGTCGAAGCTTTCTAAGGTTTCTGCATCTCCAAGATGTCTGAATCATGGCCGCCTCCTCTAAAATTGGTGTGGGTTCGGAATTAGTCGCTGCTGGGATTGCAGAACTCTCTGACGACTTCCATAATCTCATGATTTTGCTCGACACCGCCGGATTAACCTTCGTTCTCCAAGAACAATGTCGAATCCTCTTCCCCGACGTTGCAGAATTTTCAGGAATGTCAAGGTGAAGCGCCACGGGACAGTTCTAAAATTCAAAGTCAGAGGTATAAGGATCAAACTTACTTCAACCCCTGTTTCTCAACTTCTTCGGCTGCTAGTTTTAGATACAGATGATTTTCTTGGTGATGAAGAGTATGCCAGAACTTGCTTATTTTGTGGAATTTCTGCTGATGCAAAATACATTAGAAGGGCTGACATGAATGCAAAAGGTAAACTGCTAGTTGATATTATTGGAAAAAAATTTTTGTGCAAGACAAACTCCATAAGAGATATCCCTCTGTATTTCTTTGAAATGATGCAAGCCATAGTCTGTAGAAAAGCCTTTCAGTTTGGCTTGCTTATCCTGAACAAAATAAAGGAGAGCATTAAAACCCACAACTATGCAAGGATCATTTCACTACTCCTTCATGAGTTAAACATAGAAACCTTCACCCTCTCTAAAGGAAGTATCCTTCATCATATGAAGAAGGTATCCATCTCCTCTATTCAAAGATGGGAGCTCAAGTTGCAGAATCCTTCTCAAGCTACTAAGATTTTTGAAGTTTTAGACACAGAGGACAGGACCCCATCTCCCTCTCCATCTCAGGTCCCCAGTTCCTCTGGTGCACCAAATAAGGGGGAGCCTGCTCCTGCTACTTCAGCTAGGCTGCCAACTCCTCCAGCTCCTACTCCTCCACCTGTTACCCCAGGAGATATCCCCTCAGATCAACAACTTCAAGACTCACTCCTCTACGCAAATGCTGCCATCAATGAGATGATAGCAGAATTGACAGCAGATTTACCTCCTCCTCCTCCTCCTCTATCTCCAAAAGCTCCATCCACTGATATACCCAAAGGCCCCACTCTAGTGCAATCTCCAGCACAGTCTCCAGCATAATCTACAGCAAGATCTCCAGCTAAATCTCTTGATACTCACCAAGAGCAAACAGAAACCATCTTTATTTCAGATGAGGCATCACTTGAGCCAGTTGAAGCTTCCCTAAGGAACTTGAACTTCTCCATCCCCACAATCACTGATGCAGGGGATGCCATGATTCCCACTACAAGAGCAGAAAGCTCTGTCACCCTTACAGAAATATAACCTTGGGTAGCTCCTCCTCTTCTTTCTGTTCCATCTACTTCTGCTCCTCCTGCTATAACTGCTACTCCCTCCACAGATTTGCTGTCACAGATTGTCCTTCTCCTTCAAGAGCAGAAAACATACTTTGATACTTGATTAAGACTGTCACAGATAAGGTCACTGCTCTAGAAACTGAGATGAGCAGAGGATTTGCTGAGATTCAACATAATACTGATCAGCTCAAACATCTGTTCCAAATTCGTGGCAAAGCATTAGACCACACCATTACTAGTGTTGGTCAAGTCAGGGAGCAAGGTCTGACTCTTGCTAATAATCAGATGGAATTTGACAAACGAGCTGAAGCTACAAAAATGAAAATCTGTGAAGAGGTTGACACTTTCAAAGATGATGCCATCTCTAAGCTATCTATTGAAGTCAGAAAGGGGGAGAAATTGGTGAAAGAGTATTTAGAACAATCAGATGCTGTCATGCAAAAGCTTTGGAAAGCCAAAGTAAAAGAGATCCATGATGATGTCCTAGCTCAAATTCAGAGTGTCAAATTCTACACCTATGACACTACTGTATGGATGCACAACCAGATCCTTCCGAATTTGCTGCAGATCCTAATATCATTCCTCATCACCTGAACCCTCTAGTTGCTGTTGATGCTCCTGCTCCTCCTCTGCAACCCACATTCTCTCCAAGGCCTGGTGACTCTGTTGCTCCTCCTGATTCCTACACTCATGGTTGGGAAGATGATCCTGCAGATATATTCCTTCATGCTCCTCCTGAGATCCAAACTTCCAAGAAGATAAGAAAGTATGGTGAAGGTACTTCTGCTAGCAAGTCCATTCCAGTCTCTGATCCTGAGAAAAGAAAAGCTCCAGAATTTGCTGAGATATGGTCTCCCACTTCTAAGTCCCTCATTTTGGACACTCTTAAATTAGTTATGGACTACCATGAGAGCAGGAATATTCACTACAGTTCTCAGGAATGGGAGTTATATGAGAAATCAATGAGCAAGAGAATATTATATGACAGAGAATATGGAAGAAACAATCCTTTTGCTCCTCCAATACCCCCCCCCCCCAAGTATTATCCAAAGCCTTACAGCTACCAAAGAAGACAACAAGAGAAACAGGACAGACAGCATCTTCAGAACTAGCCAAAAGGACTTATGAGTTGTGGAAATGATTTTTGTTGATAATGACATTTTTGGATATTCACACTTATATAATTCTAAGTTTTGATCTTACTATCTTTTTTATAGTCTTATGCTTGCTTGCACTGCTTTATATACTTAGAATTCTTTTTATGTCCATAATTCACCTTAGTGTAAAGGGTTCTGACTTCTACAAATAGGGGGAGATTGTTGGATATTGTATCCACACTAACTCAGATTTCATGAAGTCACCCTTGAACTAAGATGAATTAAGTTGTATTTAATGCTTGGTTTGAGTTATGTGTTTGCATGAATCCTATGGGAAGTGTAGACCAATGTTAGTCTACAATAGGTCACCAAACACAAGACCATACAATGTAATCCCTCATTGTGTGTTCCAAAGTGTTGACTCATGTGTAGCCTCTCTATTGGGATACACTTCATATTCAAGCTCTAGGAATAAGTGAAAAGACTTGATGCTGGTTTCACCTTAGAAGAAGAAAAAGTTCTGTCAAGAAAATTTCCTAAGTAAAGTACTCGAGTAGTTCTATACTTACTCGAGTTAGTTACTGAGTTCATAATCGAGTAATAATACTCTTAGTCGATTAGTTAAGATATACTCGAGTAGTCCAATTATGGCTCTCGAGTAGTTAAAACAACTACTCGAGTTGTTTCCTTTTACCTCTCGGGTTTACAGAAATTTTTCTTCTCAAAGTTTTCTAAGTTAAATACTCGAGTAGTTTTATCCTCTGTCTCGAGTAGTTAAATTCTAACTCTCATGTAGTTCTCATTTACTCGAGTAATCTAAGTCATGTACTCGAGTAGTTCATTTACTACTCCAGTGTTTATACTCGTGTAGTCCAGGATTCCATTCCAGATAATTTCTCTAAGTGAATTACTCGAGTAGTCATCTCCATATACTCGAGTAGTTATATTTGTCTCGAGTAGTTCAACTTCTATACTCGAGTAGTCTTATATTCTAGTTCCAGAAATTTTCTAAGTCTTTGTCTCGAGTAGTTTCTTAATTACTCGAGTAGTTCATTCTGATATACTCGAGTAGTATTTCTTATACTCGAGTAATCTTCTCCACCTCTCGTGCAAGTACTAAAGCACTCGAGTATGTTATGTTTGTTACTCGAGTAGCTGATTCCTTTTCTTCTTATTTACTCGAGTAGTTGACTCCATGTACTCGAGTAATTATCTCATTCCCTCTCGAGTAGTTCTCCTCATATTCTCGAGTAATCATCTTCTACCTACTCGAGTAGTGTTGCATGTACTTGAGTAGTCTTTTATATCTCGAGTATTTTACTTCGACTTTTCCGAAAATTCATTAAGTCCAGAATAACGGTTCTCTTAATGAACTTTGACGTGATTGGTCCACGTGTCTCTCATAATGACTCAATTATGTCTAATCTTTTCTGATCCTATATACAGTCTTGTCTAAACCGACAAACTCTAATTCTAAGAAGATTATTTTTAAGAAGTTTTGCAGCCGTACTCTCAAGCTTTTTGTCTCCTCTTTCTCTCTCCAAGAAACAAAAACCGACGCCATCGCCGTCGCTGATTCCCGACCGGCTAGGGTTTCATCTTTTGAGGATTCAGATCCAGAAGGGTTTCCTGATCGAGATTTGCTCAACTACTCAATCTTCTGATTCGATCGATCGTGTGAAGCCAAGAAGTTTCAGATCCAATCTTGTCGAGATTTCTCTTCATCATTCTGATAAATCCACAAAGCCTAGAAGAAGAAATTTCTGGTCGACTGTTGCAGATCTGAAAAAGGGATCACTGTTTGTATTTCTATACAAAACTTATTTCATTCTTGTAGGAGAAATTTTTCCGAGTGTAGCAGCTTTTGTCTCCGAGTTTGTAGGAAGCTTTATCTTCCGAGTGTAGATCCGTTTTGTGGATCGAGATTGTAGGAACATTGTTCCGAGGGTAGGATTGATTTTCAATCCGAGATAGTGGAGTAGCCGAGTCTAGTGTATTGCTAGATCGGTGAGGGAAAGTGGATGTACCCAAGGTTGGGGAACCACTATAAATCTTGCCTCGTCTGTGTTTGATTGGTAGATAGATCTGTGCATTGGTTTGTAATTTTTATTCCGCAAAAAGACGCACAATTCACCTATTCACCCCCCTCTAGGTGATTTAGGTAGGTAACTATAAACTTTCAGAATGTTTGTCATCAAATCTCTTATCCACTTTGCTTCTTATCCTGCTGAAGCTAGAACATAGAGTTAAAATTCTATAGAAGATAGTGCAATGCATGATTGCCTCTTTAACTTCCAGGCTACAACTGCTCCTCCTTGTGTGAAAATAAATCAACTAATGGACTTGTTGTCATTTATCTCTAAGCACCATGATGCATCAGAATTTCCTTCAAGGACTAGAGGATGATCATTGTAACATAAAGCATACTTTTGGGTGTGCTTTAAGTATCTCATTATCCTATCGATGACATACTAATGGTTTTGGCTATGATTACTAGTGAATCTGCTTAACATTCCTACCGTAAAGGCTATGCCAGGTTTGGTGCAGATTATAACATACATGAGACTTCCAATCAGTTTAGCATAGTCTTACTATCTAACCGCAGCTTCTTCAATGGGCTTTAAGCAGTTATTGTAGTCATATCGTGTCTCTACTATTTTACTTTCAATGTATTCCCATGTATCCAACATAAATTCTATGTATTGGCTTTGACTTAAGCAAATGTCATTTTTCTCAAAGCTCACTTGCATGCCTAGTATAGTTTCAACTACAACTAGGACTTTAATGTTATTTTTTATTAGACCTGACTTTAAGTCATCTACTTCGGATTAATCAGATTCTATAATTAGCATATTGTCTGCACTTAACCAGTGTGCACATTAAGCAAAATAAAATTCAGAAACATAATCCAAATGCATCTCAGATGTGCACAGGAACATCATCAACACTTGATGAATTGGGCTAAATCTGAACATTTATAACACTTCTAAATCTTCAGATTTACATGCATAAAACATGAGCAGCACAAACTCCACTTATACAGTAGATAAGCTCGTCATTTTATGTGTGAGATACAAAATCTACCACATCCTTGGCTTTGCAAACCAACAAAAGTGATGGTTACTGTTAAGGAGTAGCAACAAAGAAATCACATGCATTCTTGGTGGGTTTCGAAGAATAGATTTGACCTTTTAGAACACTTCTAAAACTCAAAATCTACAAGCCATGGATTTAGCAACTTCTGAAATAATGATCATCGTGAAACCTGAATCTGACACCATTGTTAGGTTTTGCATGGGGTGGCACAATACTTGTGCGCGCAGCGGAAATAAAAAAAGGAAAACCCAAAAGTAATTTTGTGGATCTTGCGATGACCATTAATCAAGAAGTAATGTTGCAATAAATAAATAAGTACCTTTGCGGGATTGAGTCGATACTCAACCCAGGTGCTCCAAAGAAATCCATCGAACGACAGCTGCCGGAGTTCGAGCGTAGAATAGTATCCACGCCTCTACGAGTATCCACACGAGCATGGAGAACCCTAGACTCCTATCGCACAAGATCATTTACGTCGAAAAGAGGCTTGCCCTCAACGTATCCACGGATTACTAGATTCGTTCAAGGAGAGGCGGTAACGATGAAGATGACACCTAGGAAACTCTTTACTGTGGTGGCTAAGGACGGCGGACAGATGGCAATGACAAGCGGCGGTCGGCGGAAGCGGCGACGATCGCGAATGTGGAATAGTTCCGTCGCGAGAAGGTCGTCGTAGTCGGCTTTGCGATTTAGGTATGGAACAGTCTCCCTTTTCGATTCAATAGTAAAACCTATTTAAACCTTGAACCGAACCGGTCAATACCAGCAAGGACCGGCCGAACCGGACTTAGAAGAAATAAACCATCGAGATAGAATTCGGCCAATATCAACCCGATATTCGACGAATCGGTGAGTGACCATGACGATACACGACGAATCGTGAAGGGGCCATGACGACACCCAATGAATCGGCGAGAGATCACGACGATACTTGCCGAATCGGCAAGAGGTCACGACGATACTCGACGAATCAGTGAGTATTACTTCAATACTGGATGAATCATTGAATGGTCACGACGATACTCGTCGAATCCAGCCCATTCATCGAAACCACTTACCCATGCTCGACAAATTTCCCTTAGCTTCTACCGACTACATACCGGTCGACCCATATTCACAATGCAGGTCCCAGAATGAAATTCCACCATGTCCAGAACGTCATAGGCTTGGTCCTTAACTCATATCACATATGAGCAAGGCCAACACAAATCTATCCAACTTCTCCAAAACTCTTATGTGCGACCACATAGGCTCATATTGCATTGTCAGTGAGGCTACATGCTTGATCACTTCCAGATCACCATGGTAGCACAACACTATTGTATTATTATGTTGCAGTAGCATGCAACTCAACTCGCAACTTATTGTGTCACTGAAAATCTGAAATCCTTTTATCCCACTAGGAAGACATAAGATCGGGGTAGACATTAACCTTTACTTTAAGGTTTTGAATGCTTGAGCGCACTCCGACGTCTATACGAACTTCAGATCCTTGCGAGTCAGAGAGGTAAATGGCAATGATATCCATGAGAAGTTCTCCACAAACTTCCTGTAGTGACCAACTAGTCCAAGGAAACTCCTGACCTCCGCCACGATTCTCATAATAGAACAATCTCTAATGGCTTCAACCTTTGCCGGATCCACTACCAGCCCATCTCCACTAATCACATGGCCCAAGAATGTCACCATCTCGAACCAGAACTCGCACTTTGAGAACTTATCCTAAAGCTGGTTCTCCCTCAAAATCTGCAAGACCACACTTAAGTGAGTCTCATGCTCCGCCTGCGACTTTGAGTATACTAGGATATCGTCGATGAACACTACCATAAACGAATTCAAGTAATGTTGAAACACCTAGTTCATCAAATCCATGAAAACTGACGGCGTGTTCGTTAGACCGAACGACATCACCGAGAACTCAAAATGATCATACCTCGTTACAAACGATGACTTAGGAATATCCTCCTCTTGAAAACGAAACTAGTAATACCATGACTTCAAGTCTAACTTAGAATACACTATCGACCCTACCAACGGATCAATAGATCATCGATTTGTAGAATCGGGTTCTCATTCTTGACGACCATCTTATTCAGCTCACGATAGTCTATGTACAGCTGCATACCACCATCTTTCTTCTTCACAAACAACATCGGCGCACTCTACGGTGAATAGCTAGGCCTAATGTACCCTTGATCCAACAACTCTTATAACTGGACCTTGAACTCGGCAATCTCCTTCGGTGCCATCCTAAAGGAGTGCGTGACGTTGGTCTTGCTCTCGACACTAGTTCAATCAGATTGTGAACCGTACTCATAAAATGAAGCTGCTCAGAAGAAAACTTGGAGAAAGGCGATGGATGAAAAGATGACATCCATCAAGAAGAATAATACTTGGGTATAGGTTACTTTACTAGCATGTCATAAGCTCATAAGAGTGAAATGGGTGTACAAAGTGACGACCAACAAGGATGAAGAAGTAAAGAAGCATAAAGCAAGACTCATCTCAAAAGGTTACTGACAAGTCCAAGGAGTGAATTATGATGAGGTCTTTGCTATAGTAGCTCAGATTGACACTACCAGATTGATCATTGCACTTGATGCTCAGTATAAGTGGAAGATACTTCAGACGGACGTCAGGTCTGCATTTCTAAATGGTTATGTGGAAGAAGATCTATATGTTCAACAGCCGCCTGGATATGTTGTGAAAGGTCAAGATGAGAAAGTTTACTGATTGAAGAAAGTTATATGTGTCTTAAAGAAAGAGCCAAGGGCTTGGAACTTGAAGATTGAAAGCTACTTCCAAGCAAATGGCTATATCTTAAGCCCATTTGAGTACTCAGTGTATACAAATGAGGCAAATGGTGAAATCATGATCATCTCCTTGTACGTAGATGAAATGATCTTTACTAGAAGAAATCCTCAGATGTTCGACGAATTCAGAAGAATAATGATGAAAGAGTTTGAGATGACTAACATAGGAGAGATGTCATTCTTTTTGGGCATAGAAGTATAATAGAGTGAAGATGAGATCTTCGTCTTTCAGAAGAAATATGCTGAGTAAATTCTGAAGAATTTCCAAATGGAGAATAGTAAGGCTATCCCAACTCCTGTAGATCTGGTAGTTATGCTGAGGAAGGGCTTAAATGATGAGGCAATCGACTGTATGTTGTTCAAGAGTCTAGTTGAAATTCTACGCTATCTGACTTTCACTAGACCTAATATCATGTATGATGTTAGAGTAGTTAGCAGATACATGGAGCCAAAACAAGATCATTTCACAATAGCGAAGAGGATCTTGAGGTATGTGAACGAGACAAGAGATCATGGCTTGATGTACTCTACATCAGAAGAGTTGAAGTTGATCTAGTACTCCGCCATTGACTATGGAGGTGATGTAAATGTCTGAAAGAGAGCTTTCGAGTATGTCGTTCATGTGGGAACAACTGTGCTCTCATGAAGCTCGAAGAAGCAAGCAACGATTGTTTTATTTACTTGTGAAGCTGAGTACATTGTATTAACAGTCTTACTTGTCAGGCGATTTGGCTGAGAAAGTCCTAAATGTGTCGCATCATCCATAGGAGGTTCATGTGACTGTGTATGTTAACAACATGCTTACGATTCAGGTTGTGCTGAATCCAGTGTTGTATCAATGCAGCAAGCATATGAAGACAAAGTATCACTTTCCTCAAGAGCAGCTGTAACATAAGGTAGTGGAGTTGGTATACTATAACGGCGGACCTAGATAGAGGCACACTCGGGCACGTGCCCGGGTCAGATTTTTTACTTTTTTAAGGTAGCACAAGAGCCTATGCTTTGTCATGTCATTGTTGCTTGTGCAGACTACTGACACATGATTTAAAGCTTAAAAAGCTTATATTTTTCAATTGCGGCTTCATAGAAATCTCTGCTCCCAATAGAGTTATCTGGCATCAAAATGTACTACACCTCGGTGAAAAATTCTTCTCTGGAAGCAGATTATCTCTCTTCTCCAGTGGAATCTCTCGTATTCGGAAAAGTGATTAGAGCAACTCCAATCGGGCTGTAAAATTCCAAAAATGCAGTGGACCGTATTCCAAACGTTCTCCATTTTGGCCTCCAAAATTGGAGTAGGCGGCATTTCCTCTCTCCTCTAAATTTAGAGGGGTAGAGGAAATGCCCCAGCTCTATTTTTTGTATACTTTTTAAATTAGTTAATTTATGTAATTACAAAACTCTTGTATAATGTTATATGCTCTGTAATGGCCAATATATTCTCCAAATATGACATATAATATATCAATAAATTTATTTTTTTAGACCTACAAAATGAGATTAATATAAAAATTTTCTAATTATTATTATTCATATAAAGAGGAAGAAAAGACATTTTATTAAATAAACTTGCACATAAATCAAAATACATTCATATTAATATGCATACAATTTTCAAAATTACATTTCTTCATTACCATATTGTGTCCATAAATGTTCAATCAGTGCAACTCGAAGTGTGAAATGTGCATCTTTGTCTCTGATCTTTTTATGCTGATTTAGAAATTGACGAAATATTTCAGCTTCACTTGTGTCCATCTCTTCAACATACTGAGTCGGTGGTGGTGTAGAAATATCGACAACTTCATTTTCATATCGCTCGTCTTCGACAATCATATCGTGCATTATAATACAAACTGTCATAATATCATGTAATACATGTTTATCCCAAAAACGGCATGACCCCTTAATGATTGCAAACCGTGATTGAAGTACTCCAAATGCTTGCTCTACATCTTTACGGCATGTTTCTTGCATCATCGCAAAGTATTATTTTTTTTATCGTGTGACTGAGAAATAGTTTGAATTAGTGTTGACCATTTCAGATATATTCCATCGGCTAAGTAATAATCAACATCATAATTTTTCCCCAAGATTGTATAATGAGTAGGAGGTGCAATATGACAACGAGAACGACAACAATCACTCTGGCGATGATCTAAATGAGAAGAAAGACTTCTTGTTTGATCATGTTTGGTCTATCTTAAAAAATACTAATAATTTGATAGATATGTTTGAGTCTACAAAAGGTATGAACTCTCAGAATATTGACATGTCACAAACTTTAGATTCTAACTTTCCCGACAATAGAGAAGTATAGACTTAAATACAAATAGTAATGAAATGAATATTGGTAGTACTAGTGAAGAAGAATCTCCGATCTCAACTTCCATTAATCGACCCACTGCAAGAAAGCAAGAAAAAGAGAGGAGGAGAAAATTGAGTTATAAGAGTTTTGATATTGAGACCCACGCTAAAAAAAATAAAGAAATCTTAGAGGTTTTTAAGAGAGGGCAAGAACAACGAGTTAATGATATGTCTTCTATCCAAGAGATCATGAAGTTAAAAGCCGAAATTGAAAGGAGAAGACTAGAGCTTCAGAGTGCTAAACAAAATCATGATATCATGATACTAGATTTGGATAGCATCAAAGGAACTCCATAGCGGCAGTATTTTTGAGCAAAAAACCAAGTCATTATTTATAGAAACATTATAAAACCACTATTTGGAGGATCTTCATCACTTGAAGGAACTGCATATGGAGGAGGCATATATAGAGGTAGTGGTTACAGAGGAAGTCAATATGGAGGAGACCAACATGGAGGACCAGAATTTGAAGGAGGTCAACATGGAGGAAATCAATATAGAGGAAGTCAGTATGAAAGTGACCCACATGGAGGACCTCAATTTGGAGAGCCTCACTTTGGAGGACCTCAATTTGGAGGAAGTGAGTACCGTGAAAGCCAGTATCCAGAATGCCACTACCAAAAAAGCCAGTACGACGGAAGTCAATTTGGAGGATCTCAGTTCGGAGGAGACCAGCACGGAGGAAGCCAGTATGGAGAAAGCGATTATGTCATACTGGGATATGGAGGAGAACAACACAGGACTAGCTAGCGCGGAAGTCATAGTGAATCCAGAGATAACCTCTCAAAAAATTAGTTTTAATTTCATATGTAATATTTTTATTTTGAATTATGTACTGCTTATTGTATTTTAGTTATGCAATGAATTTTAAAATAAAAACTTAAAAAACTATAGAAAATAATACAATAATAATAATAATTTCTAACTATAAATATTATATATATATATATGAATATAATTTACATATAAATATATATATATCATATTAATATAATTTACAAATAATATACGTGTCTGTATTAATATATATTTTTAACATATAATATATTAATAAAAAAATTATATTCTCTAAATAAGGAGAACAAGGTTGTAGTTGAACAACCAAGTTATCTATATTTAGAGAACCTAGTACAATGAGGATCTCTGTATTTAGAGATCTCATTGGAGATGCTCTTAGAGGGCGTATACCGTCGAAGATGGAAGTGTTCTCACAAGCTTGCCGGTAAGCTCCTGCCAGATCTGTGCTTCAAGAATAAGCTACACACTATGATTGCTCTCGAAAATTTCCTAGTGGTAATGTATTTGTAGTCTCCATAGCAGCTTTTACACTCTTTGTCAACGGCCGGTTGATCTACTGCTAATTTCATCAGTGATAATTATTGCTTTTCTCACTCAATGACCTCCTTTTAGTGTTTTTTTATTTGTCAACCAGTAATATTTTGTTGACTCTCTCCATGTAAAATTAGATTCATAGATTTTCTTCCATTTTGCTTTAAATTTCAAACTATGAAATGGGTCGAAGATAAAATTATAAACACTAATTATCTTGCTTGACAAAATAAAATTCGTTATGAAAAGAATTTTTATTATTTTGGAAGAAATATTGGAGCTCGGCAATCTTCTTGTTAAAAAATTTGATATAGCGGAAGACGGAAAACCAGGCGCAGGAACACTCAACCTATCCGAGCTCAAATAAACAAGATGCAAACCAGAAGTGCAAGAATCTTATATTATAATAATCTTTACAATGTGAGACATACATAGTGAGACAAGATTCGCCGATGTATGCAAGGGAAGCAGAAACAATACAAGGAAAAACTCAAACTGCTGACCCAAGGATTAACCGCCAGAACTACTGTTGCACTACGGAGTCCGCTGAGACCGGCAGGTCGCCAAACCGCAAACCACGCCGCGCGGACTACCCGTTATTCCAATGCAAGCTCTACTCGACGATCAGCAACCTGCCTAATCGCAAGGTCACCTAGCCGCCTGACCGCACAATCTGATGCTGCCGAATTGAACAGGCCGCTAGAAGCTGACAGCTTATTGAACCAGAAAACTAGTTACAGAAGAGAAGACAGTCTTGTCGCTACCCACGACCTGCTGCTTACCGTCTGTTGCTAACCACAGAGTCCGCATTGTCCCTGACTGAAATCAGAAGCAAGTCCTGGCTTTCCAGTGCTATCCACATAACCTGTACAGCACAAACTGGTCAGCCTTCAAACCGCGCAGATACAATATCCAGTTCGCAACAACTATCCGCGAGTTCACTTACTGATCATTCGCCTCCTAATTGTTGTGACAGGGGGTCCTATTTATAAGCACGATGAGCAGTATGGTCATCGCCGTAGTCGATAAGAAAACCGCCCCATCTCGCGGCGAGCACCAAATGAATCTGCAAGTCGTGGATACACAACCAGTCCGTCTCGACATGCAAGATAGACAGATCGCCAAGTAGCATTACCAAGGCCGGAAAGCCAACTCTATCCGCCTTGTCGCCAAAGGCCAAGCCAGCACCAAGATAGCAACTCGCAGACACTACAAAAACAACATGTCCGCAAATCAGCGGACACAGCCCCAGTCCGCACGCCCTGCGGACACAACTCCAGTCTGCGTACCCCGAGCCCGCATCCAAGGCACCAAGCTGACAACTATCGGACTCGACGAACAAGGAGTACAGTCTGATGCCCAGGCGGACACTGCTCCAGTCCGCTCGCCTTGCGGACACAGTTCCAGTCCGCATTCACCATGCTCGCAACCAAACCATAAGGCAACTGCTGCCGAGCTTGGCGGACTGAGAAGCAGTCCACTCTTAATCGCGTGATCATCCGGACTGAGCAAACCTGGACTTGGTTCAGAACCAACCAAGTCCACACCACCGACCACAAGGGCCAGTCCACGCTTACTGGCGGACACTGGCACCAGTTCGCCAATCACGGCGAACTCCAGCACCTGTCCGCTCTAACTGACGAATTCCATCACCTGTCCGCTCTAACCAGCGAACTCCTCGGCTTCCACTTGCCGTGCCACAAGAGCTAGACCAAGGCACCTGCCATGCCGATCTCCCGAGCTCCTGTCCAAGCCGCTTCTTATCGGACTCCGCGGATAGTGAAGTGATCCGCCCAGTTACCATTTGGGATCAAACTGCTGGATGAGCATAAACCGGCCTGGCTGGCCGCCATATCTGTCCGCATAGACCGCGCGAACAGACCGCCCAGGATGCCAAGGAACAAGCCGACAGAAGCAACTCTACCGACCTATCTAACCGCCAGTCCTGTCTGCATAGACCGCGCAGACAGGTTGCCCATTCCGCCACTTTCACTTCACCGTTTTCAATACTTCCCGTTGAAGTGAGAAGTGGTGAGCAACCCCAGCAGTTCTTGTAACCTTGCACCTGGTCCCACCGATAGTGCCTTAGAGAATATGTCTGAGACATAGTCCTCGCCTCGCATATCATGGACCATAAGGGATCCCTCCAACATCTCCCGAAAGGAGCCATGCTTCCCTCTGCCTTCTTCTTTAGCTTCGACCTCCACTTGCATGCCATAGGAGTAACACCGACGACCTTGGGCTCAAGAACCCAAGCCTCGTCTCCTCTGAGGGTAGTCACCTCCTCAACCTTGGCATCATCCACCTCCTTGACTCCAGTGGTGTCATCACAGTTAGAAGACACTCGCTCTATTTGAGGGCCTGTAAGGAAACATGAGACCAAGCTCACTACGTTCCCTTCGTTATATCGAGCTGGTGGGTTGATGATCCTCTTCGACCTCCGAAGAGCCTGATCACGGCTAACCACCTCTGCTGCTCCTTCTAAACCAGCTCCATTCCCGGGCAAACTCGGAACAATGCTCCCCGTGCTTCCTGAGCAAGAAGTCACTGCACTGGAACCAGAAGCACCTAGAGCGTCGCTCCCCCTGCTCCATAAACCAGACGCACCTGGAACATCGCTCCCTCTGCTTCCTGAACCGGAAACCACTGTCTTCGATCCAGAAGCACCTGGAGCATTGCTCCCCCTGCTTCCTGAACTAGACATCTTTGCCCCGGTGCTAGAACAAGCTGGACCTCCTGGTGACACAGACAACTCCATCTGAACCTTAGCAGCAGCCTCCTCCTGCCCACCTTCTGACCTGCTCTCCTCTAGCTCCACATATGAGCTACCCCAATACGACGTCAGTTCATCGAAGACAACGTATCTCGACACAATGAACCTCTTTATCGCAAGATCCATACACATCCATCTCCTTTTCTGCTTATCATACCCAACGAAGACTAACTTCGTCTTGAGAGCCCCGGTGAGTGTACATAGCAGGTAGAACCAAACACCCTAAGGTGCTTCACGTTGGGCTTCACCCTGAACATCAGCTCATACGGAGTCTTCATGTTAATCAGACTCAGAGGCATCCAATTGATGACATATGTTGCGCACGACATTCCTTCTGCCCAAAATGCCTTAGGAATGCCTTTGCACCGAAGCCAACACTTGCTGGTCTCCGTCAAAAGACGGATAATCTGATCTACAACACCAATTTATTATGGAGTTGTCCACGAGAGAGATCCCTTCGGATCTCATTCTTCCTGCAAAAGTTTGAGAACATGGTTGAGTCGAACTCACCTCTGTTGCACTTTCTCAACTTCTTGATCTGTAGGCCAAGTTAGCCCTCCACAAGCTTCTTGAAATCCACAAACAAGCAGAACATGTTCGACTTCTTTTTCATGAAGTATACCCAAGTATACCTCGTATAGTCATCAACCAATATCAGCATTTACTTGGTGTCTCCAAGACTGGAGGTGACGGTTGTCCCCAGTAGTTCACCATGGATAACATCCAATGGCGCTTTGCATCTCGTGTGCGGCTTATCAACCATAAAGCGATAAGCTTCTCCGTGTTGACATCTCGCGTAAACACAACCGTCCCTGAAGGATGACAACTTAGGTAAGCCTCTCACAAGGCTCCGCACTGCCATTGTCTTCAGCTTGTCCATCCCCACATGCCCCAGTCTTTCATGCCAGAGAGCTGCACCATCAGTGGCCTTCATCCGATCAGCATCAGAACTTGTTTACGACCCAACAAGGTTCTTTTCCTTACTCCCAACATGAGCAACGTTCACCGAGTGCAGGACAACCGTACACTCCTTCTTGAAGTGACCAGGCTGTAACATCCCGACTTTTTTTGGGTCACTAGAACTCTAGTGGACCCAATAAAAGTGAACTGAACATCTACCCGAGACCCATAATATGTAGGAGATGACCCTATTTTGGGGATTTTGAGCTAATGAGCTCTGATTCGAGTTATGTTTGTTGCTTTGGACTTGTATAACCGGTACAGGTGTAACCAAACTCGCTTTGTTGCAAACCGAAGTTATATGGTGAATATGACCGTTCCTCGTAGAATGCCGCAAATACGAGAAATTTGGATATTGAGCTAGTGAACTCCGATTTGAGTTCCGTTAGTTTCTATGACCTCGTATAGTCAATACGAGTGCATTAGAACTTGTTCCGTTGAGTTCCGAGGTCATATGGTGAATATGACTGTTCCTCGTACGACGTCGCAAATATGAGAAATTTGGATATTGAACTAGAAAACTCCGATTTGAGTTCTATCAGTTCTTGTGGCCTCGTATAGTTAATACGAGTGCGTTGGAAATCGTTCTGTTGAATTCCGAGGTCATATGGTGGATATGATCGTTCCTCGCAAAACGTCGCGAAAGTGAGATTTTTGAATATTCACCTAGAGAACTCCGATTTGAGTTCTGTCAGTTCCTATAACTTTGTATAGTCGATACGAATGCATCGGAACTCATTGCGTTGCGATTTGAAGCATAACGATGATTATGAGCGTTTTGACTATTTTAGGGAGCCGCGACGCGCACATATTGAATACTTAGCAAACAAACTCTGATTCGACCTCAGTCACTGACATTGGATTCATATGGCCAATACAAAGTCAACAAAGTTGGTCTCGGTCAGTTTTGATGACACGTGGTCAAACCGTGGTCAAATCAAGCTCAGTCGTGCATTGAAAAGCGTGCGCACACCAATTGTGACACGACACCCCAACTTTGACACGACCTTCGATCACTTGGAGCTATTTTGACTTTGACCCCCAAGGGGTTGACCCACCCCATGATTGACTTTTGGTCAAACTTCCTAAAAATCCATTTTCTTAAGGGAATTTAATTCCAAGTTACCCCCCACTTGTGGCCACTCATGTAGGTCATCTTTGGACCCAATCACAACCCCATATGGGCCCTGGATTCCAGCAAGGAGGATGGCCCTTGGGCCAAAGCAAGAAGTCAAGCCCATCCTCCTTTTTCTCTCTCTCTCTCTTTCTCCCTCTCTCCCAAAGCAAGCTCCAAGCCTCCAAAGGATGACACCTAGTTGTACTTTCCCCCAATCAGCAGCTGCCATCAACCCCTTGAATTTGGTTTGGGGTGTACTAACCAAAGGATGACACCTAGTTTTATATTTCCCTCGCACGAGCATCTCCCGCTCGGCATCTCCCGCACGACATCTCCCTCGCAGCATCTCCCTCGCAACTTTTCTTCTCGCCATCTCCTTCGTCGTCGACCCTGCTCGACCCCGCTCGACATCTCTGGTTCGGCATGTGCATCCCGATGGTCCTGAACAAGATATAGGTTTTTCACGTCTCCACATCCGCAAATGCTTTCCCCATATTCCACTGTGAAAGTATTTGTTACAGAACAATCAGAAAAATCATAGTGTAATCTCATCTCATTGCGTGATATAGGTTTATGGAGGAATCGTTTGAATCAGAAAAATCTGCTGAACCTTATATCGGACAAGAGTTCAATTCGATAGATGATGCGTATAATTGTTATAATTTTTATGCACTAAACAATGGCTTTGGTGTTAGGAAATCATCTAGTTGCAAGTCTCAAGTGTTAGGAGAAGTAATATGGAAAAAGTTTGAATGTGATATGGGAGGTTTAAAAAAATTGGATGAAGGCAAAGAAATTTAAAAAAAACGTCGTGGAACAAGAGTAGGTTGTATGGCAAAAGTAGATCTTTGTAGAAGTAATTAGAAGTGGATTATTAGTAAATTTGTTAAACAGCATACTCATGATTTGGATACCCCGAGGAAAGCCAAGAAACATCGTTCTCATAAAGTCTCACATAGATCAACAGTTGTCAAAAGTTTAATTGATCAACTTCACAGTTCGGGCATGGGACCATTTAGAATAGCAAAAACTTTGAATGCAACTTGTGTGAGAGCTTCAATTACTGCAAAAAAAGTTTCAGATCAGTTAAGTGATGCAAGGAGGAATAATATTGAAAAAGAAGGGGCACTAGTATACAAATACTTGCAACATAATAAGGAACTAGACCCCACATATTTTTTCTCAATAGAGTTGGACAATAATAGAGTTTTACGTTCTATTTTCTGGGCTGATTCAAGGGCACGAGAAGATTTTCTAACATTTGTCGACATTGTGGTATTCGATGCAACTTATAAAACAAATAACTTTTTGATGTCATTTGCCCCGTTTATTGGTGTGAATCATCACAGACAATCAATTCTACTGGGTTGTGCACTGATATCTGATGAAAAGGAAGAAACCTTTGTATGGTTATTTAAACAATGGCTAATATGTATGTTTGATGTATCTCCGAAGGCAATCATTACTGATATGGATGCGGCAATCGGTAATGCAATTAAAAAGGTATTTCCAAATAGTCGACATTGCTTCGGCTCTTGGCATATAAATAAACACCTCATTGAACATACACATGCTATACGTGATAAAAAAGTGAATTCTCTAAAGATTATAAAAGATGGTTGAATGCCACGGCAGTGCACTCCAGTCATCAGCTTTGGGATCAAATAGATAATGATAGTTGGCTTGCAAATATGTGGGTAAAGAGATGTCATTGGGTCCCCGCATTCCTTAAAGATATATTTCTAGCTGGAATGTCATCAAGCGGGCGAAGTGAAAGCATGAATGCTTTTTTTGATGGCTTTGTAAACTCAAAAACTCATTTGTATGAGTTCGTGGAGCAATATGAGCAATGTGTACTCTCACGTCGGAAAGCGGAAGAAATGGAGGACTTCATGACACTTAATACAAGTCCAATATTATTGACTGGACTTTCAATTGAGGCAATGGTTGGACGCATATATACCAGAGCAATGTTCAAGAGATTTCAAGATGAATTTAAATTGAGTTTTGAATGTTTTCACAAAAAGTTGAGTACAAATGCTAATTATATCACGTATACCGTTGGATTGGCAAAAGACGATGTCTTCAAGTGGTCAACTGTAAAATACAATGAAAGTGATGCGATCCAAGTGACCTGTGAGTGTTCAAAGTTTGAAACCGAAGGTTACTTTTGTATGCATATCATTCATATATTGTTAAAAAAAATGTACAAGTTATACCTGAGCACTATGTTTTGCGCAGATGGACAATCCAAAGCAGAAATATATTATTAAGTGGCCTTCCAAATAATGAAAGTAGTGATGAAATTTTGACACCAATGAAAAAATGGATCATCACAGGATATGCCAACAAGGTTATTGAACAAGCTTCAATGTCAACTAAATCATACAATTTTGCATGTGCTTCATTCCAAGAACTATTGGTCAAACTAAATAATCTCAATCAAGTAAATTCTGACATTCCTTTGATTACACATGAGGCTAGCATGAGAACATATGTTGACACAAGTCATCCAAAGATAAATATTCGCGATCCCGAGACAGTAAGGACGAAAGGGCGTCCAAGAAATCCTTCAAGAATACTATCTGGACTCGAGACATCACAATCACAAATAAAGAAAAGAACATGTGGTTCTTGTGGCAGAAAAGGTCACTACACCACAACATGTCCACATAAAGGTAAAATTTAAAATATGAAGCATTCACTGTCCAAGAAATCCTTCAAGAATACTTATTTTATTATTTTTGCAGGTTCCAGTGATGTACTATAGTAGATAACTGTTCTTCTAGAGCGAATCTGTGCTCGTAGTATCTTAAATCCTCCATTATGATCATAGGTATATTGAGTCGGTGGAGAATGGTGGGTGCAACACTTCTGAGTTTCTGAAGCAAAAAATTGCAATTGTTTACTTGATCTTTGCAGCACTTCTGAGTATCTTCAATCCTTCATTTTTGCAGGTTCCAGTGCTGGACTACACCACAACATGTCCATGGCTATGAAATTAGCGCTTTTGTGTGTCTGCCAAAATCTGTCCAAGGTTTTGCAAATCTTTGCAGTGAAGTGTTATTTTGTTAAACCGGTTCTCAGGCAGTGTTTTAGTGCAATTCATAGTTGTTATTGTCTGTATTGGCGGCATATCGTACTAGTTATTATTATTTTATCTGTATTATGCTCAACATGTTGCAGATGAGAACAAGTTTTTATTTTAATTTATGCCATTAAGCCCTGCATCTAAGTCTGCAGCAGGATTTCACTAGTAAGTCTGCAGCAGGATTTTATTTTAATTTATGTCATTAAGGCCTGCTCAACATTTTTCTTTCCCTATGTTGCCACCATTTTTTCTTATGACAAATTGCATCTGTACGCAATTAAAACATCCAAAAAAGATTCAAATATCTCAAACAGCAAACTGTTAGATTATGATACCTCATCGCGCCCGGATCGTTAGGATCGCGCCCGGATCGTTAGGATCGCGCCATGTCACCAATCCGTGGGAATCTCATTTTCCTAATCAAGGCTAAACCATATTTAGGAAGATCATTAAGGGGAGATTATTCTTCAGGCTGCCTTTCCCTCTTTGTGCTCGCCAAACATGGCAAGGCCGGCCCTCTCTAAAGCTATAAAATGGAGGGGGGTTGTGATCTTTATCATCCCAAAACCTACAGCAATCCGGAGAGCGGAGTTCTTTGCCACCCACCGTTCTCATCCCGGCGGCATCAGGCGGCGACGGCGGCAGCATGCGCGCAAGGGAGCGACTCCAGGCGGACGACTCCAGGCGGAGCTAACAGAGCAGCATCCGGTCGAATCTAGTCGGATCGACTTCCGGCCGGTCTCCCACAGCGGTTCCAGGCAACGGAGGTGATCCCAGGCGGTGCGGAGACATCAGGCGGTCGATCGGCTTCAGGCGCGCAGACCAGGCGACGATTCCGCGAAGAAGGAGAACAGTATCCCTGTCGCCCGGCGACATCACTATCGCTCGGCGATAGTCCGGTTTCAGCTTTTCGGTTTTTTCTTCATTGCTCGACCTTTTCGGTCTCTGTTGTCATCTGTATCTCCATACCTTATAGTGGATCTTCTCCGGCACGCTCTTCCCGTGGATGTAGGAGCTTATCAGCGAACCACGTAAATTTTTGTTTGTCGTCTGTGTGCTTGGAATCTCGTTTCTAATTTTAATTTTGCGCGATTGTCTTTGCTCGATTTTATTCCGTTGCGCTACCGCGGTACTCGGTCCGATTGCATAATAATTGGTATTAGAGGCAGGTTCCGCGGAGGTGATCGATTGTACGTTCCGTTTTAGATTTGGGTCAACGGTAGTTGACGACCATCGGTCCACTCCCTATCTTCTCAGATCTGATCCGCGAACTTAATCGGATTACCTAGTGGCCCTGCGAGCAAAACAATGGCGGCAAAATTTGAGATTTCCAAGTATGACGGCAAGATCGATTTCGGCTTATGGCAGAAGCGGATCAAGGCGGTTCTCGTTCAGCAAGGTCTCCGCAAGGATCTCCTCGGCAAGGAGAAGTCCGGAAAGAAGGATGACGAATCGAAAGAATTGGATCTGAAGGTCATCAGCACGATTCAGTTGAGTCTAGCTGATGAAGTGATGTACAACGTAGTTGACGCCGAGACTGCAGAAGAACTATGGAAGAAACTGGAAGAGTTATACATGTCGAAGTCTCTCACTAATAAGCTCTACGTGAAGAGACAGTTGTATAGCCTGAGGATGTCCGAGAGCTATCAACTGTTGGAGCACATGAACGTGTTCAACAAGCTTATCTCCCAGCTACGGAGCATGGACGTGAAGGTTGAAAAAGAAGATCAAGCTCTTCTGTTATTATCATCTCTACCTAAGTCATATGAACATCTGGTCACCACCATCCTCTATGTAAAACACCCTCAAGATGGAGGAGGTGATGACGACGTTGCTCTCAAATGAAACGAGGAGCAAATCTGGTACTAGCACCAGCGAAGGTTTGTTCGTTAAGAGCAGCAAACCAGCCTGAGGTAGATTGAGGGATAGGGGCAAGAAAGAAAATAGTTCTAGGTCCAAATCCAGGAGCAAGGATAACAAATGACACTACTGTAAGGAGGAGGGACACTAGAAGATCAACTGCCCGAAGAGGAAGTTGAAGGGGAAAGACAAAGAGCCACAGCAGGTGGCAGTGGCTTCAGACCCAGATAGCGATGCTGACGTCCTACATGTCTCACCCAGTCTCGATACTACTGACGCATGGATCATGGACACTGAATGCTCGTATCACATGTGTCCTGACAAGGAGTGGCTCACCACATTCAGGGAGTGCGACGACGGTCGAGTATTGATGGGAAACGACTCGGAGTGTAGAACACTGGGAATTGGGAGCGTTAGAATCAAGATGTTCGACGGGACGATTAGAACTCTCACTGACGTTAGATATGTGCCTGATCTAAGGAATAGTTTGATATCCCTAGGAACTTTGGAGGCGAACGGATGCTCCTACACCGGCAAAGGCAGATATCTGAAGGTCAAGAGAGGCGCTCTGGTGGTTATGAAAGGAGAGCGCTCTGGTACTCTCTACAGATTGATCAGCACCACAATCGCCGGTGATGCAGCAGTTGCTGCAACATCAGATGAGGACTCGTCTTTGTTATGGCATGTGATGCGTGTAAATCGGCAAGCGCACCGGTCGCACAAGTAATAAAGTTTGGGAATAAATCTCCGAGTGTCGGTCTCTTGAGGAATGAAATTAGCATAGAGCGACAACAGTTCAGAAAATATTGTTATGAGTGTTATACTTAAAAAAGTGTAAAAAGGGGACTTGAGAGATTGTGTTTGTTTGATCTAATAAACTAATAAAAGCTATGCAGGTCGAAGGCACCGCTTTGCAAGGTGAAGTGAGTGTTTCGGCCGCGATGCCGAAATTCAGTTGGGCGAGTGGACGAAAAGCTAATGGATGGAAGTGTTCTTGTGTGGAGTGCAATCGGGTGAGACACGGGTATGGAGTGGATGTGGAGTGAGCGAGGCGCATTCACAAACACTACTCACAAGCATAAGAAAACTACAAACATCCCATTAGATATAGAATAAAACTTGATGTTCATTACAATGTTAAATCGTTCCATACTACAGAGGAAGGGGAAGAGGAGTAAACCAAAAGAGAGTGAAGATCCACCGCAGGTCGTGGCCGGAATAGCGAGTTGTCAATCCGCTTCCGGGCTCAGTCCGAGGAGGCTTCCAGTACCAACGAGCTGTCACCTCGAAGGCCTTTGAGTCCGTTCTCTAGGTTGTCTTCTTCACCAACTCTGGTGGAAAGCTTGGAGTTGAAGTGGTCAATGGCCGGGAGCTCGCCGGAGAGTTTGAAAAGCTTCAGAATAGCCGGCTATGGACTCCCGATGAGGGTGGAGGTGATGGAGCAGCTGGAGAAGTAAAATGGCTATTCCTGCACTCCCCGATCACAGCAAATGACAGGCGTTGACCTAAATCGCGGAGCAGGGCCTTAAATATGGAGGCAGCAAAAGAAGAGCGCACGATCAGTGACGCACGACCAGTGGTCGTGCGCACTGTCGGTCGATGATCGTGCGCCTTTTCCAATTAGACCTGCAACCTGGATAGAAACATCAGCATATATGCGCACGATCAGTGGCGCACGACCAGTGGTCGTGCTCACTAAATCCACAGATCGTGCGATTGGCAGGGACAAAATTGTCGAAAGCAAGGGGCAAACGCGCACGAGTAGTGGCGCACGACCAGTGGTCGTGCGCACTACGGCCAGTGCTCGTGCGATTACCCGGGCAAAATTAGGAAAATGAGAATGTAATGCACACGATCGGTGGCACACGACGGTGGTCGTGCGCAATAAGTCCAGTGGTCGTGCGCAGTATTCCTGCATCGTCGGGGTCTCCCGAGCGGTTCCGGAGCACGCACACGAACTCTGCACCAGCAGAAGAGGCAGATAGACCACCAAACGTGCACACCACATTCCCAAGACAAGGCTAAAGAACAACAAAAACACAGAAACAAATAAAGCACACAGAAACTGGCCTATAGTGCACTTAATCGTGAAATAGGCATGTAGGCAAATATAAGCAGTTATGGCTCTCAAGTGTAGTGCTAAGACGATAAAACTGGTCCAAATGAGTCCAAAAATCAGTGTAAAATTTGGACTCATCACACCCCCAGACTTAACCATTTGCACGTCCCGAGCAAATCATCACTCCGTGGACTAGAAAATACCTAGCTGGCTCAGAAATTTCAAAAAGAAGTAAGACGAGAAATCAAATACATCATGGGCATAGAAGATATAATAGAAAAACTTTTTAATTATACGACGTAGTTTAAACTATTCGACAGACGTAAATAAATATTGTAATGCTCAAAATTAGAATTCTAGAGAATCTTGCGATCATGTGTAGGAAGAAAGTAGGCAGGCCACTAAGGTGAGTGAGCATTGCCAAAGATCGGGGCTCAGAATCACCTCCAAAGGAATCCACCAATGTCGGGGACCATACTCTTGCACGTTCACACTCTCTCCACGGCGTGGGTTAGACTCAAGCGTGAATCAGTAGGACTTGTAGGAGAGAATGGGGCTTAGGCTAAGGTTTGGTAGTCAATGATAAACATGAAGGCTACACGCAACCAAAGCGAGCGAATAAAAACCTAAACCAATACAGCCACTTAGAAATGTATGGGTAACACACCCCCAGACTGAGCTTGAAAACCGGGCGTGTACACGGTCTAACCCGACCAAAATTAATAAATAGGATGTGGATAGAATTCTCAAAGCAATTCTTTCAGATTTTTCTTTTTTTTTTCTTTTTCGCTTTTCTTCTTTTTCTTTTCTACGCTTGCAATCCCCAAACGTAGCAATCAAAACGTTTATGAATTTAGCACCACATTAAACGATTTCCACATATCACAACCTTGGCAAAATAGTAAATACAAACAAGCTCAAGCATTTGATTGCGATGGTGGGTTTAGCTTCAGGCCTTGGTGAATTTTAGTGGAGCTGGATCAAAGAAGGAGTAGGCACAAATTTGGCATGCAACGGTTAACGGGTAGAAAAGGCTAAACAAGGCTCAAACTAGCCAAAATGAGGGCCTACGTCATGCTCACGCTTGACTAACCGGGCACCAAAGATTCGAGAGTAGCTCAGGGCAAGTTCTTAGCCACCGAGAAAGAGGATCCTTCCTCCCGACTCGAGCAATACGAGTCTAGTGGCGGCTACACACATTCCTACATTATCATTCGATTACTCCAGATTCAGATTTTGAGTAGTACAAACAATATTTACATCTGCAGAAAAATATAAATCTACAAGTATAAAGAAAAATTAATTCTATCATAGTTCTACACAAACCATGTGTACTCGATTAGGAGCACTGCATGAGTTTTGAACTACTCTATCCTGAAATCCAAAGCCAGCACCATTATTTTAAAGTTTACACAAAAACAATATATTTGACTCGAGCTGTGCGCATGGAAAAGAGCGCACTCGTGTGGGTGACTCAATGTGTGCAACAGAGATGAAAAAATAACTAAACAAGAGACTGGTATGCAACAGAATGTGTTGTGTAGTGACCACAGACATGTGCTCCCCCCCCCAGACTTAAATGCGACAACTAGTAAAAATAAGCATTACAAATGGGAAAAATAGCTAGGGTAGGAAGTACCTATGCTCAAAATTGAGCATACCAGTCGTGCAACGAGATGTCCAAGTGCGGCCAAGTTGTCGCGCCTCAAAAATTCCTGCACCTGTGATTGAAATATGCACGTCAAACAAAATATGGACACATATAAATATGAATATATAAAAAGAACTCAAAACACAGCATAAGACCAAAAGGTCCAACTTGAGTTGTCTCCCGAAAGCCCTTTTGTTTACTGTCCTTAAGGTGGACCAAATATCTGTATTATCAGTTCATATAGTATATATAAAAAAAACATTCGGCTCCCAGATGGGCACCCACAAAAAAAATATTGTTGTCTCCTTGCACGGAAAATAAAAACAATAAAAAGAAACATAAATATAAACAAAAGAAACACTACCCTAGATAACTATTGGGTTTATTGTCTCCCAACAGGACTTATTCAAAATCTGAGCATTTCCTAACTTATGGGCGAATGAAACTGGAAATGCTCAAGCAGAGGTTCATGGTCGTGCTGCGGTAGCGGGTACCGGAACGGAGACAGAACATAAGCCCCAATACCTGTATACGTATACCTATCGTATGTGTCAGGCATGGGCAGAAAGTAACTTGGGATGCTCATCGGCTCAAACTCCACTTGCATCTGGTCACAATAATTCCTAGGCTGCATTACAGGCCCTTGCACTAATTGGACTGATTCCACAATGTGGTCCTGCATGGAAGTAGACACGAGAGCGGGGTCAAGAAATAAACTAGAAGAATAACATAAAGGAACCTCGATCTTGGGGATGGTCCCGGAGTCATCCCCCGTCGGTGGAATTGTGGGTGCTTCCATACAGCTGTCTAGGCTGATGCAAGAATGTTCTAAAGCTGCATCTGCCTCGTCCATGCCTCGGGCATCCTCACATGGGGTGAAGGTCGCAACCTATGCCGAGGAGTCGTCCTCCTCGACTGGATCTAACAGAACGCTGGAAATGCTAATTTCCACCTGTGAATCAACCTCAACAGCACTGTCAGAAGAAGAAAGAATGTTATGCAAAGAAGAAGGTGAAGGCACAAAGCTCAGTAGGACGTTGAGCGCTGGCTCTCCACAACTAATAGATTCTATGCTAGGTGATGTATGGACTTTAAGAGTATAAATAGCAGTATCAGAATGGGGATAAGCACATGTATCGGTGGACATACCTGGGATGCCTTCTCCATAACATAGAGATGGCAATGGTGCATACCCCGATACAGAAGGGATGCTGCCCAAGGTTGAAGTGGAGATAATCCGAAGATCCGGCTCGTCATCCACTTCTAGCTCAGCTAGGTAAGCGACGCAATCCTTCAATGCATGATCCCAGCTTCGACAAAAAAGACACTGCTTAGCCGGCTTCGGCGGTGCAACGGGTGCTGAAGCCGAATAAAAGTAGTGCGGCAATGGCTCCGCGGGTCGGTAGCTAATCGGCTTATGTCTACGATATGTAGATTCCTGAATTTCCTGGCTACTATACTTCTGAGGGCATCTGTCGCTAGCATGAGAGATGTCTCCACAATGACGGCAACGGATATTGAAATTGGCCCACATTGCGGAGATTTCAAATATAAAGGATACAACTACTTGGCATAGATTTTGCGAATAAAACTAACAATTCCATCTGACGGAATAACAACACAAGAGAAAAGGGATCAAAACAAAACAAAACAATACAACTCTTATAACGAAATTCTCAGTCATCCTGAGTCGCGCTACAGTTGCATTCCCCAGTAACGACGCCAAAAACTTAATGCGTGTAAATTGGCAAGCGCATCGGTCGCACAAGTAATAAAGTTTGGGAATAAATCCCCGAGTGTCGGTCTCTTGAGGAATGCAATTAGCATAGAGCGGCAACAGTTCAGAAAATATTGTTATGAGGGTTATACTTAGAAAAAGAGTAAAAAGGGGACTTGAGAGATTGTGGTTGTTTGATCTAATAAACTAATAAAAGCTATGCGGGTCGAAGGCACCGCTTCGCAAGGTGAAGTGAGTGTTTCGGCCGCGATGCCAAAATTCGGCTAGGCGAGTGGACGAAAAGCTAATGGATGGAAGTGTTCCTGTGTGGAGTGCAATCGGGTGATACACGGGTATAGAGTGGATGTGGAGTGAGCGAGGTGCATTGACAAACACTACTCATAAGCATAAGAAAACTACAAACATCCCATTAGATATAGAATAAAACATGATGTTCATTACAATGTTAAATCATTCCATACTACAGAGAAAGGGGAAGAGGAGTAAACCAAAAGAGAGTGAAGATCCACCGCAGGTCGTGGCCGGAATAGCGAGTTGTCAATCCGCTTCCGGGCTCAGTCCGAGGAGGCTTCTGGTACCAACGAGCTGTCACCTCGAAGGCCTTTGAGTCCGTTCTCTAGGTTGTCTTCTTCACCAACTCCGGTGGAAAGCTTGGAGTTGAAGTCGTCAATGGCCGGGAGCTCTCCGGAGAGTTTGAAAAGCTTCGGAATAGCCGGCTATGGACTCCCGATGAGGGTGGAGGTGATGGAGCAGCTAGAGAAGTAAAATGGCTATTTTCGCACTCCCCGATCGCAGCAAATGATGGGCGTTGACCTAAATCGCGGAGCAGGGCCTTAAATATGGAGGCAGCAAAAGTAGAGCGCACGATCAGTGCCGCACGACCAGTGGTCGTGCGCACTGTCGGTCGATGATCGTGCGCCATTTCCAATTAGACCTGCAACCTGGATAGAAACATCAGCATATATGCGCACGATCAGTGGCGCACGACCAGTGGTCGTGCGCACTAAATCCACTGATCATGCGATTGACAGGGACAGAATTGCCGAAAGCAAGGGGTAAACGCGCACGAGCAGTGCCGCACGACCAGTGGTCATGTGCACTACGGCCAGTGCTCGTGCGATTACCCGGGCAGAATTAGGAAAAATGAGAATGTAATGTGCACGATCGGTGGCGCACGACCAGTGGTCGTGCGCAATAAGTCCAGTAGTCGTGCGCAGTATTCCTGCATCGTCGGGGTCTCCCGAGCAGTTCCGGAGCACGCACACGAACCCTGTACCAGCAGAAGAGGCAGATAGGCCACCAAACGTGCACACCACATTCCCAAGACAAGGCTAAAGAATAACAAAAACATAGAAACAAATAAAGCACACAGAAACGGGCCTATAGTGCACTTAATCGTGAAATGTAAGCAAATATAAGCAGTTATGGCTCTCAAATATAGTGCTAAGACGATAAAACTGGCCCAGATGAGTTCAAAAATCAGTGTAAAATTTGGACTCATCAGCATGCCAGGCTTGGCCATATAAGCGAGAGAGTACTGCTCAAGAAGGGCCTACTGAAGGGGGTCAAGACGTGCAAGTTAGACTTCTGCGAGACCCGTGTTATCGGAAAGCAACACGAGGTAAAGTTCGTGACATCGAGCAAGCGGAGTAAGCAGGTACTAGAGTATATTCACTCAGATGTCTGGGGGCCTGCCCCAGAATCTTTGCTTGGAGGGGCTAAGTACTTCGTGACCTTCATTGATGACTTCTCGAGGAAGGTCTGGATTTATTTTCTGAAGAACAAATCTGAAGTCTTCGAGAAATTCAAAATATGGAAGACTAAGGTGGAGAAGCAGACCGGGAAGAAGGTTAAGTACCTCAGATCCGACAACGGCGGCGAGTACACCTCAGCCGAGTTTCAGACTTACTGTGATCAGGAGGGCATCACTCGCCACCTTACTATCCCCGGTACACCCCAGCAGAACGGCGTAGCAGAAAGGATGAACATGACGCTGTTAGAGAGAGCTCTGTGCATGCGTTTGTTTGTCGGCCTACCAAAGTCCTTCTGGGCCGAAGCTATTAGCACGGCGTGTTATCTAGTGAATCGATCCCCATCGATGTCACTGAATCTGAAATCGCCACAGGAGGTTTGATTAGGCGAGCCAGTCGATTGTTATGATATCCACATATTTGGTTGTCATGTATACACCCTAGTGCAAGACTCTGAAAGAACCAAACTGGATGGTAAGTCCAATAAGTGCATCTATCTAGGCAGAAAGGCCAGTACGAAAGGATTCAAGCTGTGGAACCCAGACACGAAGAAGGTGGAGATCAGGCCCGATGTTATTTTCGATGAGGCGTCTATGCTGAAAAAGTCTCAGTCTCAGTCCAAAGAAATTGTGAAGACTCCAGTCACACCCCTGGAGGTGGAGCTGGAAAGGAGTGACCAGGCTGACGAATATGGTGATTTCCCCAACCCGGAGGATGCGGATGTTGTGCAACCTACTGAAGTGGAGTCGTACTCCATTGCCAGAGAAAGGGTGAGGAGAGAGGTCAGACTGCCTCTCAGGCTACAGGACACTGTAGCATATGCTTTTCAAGTGATCTCCTCCGACCCTCGGTCTTATCAAGAGCTATGAAGAGCAGTGACCGCTCTCAGTGGAAAGCTGTGATGCTGGAGGAGATGGACTCACTTCGAAAGAACCAAACTTGGGATCTGGTTAGCCTACCGAAAGGTGCTAAGGCAATCATCTCCAAGTGGGTATTTAGGAAGAAGGTGTCCACTTTCGGGAAGGACCAATGGAGATACAAGGCGAGATTCATGGCTAAGGGATTCGCATAGAAGAAAGGAGTTGATTTCGACGAAATCTTCTCACCTGTTGTAAAGCATTGTTCCATACGGGTGTTACTTGCTATAGTAGCGTTGTGGGATTTGGAGCTGGAGCAAATGGACGTGAAGACAGCGTTTCTTCATGATAACTTAAAAGAGGAGATCTAAATTCTGCAGCCTGAGGGGTTCATCGAACCAGGCTGTTGGGTACATTGGTCTAAATGTACCTGATTTGAAGAAGCCTCACCCTACTCAATGATATACATCAAAATGTATTTGATGTGTTTTGAGTTTACTTGTGAAGGTTAAGTATTTACAGGAAAGAAGAAAAAGTTTCTAAGTCCATGTGTCGACACCCAGAGGGAAAGTGTCGACACTTAAGAAGACTTGTGTCGACACCCAGACAAGCAGTGTCGACACTTGGAGTATTTGTGTCGACACCAGGGATGCAGAGTCGATACCAGACAGAAAGTGTCAACACAAGGAGCTGTGTCGACACTCAATGAAGAAGAGTGCAGTGAAGCAGTGTCGACACATAGCAGTTGTGTCGACACCCAGTGAAACTGTGCCTACATCAGAAAGTGTCGACACTTGGAGGCTGTGTCGACACTCAGCAAAAGTCAGCAGAGACTAAGTATAAGTGTCGACACCAAGAGCAATGTGTCGACACACAGCAGAAGAGTCAACACTTGAAGAAAGTGTCGACACAAGAAAGAATGTGTCGACACTCAGCTGAAGACTCAATACTTGAAGAAAGTGTCAACACAAGGAGCTGTGTCGACACTTAGCAAAGATCAGCAAAGTTCAACAAAATATTCTAAGTACAAGTGTCGACACTAAGGGGATGTGTCGACACTCAGCCAGAGTCTCAACACAAGGAAGAATGTGTAGACACAAGGTGCTGTGTCGACACTCAGCAAGTATTAACACAGAAGACATGTGTCGACACCAAGAAGCAGTGTCGACACTGACACGTTCAACACATGAAGATGTGTCGACACAAAGGTATTGTGTCGACACTTAGAAGAATTCAGCAATATACTGAAGTACAAGTACTTGTGTCGACACTCATTTTCAGTGTCGACACATGAAGAAGAAGCAGTGTCGAGACATAAAATCTACAGCACAAGGAGCTGTGTCGACACCAAGTAGGCTAGTGTCGACACTTAGTCAACTTGTGTCGACACTTAGTTTATAAGCGTCGACACTTAAAGACAGACAGTCTCGACACTTACAGACAGTTACAGTTATTTCAAGAACTGACTGGATGACTTGACAGCTGCCATTCCAGCCGGTCAACAGCACCTGTCAGAGTTGTCAGAAATCAGTTATGAACCGGACCAGCCGGTTACCATGAAGAAGGCCTATAAATAGACTTATACTGTCTACAGAAACTGTTGTTCAAGTAATTGAAAAGAAAAGAAGATCTAGCTATTCCTTGAAGAATCTAGTGAAGATCTAAGTAGTTGGAGAGAGAGAGCTCCATCCAAGAAGACAGCTGTTGGAACCCAGCTGAGAAGAAGGGTTTAGATTTGGTCTGAATCTTAAGCAGCAGAGATCAAGGATCAACTGCAGAGGAGATCATTCTTATTGTGTTCTATATTCAAGAAGCTTTGAAGAAAGCCAAGTCAGTTTGATCTCAACTGAGTTCTTCCAAGAACTCATCAAGAAACTCACAACTCTTCTCTCTTGTCTCTGAGTTGTTTGAGTTTACATTTTTGTATTCATATTATCTTGTAGGATCCTTAGGGATCTGAGTTTGTAAGCCTGTAATTATAAAGGCTGAGTGTAGGGCTTGAGTGCCTGAGTGTAGGAGAGTTGTATCTCTGAGTGTAGGCCTTAGTGGCTGAGTGTAGGCCTTGGTGGCTGAGTGTAGGCTTTGTGAAGAAGCTGAGTTGTAGGGACTTGGGCCTGAGTTGTAGGAACCTGTTTTGGGGTTCTGAGCTAGTGGAGGAGTTTAGCCGAATCTAGTACACTGCTAGATAGGCGAAGGGGGAAAGTTGATGTACCCAAACCTTGGGGAACCACTATAAAACTGTGTGTCTACTGTGTGCTTGTGGAATTCTGTGATTGCTGATTGTGTGCTGTGATAAAGTAGATTTAATTCTGTGATTATAAGTTGAATTCTGCCTAAAAAATTAAAAAGATTTAAGTCACCTATTCACCCCCCCCCCCCCTCTAGGTGATTAGGTACAATATCTTTCAAGTGGTATCAGAGCCAGGTTACTCAAAAGAGGACTTAACTGTCTGAGTAGATCCTATTGGCAGATTCAGTCTAAGTACATTACAAAAACAAGAAAATCAAGAACCATGGGTTCCACTGAGAATCATAAGGAATTGAGATCCATGAAGTTACCCATTTGCAGAAAGGAAATCTTTGGCATTTGGAAGGAAAGGGTGAGACTGTTTATGGAAGCCTCAGACCCTAGGATTTACATCACAGTAAAAGAAGGGTCATATGTGCCCATGAAGGTTTCAGTCTTAGTTGCAAATCAGAGAACACCTAAGGATTTCTCTGAAATGACAAAGGATGAGATTGTTCTAGCCACCATGGACAAAAGGGCTCAGAACATCATTGTGAGTGCTATAGATGATGCTACCTTTCAGAATCTCATACACTGCAAGACATCCAAGGAAATGTGGGATACTCTTATTGTGTACATGGAGGGTTCTGAAGAAGTGAGGCAAGACAGAAAATCTTTGCTAAACCAAGAATATGAAAGCTTTAGGCAAGGTAGATCTGATAGCATAACTGAATGCTATAAAAAGTTCTACAGGATTGTGAATGAGCTTATATCCTATGGCAGAGAGTTCAGTAATTATGAGCTCAATGATAAGTTTCTAAGGTCTCTTACAAAAGATTGGGACACCAAGATCTGTGCCATTAGGGAAATGACAAAGTTGGCAGAAATTCCTCCACCAATACTATTTGGAAAACTGCTATCCTATGAGATGCAGTTAATGGTGAGGAAAGAAGAGGAGAAATCAACAAGAAGTGAACACAAGGAAAGGACAGTGGCCTTTAAAACAGAAGCTCCCAGAAAGTACAGAAGTAAGTCACCATCTCCACCACCAAAAGTAGCTGAAACTGAGTCAGATGAGACAGCAAGCAGAAAGTCTGAAAGCAGTGAAAGTGATGAGGACTTTGCTGCCTTCACAAGACATTTTCAGAAGTTCTTGAAGAAGAAACAGTGGAGGACAAGGTCATCTACTTCACAGGGAAAAGAAGACTATTATCAGAATAAAAAGTCTTCAAAGAAAGACAGGAAAAAGACTAAGTCCAACAAAGCAACTCTTTCAAAAATTGTATGCTATTGCTGTAATAGACAAGGACATGTTATTGCAGACTGTCCAGAGAAAAGGAAGGAGTCAAATGATAAGAAAAAGACTTCATTCAAGGGCAAGAAACAAAAGTCTTTTGTTGCCAAAAAGGATAAGAGCCTGTCAGACATTTCTTCATCAGAAACTGAGTCAGATGCTGAGGCATATATAGGGCTGTTTGCTGAGGAAGAAGAAGAAGAGTTCATTCAGATCATGAACTCTATATATGAACAAGAGGACAGTCAGTGCCAAGGGCTAATGGCATTGACAGAAAGTGACAAAATCCTGGAGCATCCAGGACCAAGTAAGGTACTAAATTGTTCTTTGAGTTCAATTTCTTGTGCTAGTTCAGAAATAGATTCATCATCATCAAATGATGAGAGTGGATCTGAGTCTGAAGAGGATATTCATCAATTGATAGATGAATATAAAGTTCTGTTGCAAGCATTTAAGAAATGCAAATCCTTGGCCAAGATTCAAGCTAAGGAGATTGCAAGTCTCAAAATGGCTGCAACTGATTATGAGAAGTTATTTGATCAAAAACTTAATGAGATAGCCAGACTGAAGCATATAACTGTGATTCACATGGGGACTATAACATATAAGAATGATCAAATCAAGAGTTTGGAGATTAGTCTTCAGAAGGAGAGAGATCTAGTTGCTAGGTTTTCTAAACCTAAGTCAGTTCTACCTTTAATTGATGAATTTGTTCATCACAAAGGTAAAGCTGGACTGGGATTTACTAAACCTGCAAGGACTGTTCAGTCCAATTCCAAGGGCAAAGCCCCAACTCTCAACAAGCCAGCTGTAGATAAAACAGCTAAGACTGTACCTAATCAAAGGTACAATAAGTTTGAGTGTTGGTGCTGTGGCAAGGTAGGCCACTTTGCCATGGACTGTTGGCACAATGCTAGTGCCAAAGTGAGTAGCAAACTGCCTGTTGGAAAACTTGCAGGTAGCTTTGTTAGGAAGCAAACTAAGCAGTACCAAGGACCTAAGAATTCTTTGGGTTCTAAGGTTCACTAATCTGTTTTGCAGGTGAGTCCAAGTGGCCATGCCCCAATATGGTACTTGGACAGTGGATATTCCAGACATATGACTGGAACAAGGGGTTTACTAAAGGACTACACACCCATAAAGGATGGTCCAAAAGTCACCTTTGGTGGTTCTGAAAAAGGGATCATCAAGGGTTTTGGTAACATATCTAACTCCTTTATTACAATTACTCAAGTGACCTATGTTAAAGGTTTGAAACATAACCTTATTAGTATAAGTCAATTGAGTGATGTAGGATATGACATCTCATTTGTGAAAAATGGTTGTCATATCAGGAGGTCAAATGATCAAGAGATCATTTTGACTGGTTATAGAAAAAGAAATGTCTACTGCTTAGACATTATGGTTGAGAACAATGGTTCTCCAGTGTGTCTTGTAGCTGATGAGACAGTCTCTCATTGTGTCAAATGGCACAAGAGGCTAGCCCATCTAAACTACAAGACAATTGGTAAACTCTTTAGCAAAGAGTTAATAAGGAATGGTCCTCAAGTTAAGTGTATTAAAGATGGTATTTGTTCAGCTTGTCAAAAGGGCAAGCAGACTAGATCCACATTTAGAAGCTTAGAAAACAAAGATGTTGTGAGGTGTTTATACCTCTTGCATATGGATCTCTTTGGTCTAATGCCAGTTCACAGCCTAGGTAGGAAGGTCTATACCTTTGTAGTTGTAGATGACTACTCAAGGTTTTCCTGGGTGTTCTTTCTTAGACAGAAATCTGAAACACCTAGTGTCTTCTATAGCTTTGTCAAACAGATTCAGAATGAACTAGACAGTATAGTGGTCAAGATAAGAAGTGACCATGATACTGAATTTCAGTCTGATAGTATGGCAAAACTATGTGAAGACTTTGGGATATTTCAAGAGTTTTCTTCACCTAGAACATCTCAGCAAAATGGCATTGCTGAGAGGAAGAATAGGACCTTGATTGAGGCTGGTAGGACCCTATTAAGTGATACATCACTACCAGAATATTTCTGGGCTGAAGCAGTAAATACTGCATGTCATGTTATTAATAGAGCTACCATTACTAAAAGCCACAACAAGACCCCCTATGAGGTTATGAAAGGCAGAAAACCAAACCTATCCTATTTCAGGATCTTTGGTTGTAAGTGCTTCATACTTAACAATGGAAAGTCTTACTTGACTAAGTTTGCTGCCAAGTCCCAAGAGGGAATTTTTGTTGGGTACAGCAACAACAGTAAGGCTTATAGAGTCTACAACTTGTCTACACAAGTTGTAGAAGAGTCTGTGCATGTAGTATTTGATGAAACTAGACTTATTAACAATGAGTTGTCTAATAGTGTATGCAGTTCCACAGGTATAACTAAGAAGATGGAAAAGCTCACTATAGAAGAAGAACCTTCTACAAGACAACAAGTAGAAGATAGTGGCTGCTGTCCAGGGGGAGTACTACATGTACCTAATACAGATGAAGTTCAAGGAGTGCAGCAAGATGAAGAAACTGAAGAAGTTCAACCTGAAGTCAGGATGCCTCCAGCCAATAGGCATCTAAGAGATCATCCAGCAGAACAAATCATTGGTGATCCAAGACAAGGGGTACAAACAAGGAGCAGAAATCTGAATGCAGCAATCTACTCCAGTTTTCTATCCCAAGTTAAACCAAAGAAGTTTGAAGAAGCCATCCTAGACCCTCACTAGATTGAGGTAATGCAAGAAGAATTGAATCAGTTCAAGAGGTGCAAGGTTTGGGAACTTGTTCCTAAACCTAAAGACCACAACATAATTGGGACCAAGTGGATCTATAGGAACAAGATGGATGAACATGGAGTCATCATTAAGAACAAAGCAAGATTGGTTGCTAAAGGATATATGCAGGAAGAAGGTATTTACTTTGATCAAACCTTTACTCCAGTAGCCAGACTGGAATCCATAAGGATGTTCCTGGCCTATGCAACCTTTCAAGAATTTAAAGTTTACCAAATGGATGTCAAGTCAGCATTTCTGAATGGTAATCTTAAAGAGGAAGTCTATGTGGAACAGCCATTAGGTTTTGTTGATTCAACACAACCTAATCATGTCTATAGACTTAGGAAAGCAGTATATGGGTTAAAGCAAGCCCCTAGGGCTTGGTATGAAACCCTGTCTAGTTTCCTCATTGAGAATAAGTTCACAAGGGGGAAAATAGACAAGACTCTATTCCTTAGGGAATCCAGAGGCAAAGTAATACTAGTCCAAATATATGTAGATGACATAATATTTGGGTCTACTGAAAGTGGTCTTTGCAAAAAGTTTGCAAAACTTATGCAAGGACAATTTGAGATGAGTAGTATGGGAGAACTTAAGTTCTTCTTGGGTCTCCAAGTAAGACAGACTGAGAATGGATTATCCATATTCCAGTCTAAGTTCACCCTAGAACTCATAAGGAAGTATGGTATGGATTCATCCAGTACCATGAAGACTCCTATGGGGTCAAGTATGTCTCTTAGCAAGGATGATGCAGGGCAACCTGTAGATGAGTCTTTGTATAGAGGGATAGTTGGCTCCCTATTATATTTGACTGTAAGTAGACCAGATATCATGTATGCTACATTTTTCTGTGCAAGGTATCAAGCATGCCCTAAGGAGTCTCATTTGACAGCAGTCAAAAGGATATTGAGATATCTAAAGGGCACTCCTTATCTAGGCCTCTGGTACCCTAGGAATGAGGATTTTGAACTAACAGGTTATTCAGATGCAGACTTTGCAGGATGCAAAGAAGACAAAAAATCACAACTGGAACCTGTCAATTCCTAGGTGGAAGACTTAGTTTCTTCTAAGGGCTTAGTATACGTATCAGCTAGTTGATTATCTGTTCTAACATATTGCAGTAAAATATCTTCTCTTTCTACATGCTCCCTAAGAAAATGATATTTTATTTCAATATGTTTAGTTATACTATGAGAAACAGGATTATGTGCAATTGATATAGCACTAGTAGAATCACAAAATAGTTGGTGTCGACACCAGCAGCGGCAGTGTCGACACCATGTGTCGACACCGGCTGCAGTGGTGTCGACACTTGGTGTTGACACCAGCCGCGGCAGTGTCGACACCTTGTGTCGACACTGGCCTCTGTTGTGTCGACACTTGGTGTCGACACCGGCCGTGGTTGAGTCGACACCTTGTGTCGACGCCAGCTTGTCGAGGTGTCGACACATCGTGTCGACACTGGTGCTGCACTTGTCTTGGGGTCAGGTAGACTCGGGGTTGGTTCGGGTTAGGCGTGCAAGGCCGCGTCGGTTGGACCCGACGTTTTGTCTTGGGTTCGGGTGTTTCTTAGGATTGTTAGATTGACTTTATCCCTAGGGGAGGGGGTGCTTTGGGTGTTCGGCTATTTTCTGCATGCCGACTCTTGGGTCGTGGCAGGTGGAGGAGTTTTGGTGGCCTCTAGAGGGGTGGTTTTATGTGGAGAGCTGTGGCCACTGCCTTTTGCCCCGGTTTGGGTTGGTGTGTGTGCGACCCTAAAGCTGCCACTGTTTGACCCCTTAGCCCCTTTTTTTGGGTCTGATCCTAGTTATGTAATCAGACCCATGTTTGACCACTGCCACTTACCCACGTGTTAGGACTGTTAGTCCCTTTCCTGTTTATGCTTCCTTTCTTTTGGCATATGTATATGTCTTGGGGCTGTTGCAGGCTCTCTCTTGGTGAGGCCCATTGGTTTTATTGCTCGCACTGGGTGTGCTCTGCGGTGTTTTTATACTGTACTCTTTCCTTTCTGTCATTCACTTTTTCTTTTACTTTTAGCAGTTTGTTGCCGGGTTGGTACCCCTTCATCTTATTGCTCATTAACCTACTGCTCGATTTTACTTTTGATTGTTTCCTTGCTGAGGTGTTCTTTTCTTGAATGCCTCAGGTCCAGGCTGTAGCCAGTTCAACGGCTAGTTCTTTAGAGGAGCTTGTTGGTGGCCTCTAGGGTAGCTGAGATTGCTGATCCCCGTTTATTGTGAGGTAGTTCTTTACTCTTCTGTATAGACATTCATACTCGTCAGTGGGTTCGTGTCAGGTTGTTGGCGCCCACTGGTGGCTTTTTGTGATGCTGAATATGAATTTAAACTGCTGTTTTTGCCTATTCGAGGTTGGTTACTTGCTTCTGGGAAGGATTTATGTTAGGCTGCATGTTAGATATTTTAAAATCTAAAGGTATTATTATATGTACCACATGCATAACATGTTTCCAAATCAAAGACACTATTTTCCCTCAACGTAAAACACTATTTTTCATATCTATTATATTCACTTTAGAGTCATGCACGTATAAGTCGTCCCCCGGGGACACTTATGCTCACTTAGGGTGTCAATCTAATTGAACCAAAGTATTTTTCGGCTGCGTATAAATATAGTTTTGACTGTGGACTAGCTGATCCACCGAGCTGAGGGATACGGCCATTCAACATAACTGATTTTTCTTTCATACTTAATTAACCATTTTCCTTAAAATTAACGTCTGGAGTTTTGCCTGAGCGTGTGCAGTTATCCCCTGCACGACGTGGCATCACGGCGCGTGTTTTCTCCTACTCTGATACGATCTTTGCCGTTGAGAAAATGCGGGTTGTGACAGTTGGTATCAGAGGGAGGTTGCAAACATGTCAATTCCTAGCCATGTGAAGGATTCTTTTTGGCATAGCTTTGTGATTCCCCCACCAAGAGGTGGCTGCAGGAAGTTGCTGTGCTCAACTTCTATGGATACAACATCAGCTTGAGGACTATGGAATTCAGGTAAGTAGAACTCCACTATTTTGTGATTCTACTAGTGCTATATCAATTGCACATAATCCTGTTTCCCATAGTAGAACTAAACATATTGAAATAAAATATCATTTTCTTAGGGAGCATGTAGAAAGAGAAGATATTTTACTGGAATATGTTAGAACAGATAATCAACTAGCTGATACGTATACTAAGCCCTTAGAAGAAACTAAGTTCAATAAGTTTAAAATTGAACTAGGTATGATAAACTTAGAATAAGTTTATAGAAATGTCTAAGTCAAAAGGTGTCGACACACAGAGATATCTGTGTCGACACAGAAAAGTGGTGTCGACACTTCAGGGAAATGGTGTCGACACATCTAGGCAGTTAGTGTCACACTTCAGAAAGTTAGTGTCGACACATGACAAGTAGGTGTCGACACATCCAAGGTGGTGTCGCCACTTAGTGTTTACTCAGAATTATCTAAGTAAAGTATCGACTAAATGTCGAGTTAAGTGGTGTCGACATATAAACAAGTGTCGACACATATATATGTTGACTAAACTTGTGTCGACACACTATGTCGAGACATTATAAGTCTGTGTCGACACTTATCCACAGTGTCGACACAACTTATGTTCGTTAACCCGCCTTTTCATCTTCAAACCTAGAAAGGTATAAATAGGATTTTGCCTTCTTCTGTCGACACACTTTCAAAAGTTTCGAGACCAAACTTGTGTGTCGACACCTCTCTTCTCTCAGTTCAAATTCTTCAAACCCTAATGGCGCCAAAGCTCGAGGAGAACGTCACTGAAGGCTATGAACTGGTGCGGAATGCGTTTGATGAAGCAGACCCAGAGATCAAGACTGTGGTAACCCTAGTTGCAGACTCAGGGTTAGAATTTCTTGTTTCTGAGCCGACAAAGATCTGGAAGAAAGAGGTACTGGAATTCCTCAATGGAGCTCAAGTAGACGATTCTGGATTCAAGATCAAGTCCAGGGTCCATGGAGAAAAAGTGAAGGTTTCACCAAAAAGTTTGAGGAAAGTCCTTCAGTTACCAAGAACTAAAGAAGAAGATGAAGTAACTGCTTCCAGGACCAGAGATGCATTGACATGGTGTGGTCTGGATTCAAAGATGAAAATTGGCTCAGTTTTCAATAGAAAAGGAATGAACAGTCAGGGGAAATTCCTGTCAAAAATTGTTGGAAAGGTGATTTTAAGCAAACCTGGAGGGCATGATAGGGTATCAACCCATATGTTCAATATTATGACAAGGATAATCTTCAGCCTAAAAACTGATTGGTCAGTAGTAGTTTTTTAAAAGATCAAGGAGAGTCTGAAGAAGCCCAACTTTGGCAGGATCTTAAGTTTATACCTTGCTGGTAGTTTACCAGAGGTTATGGGTCAAGCTGCAGGAACAAAAATCAACCACATGAGGAAAATGGACATGAGGATCTTCTCCAGATGGGACAGGGTTTTGTCTAAAGAGATGCCAACCCCTGAGAAGATAACTCCTGAGAAAGTAACTCTACAAAAGAAGAAGAAGAAAACTGCTCCAGTGGCTCAGGTTTCCACTAGCAGCTCTGGTAGTGAAGAGCAAGTGGTCTTCACACCTGATGAGAATGAAGAAGGAACTGCTGTGAAGTCTCCAGCTCAACAAGTAGTTGCTGAAAGGCAGGGGAGATACCTCAAGCTAGCCCCTTACACCAGGATTCAGTCCAGGGGGAGCCACTAGTTGTGGAAGAGCCAACTCCTCTTGAGAGTGAGCAAGCAACACACATCATCCTTGAGGTAATCACTGAGCTTAATGCTTTAGATTTTCCTATAGAGGATACTGATTTGTCTGATGTTTATCAGCAACCACAGATTGATAGTCAAGTCCCAGATGTTGTCATGAAGGACACTTCTGTTTCAGCTCAAATTATATCTGATCCAGTGGTAGATGAGCAAAAAATTTCTCCAACCCATTCACCACAAGAATTTACTATAGAAGATCTCTTCCTCAATCTAGATCAAGCAGATCTTGACAAGGAAACTGCTGCTGAGGAGGAGAATGCTCCAGTTGAGGGGGAGCTAATGCCAATTCTAGAAGAAACTGCAAGGCAAGAGCCTGAGAAGCCCCAAGCTGTTGAGGAGCTACCTAAGGAGAGGGTAGAGATAGCCAGCACATCTGCTTCTGAAGATGAGGAGGCAACCAGGCCTAAGAAAAGGAAGTTTCAAGTTTTCAAAAGAAGAAGTCAAAATTATAAGAAGGCATTGCAAATCATAGCACCACAGCCAGCACTACAGCCAACTCCATCAGTAGATTACAGTGCTCTTATGGTTGCTATGCAGATAAAGCTAGATGAGCACAGGCAAGCAATTGAGAAGTATGTGGATGAGGGGCACAAGTCTCTACAATTTGATCTAGCCCAAGATATAAAGTCTATAAGATTTGAAATGAATCTTAACAAGAAAGAGATGACAGACTGCTTCCACAAGGGAGGGAATGCAGTGGTATACTTAGCAACTCATCAGGAAAAGATAAAGGCTCAAGTAGATGACATTGCACTGAAGCAAGGGTATGTTCTAGAGAATCAGCTAAGAATGAATGACAACTTAACAGCTTCCCATAATGTAATTATCACAGAGATGAAAAACATAGCTGCTGGACTGACAACTTCTATTGCTACTGCTAAGGCAGATTTTGATAAAGCACTACAAGAGAGCTTAACTGCTGTTACAACTGCCATTAAAGACTCTCAGAAGCTGATTACTGACAAACTCCAAAGGTTGAAACCTTTCTTTAAAGATGGAGTCAATTATTTGGATAACCAGGTCAGATTTCAGAAAGATGATGTAAGAGATCACATAGCTAGAGAAGTCATAAAGGGGGAGAGGGTATTAGTCAAAGCTTGCTCTGATCATGCCAAGTGGATATCTAATTCTATCAGAGCTACTCTGGGTTATCCTCCTCTTTGTGATGATGATAATGTGGCAGAATCTGGAATTAACCCTGCATATCTAGGAGGGGAGCAACCTGAAGTGGCTCAAGTAATCTACCCTCCTCCAGATTTTGATATGGTTCAAGCTGATATACACTCAATGTATAGCCCACCTGAGGGAAAAGAACATGTCATCATAGAGAAAGTTGTTCAGCCAATATCTGAAGCTATGCAAGAAGCTATACAGAAAGAAGAAGAAGCCAGACTGTCTAAAAAGAGGTTTAGGGAACAAGCTGAACAAAGACCTAACTTTGAGCAGTGGAGCCCTACTTCAAGGAACATAATCTTAACTGCATGGAAAGCTGCAAAAGATAACATACAAGACAGAAATAAATGGTTTTCTGAACTTGAATGGAGGAAACATGAGACAAGGCAAGAAGCCATAGTCCAATACAGAAGAAAGGCAAAGATGGGAAAGCTACCTCCTACTGCTCAGGAGCCTAGCAAGTACTTTCCCAAGCCTTATCATTATTTTGAGAGGCAAAAGATCAAAACTGAAGAGCTAAAGAAGAAGGAGCTCAAAGGGAAAAAGCCTGCTGAAATTGAAGATGCTGAAGCTCCTATGCAAGCCAAAATTCAGTCTGGAAAAGGGATAGTGATCAAAGATGCTGATCAAGAATAGAATAGAAATTTTCTTAAGTTTACTATGTAATCTTTTGATATTAAACATTCTGTAAACTTTTGAAATATGAATATGACAAAGCTGTTAGAACAATATGCTGTGTGATAAATTTGTTGTGTGTTAAATTTATTTCATAATTATTCTGAGAAAATATCTATATATACATGTTTGATTGATACATGTTTATGTTTGCCCTGTTATTTAATCCTGCTTTACATCATGCTATGATTTTATTCTGTATGGTGTATATCATTGACTAAGGGTTATGACTTCTCCAAATAGGGGGAGATTGTTGGGTACATTGGTCTAAATGTACCTGATTTGAAGAAGCCTCACCCTACTCAATGATATACATCAAAATGTATTTGATGTGTTTTGAGTTTACTTGTGTAGGTTAAGTATTTACAGGAAAGAAGAAAAAGTTTCTAAGTCCATGTGTCGACACCCAGAGGGAAAGTGTCGACACTTAAGAAGACTTGTGTCGACACCCAGACAAGCAGTGTCGACACTTGGAGTATTTGTGTCGACACTAGGGATGCAGAGTCGACACCAGACAGAAAGTGTCGACACAAGGAGCTGTGTCGACACTCAATGAAAAAGAGTGCAGTGAAGCAGTGTCGACACATAACAGTTGTGTCGACACCCAGTGAAACTGTGCCTACATCATAAAGTGTCGACACTTGGAGGCTGTGTCGACACTCAGCAAAAGTCAGCAGAGACTAAGTATAAGTGTCGACACCAAGAGCAATGTGTCGACACACACCAGAAGAGTCAACACTTGAAGAAAGTGTCGACACAAGAAAGAATGTGTCGACACTCAGCTGAAGACTCAACACTTGAAGAAAGTGTCGACACAAGGAGCTGTGTCGACACTTAGCAAAGATCAGCAAAGTTCAACAAAATATTCTAAGTACAAGTGTCGACACTAAGGGGATGTGTCGACACTCAGCCAGATTCTCAACACAAGGAAGAATGTGTAGACACAAGGAGCTGTGTCGACACTCAGCAAGTATCAACATAGAAGACATGTGTCGACACCAAGAAGCAGTGTCGACACTGACAAGTTCAACACATGAAGATGTGTCGACACAAAGGTGTTGTGTCGACACTTAGAAGAATTCAGCAATATACTGAAGTACAAGCACTTGTGTCGACACTCATTTTCAGTGTCAACACATGAAGAAGAAGCAGTGTCGAGACATAAAATCTACAACACAAGGAGTTGTGTCGACACCAAGTAGGCTAGTGTCGACACTTAGTCAACTTGTGTCGACACTTAGTCTATAAGTGTCGACACTTAAAGACAGACAGTCTCGACACTTACAGACAATTACAGTTATTTCAAGAACTGACTGGATGACTTGACAGCTGCCATTCCAGCCGGTCTACAGCACCTGTCAGAGTTATCAGAAATCAATTATGAACCGGACCAGCCGGTTACCATGAAGAAGGCCTATAAATAGGCTTATACTGTCTACAGAAACTGTTGTTCAAGTAATTGAAAAGAAAAGAAGATCTAGCTATTCCTTGAAGAATCTAGTGAAGATCTAAGTAGTTGGAGAGAGAGAGCTCCATCCAAGAAGACAGCTGTTGGAACCCAGCTGAGAAGAAGGGTTCAGATTTGGTCTGAATCTTAAGCAGCAGAGATCAAGGATCAACTGCAGAGGAGATCATTCTTATTGTGTTCTATATTCAAGAAGCTTTGAAGAAAGCCAAGTCAGTTTGATCTCAACTGAGTTCTTCCAAGAACTCATCAAGAAACTCACAACTCTTCTCTCTTGTCTCTGAGTTGTTTGAGTTTACATTTTTGTATTCATATTATCTTGTAGGATCCTTAGGGATCTGAGTTTGTAAGCCTGTAATTATAAAGGCTGAGTGTAGGGCTTGAGTGCCTGAGTGTAGGAGAGTTGTATCTCTGAGTGTAGGCCTGTTGTGGCTGAGTGTAGGCCTTGGTGGCTGAGTGTAGGCCTTGGTGGCTGAGTGTAGGCTTTGTGAAGAAGCTGAGTTGTAGGGCCTTGGGCCTGAGTTGTAGGAACCTGTTTTGGGGTTCTGAGCTAGTGGAGGAGTTTGGCCGAATCTAGTACACTGCTAGATAGGCGAAGGGGGAAAGTGGATGTACCCAAACCTTGGGGAACCACTATAAAACTGTGTGTCTACTGTGTGCTTATGGAATTCTGTGATTGCTGATTGTGTGCTGTGATAAAGTAGATTTAATTCTGTGATTATAAGTTGAATTCTGCCTAAAAAGTTAAAAAGATTTAAGTCACCTATTCACCCCCCCCCCTCTAGGTGATTAGGTACAATATCTTTCACAGGCAACGAGAAAAAGGTGTGCAAGTTAAAGAGATCCCTCTACGGTCTAAAACAGGCTCCGAGAATGTGAAACAAGAGCTTCGACACGTTCATGGTATCCCGGGGTTTCAGCAGAAGCCAGTACGACAGCTGCGTCTACCACAAGTTCCTGGCGAATGGCGAAATTTTGATTCTGATGTTATATGTCGATGACATGCTGATCGCTTGCAAATCAGCTCGGGAGATTCAATTACTGAAGCAGAAGCTGCATGCTGAGTTCAAAATGAAGGATTTGGGTCACGCACAGAAAATTCTTGGAATGGAAATCAAGCAGCACAGAAAGTGAGGCATTTTTTGGCTTTCTCAAACAGGTTATATTCAGAAGGTGCTGGAGAAGTTCAGTATGATGGAGTCTAAACCTGTTACCACTCCTCTCGGGCAACAGTTTAGACTGTCGTCACAGCAGTGTCCAGACACCGAGGAGGAACGCAAAAAGATGCTCAAGGTGTCGTACGTTAGTGCGGTAGGATGTTTGATGTACGCTATGATCTGTACAAGACCAGATATAGCTCATGATGTGAGCGTTGTCAGCAGGTATATGGGGAATCCGGGGCGACAGCATTGGGAAGCCATCAAGTGGTTTCTAAGGTACTTGAGAGGAACCCAAAACGTCGGATTAGTATTTCAGAAGAGCCAGGACTTCCGTACGCTAGAGGGCTATGTTGACTCCGATTACGTCGGCGACCTTGATAGAAGAAGATCTACTTCCGGGTACATCTTCCCTCTAGGTGGAGGTCCCATCAGTTGGAAAGTCACTCTCTAGGACATCGTGGCTCTATCTACGATGGAGGCAGAATATATTGCTACAGTAGAGGTTGCAAAGGAAGCCATCTGGCTCAAAGGTCTCGCCAAAGAACTTAGGATTTCTCAGGAGGCGGTGAAGCTGCACTGTGATAGTTAGAGTGCGATTTGTCTGGTCAAAGACCCAGTCTATCATGCCAGGACAAAATACATTGATGTGCGCTACTACAAATTGAGGGAGTTCGTCACTGGCGGAGACATTCAGCTGCTGAAGGTGCCCACAGAAGATAATGTTGCAGACATGCTGACCAAACCAGTGACAGGAGTCAAGTTTAAGCACTGTCTTGACTTGGCTCATATTGGTGCATGCTGATTGGGGCGACCTCAAGGAGAGGGGGTAGGTTTGCCGGAAGGAGGAGATCCAAGTTTCAGGTGAAGTCTGTCGCGTGAGGCGTCAAGGTGCAGATTATTAGATTATGACACATCATCGCGCCCAGATCGTTAGGATCGCGTCATGTCACCAATCCGTGGGAATCCCATTTTCCTAATCAAGGCTAAACCATATTTAGGAAGATCATTAAGGGGAGATTATTCTCCAGACTGTCTTTCCCCCTTTGTTCTCGCCAAACATGGCAAGGCCGGCCCTCTCTAAAGCTATAAAATGGAGGAGGAGGGCTGTGATCTTTATCATCCCAAAACCTACAGCAATCCGGAGAGAGGAGTTCTTTGCCACCCACCGTTCTCATCCCGGCGGCATCAGGCGGCGACGACGGCATCAGGCGGCGACAGCGGCAGCAGGCGCGCAAGGGAGTGACTCCAGGCGGACGACTCTAGGCGGAGCTAACAGAGAGGCATCCGGTCGAATCCAGTCGGATCGACTTCCGGCCGGTCTCCCGCATCGGTTCCAGGCAGCGGTGGTGATCCCAGGCGGTGCGGCGACATCAGGCGGGCGATCGGCTTTAGGCGAGCAGACCAGGCGGCGATTCCACGAAGAAGGAGAACAATATCCCTGTCGCCCGGCGACATCACTATCGCTCGGCGATAGTCTGGTTTCAGCTTTTCGGCTTTTTCTTCATTGCTCGACCTTTTCGTTCTCTGTTGTAATCTGTATCTTCATACCTTATATTGGATCTTCTCCGGCGCGCTCTTCCCGTGGATGTAGGAGCTTCTCTCTGAACCACGAAAATTTTTGTTTGTCGTCTGTGTGATTGGAATCTCGTTTCTAATTTTAATTTTGCGCGATTGTCTTTGCTCGATTTAATTCCGTTGCGCTACCACGATACTCGGTCCGATTACATAACAGCAAACTACAGCAAAAGAATTTTGATCTAACACCAGAGCTGTCAGACCAGAGTAGAAGCTTGACGAAGCCAAATAAAGGTCGTGTGTGTAACTTCATCATCTCCCTGCGCACTAGCAGCAATACTGGACTGCGGTGATTGGGACTATGGCGAGAAGAAAAGCTGCGAGGGAGATGCTGCGAGGGAGATGTCGTGCGGGAGATGCCGAGTGGGAGATGATGATCGGGCGATGTCGAGCAGGGTCGACGACGAAGGAGGCCTGGATGACGCGCAGGAAGGTCGTGCCAGGAGAGATTCCAAGCTGGAATCCACGCCGCGGGGAGCGATTTGCCTGGAGATGAGGCTGCGGGGTCAAAGGGGCGAGAGAGAGAGATGAGGCTGTGGGGTTGAAGTCGAGAGAAGGAGAAGGGTTTTATGTTGCGTATTTTGTAGTTTACGCAGCCCGCTATTTTACCCTAAACCGAATATATATATATATATATATATATATATATATATATATATATATATATATATATATATATATATATATATATATATATATATATATATATATATATTTCATTATTATAAGAAAAAAGTTGTCTTTGGTGGAAACATTAAAAAATACCAATTATGCCATCATTTTTATATTTTAATGACCTGACAATATTATAATTTATTTCAAAGAAATTAAAATACAATGTACATTCAAGTAATTACACTATTAAAAAATTAGAAGTAATGATGAAAATCCATTTAAATTCAAAAAGTTTTTTAGTAGAGCTTTTACACCTACTATGATAGCTTGTTATTATGCATGTCAGCGGTTTATTCAAGGAAGTTTGTCATTAGACATATTAGTGGTATTTTGAAGGTGATGATATTAAATCAATCAACTTTATTAAAGTCAAAATTAATATTTTTACGTCAAAACGTATATTGTTCTGCAAAATAAAAATTGTAGTATTTATGTATATTTTTTTACGGTCATTTTGAGTACTCATATATGTATATATTATATAAATATATAGTATAGATTATATTATATAAATATATAGTATAGATAAATATATAAATATATAGTATAAATTCTATTATATAGGGGCGGGCGGAGGCCGCCGGGCGCGGACGGAGGCCGCCGGGCGTAGGCAGGCGCGGGCTGGTGCAACCCGCCGCGGCCCGGCGCAGCCCGCCGTGACTGGGTACTGTCGTGTGTGTGTGTGGGGGGGGGGGGGGTGAGGGGGTATGGATCATACGCGCAGATAATTCCCTGCGAAGGTGCGAACAGTGCACCATCGTCGTCCATGGCGGGATCATCCAACGGTCGAGGTCTTCTCTGCGCCGCCGCCGCCGGCTGCGGGCTCCTCGGGAACCGGCCGCCCGGGGTTCGTCGTCGGGCATGCTGACGAACCCTGGGCGGCCGGTGCCCGACGAGCCCGCCGCCGGCGGCGGCGCTAAGAAACATTCTAATATTTTTTGCAGCGCCACCGCCGCCGGCTGCGGGCTCGCCGGGAATCTGTTGCAGGCTTGCCGGTAACCGGCCGCCCGGGGTTCGTCGGCGTGCATGCCGACGAACGGCGGGCGGCCGGTGCCCGACGAGCCCGCAGCCGGCGACGACGCTACAAAGTTCTCTTCGCACGAGATCTTATGCGAATGTATTCACACAGGATCCCGCCCCATATATGCGGGCATGCTTTACTACATTATATTAATATACATATTTGAGAGCACACCAACCAACCAACCTGTTAGATCAAAGATCTTCTTTTTTCTTATTCATTGGATGAAGAAAGAGAAAAAAAGTTTGAGCAGAGAGGGAGAGACAAAGAAAAGAAATATAAATAAGTGTCTTAAAGCTATGAGAGAGATGAGAAAAGAGGGAGAGAGGGGAGATAGATGGAAGTGTTGTGTGGTCAAAGCACTTTAAGAGGAGAGAGAGGGTGGATAAAGAGGAGAAAAGAAGAGAAGAAGGTGGGACCCGTGACATTTAATGAAAATAGAAGCGATAAAAAATAATTTAAATTCTATCATGCAATTTTTAGTTTCCCTATTTGGGCAATTTTTGGTTTTCCAAAATTGCCCTTTAGCATAAACACTCAAATGCGGACGCAGTCCGGCTGGAAGCGGGGGCATCCCGCAGCGACGCATCGAGAACGGGCGAAGCCCGTTCGAAGATGCTAGTATGTATGTATGTATGTATGTGTGTGTGTGCATATATATATATATATATATATATATATATATATATATATATATATATATATATATATATATATATATATATATATATATATATATCTTTATACTATAAGGAAAGACTTAAGTACCCTATGATGTAACATTTTATTCCAGTTATATCCTTATAAAAACGGTTTTGGTTAGCTAATTTGAGGGTACTTTGGTCTTTTGGTCAGTTCAACACTTAATTAATACGCACCGGCACTGTTCACGCGTCTTAAAATCCCGATACATGTGTTCTTCTATGCAGTTAGGTTAGCTTCTCCTCCTCCTGTCGCGCATTGCACTGTTCCCGCTCGATCTTCACCGCGCCTTCCCGCTCGATCTTCACCGCGCCAACTCACCGCCCCAAACGCGCACCCGCCGGAGCGCCGGATTCCTCACTGTAAGTTCTTTACCTGTGTTCTTTTATGCAGCTAGGGCAGCTTCTCCTCCTCCCATAGCTCAGTGCACTGTTCATCCCCCACCCCTCAAAATCCTGATACCTTTATCATCTCCTCCGGTGCTTGATCTGCGGGAGGCCGAAGCCCCGCCGAAATCATTTCCCACTCGATCTCGCCTTCCCGATGCCCTAAATCTCGCCTTCTTCGCCGGCCAAGTCGCATCTCTTACTATTTACAGTCATTTTTTCTTTCGCAGCGGCTAAAGCTTTATCTCGCCGGCCGTCCAACATCGAGCCTCGGAGTTTTGCCTCGCCTTTTCAATTCCAGTCAAAATTTCTTCTTTTTTTTTTTTTTTGCTTTAGATCTACAGTCCGAGTTCTCGGAGCAGAATGGGGATTCTATCACACAGACAGATGCAGATTCGAGTTGAGATGAGAAGAGAGTGTGAGTGTGAGACTATGATCGTCACTAAAGCTGAAGCTATTTCTTGCGCTCCTTCTCCGAGCTCCGACAGGAGGAGGTAACATATTATCATTTTTTGCTCCTCTTCTTCATATGTATGCCAATCTCATCATTTACTCTCTTTTTTTCAAAGTAGTTCCAGTTGCAAAAGAAATTACTTCCTCAGAACTTGAAGCAGAAAAGATTGGGTACATTGTAACAAGTTGGTGGTGAGTCATTAGCTAACACTTACTCTTTCCATTTCATTCTGTGATTTTCTATGTTTTTTAATGCATCTCTATTATATTTAGTTAGGTGCCCATTACTCTTTGAATCTATGATTCCATATTTATTGGTTGTAGGTATCATGCTCAATGATTAAGGAGAGTAAGTGGTCTCTACAGAGTGGCTGCACACTTATGAATATAAAATTTAACAATTACAGTGAAAGGAATTCTTCTCTACTTATATACAGCTCGGCCTTGATAATTATTTTGTAGTCACAACTCATTTGAAAAAAACTCACATTATCTTAATAATGATGGGCAGAGTTTGGTAGACAATGTGGTGCTTTGTTCTCTACTATTATTCCTTATAAATTTCATTGATTGCTTGATATATAAGAATAAGATGATTACAATTTTTTCAAGGTTTGTATAGAATTTTAGTATGTATGCACCTTCACTGAACTGCATTACAATTGTTTAGTGGACTGCATTAAAGCATTCCAGTGTACTGCTCTAATATGAATATCAAGCAAAAATTGGAACTAAGAGCAGAACATAGTTTTAAAATTTTGTTTGATGCCATGGTTTTTCTCTGGTACTTTCAAACAAAAACATCACCTCCATGGAATACATGTTTACGTCGTGATGGCCTTTGCAAAAAAATTAATCTTGAACCTAAATGGAGACGCGGCTCCGGAGGTGAGGTCAGCCATTTACGATTTACTGATTGCAACCACGATGTTCACGACTGCTGATTCCATGCCAAAGGGACTCTTTGTTTGAAACTTTAAATATAAACGAAGCATGTTTTGTTAATGTCTTTTAGCAATCTTTTTTACACAGGAGTAGGTGCCATTGTGTACATAATAAAGCATGCCACAATTGATGTTGTCTCACTGTAAGTTCTTTACATATTTTCTTTTGTCCGAAATTTCTTCTTTTTGTTTGATCTCTCTCTCTAACTCTTGCTTTATTCTTCTTCCAACCCTAGTTAAGCTCGACAGAAGAATTCAATCGCAGTTCTCATGAATTTGGCAGAGGAGTTAAAGGGAGATGACCGCATTTTGTGAAGTTTCCTCACTGTAAGTTCACTCGCAGTCATTTGTTTGGTAATTTCATTTTTTTGTAATTTAGTATCTCACGATTTCCTACCATCATGGCTGTTTGGTTTCTTGCTTTGCCTGTATTTGCCTGTATTTCCTATTTTTTACCATCATCCCTGTTTGGTTTCTTGCTTTGCCTGTATTTGACTGTGCTGCCTTGATGAAATGCCTGTTATTATGTTCGATCTCTAACCATTTGATTTGCCCAAATGTTAATTTTGCCCCAATGTTAATTTTGCCCAAATGTTAATTTTGCCTAAATGTTAATTTGGTTTGATCTCTAACCATTTCCAATAATTAATTTGGTCCAAATGTTAATTATGCTAGACCTGAATGCAGGTTAATTACAATACAGCATTTTGCCCAAATGTTAATTATGTCGTCTCCAAGTTTTGTTTTTTTACCAGAACTTATGGGTTCTTTCTGTGAACAACAACTATATGATCTTCCCCAATATTTATTCATGTCAAGTTATTCTATGATCTTCCCAAATCTCCATGTTTCATGCCCCAATATTTTGGTCTGTAGGGATGTTCACATTTTGGGCAAGCATAATTTTTGACATGAAACTTGAGGCATGAACATATGAGATAGAATGTTCTAATCTGTTATTTTAATCTATTCTAATATGTTTACACCATACTGGTACAGATGAGATTAGAATAGATTAGAATAGATCAGAACAGATTCTTGCAACTTTGAGATGACATTAACGAACAGATGGTGTAAACAAATTCCTGCAACTTTTTAATATATTCTTATCAGATTGTTTAGAATAGATTTGACTGAATAGAATAGATTATAATAGAATAGATTAAATTAAACGTGATAGAATAGATTAGAATAGATTAGAGCAGATTCCTGTAAACCCATCTTCTTCTTCTGGGCAGCTAGGGAAGATCCTACAACGTCATCTCCTCCTCTTCCTGACCGCGTCATCTCCTCTTCCTGCCCGTCGTAAGACCGTCGCCATCGCCGTCGCAAGCCTTTCGCCATCATAAGATTGTCGCACCTTCCACTCGATTTCTTCCTCGCGATTTCCCACTGGCCCTTCGCAAGCCTAACTCACCTTCTGCTGACGTCGCCATCGCCGTCGCAAGCCTTTCGCCATCATAAGACCGTCCCCGACCAATGTCGTCGCCCCTGACCAATGTCATCGTCATTGACCACCACAAATATCGCCCCCACGACAAATGTCGCCCCAAGACAAATGTCGCCCTCGCCGAATGTATCCCCCATGCTGATTGTCGCCCCCACAACGAATGTTGCCCCCACGATGAATGTCACCACCCCGATACATGACGCCCCCATGACAACTGTGCTAGCCACGACGAATGTCGCACCCACGACAAATGTCGCTCCCACGAAGAATGTCGCCCCCACGACATTCGTCGCCCCCACGACATTCGTCGCCCCCACAATATTTGTCGCCCCAACAACCAATGTCACCCCCACGACGAATGTCGCCCCCACGACGAATGTCGCCCTCACCTAATATATCCCCCATCCGATTGTCGACCCCACGACGAATGTCTCCACCACGACGAATGTCGCCACCACGACAAATGACGTCCCCGCGACAAATGTGCTTGCCACGACGAATGTCGCACCTACATCGAATGTCGTGCCCTCGACAAATGTCGCACCCACGATGAATGTTGCCCGCACGGGGTCCCCGTGCACGACTGCTTGTATATCTATACTATTAGATTAAGCGAACTGTTGGAATCTGTCCGTAACTTCCGAATGGACTCTTTTGCCCTCCGCATCGCGCATCGCACTAGGGCATCGCATATCTCTTCACGCGCTGAAAACCGCAGAAACCCGTCGTCGGTTAATGCATTCGTCGTCTTCCCTAATTGCACAAACCTCGCGTCAATTCAGCCATTCGTCCTCTTCCCCTCTTTCCCGACCTGAAATTCGCACAAAACCCCCTGCCGCTTCCTCAACTCGGCGGCATCGCTCCGGCTGACGCGTCCTGCGTCGTCGTTTGCTGGCAGATGGCCCAATTTGCCGCGTGCCGCTTTTACCGCGACTCCACTCCCTGCCTCCGTCGCGTTCCCCGTCTGCTTGCCCCGTGCCGCAAACGCAGCGTCCTTCACGCGCCTCATCCCATGGAAGCTTTTCCTGCATCTTCCATAAAGGCTCGGCTCTTCTGCACACCCTCTGCACTCTGTTCGCTCTCTGCTTTCGGACGATTTCATCGTGAAGAAATACCGCTGAACATTCTCAAGAAATACCGCTGATATCGGTCAGTGATCCTGCTACTACGTCTGTTCCCCTGCTACGAAGGTTCTCTTCTTCTGCTTACTTGCTCTTCCTCCTGCATATTTCCTTTTACTTATTGCCAAAGCTCTTCAGTTCTCTACGTTTCCTCTGATTTCTGCAAAACTGCGTATGCCATATCTTCTTCTTCGTACTTTCTCTCAATGAATTTGTGATGTTTTTTTGGTCAACCATTCCAAAATTTGAGTTGCGAGTTGCAGGAGTGAGAACTTGCAGGTTATCGAGGAGTTCAGCGAGATGTAAAAACTCGATGAAATTTAAATTGTATGCATTACTGAGTTTTGCATAGTTTTTACTATTTGAGACCTACACCATTGATACTATAGATTAATTGTATGATTTTTGTTACTCGCACCAAAAGCCTGTTTTACTCTGCATGTATACAGCAGAGGCTCTATTTATACTGCATCTACCGGCAAGGTCCAAAACAAAAAACACAACAATATGAATTGGGCATATTTCCGTTTTTTTTTTACATTTGCATGACATCATTCAAGCACAAAGAAACTGTAAATTTCCATTCACGTTTGAGTCTCATTTCAAATATTTCATGAAAAATCGCCATTCAAAAAAGTTCCACTTGCATTTTTAATCCATGATTATGCTACCGTTTATTTTGTTATGTGATTTACGTTCTCCCTTGCGGACCTCCAGATGCCTGCATTAATTCATATTTTCTCTCCAGATTCAGTAAAATGTATGAATTGCTTTACTTATTGTAACATTTGTACTCTCTGTATTATAACAGTTTTATAAATTGCTTTGCTTATTATAACAGCTCCCTTCTGTTTATTCATAGTTGTTTTGAATTCTCAAAGTTAAATGACTTCATGATCCAAGTATCGTACTCTATACTAATTTAAAATGAAATATCATGGTAACAAAGTTGTGTAAACTTTGTGAGGTACACGGCTGAGATATGAAATGATTCAAAATAAAATATACGCCGAATGGATTCAAAAAAATAGAGGTCTCACCGTGTTGTAGATTGGATGGTGATGAGTATAATGGACAAACAATACCTATCATGTGTCACATAATTTACACATTTTTTAGACCATCCTACTCCCTCAAACAACTATGAACTACCCAATTGCTGTTGAACTGTCTGTTGGTGGTGGCATTATTCATAGTTGTTTGGAATGCTCAAAGTTAAATGACTTCATGATCCAAGTATCGTACTCTATACTAATTTAAAATGAAATATCATGGTATCAAAATTGTGTAAACTTTGTGAGGTACACGGATGCGATATGAAATGATTCAAAATAAAATAGACGCCGAATGTATTCAAAAAAAGAGAGGTCTCACCGTTTTGTAGATTGGATTTTGATGAGTATAATGGACAAACAAGACCTATCATGTGTCACATAATTTACACATGTTTTTATACCATGCTATTTTGTGTAAACTTTGTGAGGTACACGGCTGAGATATGAAATGATTCAAAATAAAATATACGCCGAATGGATTCAAAAAAATAGAGGTACACCGTGTTGTAGATTGGATGGTGATGAGTATAATGGACAAACAATACCTATCATGTGTCACATAATTTACACATTTTTTAGACCATCCTACTCCCTCAAACAACTATGAACTACCCAATTGCTGCTGAACTGTCTGTTGGTGGTGGCATTATTCATAGTTGTTTGGAATGCTCAAAGTTAAATGACTTCATGATCCAAGTATCGTACTCTATACTAATTTAAAATGAAATATCATGGTATCAAAATTGTGTAAACTTTGTGAGGTACACAGATGCGATATGAAATGATTCAAAATAAAATAGACGCCGAATGTATTCAAAAAAAGAGAGGTCTCACCGTTTTGTAGATTGGATTTTGATGAGTATAATGGACAAACAAGACCTATCATGTGTCACATAATTTACACATGTTTTTATACCATGCTATTTTGTGTAAACTTTGTGAGGTACACGGCTGAGATATGAAATGATTCAAAATAAAATATACGCCGAATGGATTCAAAAAAATAGAGGTCTCACCGTGTTGTAGATTGGATGGTGATGAGTATAATGGACAAACAATACCTATCATGTGTCACATAATTTACACATTTTTTAGACCATCCTACTCCCTCAAACAACTATGAACTACCCAATTGCTGTTGAACTGTCTGTTGGTGGTGGCATTATTCATAGTTGTTTGGAATGCTCAAAGTTAAATGACTTCATGATCCAAGTATCGTACTCTATACTAATTTAAAATGAAATATCATGGTATCAAAATTGTGTAAACTTTGTGAGGTACACGGATGCGGTATGAAATGATTCAAAATAAAATAGACGCCGAATGTATTCAAAAAAAGAGAGGTCTCACCGTTTTGTAGATTGGATTTTGATGAGTATAATGGACAAACAAGACCTATCATGTGTCACATAATTTACACATGTTTTTATACCATGCTATTTCCTCAAACAACTATGAACTACCCAATTGCGGACGACCTCTCTGTGGGTGGTGACATTTTATTGATTATTGTAGATACATATGCTGCTTCTGTGAAAGAGAGGAATACATATTCGCCCACTACACATTATAAAACATGTTAAGGAGATGCCAATTTATAGTTGAAAGTAATTCTTACATTGTTATCGTTACCTACAACAAATGTCACCTGCCACAAAAAAATTCGCCGCCCACAAAAGTTGTCACTGCTCACGAAAAATTCCGCTTACAAAGATATTTCGTTTCGCCACATACAGATGATTGTTTTGTAAATGCAATTTCTCTTCTTCTCCAAACATCTTACATTTCTGTATGCCACTGTATGCACGGACTTGCACCTGCTAAATTTTGTCTGTTAAAAGCCATTACCACTGCATGTGAACTCTTTGAAGTTTATACCGTCTGTAATTGTACTGTGGTTTCATTATCTACGGAAGATAGTATATGATAGTTTGGGTTATGTAAGGACACTGCTCCCGGTGGCGTGCGCATTATGAGAATGGATTTCCATTACTTTTCTTTGATTCAAAAACCTGCTCGAGCCTTTGTTAGTGAACATGAGGGGTTTGGGTGCTCTCAGTTGCTGCTTCATTAATAGGAGCCAAATAGTTGTCCGGTATCTCTCTTCTACTTTGGATTTCCATAACTTATCTTTTCTTCAAAAAACTGCTTGGGCCTTTGTTAGGTAACATGAGATTTTCGGGTGCTTCGACTGAGTTGTTGCTTCATTAATAGGAGCCAATTATTTCTGCGGGATCTCTCTCCTAATTTTGATTTCCATAACTTCTCTTTGCTTAAAAAACCTGATTGGGCCTTTGTTAGTTAACATGAGATTTTTTGGTGCTTTGGTTCAACTGCTGCTTCATTAATACGTTGCTTGAGCCTTTGTTAGTGAACATGAGTGCTTTGGGGGCTTGGATTCAGCTACACTGTAGACCCGAGAATACGCACAACACGCAAACTGCAGCACCCTCCACCAAAAAACTTCCCTGCAGTGCAGTTCCCACTGCACCAATCCGCATTGCACTGCTGCACTGCAAAGCAGCAGCAGTTTGCAAAGCCCGACCGTCAACAACGTGACTTCCTGTGCTGTCACTCTTTACCACTAGAAATACCTTGCTTCAACCAACCGCAATGCTTCAAAAAATATTTCGTTCGACCACATAAATGTCATTGTTTTGTAAATGCCATACATAAATTGGATTGTTAGGTACTAACTCAACTGCTTGGGCCTATGTTAGTCAACATGAGGGGTTTGGGGGATTCAATTCAGTTGCTGCTTCAGTAATATCAGCCAATTAGTTCTGCGGGATCTCTCTTCTAATTTGGATTGTATACCCCATTAAGATACAATAGTAATTACATCACAACTTAAAGGATCTTGCTTTCTCATGTACAAATTATCATGACCACTACGCTACAGTTACAATCAAGCAGCTACAGAATTTCGTTACATTTTCATGTCCAAACTGATGAAATTTAATAATGGCGTTTTATCAGCTGTCGAGTGAATGTAGTGTATATGTGACTGTTTGAATTGGTACGAGGATTTTTGTACATTAAATCAATGCCTATTTATAGAAATGACCAATAAAAAATTGTCTTAGTAAAAACGAAGCAGAACATGTTCAAACTCCCTACTTCACTGGTACAAATCACGTACACCTCTTCCACAAATGAAATCATATGCAAATCATCAAATGAATTGTTAAGAGGATTTCTGTACTTTTCGCTCCTGTAAAAACTTTATATATGCTTACTTGGCTAATCTGATTGTTTTTTCCAATTGATCTCATATCATTGATAATCGTCCGGAGGTTCTTCGATTTAGTTAATTTGATTTTGTTTGAATTTCCTGATTCGTTGTACGCACTGTTTCTCCCTTGATTCCTCAAATATTTAAAATTATAGCCGCATTTCCGTTCAACAAATAAATAACACAGCCTTACCAATTTACTACGTCGAATAATATATAGAATATATCCTCCTGCTTTGCTATGACGTTTTTTTACTCATGATATGCTCCACTACGTCAGTATTGTATACTGGACAACTCTATTGTACTCTATCTCCTTTCTGAATATCATTGCTTAAATAGTTTCATACAATAACAAATGCTTATGTAAGCTTTGCACTTTTACGTATTTTGCTCTCACCTTGCTATTTGTAAGTAGATAAATTAGGCACGCGCCCATCTGTGATGTCTGCATACAACTCCTCAGAAAACATGACGCGTGAAAACAACATGTCAACAACATCGGAGTCTGTTCACTGCTACAACAATGTACCACCACATATGCGAGATTACTACTACTTTGCCGTATTGCTCAGTAACCTTAACCATGTTACGACCACTAATGTATTAAGATCACGTTTCCACACTCTGTCAGGCTTTCTGCATGCCAGCGTAAGGACTACTGCTGAACACTACAACATAACATAGTACATCCACTATGTTTTACAAATCAAACATTCTCACCATTTATTTATTGCTGAAGGCTGATGTGGACACAATGGGAAACCCCACTGGGACAGGAGAGTTGATCTTTGCAGATGAGGCATCAATGGAGGCTGCTGTAGTTCTGATAAACGACCAAATAATTGATGGAAACACTATCTCAGCCCACGAGCTCCGCCTATTTGATGTTAACCCAGCATACTACCAACAATATATGAACTATACTTCAATATGAGCGCATTTACATGTACATATATTTGTTCTTTCAGATCTGCTGTATATTGAATACTTTGTTGGTGCTGTAAATATATAAACGAACTGCCAGTTTCAAAATATCTACATGTTGACCTATATTTGAAAGTACTATTGTACAATACACCCAACTTTTGACCATATGCTCTCCTTCATATCTTATGCGAATTTACTGAATGTTTCTAAAATTTACATTTTCCTTATAATTACACATATTATATGCAGCCACGTCTGTCTACCCATGAGTCCGTAATTGCTATTGCCATTTCATTATAGCATTCAGTTTTCTCTTGCTCATACGCCAACTTAAATTACAGTTACCTCTATTTCTCATTCTAATTTATTTGGTAATCTCAAGAAAAAATTTTAAATTTACTTTGCAGTTACTTCCCTCGAAAACACCACTTTCAAGCACTGTATATACACAATGTCTTCACGACGAGTTAGAGTATCCGAAATGTGTGAAGAAGAACGTCAAATCCATCGAGAGCGAGCACGAAATCGTTTGCGACAATGGCGATCACAACTCACTGAAGATCAACGGGCCTCACAACGAGCACGGAACAGAGTAAATGCACAAGCAAGAAGAGCACGCATGTACGGAGAACGTCATCATGTACCTACTACTATGTCGCTACAGCCACAACTTACACAACAAGAAGCTCATCCTCTTCAACTACAATCATCAAACATTTCGCCTGTTCCTCAACATTCACCTGCTATAGTACAAGATCCACCCTTTCTACACCTCAACCAATCAAGCTTCCTACAGGACGATCACAGTGGGAATGTTACATGGGGTAAAAACTTACAGTTTCGTAATTCTATATTTGCACATATTGTTTGCCCTCAAACCGTAATCATCTGAACCTTTCTTCTATGGTATTTGCCTCATAAAGTCAGCCACGCGGAAAACAGTGTCATTCATAGATACTCTTTATGTGACACAACTTCATTACAACATCGACCACACACTGTGTCATCACCAAATATAACAGCTACATTATTAGCAACAGATGTTACATCAACATCTCAGCAGTTCAACGCATTGCACACTGCAAATGAGCATGAACCGATCATTACATCAGGTACAATTGCTCTGTTGCCCATCTAATATCCTCTACTTGAGCTCTTACACTTCTCTACACTGCTTCATTGCACCATATGAATTTGTGTTGCGCAGATTTTACTGCACCCCAGCTTTCTCATCTGCAAACAATCAACGATCAAAGCACATATGATGACGTCACCATAAATGCCCCCAGAATGCGCAATAGAAGCTATCAGACCAATTGTCACAATATAGCTCGAATTTCTGCTTCACCGCAAGAATTTACACATTTGCAACTAAAACGACCATATCTGTGTCGTTACTGCGCAGCAAAATTGTTCGATGGTGAAACACAGACTATGTGCTGCAATAATGGAAAAACAGTCATGCCACCTATACCAACACCAACGGAACTACAGATTCTTTTCAGCGAACACTCTGTCGATCACCAAAGATTCATCACAAATGTTCGCTCATACAACCATGTTTTTGCTTTTACCTCCATGGGTGTTAAACTGGATCAAACTGTCGCAGTCAATCATCAAGGAGTGTATACATTTCGCGCTCATGGTGCTATATATCACAAAATTGGAAATTTACTGCCTGCTGCAAATACAAGACCAAGATATTTGCAATTATTTATTTATGATACTAATCATCAGACTGATTACCGATTGCAAGAGAATGAACAGCTGCACCGTGCATTACTTGACAAAATAACATCAATCTTAAATATGCACAACCCTTTCGTAGCAATGTTTCGCCAAATTGCGCAAAGACCTGATATTCCCAACTGCAAATTGTTGATTAAAGAACGATCATCTGCAGAACTTCAATATACATTACCAATGGCATCACAAGTTGCTGCTATAATTGTTGGTGCTGAAGAATATATGGAGTCAAACGATCGAAATATTATGGTGGAGAGCATCGACACAGGCTTTGTAACTGTTCCAGAATACAGTGGCTATTATGATCCAATGCAATATCCATTATTTTTTCCTTGCGGAACATATGGTTGGCACGCTGAATATAAAGGACTTAATAACCGCCATGTTAGTTGTTGTGACTACTACTCTTATATTCTGCAGGTTCGATATTTCATGTACAATTTTTAATCATGTATTATTTCCATTGTTATCATGTCATCCTAAATATTTGCTTTCTGAGTGATGCAGATTCGCTCGCCACTTCAATCATTACTTCTGCGTGGGTGTCGTCTGTTACAACAATACGTTGTTGATAATTACATTAAAGTTGAAACACAAAAATTACGTTGGATAAAAAACAATCAGAAAAATATTCGCGCTGAACTATACAACGGCCTCCAAGACTGTTTAAATGCTGGAGAAAATAACACCGGTATGACATTCTTCGCACGCATAATTTTTTTAATGTACTAACTTACTACGTTTTTTTTATATTGTTCGCTTATACTACAGAAAATGTTGGTAGACGTGTTATACTACCATCATCATTTGTTGGAAGCCCCAGAGATATGTATCAACGATATCAAGATACAATGGCTATTGTGCAGCATTATGGAAGACCAGATATATTTTTGACAATGACATGTAATTCTGCGTGGCCAGAGATTACTAATGAACTTCTCCCAGGTCAGCGAGCACAAGACCGACCTGATTTAGTAACTCGAATTTTTCGTGCGAAATACGAAAAATTAAAAAAGGATATATTCCATACACATGTCTTAGGAAAAATAATGAGTCATGTGCACGTTATTGAATTCCAGAAAAGAGGCTTGCCGCATGTACATATGTTGGTCATGTTCGATGAAAATGACAAACTAAACACTCCAGATGACTACGACCGAATTGTTAGTGCCGAACTCCCTTCAGTTTCAAGTGAACCACAATTATACAATGCAGTTGTACAACATATAATACACGGCCCATGTGGAAGCATTAATCACAATGCTCCTTGCATGAAACATGGTAATTGCAAAAAAGGATATCCAAAGTGTTATGCTGAGCATACAATTCAAGGAACAGACTCCTACCCAATATATCGCAGACGCAATGACGGCAGATCTATTATTTTACGACGTGCTGGAGCCTTCCCAATTGACAATCGTTGGATTGTTCCTTAAAATCCCTGGCTTCTACTAAAATATGACTGCCACATTAATGTTGAAGTTTGCAGTAGTATTCAAAGTATCAAATACTTATACAAATACATTCACAAAGGTCCAGATTGTATTTCTTTTCAAATTCAACCAGGTCCACAGTACGATGAGCTCTCCAATTATGTTAACGGTCGCTGGATATGTCCCCAAGAGGCCTGCTGGAAATTATTCAAATTTCATATGACTCAAATATATCCGTCAGTCGTTCGTTTACAGGTTATTTTTTCACCCTAGAATTACGTTCTTACTAAATTCACATTACGCTCTTATTTCTCTCTTTTGAAAGCGCATCATGTGTTAACATTTGTTACAAAATATTGAAACTTCCTAACTGACAGGTTCATCTTCCAAACAAACATCAAGTACAATTCTGCATCCACGAATCTGTTTCGTCTGTTCTGTCAAACGAACGCACCTCAATGACAATGCTCACCGAATTCTTCACCGTATACAATAACAATCAAGAACGCCGCCATTACTTATATAGAGACTTTCCAAAACACTACAGATGGAATTCCACTTCAAAAACTTGGAGTAAACGAAAAACAGCACAACAAGTTATTGGACGAATTTACTCCGTCCATCCTGCAGAGGGCGAGAGGTTCTATTTACGACTTTTATTAAACCATGTTTCCGCACTAAAATCATTTGATTATCTTCTAACAGTACATGGTACTCAGCACTCCACTTTCAAACAAGCTGCTGAACAGTATGGTCTGCTTGAAATAGACAATAGCCTCCATGATTGCTTACATGAAGCTCGTCAATGTAGAATGCCTTCAGCACTACGTACTCTTTTCACAACTATTTTGATGTACTGCCAACCGACTAATGTCAGAAAACTGTGGAATGACAACTACTGCTCAATGACTGAAGATTACATCATGCCGCGTGCTATGAATGATGTTTATGTGAGAAATAAACTTCATCATGAAATCAATTATATTCTTCAACAACATAATAAGAGTACAGCTGATTTTGATCTGCCAGAAATCAACACTTCTTTCGATACCATGATTGGTTATTCAAACTTAATAGAACATGAACTATCAATTGCTATATCAGAATCTGACCTAAACTCTATTGCATTACTTAATGTTTATCAGCGTAATGCATATTGCGTTATTACTGAAGCAATACATCGTAATGACTGCTCTCTTTTCTTTGTTGATGGACCTGGAGGCAGTGGTAAAACATTTTTATATCGTTGTTTGCTTGCAAATATGCGAAACAATGGCCACATTATTATAGCTACAGCTTCATCTGGAATTGCAGCCACTCTTCTTCCAGGTGGTACGACTGCACATTTGCGCTTTAAAATTCCGATACCAGTAAGCGGTACATCATTCTGTAATTTTGGAAAACTATCTGATACGCATAAACTCCTCGACCGCTGCTCCGCCATCATTTGGGATGAAGCTCCAATGACACATCGACATGCATTTGAAGCAGTCGATCGATCAATGAGAGATGTTCTTGGAATAAATAAACCCTTCGGTGATAAAATAATGATAATGGGCGGAGATTTTCGTCAAATAGCACCAGTTGTTATTAATGGAACTAAGGCTCAAATTATCAGTGCAAGCATTGTTAAATAACCTTTGTGGTCAACCGTAAGAGTGCTTCCCTTAACAGAGAATATGAGATCTTCCTCTGATCATGAATTCTCTACTTTCTTACTCCGCGTTGGTGATGGTGAAGAAATGACTGTTGAAGATGAAATGATCTGAATCCCAAATGCTATGACTACTCCATGGGAAGGGGAACAATCAATAGATATGTTAATTAACTCAGTATTTTGTAACATCAACACACATATACACTGTTCAGATTATCTTTCAAATATAGTTTTGCTAACTCCACTCAATGAAGATGTCAATCATTTAAACAATAAATGTCTATCACTATTTCCAGGAGAAGATGTCACGTACTACTCATTCGACTCTGTGAATGATGACAGATATAATTTATATCCACAAGAGTTTTTGAACAGTTTATCACCAGGAAATCTCCCACCGCACAAACTGTCTTTAAAAAAGGGTGTGCCAATTATGCTACTACGAAATCTCAATGCCACAACAGGCCTGTGCAATGGGTCACGTCTTCTGTGCCGTTAGTTCAGCAAAAATATCATTGAGGCTGAAATTCTTACTGGAGAACATAAAGGCAAAACAGTATTTCTTCCGCGTATACCTTTGAAGAATCCTGAAGATTCAAGGATGCCTTTTGAACTAACGCGCAAACAATTTCCAGTTCGCCTTAGTTTTGCACTGACAATCAATAAATCACAGGGACAAACTGTAAACAAAATATGAATTTACTTACCCGGTCATGTTTTTACTCATGGGCAACTATATGTAGCTCTATCAAGAGCAATGTCTTCATCAAGTACTACAGTACTAATTAAAAAAGGATCACTGCCTCCTCACGAGGGTATGTACACAAAAAATGTTGTGTTCAAAGAACTTCTCATTCAACCACACCTACAGGTACATAACGGGCCATTACATACAACTCATTTTACTGTACACAATTAATATTACTGTATTGTACATTTTACAAGCTTTCACTCAAACAAATTTCAATGTGCAGTGATGTGTAATGTCAATTGACATAAGAAGTACAACTACACCATCTTTCAGCAGCAACAACAACAATCTTGACAGCACATCTTACAAGTTAAATACTCTGCTCTGAAAACATACGTTTCGTTATGATAATCAATATTTTTCGTTTACTCATGAAAACAACAAAAATTCTCTCATATATGTTATCAAATATACATTCATTTCGCATTTATTGATTACTTTTTTCGTAACTGTCAACACTTTGCAGATGGCCACCACAAGATCAGCAGATCAACAGCTACAGTTACGTACTCCTTCTACCACGCAACCCAGTAAGTGATTATTAATTTTCATAGATATATATTTTTACTACCATACAAATTGCAAATTGAGCCTATAACAACTGTTTCACAGATGTCCCTGACAACAACATCACTACAGCTGCCTTAGATGACAACGACTATGATCAGCTCTACCCGCCAACCACAACACGGTGGTCAGATCTGCCTCGAAATGAAATTCTGGGTTTTCGACTACGTATCCCACCTGTACCAGCAGGTCTAACACCACAGGAAGAATGGAACTATGTATTCACAATGATTAGAAGGTAACACATACAAAATAATATGCATTACATAACGAACATTACTACGATAACTCCATTGTTGTTTGCTAATACCTAAAATCACTTTACATATTCCACAACTGCAGAGTCTCTGAAGGCCACTGAATAAAATATGACATCAACCATTGTTGTTACTGGTGATCTCCTCCAACTACATATGCACATACCCGCCCTCTGCTATTTTCTATGTGTACATCTTTGTTTTCCTCCTCATTTTCTTATTTCTCTTCTTTTTAATAACATTTCTGTATTATTCGAACATGCTACTAACATTATCTTTTACGCTTGCTGGAAAAACAATACATACTGTAATAACATATCTTTTTATATATCGCTCGCCGCCGGTACTTGCTTAATTATAATACATATGCTGCTGTATATGATCATCAGTGAATGTGTTTTCACAATACGTAACATATATTTTATGTACACATTCCAATTATTCATTTCAAACTTCTGATATTGATTACACCTTATTACAGTGCAAATTACAAAATATTTAAATATGCAAAAGTAAATGCCACACTCAATGTAAAGTCGACGGGTGCAGGCTAAGCTCCCCAAAGGCGGTCACAGCCCAGCATCTGAGCTCGAATCCATCGCACAATCACCCTACGTCCACCGTGCTTCTACCTTCAGCTGCTCAAAAAAAACATATATATGTGTGCGCCGTCTTGCAGCATCTTTCGCTTTTGCATCAGAGCCTTAGAATTGTGTTGAATCACTTAGATTTTCTGTGTGCCGCGTTTGCACGTACAATCAGACGCATTCACAGCCTACGTGCACGCATGCGTATAACGTGTGCATGCGAACTGCGCGAACCCGCAACACCTTGCGTTTGTGATGCCCACACTTTCAGTTACTTTGTAGTGCGTGTCAACTCTTTGCCTGCAGCAGCCGCCCGGCGTATCAGCCACAGTGAAATCCTATGTACAACCACGCGCATGTCATGTTCATGCAGACTGCGCTGCGTGCCATCAATTGACTTTTGTGGCACCAAGACTTTCATTTGTGTTGAATCACATGACAACTCTGTGTTCTGAGGCCACCCAGAGGATCATTCGCAGTCGAAGCGTTTGTGCAAGCAATCAAATACCGTGTGCAGGCGGGCGAAGCCCGCCTGATGCTGCCGAATGCAGCCCGAGAGCATCGAGCACGGGCGTAGCCCGTGCGAAGATGCTCGTATATATATAAGCAAAGAGGAAACCGGCCATGGTGTAACATTTTTGTGTCGATTATACCCTCCTCTGTAGAATTAATAACGCTTCAAGTTCACTGTATTTAAAAAAAGTTGAGAGGGTCATTATCGTAATGTTGCATTTTCATCCATGGTGTAACATTCCTATGCCTAATATACCCTTTCAAAATCTCCACTCCATCCCTTAGGTTTTTTTGGTCATAAACAGCTATATCTAATAAACTTATCTAATAAACTTATATAAAAACAGCAGGCCAGTAGAGAATCGCTCCCGCCAGCAGAGAATCGCCTGCGACCCCATGCTCTCTGCTCTACCGCCGAAAGCAGGCCATCCTCCTCTCCTCCAACACGCCACCGTCCCATCTGTGTTGCTTGCAGAGCCGGCTACCGAAAGCAGCCGAAAGCAGGTCGTCCTTCTTTTTCCTCTCCACACGCTACCGAAGTATCCGGATAAAACCCTAATGCCAGCGAACAATAGAAAACCCCCTTCGTAGAGCCCTTCTCAGCGTCGCACCGCAAGTGTTGATCCTCCAGCAAGAGCTTTTCTCCTCACCGGAAACCTCCTTCCCTCGAGCTCCTCCGACCAGTGAAATCCTCACGGTACCAACATTGCTCTGCATTCTCAACTTTTCTCTTTTATTTAACACTGGATTCCTACCATTTCTCTGTATTCTACAAACATTGAAAGAACTTATCCGTAAATCTAATCTGCTCTCATGTCTGTATCATTTTCCTTACGCTGGCTGATGGTGTAACATAACAAATCTAATCTAATATGCTCTGCATTTTACTACTTCTATCTTAGTTTTGTAGCATAACAAATCTTTATCATTTTCCTCGCACTGGCTGATGGTGTAAGAACATATCTGAGTTTTTTGTCTGCATTCCTACCATTACTTTTCATAACTGTATTATAACAAATTTAATCTGCTCTGCATTCTACTACTTCTATCATTCTATCAATAATGCCGCCAGCAGGTCAAATTTATCATTCTTATGCCTACTTCTATAAATAATTGTTGCAGCCTTTTTGCCATTAACAAAGACCGAGGTCCATAGCACTAATGTTAGTATAAGGAATATCTAGCTCCTCGGTCTTTGATTTGCTTCACCTGTAAATTTTTTTTTCAATTTCAATTGCTTGCAACGAGCTCCCTACAAAATCAGGGCTGCCCTTCTCCGATGTTCATAAAATCAGCCCGACACATGAATTCTCTCATCACCTGAAGTCGAAGAGTTGTAGAGGAGGCTGGCGCCATTTCAAAGGCCAAGCTTTTTCCTCTGAAAATAGGTCTTTTATGGCTTTGCAATGTTCAACAATAATTCGTGATCATCGGTAATGATTTATGGTTTATTATAGATTGTGTTCTCAGCTTTGAAAACCCTTATCAGTTTGGACTCTTAAAAGCTGCTTCTCTGTTTGTAGACAAGTTCTCAGTTTGTGTTCTCAACTCATAAGGCTTTTAGTTTGTGTTCTCTACTTTTTTGAATTTGAGGGAGAAAGCTTTTTAGTTATAGTTCCGATCTTCGAACGAGAATGTTTGATAATAAAATTACTTACCATATCTAGCCAGTTGAACTTGAAAGTCCACTTAGTGTCAACTACCTTCACCTATGGGGGGGGAATAGGTGACGTGCAGCGTTTTTGCGGAATTAAAATTGTACCTGCACACAAAAACAAAACAGCACAGCAAAGAAAGTACACACGCAATTTATAGTGGTTCCCCGATTTGGGTATATCCACTTTCCCCCTTCGACCTATCTCCCAACAAGGGACGACTCGGTCACTTCACCAACAGGATTGAAATCCAATCCTTGCACTATCGGAAGGAACTCTTCCACACGTAGGAGACAACACTCCCACAACACGGGTTGCACTCAACCCTTATAACTCGGAACCAACGTTCCTTTACAACAAAAATGAACTAGAATGTACAAGAAATACAAACTACTTTTGGAGACTAAGGTGTCCCTCTTCGTTCGATGACGTGTCCTAGAATTGAACGAAGAGTCCACAACCCTCGATCTCACTTGGAGAGAATCTCCCCGGAACCGGCGACGGCAAGAAGGGCGGCGGCTTGGTTCTCGGGATCGGCGGCGACAACGGTGTGCGGCTGCTGTACTTTGGAGATTCAAACTTCGTAGCAAAGCTAGCAAGGTCTTCCAACGGTCACACTAGGATCGATCGTCTCGATCGATTCGGACGGGGAAGGTTTTACCGATCAACAAATCAAGAGACAAGGGATCTCTGGTTAGACGCGTGAGACGCTACGCTTGGCTAAGCTTCTGTCGCCGGAAGATCTAGAAGAATCACGATCAAACTGCCGGCGATCGACTACCACGAGCGGCGACGGCGGCGGAGCAGGTATCGCGATCTAGGTCAAGGTCGGCGGCTCGTGTATTTCTTTCTGTGTGTTCTCACTGTTCAAAAATACGCGTGTATTTATACACAAGTATACTCCTTAATGACCGTTGTGGGTCCCACCAGAAGAAACTCTAATTCCGGTTCAAAACAGTGCCAGCGGCAGAGTCCGGTCCAGCGGTTTCCAGAAAATTGTCCAATTCAGATTCGGTGAGAATCGAAGGTGATTCTCGACGAGTCGGCGAGAATCAGCCGGTGATTCTCGACGAGTCGGCGAGAATCAGCCGGTGATTCTCGACGATTCGGCGAGAATCACTAGTGATTCTCGCCGAATCACTTGATGATTCTCGCCGAATCACTTGATGATTCTCGACGAATATGACTTAGCGCCAGATTTGCACGCTTTAATGTAGCCGGAAAGAAACGGAGAGAATCAGCCAGTGATTCTCGACGATTCGGCGAGAATCACTAGTGTTTCTCACCGATTCGGCGAGAATCACTTGGTAATTCTCGTCGATTATCACTTAGACGATTTTTCGTCTTTCCGCCCAAAAGCTGCTCTTTGACCCATCCTTGCTCCCTGTCTGCTCTTGCATAATCACAGCCCTGTACTTGAAAGTAAGTACACTCCAATAGAGAGAGTACACGTAGGCCAACACACTGATCTGCTCAACGAGTGATTACGTCGTGCAGACCCGTGTATATTGACCTACTGCACCCTGACATTGGTGTGCACTTAGCGTGGAATAACTGCAAGCACAACTTGAAATATTTTGTCAAATACATTGTCTATTTACCTTAGCTTGTTCAGGGGCTTCTTCAAATCAGGTACGTTGTGGATACAATACCCAACAATCTCCCCCTATTTGAAGAAGCCTAAACCCTACAAGCTAAGGTGAATAAAGCGTATGGAAATGAAAGTCATAACCTTGAAATTTAGTTGAGAGAGATATTCATTACCAATACCAATTTCTTGAGAGCAAACTTTGAGCCACCTTAGCCAACTTGGAGCCACCTTAGCCTTAGCCGAGAGGGTAATCTCCCCCTTTTCGGCATCTGCAAATCTGGGTCTGTATCATTTGACCCCTTGCTCCCCCTCAGTTCTTGCACCTGTGCTCACACTTGAGTTCCTGGCAGAGGCTCCCCCTAGAGGCACGATCCTGGAGCTTCTGTATTCTTCATTCCTCATAGTTTAGCATCCCCAATTCAGTTTTGAAAAGACTGAACTTGGCCTCGTCTAAGGGCTTTGTGAATATATCTGCAATCTGCTTGTCCGTGGGGACATAACAGAGAGAGATGTCCTTGTTCTCCACGTGCTCCCGAATGAAGTGGTAGCGCACTTCAATATGCTTCGTTCTGCTGTGCGATACCGGATTGTTGGCAATAGCAATTGCACTGGAGGAGTCGCAGTACATTGGTACTTCTGTGAACTGAAGGTCGTAGTCGGCTAACTGGTTTCTGATCCATAGGAGTTGTGTGCAACAGCTTCCTGCCGAGATGTACTCAGACTCTGTTGTGGAGGTAGCTACACAATTCTGCTTCTTGCTGTTCCATGAGATAAGCCTTCTGCCGAGGAATTGACACGTCCCGGAGGTGCTTTTCCTGTCATCCCTGCTCCTTGCAAAATCAACATCTGAAAAACCTATTAGCTCGACATCATTGTTTCTCGGGTACCACAAGCCAAGATTGGGAGAACCTTTAAGGTATCGTAGAATTCGCTTTGCAGTGACATAGTGAGATTCCTTAGTGTTCACCTGATATCTGGCACAGACACATGTGGAGAACATGATATCCGGTCTACTGGCAGTAAGGTAGAGCAGGGATCCAATGATGCTTCTATATTTGGTTTCATAGAAAGGTTTACCTTTCTCATCCTTATCCAGAGACATAGTGGATCCCATTGGAGTCCTCATAGAGGTTGCATTCTCCATACCGAATTTCTTGAGGAGTTCATTTGTGAACTTCGTCTGAGAGATGAAGATTCCATCCTCAGACTATTTCACTTGAAGTCCCAAGAAATACTTTAGCTCTCCCATACTGCTCATTTCAAACTTTCCTTGCATAAGTTTAGAAAACTTTTTGCAAAGATTGTTGTCCGTTGAGCCGAATGTAATGTCATCCACATAGATTTGCACCAGCAAAATCTTGCCTTTGACTTCCCTGAGAAACAATGTCTTATCTATTTTACCTCTAGAGAACTTGTTCTCAAGAATAAAACTAGATAAAGTCTCATACCAAGCTCGTGGAGCTTGTTTTAACCCATATAGAGCTTTATTAAGAAAATATACATGATTGGGATAAGTAGGATTGACAAAACCTGGGGGTTGAGCGACGTATACTTCCTCTTTCAGGTCGACGTTCAAGAATGCTGATTTCACATCCATTTGATAGACTGTGAATCCTTTGTGCGAAGCATACGCCAGGAACAGTCTGATTGCCTCGAGCTTTGCCACTGGTGCAAAGGTCTGGTCGAAGTCAATCCCCTCCTCCTGTCTGTAACCTTGAGCCACCAGCCTGGCCTTGTTCTTTATGATGACACCATGTTCATCCAGTTTGTTTCTGAAGATCCACTTGGTGCCAATCACATTCTGCTTGTGTGGTCTGGGAACCAGCATCCAAACGTTGCATCGTTCGAATTGATGTAGTTCATCTTGCATGGCCAAAATCCATGCCGCGTCTTTGTTCGCCTCGTCGAACTTCTTTGGCTCAACCTGTGACAGGAAGCTAAGATGCAAAATCTCGTTAATAGTACCTCTTCAAGTTCTGACACCGTCACGAGGATCTCCGATTATCTGATCTCTAGGATGATCCCTCACGTGCCGGAACTCTAGAAGTCTGGCGTCTGGGGCTTCGACTACTTCTTGGGCTTCTCCTTCTTCTAAGAGATTTGTTACATGTTGATCTTCAACATTCCCAGTTGACGTTGAGGTGGAAACTTTGACGTACTTAGGAGTTTCATCTTTAGCGATCTCATCGAGACTCAGTTGTTCAAGTCGTGCACCTGCATCTTCAAGAATACCACTGGAAGAATTGCAGCTAAGCAAACTTCCTTCATCAAATACAACATTAATTGATTCTTCTACCACTAGAGTTTTCTTATTTAAGACCCTATAAGCCCGACTGTGGGAACTATAGCCCATGAATATGCCTTCGAAGCATTTTTCACCAAATTTAGTACGCGGGTACTTCCCATTATTCAGTACATAGCATCTGCAACCAAAGATCCTCAAGTAGGACATGGTTGGTTTCCTGCCTCTCAGTAGCTCATAAGGCGTCTTACGATGATGCTTGTTGATCAATGCTCGGTTTTGTACGTGACAAGCTGTATTGACCGCCTCAGCCCAGAAGTATTCTGGGAGAGAAGCATTTTTCAACATTGTCGTGCAGGCTTCAATGAGAGTTCTATTTCTCCTCTCCGCAACTCCATTTTGCTGAGGAGTGCGCGGGAGGAAAACTCATGAAAGATACCTTGTTCTTCACAAAACTCTGTCATAGCACCAGATTCGAATTCTGTTCCATGGTCACTTCTGATTTTGACCACTGAGCAGTTAAATTCGTTCTGAACCTGCTTGACAAAACTAGTGAAGATGTCAAACGTATCTGACTTTCGTTTTAAGAAGAACACCCATGTAAACCGAGAGTGATCATCAACTATCACTAGCGTATAGGACTTGCCTCCCAAGCTATGAACTTGCATGGGACCAAACAAGTCCATATGTAGAAGATAAAGGCACCGGGAAGAGTCTTTGTCTGCAATGCTCTTAAAGGTAGCCCGAGTCAGTTTGCCCATCTAGCATGCAGGACATGTGCTATCTTTGATGCACTTGATAATGGGAGCATCTCTTACTAAGTTTTTAGAAAACAGCATACTAATTGTCTTGAAATTAATATGTGTCAATCTCTTGTGTCATTGATCACAAAGAGATGCACTGCCAGCCGCCACTAGGCATACGGGGGTAGATGAATCTAAACTAAGAAAATTTAAGCAGAAAATATTTCGGCTCCTAATGCCTGTTAATACCGTCTCAGAAGAGGCACATGATATTATCAGGCATTTATCCTTGCAGAACTTAACGTCATAACCTTTGTCACATAACTGACTTACACTGATCAGGTTATGGTTTAACCCTTCAACATAAGCCACGTCGGTGATAGAGATTATACCGTTGGAAATCATACCGTAACCTCTGGTGACTCCTCGATCTGACCCCCCAAAGATGACTTTGGGTCCATTCGCGACAGGAGTGTAATCACGCAGCAGGCTTCTTGTCCCAGTCATATGCCGGGAGCATCCACTGTCCAAGTACCAGATCGGCGTTTTGGTGGCCTTTGGACATTCCTGCAAAACAAAATTAATTTCTCTTAGGAACCCAATCGAACTTGGGTCCTAGATTCTTGGTTAGCATACTCCCCCTCAGGTGGTTAACCCTACGAGTGGTCAGTCTCGCATTACTAACATAGGGAGTCTCGTCATACCTCGGATTAAACCAGCAATCCACGGCAAAGTGACCGACTTTGCCACAACACCAACAGTCAAATCTGTTGTACCTCTTCCTAGACTCCTGCTTTACCCTGGGAACGGTGGGTACTGCCAGGGCTTTGGATCTGGAGGTGGGGGCCTCATAGTGATTGCAGTCACATGACTTCTTCACCTTCTGTTCCTTCAGTATAACAGGCTTGGCTCTTGGTGCCTGCTTTCCAATATGGCCGCTAGAGAATTGACCATAATTTCCCATGTGGATTTCCTCATAAGGTGCCTTGAAGGCACTCTCACCGAATTTGCGGGGGAAAGTCCAACCATCATATCGGCTCTTTGGCTTTGCAACCGAGGGCCGGAAATGATGACCAAAGGTTGATTCAAAGTCATGTTGGTTGCAAGGAAAGCTAGGCTTTTTGAACGCAACAGGACTGAGCGGAGCCTTTCCCTTTTCAGCAGCAGAGGCCTTCTTAGTGGCCTTATTCTTCCTCTGGTTCCTGTTTCTCCTGGATGAGGAACCAGATACCCCTACATGCCCCAAGCCAGCTCCTTTGGCCTGAGCAGAGAAGGTATCAACTACTGGAAGAACTGTTTTTGGCATAGAGAAGCTCTTGACGATCTTCCTTTCTGCCGCAAGTTGTTCTTCCAACTTGTCGACTTCCTCCTACTTAAGATCAAGGAGCTTAAGAGACTCTGAATACTTTGAAGTCAGGTCAAGGTGCTCTTGTCGGAGAGAAATCAAACTGGTGATCTCTTCCCTTAGGAAGACACTCTCACCCTTAAGAAATTTCACTTCCTTTTTCTCAGTCTTCAATCTCTTACGACACTCCTCCAAAGTGTTGAGCAGAAGCTCATACTTCTCGAGGAGCTCTGCTTCACGGGCCGAAAGGCTATCCTCAGGGTCATCATCCTGAGACTCAGGATCAGATTCAGAGTCGGAGAGAGGGGCGTGAGCTTTTACCTTCCCAGTAAATGGGGGGCATTCTCCTTCTGAGTCGGAGCGACCCACCAGCCCGAAGTAGGCTTCCTCATCATCACTGGAGTCTGAGGAATCAGACTCACTCAGTGTCTTTGGCCTTTTGGCGATGTAGCTCCGCTCTTTCTTCTTATCTTTAGAGGATTTGTGCTCCTCTCCTTTCCCTTTTTCTCTCTTGCCTTGGTAGCAGTCGGCCACGATGTGTCCTGGCTTATTGCATCCAAAACAAATAATGTCAGAGGAGCGATGTTTGTTCGGTTTAGAAGCATACCTGTCAGAAGAATAATTTTTCTTCTGATGCCTGGAGGAGGAGCCGTCTTTCTTTCTTTGATTCCTCATCTTGAGGAACTTCTTGAATTCTCGGGTGATGAGGGAGAAATCCTCCTCAGACAGCTCTGAGCTGGAGGAGCATGGCTCGGAGTCCTCCTCCTCATCCTTTTTCCTGGCACGGTATGAAACCGCACCCTTGCCTTTTCTGGAGTGAATGGCTTTTAGAGCCACAGTCTTTTCTTTGGCTGCAGCCTTCTCTGCTTCTTCTTCTACTTTCCTGGTGTTCAGTTGAAGCTCATAGGACATCAGCTTCCCAAACAGAATTTGCGGGTCTGTTTCAGCTAGTCTGCCAAACTCTCGGATGACGCAGATCTTTGTGTCCCATTCCTTAGTAAGGGACCTAAGGAATTTATCATTAAGTTCACCATCAGTGAACACTCTTCCATATCCTTTGAGGGCATTGACAATCTTGAGGAAGTTCTCTAAGGTGACTCCGATCTCTTCCTTAGGCCCTTGTCTGAAGGCCTCATATTTCTGATTCAGAAGGGATCTCCGATCATCCCTCACTTCATCAGTGCCCTCCATTAGGATAATCAGGCAGTGCCAGATCTCCTTTGCTGTCCTGCAATTGCAGAAGTTCTGCATCATTGAGTCATCGACCGCGCTGACCAGAATGTTCTGCGCCTTCTTGTCAAGTCCCACCAGCACCATCTCGTCCTTGTCCATTTCAGAAATTTTCTTTGGGACTTTCTTGGTAGGATCTATGGTGGAGACCTTAGTGGGGACATAAGGTCCCTCCTCCACGATCATGAAGAGTCGAGGATCAACTGCTTCCATGTAGAACCTGATCCTTTCCTTCCAGATAGGAAAGTTGAGCCTGGTGCACACTCGGATCTTGCCTGTGAACTTGAGCCCATCCATAGTAGATGTTTGCCTTCTTCTTGACACTAGCGGCAGGATTCTACTCAAGGTGTTAACCTTTTGATGAGCAACCTCCCTCTGATACCACTTGAAAGTCCACTTAGTGTCAACTACCTTCACCTATGGGGGGGGGGGGGAATAGGTGACGTGTAGTGTTTTTGCGGAATTACAATTGTACCTGCACACGAAAACAAAACAGCACAGCAAAGAAAGTACACACACAATTTATAGTGGTTCCCCGATTTGGGTACATCCACTTTCCCCCTTCGACCTATCTCCCAACAATGGACGACTCGGTCACTTCACCAACAGGATTGAAATCCAATCCTTGCACTATCGGAAGGAACCCTTCCACACGTAGGAGACAACACTCCCACAACACGGGTTGCACCCAACCCTTACAACTCGGAACCAACGTTCCTTTACAACAAAAATGAACTAGAATGTACAAGAAATACAAACTACTTTTGGAGACTAAGGTGTCCCTCTTCGTTCGATGACGTGTCCTAGAATTGAATGAAGAGTCCACAACTCTCGATCTCACTTGGAGAGAATCTCCCCGGAACCGGCGGCGGCAAGAAGGGCGGCGGTTTGGTTCTCGGGATCGGCGGCGACAACGGTGTGCAGCTGCTGTACTTTGGAGATTCAAACTTCGTAGCAAAGCTAGCAAGGTCTTCCAACGGTCACACTAGGATCGATCGTCTCGATCGATTCGGACGGGGAAGGTTTTCCCGATCAACAAATCAAGAGACAAGGGATCTCTTGTTAGACGCGTGAGACGCTACGCTTGGCTAAGCTTCTGTCGCCGGAAGATCTAGAAGAATCACGATCAAACTGCCGGCGATCGACTACCACGAGCGGCGATGGCGGCGGAGCAGGTATCGCGATCTAGGTCAAGGTCGGCGGCTCGTGTATTTCTTTCTGTGTGTTCTCACTGTTCAAAAATACGCGTGTATTTATACACAAGTATACTCCTTAATGACCGTTGTGGGTACCACCAGAAGAAACCCTAATTCCGGTTCAAAACAGTGCCAGCGGCAGAGTCCGGTCCAGCGGTTTCCAGAAAATTGTCCAAGTCAGATTTGGTGAGAATCGAAGGTGATTCTCGACGAGTCGGCGAGAATCAGCCGGTGATTCTCGACGATTCGGCGAGAATCACTAGTGATTCTCGCCGAATCACTTGATGATTCTCGCCGAATCACTTGATGATTCTCGACGAATATGACTTAGCGCCAGATTTGCACGCTTTAATGTAGCCGGAAAGAAACGGCGAGAATCAGCCAGTGATTCTCGACGATTCGGCGAGAACCGAATCGGCGAGAATCACTTGGTGATTCTCGTCGATTATCACTTAGACAATTTTTCGTCTTTCCGCCCAAAAGCTGCTCTTTGACCCATCCTTGCTTCTTGTCTGCTCTTGCATAATCACAGCCCTGTACTTGAAAGTAAGTACACTCCAATAGAGAGAGTACACGTAAGCCAACACACTGATCTGCTCAACGAGGGATTACGTCGTGCAGACCCGTGTATATTGACCTACTGCACCCTGACATTGGTGTGCACTTAGCGTGGAATAACTGCAAGCACAACTTGAAATATTTTTTCAAATACATTGTCTATTTACCTTAGCTTGTTCAGGGGCTTCTTCAAATCAGGTACGTTGTGGATACAATACCCAACAGAACTGTTTTACTCTATTCTCTGTTTTATTGATGACATATAAAACTGTTTTATTGATGATATATAAAATTGTTTATTATACCAATCAATCTCGATGCTAGACAGTTGAATTTCTTAATGTCAATTGGGTCATTGAATATGTTTTATAGTTTAATATGTTTTATAGTTGAATTTGTTTTACTCAGTTTATAGTTGTTGATGCATCATAGTAATGTATTCCAAGTCCTTGATACTAGATTAAAAATTTGTATTTTCGGATTTTGTTAAAGCCATGATTTTTTATTAAAAATTTGTGCTCTACTCTTATAGAGTTTTCATATTTCAGTTGCATCCTCTTTAAAATCCTACTAGATCAAATCACTAAGAAGTGGCTGCAACTCTTTCAGGTTTTTTTTATTTCAGATTTTAATAATTTCGGTTTTCTGTGATTTAAGATGCCCATGTTCTCAGATTTTTTTGGTTTTCAGCACCACTACACCATCCACCTTTTTTCCTTCCCCTATAGTTCAGCTCCGACAAGCGAGCTTCCTTCAGGCCTGGTTTCTTTGTGTTATTATAAGTGAACCATATTCACCTTTTCACTTTTGATGTAAGTTGCAGAATTTGTGTACAGTTCTTGGGTTTTCTCAGATTTTTTTGTTTTCCAGTTTTATATGTTTCAGGCCGTCCTCAAGAGCTCCTCCTTAACAACTTCCTTAAGGTGTCTGTGCAGTAGAAAGATCCTGGCAAGCGAGCTTCCTTCAGGTCCTTTTTTTATGTGTGCTATCATACTGTTTCAGTTCTTTGGATTTCGGATAAATCCAGTGATTTTCTAAATTATCTTCGGATACATCATTAGCTAGATGTTGTAGTGGGAGGTGATTATATATAGAAGCACAAGTTATGTTCAAATGGGTTTTTTGTGTTAGTTAGTGGTTGTTGTTGCAAAGACGGGGGAAGATGTGAAGACCTTTTTTTACTTTTTCCCTTGCTCACATATTTTTTACCCGACTTTTGTGACAATACTCTAGTATACGAAGGATTCAGTGTATCTAGTGAAGGTCACGATCGCAGTGCTATCAAGACAGATGTTAGTGGTCTTTACTCCTGGGGGTGGTCTTATCTTGGCAGCAACGGATGGGTAAGGTGGGGTAGTTTGGCAAGGGATTTAGTGGAGCACGATCTCGATCCGGGGCGAAAGATGGTATGGTATTTTATCATTGCAGACAGTGCAGTCACACAGGAGAGCGAGTTCGCAGCGTGCAAAAAAGTCTCGAGACTAGGGAGCGGACAGGGTAACAACTGGGTTAGGTTTGTAGAGTGATGAGGTCCTCGTCATCACTAAGAGTCTGTGTGACTCTAATAGTTAGATGTTTGACATCACTGAGCAGATTGGATTCAGGTGGCTACGATTTGGTGGCCTGAGGTGAAGTCCTGATGGTGGAATGAGGGTGTACCATGCTCAGGAGAGCTGTGTATTGTAGTAGTTTATACTAGCTGACGGGGACCACAATGTGTAGTGGTGTACCCATGATTTCTGAGGCCAACATGGATTATCGTGGTGGTGCAAAGGATCGTCCTTCTGGGACTCGGGTTTTGTCAGTCAGTTTCTACGATCAGTTTGCGATGACGTTTACAGGTTGAGCTAGAGCATAGATGAGTTGACTGGAGTAGGTCGACTGATGCCTCATATTGAGGCGGTGCTGCGTGCATAGTTGCTTGGTGCAGTTGTTTCTTCATGCAAACTGTGCTCAGTGCAGTTGGTGCTTTGTGCAGGTGGTGGATCCGAATGTAGAACCAAGGTGATGATTGTTGAGTTTGATTCGGCTCTGAATCCAATCCGAGTCCATTTTGTTTCTTAGAAATGCCACATATGGCAATGTGCTACGTGGTTATTGAAAAAAATCCAAAAAAAAAGAAAAACTGCCGACTGTTAGTGACTTTCCTTGGAGAGAGAGTTCTCTCTCTTTCTTGCATGATAAATAAAACCACTGCTCATGTGTGTGATATATAGAAATACTGTGGTCTGCGGATCTCATGAGTTCAAAATTCCACAAGCCGTCAGATCATGACTTCATAATTCAACAACCGTTTGATCGAGCACAATAAAATCACTCTCTCTCTCCACATTTTAGTAGGTCTCCTAAACCTACTACTATGGTGTCTTAAACCTATGTGAAATTACGATTTTGCCCTTGTAACTCTTAAAAAACCGGACGACTGACTTTTTAAATTATATTTAAATTCAAACGCGGCTATCCAGTTTCGATCTCAGGACCTGAAGGACAAGAGAAATAACTCTATCCAATGATGCGAGCAACTGTGATAACAATTCAAATAATTTATACTTATATTTTTATATTTCATGTATTTTTATATAAAAAAATATAAATATATGTATAATATAATTCATTATTACATATAAATATACTGTATATAATAATAATTATATATATTATTCATTATATATATATATCTACTAATATAAAAGAAATATAAAATGAATGAATTTTAAACTCATTGGTGTGATTTCAGCCATCAGATCTGACATGGTTTTTTATCAGCCATTTGATCGAATCGCACCCTCTCTCTCACTTTTTCCTAGGTGTCCTAAACCTAGGATCGACCTCCTATAAAACCTATGAAGTATAACAAAAAAGATTCACCAAAGCGCAACCCGCTAAAACAGTAATTTAAGAAGCGCAGCCCACAAGCCAGCCAGACAGTTTGGGAATATTAAGCACAGTCCGCCAGAGCCCGGAAGCAGGCCGGCCCGTTAGCCCGTCGGATTTCAGACAGTCCTGCGGAAAACTATATTTAAAGCAGAAAAGTTTATTTGTACAGCTGGTGTGGGACTATAACAGACGGGTGAACAGTGCTCAGCATGGGCGTGACCATGGGCGTGACCGCGACGTGTTCTCCGTTCGACGATTTTTTGTTGAATTCGACGAATTCCGGTCGACGATAGGAGTCACGCCCGGTATCACGGGCGTGACCATGGGCGTGACCGGGGCGTGTTCTCCGTTCGACGATTGTAGTTGCGTCCGACGAATCCGTTCGACGATAGGAGTCACGCCCGGTGTCACGGGCGTGACCATGGGCGTGACCGGGGCGTGTTCTCCGTTCGACGATTTTAGTTGACTTCGACGAATTCCGGTCGACGATAGGAGTCACGCCCGGTGTCACGGGCGTGACCATGGGCGTGACCGGGGCGTGTTCTTCGTTCGACGATTGTAGTTGCGTTCGACGAATTCTGTTCGACGATAGGAGTCACGCCCGGTGTGTCACGGGCGTGACCATGAGCGTGACCGGTCTTATTCTCCGCTCGACGATTTTAATTGAGTTCGACGATTTTAAAAACGTAAAATATAAAAATTCTATAAAATTTATAGAACTTTAATTGAGTTCGACGATTTTAATTGGGCGGGCGGAGCCCGCCGGGGGGTGCGGCGGAGCCTGCTGGGGGTGGTGGGGCGGGCGAAGCCCGCCGTCGGGGGCAGGTACTGTGACGCGTATCCATTGGGCCGGAGGCCCGTGCCTGTCACTCGTATATATATATACATTTATAATTATAATTTTAAATTTTGTTATTTATCAAATTATATTTACTTTATCTTTTTCTTAAATTATCGTCGTGAGCGGGCAAAGCCCAGCGGGGGTGGGCCGGCTACAGTTGCGTGAAGTCGTAATAGTGGGCCGGGTACAGTCGCGCGAGGCCGTAGGGGGGGGCCGGGTCTACTGTCGCGATTGTCAGTAAGGGCGGAGGCCCCGTGTCGGGCACTCGTGGTGTGTGTGTGTGTGTGTGTGTGTGTGTGTGTGTGTGTGTGTGTGTGTGTGTGTGTGTGTACACGAGCATCTTCACACGGCTACGCCCGTGCTCGATGCTCTCGGGCGGCTTTTGGCCGCATCCAGGCGGGCTTCGCCCGCCTACGAACAAGATTCTCTCATGCTCGATGTGTCGTTGCGGGCTGCGCCCGCATCAAAGCGGGATGCGCACGCATCAAATCGGGATGCACTCACATCAAGACGGGCAGTGCCCACAATATATATATGAGTACTCAAAATTACCGTAAAAAATATAAATCAATATTACAATTTTATTTTATAAAAAAAAATTATGTTTTGTCGTAAAAACATTAATTTCACGCAATATTTCTCTTCCTCTTCTTTCTCTCCCTTCCCCATCTCTCTCCCTCTCTCCTCCCCCTCTCTCCGCCCCCTTTCTCCTCCCCCTCTCTCCGCCCCTTTCTCCTCTCCCTTCCCCCACCTCTCTCCCTTTCTCTCTCCTCCACTCTCTCTCCTCCCCTCTCTCTCTCTTTCTCTCCCTCCCTTGTCTCTCTCTCCCAACTCTCTCCCCCCATCCCATGCTCTCTCTCATGATCCAATGACTCTTGTTTGTTCTCATGATCCAAATACCTTTATTGCTTTATAATATATATATATATATATATATATAATTATATATATATATAATATATATATATATATATATATATATATAATATATATATATATATATATATTATAATATATATATATAATATATATATATACGAGTGACAGCACGGGCCTCCGGCCCGATGGATACGCGCCACAGTGCCTGGCCGCCGACGGAGGGCTTCGCCCGCCCCACCACCCCTGGCAGGCTCCGCCCGCCGCACCCCCGGCGGGCTCCGCCCGCCCAATTAAAATCGTCGAACTCAATTAAAATTCTATAAATTTTATAGAATTTTATATTTTACGTTTTTAAAATCGTCGAACTCAATTAAAATCGTCGAGCGGAGAAGACGCCCCGGTCACGCCCATGGTTACGCCCGTGACACCGGGCATGACTCCTATCGTCGAACGGAATTCGTCGAACGCAACTACAATCGTCGAATGGAGAACACGCCCCGGTCACGCCCATGGTCACGCCCGTGACACCGGGCGCGGACTCCTATCGTCGACCGAAATTCGTCAAATTCAACTAAAATCGTCGAATGGAGAACACGCCCCGGTCACGCCCATGGTCACGCCCGTGACACCGGGCGTGACTCCTATCGTCGAACGGAATTCGTCGCACGCAACTACAATCGTCGAACGGAGAACACGCCCCGGTCACGCCCATGCTCACGCCCGTGACACCGGGCGTGACTCCTATCGTCGACCGGAATTCGTCGAATTCAACAAAAAATCGTCGAACGGATAACACGCCCCGGTCACGCCCATGGTCATGCCCATGCTGAGTACTGTTCACCCGCCTGTTATAGTCCCACACCAGCTAGTTGTACAAATAAACTTTTCTGCTTTAAATAAACTTTTCTGCTTTAAATATAGTTTTTCGCAGGACTGCTGAAATCCGACGGGCTAACGTGCTGGCCTACTTCCGGGCTCTGGCGGACTGTGCTTAATATTCCCAAACTGTCTGGGCGGGCTTGTGGGCTGCGCTTCTTAAATCACTGGTTTTAGCGGGTGGGCTTTGGTGAATCTTTTTTGGTTATAGCTTCATAGCTTTAGGAGGCCGATCCTAGGTTTAGGACACCTAGGAAAAAGTGAGAAAGAGGGTGCAATTCGATCAAATGGCTGATAAAAAATCATGTCAGATCTGATGGCTGAAATCGCACCAATGAGTTTAAAATTCATTGGTTTTATATTTCTTTTATATTAGTATATATATATATATAATATATATATATATATATATATATATATATATATATATATATATATATAATATATATATATATTATATATATATATATATTATAAAACAATATAGGTATTTGGAGGCATACCAACAAACAAGAGTCATTAGATCATGACAGAGAGCATGAGATGATGAGAGAGAGTTGGGAGAGAGAGAGAGAAAAAGAGAGAGAGGGAGAGAGATGAGGAAGGGAGAGAAATATTGCGTGAAATTAATGTTTTTACGACAAAACGTAATTTTTTTATAAAATAAAAGTTGTAATATGATTTATATTTTTTTTACGGTCATTTTAAGTACTCATATGTATATACTGCGGGCACTGCCCGTCTTAATGTGGGTGCATCCCGATTTGATGCGGATGCATCCCGCTTTGATGTGGGCGCAGCCCGCAACGACGCATCGAGCACGAGAGAAGCCCGTTCGGAGGCGGGCGAAGCCCGCCTGAATGCGACCGAAGGCCGCCCGAGAGCATCGAGCACGGGCGTAGCCCGTGCGAAGATGCTCGTATATGTATATATATATATATATATATATATTATATATATATATATATATATATATATATATTATATATATATATATATATTCATGTTCATGTGGACAAGCTTTAGCCGCCAGTGAAAGGGAATACCGCTGCCCGGGAGGAAATATTTTGACCCCTGTTCAAGGGAAAATTGGAGCCGTCGCATGAAGGATATCGAGCCGCCCTGGGATTGCATTGAAGGAAGGCCGCCGCTGTCGGTGGTTGCCGGTGGTGCAACCTCGTGCGGCGACACCGGTGTTGTTGGTGTCTATCTCGTCGTTTCCAACTTGTTCCTTCCTCCCATGTTGAAATCTCGACGCATCCCCGGCTTTGGAGATGATAGTCGTCGGGCTTGGAGGAGAGGGTGTTTGCCGGTCTTGTAGGACGTGTGTTTGTGGGAGTTTGTCGGCTTCACGATCGTGACCTCCAATTGTGGAGTTCAGAGGGCCAGATCCGGGCTAGCTTGACTTCATTTGGCCTAGTCGGCGTTGGTGTTGGTGCAGTGCGGGCGTGGTGGCGAAGACATGCAGGAGTGCAGTGACCTTGATGGTATTTTTCTCTGGTGGTGTGGCTTAGTGTCGAATGCATGCGCCAGTGCAGTTGGCCTCGGCAGTGCTTCTCCGGTGGTGGCGGGTTGTTTGGTCGTCATCCGACGATGTAGGTTACCGAAGAATTTTGTGTGTTCGCTATGCTAGCAGATTGCAGTTCAGATTATTCTCTCTCCCGCGGATTGAGCGAGTCCGGCTCCTCCGCGTTGTATTCTGCAATAGACGTCGATACATTTCTTCACGGTTTTATTATTGAAGTTGTATGATTTATATATGCAGGGTTTTGTTTAAATTTATGCGTTTTGTATATCAATTATTTATTTGGTTCCGCATGGGATAGTTTCTGCATTATATCCCAACACGATTCGGTGTCGACCAAACTTTCAATAGATAGCGTTGTTTTACAGGGCTTTCAGGTAAAGGCAAGAGCGACAGACGACTCCTTGTTACAGCTTGAAAGTAAGAGAGGGAGATGTTCGGAGCATGACAGGACACCACTCGAGAAACTAAGATTTTGCTTTTGCACACAGAGAAGAGGACACTCTGAAAATGTATCATTTTTCGTCTCATTATGCATAAGATGGGTTTTATTCTCAGCAAACAACAACTTGTATACTCCCTGCTAGTACCATGGTTCTGTGACACATGTATATATATTTTTTTAGTCATTTGATATTCAAAAGAGAATGTTAAAAGTGAAAGGTTCTTTTTTATAAATGCTACCTACTTGTGCTTTCATAACTACAAGAACGACTACTACTCCACTGTTCTTTCGAATAAGACTGCTGCCCTGTTTGAGATTCTTGATCTCTACTGGAGGCGGGATGTAAGCTGGACGCAATGCTGGGCTGGACCCCGGGCAAATACTGATGTGCGGGAGACCGCTTTGCGCGTAGGTGCGCAAAGCGCAGCGGACATTCAAGTCAAGACTCGATTTGGAGGCAGATTTTCTGCATCTGCCATCCAACAAAACGTGAATCCAACCCTACGATTGAGCGTTTCCAGCAGCTGCTCTGCATATTTGATTGTTTTTACTCCATTTTGATTCGGCTTGTTTTGGTGTTTTTGCTCCATCTCCATTAGAGGGAAACATTCCCTAACTTTAAAAGAAAATGTTTGGTAACTCTCCAAGTTTCAGCATCAATGCTCCAAAAAATTATTTTTATCTTTTTTAGACCACCTCACCTCTTTCCATTTCTCACATCTCCATTGTCACCGCTCTATTTCTCATCACTTCAATTCTCGGAATAATTTTTTGTGTGACCGACGGGCCGTGTGCGTCGAACGTCATCTAAGTCGTAGAACTCGATTTTTTTTACTATTTCTAAATGGTGCTTTAACTTTAGCCATTGGATAAAGAATCGGGTGGAGTAGCACACACAACTCTATGCGCACGTGCACAAAAAAATTACTCTCAATTCTCACCGCCGTAACAAATAGACCCTTTTGCGACGGTTGTGGCCACCGCTTTCACCAAGGCCCAAAACACCAGCCAAAAGGCCCAAAACAAATTAAACGCGGTCTCCACCGCCAACGCATGCGGCATGCCGGCTTTTCGCACACGGCCGAGCTTCGCCGTTCGCGTGTCCATTTTGGTTGCTAGAACAAAACCGTGCCCCGTCAGCATGAATTGAACCATGGAAGTACATAGGAGAACTTGGCCGACACGTGAGCTGGCAACAGCATATCTGACATCCGACTGACTTTGACTGTCTTTTAAAGAGTCCACTGTACTGTTATTGTCCAACTGCTGCATAGCTTGCATCGGGTACACATATTTGCAGTTAATTATTAATGTATATATACCACTAGTAACAACTCATGGGGCCTAGCTAGTGCGTCCGCGATTGTAATCCGGACGGACGCAGTAGTACTCTAGCCACCCTTTCATTTGTGGGATCCGGATCCCCTAGAGTTTGTAAGAACTTCAGGGTAGAGTTTTATTCAACGCGCGAGAGCTATTCATTTTCTTCAATCCTACAGCGAGACGAATTCAGGCGCTAAAAGACAAAATTGAGCAGTAAAAAGTAATAAAAATAATTTAAAAAAGGGAAATCTCGCGCGTTGGATTTCGATCTAAGACGCGAGATAGATCGAACTTCACTCTGGAGTTGTCCGTACGAACTCCTGGGGATCCAAATCCTCACTTGTACACACCTTCTCAAAGATGCATGTGACTCGCACGTGCACGACAGTCAATGGAGCGCGGGCAATAGGAGTACCGCTGTGCACTTGCGAACCGCACGCGTCTTAGAGGAGGTTTGCATGGTTGATGGGACTACAGAGGACGTGACTGTAGTCGCAAGAATACTACCACATAAAAGTATTGTCGTGGTCGCATGGGGGCCTCATGCACTATCGCTCATTAATATTGTTATTTGGTGCAGGCAGTGACCGTGCGTATCCCAGATCCGCTCTGTTGCAATTTCTCCATATATGTATATCCAATTTCATAAATATAGGAAATTAAAATAAGCTGCAAAATTTGAAGTATTTAATTACACCTGATGGGATTCTCCTAATTAAGAATATCCCGAGTCAAAGCAGGCCAAAGCACCCTCACAATTGGGGGTGCAGGTGACCGCCTCCCATGAACAGGGTGGTAGTTGCACCTACCACGCAGGCGCGCGACATCCAAATTGTCGGAGGTCATGCATGCCGCGTAGAGCCCGTGCGACACTTGTTGCGTGGAGCCCATGCGACACCTACCACACAGAGACCGCACGACACCAGTTGCACAAGAGCACGGCCTTCACATGGACCAAGGCCATGCATGCTGCATAGATCCCGCACGACATTAACTGTGCGTGTCACATGAATCCCCGCACGGCCGGAGCTGCGCTATCCTTGCAACCTCCGCCAAGGTTGTTAGGATCGAGATCCTAGATGATCGTTTTGAGGTTGGATCGGATCGAGGATCGCATGATCCTACAACATTCATAATTAAGACTAACAAAAATGAAATTGAATTTTGCATCATTAAATTACACGCTCAATTAATAAAAAAAATCAATAAATTGAGTATTATGTCAATAACTATATTAAATTTTAAAAATAACAAAATCAAAACGATAATATCATACTAAATTCAATTTCAGTTTCAGATAAAACACCAAATGTTTAATAACAATAAAAACAAATCTGAACTGAAAGTGACCGAAGAAACCGCTCTTGGCCTTTATTTGCAGTCGGTAATGAACACTTGGGATACGATAAAGCATCATGATATGATTCTATGACGGGGTATGAGGGCGGGATTGGGATAAAGTTAAACAATAAGTTATGGACGTTGGACCGATTGAATGAGGTTAATATAGGGTTGGACATGTTTCTAGTTACTTTTGACCATACAGATAGAATGGGGTCAGGATCGCGATTCTAAAGATCCTAAGATCCGGATCGCGATCCCAGACATAGATGTGTTGATTTAGATCCTAGGTAAGATCTGGATCAATTTACAAAATCTGGATCGTATGATCGTAAGATCCTACAATCCGGATCGTGATTCTGATAACCATGGCCTCCGCACGGTCAGAGATTGACCCGCACGGGCCATGCATATCGTGCATCGACCATGAATACCTAGTCCGTCTCTCTCCTCCGCTTCGTCGGGCTTGCCCATCGCTCACCCCCACGCTGCTAGCCTCGTTCGTCGCTCACCTACATATCGCCAACCTCGCCTCTCGCCTACCTTCACACTGTCGGCCCCGCCACGCTCCTCGCCCGCGACCGAGCTCATCACTCGTAGCTGCGCTCCTCGGTCCGCCGCCACGCTCATCGCTCTTTGCCTCCCGACACCCATCATCACCTCCCCGACCATGGGGATGCAGATATAAAATCCTTCATCATTGTATGCACATGGTAAAATCTCGCACCATGGGTGTGTAGATAGTAAAATCCCCTCTACCAACGGGGTACAAATAGTAAAATCCCTCACAATGGGGGTGTAAATTGTAAAATTTCACATCATATGAGTGTGAATAGTAAATCCCCCATATGAGTACTACCACATAAAAGTGTTGTCGTGGTCGCACGGGGGCCTCATGCACTATCACTCATATCAATATTGTTATTTGGTGCAGGCCACGACCGTGCATATCCCAGATCCGCTCTGTAGCAATATCTCCATATATGTATATCCAATTTCATAAATATAGGAAATTAAAATAACCGCAAAATTTGAAGTATTTAACTACACCTGATGGGATTCTCCTAAGAATATCCTGAGTCAAAGGAGGCCAAAGCACCCTCATCGTGGGGGTGCAGGTGACCGCGTCCCATGAACAGGGTGGCAGTTGCACCTACCATGCAGGCGCGCGACATCCAAATTATTGGAGGTCATGCATGCCGCATAAAGCCCGTGCGACACTTATCGCGTGGAGCCCCTGCGACACCTACCGCGCAGAGACCGCACGACACCAGCCACACAAGAGAACGACCTTCGCATGGACGAAGGCCCTGCATGCTGCACGAAGGCCCTGCATGCTGCACGAAGGCCCTGCATGCTGCACGAAGGCCCTGCATGCTGCACGAAGGCCCTGCATGCTGCACGAAGGCCTTGCATGTTGCACACTCCCCGCACGGCCGAAGCTACGCTGGTAGTGGCAAAGCCAGGATTAAAGTACAAGGTGGGCAAATTTTGTATCATGAAATATTAAAAAAATAATCAAATTATTAAATCCTAAAAAATTTTTAAAAATGCAAAACACAATATAAAATTTTAGTGCTAAAAATCTAATTGCATACATAATAACCTTTAAAGTTAAAAATTTACTCAAAATACCTCAACATCTGATGAAACAATTATATTATTCCTCGTCGAGACTTCATAATCTGAAAACAAAGCATGATCTTCTCATCATCAATAGAATTAAATGTTTCTTTTTCTATATATTTGATCAAACAATCCACCATAAACTGATCTGATATTTTGTTACGGAGTCGATTCTTTATAATCTTCATTGCAGAAAAGCTCTTTTAACCGTCGTTGTTGCAACTGATAATATAAGTGCAAGAGTTATAAGAGTATAACATAAGAATATAATTTTTTTTTTCTCAACTAACTTCTCAGCAAGTTCTCCAATACTTCTCAAATTTATAAAATAATCATTTGATCTCATATCTAGGATGTAAGTTTCTAGTTGGTTGTCAAGCTAAATAGTAGAAAGTTGAACCATGGGCGGATTTAAGTTCAGGCCAGGGGGGCACGTGCCGCCCCTAATTTTTTTTTTAAAAAACATTTAATTAAAATAAAAAAAACTGTTCGATCTTAATCTTAAGCAAAACCCTAACCTACTCAATCCCGTCGCAACGCCTCTCTCCTTCTCCCTCAATCGTCGCAACGCCGCTCTCCTTCTCCCTCAATCGCCGCGACTCGCGACATCGGCGAATGGCGAAAACTCGAAAGGCGAAATCCCTAACCTCGCCGATCCCACTGCTCTCCTTCTCCGTCCGCCCGTTGTTTCTCCAGCCAAGCGGGTGAAGCGGCCTTTCCAGATTTCTAAGCGGGTGAAGCGGCCATTCCCTAACCTCGCCGAAATCCCTAACCTCGCCGATCCCACCGCTCTCCTTCTCCGTCCGCCCATTGTTTCTCCAATCAAGTAAACCTAATCTAATATCTTGGACTAGTTTTTGTTTCTAGCACTGAGTGTCGTGTATCTTAATTATGTTTATCTTCATCATTGGTTGTCAATTTGTTATTTATTTTGTATTTTGAAGATTGTTTGATTATACTTTTCCATTAGGGTCATCATTGATCAGGAATCTGGGAGGTCAAGGGGGTTTGGTTTTATATTCTTCACATCTTGATTGAAATAATGAGTTTGAAATTTGATGAGTCAAGGGAATTTAATGGTTTGTATTTAGATGTATATTACTTTGCATTGATGATTCAATTTACTCACATTCTACATTTGCTTGAATCTTACTGTTCTTAGAGAGAGTGAGAGAGAGAGAGAGAGAGAGAGAGAGAGAGAGAGAGAGAGGTTTAAATATGTAATTACATGACATTCAGAGGATAACATTGTCCCTTCACAATCATCCTAAAATGAAAAAAAGATGGTTGACGCATCCTCATGGTTCATGATCCTTTTTTGTCTTCCAAATTAGGCCTATTATTGAGGGAGCACCCTCTTTCCAACCTGGTGATGAATTATGGAACTGATTTTCTTGTTAGCAATATATGATAGATTCACTTGTCTTTCTTTCTTTGAAGTCCTTAGGGTCAGTCTTAAAAAACGCTCCTATTCATTTTGTGAAAACCCTATTTGTTATTTCGGTTATTTTCTCTTATGAGTCTTATGCTTGTCTTGTTTGTAAATGTAACTGAAATTGATGAATCGATCGCAGATCGGTGGATTGGAGTTTAAATTGACTTGCTTTCTGGAAATTGTTGATTAGTGTGAGGTGCAATTTCTGATCTAACAATCCAGCCATACAGGTATCTCTTTTCCCTTCATTACCAATTCCAAGAATCATTTTATAATTTTTGGAATAATTTTTGATGAAATGTAATACTTTTTAACAACAATGCTTAAGTATTTTAAGTCAGTTGAAAAATCAGACACTTCAAGTAAAGTTCGCATCAATTATGATGAGTTATAATTAAGTAATAAACGTAGTCGGACTGAAATTGATACGACAGATCTTCAGGCAGATCCGTGTTCTCATATTCGTATTTCAGATTATCCTGTTGAACAATGTGATGGGATTAGGCGTTATTACTTGTTAAAAGGACCTCATCAACTTCGAAATCATATTTTTCCAAAAACAAAATTTGGTCAAAAAGAAAGAAAGTTTAACGCCGCTTGGTTTGAGCAATTCCCTTCATGGTTGAGTATAGCATAGAAAAAGATGTTGCTTTCTGTCTATTTTGTTATCTCTTTAAGCCAGCTATGGGACAACAATCAGGAGGTGATATTTTTATAACTGAAGGATTTAAAAATTGGAAAGATGCATTATCAAAATTTAAAGAACACATTGGAAGTTCTAATTGCATTCATAATGAAGCGTCAATGAAATGTAGTAATTTAATGAATTCAAGACAACACCTTGAAGTCAGTTTTGAAAGACAAACAGATCAGAACAAAAATGATTATAGAACCTGATTGACAACAACCATTGATTGCATTTCATTTTTAATTAGACAGGGTTTGGCCTTTCGTGGGAATGATGAGTCGGAGAATTCATCTAATCAAGGGAATTTTCTTGAGCTTTTACGATTTCTTGGTGATCATAATGAGGAAATTAATCATGTAATTTTAGACAACGCTCCTGAAAATAATAAGCTTACTGCACCGAATATTCAAAAAGATATTATCAATGCAATGACTACTGAGATAATAAATTTGATTATTGGGGATATTGGAGATTCTTTTTTCTGTACTTATTGATGAGTCACGGGATGTATCGACAAAAGAGCAGATAGCTATTGCAGTACGCTGTGTTGATAAACGAGGTGAAGTGATTGAGCGTTTTCTTGGTATTGTGCATGTTTCGGATACATCATCAGTTTCGTTGAAGGTAGGAATAGAAGGATTCTTCTCAAATCATAATTTATGTATTTCAAAATTGCGTGGACAAGGTTATGATGGTGCTAGTAATATGAGAGGAGAGTTTAATGATCTCAAAGCACTCATTATGAAAGAGAACTCATCAGCACATTATATTCATTATTTTGCTCACCAACTTCAGCTTGCACTAGTTGCTGTTGCAAAAAAAATCATATTCTAGTTGCTTGGTTTTTTCGATATAATAAGTACAACAACTAATATTATTACTGCTTCATGTAAACGACAAGAACTTTTTCGAGAATCTCAAGCACAAAAAATTTTTGAATGTTTACAAAAAAGAGATATAATTGGCGGAATAGGTCAAAATCAAGAAAGAAATCTTATTAGAGCAGGTGATACAAGATGGAGTTCACATTATAGTTCATTGATTAATATGATTGTGCTATCTTCATCTGTTATTGATGTTCTCGAGTTGGTTGAAAAAGATCAACATACAAGTTCAGAACAGAAAGCATCAACATTTGCTTTATTAAATTCTCTGCAAACTTTAATTATGTTTTTATTTTATATCTACTGAGAGATATTTTGGGAATAATCAATATGTTATCACAAGCTTTGCAACGCAAAGAACAAGATATTGCTAATGCAATAAATTTAGTCAGAATATTAAAATAAAGGCTGCAAGATATGCGAGATAATGAATGAGAAAAATTGATTAGAGATGTTTCTTTATTTTGTGATAGTTATAAAATTGATATTCCTTTAATAGAAAATATGTATGTGGCACGAGGGCTCTCACGATGATGAGTTCATAAGATGACTAATTTACATTATTATCGAGCCGAGATTTTTTATACTGTCATAGATTTGCAACTTCAGGAACTCAACAATAGGTTTATAGAGACGAATACAGAATTACTTCTGTGCATTGCATGTTTAAATCCAAGCAATACATCTTCAAGTTATGATAAACAAAAGTTGAAACGTCTGGCAGAGTTTTATCCATCAGATTTTTCCATTTTGGATAATATGGAACTTGATAGTTGAAAGTCCACCTAGTGTCAGCTATGTGCGCCTATGGGGGGGGGGGGGGGGGAATAGGTGGCGTGTGGTTCTTTTGCGGAATTTACGGATGTACCTGCACAATAAAAACAACAAGAACAACACACAGAATACACAACAAATTTATAGTGGTTCCCCGACTTGGGTACATCCACTTTCCCCCTTCGACCTATCTCCCCAACAAGGGACGACTCAGTCACTTCTCCAACGGGATTGAAATCCAATCCCTGCACTAACGGAAGGAGCCCTTCCACACGTGAGAGTCAACACTCCCACAAAACGGGTTGCACCAACCCTTACAACACGGAACAAAAGTTCCTTTACAACAAAAGTAAATATGGAATGTATATGAGATACAAACTTCTTTCGGAGACTACGGTGTTCCTCTTCGTTCGACGACGTGTTCTCGAGGTCGATGAAGAGTCTACGACCTTGGTCTCACTTGGAGAGGATCTCCCGGAACCGGCGGCGGCAATCCGAGCGGCGGCTTGGTTCGGAGTCGGCTGCCACGAAGGTGCGCTGCTGCAGTGCTTTGAGATCCAAACTTCTTTGCGAAGCAAACTAGGTCTACCAACGGTCACTCTAGGATCGGTCGTCTCAATCGATTCGGACGGGGGAGTTTTTCCCGGTCAACAAATCGAGAGACAAGAGATCTCTGGATAGACACGTGAGACGCAAGCTTTGCTAAGCTTCTGTCGCCGGAGATCGGGAAGATGAACGATCAGCGGCGGCGACGTACTTGCTCGAGCGCGACGGCGGCGGAGGAGAGAAATCGCAATATTAGGGTTTCTGCTTGCTCGGCTTCTTTCTGTGTTTCTTCCGTTCAAAATACCCGAGTATAAATACTGTAGCTACCCCCAATAAGACCGTTTGTGGGACCCACAAAAGTAATTCCCAAATCCCGGTCCATATATTAAACAGCGGCAGAATCCGGTTCAGGAATTTCCAGAAAATCGCCAAGTCAAAATCGACGAGAATCGAAAGTGATTCTCGCCGAGTCGCCGAAAATCAAAGGTGATTCTCGACGATTCGGTGAGAATCAAAGATGATTCTCGTCGAATTTGCCTTGGTTTCACGCACTGCTTTAAGCCAGGTCGAGACGGCGAGAATCAACCAGTGATTCTCGTCGATTCGACGAGAATCACTAGTGATTCTCGCCGAATCGGCGAGAATCACTAAGTGATTCTCGTCGATTCTTGCTTAGACTCAGAGGTGCTTGCTTAGAAGTTGCCGGAGCGTGTTCGGCGAGAATCAACCGCTGATTCTCGACGAATCGGCGAGAATCCCAAGTGATTCTCGCCGAATCGGCGAGAATCACTTGGTGATTCTCGTCGATTCTAACTTAGACGAATTTTCGTCTTTCCACCTATGAGATGCTCCTTGACTCATCCTTGCTCCTTGTCTGCTCCTGCATGTTTACAGCCCTGTGCTTGAAAATAAGTGCACTCCAATAGAGAGAGTACACGTAGGCCAACACACTGATCTGCTCAACGAGGGATTACGTCGTGCAGACCCGTGTATATTGACCTACTGCACCCTGACATTGGTGTGCACTTAGCGTGGAAAAACTGCAAGCACAACTAGAAGGATTTTATCAAATACATAGTCTATTGACCTTATCTTGTCCAGGGGCTTCTTCAAATCAGGTGCATTGTGGATACAATACCCAACAATCTCCCCCTATTTGAAGAAGCCTAAACCCTACAAGCTAAGGTGAATAGAGCAAATGAGAATGAAAACCCTAAACTGAAAAGAGAGTTGAGTGAGTTATCCATTACCAATACCAATTTCTTGGGAGCAAGCTTGGAGCCACCTTAGCCTTAGCCGAGAGGGTAATCTCCCCCTTTTCGGCTTCTACAAATCGGGGTCTGTAGCGTTTTACCCTTTGCTCCCCCTCAGTTCTTGCATCTGTACTCACGCTGGAGTTCCTTGCTCCCCCTCAGGTCTTGTACGAGCCTAGAGCTTCTGTAGTCTTCATTCCTCATAATTGAGCATCCCCAATTCAGTCTTAAAGAGATTGAACTTGGTCTCGTCTAGGGGCTTGGTGAATATATCAGCAATCTGCTTGTCCGTGGGGACATAACAGAGAGAGATATCCTTGTTCTCCACGTGCTCCCGAATGAAGTGGTAGCGTACTTCAATATGCTTCGTTCTGCTGTGCGACACCGGATTGTTGGCAATGGCAATTGCACTGGAGGAGTCGCAGTACATGAGTACTTCCTTGAACTGAAGGTCGTAGTCGGCTAACTGGTTTCTGATCCATAGAAGTTGTGCGCAACAGCTTCCTGCCGAGATATACTCTGACTCTGCTGTGGAGGTTGCAACACAATTCTGTTTCTTGCTGTTCCATGAGATAAGCCTCCTGCCGAGGAATTGACACGTCCCGGAGGTGCTTTTCCTGTCATCCCTGCTCCCTGCAAAATCAGCATTTGGGATTTGGAGAGTTATCGTTTTAGTTCCACAGGTAGAACACATTAGAGGCTCAAGGTGAATATGCTCAAACAGGTAGCACATCCGTTATTGCAGACGCTTGTTCCACGTTAGCCTTGAGCCACCTACTGTCCAGTCCCCTTCGTATTCACGGGGACCTGGACTGCCCTGCAAGACAGAATTACTTTACCTTAGGAACCCAAATCATATTGGGTCCTAGGTTTCTATTAGCATATGCACGCAACTGCCTTCCTTCCGAAAACCTGTCTGGAAGACTACCTCTGTCCCTAGAATGTGGATAAGCCCTTGCTGTGGGCACAGAGGGGTTGTGCCAACAGTCAATGGCAAAGTGCCCCACTTTGCCGCAGCACCAACAAGGGTGAATGTTGTATCGCCGTTTTCGACCTGATCTAGTGACTGACGTAGTCACGGTCCTAGGTCTAAACGGGATAGGGCATGTTCTTGTCACACAAATTCCTCTTCTATCGTGACACGAGGAAGGGTGGAACGAACGCATGATGTGAGCGTTATGAGGCCGAGAAGGTGGTGCCATTCTTTCAGGCATCTCCCTTGCTGAGGCCCCATGAAGCCTGACATCATGACTTCTATCCTCCTTATCCCGTGTTCTCGAATGGTGAGAAGTCTCCTGTGAACTGGGACATGCAGATCCACACTTTGTTGTGGCAGTGGCCGTGAATACAAAGGGCTCAGAATGAGCCTTAGGTATTTCCTCATGGGTGGCCATGACGCCTCTTGCACTATGGACGTTTCCACATGGGGACAAATCACCCTTGCAGTGACCACGATTACTCCTGTGGTCATACCTGAAGGCATGATGAGTTGCCTTCCCGCTTGGAGTGGGAGGTCGGAACACTGTTTCCCCATTTCTCCATCCCTGAATAATCCGGGAGATCCACCCGGTTTCTTGTTTTCTCTTTATAGCATCAACTTTGGAAAAGTTAGATACTATACATTTCTCATTATCTAGACTATTCTCTAGAGCTGAGATCTTAGAGTCCTTGACCTTGTTGGACGCCAATTGGAGAACCAACAAGATCTTCAGTCGAGCAATCTCTCGAGCTTGCTCCTCAGCAAGTAGATTGCTTTCCTGAAGGGCTCTCTTCAGGGAATCAGTATTTTCTGGAGGAGAGCAGTTTCTGTCTTCAGAAAAGTCAAAAGATATGGGGCAGGATGAAGATGATACCTGCTCATCTAAGTTATTGTCATTAGAATCAATGACCAATGTTTCGTCCTCGTCGGATCTGCTTTCCTCACTATCTTCTTCAGTCTCTGACACGGATACTGGAGCTCTGATGCAATCCGAAGGATCCTTGCATTCATCTTCAGAAGTGAGGACCCCCACATACGCTTCATCCTCTGATTGGCAGCATATTTTAGCTTTCTCTGACCCCCCCCCATCAGCTCTGAGATCATTATCCACAGAGATTTAGCCGTTTTACATTTTTCCAATCTAGAGCGAGAGGCTCCAGACCAGACATCCATGATAATTTGTCGAATCCTCTGGTCCAGCTGAAAAAGTGAGAGTTCCATTTCTGACATCTCAGCAATGCACATGGGCACTTGGATCCCAGAGTCGGAGGTCTTCATGGGAATAAACGGACCCTCTTCCAGGATGAAGGATGCTCAAGGATCGATAGCATCAAGGTGACATGACACTCTCATTCGCCAGATGGGATAATAATCCTTTGTGCAGGCGGGGAGTTTGAGTGGCGGCATCTCATACTCTAGTTCCATGCTTCTCACACTGGTGGCAGGATTCTACTCAAGGTGTTAACCTTTTTGATGAGTAACCTCGCTTTGATACCACTTGAAAGTCCACCTAGTGTCAGCTATGTGCGCCTATGGGGGGGGGGGAATAGGTGACGTGTGGTTCTTTTGCGGAATTTACGGATGTACCTGCACAATAAAAACAACAAGCACAGCACACAGAATACACATCAAATTTATAGTGGTTCCCCGACTTGGGTACATCCACTTTCCCCCTTCGACCTATCTCCCCAACAAGGGACGACTCGGTCACTTCTCCAACGGGATTGAAATCCAATCCCTGCACTAACGGAAGGAGCCCTTCCACACGTGAGAGTCAACACTCCCACAAAATGGGTTGCACCCAACCCTTACAACACGAAACAAAAGTTCCTTTACAACAAAAGTAAATATGGAATGTATATGAGATACAAACTTCTTTCGGAGACTACGGTGTTCCTCTTCGTTCGACGACGTGTTCTCGAGGTCGATGAAGAGTCTACGACCTTGGTCTCACTTGGAGAGGATCTCCCGGAACCGGCGGCGGCAATCCGAGCGGCGGCTTGGTTCGGAGTCGGCTGCCACGAAGGTGCGCTGCTGCAGTGCTTTGAGATCCAAACTTCTTTGCGAAGCAAACTAGGTCTACCAACGGTCACTCTAGGATCGGTCGTCTCAATCGATTCGGACGGGGGAGTTTTTCCCGGTCAACAAATCGAGAGACAAGAGATCTCTGGATAGACACGTGAGACGCAAGCTTTGCTAAGCTTCTGTCGCCGTAGATCGGGAAGATGAACGATCAGCGGCGGCGACGTACTTGCTCGAGCACGACGGCGGCGGAGGAGAGAAATCGCGATATTAGGGTTTCCGCTTGCTCGGCTTCTTTCTGTGTTTCTTCCGTTCAAAATACCCGAGTATAAATACTGTAGCTACCCCCAATAAGACCGTTTGTGGGACCCACAAAAGTAATTCCCAAATCCCGGTCCAGATATTAAACAGCGGCAGAATCCGGTTCAGGAATTTCCAGAAAATCGCCAAGTCAAAATCGACGAGAATCGAAAGTGATTCTCGCCGAGTCGCCGAGAATCAAAGGTGATTCTCGATGATTCGGTGAGAATCAAAGATGATTCTCGTCGAATTTGCCTTGGTTGCACGCACTGCTTTAAGCCAGGTCGAGACGGCGAGAATCAACCAGTGATTCTCGTCGATTCGACGAGAATCACTAGTGATTCTCGCCGAATCGGCGAGAATCACTAAGTGATTCTCGTCGATTCTTGCTTAGACTCAGAGGTGCTTGCTTAGAAGTTGCCGGAGCGTGTTCGGCGAGAATCAACCGCTGATTCTCGACGAATCGGCGAGAATCCCAAGTGATTCTCGCCGAATCGGCGAGAATCACTTGGTGATTCTCGTCGATTCTAACTTAGACGAATTTTCGTCTTTCCACCTATGAGATGCTCCTTGACCCATCCTTGCTCCTTGTCTGCTCCTGCATGTTTACAGCCCTGTGCTTGAAAATAAGTGCACTCCAATAGAGAGAGTACACGTAGGTCAACACACTGATCTGCTCAACGAGGGATTACGTCGTGCAGACCCGTGTATATTGACCTACTGCACCCTGACATTGGTGTGCACTTAGCGTGGAAAAACTGCAAGCACAACTAGAAGGATTTTATCAAATACATAGTCTATTGACCTTAGCTTGTCCAGGGGCTTCTTCAAATCAGGTGCATTGTGGATACAATACCCAACAATAGTCAATTGGAAACATGTATTATTGATGTTAAATCTGACATTGACTTTGGACAATTAAATGGAATTGGCGATCTTGCAAGAAAAATGGTAAAAAAAGAAAGATATTTTATATTCATTGGTATATTTGCTAGTAAAGTTAGCATTGGTTTTACCAATTGCAACTGCTACAGTCGAAAGAGCATTTTCAGCAATGAACATTGTGAAGAATCGTCTACGCAATCGAATGGGAGATTCTTTAATGAATGATTGTTTGATTACATATATAGAGAAAAATGTATTTGTAAATAGTACAAAAGAAACAATTATTCAGAGGTTTCAAAAAATGAAAAGCAGACGAGGGCAACTATAAACATATGGTATCTTTACAAATTATATTTATTTATTTTATAAATAATTTTTGCTATAAAATTTCAATATATTTAAAAAATTTTATAATGTTATGCAGGAAACAACAATATCACCAGAAATTTCATGTTTTCTTGGAAAAGTGAGCAGTGATCATATATTTTGAAGTATTTGTATGTTTTGAAGAGTCGACGATGACAACTATAAGGATTGGTATTTTCTTTACACTTATTATTGTATTTTAATATTTATTTTTAAATTGTATTTCTTATTAGGATATCTTTTTAGACTTCATTAAAATTTTGTGCCCCCCCTAAAAAAGATTTTTGGCTCCGTCCCTGAGTTGAAATGTTAGAAATTCTTTTGGATACATCAAAGCTAGTTGAATCAACTTCTTTTTGTCAAAAACAACAAATGAATTCGTTGGACTTAAGCAAGATACACAAAGTAGCAATTCTGTATTGGTTTCATTGAATCGACTGTTGAGTTCTTGAAGTTGTAAATCTATTGTTGGATAGAATAAACTAACTCGAAAATGATGCAAAGTAGTTGTTGTCTCAACATTGCTACGTGATCGTCCAGGAATAACATAAGTAGCATCCATGTTTATAATCTCTATATTATGTTTCTTTCAAAATGAAGAAACTTCTGCTATCAAAGAATCTCATCCATTATCTCTCATCAGTTACAGTCGATATTTTGATATCTTAACTAATGTCAAAACATTCACGATATCTTGATATCTTCTTTGTAATGCTTGAGGTAATTCATATGTGAACCCTAATATTTTGATCATCAAATGAAGTGAGAATATAAAATCAAAAGTTTGTATTGGCTTTAGAAGACTGTGTGCTTCCAATCTTTGATCTGATCTTAATTTCTTATCAATGACAATAATGTTAAGAACATCAATAATTGCTGACAACATATTTGTCAAGCTGATCAAAGTATTATAATGTGAACTCCAACGTGTATCTCCAGCTCGTTTTATAGTACTTGATTGATTTAAGACTTGACCACTAGCAAGTTCGTTATTCTGAAGCGCTTCCTTGATCTTTTTGTACTATTGGTCTTACAAAATATCATGACGTTTACATGATCAGCCCACCAGATTCACTGCATTAGTAACCAATTTAAAAACAGATGCTACATTCATGTTTTTCATTGCAACAGCGACAAGTGCTACATGAAGTTGATACGCAAAACAATGAACATAATATGCATGTTGATTCTCTTTTAAAATTAGTGCTTTAAGTCCATTAAACTCTACTTGCATGTTACTAATTCCATCTTAACCTTGACCACAGATTCTTGACAAACTCAAATTATGTTTCATTAAGAGTGCTTCAGTAACACCACCTATCCGTCGCATAACATATAGCAGTAGGTACGACTGGGGCCCGACGCCATATACCACAGACAGACCGGAAGGTTACGCAATAGAACCATCAAACCAATAATCAACGTCCTACAAAGAGTACATTCTAGCGGAAGCAATTTAAAAGTTGCATATTAAGAACCCAGCCAACAACATAAATGTCCACTACAAAAACCCACCAGAAATGAACGTACAAATACACAAGTACTTGGCCTTATGGCCTTACAATAGTTTACTCAAATATAAGTGTCTTCCAAACCTCGTCATGCAGGCCGGTCATACATGAGAATAAAAGAAAACATTCATAATTAGGCCTTCGAGGGTCGGCTCAGCAACAAGGGATTTTGTCCACTATTTGCCACTCGGCTCCGCAACACCTGCAAGCAACAATCCACTGAAGCGGTGCAAACAAAAGCAACGATCAGCTATGCTGACCAAATTATAACGATCCTGCCCCAAAACTCGGGGCGGCGATGCTCCTTCCCTGCACTTTATTAGCATAGCCTTATAATAGATAATTTACACATCATCACAGGCGTAGGCTCGCACGGTCACACACCTCGTGCTCTTAGGGCACATTCTCGGTGAACCCGGTCAAAGTCCGCGATCTCACCACCCGCTTGGACGACAATTTCTCGTGAGCATTATGGTCTTTCTGGCTACTGCCTAAGACCCTCCATCTATGCCAATGATAAGTCCCACGTACTTTAGGTCGCTTGTACCGAATGACATAGAGCGAGTACGGTTCCTCCTAACCCGTTGCTCACACCGCAATGTCAATTTAAGTCATATACACGGATCAAGCTTTCCCGAGTCTCAAATCGATCACACACTTTACATAACCCAGTTATGTGCAAGTTGGCTCCCAGGCCACCATGATGACAGAATCACGCATCTGCCCAGTTTTCCAGGTGCACCTTGGAGTTAGTCCCCAAGGTTCCTTGTTGCAATCTACCGCATAGAAAACCCGAAAAACAACCATCGACGCGGATTCTTCTCCGGCCATTCATATAATGCAACATCACTGATCCAGACAAACTTGTCCGGGTAGGCTTCACACATCATGCCGATGTCTGTTTCTCGATTACGGACTCTACATGCAAAATAATGGAGATTATTCATGTCTACCTGAAGGAACACCTTACACTCACCGCAAACTCGCAAGAGCGGGCTTCCTGTGCAAGGGAGAAGAGGACTTTACATGTCCAAGATGAGAATCGTTACCCAAGCATTCCTCTTCGGCACCATGAATATCTATGCGGATGAAAAGCACTGCAACGTCCTCGCCTTCGTAGATCCAAACTCGGCTTACGATTTGGGGCTCCGAGGCTCCACCGGCGGCCGGATCTCTCCTCCTTCTTCCTTGCTCTCCCCTCTCTCTAGAACTTTAGAAAGAGAAAGTTTGGAGGAAATGAGAGTTTCTAAACCCTATCCCCGGGTAAACCCTGCCAGGATCAGCCAGCACCCTTGGATCCCAAAGGAAGGAAATGAACGACCACGATTCACACTTAAAATCCAAAACTTGGGCCGAACACGTCTTGTGACACGCCCATATCCAAGGCCGTGTGCCTCAATCGACGCCAAAACCGGCGCATCCTGAAAAGAACACAGGCTCTCGACACGCCCGTGTCAGGCTTGACACGCCCGTGTCAGCCAGTACACGCCCGTGTAGCGGGGCGTGTTACTCCATCGACATAGAACCAACAACAACCCGAGAAGAACACGGTTATTTGACACGCCCGTGTCCCATTTGACATGCCCGTGTCAAACCCGAACACGCCTGGGCTCCAGGCCATGTTTCTCCCCTGACACACTCAGCCAAATACCCGAGCAGGACACGACCTAGGACACGCCCGTGTCTCAGGCCGTGTTCGCTGTTGGACGATCGTCGACTACAATTTCGTCGACCACACGGCCATCGTAGAACCCGAGCACGACACGGCCTTGGGACACGCCCGTGTCCTAGGCCGTGTGATGCCTACCAAGTCCCAAACTTGGCCCAAAATGTTACCCGTCCCTCTTTTGAGTTTCGGGGCATTACAACTCTCTCCCTCTAAAAAGAATTTCGTCCCGAAATTATATAAAGGAAAGATACACAAAACCTAAACGGTACCTGAATGGAATAACTCCGGGTACTCCTCAAGCATTGTCTGCTCTCGCTCCCACGAGAGCTCTTCCTGACCGCAGTTGTCCCAACGGACCTTGACCATCCCGATTTCCTTGTTACGCAATCGCTTGACTTCCGAGTCCTCAATATGAACGGGCTTGACCTTCGTCGTCAACCCATTATCGACTGGCACTTGATCAACCGCAATCACTTGCGAAGGCTCTTGCACCGCCTTCCGCAGCACCGATATGTGGAATACGTCGTGTAGACCACTTAGCTCCACTGATAGCTTCAATCGATAAGCTGCTTCGCCAATCTGCTCCAAAACCTCAAACGGTCGAAGGTACCTCGGGCTTAGCTTCTTCAAGCGCCGTACCTGTGAGACACCCTTGAACGACTTAATCTTCAAGTACACCCAGTCTCCAACAATGAACTCCACGTTCCTATGATTGACATTATAGTACTTAACTTGCCGGTCCTGAGCGATTAGCAATCTCTCTTGAATGGTTCGTACCAACAAGGTTGCATCTTCCACTTCTTGCCACTTGTATAGCTTCGACTCACCCGTTTCCAACCACGATAACGGAGTGCGACATCTTTTACCATAAATGGCCTCGAAGGGCGCCATCTGAATGCTCGCCTGGTAGCTATTATTGTAAGCAAATTCCACCAAGTACAGGTCATCTTCCCACTATTTCCCGAAATCCAGGGCGCACATGCGAAGCTTGTCTTCCATGGTCCTGTTGACTCTCTCGGTCTGATCATTCGTTTGCGGATGAAAGGTCGTGTTGTAACTCAGCTTTGTTCCCAACATCTGTTGTACCAACCTCCAATCATTGGACGTGAAACGCCCATCACGGTCACTCACGATGCTGCGGGGCACACCGTGAAGCCGCACATTATTATCCACATATAATTTTGTCAATTTCTCCATATAATCATCCTTCCTATGCAGAATGAAGTGCGACACTTTCGTCAAATGATCTACGACCACCCAGATGGCGTCATTTCCCTTCTGCGACCTTGGAAACACATGCACAAAGTCCATAATAATGTCGTCGAACTTCCACTACGGAACAGGCAAGGACTTCAAGAATCCTCCAAGCTTCTAGCACTCCTCCTTCACTAAGGCGCATGTTTGACACTTCGCCACGTACAGTGCCACATCCTTCTTAAGTCCTAGCTACCAGAACAATTTCTTCATATCACGGTACATCTTTGTGCTCCCCGGGTGAATCGAGTACTTTGTATGATGAGCCTCGTACAATAATTCCACCCGCAATTTGCCCACATTCGGGACGCACAAACGACTGTCCTTCCATAACAATCCATCCACAATGAAAGAATTGGTTCCTAAACACCTAGAGGGGGGGGGGGTGAATAAGTTCAATTCTTTTTCCTTCTAAGGCAGAATATTAATTCAGTTAATTAATAGAAACATATAGTTATACAGCTATCACAACACAGAAATAACAATACCACACACAATCACCGATGATACACTGATTTATAGTGGTTCTCCAAGGTCTGGGTACATCCACTTTCCTCCTTCGCCTATCTAGTAGTGTGTTAGATTCAGCCTAACTTCTTTCCTTCTCCTCAGATCCGCAGATCTTACCGCTCAGAACCCAAACAAGGCTCCTACAACTTAGAGTGAGTCCACACTCCTACAGCTCAGGCAATCTGCCCTACCTCAGCCTTCAACAAGGCCTACAACTCAGAGATGAAAATCTCCTACAACTCAGGCTCTCAGCCCTACCTCAGCCTTCAACAAGGCCTACCACTCAGAGAACTTAATCTCCTACAACTCAGCCTTTATAAATCAGGCTTACAACTCTGGTCTTAAAACGATCCTACTGAAAATAGATGTAAATTTGAAATTTACCACCACCCTTATTGAGTGAGAAAGTATGGAAGGTTTCTTGATCAGTTCTTGAAAGAATCTGATGTTAGAGATCAACCTGTCTTAGCTTTTTTCAAAGCTTCTTGAATCTGAACACAGTAGGGTTGATCTCCTTTGAAGTTGATCTTCAATCAGCTTCTTTCTTGAAATTCAGAGATCAATCTGAATTCTTCTTGGCAGACTGGTTCAGAATCTGCACTTAAGAGACTTGTTGATGTAAGTCCATTTCTTCACTTGAATAGATGGAGCTCTCTCTCCAAATTCTTCTGAAGATTCTTCTGAATTCTTCTTTGAATTCTCTTGACAAACTCTAAGTAGATCATCACTTAAGAATGTCTTCTTAGATCTTCTGTTGAAAATCTTCTTCTGTTTTTCGTGTTTACTCTTTTTTTATCTCATTTATCTATATGTATATATCTTCTGTTGATAGAGAATGTCTTCATATAGACTTCCTCCATGGTAACCGGCTGATCCGGTTTCTAACGAACTTCTGATAGCTCTGACAGCTTCAGTAGACTTGTTGAAACTCACAGCTGTCAAGTCTTCAGTCAGTTCTTGAAACTCTGTCTCTGTCAGCAAAGTGCCGAGACTGAACTTCATCATGTCTCGACACAAGTAGACTAAGTGTCGACACAAGACTTGGTGGTGTCGACACAGCTCCCTTGGTGTTGACACTGCTTCTCGACACAGCTTCTGTAGAATGTGTCGACACTAGTTCTGTGTGTCGACACAGTCACTTCTTCTCTTCACAAAAAAATTAACTTTGTTGAAACTCTGCTATGTGTTGACACAAGTCCTGTGTGTCGACAGAGTTGATGTCGACACTGCCTCTATGTGTCGACACAGTTAATGTCGACTAAGCTTTTCTGTGTGTCGACACTGCCTCTGTGTGTCGACACAGTTGATGTCGACTAGGCTTTTCTGTGTGTCGACACTGCCTCTGTGTGTCGACACAACTTCTTCTGGTGTCGACACAGCCTTTCCAAGTGTCGACAAAATTGACTCCAGGTGTCGACACAACTTTTCTCCAGTGTCGACACAAGCCTTCATAAGTGTCGACACAGCTTCTTCTGGTGTCGACTCATGGACTTAGAAACTTTTCTTGCATTCCTGCATTTTCTTAACCTGCACATAGAAACTCAAAACAACATCAAATACACCTTGATGCATATCATTGAGTAAGGTGAGGCTTCTTTAAATCTGGTATACATTTTTCAATGTACCCAACAATCTCCCCATATTTGGAGAAGTCATAACCCTTAGTTAATGATATACACCATTCATAATAAACACACATTATGATGTATAAAAACATTATATGACAGGGTAACTTATAAACAAAACATGTATAAAATGTCATCACAGAATAATGATGAAAATATAATGAGCATTAATCATTGTTTTGTTTAAACTTTCAAAAGTTTCTTAACAATAGTTTACATAGATTTTTAAAACTAAAGATTACAATATTATAAAACCTAGTTAATCTATTCTAAGGCTGATCAGGCTCCTTGAGGACTATGCCTTTGCCTGACTGGATCTTGGCTTGTACTGGAGCTTCAGTATCTTTAGTTGGCTTCTTGCCCTTCAGATCTTTCTTCTTTTGTTTTTCAGCTCTTATCCTTTGCCTTTCAAAATAATGAAAAGGATTTAGGTAGTACTTGTTAGGCTCCTGAGCATTAGGAGGTAGCTTCCCAGCTTTTGCCTTTCTTCTATATTGTAGAATGGCTTCCTACCTAGCTTCATGCTTGTTCCATTCTTGCTCAGCATACCATTTACCCCTTTTCATGGGTCTTGTCCTTCACAGCCTTCCAGGCAGTCAATATAATATTCCTGGAAGTTGGGCTCCATTGCTCAAAATCAGGCTTCAACTAAGCCTATTCTATGAACCTTTTCTTAGACAATAGAGCTTCCTTGGCAGCCTCTGACATTTCCACTTTCTCAATAATAATATTGTCAACCTCCTGTGGAGGAATGTACATTGACTGTACTTCTTGCTGAATCATATCAAAATCTGCTGGAGGGTAAATGACCTGAGCAACTTCAGGTTGATCACCTTCAAAATAAGCAGGTTGCACACCTAACTCAGCTACATTATCATCATCACATAGGGGTGGATATCCAAGGGTGGCTCTGATGCTATTAGATATCCATTTAGCATGATCTTAGCCTGCTTTGATTAACACTCTCTCCCCCTTTATGACTTCTCTCTCAATATGAGCTCTGAGGTCATCTTTTTGAAATCTTACTTGGTCAGCTAGATAATTAACACCATCTTTATAAAATGATCTTAGTTTCAGTAGTTGATCAGAAATGATCTTTTGAGAATTCTTAATAGCTGTTTGTACAGCAGCTAGTTCTTCCTGTAATTGTTTATCAAAGTCTGACTTCAATTGAACAAAATGTTCAGTCCCAATGGGAGCTTGTTTGTGAACTTCTGCGACAATTATATGGTGAGATTCTTGCAGATTGTCATTCATCCTGATCTGATTCTCAAGGACATAACCTTGTTTAACAGCAATATCATCAACTTTAGTCTTTATTGCTTGTTGTTGCTTTGCAAGATAGACTACAAAATTGCCAACTTTGTGGAAGCAATCTGTCATTTCCTTCTTGTTTTGATTTACTTCAAATCTTATGGATTTAATATCTTGAGCCAAGGAGAATTGCAGATCTTTATGAGTTTCATCCATATATTTCTCCATGGATATCCTTTGTTCATCTAATTTGACTTGTAAAGATACCAGTAAGGAGCTATAATCAGTGGTTGGGGCAGGTTGTGGAGCAGTTTGCAATGCCCTTTTATAGATTTGGCTTCTTCTTTTGAAAACCATCAACTTTCTCTTCTTTGCTTGAATTTCTGCTTCATCTTCAGAAGCGGAGGTACTTGTTATACCAACTCTTTCCTTAGGACTAGGAGGCAATTCCTTTTCAGTCCTAGGTTGCTCCCCCTCAATGTTAGCTTGCTCCCCCTCAGTTCTTGCTTGCTCCCCCTCAGTTCTGACTTGCTCCCCCTCAGTTCTTGCTTTCTCCCCCTCAGTTCTGACTTGCTCCCCCTCAGTTCTTGCTTGCTCCCCCTCAGTTCTGACTTTCTCCCCCTCAGTTCTTACTCGTTCTATATCAGGGAACAATTCTTCAAGGGTAAACTCTTGTTGAGGTTGGACTGGAGACACTTTTAACTCTGGAGCATTAGCAGCTGTAGATGTATTCTCCATGATAACATCCTGTGCTTGATTGTTGAGTTGAGTGGTCTGGTCAACATCAACCAAGGGCGATGTTAGTGTTTCATCCTCATTATTGAAAATTGATTGATTAACTTCTTGGATTACCTCAAGAATAGTTTGAGTAGCCATTTCACTTTCTAAGTGTGTTGGCGCTTCCTCAAGATGAGGCTCCCCCTGCACCTGAGCACCATCTGTAATATCTTGTGCCGGAGATTTTTCAGCAATCTCTGGCCTCTCTTCATCAGGCATGTCCTTTGTTAGGACTCTATCCCATCTGGAGATTATCCTTATATCCATTCTTCTCATGTGGTTGATCTTAGAACCAATAGTCTGTTCCATTACTTCTGGAATTATTCCAGCCAAGTATAGACTCATGATTCTTCCCAGATTTGGCTTCTTAGAACCAGTAGTCTGTTCCATTATTTCTGGAATTTTCAAAGATTACTGCAGACCAATCTATGTTCAGTCTGAAGATAATCCTGGTCATCAGGCTGAACATATAGGCTGAAACCCTATCATGTCCCCCTGGCTTGTTGAGAATGGCCTTTCCAACCACTTCAGAAAGGAATTTTCCTTGTAGATTCATCACTTTCCTGTTCATTGCAGATCCAATCTTCATGGTGGGATCCAATCCACACCACTGAAGTGCTTCCCTGGTCTTGGTAAAGGTAACTTCTTCATCTTCTTGAGTTTTGGGCAGATGAAAAGTTTTTCGTATGCACTTCATGGTGAGTTTTATTTTATTACCCTGGATTGAAGACCTAATTTTTAATCCAATAGAATCCTGAGTTGCAGCTCCATAAAACTCAAGGATTTCCTTCTTCCATATCTTAGTAGGTTCGGATACCAGAAATTCCAAACAATTCGCAGTAATTAGGGTAATTACTGTTTTAATCTCGGGTTCTGCATTATCAAAAGCGTTGTGAACCAGCTCATAGACTTCGTTGACGTTATCTTCAAGCTTTGGCGTCATTGGGGTTGAGAGAAATCTTTGATTGAGATGAGAGAATTTGTCGACACAAGGTTTTGTTCTCGAAAAAATGGAGAGTGTGTCGACAGAGTATGTTGTTGACCTATTTATACCCTTCTAAATAATGAAGGTCAAAAGACACGTCAAAATTCTCTTAATGTGTCAACACAGTTGAAATGTGTCGACACAGACTTCTAATGTCTCGACAGAAGTGTTGACTTCTATGTGTCGACACCAATTGATGATGTGTCGACACAGACATTCTTATCAGTTCGACAGAAATTCTGTGTTGACTCTAATTCTAAGTGTCGACATAACTTCTGGATGTGTCGACACAACTACTCTGAAGTGTCAACACCAATTTTCTAGATGTGTCGACACCACTTTCCTGGAGTGTCGTCACCAACTACTATGTATCGACACAGACAACGTTTTGTGTCGACACAATTTTACTTAGCCAAATTTGTTAAACTAATTTATGTTCAACATTCCTAATTCAATTTTGAAATTATTGAATTTAGTTTCATCTAATGGCTTAGTGAACATGTCAACAATTTGTAAATCTGTATTAACAAATTCTAAAGAAATATCTTCTTTTTCTACATGATCTCTAAGAAAATGGTATCTTATTTTTATATGTTTTGTTCTACTATGAGAAACAGGATTATGAGCAATAGAAATAACACTAGTAGAATCACATAATAATGGAGTTCTACTTACCTGAATACCATAATCTTCTAACTGATGATGTGTCCACAACAGCTGTGCACAGCAACTTCCTGCAGCAACATACTCAGACTCAGCTGTGGAAATTGTCACACTACTCTGCTTCTTACATCTCCATGACACCAATCTTCCTCCTAGAAATTGACAGGTGCATGTTGTGCTTTTCCTATTTACTTTGCATACTGCAAAGTCTGCATCTGAATAGCCTATTAGTAGAAAATCTCTATTCCTGGGATACCAAAGGCCTAGATTAGGTGTGCCCTTAAGATATCTTAAAATCCTTTTGACAGCAGTATAATAAGATTCTTTAGGGCAGGATTGGTACCTAGCACAAACACATGTAGCATACATGATGTCAGGTCTACTAGCAGTCAGATAAAGGAGGGAGCCAACTATTCCTCTATATAAAGACTCATCTACAGGTTTTCCTGCATCATCTTTGCTTATAGACATACTTGTCCCCATTAGAGTTCTCATGGTAGTGGATGACTCCATACCATACTTCTTAATTAACTCCTGGGTAAACTTAGACTGGGATATGAACAAGCCATCATCGGTCTGTCTTACTTGGAGTCCCAAGAAGAACTTAAGTTCTCCCATACTGCTCATCTCAAACTTCCCTTGCATAAGTTTTGCAAACTTTCTACAAAGGTTGTTTTCATTAGAACCAAATATTATGTCATCAACATATATTTGGACTAGGATGATCTTTTATTTGGATTCTCTAAGGAATAGAGTCTTGTCTATTTTCCCCCTTGAGAATTTGTTATCAATGAGGAAATTAGACAGGGTTTCATACCAAGCCCTTGGGGCTTGTTTCAACCCATATAAAGCTTTCCTAAGTTTATAAACATAATTAGGATTGAGTGGATCAACAAAACCTGAGTGTTGTTCTACATAGACCTCCTCTTTTAAGTCTCCATTTAAGAATGCTGACTTAACATCCATTTGGAACACTTTGAAGCCTTGATATGCTGCATATGCAAGGAATAGCCTTATTGCTTCCAACCTTGTCACTGGAGCAAAAGTGAAAGATATAGTACCTAAACACCTAGAGGGGGGGGGGGGTGAATAGGTGACCTAATCCCTTTTTAAACTTTAATGGCAGCAAACAGTTATATCACAGAATCTACTTTACTTTTTCACAGCAATCACATAGCATACACATCAAATCACAATCACAGCACAGCAGACACAGTATTTTATAGTGGTTCCCCAAGATTTGGGTACATCCACTTTCCCCCTTCGCCTATCTAGCAGTGTACTAGATTCGGCCAAACTCCACCACTGTCTCAGAACCCAAATTGGTTCCTACACCTCAGGCCCAAGGCCCTACAACTCAGCTTTATCCCAAAGCCTACACTCAGCCATAAAGGCCTACACTCAGCCACAAAGGCCTACACTCAGCCAACAAGGCCTACACTCAGAGATATCAATCTCCTACACTCAGGCTCTCAAGCCCTACCCTCAGCCTTTATAATTATAGGCTTACAATTCACTCAGATTCAAAGGATCCTACAAGTTAAAAAGATTTTACAAATATTAACTCAACAACTCAGAAATAAGAGAGGGGAGTTGAGAGTTTCTTGATGAGTTCTTGGAAGAACTCAGCTGGAGTCAATCTGACTTAGCTTTCTTCAAAGCTTCTTGAAAGTAGAACTGAATAAGAATGAATCCTCCTGCAGTTGATCCTTGATCTCTGCTTCTTAAGATCCAGAATAAATCTGAACCCTTCTTCTCAGCTTAGTTCCAACGGCTGATTTCTTGGATGGAGCCCTCTCTCTCCAACTTCTTAGATCTGCACTTGGACAGCTAGATCTTCTTGATTTGATACTTGATCAATAACTCTGTGAACCACTTTAATAACTTGTTCAACAACAATCTGATCCACCTTCACCACTGTTTCTGTAGACTGTATGAGCCTATTTATAGGCCTTCTTCATGGTAACCGGCTGGTCCGGTCCATAACTGAATTCTGACATCTCTGACAGGTGGTGTAGACCGGCTGGAACGGCAGCTGTCAAGTCATCCAGTCAATTCTTGAAAAACTCTAACTGTCTGAAAGTGTCGAGACTTTCTGTCTTCAAGTGTCGACACTTATAGACCAAGTGTCGACACAAGTTGTGTAAGTGTCGACACAAGTCTACAAGGTGTCGACACAACTCCTTGTGTTGTAGATACTATGTCTCGACACAGATTCTTCTTCAGGTGTCGACACTAAAATTGAGTGTCGACACAAGTACTTGATCTTCTATCTTTTGCTGAATTCTTCTAAGTGTCGACACATCTCCTTTGTGTCGACACATCTTCATGTGTTGAATCTGTTAAGTGTCGACACTGCTTCTTGGTGTCGACACATAGTCTTCTATGTTGATACTTGCTGAGTGTCGACACAGCTCCTTGTGTCGACACTTGATTCTTCTGTTGAGACTTCAGCTGAGTGTCGACACATTGTTCTGGGTGTCGACACTTGTACTTAGAATAATTTGATCTTTCTGTTCTTTGCTAAGTGTCGACACAGCTCCATGTGTCGACACTTTCTTCAAGTGTAGAGTCTTCAGCTGAGTGTCGACACATTGTTCTAGGTGTCGACACTTACTTCATGTGTTGACTCTTCTGTTGAGTGTCGACACTTTGTTCTTGGTGTCGACACTTATACTTAGTCTCTACTGACTTTTGCTGAGTGTCGACACAGCTCCAAGTGTCGACACTTTCTTGTGTAGACACAGCTTCACTGGGTGTCGACACAGCTCCTTGTGTCGACACTTTCTGTCTGCACTTTTCTTCATTGAGTGTCGACACAGCTCCTTGTGTCGACACTTTCTGTCTGGTGTCGACTCTGCATCCCAGGTGTCGACACAATGACTCCAAGTTTCGACACTGCTTGTCTGGGTGTCGACACAAGTCTTCTTAAGTGTCGACACTTTCCCTCTGGGTGTCGACACATGGACTTAGAAACTTTTGCTTCAGTCCTGCAAATACTTAACCTGCACAAGTAACTCAAAAACACATCAAATACATTTTGATGTATATCATTGAGTTGGTTGAGGCTTCTTCAAATCAGGTACATTTAACCAATGTACCCAACAATCTCCCCCTATTTGGAGAAGTCATAACCCTTAGTCAATGATATACACCATTCATAATAAAATTACAAAATGATGTAAAGCAGAATTAAGTACTGCAGGGTAAACATAACATGTATCAATTACACATGTATACAAATTCATCATTACAGAACAAATAAGAAATAGACATATTCACAGAACAAACATGAAATAGATTAATCATATATTGTTCAAATATCTGTCTTATACAGTTTCAGAAGTTCACAAAATGTTTTTCATCAAGAAAATTACAAAGTAAACTTCAAGAAAATGCTAAATCTATTTTTGTCCTGGCTCCTTAATCACTATGCCTTTGCCAGCTTGAACTTTAGCTTGGACAGCAGCATCAGCAGTTTCAGCATCAGCAGGATTCTTGCCTTTCAGATCTTTCTTCTTAAGCTCTTCAACTTTGATCTTCTGCCTCTCAAAATAGTGGTATGGCTTAGGAAAGTACTTGCTAGGCTCCTGGGCTGTAGGAGGTAGCTTTCCCATCTTTGCCTTCCTTTTGTATTGAACAATGGCCTCCTGTCTAGATTCATGCTTTCTCCATTCAGCTTCTGAGAACCACTTGTTCCTGTCATGAGTGTTATCCTTGGCAGCTTTCCAGTCAGTTAATATTATGTTTCTAGAGGTAGGGCTCCACTGTTCAAAGTCTGGCCTTTGTTCTGCTTGTTCCCTAAACCTCTTCTTAGACAACCTTGTCTCTTCCTCTTTCTGCAATGCCTCTTGCATGGATTCTGATATAGGCTGAACCACTTTCTCCAGAATAACATTAGACTTCCCTTCAGTTGGGCTATACATGTGATGAATTTCAGCTTGCACCATTTCAAAATCAGGTGGAGGATAGATCACTTGAGCTACCTCTGGTTGCTCACCTCCAAGATATGCAGGTTGAATTCCAGATTCAGCAACATTGTCATCATCACAAAGTGGAGGATAGCCCAGTGTAGCTCTGATGGAATTAGATATCCATTTGGCATGATCAGATCTAGCTTTGACTAAAACTCTCTCCCCCTTTATGACTTCTCTAGCCATATGATCTCTGACATCATCCTTCTAAAATCTGATTTGACTATCCAAGTATCTGATTCCATCTTTAAAGAATGGTTTGAGCTTTTGAAGTTGTTCAGATATGACTTTCTGGGATGCTTGGATAGCAGTCTGAACAACAGAGATTTCTTCCTGGAATACTTTGTCAAAATCAGCTTTAATAGCAGCAGTAGAAGTAGAGGGTTCAGCAGCCTTGTTCTTCAATTCAGTGACTATAGCATTATGTGAAGCAGTTAAATTATCATTCATCCTTAGCTGATTTTCAAGAACATACCCTTGCTTCAATGCTATGTCATTCACTTGTGCTTTGATCTTTTCCTGGTGTGTTGCCAAGTACACCACTGCATTTCCACCCTTGTGGAAGCATTCTGTCATCTCCTTCTTGTTAAGGTTCATTTCAAACCTTATAGACTTGCTATCCTGGGCTAGATCAAACTGTAAAGATTTCTGCCCTTCATCCATATAAGCCTCTATGGCTTTTCTATGTTCATCTAGTTTTATCTGTAGGGCAATCATTAAAGCACTAGAATCAACAGATGGAGTTTGCTGAACTATAGGCTGTGGGGCAATAGATTGAAGTGCCTTCTTATAACTTTGACTTCTTCTCTTGAATACATAAAGTTTCTTTTGCTTAGCCCTAGTAGCCTCCTCATCTTCAGATTCTGAGGAGCTGGCTATGTCAACCCTCTCCTTAGGGCTAGAGGGCCTCTCTTTCTGCACTTCAGCTGCCTTCTCAGTTTCCTGCCTTACAGGCTCTTCCATAATGTGCATTTGCTCCCACTCAGCAGCAGCATTATCTCTTTCAGCAGCATCCTTGTCCATATCAAAATCTTGTTGGTCTAGATTTAAAAATAAATCTTCCATAGTGTATTCTGGTGGTGAAGGAGCTGGAGACATTCTTTGTTCTTCAACCACTGGATCAGGAACCACTGCTTGTACAACAGATGTGTCTTTTATAACAACATCTGGTTCTTGACTATCCAGCTGAGTTTGCTGATGATCATCAGACAAATCAACATCTTCTAAAAGAAATTCTAAAGTATTTAGGTCAGTGAGTACCTCTAGTATGGTGTTGGTGGCTTGTTCACTTTCCAGTGTAGTTGGTTCTTCTACAACTGGATGCTCCCCCTAGCTTTGATCCTTGTGGATGGGGCTAGCTTGAGGTAGCTCCCCCTGGATCTCAGCAATCTCTGGAGGAGCAGGAGACTGTACAGCAGGCTCTTCCTTATGCTCTTCTAGAGTGAAGACAACCTGTTCTTCACTATCAGAACTGCTAGTGGACTCTTGTTCCACTGGAGCAGTCTTCCTTTTCTTCTTAGGAGGAATCTCTTTCTCAGAAACTGTCTTTTCAGGGGTTGGCAGTTCCTTTGACAACACCCTGTCCCATCTAGAAAAGATCCTCAAATCCATCCTTCTCATATGATTTATCTTGCTGCCTGCAGCTTGTTGCATTACCTCTGGTATGGCACCAGCTAGGTATAGACTTATAATTCTGCCCAGGTTGGGCTTCTTCAGACCTTCCTTAATCTTCTCATAAACTATCATTGACCAGTCAGTTTTTAAAGAGAAGATAATCCTTGTCATTATACTAAACATATAGGCAGACACTCTGTCATGCCCTCCTAGCTTGCTGAGTAAGACCTTACCAACAATTTTTGAAAGAAATTTGCCTTGGCTGTTCATGCCTTTTCTGTTGAAGACAGAACCAATCTTCATCTTAGGATCAAGTCCACACCAGGTTAGAGCTTCCCTGGTTCTTGATGCAGTAACTTCATCTTCCTCTTGAGTTCTTGGAAGCTGTAGAATCTTCCTCAGACTTTTTGGGGATATTTTAACCTTCGTTCCATGAACTCTGGATTTGATTATGTATCCAGACTCATCTACTTCAGCTCCATTTAGAAATTCAAGAACCTCTTTCTTCCATATCTTAGTAGGTTCTGAAGCTAAATATTCTAATCCAGAATCCGCAACTAGGGTTACGACCGCCTGGATTTCTTGATCAGCATCAGTGAAAGCGCCGCGCACCAGCTCATATCCTTCGTTGACGTTCTCCTCTAGCTTAGGCACCATTAGGGTTTGTAGAATTTGTCTTGAGAGAAGAGAGGTGTCGACACAGTAGTTTTGGTCTCGAAACTTTGAAAGCGTGTCGACAAACAAAGACAAAACCCTATTTATACCTTTCTAATTTTGAAGATGAACATGCGGGACAGCTAACTTAAAATGTGTCGACACTGGCAATGAGTGTCGACACTGACTTATAATGTCTCGACACATATATGTCGACACAAGTTTAGTCAACAGATTTTGTGTGTCGACACTTGGTTATGTGTCGACACAATATAACTCGACACATTGTCGAGACTTTACTTAGAAAATTCTGAGTAAATACTAAGTGTCGACACCACTCTGGATGTGTCGACACCTACTTGGCATGTGTCGACACTAACATTCTGAAGTGTCGACACCAACTTCCTAGATGTGTCGACACCTTTTTCCTGAAGTGTCGACACCATTTTTCTGTGTCGACATAGACTTGTCTATGTGTCGACACCTTTTTACTTAGGCATTTTCAATTCTGTAAACTTACTCTAAGTTTATCATTCCTAGTTCAATTTTGAATCTATTGAACTTAGCTTCTTCTAGTGGCTTAGTATACATATCAGCTACTTGATTATCAGTTTTAACATATTCTAATGAAATATCTTCTCTTTCTACATGCTCCCTAAGAAAATGATATTTAATTTCAATATGTTTTGTCCTACTATGAGATACATGATTATTAGTTATTTAAATAGCACTAGTAGAATCACAGAAGAGTGGAGTTCTACTTACCTGAAATCCATAGTCCTCTAGCTGATGTTGTATCCATAGAAGTTGAGCACAACAACTTCCTGCAGCCACATACTCTGACTCTACAGTGGAGATAGCCACACTGGTTTGCTTTTTGCTACTCCATGAAATTAGTCTCCCACCTAGGAATTGACAGGTTCCAGTAGTGCTTTTTCTATCTTCTTTGCATCCTGCAAAGTCTGCATCTGAATAACCTGTTAGTTCAAAATCCCCATTCCTAGGGTACCAGAGGCCTAGATAGGGAGTGCCCTTTAGATATCTCAATATTCTTTTGACTGCTGTCAAATGAGACTCTTTAGGGCAGGCTTGATACCTTGCACAAACACATGTAGCATACATGATGTCAGGTCTACTAGCAGTCAAGTATAATAGGGAGCCAACTATCCCTCTATACAAGGTTTCATCTACAGGTTTCCCTGCATCATCCTTGCTAAGAGACATACTTGACCCCATAGGAGTCTTCATGGTGCTGGATGAATCCATACCATACTTCCTTATGAGTTCTAGGGTGAACTTGGACTGACAAATGGATAAACCACTCTCAGTCTGTTTAACTTGGAGACCCAAGAAAAACTTCAGCTCTCCCATACTACTCATCTCAAACTGACCTTGCATAAGTTTTGCAAACTTTTTGCAAAGGCTGCTTTCAGTAGACCCAAATATAATGTCATCTACATATATTTGGACTAGTATAACTTTGCCTCTAGATTCCCTAAGGAATAGAGTCTTATCTATTTTCCCCCTTGAGAACTTGTTCTCAATGAGGAAACTAGATAGGGTTTCATACCAAGCCCTAGGGGCTTGCTTTAACCCATATAATGCTTTCCTAAGTCTATAGACATGATGAGGTAGAGTTGAATCAACAAAACCTGAAGGCTGTTCCACATAGACTTCTTCCTTAAGATTACCATTCAGGAATGCTGACTTGACATCCATTTGGTAAACCTTGAATCCTTGATAGGTTGCATAGGCCAAGAACATCCTTATGGCTTCCAGTCTGGCTACTGGAGCAAAGGTTTGATCAAAATCAATACCTTCTTCTTGCCTATATCCTTTAGCAACCAGTCTTGCTTTATTCTTAATGATGACCCCTTGTTCATCCATCTTATTCCTGTAGATCCACTTGGTTCCTATTATATTGTGGTCTCTAGGTCTCGGAATAAGTTCCCAGACCTTGCACCTTTTGAACTGATTAAGCTCTTCTTGCATTGCTTCAGTCCATTGTGGATCCAGTATTGCTTCTTCAAACTTCTTAGGTTCAACTTGTGATAGAAAACTGGAGTAGATTGCTGCATTCATGTATCTGCTCCTGGTTTGTACTCCTTGTCTTGGATCTCCAATAATCTGCTCTACTGGATGATCTCTAAGATGCTTATTGGCTGGAGGCATCCTAACTTCTGGATGAACCTCTTCAGCATCTCCATCATGCTGTATTCCATGTACTTCATCAGCAATTGGCACATGTAGTTCTCCCCCTGGACAACAGCTACTCTCCTCTCCTTGCTGTCTTGCAGCAGGTACTTCTTCTATAGTAAGCTTGTCCATTTTCTTTGTTAAACCTGTGGGGCTGCATACAGTACTAGACAACTCATTGTTAATAAGTTTAGTCTCATCAAAAACTACATGCACAGATTCTTCTACAACTTGTGTAGACAAGTTGTAAACTCTATAAGCCTTACTATTATTGTTGTACCCAACAAAATTCCCTCTTGGGACTTGACAGCAAACTTAGTTAAGTAAGACTTCCCATTGTTAAGTATGAAGCATTTGCAACCAAAGATCCTGAAGTAGGATAGGTTTAGTTTCCTGCCTTTCACAACTTCATAGGGGGTCTTGTTAAGCCTTTTAGTGATGGTAGCCCTATTTATAACATGACATGCAGTGTTACTGCTTCAGCCCAGAAATACTCTGGCAGTGATGTATCACTTAGTAGGGTCTTACCAGCCTCTATCAAGATCCTATTCTTCCTCTCAGCAATGTCATTTTGCTGAGGTGTTATAGGTGAAGAGAATTCTTGAAATATCCCAAAGTCTTCACAAAGTTTTGTCATGCTATCAGACTGAAACTCAGTACCATGGTCACTTCTAATCTTGACCACTGTACTGTCTAGTTCATTCTGAATTTGCTTGACAAAGCTATGGAAGACACTAGGTGTTTCAGATTTCTGTCTTAAGAAGAACACCCAGGAAAACCTTGAGTAGTCATCTACAACTACAAGGGTATAGACCTTCCTACCTAAGCTGTGAACTGGCATTGGACCAAAGAGATCCAAGTGCAAGAGGTATAAACACCTCACAGCATCTTTGTTTTCTATGCTTCTAAAGGTGGATTTAGTCTGCTTGCCCTTTTGACAAGCTGAGCAAATACCATCTTTAACACACTTAACTTGAGGACCATTCCTCACTAACTCTTTGCTAAAGAGTTTGCTAATAGTCTTGTAGTTAAGATGGGCTAGCCTCTTGTGCCATTTGACACAATGAGTGACTGTCTCATCAGCTACAAGACAAACTGGAGAACCATTGTTCTCAACCATAATGTCTAGGCAGTAGACATTCGTCTTCCTATAACCTATCAAAATGATCTCTTGATCACTTGACCTCTTGATATGACAACCATTTTTAACAAATGAGATGTCATATCCTACATCACTTAATTGACTTATACTTATTAGGTTGTGTTTCAATCCTTTAACATAAGCCACTTGAGTAATGGAAACCAAGTTGCTAGAAATGTTACCAAATTCTTTGATGATTCCTTTTTCAGAACCACCAAAGGTGACTTTTGGACCATCTTTTATTGGTATGTAGTCCTTCAGTAATCCTCTAGTTCCAGTCATATGTTTGGAACATCCACTGTCCAAGTACCATGTTGGGGTATGGCCACTTGGACTCACCTGCAAAACAGATTAATGAACCTTAGAACCCAAAGAATTATTGGGTCCTTGGTACTTGTTAGTTTGGAATCTGACAAAGCTACCTACTGGCTTTCCAACAGGTAGTTTGGTACTCACTTTGGCACTAGCATTGTGCCAACAGTCCACTGTAAAATGGCCAACTTTGCCACAACACTAGCATTCAAACTTATTGTACCTTTTCTTAGGTACTGTCTTTGCTGTCTTATCTACAACTGACTTGTTGAATGTTGGGGCTTTGCCCTTGGACTTGGGCTTGGACTGCTCAGTCCTTGCAGGTTTAATAAAACCCAGTCCAGCCTTGCCTTTATGATGAACAAATTCATCAATTAAAGGTAACACTGACTTAGGTTTAGAAAACCTAGCAACAAGCTCTCTCTCTTTCTGAAGATTGATCTCCAGACTCTTGATTTGATCATTCTTAAAGGTGATAGTCCCCATCTGAATCACTGTTATGTGTTTCAGCCTGGCTATCTCATTAAGCTTTTGATCAAATTGCTTCTCAGAATCTGTTACAGCAGCTTTTAGATCAGCAATTTCCATTGCCTGACTTTTGGCTAGGGTCTTGCTTTTCTTGTAAGCTTGCAACAGCACTTTATATTCATCTATAAGCTGATGAACATCATCCTCAGACTCAGATACACTTCCATCACTTGATGAAGATGAATCTGATTCTGTACTAGAACAAGAAACTGAACTTAGAGTTGAACTTTGTACCTTACTGGGTCCTGGCTGCTCCAGGATTTTGTCATTCTCTGTCAAAGCCATTAGCCCTTGGCATTGACTGTCTTCTTGTTCATAAATAGACTCCATTATCTGCATGAATTCTTCTTCTTCTTCAACAAACAGCCCTATGTATGCCTCAGCATCAGACTCAGTTTCTGAAGAAGAGATATCTGATAGAGTCTTCTCTTTCTTGGCAACAAAAGACTTCTCTTTCTTGCTTTTGAAATGAGTCTTCTTCCTGTCACTAGTCTCTTTTTCTCTTTTCAGGACAATCTGCAATAACATGGCCCTGTCTATTACAGCAATAACACACTATCTTAGAACCAGTTGCCTTGCTAGATTTTGTCCTCTTCCTGTCCTTCTTTGAGGCCTTTTTATTCTGATATAGGTCTTCTTTTCCTTGTGAAGTAGAGGGCCTTGTCCTCCACTGTTTCTTCTTCAAGAATTTCTGAAAGTGTCTAGTGAAGGCAGCAAAGTCATCATCACTTTCACTGCTTTCAGACTTTGTGCTGACTGACTCATCTGACTCTGATTCTACTACCTTGGAGGTGGAGTTGGTGACTTATTCCTGCACTTTCTGGAGGCTTCTGTCTTGAAGGCTACTGTTCTTTCCTTGTGCTCAGTTCTTGTTGATTTCTCCTCCTCTTTTCTCACTGTCAACTGCATCTCATATGACAACAATTTGCCAAACAGTGTAGGTGGAGGAATTTCTCTCAACTTAGCCATTTCTCTAATGACACAGATCTTGGTGTCCCAATCTTTGGTTAGGGACCTTAGGAACTTGTCATTTAGTTCATAGTTACTGAACTCTCTTCCATAGGACATGAGTTCATTCACTATTCTGTAGAACTTCTTATAGCATTCAGTTATGCTATCACCCTTTCCTTGTCTAAAACTTTCATACTCCTGATTTAGCAAGGATTTTCTATCTTGTCTAACTTCTTCAGAACCCTCCATATACACAATAAGAGTGTCCCACATCTCTTTGGCTGTCTTACAGTGTATAAGATTCTGAAATGTTGCATCATCTATGACACTCACTATAATGTTTTGTGCCCTTTTGTCCATGGTGGCTAGGACAATCTCATCCTTAGTCATTTCAGAGAAATCCTTTGGAGTTCTCTGATTTGCATCTAGAACAGATATCTTCATGGGCACATAAGGCCCTTCCTTTACTGTGATGTATATCCTAGGGTTAGAGGCTTCCATAAACAGCCTTACCCTTTCCTTCCAGATCCCAAAGATCTCTTTCCTGCATATGGGCAATTTCATGGAACTCAATTCCTTGTGATTTTCAGAGGAACCCATGGTTCTTGATTTTCTTGAATCTGTATTTTGACTTAGACTGAATCTGCCAATCAGGATCTCCCCAGACTGTTAGTCCTTTTTGAGGAACCTCCCTCTGATACCACTTGAAAGATATAGTACCTAAACACCTAGAGGGGGGGGGGGTGAATAGGTGACCTAATCCCTTTTTAAACTTTAATGGCAGCAAACAGTTATATCACAAAATCTACTTTACTTTTTCACAGCAATCACATAGCATACACATCAAATCACAATCACAGCACAGCAGACACAGTGTTTTATAGTGGTTTCCCAAGATTTGGGTACATCCACTTTCCCCCTTCGCCTATCTAGCAGTGTACTAGATTCGGCCAAACTCCACCACTGTCTCAGAACCCAAATTGGTTCCTACACCTCAGGCCCAAGTCCCTATAACTCAGCTTTATCCCAAAGCCTACACTCAGCCACAAAGGCCTACACTCAGCCACAAAGGCCTACACTCAGCCAACAAGGCCTACACTCAGAGATATCAATCTCCTACACTCAGGCTCTCAAGCCCTACCCTCAGCCTTTATAATTATAGGCTTACAATTCACTCAGATCCAAAGGATCCTACAAGTTAAAATGATTTTATAAATATTAACTCAACAACTCAGAAACAAGAGAGGGGAGTTGAGAGTTTCTTGATGAGTTCTTGGAAGAACTCAGCTGGATTCAATCTGACTTAGCTTTCTTCAAAGCTTCTTGAAAGTAGAACTGAATAAGAATGAATCCTCCTGCAGTTGATCCTTGATCTCTGCTTCTTAAGATCCATAATAAATCTGAACCCTTCTTCTCAGCCTAGTTCCAACGGCTGATTTCTTGGATGGAGCCCTCTCTCTCCAACTTCTTAGATCTGCACTTGGACAGCTAGATCTTCTTGATTTGATACTTGATCAATAACTCTGTGAACCACTTTAATAACTTGTTCAACAACAATCTGATCCACCTTCACCACTGTTTCTGTAGACTGTATGAGCCTATTTGTAGGCCTTCTTCATGGTAACCGGCTGGTCCGGTCCATAACTGAATTCTGACATCTCTGACAGGTGGTGTAGACCGGCTGGAACGGCAGCTGTCAAGTCATCCAATCAATTCTTGAAAAACTCTAACTGTCTGAAAGTGTCGAGACTTTCTGTCTTCAAGTGTCGACACTTATAGACCAAGTGTCGACACAAGTTGTGTAAGTGTCGACACAAGTCTACAAGGTGTCGACACAACTCCTTGTGTTGTAGATACTATATCTCGACACAGATTCTTCTTCAGGTGTCGACACTAAAATTGAGTGTCGACACAAGTACTTGATCTTCTATCTTTTACTGAATTCTTCTAAGTGTCGACACATCTCCTTTGTGTCGACACATCTTCATGTGTTGAATCTGTTAAGTGTCGACACTGCTTCTTGGTGTCGACACATAGTCTTCTATGTTGATACTTGCTGAGTGTCGACACAGCTCCTTGTGTCGACACTTGATTCTTCTGTTGAGACTTCAGCTGAGTGTCGACACATTGTTCTGGGTGTCGACAGTTGTACTTAGAATAATTTGATCTTTCTGTTCTTTGCTAAGTGTCGACACAGCTCCATGTGTCGACACTTTCTTCAAGTGTAGAGTCTTCAGCTGAGTGTCGACACATTGTTCTAGGTGTCGACACTTACTTCATGTGTTGACTCTTCTGTTGAGTGTCGACACTTTGTTCTTGGTGTCGACACTTATACTTAGTCTCTGCTGACTTTTGCTGAGTGTCGACACAGCTCCAAGTGTCGACACTTTCTTGTGTAGACACAGCTTCACTGGGTGTCGACACAGCTCCTTGTGTCGACACTTTCTGTCTGCACTTTTCTTCATTGAGTGTCGACACAGCTCCTTGTGTCGACACTTTCTGTCTGGTGTCGACTCTGCATCCCAGGTGTCGACACAATGACTCCAAGTGTCGACACTGCTTGTCTGGGTGTCGACACAAGTCTTCTTAAGTGTCGACACTTTCCCTCTGGGTGTCGACACATGGACTTAGAAACTTTTGCTTCAGTCCTGCAAATACTTAACCTGCACAAGTAACTCAAAAACACATCAAATACATTTTAATGTATATCATTGAGTTGGGTGAGACTTCTTCAAATCAGGTACATTTAACCAATGTACCCAACAAAAAGTCTGATCAAAGTCTATGCCCTCTTCCTGTCTGTATCCTTTGGCAACTAGTCTTGCCTTATTCTTCACTAAGTTCCCACTCTCATCAATCTTGTTTCTATAAATCCACTTTGTCCCTATGACATTGTGGCCCTTTATTTTTGGAACCAACTCCCAGACCTTGCACCTTCTGAATTGATTTAACTCCTCCTGCATAGCATCAATCTAGTGTGGGTCTTGAATAGCTTCTTCAAATCTCTTGGGTTACAGTTGAGATAAGAAGCTTGAGCAAAGAACTGTGTTTAAGTTCCTGCTTCTTGTTTGTACTTCATGTCTTGGATCACCAATAATCTGGTGTGCATGATGATCCTTTAAATGTATAACTGCTGGAGGTAATCTATCAACAGTTTGACCTTCTTCAATTTATTCATTATGCTGCACCTCATGGTCTTCATTAGCCTCTTGAGTGTCTTGTACTCCCCCTGGACAACAACTACCATTTTCCTCATCTTGCTTTGCAGTTGGATCTTCTCTGATAGTAAGCTGGTCCATCTTCTGTTGTATACCTGTAAAGCTACAAGAACTACTAGACAAATCACTGTTAATAAGTCTAGATTCATCAAATATGACATGAACAGACTCTTCTACAACTTGAGTAGCCAAATTGTAGACCCTATAAGCCTTACTATTGTTATTGTATCCAACAAATATCCCATCTTAGGATTTGGCAGCAAACTTAGTTAGGTGAGACTTGCCATTGTTAAGTACATAGCACTTGCAACCAAAGATCCTAAAATAGGATAAATTTGGTTTTCTGCCTTTCATAACCTCATAGGGTGTCTTTTTGTGGCTTTTGGTGATGGAAGCCCTATTGAGCACATGGCATGTAGTGTTTACTGCCTCAGCCCAGAAATATTCTGGGAGAGTAGTGTCACTCAATAGTGTTCTTCCAGCCTCAATCAATGTCCCATTCTTTCTTTCAACAATGTCATTTTGCTGAGGTGTTCTAGGTGAGAATTCCTGATGAATCCCAAATTCTTCACAAAACCTTGTCATACTTTCAGATTGGAATTCAGTTCCATGGACACTTCTGATTTTGACCACTGAACTATCTAATTCATTCTGAATTTGTTTGACAAAATTGTAGAAGACATTTGGGGTTTCAGATTTCTGCCTCAGAAAGAATACCCATGAAAATCTAGAATAGTCATCTACATTCACAAAAGTGTAGACCTTCCTACCTAGACTATGAACTGGTATAGGACCAAATAAATCCATATGCAAGAGGTATAAGCACCTCACTGAGTCTTTGGTTTCTAGGATATGAAAGGAGGATCTGGTCTGCTTGCCTTTTTGACAAGCTGAGCATATTCCATCCTTAAAGCACTTAACTTGAGGACCATTCCTCACTAACTCTTTACTAAAGAGTTGGCCAATAGTCTTGTAGTTAAGATGAGCTAGCCTCTTGTGCCACTTGACACAATGAGAGGCTTTCTTATCAGCCACAAGATAGATATGAGAATTTTTATTCTCACTCTCAAAGTTTAGGCAATACACATTTCTTTTTCTATAGCCAGTCAATCTGACTTTTTGATCACTTGACCTCTTGATATGACACCCATTCTTGATAAATGAAATGTCATATCCAAGATCACTCAGCTGGCTTATGCTTATTAGGTTGTGTTTCAAACCCTTCACATAAGCCACTTGAGTGATAGTGATTAAGTTGTTAGAAATATTACCAAACCCTTTGATGACTCCTTTTTCAGAACAACCAAAGATTACTTTAGGCCCATTCAATATTGGTGAGTAGTCCTTCAGCAATCCTCTTATTCCAGTCATGTTCCTGGAACATCCACTGTCCAAGTATCATATAGGGGCATGACAACTTGGACTCACCTGCAACAAAGATTACTTAACCTTGGAACCCAAATAACTTTTGGGTCCTTGGTTCAAGTTAGCCTGAAACTTGATAAATCTGCCTGCAGCTCTTCTAACAGGCAGACTGCTATTCTTCCTGACACTGGTGTTGTGCCAACAGTCTAAGGCATAATGTCTTATCTTGCCACAACACCAGCACTCATACTTATTATACCTCTTTTTAGATACAATCTTAGCTGTATTGTTGGCAGCAGATCTTTTGTTTTGTGCTGGGGCTTTGCCTTTATTATTAGACTGAGCAGCTCATGCAGTTCCCTTAAAGCCAACTTAAGAGTTGCAATTTCCTTAGTCTGATTTTTGGTCAGGTTTTTGCTTCTCTTGAGTGTCTGCAACAAATCCCCATATTCATCTATAAGCTGATGAATATCTCCTTCAGATTCAGACCTATCCACATCTCTTGATGCAGATGTATCTGATTCTGACCCAGTGTAGTAATCAGAATCTATAGATAAACTTTTTACCTTAATGGGACCAGGTTGATCCTGACACAGGTCTTCTTCAGACACAGCCATCAGTCATTTGCACTGATGGTCTTCTTGCTCATTGATAGAGTCCAATAATTTCAAGAACTCATCCTCTTCTTCTGTTGCAAACAAACCAATATAGGCCTCAGCCACAGATTTAGACTCTAAAGTTGATTGATCTGTCCAACTTTTCTCTTTCTTAGCTACCAAGGATTTCTCCTTCTTGTTCTTGTACTGAGACTTCTTTTTATCAGCAGACTCCTTCCTTTTGTCTGGACAGTCAGCCACAACATGTCCAGGTCTGTTACAGCAATAGCAAATAATCTTTGATGTAGTTGACTTGCTAGGCTTTATCCCACTCCTGTCCTTCCTGGATGATTTCCTCTTCTGATAATAGTCATTCTTGGACTGAGATGAGGATGGCTTAGATTTCTACTGCTTATTCTTTAAGAATCTCTGAAACTGCCTTGCGAAAGCAGCAAAGTCTTCATCAGAATTACTGCTGTCTAAACTTTGATTATCAGAATTTTCTGAGATCACTTCTGCAGCTTTCTTAGGAGAAGATGGAGACACCCTCCTATTCTTCTTTGTGGCTTCTACCTTGAAGGCCACTGACTTTTCTCTATAGTCAAACTTTGTATTTTTCTCTTCCTCCTTTCTGGCCAACAGCTGCATCTCATAAGACATCAATTTGCCAAACAATGTTGGATGTGAAATTTCTGTCAGTCTGGCCACTTCCCTTATGACACAGATCTTTATATCCCAATCCTTAGTCAAAGACCTAAGGAATTTGTCATTCAGCTCATATGTACTGAAGAATCTTCCATAGGACATTAGTTCATTTACAATTCTGTAGAATTTCTTATAATATTCAGTTATGCAATCAGACTTGGCTTGTCTGAAACTCTCATATTCTTGATTAAGCATAGACTTTCTATCTTGCCTAACCTCTTCAGAACCCTCCATGTAGACAACCAATGTGTCCCACATCGAGGTTTTGCAGTGAATCAGATTCTGGAATGTTGAGTCATCTATGGCACTCACTATAATATTCTGTGCTATTTTATCCATTGTAGCCAAGATGATCTCATCCTTAGTTATTTCTGAAAAAATCCTTAGAAATCCTTTGATTAGCATCAAGAACAGAAACCTTCATTGGAATATATGGTTATTCCTTAACTGTTATATAAATTCTAGGATTAGATGCCTCCATAAATAGTCTGACTCTTTCCTTCCATATTCCAAAGATTTCCTTCCTGCAGATAGGCAACTTCATTGAACCAAGTTCTTTATGGTTTTCTCCTGAACCCATCTTCTTTAACTTACTTCTGCCTTACAGAGCCTACTTAGACTTTTAAGTTTTTCTTTGAGGAACCTCGCTTTGATACCACTTGAAAGAATTGGTTCCTAAACACCTAGAGGGGGGGGGGTGAATAGGTTCAATTCTTTTTCCTTCTAAGGTAGAATATTAATTCAGTTAATTAATAGAAACATATAGTTCTACAGCTATCACAGCACAGAAATAACAATATCACACACAATCACAGATGACACACTGATTTATAGTGGTTCCCCAAGGTCTGGGTACATCCACTTTCCCCCTTCGCCTATCTAGCAGTGTGCTAGATTCGGCCTAACTTCTTTCCTTCTCCTCAGATCCGCAGATCTTACAGCTCAGAATCCAAACAAGGCTCCTATAACTCAGAGTGAGTCCACACCCCTACAGCTCAGGCAATCTGCCCTACCTCAGCCTTCAACAAGGCCTACAACTCAGAGATGAAAATCTCCTACAACTCAGGCTCTCAGCCCTGTCTCCGCCTTCAACAAGGCCTACCACTCAGAGAACTTAATCTCCTACAGCTCAGCCTTTATAAATCAGGCTTACAACTCAGATCTTAAAAAGATCCTACTGAAAATAGATGTAAATTTGAAATTTACCACCACTCTGGTTGAGAGAGAAAGGATGGAAGGTTTCTTGATCAGTTCTTGAAAGAATCTGATGTTAGAGATCAACCTGTCTTAGCTTTCTTCAAAGCTTCTTGAATCTGAACACGGTACGGTTGATCTCCTTTGAAGTTGATCTTCAATCAGCTTCTTTCTTGAAATTTAGAAATCAATCTGAATTCTTCTTGGCAGACTGGTTCAGAATCTGCACTTAAGAGACTTGTTGATGTAAGTCTCTTTCTTCACTTGAATAGATGGAGCTCTCTCTCTCCAAATTCTTTTGAAGATTCTTCTGAATTCTTCTTTGAATTATCTTGACAAACTCTGAGTAGATCATCACTTAAGAATGTCTTCTTAGATCTTCTGTTGAAATTCTTCTTCTGTTTTTCGTGTTTACTCTTTTTTTTATCTCATCTATCTATATGTATATATCTTCTGTTGATAGAGAATGTCTTTATATAGACTTCCTCCATGGTAACCGGCTGATCCAGTTTCTAACAAACTTCTGACAGCTTCAGTAGACTTATTGAAACTCACAACTGTCAAGTCTTCAGTCACTTCTTGAAACGCTGTCTCTGTCAGCAAAGTGTCGAGACTAAACTTCATCATGTATCGACATAAGTAGACTAAGTGTCGACACAAGCCTTGGTGGTGTCGACACACCTCCCTTGGTGTTGACACTGCTTCTCGACACAACTTCTGTAGAATGTGTCGACACTAGTTCTGTGTGTCAACACAGTCACTTCTTCTCTTCACAAAAAAATCAACTTTGTTGAAACTCTGCTATGTGTTAACACAAGTCCTGTGTGTCAACACAGTTGATGTCGACAAAGTCTTCAGTGTGTCGACACTGCCTCTGTGTGTCGACACAGTTGATGTCGACTAAGCTTTTCTGTGTGTCGACACTGTCTCTGTGTGTCGACACAATTGATGTCGACTAGGCTTTTCTTTGTGTCGACACTGCCTCTGTGTGTCGATACAGTGTCTTCTGGTATCGACACAGCCTTTCGAAGTGTCGACACAATGGACTCCAGGTGTCGACACAGCTTTTCTCCAGTGTCGACACAAGTCTTCATAAGTGTCGACACAGCTTCTTCTGGTGTCGACTCATGGACTTAGAAAGTTTTCCTGCATTCCTGCATTTTCTTAACCTGCACATATAAACTTAAAACAACATCAAATACACCTTGATGCATATCATTGAGTAAGGTGAGGCTTCTTCAAATCTGGTACACATTTTCCAATGTACCCAACACACAACCTCAAATTGGGAATTTGACTCATCTAAAGCCTCAACCATGATTTGCTTCATGTGTCCATCCAAATCCAGAGCCTGCTGAATCCGATCAGCCAAGTCACATTGAACTTTAGTCCAGTTTAGTAGCTCTTCGGCACTAGTCTGCTTGTCTACACAAGATCTCCAACGCCTCCAACTCCCAAACCAAACGCTCGTCCTGAACCGACAGCCAGTTGACTTGAGCTGGGGCCCTGCGACTCAACACATCCACAACCGCATTGTCTTTCCCAAGCACATAATGAATCTTGAATGTGTAGTCCCCCAGAAACTCCATCCATCTCTGCTGTCGCATGTTCAGATCCTTCTGATCCAACAAGTACTTCAGGCTCTTGTGGTCAGTATAGATATCGACCTTCACCCCATACAAGTAATGCCTCCAAAGCTTCACGACAAATATCACGGTCACTAACTCCAAGTCATGGACCGGATAATTCCTCTCATGCACCTTCAACTGACGCGAGTTATAGGCTATCACACTTCCATGCTGCAGTAGGACACAACTCAATCCACTGCCCGAAGCATCGCTGTAGATTTCAAAGCCTTCGGTCCCCCTCGACGAACTCAGCACAGGCGCAATGGTCAACCGACTCTTCAACTCCTCAAAAGCTCGTAAGCACTCCAGCGTCCAAACAAACTTCTGCTCTTTCCTCGTCAGAGTCGTGAGGGGTAACGCTATCCGCGAGAAGTTCTCCACGAAGCGCCTGTAATAGCCGGCAAGCCCCATAAAACTCCGGACTTCCGCCACCGTAGATAGCACAGGCCACTCTCGTATAACAACAATCTTCGTCGGATCCACCGCAATTCCCTCTCCACTGACTATGTGACCAAGGAACACAACTTAGGACAACCAAAACTTGCATTTGGAGAACTTGGCGTACAGTTGATTCCTCCTCAGCGTCTCCAACACCAAATGCAGATGCTTAAAGTGATCCTCCTCACTCTGCGAGTACACAAATATATCGTCGATGAAAACAATCACAAAGTGGTCTAGGTACTCCCTGAAAGTCCCGTTCATCAGATACATGAACACTGACGGTGCATTAGCCAGCCCAAACGGTATGACCGTAAACTCATAATGCCCGTACCTCATACTAAAAGCTGTCTTGGGGATATCACTTTCCCTTATCCTCAGCTGATAATACTCGGAGTTAAGATCTAATTTCGAGTACACCATTGACCCAACTAACTGATCGAACAAATCATCAATTCTTGGGATCGGGTACTTGTTCTTCTCCGTCAACTTGTTCAACTCTCGATAATCAATACAGAGCCGCAAACTTTTGTCCTTCACAAAAATAACCGGTGCACTCCAAGGCGACGAACTTGGATGCACATAACCCTGTTCCAAAAGCTCTTGAAGTTGTACCTTCAGCTCCGCCATCTCCTTAGGCGCTAGCCGATATGGAGAGCGTGACACAGATTTTGCACCTGGCCCTAGCTCGATAGTGAAGTCTATATCCCGCTGAGGTGGGGCTCCAGGGAGATCGCCAGGGAACACATCAGGGTATTCAGATACCACTGGGATGCTGTCCAAAGTAGGCTTAGGCTTTCAAGCCTCCACTAGCATGAAGAACAGCTCTGCACCAGCACGAACTACCTTAACCACCTGAAGAGCAGACATCAAAGTCTTGCTCGAACCTTTCAAGCCCGCAAATATCGTCTCACTACCAGTTCCCAACTTAACCTCCTTGCGATTGTAATCAATATATGTTTGCTTCTCTGAGAGCCAGTACATACCAAATATCACGTCGAACTCCACCAGCGGCAGTAACGACGCTTGCAAATCGAACTCTTGACTCCCAATACGAATCTTTACGCCACAGACTCTACCCGCGCGCATCGAACAACCAATCGACAACAACACATACAGTTTGTCCTTTGCCATCGAAGAAGGTACTCCGATGCGCGATATAAATCCTTCGGACAAAAAGGAGTGCGAAGCTCCTGTATCAAAGAGTGTTCTCGCCGGATTATCACAAATCAAAACAAAGCCTATACAAGCGGTGGTAAGGTAACATGCACAAGGTAACAAGTATTTAAAACTAACTTGCTATAAATTTAAACTGTACCTGTCACCACATCCGCCTGCTTTATGGCCTCCTGCTGGCCAAGATTATAGACTCAAGGTTAAGTCAGAGCATAATGGGATGCGGTTGACTCCACCGCCTTGCCATTCTCCTCATAGGTTGCTCCCGGCTTCCTCTCGGACTTTGGACGTCCGCTCCAGCAGTCTCTGGCAAAATGTCCCGGCTTCCCATAGTTATAGCATGCGGCTGGGGTTCGGCTTGTAGTTGCCCCCGAAGCACCGGAAGAAGGGGCCAGACCTGAAGTCCTAGCCTTCTTATTAAACTTACGATAACCAAACTTTGAATTAGTCGGCACCTTGAACTCTGTTTTCTTAGCTCCAGAGTCTCTCTTTGCTTTCACATTCCTCGGATCCTTTTCCAACGACCGGGCTGTATTGACCAGGGTCAAGAAGCCCTGCGTCATAGACCCCGAGAGCAGTAGCCTTAGGTCATCCCTCAGACCTTCATAGAATCAGTTTGTCTCGCGCTCATCATCAGCGAAAGTAGAGCTATCGTACCGACCCAACCGTGTAAATTCGTGGAGATACTCGTCCATGCTACTCTCTCCTCACGTCAACCTCTGGAATTCATTCTCCAATGCAATTCTTTGAGCCGAGGGAAGGTACCTTGCCAAGAACAGTCTCGAAAATTCTTCCATCGAGATGTCCGTAAGTTGCCTTCCCCTCAAGTGATGTAACTCCAAACCTTCCCACCACAGCCTTGCATCTTCGTCCAACAGGAACATAGCTATGGTGGTCATCTGCCACTCTTCCGTTTTAGTAGCTGTTAATACTCTCTTTACTCGAGAGAGTCAATCCTCAGCTTGGGATGAGGTTCCCATCCCCGAGAACACCGGAGGATTAAAGCCCATAACATGTTTGAGTTGTCTTTCAGTTGCTCTCCTAGGCACCAAAGGCTCCAACACTACTTGCTCCACCCTTCTCGGTTCCGCTGCTTGAAGCGGTACCTGCTCCACCGCAGGAGCAGGCTGCTGTATTTGCCTTGTAGGCTGCGCATTGATCATAGCAAACACCGCTTCAGCCACCAATCAAATGGTTTCTGCCGAGAGAGGTGTTGCAGGCACATCATTCGGTGTGCTACTAGCCTCAGAAACTGGGCGTTCTGATGGCCCTGCACCACTCCCGGTCACCTATAGTTGTACAAAACACCATTTAGTGACCAAACAAAATTACAAAAAACAATTATAGGAACACACAGGTTCCTTAAACATGTGTATTTTCATTCCTATGTGGACATTCATGGGTTCTTTTATGTTATAACGATGACACACACACATGTGCTCACCACCCCTTAAAAGAATTCGTCCACGAATTCATTTAAGTTGACCGAAATCAGTAGTCTGATACCAAATTGTAACACCCCCTATCCGTCGCATCGCATATAACAGTAGGTTCGGTCGGGGCCCGACGTCATATACCACAGACAGACCGGAAGGTTACGCAATAGAACTATCCTGCCAATAACCAACGTCATACACAAAGTACATTCTAGCGGAAGCAATTTAAAAGTTGCATATTAAGAACTCAGCCAACAACATAAATGTCCACTACAAAACCCAACAGGAATGAACGTACAAATACACAAGTACTTGGCCTTATGGCCTTACAATAGTTTACTCAAATATAAGTGTCTTCCAAACCTAGGCACGCAGGCCGGTCATACATGAGAATAAAAGAAAACATTCATAATTAGGCCTTCGAGGGCCAGCTCAGCAACAAGGGCTTTTGCCCGCTATTTGCCACTAGGCTCCGCAGCACCTGCAAGCAACAATCCGCCGAAGTGGTGGCAAATTAAAGCAACGGTCAACTATGTTGACCAAATTATAACGATCCCGCCCCTAAACTCGGGGCGGCGATGCTCCTTCCTTGCACTTTATTGGCATAGCCATATAATAGAGAATTTACACATCATCACATGTGTAAGCTCGCACGGCCACACACCTCGTGCTCTCATTGCACATTCTCGGTGAACCCGATCAAAGTACGCGGTCTCACCAGCGCCCCTTGGACGGCAATTTCTCGTGAGCATTATGGTCTTTCTGGCCACTGCCTAAGACCCTCCACCTATGCCAATGGCAAGTCTCATGTACTTTAGGTCGCTCGTACCGAATGACATAGAGCGGGTACGGTTCCGCCTAACCCGTTGCTCACACCGCAATGTCAATTTAAGTCATATGCGTGGGTCAAGTTTTCTTGAGTCCCAAATCGATCACACACTTTACATAACCCAGTTATGTTCAAGTTGGCTCCCAGACCACCATGATGACAGAATCATGCATCTGCCCAGTTTTCCGGGTGCACCTTGGAGTTAGTCCCCAAGGTTCCCTATTGCAATCTACCACATAGAAAATCCGAAAAACAAGCATCGGCGTGGAGTCTTCTACAGCCATTCATGCAATGCAACATCACCAATCCAGACCAACTTGTCCGGGTAGGCTTCACACAACATGTCTATGTCTGTTTCTCGATTACGGACTCTACGTGCAAAATAATGAGGACTATTCATGTCAACCCGAAGGAACACCTCACACTCACCGCAAACTCGCGAGAGCGGGCTTCCTATGCAAGGGAGAAGAGGACTTCACATATCCAAGATGAGAATCGTTGCCCTACCATTCCTCTTCGGCGCCATGAAGATCTATGTGGATGAAAAGCACCGCAATGTCCTCGCCTCCATAGATCCGAACTCGGCTTGCGATTTGGGGCTCCGAGGCTCCACCGGTGGCCGGATCTCTCCTCCTTCTTCCTTGCTCTCCGCTCTCTCTAAAACTTTAGAAAGAGAAATCTTGGAGGAAATGAGACTTTCTAAACCATATCCCTGGGTTAAACACTGCCAGTATCAGCCAGTGCCCTTGGATCCCAAAGAAAGGAAACGGACGGCCATGATTCGCACTTAAAATCCAAAACTTGGCCGAACACGGCTTGTGACACGCTCGTGTCCAAGGCCGTGTGCCTCAATCGACGCCGAAACCGGCGCATCCCAAAAATAACACGAGCTCTCGACACGCCCGTGTCAGGCTTGACACGCCCGTATCAGCCAGTACACGTCTGTGTAACGGGGCGTGTTCCTCCATCGACACATGAGCAACACCAGCCCGAGAAGAACACGGGTATTCAACACGCCCGTGTCCCATTTGACATGCCCGTGTCAAACGCGAACATGCCTGGGCTCCAGGCCGTGTTTCTCCCCCGACACAACTTGGCCAAATACCCGAGCAGGACACGGCTTGGGACACGCCCGTGTCTCAGGCCGTGTTCGTTGTTCGACGATCGTCGACTGCAATTTCATCTAACACACTGCCATCGTCGAACCCGACCACGACACGGGCATAGAACATGCCCGTGTTCCAGGCCGTGTGACCCTTACCAAGTCCCAAACTTGGCCCAAAAAGTTACACGTCCCTCTTTTGAGTTTCGGGGCGTTACAGCTTCAACTTCTAATAAAAGAAATTTTGATGTTGTATCAGCAACATGGGTAATTCCCAATAAACATTCTACCACTTGCCCATGCATGTTAACATAACATATAACAACTGTCACCTGCTCTTTTGTAGATACATCAGAGCTTCATCGACCAGAATAGAAAACAAAGCATCTCCAAGATCTTTAATTATCAAATTGGTAGTCTCAATTGCACAAGCAGAGACAATATCTTTTTGAATATCCGATGAAATTAACTTTAGATTACCAGGACTATTATCTAAACAAACTTTTTTCATTTCTTCATTTAAGCTCGTCATCAGCTTCAAAGTTTCCAAAAAATTTCCCTAATTATGTGAATCAAAAGATTCATCATGCCTCTGAAAGGCCAGTACTTGACGTAATAGAAATCGTGCATCGATTGTTGAAGCTTTCAATCGAAGTTTGTAGTCATTACGTTCTTGATCAATATGTTTATTCATTATTGCCTCAATATGTTGACTTTGTTTCATCAAATCTTCACAACTCTTCCATGCAATATTATGAACGTCATTAGGTCCCTCAACATATAATTGAAGTTTATCTTTTCTTTTCTAATTTCTAAATCCTTCTATAATAAATACATCACTACTTCCAACATGCTCTTTGTTTTCAGATTTGAAGAGATAACAACAGAGGCAATATGCAACATCTTTTTCTATGCTATACTTTAACCAAGTTGGATGATCATGAAACCATTTTGGGTTAAATCACCTCAATGATTCCCCTTGCATAACTTGTGGAAATTGATGCTTAGTTGGTTGTCAAGGACCTCTTAATAAGTACATTCTTCGAACTTTCTCTTTATCCTTAAGTTGATAATAGTCTATGATCGGCCTACGCAACCCAGGATCTGCAGGCGGATTTTCAGGATCAAGTTCTAAGCAAACTCTTTTACAACTTGATTCTCTTTTATCAAGTTGAGCCGCAATTTTAAGTTGTGGGCTCGAAGATGTTGTTGACGATTTTCTGAAACAACGCTCCATAACTAGTTTCAGAAGCTGCAATCAACAAAAATTCAATGCCGATGAGATTGTTGTCGTAATACAAATGTGGTTTAGTAACACTCTCCCCAACAACCTTCAGTCCAGGCTCCAGCAAGGTTTTACTCCATTTTGGATACAATGGTTACAAACATATATCACTAGAGTAGTGAGAAAGATACTAAATTCAACATAAAACAAGTGACTGCAATCTAAAAATCTTATACAAGTGGTAGAGGGCGTGGATTTGGAGGGAGGCTGACAGTAATCTAGGGTTGCAAGGGGGACTGGTGGGTGAGGTGGAAGGATGAAATTTCAACCTATATTTCTATTTTGGAGTTAACTGGGCTGTTTGGGAGGAGTTTCCGGCAACTGCTAGCAATTTTGGTAAGTCCAAGGAGGAGTTTTCAGCATCTGCTTGCTAGTTTTGGGTTTCCTGGACTGGGCCAAGGGTAGGAGAGCTCTATAGAGGGGCAGGCAGCACACAAAGAAGATGAAGTGCTGGGTGGATATAGTGGAGGAAGGATTTCTGTCAAGTTATTATTTATAGGCTGAAATCCGATTACAGAGGGCTGTCAGTTGTATGGGGAAGGTGTCCACAGGTCCACAACTTAATACAAAGGACTAAGGAGATTGAAATTCTGGAAGAAAATGCACATCACCTGGGGCTAGCCGGTGTAACACCCCCATCTGTCGCATGTCATATAACAGAAGGTCCAGCTGGAACCCGACGCCATATACCACAGACAGTCAGAAGGATTACCAAATGAATAATCAAACCATCCAATTAAGACTACTCATCCTACACAGAGCATTCTAGCGGAAGTTGTTAAAGTTGAAAGAACCCAAACTTAAATCCATCAAATATGAATGTCCACAGCTATAACTACAGGAATGAAACCTCAAATACACTGAAACGGGTACAGGGCCTTATGGCCTTACAAATATTCACTTAATATAACATGTCTTACATACATCGGCTCTCAGCCCGGCCACACATGACAATATAAAGAAAACTATCCTACGGCCTTCAAGGGCCAGCATAGCAACATGGGCTCCAGCCCGCTATTTGGTACTCGGCTCCGCAGTACCTGAAAACACAATTCCACCGCACGGTGGCAAACAAAGCAACGGTCAGCTAAAAGCCGACCAAATTATAACGACCTCGTCCCTTACTCGGGACGGCGATGCTCTTTTCCTACATAGCATTAGTCCAATAAAATAATATAGCGCAATTATATTTCGCCACAGGTGTACGCTCGCACGGCCAAACACCCCGTGCACTCAGGGCACATTCACGGTGAACCCTGACCAATCAGTGCATTCACCACCACCCCCAGGATGGCAACAACATGTGAGCATTTAGCCTATCTGACCACCGTCTAAGGCTCCGACTATGCCTACGGCCAGTGCCCGTCTTCGGATTTCTCGCACCGTACCACATAGCCTAGGTCCAATTCCACTTGCATGTTGCTCACGTCGCATATACAATTTAAGTCCTACGCGCGGGCCAAGCTTCTCTCGGATCCCAAAATTTTCCAAAACAATCTCATAACCCAGTTATGATCAAGGCCGGTTCCCAAACCGCCAAGTTAGCAGAACACGTTTCCACTCAGTTTTTCGGGTGCGCCTTGAAGCTAACCTCCAAGGATCCCTGCTGCAATCTACCACGTAGAAACCCGAAAAACCCAAAGCACGAAGTCTTCTCCGGCAAAACATATCAAATGCAACATCACCGATCCAGACAAAACACGTCCGGGTAGGCTTCACACACAATGTCTATGCCCGTACTTACGATTTTGGGCTCTATATGCAACACAAGGGGGACTATTCACATCAACCCCAAGGAATGCCACGCACGCACCGCACACTCGCGGGAACGGGATTCCCTATGCAGAAAGAAAGAGCTTCAAACGCTCAAGTTGAGAATCGTTACCCTTGTAGTCCGTTTTGGCGCCATGGAAAAACTACGTGGACAGAACTCTTTGCAACGACCTTCCCTCCACGGATCCGCTCTCCGATTTCGAAACGGTGCTCCGATGCTCTGCCGGCGGCCGGAACCTCCTTCTTCTTCCTCTTCTCTCTCACTTTGGAAGGAGAAAGCTTTGGAGAGAAAATGAGGGATTAACCTCCTATTCCCGGCCTTAACAGGGCAGGATCTCATATGGGCCGTCGAATCTTAATTAAAGAAAACGAACGGCTCAGATCTGCACAAAATTCTCCAGACCTGGGCCGAACACGGTTTGGCACAGGGCTGTGTCCCAGGCCGTGTGCCTCGATCCAGGCTTCGATCGTCGAACTGAGAGACGCACACGGGCCAAGACACGCCCGTGTCTCACCTGACACGCCCGTGTCTGGTTCCTCGACACGCCCGTATTCGGGGGCGTGTCACGCATAACCGCCACGGCAACGGACACGACCCAACTGCACACGGGTAGGGACACGGGTTGGCACACGCCCGTGTCGGATTACACGCCCGTGTCATCCGGCCGTGTTCCTGGTCGTGTCCTTCTTGGGATGAAAACAACCAAAAATCACCAGCCAGACACGGCCTTGGACACGCCCGTATCCTAGGCCGTGTATCCCTATACATGCACCAAAACCCTTTTTTCACGACCGACTCGCACACAATTTTCGGGGCGTTACAAATCTCTCCCACTTAAGGAATTTTGTCCCGAAACTAAACAAAGGTACACAAAATCTAACTGATACCTGAGTGGAACAACTCGGGGTATTCCTCCAACATAGCTTGCTCTCGCTTCTAAGAAAGCTCCTCACATCCGCAATTATCCCAACGGACTTTAACCATTCGGACCTCCTTGTTGCGGAGTCGTTTGACTGCAACATATTCAATTCGTACTGTCCTGACCCTTGTTGTTAACTCATAATCAACCAGTACCTGGTTGTCCGCAACGATCTGCGAAGGCTCTTGCACTGCCTTACGCAACACCGATACGTGGAACATGTCATGCAGCCCACTCAACTCCGTCGACAACTTCAACCTATACGCTGCCTCGCCAACATGCTCCAGGATTTCAAATGGTCCAAGGTATCTCAGACTCAGCTTCTTCAAGCGTCGAACCCGCAATACCCCCTGGAACGGCTTGATTTTTAGATATACCATGTCGCCAACGTTGAGCTCCACATATCCATGTTTGGCGTTGTAACACTTTGACTGTCTATCCTGAGCAACCTTCAGCCTTTCCTGAATTGTCCGTATCATTGAAGTGGCGTCTTCCACCGCTTGACGTTTATACAACTTCGATTCGCGTGCCTCCAACCAAGACAACGACGTACGACACTTCCTCTCGTGCAAAGCTTCGAAAGGCGCTATTCCAATACTTTCCTGGAAGCTATTGTTGTACGCAAACTCCACCATGTACAAGTGATCTTCCCACTGCTTGCCAAAATCTAGGACGCACGTGCGAAGCATGTCCTCCATAGTCCAGTTGACTCTCTCGGTTTGGCCATCCGTCTGCGGGTGAAAAGCTGTGCTGAACTTTAGCTTAGTACCCAACAGACCATGCACCAACCTCCAGTCATTCTACGTGAAGCGTCCATCACGATCACTAACAATACTGCGAGGTACACCATGCAATCGTACAATATTCTCCACATAGAGTTTGGCTAATTTTTCCACCGGATCTTCCTTCCTGACCAGGATAAAGTGTGACACCTTTGTCAACTTATCTATGACCACCCAAATGGCGTTGTTTCCCTTCTGCGACTTCGGCAGACCATGCACAAAATCCATAGATATGTCATCAAATTTCTATTCTGGGATAGGAAGGGATTTCAAGAAACCTCCGGGTTTCTGGCATTCCGCCTTCACCAATGCACATGTACGGTGCTTGGCCACATAAAGTGCTACGTCTTTCTTCAAACCCGATCACCAGAATAATTTCTTCATGTCTCTATACATTTTCATGCTTCCCGAGTGGATTGAGTACTTGGTATGATGAGCCTCATACATCAACTCCTCCCAAATATTTTCCGCACTAGAAACGCATAGACGACCGTCCTTCCTTAGCAATCCATCTTCAACCACAAACTGGGAATTTAACCCATCCAAAGATTCATCCAAGATCTGCTTCATGCTGTTATCCTGAACCAAAGCCCGCCGAACTCTATCCGCTAGGTCACACTGCACATCTGTCCAAAACAGTTTCGCCTCGGCACTAGACTGCTTATCGACACAAGATATCTCCATTGCCTCCAACTCTTGGACCAATCTCTCATCATGTACCGATAACCAATTAACATGTGCCGGAATCCTGCGACTCAACGCATCCGCCACTGCATTTCTCTTCCCAGGCACAAAATGTATTTTGAAGGTGTAGTCCTCTAAGAACTCCATCCACCTTCGCTTCCTCATATTCAGATCCTTTTGGTCTAACATGTACTTCAAGCTCTTTTGATCGGTGTAAATGTCGACCTTTACACTGTACAGGTAGTGCCTCCAACGCTTTAGAGCAAATATAACAGCCGCTAACTCTAAGTCATGGACCGGATAATTCCTCTCATGAACCTTCAGTTGTCGTGAACCATAGGCTATCACTCTCCCATGCTGTAACAGAACATAACCCAAACCATTATCTGAAGCATCACTATAGATCTCGAACCCTTCGGTTCCAACTGGCGAACATAAAATAGGCGTCGTGGTCAACCGCCTCTTCAATTCTTCAAAAGCCTGTTCGCACTCCAGCGACCACACAAACTTTTGATCTTTCCTTGTCAACATCGTGAGTGGAAGTGCTATCCGTGAGAAGTTCTCTACGAAGCACCTGTAGTAGCCAGCAAGCCCCAGAAAACTTCGGACCTCTGCCACTGTAGTCAAAGTAGGCCACTCTCGTATCGCCACCATCTTTGCCTGATCCACAGCTATCCCTTATCCACTGACAACATGACCAAGGAATGCTATCGAGGATAACCAGAATTCACACTTGGAGAACTTAGCATACACTGATCCCTTCTCAACGTCTCCAACACCATATGTAGATGATTGTAATGGTCCTCCTCATATCGCGAGTACATCAGGATATCATCGATAAATACTATCACGAAACGATCTAGGTACTCTCTGAACATCCTGTTCGTCAGATCCATAAACACGAATGGCGCATTCGTCAACCCAAATGGCATGACCGTGAACTCGTAATGCCCAAACCGCGTACTGAATGCTGTCTTTGGGATGTCGCTCTCCCTTATCCTCAATTGGTAGTAACCAGATTTTAGATCTAACTTCGAATATACCGTTGACCCAACCAACTGATCAAATAGATCGTCAATCCTGGGGATCAGATATTTGTTCTTTTCCGTAAGCTTATTCAATTCCCGATAGTCATTGCAAAGCCGCAAGCTCTCATCTTTATTCTTAACGAAAGGAACCGGTGCGCTCCAAGGCGACGAACTTGGACGCACATATCCTTGCTCCAACAACTCTTGCAGTTGCACCTTTAACTCTGCCATCTCTTTTGGCTCTATACGATACGGAGAGCGTGACACCGGTTTGGCACTACACCAAACCACCTTAACCACATGAGGGGCAGACATCAATGTCTTACACGACCCCTTTCATGCCCGCAAACGTCGTCTCATGACTAGCTCTCAACTGAGCCCCTAGCAACTTCGATCAACGTATGCCTGCAGCTCCGAGAGCCTGACCATACTAAAGATCACGCTGAATTCTCCTAGCGATATCAACAACGCTTGCAAATCAAACTATTGACTCACAATCCAGACCTAAACGCAACAGATTCTATTTGCGCGCATTGCGTACCATAAGACAACAACATCTCCGAAACGTCTTTTGCCATCGAAAGAAGTATTCCGACGTGCAAAATAATTCCTTTGGGCAAGCGGAGACGCGGAGCCCCCATTTACGAACGGTACTCTCGCCAAACAAACGAAAGTCAGGACAAATCTTCAACACAAATAGTTCTAAACTAACATGCACAAGGACGATGTGTGGTTACAGTTAACTGTTATGACTTTAAACCAAACCTGTCACCACGACAGCGTGCTTTTTGGCCTCTTGCTGACCCAGCTCGTACACTTCAGACTTCCTCTCGGACATAAAGCGTCTGTTCCAATAGCTACGGGCAAAATGCCCCACTTTTCCGCAGATATAGCAAGCTCCTGGGACTCGACTTGTGGTTGCCCCCAACACACCAGACGAAGGGGCTGAGTTCGAAGTCTTCAGCTTCTTGTTCCAACTGCGGACATCGGACTTTGAACTTGGCCCTTTGAACTATGGTTTCTTAGTACTACAGTCCTCACCTGCTCCCGACATAGCTTCCTTAATCTTCTGAGCACCATCCCAACATTCTCGGGCAAAGTGCCCTTTCTTTCCACAAGTATGACAGTTGTAAGTAACCTTGCTAGTCGATGATCTAACCTTCTTCTTCAGCATTTTGCGAGATGCACCCCTCATAGGACTTGCAGAGTTCGATACCCTACTCACTGGTATCTGGTGAATTTTTCCCATTTCCACTTCCAAAGATCTGGCCGACTCTACCAAGGATCGGAATCCCATTAGTTTTGGTCCTAGAAGTAGAATTCGCAGTTCGTCACGTAGACTACTATAGAATCTATCAACTATAGACCTCTCGTTCTCCAACTCAAAGCATGGGTAGCGGCTTATCAAAAGGAACACCTGTAAATACTCATCAACTGAGTGCGTACCCCGCACCAAGCACATATTCAACGGCTGACCTGCTGGCCTCCTAAATGTCCTTTGATCCAACACACCACCCGACCTTGAAGTCATCACGGGGACAAAGGGTTGCACATTGCTTCCCTGCTGTGCACTAGTTACAGCGAGCACCACTTCGACAATCCTCCTTATGGTTCCAAACGATGGAGGGGTCTCATGCACGTCATTGGGTGCACTATAATCCTCAGAAACCAAACGTTCTGTCGGCTCTGCGACACTCCCGATCACCTATATTCGTACAAAACACCAATAAGTGACTAACGAAATTGCAAAAAGCAACTATATGAACACGCAGTTTCCTTAAAATAAGTGTATTTTTCATTCCTAAGTGGACATTCATGGGTTCTTTTTAATGTTATAACGATGACGCACACATGTGCTCACCACCCCTTAAAAGAATTCGCCCACGAATTCATTTAAGCTTGACTGTAACCTGCCTCTGATACCAAATTGTAACACCCCCATCTGTCACATGACATATAACAGAAGGTCCAGCTGGAACCCGACGCCATATACCACAGATAGTCGGAAGGATTACCAAATGAATAATCAAACCATCCAATTAAGACTACTCGTCCTACACAAAGCATTCTAGCGGAAGTTGTTAAAGTTGAAAGAACCCAAACTTAAATCCATCAAATATGAATGTCCACAGCTACAACTACAGGAATGAAACCCCAAATACACTGAAACGGGTACAGGGACTTATGGCCTTACAAATATTCACTTAATATAACATGTCTTACATACATCGGCTCGCAGGTCGGCCACACATGACAATATAAAGACAACTATTCTACGGCCTTCAAGGGCCAGCACAGCAACATGGGCTCCAGCCCGCTATTTGGTACTCGGCTCCGCAGCACCTGCAAGCACAATTCCACCACACGGTGGCAAACAAAGCAACGGTCAGCTAAAAGCCGACCAAATTATAACGACCCCGCCACTTACTCGGGACGGCGGTGCTCTTTTCCTGCATAGCATTAGTCCAATAAAATAATATAGCGCAATTATATTTCGCCACAGGTGTAGGCTCGCACGACCAAACACCCCGTGCACTCAGGGCACATTCACGGTGAACCCTGACCAATCAGTGCATTCACCACCACCCCCAGGATGGCAACAACATGTGAGCATTTAGCCTATCTGACCACCGTCTAAGGCTCCGACTATGCCTACGGCCAGTGCCCGTCTTCGGATTTCTCGCACCGTACCACATAGCCTCGGTCCAATTCCACTTGCTCGTTGCTCACGCCACATATACAATTTAAGTCCTACACGCGAGCAAAGCTTCTCTCGGATCCCAAAATATTCCAAAACAATCTCATAACCAAGTTATGATCAAGGCCGGTTCCCAGACCGTCAAGTTAGCAGAACACGTTTCCGCTCAGTTTTCTGGGTGCGCCTTGAAGCTAACCTCCAAGGATCCCTGCTGCAATCTACCGCGTAGAAACCCGAAAAACCCAAAGCACGGAGTCTTCTCCGGCAAAACATATCAAATGCAACATCACCGATCCAGACAAAACACGTCCGGGTAGGCTTCACACACAATGCATATGCTCGTACTTACGATTCCGGGCTCTATATGCAACACAAGGGGGACTATTCACATCAACCCCAAGGAATACCACGCACGCACTGCACACTCGCGGGAGCGGGATTCCCTATTCAGAAAGAAAGAGCTTCAAACGCTCAAGTTGAGAATCATTACCCTTGTAGTCCGTTTTGGCGCAATGGAAAAACTACGCGGACAGAACTCTTCGCAACGACCTTCCCTCCACGGATCCGCTCTCCGATTTCAAAACGGTGCTCCGATGCTCCGCCGGCGGCCGGAACCTCCTTCTTCTTCCTCTTCTCTCTCACTTTGGAAGGAGAAAACTTTGGAGAGAAAATGAGGGATTAACCTCCTATTCCCGGCCTTAACAGGGCAGGATCTCATCTGGGCCGTCGGATCTTAATTAAAGAAAACGAACGGCTCAGATCTGCACAAACTTCTCCAGACCTGGGCCGAACATGGCTTGGCACACGGCCGTGTCCCAGGCCGTGTGCCTCGATCCAGGCACGATCGTCGAACTGAGAGACGCACACAGGCCAAGACATGCCCGTGTCTCACCTGACACGCCCGTGTCTAGTTCCTCGACACGCCCGTGTTCGGGGGCGTGTCACGCATAACCGCCATGGCAACGAACATGACCCAACTGCACACGGGTAGGGACACGGGTTGGCACACGCCCGTGTCGGATGACACGCCCGTGTCATCCGGCCGTGTTCCTGGCCGTGTCCTTCTCGGGATGAAAACAACCAAAAATCACCAGCCAGATACGGCCTTGGACACGCCCGTGTCCTAGGCCGTGTACCCCTATACAGGCACCAAAACCCTTTTTTCGCGACCGACTCGCACACAATTTTTGGGGCGTTACAGCCGGCTCGGTAGAAGAGCAGAAATTCAGAGCACAAATCCTGGAAGAAAATGCCCTCTCTCCCTGTGAAGGAATTCATACAAGATTAAATGAATATGAGATATCTAATAGGAGAAGCCTGTGTGCAAAGTGGCTGACTTGAAGAAGAAGAAGAAAAAGAGGAGGAGGATAAGATTGAGAAGTTGCGGCACCGTGTGAGTGTGAGTTCCGATGAAGCTCGACGACAGCCCGACAACGACGAGGAGACGACGACGAGGCTTTCCCTCCTTTCCAGCTTTGCGCCTTTGCACGGTCTGGAAAGCACGAACGGCGAATAGCTGGGACTAGGGACAAGCGGAGCCGCGGAAGGGGGACGACGACGAGGCTTTGCCGCTTTGCTCCAGCGCTACTCGAGGGATTTTTTCTTTAACCTAGCTACAACAGCGGGATTTGCTCATTTCCTCACTTTATAATTAATATAAACCGAATATTTTATAACCAGATATTTTTTTTTGCAAAATGATATGGTGGGCATTTGCCCAGCTTATCATTAATGTAGCTTCGCCCCTGTACGATGTCCATGCAGCCTTCACACGGTCAGAGATTGACCCGCATGGGCCATGCATATCGTGCATCAACCATGAATGCCTTGTCCGTCTCTCTCCTCCGCTTCATTGGGCTTGCCCATCTCTCACCTCCACGCCGCTAGCCTCGTTCATCGCCCACTTACACACCGCCAGCCTCGCCCCTCGCTTACCTACACATTGTCTCCCCTGCCACGCTCATCGCTCGCGACCGAGCTCTACGCTCTTCGCTGTGCTCCTCGCCCGCCGCCACGCTGATCGCTCTTTGCCTCCCGACACCCGTCATCATCTCCCCTACAATGGAGATGCAAATAGTAAAATCTTCCATCTTTGGATGCACATAGTAAAATCCTGCACCATGTGTGTGTATATAGTAAAATCCACTACCAACGAGGTACAAATAATAAAATCCCCAACAATGGGGGTGCGAATTGTAAAAATTCCCGTTATATAAGTGTGAAAAGTAAAATCCCCGACCATGGGGATGCGGATATTAAAATTCTCACAATAATATTATGGATAGTAAAATCACCTACCATCGGGTGAGAATAGTAAAATTTCCCTCCATATGGAGTGAATAGTAAAATCCATCATCTTGAGGTGCAAATAGTCAAATCCTCCACCATGAATGTGCAGATAATAAAATCCCCCACCATGGGGGTGCAAAGAGTAAAATTTACCAACATGTGGTGCAAATAGTAAAATTCTTAATCACGATGGTGCACATAGTAAAATATCATATCATGGGGGTGTGAATTAAAAAATTCCCCATCATGGAAGTGTGCATAGTAAAATCTCCCTATCATAGGGTGCAGATATTAAAACCTTTCTATCATATGTGTGCGGAGAGCCATATTCCCAAGCGATATAATTGTCAAAAGTCTCTCTCATAAGCTATAAAAGGGACATAGAACCTTCATTTGAAAGGACTAGGCTTTCTGCGTCTTAGAGATCTCATAAGTTTTTCTTTAAAGATCTCTTAGAGTTCTCCTTTGGTGCGTAAAGATCCCTTCGAAGATCTTCTTCGGCTCTCAAAGAGCTCATGCGTCGCTCGAAGATCTCCTTCGGAATTTGAAAATCCCTTCGAATATCTCCTTCGAAGGTTGAAGATCTCCTTCGACACTCTAAGATCTCTTTCGGTGCTCGAAGATCTCCTTCAAAGTTCGAAGATCCCTTAAAGATTGCTCCAAAATATACTTTGTAATACGAAGATCCTATAAAGATTGCTCGAAGATCTCCTTCAATCTATCCTTCAAAGAACTCCTTCGACGCTTGAAGATCTCCTTCGGAGTTCAGAGATCTCTTGAAAATTGTTTGAAGATTTCCTTCGGCACTCGAAGATCACCTTTGCTCCTCAAAGGTCCACACGAAGACTACTCGAAGACCTCATTCAGCTTTGTCTTTCAAGTACAGTGTCATGTTATCGCATTCATCATTCCAGATTTCTTCCAAGCACGCTCCTCAACACTCTGCCCCAAGTGACCTCCATGGTCCAGAAGAACTATTGTAACGAGCGGCAGCCGATCACCGTTGAGAGAGAATTTTTGTAACACTCAAAAGAATAATGCATTTTAGTCACCACCGATATTGAAAGAAATTATACCTAAACACCTAGAGGGGGGGTGAATAGGTGACCTTATCTTTTTAAACTTTTAGGCAGAATTAATCACAGCATTCACAGAACTTTAACACAGCATACACAGAATCAATCACACACACAGAGTACACACAGTTTTATAGTGGTTCCCCAAGGTCTGGGTACATCCACTTTCTCCCTTCGCCTATCTAGTAGTGTACTAGATTCGGCCCAACTTCTCCACTATACCTCGGATCCTCAGATCTTACACTCAGAACCCCAAATAGGTTCCTACAGCTCAGAGTGATCCCACTCCTACAACTCAGGCACACAGCCCTACCACTCAATCTCCACAAAGACCTACACTCAGCCTTCAACAAGGCCTACACTCAGCCTTCAACAAGGCCTACACTCAGCCCACAACAGGCCTACACTCAGAGAAATAGATCTCCTACACTCAGGCACACATGCCCTACCACTCAGCCTTTATAATTTCAGGCTTACAACTCAGATCCCTTAGGATCCTACAAGAAATTAAAAATACAATGTATATACCCATAACTCAGAATGAGAGAGAAGAGTTGACAGGTTTCTTGATGAGTTCTTGGAAGAACTTGCTGAGATCAACCTCCCTTGACTTCCTTCAAAGCTTCTTGAATTATAGAACACAATAGGGTTGAGTCTCTATGCAGCTGATCTTCAATCACTGCTAACTTAAGAATCAGATCTCAATCTGAAACTTTTCTTTACAGCCTGGTTCAACAGCTGTCTTCTTGGAAGGAGCTCTCTCTCTCCAACTTCTTAGATCTTCACTTGAAGGTCTTCTTCTAGTTGTATTGTTCTTCACTTTGTTGATTTCCAACACTTATCTTCTGTTGAAGGTATAAGCCTTTATATAGACTTTCTTCATGGTGACCGGCTGGTTCGGTTCCTAACAACTTTCTGACAGCTCTGACAGTTGCAGTAGACTGGCTGGAATGGTAGCTGTCAAGTCATCCAGTCACTTCTTGAATTTTCTGTAACTGTCTGAAAGTGTCGAGAGAGTCAGTCTTTAAGTGTCGACACTGATAGACTAAGTGTCGACACAAGTTGACTAAGTGTCGACACTAGCCTTCATGGTGTCGACACAACTCCTTGTATTATAGAATCTGCTTCTCGACACTGCTTGTTCAACATGTGTCGACACTGATCCTGTGTGTCGACACAAGTCCTTCTTCTTTGATACTTTGTTGATTTCTTGTAAGTGTCGACACAACTCCTTTGTGTCGACACATCTTCTTGTGTTGATACTTGCTAAGTGTCGACACATCTTCTTGGTGTCGACAAATGCCTTCTGTGTTGATACTTGCTGAGTGTCGATACATCTCCTTTGTATCGACACTTGTACTTAGACTTTATTGAATTTGCTGAGTGTCGACACAGCCTCCTAGTGTCGACACTTTCTTCATGTGTTGAGAATTTTGCTGTATGTCGACACATTCTTTATTATGTCGACACTTGTACTTAATCTCTGTTGAAGTTTGCTGAGTGTCGACACAGCCTCCAAGTGTCGACACTTGTACTTGAGCTTTGTTGAACTTTTGCTGAGTGTCGACACATCCTCCAAGTGTCGACACTTTCTGATGTCGACAAAGTTCCTCTGGGTGTCGACACTGCTTCTAAGTGTCGACACTGCTTCTCTGGACATTTCTTCATTGTGTGTCGACACATCCTGTATGTGTCGACACTTTCCGTCTGGTGTCGACTCTGCATTCCTGGTGTCGACACAATGACTCCAAGTGTCGACACAACTTCTCTGGGTGTCGACACAAGTCTTCTTAAGTGTCGACACTTTTCTTCTGGGTGTCGACACATGGACTTAGAAACTTTTCAGCTTTCCCTGCAAATACTTAACCTGCACAACTAAACTCAAAACACATCAAATACATTTTGATGTATATCATTGAGTAGGGTGGGGCTTCTTCAAATCAGATACATTTATTCCAATGTACCCAACAGATATGGCCTCGCGATTTCCCCCATTTTCACGTTTCCACGCTAAAAATCTCCGGGCCAGTTGGTTAGTCTTCTTTATGACTGTTTGCTTCGACCGGAGCGTCGAGCGCCCCACAATAATATCGTCTTTGTTTTGCTTGGGTTATAAACAGGCTCTGCCCATTATGAATGAAAGTGCTTTCACAGAGCGACGATAATACCGAGCAAGATTAATACCGAGCAAGATTAATTTTGGGAATTATTATTAGTACTCCATAAATGGATATTTGTAACTCATTGATATTTGTATCCAAAATGGATATTTGTATCCATAATTAATGTGAATATCCGAACCTTTCCCGACGTAATCAAAATCATCGTCGCCACAAACTGCCTTCGCCGCCGCCGTGCCAACAACCATCATCGTTGCCGCCGCGTCAACCGTCATCGCCGTCCCTGCAAACCGCCATCGCCGTCACCGCAAACGCCCATCGTTGACGCTGCACCGAAAGTGCCGCCGCCCCAAACAACCATCGTCGTCGCCGCAAATCACTATCGTCGTTGCCGCAAACCGCCATCGCCGCCTTTGCACTGAAACCGCCGTCGTCGAAACCGCCATCTCCGCAAACCACCATCTTTTTCGCCGCAAACTGCCAGTGCCGACGCTGCACCGCCATCTCCGTCGCCACAAACCGTCATCGTCGTCGGCATAAACCATCATCGCCGACGCTGGACTCTGTTGTTATGCTAGAACATACACATACGACTTAAAATGAACTATTTATAGGTTGACCGACGGCGAGAAGATGAGCAGAAGACGAGACGGAATAAAGGGCTCCACGGGCGGAGAGATATTATCGGACCGCCAGCATGAGACTGCGAGCGGAGAGGTGATGATTGGACTACGGGAGTTTAAGGCTCGAGAGAAACAAAAACGAAGTTTATGTTGGGTACAAATATCAGATAAGTTTAGAGAATAAATATGCTAAAATTTGTATTATTCTGAATATGAATATCCAAATATGAGTTGTGAATAATAATTCCGAGACCTACCCCTCCTTTCGAGAGATCAACCTTCTCTGCCAGCTAGTGAGATCCTGGCAGCGGAATCCATCTCGAGGTGAGACCTACCCCACCCTCCGAGAGATCAACCTGCCCTGCCAGCTAGTGAGAGCCTGACAATGGAATCCATCTCGAGGTGAGACCTACCCCACCCTCCGAGAGATCAACCTGCCCTGCTAGCTAGTGAGAGCCTGACAACGGAATCCATCTCGAGGTGAGACCTACCCCACCCTCCGAGAGATCAACCTGCCCTGCCAGCTAATGAGAGCCTGGCAGCGGAATCCATCTCGAGGTGAGACCTCTCCACCCTCCGAGAGATCAACCTGCCCTGCCAGCTAGTGAGAGCCTGGCAGCAGAATCCATCTCTAGGTGAGACAACTAGGCATCCATGAGAGGTACCACCGGCCCTGCCCAGCTAGTGAGAGCCTGGGCAGCGGGACCGTCTCGGAGAAAAAGGACTAGGCATCTCAATCAAACCTCACCAAATCCTACATCGTCAAACGAGGAAAAATACGAGTTACATGGTCCCCTGACTCAGCTGGTCAGGGGTAGCACTTGTTACAAGACAAGAAAAAGGAAAAAACTACCGCAAGGGGAGGCACCCTCAGGGGGCCTGGGCATGATGGCCGTCTTCCGCTTCCTTCTCCTCAGACACTTCCATCTTGCTCAAGCTCTCCATGACCTTCTCCATCTCCTCTGCCTTGGCCAACCAAGAGATGGTGTTGACGGCCGTGACGTAGCACTGCCTTGCCATCCTAAAGTCTCCCTTGACTCTGACCTAGATCCCTCCAGAGCTGAACTTGAGGCATTGGTGGAAGGAAGATGGCACGCAACAGAAGGCGCTGATGAGAGGCCTTCCGAAGATGACGTTGTAGCTTCTTGGAGCGTCAACAATGATGAACTGGCAGTTCCTTGAAGCCCATCCCAACTTTACTTGGAGTCTTACTCCACCTTAGACCTCCTTACTTTCTCCTGAAAATCCGAACAGGGGTCCGTCCGAGGCCAACACCCTCCTTGGCTCTACTTTCATCTCGTCAAACGCCTTCTTGAAAACGATGTTGACGGAGCTTCCGTTGTCAACCAAGATTCGGGAGACGGTGTAGCCATCGATGGCCGTCTGGATGACCAGCGCATCGCAAAATGGATCCTCATGATCCGGCAGATCCTTCATTGAGAAGGTGATCTTCTCCTCCTGGGGCGGTGTCTGGGATGTTGAGGCGACGCTCCGTCGGTACATGACATGGAGGCTTGCCTTCCGAGTGGCCTCGATCCCCACTCCACCATGGATCACCGTTATACCTCCTCGGGGTCCGACATTGACTCGGTCCTCACACACATCATCCCCCCTTCTCTGGGTAGAACCTCTTCAACCCGTACTGGTGGCTGTGGCTGGGCAGGGCCTCTCGCCCCCTCACTTCTAGGAACTCGGGGCAGGTAGCTGTGGCGTGCCCCTCCACCTGGTGGAAGTCACAGTACGGTAACCCTACCCTGACCCTTCTCCTCCCCTGGCGGTTCATCCTCTCACTTCGACCAATCTCCATCGCTTGTTGCGGTGGGGGTAGGAGCTGCCTAGGGGCTTGCCTCTAGAAGTTGAACCTCCCTTGGCCCCCATGGAAGTTTCCCCCATCTTGGACGTAACCTCTTCCCGGGCTCTGAACGGGTCCTCCCTGCTGCCTCCAACCTGGTTCTGGACCCTCCTGAGCTCTCCGCTCCTCTCTCCTTCTTCCTTCCTGAGGTCTTGAGCCACCTTGCTCCTTTGCCTCTATCTCTATTAGCTTTGCCAACTTCTTGATAAATGCAGGGTTGGACGCCTCCATGGCTATCTCCTCAGCCGCCCTTTCCATCAACTCCTCAAAATAAAGGGGGACTTTTGAGTCAGGCTCATCTTGAAGAACCCCTCGCGCAACCCCACCGTGAATGCCATCTGAAGGGCATAGCCGGGCATCTCTTGGACCTCCAGGATCTCCTCTTGGAACATGTCTATGTAACGGGCCAGGGACTCCTCGGCCCCCTTCCATATTAGGAAGATGGACTCAGGACTCCTCTTCCGCCTCTTGGAGGTAGAGAAGCGAAGCTGAAAGCTCCGACTCAAGTCCTCGAACCCATAGATCGACCTCGGAGGGAGTTGATGGAACCAGTCCCTTGCCTTCTCCTTCAATGTGATCGTAAAGAGGCGACACTTGAAGGCATCCGTCATCGGCTTGATGGAGACGGCATCCTTGAACTATTGCAGATGCTGGACGGGGTCATCCTTCCCGGTATAGTAAGCCATGTCTGGCTCTCTAAACCCCTCGGTAACGGGAGCTGAGATGATCAGCTCGCTGAATGGTGACCCCCTAAGGGGTGGTCTCGCCACCTCTACTCGCGTGACCTGCTTGCCTGGGAGGTTGGCACTCGCCGGGCTGGAGAACAACTCCCGGTCGGTGAGGTTTCGCTCGACCCCATCTCCCATCCTCTCCTTCCCTGGCCTTCTTCCTGGTGCACTTCCTTCTCCCCCCGCTGGGGTCATCTCGCCTAGGCCCCTGGGAGTCGACTCGTCGAGAGGGGGGGGGGAGCTAGCTCCTGGGGGGTTGGGGTGGAGCTGCCACCCTGAGGAGCGATACTTCGCAGCATCTCCATGATGCCTTGGATGGAGGCCATGAACTCTTGCCTCCCCACAAAGGGTCCTGGGCTGGGGAGCTCGCTGAGATCATCACTACCTCCCTGACCTCCAGTCATGACACTCTCCCGAGATCTTCTGTGCTGGACACTCTCCACGCTCAACGCACCAAAGTGTTGAAGCCAAAATTGACCTCTGTGGAGTTCGGGGTCCCAGGAAAGGGGTGACCTCACACCTACTACACCCGGAGGAACTTCACGGACCAAAGATCAAGAAGCTATAAACATACCCTCGGCTCTAGCGCGGAGGTCCCACCTCACACCCGGAAGACCTTTGAGGTCTCCCCCTCCCTAGCCAATGCTTGAGCTAGGGTACCTTGAAGGATGAAGAAAGAGTGAGAAGGTCCTCCTCTCCAAGGAACCCCTAAGGGTCTATTTATAGTTTTCCAAATCCCATGGACCAAAATGACTGAAATGCCCCTAGGACCAAAAGACTTTAGGCCAATAGAAAACAGCCACGCCGGGGGGTAAAGGGGTAATCCCCCCTGTTGGATCCCTAGTTGATTTGGGCTAGGTTCACTGACTTAGGATGTGACCCATCATGTATAGCCAGGGTCAATTTGTGTCTGAGAGTCTAGGTTAAGTCCTTAGGCTCAACTCCAGATGGACCAGCTTTCAACAAGACCCTCAGAGACTCCAGACTCACAAGTTTTTCAAGACTAAGTAAAGTGAGTTCGACGTTCGTCGAACTCAACTCGGCGAAAAGAGTTCTGCGCTCGACGATCGTGAGACAATTCGTAGTGCTGAGCTAGACGATCTATGTTCTCTGCTCGACGAAGACTTAGTTTCTACATCAAGCCAAAGTCAGGACAACTTCAAATTTTTCTAAGTCCAGCCTCAAGCTTCGGTCGACGAATTATATTCTGAGCTCAATGAACTTGGACCTCAAGTTCACAGCTTCTCAGTTCGACGAAGTCAGCTTCTCAGGTTGACGAATTCTAAACTCTACTTGACGATTTCTGGACTCAGAGAATTTGTGTTGACACTTAGGGTTTGTGTCGACACCAGACAATTTGTGTCGACACCAGGATTTCAGTCGACACCACCTTATGTCGACACCAGAGGACTTGTGTCGACACCAAGATCAATCTGTCGACACCAACTTATGTCGACATAGTATTTCAGCAGATGCATGATATTTTGTCTAAGTCCAGAACTTTTCTCAGCTCGACGAATGAAGACTGCCTAGCAGATGAATGAAGATTGTCTGGTCAACGAACTCTATCAAGCCCAGCTCGACGAACTCAAGCTCAGCTCGATGAACACAAGTTCAGCTCGACGAATTGTGTTCTTCGTTCGACGAATCCAGATTAGGTTTTCTTCAAGGTTCCTGTCCCGTTTCTTGGCGCTGATTCCTGAACATTTAATGCCAGATCTTCTCGGAATGTTACCGTTAGAACTCACATTGACTATGGATTATTCCCTGCCGTTTTTTATGGGATAGTTAGGAAAGTCATTGATTGCTGATTTTTTCCAAGCCAACTGCAATTACTGCTCGACATTCAAAAGTTTGAATATTCCTCAGTCAGAGACAGACATACAACAAAAGATACTCAAAAAACGGAAGAGACACACAGCAAGAGAACAGAATCAAGCACTGAAAGAGTTCAAGAATTACAGGATAGCAAACAATCTAATTGACATTCTAAAGTTGCAGAGAAGAACAAACATTCAAAAATCTAAAGTTCTTGACTGCAATCTGCCTTGACCAGAGAAATTTTTCAAGAAGAAGAAGAACAACCAAATTCAATCAAGAGTCTTCTTCTATCTATTCTCAGGACATCTTCAAAGGACAACAGAACTTTTTCAGTCAGAAGAAGTTCCTGAAGCAGTTCTGGTCCAAGCATTCTAGGTCATTGAAGGTCTATCACCCTGAAGCAGTGCTCCAGCATTTCTGACCAATTCAAGATCTCAGGGGGAGCAAGATCTGCTACAATCAATCCACAAGTCTTCTCTCTGACTGTTGACAGAGAAGACACTATCACCCTCTCTCTAATTCCTTTACAAGATTTTAAATCCCTTCAAAATTATTCTGGTTGCAAGTCTCCTTCCAAAAGACTTGAGGGTTTGGTTTTTGAGCACCTTAACAAAAGCTTATTGGTGCCCAGAACACCTGATCAACTCATCCTGTAGTGGATTCCTACCTAGGGTGGTAGAAGCGTGGATGTACCCAGATTGGTTGAGGAACCACTATAGCTCCTTGTGTCTTCTGGTTGCTTATTTTCTTTTGTTTTTTGGCTGTGGTTTGTGATTGTTTTGTGCTTGCTTTATTTTATTTGCTTCCTTGTTCACTTAGGTATACAACAACAGTTGTAAAAAGTTTTTAGTGAGCACCATACTCTATTCACCCCCCCTCTAGAGTATAGCAGATCTAACCTGCACTTTCAATTGGTATCAAAGTGAGGTTGGTTAAAATACCACACCTTAGTGGTTGCAAAGGCTAACACCTGAACCCAAAGATCCCTCTAGTTAGATCTGCTTGTTTTAAGTTTGTTACTAGATTTATTTCTTCACAGAACATGGCCCAAAACAAAGATTATGCTAGCACAAGACCTCCAGTGTGTAATCTATCTAAGTTTGTACTTTGGAAGGCAAGGATTAGATTGTACATGAACTCTATTGATGAAGACATTTTTAATTCTGTTTTGACAGTGTGTCTAAGACCCACAGAAAACACAAGTATAAGTGCTGTTCCACCTCCTTCAGGAACAGATGCAGAAATCAAGAAATGGAAAGTGGCAGATGCTAAGGCAAAGAATATTTTAGCCTAGACCATGTCTGATTAAATATTCCAAAAAGTAGCCGAATGCAACTCAGCAAAGAACATCTGGGACAAGTTATCTGAGATAGTCTCAGGATCTGCTAATGAGAGAAAAGATAGAAGATCTCATCTTATAACCCAATATGAGAACTTCAAGAAAGGAGAAGCTGAGTCAGTAGCAGATATGTATAATAGACTCAGTCTCATAGTCAATGAGCTGAAAACATTGGACAAAGAGATCTCACTGACTGAACTCAATGACAAGATCCTAATGTGCTTCCCCAGCACTTGGGACTCAAGGATCTAGCCAATCAAGGATGCCAGAAGCCTAAATGAGATCACAACTGAAGCTCTCTTGGGCAAGCTCAAGTCTTATGAGCTGCTCATCAAGAATAGAGAAGAAGAGCAGAAGGCTGCTTCACCAGCTAACAGAAAAGAGAAATCAATAGCATTCAAAGCTATTGAAGATCATCCTGAAGACAAGGTCACAGGAAATGAAGAGTTGCTAAGACTACTGGCCAAAAGATTTTACAAAATGGCCAGGAAAGATTTCAGGAAAAGATCATCCAGAGGGCATGACAAGCCAAGGTATGACAAATCAAATAACAAAGAGATTATTTGTTTTGGATGCAGGAAACCAGGTTACATGGTGTCTGACTGTCCAGAAAATCAGTATAAGGACAAAAAGGACAGGAAAGAAAGAAGAAAAGACAAAGACTTCAGGAAGAACAGCAATGACAAACCCTCCTCCAGCAAGAACAAAAATAAAAGGAAGAGGTTTGTTGTTGAAACTTGGAGTGAGACAGAAGAAGAATCTGAAGCTTCATCTAGTTCTAGTGATGATGAAGATGATGCCGATGAAAAAGAATTCTGCATGATGGCTATCAATGTCTCACAACAAAATTCTGATGCAGAAGAATCAGAGTCCGAATCAGAGACTCAATCTGAAGAGGACCAGGTAATAATTCTTTTGATTTTAATTCTGAGGACTTCAAGTGTGAGTTTAAAGCACTGTTTTTAGATTTATTAAAATCTGAGAAGGAAATCATTTCTCTCAGAAACCAGCTATCTGAACACAGCACTTTAAAATCAGAAAACCTCAAACTCTCTGAGGAGTTGGAATGCTATAGGGAGCAGATAGCTTCACTGAAAAGTGAACTATCAGAGGCCAAAAAGTTTGAAGAATCCCATTAATGGGAGAAGTATCAAACTAATGGACATCACAAGCACAGTGAACTCAAGATTCAATAGTACACTAGGCTTGGGTGCCTCATCTAGCCAACCCATAGTATTAACAACCCCAATCAAATTTATCTCTGATAAAGGTAAGGGAGTTGTGGAGGTAGCTAGGAAGAATTCTGACTTACCTAAGAAAACAAAAGTTCAACAGAAAATGTCGAACAGATCTCGACGATCGCCGAATGGAGCTCAACGATCTCAGGCTGAATCGTCGAACTCAGGTCGACAATTTCTGAACCCTGAACTCTGCCACAGTTGATCTTCGAACGGAGCTCGACGATCTGACCCAAGATTGTCGAACTCAGCTCAGCGATCGTCGAGCAGAGATCAGAGTTTTGAAAATTTTTTCAAAGGTAAATCAAATTTCAAACCTAGGGGTCCTACATCCCAAAGATTTAACCCTTATACTGAATGGATAATACCTCCAAGGAGATATCATCTTGAAGGTTATAAGAGTCAACCTGGGATGTCTTTTATTTCTGAATTCAAAGGTTATCAACCTAGGCCCAAGGTGAACTGGGTCAAAAACAAATAAATTATTTTATGTGCAGGTGAAGACCTATCCAACATCAAATCAGCAATGATATCTGGATAGTGGGTGCTCAAAGCACATGATAGGAAACAAGGACAATTTCACATCCTTCAAAGCCAAACTTGGACCCAAAGTAATATTTGGTGATTCAAACTTTGGACTAACAAAAGGATATGGTGCAGTCCAGATTGGCTCAGTCACATTCAAGAAAGTAGCTTATGTGGAAGGACTGAAGCACAACTTAATCAGCATCAGTCAACTGTGTGATGAAGGCTACCAAGTGACTTTCAGCAAATCCTCATGCAGGATCAAATCAGAGGACAACACAACTGTGTTGACAGGTAAAAGGAAAGGTAACATCTATCTTGTAGATTTTCTTTCAACCAAGGTAGATATATGCTTGTTTAATTCTATTTGTACACCTAATGAATTATGGCATAAGAGATTAGGACATATAAACCTTAGAACCATTGCTAGGCTATCCAAGGACAACCTTGTTAGAGGACTACCTTCTGGCCCCTACAAGAAGGAAGGACTTTGCAGGGCTTGTCAATTAGGCAAGCAAACCAAAAATAGTTTCAAGTCACTTAATAAGAGTGATTCACCTAGGATTTTGTATCTGTTACACATGGATCTCTTTGGACCCATTACAGTGCAAAGATTAGGAGGGAAATCTTATACTTTAGTAGTTGTAGATGACTTATCTAGATTCACATGGGTGATCTTTCTAAGGAAGAAGTCTGATAACTTTAAGTGTTTGACAAAGTTTCTCAAATGCATACAGAGTGAGTTCAACACTCACATTGCCCTGATCAGAAGTGATCATGGGACAGAGTTTAATTCTCTTCTTATGCAAGAGTTCTGTCAAAGTGAAGGGATCAGGCACACTTTCTCAGCTCCTAGAACTCTTCAACAAAATGGGGTAACTGAAAGGAAAAATAGAACCCTTATTGAATCTGCTACTACATTGTTGTCAGATGCTCATCTTCCTCTATCCTTTTGGGCAGAGGCAGTGAACACCTCCAACTATGTGTTGAATAGAAGTTTAATACATAAACTGAAGGGCAAGACTCCCTATGAATTACTCAAAGGGAAGAAACCTAAAGTAGATTACTTCAAAATCTTTGGTTGTATTTGTTACATTCATAATAATAACAAGAAATACTTAGCAAAATTTCAAGTTAAAGCTGATGAAGGAGTGTTTTTGGGATACTACATGATCAGTAAAGCTTATAGGGTGTATAATAAATCTACTCTCAAAATTGAAGAATATGTTCATATATCTTTTGATGAATCTAACATGTCATACAAGAAGAAAGAGATTTCTACCATAAGCTCTTTGCAGGTGCCACCACTGTGTGAGTCTATGGATGGACTGAACCTTACCCAAGAGTTATCAAACCATTCTACTCCACAGGTTGCTAAAGACAGTGAAGAGGAAATTCAAGAGGAAGTGGCTGAACTTCCTTCAACAGTTGGTACTATTCCCCAAGAGGAATTAAATATTGAAGCTGTTGCTCAACCAACTCCACCAACTGATCTTGTCACACTTAGAGATCACCCCAGATCTCAAGTGATTGGAGATATTTCAGCAGGTGTACAGACAAGGCATCAACTCAACCAAGACTTGATGCATGCCTGTTTTCTCTCTCAAATTGAACCTCTCACCATTCATGAGGCAGAGCAAGATCCCCACTGGATCATTGCAATGCAAGAGGAACTAAATCAGTTTGAGAGATGTAGAGTTTGGGACTTGGTTCCAAGACCCCCTAACTACCCAGTTATTGGAACCAAATGGGTCTACAGGAACAAGTTGGATACTCAAGGCAACATAGTGAGGAACAAGGATAGGCTTGTTGCTCAAGGCTACAGACAAGAGGAAGGAATAGACTATGACCAAACCTTTGCCCCTGTTGCAAGGTTAGAGGCCATTAGGATATTCCTTGCCTATGCAGCTTACAAGAGATTCAAGGTCTACCAGATGGATGTCAAAAGTGCATTTCTGAATGGAGTACTACAAGAAGAGGTTTATGTAGAATAACCTCCAGGTTTTATCTCTCCAACTCAACCCTCATTTATTTTTAAATTGCATAAAACTCTCTATAGTTTAAAGCAAGCTCCAAGAGCTTGGTATGAGACCCTAGCAAGCTTTCTTTTAGAGCATGAATTTACAAGAGGAACCATAGATAAAACACTTTTCACTAGACATCATAAGGACCCCTATGGCTACAAATGCTGTTGTGGATTCTGATGCAGCAGGGAAACCAGTGGATCAGAAAAATTATAGGGCAATTTTTGGATCCCTATTATACCTAACAGCTAGCAGACCTGATATAATATTTGCCACATGCCTTTGTGCTAGGTTTCAAGTGAACCCTAAAGAATCTCACCTTATTTTCCTAAAAAGAATTTTGAGATATATAAAGAGTTCTCCTAGTCTAGGACTCTGGTATCCTGCAGAGTCAGAGTTTGAGTTAACTGGATACTCAGATGCTGACTATGTTGGATGTAGAGTGGACAGGAAAAGTACCTCTGGAACATGCTAGTTCCTTGGTATGAGACTTGTCTCCTGGTTTTGTAAAAAGCAGACAACTGTGTCAACATCAACTGCAGAAGCAGAATACATGGCTGCTGGTGGTTGCTGTTCACAAATGCTATGGATACAAAACCAACTCTTAGATTATGGTGTCAACTTAAATAATTCAACATTATTTTGTGATAATACTAGTGCTATTGCTATAGCACATAATCCAGTTCACCATTTTAGGACAAAACATATTAAATAAGACATCATTTCATTAGAGATAATGTGGACAAAAAAATTAACTTGATCCATATTCCTACTGATCTACAGAGAGAGACATTTTCACCAAGCCATTGGATGAGAAAACTCATCTGTTCTTTATAAATCAACTGGGAATGATTGATGGAGAAGAGTTAACCTAGTTTCTGTCTGCAATCGACGAATTTTCCAGAGTTCGTCGAACGGAGTTCGACGAACTAGGGAAAGTTTGAGAGATTCTCGTCGAACGGAGATCGATGAATTCTCTATGTGAGGAAACAATTTTCGTCGACAAGAGATCGACGAACTTTGCTTCAGAAGACATTTCGTCGAACGGAGTTCGATGAACTGTTTTCGATTCTTCTGGATGAGATCGACGAATTATCTGTCTATAATTTATTTCGTCGAGCTCAGTTCGGAGAATTTCTCTTTTTCGTGGAACGGAGTTTGTCGATTCATATTCTGAAAATCGTATATCTAGGTTTTCTTTGGCCTCCGTCCCGCGTTTTCAGTTCCTTTGCTCTTGATCGTCGTTTCTCTCTGTGTCTTTCTTGGAGGACATCAATGGTGATTCCCTCAGGTGCTTTGGTTGCAATGAAGTTTGACACTGGATTCGACATGGATTTTGAGTCGTTTCAACATTCTGACTCCATCTTCTTATACATCTTGGAACTACTGGAATAACTCAATTTAAAGGATTTCATGACCAGGAGCATTAAACTTCATGGAACGGAAATACGAGAATGGGTATATACATCTACAGTTTCTGAAGAAAATGTTTTGACCGGCAATATAGGGAACACTGCTGTTTCCCTCTCTCCCGCAGTTCTCTCTGAGATATTTGGATTAGTGAATGTAGAAGACAATCTGGAAATAGATTCTGAGGAATTCAATGATATGCTGAAATTGATGGGTTTCTCTGGCAACAACCCTAATAAGTTGTTGAAAAAGCAATTATCTGCCGCCTACCAATTTCTGGCAGATATTACGTGAAAGATACTGATGGCCAAGCACTCTGCTCATGACTATATTACCCGTCACCAATTTCTAATAATGTGTGCAGTAGTGAATAAGCGATAGGTTGATTGGAGTAAGGTGTTCTTTGAATTGATCAAGAAGAAGAACAGCAAGAAGGAAGTCTGCTTTGGCAGAATTTTGGGGATTTTTTTCACAGAGAAGGCTGCTGAATGTCTGGTCTCCCCGACCATATTCATAAATGCCAGCAAGCGCCTCACTTGCGCTCTGTTTGGCAGGTGGGAGAGGACCATCTCCAAGCCCTCAAAGGCTTCTTCCTCCTCCCTCCAAACTTCTGAGAGCACAAGGGCTTTAAAGGCCGCTCCCCACCCTGCTGAAGAGGTTCCTCCATCTCAACCATCTCTTCCAGCACCTCTTCCTCCAAAGAATACTCCTCATGTACCTACCCCCCTTCATCTCCACCACTTGACCTGACAATCACTTCATATCCACCTCCATGAGACAATACCTCCATCTTCCCCTCTGCAAGTTCATCAACAACTCACTCCTCCAGATTCCCCTCATGAGACAATACCTCCTACACCTCCACAGTCTCCTCTTCCCCCACACTTATCCACCATCCCATCTTATAATATACCATCAGATACAATCATGCAAGATGCCCCCACTCCATCTGTTATTCCTCCTCCCATTCCATCCCCTTCCCCCTCCTCATTTGATCCATCTACCCTCATTTCTTTGCTCACCACTCTCATCCAATCTCTCATCCAAGAGGCAATTACACCTCTTGTGACCTCCATTAATTCCTTATCTGCCCAGATCTCTTTTCTATCTACTGTCCCCTCTTCATCTAGGGGCCTGGCTCCAGGTATTCCTGAACCCAGGTAGGGGGAGATGCTCAGTGATGAAGTTGCAGCAGATGCAGATACAGCAGCAGCAGTAGCAGTCACAGCAGTTCACTCCCCAGCTAATACAGATTCAGATGAGGATACAACAATTTTGACAGACTTTGATGCTGAGATGTTTGAGTTAATTCAATTTATGGATACTGACATTGATTTGGATGAGTCAGTTGCTCAAATAACTCCTGTTGGTGATTTCTATTTAAATCCCACAGTGAATTTATCATTTTTGTTGAGACATTTTGATACTGTACATATGCAATTCTCTCCAGCAGATTTCTCTAAGCCATATTTGGCTATGGAACCATATACCTCTCCAGCCAGTCCAGCAATTGCCAAGCAACTCTGTGACAATTTTGCTCTCTTTGCCTCTAGCTCAAAAGTCATTCCAGAAGATACATCAGTGCCAATTTCAGCACCAGATTTTGTTATGGATGACTCTCCAATGCCTACTCTAGATGGGCTTATTCAGGCAGACATTGAAGAAGAGAATAAGGCAGCAGCTGATAGCTCTGTCTCTTTTATTTCTGAATCTTGTACAGATACTTCTTCTCTTGTTGCTGAAACCCTTATTCCTGAACCTTCTGCCCCTCCTCCAGCAAAGGCTGTTGTTTCTGATCAAGCTTTAAAAGCTTTGGATGCATTGTATGATACCCCTCAGGATTCAGAGTCTGATGATGATGATAATGATTCTGATGAGGATGCAGCTAGTAAGAAAAAAATATTGTTGGCAAAGAAGAGAAAGGCTGCTCCTCCTCCAGCTCCCAAGCCAAATCCCAATGCAGACACTCTTTACTATATTCTGCACAATGTGACTCCATATAAGGGAATGCTAGCATGGATGTGGCTCTCCAAAAACCAGCAGAAATATAGAAAGAGAAGAAGGAGATACTCCCCTCCTCCAGTGCACGGATACAGGAAGGACCCTCCTCCTCCTCCTTCTCCAGCAGCTGGTGCCAGTGGCTCTAGCTCCCAGAGATCTACCCCAATACAAACTTATCAGAGACAGTCAGGGAGATCTTCTGGAAGCAGCCAGCAGAGGCCATCCTCCTCAGGAAGTCAAAGTAAGCAGCAGCAGTAGCAACAAAGTTCTGAAGTACATAAAGCTGAAAGCCCAAAAAGACCTCTCTCTCCTCCAATTCCTTTTGAAGATCAAGAGACTGCTAATACTGCAAGAATGGCTAGGTACCAAGAATTGATTGGACTATCATTGATAAATAAAGCCAAAGCAGAAGGAAAAGATATCTCTGGTCTTTCAACAATGTCAAAGTATAGAAAGGAAGAGCTGAAAAGGTTTGACAAAGGCAACAAACTGTTTAATGTTGATGATTATATGAAACTTCATCCAGAAGCAGTTGTCCCCAGGGCTACTTCATTGAAAATTATTGGGGCAGCTGATATGACTATGACAGTGGCTCAAGCTCAAAATCCTAACAGAGAAATCTTTTTCAAGAAGCCAGGAGAAAAGAAAGCAGAAGACAAACCTCAGCAGAAGAAGCCAAAGAAGTAATTTTCTTGGTGTTTCAATTTCTGTTTGTTATTTGTTTTTAAACTATGCTATCTGTTAAACAAAGCTGTATGTATATATATATCTGTTGCATGTGTTATAATTCTCTGCCAGATATATCTCTTTTCTTGCTTTGTTTTTTCTGTTTTGAGTCTCTGTTAGTGACCTCACCTAAATAGGGGGAGATTGTTGGATCCCTAGTTGATTTGGGCTAGGTTCACTGACTTAGGATGTGACCCATCATGTATAACCAGGGTCAATTTGTGTCATAGAGTCTAGATTAAGTCCTTAGGCTCAACTTCAGATGGACCAGCTTTCAACAAGACCCTCAGAGACTCCAGACTCACAAGTTTTTCAAGACTAAGTAAAGTGAGTTCGACGTTCGTTGAACTCAGCTCTACGAAAAGAGTTCTGCGCTCGACGATCGTGAGACAATTCGTAGTGCTGAGATAGACGATCTATGTTCTCTGCTCGACGAAGACTTAGTTTCTACATCAAGCCAAAGTCAGGACAACTTCAAATTTTTCTAAGTCCAGCCTCAAGCTTCGGTCGACGAATTATATTCTGAGCTCGATGAACTTGGACCTCAAGTTCACAGCTTCTCAGGTCGACGAAGTCAGCTTCTCAGGTTGATGAATTCTAAACTCTACTCGACGATTTCTGAACTCAGAGAATTTGTGTCGACACTTAGGGTTTGTGTCGACACCAGACGATTTGTGTCGACACCAGGATTTCAGTCGACACCACCTTATGTTGACACTAGAGGACTTGTGTCGACACCAAGATCAATCTGTCGACACCAACTTATGTCGACACAGCATTTCAGTAGATGCAGGATATTTTGTCTAAGTCCAGAACTTTTCCCAACTCGACGAATTTGATTCTCAGCTCGACGAATGAAGACTGTCTATCAGATGAATGAAGATTGTCTGGTCAACAAACTCTATCAAGCTCAGCTCGACGAACTCAAGCTCAGCTCGACGAACACAAATTCAGCTCGACAAATTGTGTTCTTCGTTCGATGAATCCAGATTAGGTTTTCTTCAAGGTTCCCGTCCCGTTTCTTGGCGCTGATTCCTGAACATTTAATGCCAGATCTTCTCGGAATGTTACCGTTAGAACGCGCATTGACTATGGATTATTCCCTGCCATTTTTTATGGGACAGTTAGGAAAGTCATTGATTGCAGATTCTTTCCAAGCCGACTGCAATTATTGCTCGACATTCAAAAGTTTGAATATTCCTCAGTCAGAGACAGACATACAGAAAAAGATACTCAAAAAAAGGAAGAGACACACAACAAGAGAACAGAATCAAGCAGTGAAAGAGTTCAAGAATTACAGGACATCAAACAATCTGATAGACATTCTAAAGTTGCAGAGGAGAACAAACATTCAAAAATCTAAAGTTCTTGACTGCAATCTGCCTTGACCAGAGAACTTTTTCAAGAAGAAGAAGAACAACCAAATTCAATCAAGATTCTTCTTCTATCTATTCTCAAGTCATCTTCAAAGGACAACAGAACTTTTTCAGTCAGAAGAAGTTCCTGAAGCAGTTCTGGTCCAGGCATTCTAGGTCATTGAAGGCCTATCACCCTGAAGCAGTGCTCCAGCATTCCTAACCAATTCAAGATCTCAGGGGGAGCAAGATCTGCTACAATCAATCCACAAGTCTTCTCTCTGACTGTTGACAGAGAAGACACTATCACCCTCTCTCTCATTCCTGTACAGGGTTTTAAATCCCTTCAAAATTATTCTGGTTGCAAGTCTCCTTCCAAAAGACTTGAGGGTTTGGTTTTTGAGCACCTTAACAAAAGCTCATTGGTGCCCAGGACACCTGATCAACTCATCCTGCAGTGGATTCCTACCTAGGGTGGTAGAAGAGTGGATGTACCTATATTGGTTGGGGAACCACTATAGCTCCTTGTTTCTTCTGGTTGCTTATTTTCTTTTGTTTTCTGGTTGTGGTTTGTGATTGTTTTGTGCTTACTTTATTTTATTTGCTTCTCTGTTCACTTAGGTATACAACAACAGTTGTAAAAAGTTTTTAGTGAGCACCATACTCTATTCACCCCCCCCCTCTAGAGCATAGCAGATCTAACCTGCACTTTCACCCCCCCCCCCCCCCCGATAGCAAGACGGTAAAAGCAGGGGGGCAAGGGCGAGACCCCGGCCTCTGGCCGGTCTCACCACACCAGGCCGCCAAGTAAGAAGGGGCAGGGGCGAGACCCTAGCCCCCGGCCGGTCTCGCCCCACCAGGACGCCAAGCAGGAGAGGACAGGGGCGAGACCCAGGCCCCCGGCCGGTCTCGCCCCGCCAGGCCGCCAGGCAGGAAGGGGCAGGGGCAAGACCTCGGCCCCCGACCGGTCTCGCCCCGCCAGGCCGCCAAGCGGGAGAGGGCAGGGGCGAGACCCCGGCCCCCGGCCGGTCTCGCCCCGCCAGGCCGCCAAGTGGGAGAGGGCAGGGGCGAGACCCCGGCCCCTGGCCGGTCTCGCCCCGCCAGGCCGCCAGGCAGGAAGGGGCAGGGGCGAGACCCCGGCCCCCGGCCGATCTCGCCAGGCCAGGCCGCCAAGCAGGAGAGGGCAGGGGCGAGACCCCGCCCCCCGACCGGTCTCTCCCCACCAGGCCGCCAAGAAGGAAGGGGGAGGGGCGAGACTTCGGCCCCCGGCCGGTCCCGCTGCTCCCACCTTGCACTTATCAGGACAGGGCGGGTGCTAGCCAACTTGTGGCACCCGCCCCCCAAAAGAGGGCCACTGGGGGGGAGGCAGATTTTTCCTCCCCCTACTAGTATATTCCAAGGGCTAGGCCAAAATTGGCCACCAAGAGCTCAAACCACTCCAAAAGCTTAAAATCCAACTTGTCGCACCCGCCCCCCAAAAGAGGGCCAATGAGGGGAGGCAGATTTTTCCTCCCCCTACTAGTATATTCCAAAGGCTAGGCCAAAATTGACCACCAAGAGCTCAAACCACTCCAAAAGCTTAAAATCCAAAACCTGCGAATACGGGGTTGTACAAATAGTAAAATCCATCATCTTGAGGTGCAAATAATAAAATCCTCCACCATGAATGTGCAGATAATAAAATCCCCCACCATGGGGGTGCAGAGAGTAAATTCACCACCATGGGGTGCAAATAGTAAAATTCTTAATCACGATGGTGCACATAGTAAAATATCATATCATGGGGGTGTGAATTAAAAAATTCCCCATCATGGAAGTGTGCATAGTAAAATCTCTCTACCATAGGGTGCAGAAATTAAAACCTTTCTATCATATGTGTGCGGAGAGCCATATTCCCAAGCGATATAATTGTCAAAAGTCTCTCTCATAAGCTATAAAAGGGACATAGAACCTTCATTTGAAAGGACTAGGCTTTCTGCGCCTGAGAGATCTCATAAGTTTTTCTTTAAAGATCTCTCAGAGGTCTCCTTCGGTGTGTAAAGATCCCTTTGAAGATCTTCTTCGGCTCTCAAAGAGCTCATGCGTCGCTCGAAGATCTCCTTCGAAGTTTGAAAATCCCTTCGAATATCTCCTTCGAAGGTTGAAGATCTCCTTCGACACTCTAAGATCTCTTTCGGTGCTCGAAGATCTCCTTCAAAGTTCGAAGATCCCTTAAAGATTGCACCAAGATCTACTTCGTAATACGAAGATCCTATAAAGATTGCTCGAAGATCTCCTTCAATCTATCCTTCGAAGAACTCCTTTGACGCTTGAAGATCTCCGTCGGAGTTCAGAGATCTCTTGAAAATTGTTTGAAGATTTCCTTCGACGCTCGAAAATCACCTTTGTTGGGTACATTGGTCTAAATGTACCTGATTTGAAGAAGCCTCACCCAACTCAATGATATACATCAAAATGTATTTGATGTGTTTTGAGTTTACTTGTGCAGGCTAAGTATTTGCAGGAAAGAAGAAAAAGTTTCTAAGTCCATGTGTCGACACCCAGAGGGAAAGTGTCGACACTTAAGAAGACTTGTGTCGACACCCAGGCAAGCAGTGTCGACACTTGGAGTCATTGTGTCGACACCAGGGATGCTGAGTCAACACGAGACAGAAAGTGTCGACACAAGGAGCTGTGTCGACACTCAGTGAAGAAAAGACAGTGAAGCTGTGTCGACACTTAGCAGTTGTGTCGACACCCAGAAAAACTGTGTCTACATCAGAAAGTGTCGACACTTGGAGGCTGTGTCGACACTCAGCAAAAGTCTGCAGAGACTAAGTACAAGTGTCGACACCCAGAATAATGTGTCGACACTCAGCAGAAGAGTCAACACTTGAAGTAAGTGTCGACACCCAGAACAATGTGTCGACACTCAACAGAAGAGTCAACACTTGAAGCAAGTGTCGACACCCAGAACAATGTGTCGACACTCAGCAGAAGAGTCAACACTTGAAGTAAGTGTCGACACCCAGAACAATGTGTCGACACTCAGCTGAAGACTCAACACTTGAAGAAAGTGTCGACACAAGGAGCTGTGTCGACACTTAGCAAAGATTAGCAAAGATCAGCAAAGTTCAACAAAATATTCTAAGTACAAGTGTCGACACTAAGGGAATGTGTTGACACTCAGCCAGAGTCTCGACAGAAGAAGAAAGTGTCGACACCCAGAGCAATGTGTCGACACTCAACAAGTATCAACACTAAAGACATGTGTCGACACCAAGAAGCAGTGTCGACACTTAACAGATTCATCACATGAAGATGTGTCGACACAAAGGTGTTGTGTCGACACTTATAAGAATTCAGCAAGATACTGAAGTACAAGTACTTGTGTCGACACTCAATTTCAGTGTCGACACATGAAGAAGAAGTAGTGTCGAGATACAAAATCACAACACAAGGAGTTGTGTCGACACCTTGTAGACTAGTGTCGACACTTAGACAACTTGTGTCGACACTTGGTCTATAAGTGTCGACACTTAAAGACAGAAAGTCTCGACACTTAAAGATAGTTACAGAATTTTCAAGAACTGACTGGATGACTTGACAGCTGCCATTCCAGCCGGTCTACGGCACCTGTCAGAGTTGTCAGAATTCAGTTATGAACCGGACCAGCCGGTTACCATGAAGAAGGCCTATAAATAGGCTTATACAGTCTACAGAAACTGTTGTTGAAGAGAAAAAAGTTCAGATCAAGTGATTGTCTAAATAAGATCTAGCTATCAAGTGAAGATCTAAGAAGTTGGAGAGAGAGAGCTCCATCCAAGAAATCAGCCGTTGGAACTAGGCTGAGAAGAAGGGTTCAGATTTATTCTGGATCTTAAGTAGCAGAGATCAAGGATCAACTGCAGAAGGAGTCAATCTTATTGAGTTCTACTTTCAAGAAGCTTTGAAGAAAGCTAAGTCAGATTGATTTCAGCTGAGTTCTTCCAAGAACTCATCAAGAAACTCACAACTCATCTCTCTCTTTTCTCTGAGTTGTTGAGTCACAATTATTGTATTCATTTTATCTTATAGGATCCTTTGAATCTGAGTCTTGTAAGCCTGAAATTATAAAGGCTGAGTGTATGGCTTGAGAGCCTGAGTGTAGGATATTGAAATCTCTGAGTGTAGGCCTTGGTGGCTGAGTGTAGGCCTTGGTGGCTGAGTGTAGGCCTTTGTGGCTGAGTGTAGGCTTTGTGAAGAAGCTGAGTTATAGGGCCTTGGGCCTAAGGTGTAGGAACCAGTTTTGGGTTCTGAGATAGTGGAGGAGTTTGGCCGAATCTAGTACACTGCTAGATAGGCGAAGGGGGAAAGTGGATGTACCCAAACCTTGGGGAACCACTATAAAACTGTGTGTCTTCTGTGTGCTGTGGTTTGCTGTGAATGCTGTGTGATTGCTGTGAAATAGTAGATATAAATCTGTGTTAAATACTGATTGCTGCCATAAAAAGTTAAAAAGAATTTGGTCACCTATTCACCCCCCCCCTCTAGGTGTTTAGGTGCTATATCTTTCAAGTGGTATCAGAGCCAGGTTACTCAAAAAGGGACATAACTGTCTGAGTAGATCTTGTTGGCAGATTCAGTCTAAGTCACATTACAGAATCAAGAAAATCAAGAACCATGGGTTCCACTGAAAATCACAAGGAATTGGGATCCATGAAGCTACCCATATGTAGGAAAGAGATCTTTGGGATCTGGAAGGAAAGGGTGAGACTCTTTATGGAAGCTTCAGACCCTAGAATTTATATCACAGTGAAGGAAGGGCCATATGTGCCCATGAAGGTGTCAGTCTTGGATGCAAATCAGAGAACACCAAAGGATTTCTCTGAAATGACAAAGGATGAGATTGTTCTAGCCACCATGGACAAAAGGGCTCAGAACATCATAGTGAGTGGCATAGATGATGCAAATTTTCAGAATCTAATACACTATAAGACAGCCAAAGAGATGTGGGATACTCTTATTGTGTATATGGAGGGTTCTGAAGAAGTAAGGCAAGACAGAAAATCCTTGCTAAATCAAGAGTATGAAAGTTTTAGACAAGGAAAGGGTGATAACATAACTGAGTGCTATAAGAAGTTCTACAGGATAGTGAATGAACTCATATCCTATGGCAGAGAGTTCAGTAATTATGAACTCAATGATAAGTTTCTAAGGTCCCTAACTAAAGATTGGGACACCAAGATCTGTGCCATCAGGGAAATGGCAAAGCTGGGAGAAATTCCTCCACCAACACTTTTTGGCAAACTTCTGTCTTATGAGATGCAGTTAATGGTGAGGAAAGAAGAGGAGAAATCCACAAGAAATGAACATAAGGAAAGGACAGTGGCCTTTAAATCAGAAGCCCCCAGAAAGTACAGGAGTAAGTCACCAACTCCACCTCCTAAAGTAGTTGAGACTGAGTCAGAAGATTCAGAAAGCACAAAATCTGAAAGCAGTGAAAGTGATGAGGACTTTGCTGCCTTCACTAGACATTTTCAGAAATTCTTAAAGTAGAAACAGTGGAGGACAAGACCTTCTACTTCACAGGGAAAGGAAGACTCCTATCAGAAAAAGAAGTCTTCAAAGAAAGACAGGAAAAAGTCCAAGTCTAGCAAAGCTACACTATCAAAAATTGTGTGTTATTGCTGTAATAGACAAGGACATGTCATAGCAGATTGTCCAGAAAAAAGGAAGGAGTCTAGTGACAAGAAAAGGACTCAATACAAGGGCAAGAAGGAGAAGTCTTTTGTTGCCAAAAAGGACAAGAGCCTGTCAGATTTATCTTCATCAGAAACTGAGTCAGATGCTGAGGCATATATTGGACTGTTTGCTGAGGAAGAAGAAGAAGAGTTCATGCAGATTATGAATTCTATTTATGAACAAGAAGACTGTCAGTGCCAAGGACTGATGGCATTGACTGAAAATGACAAAATCCTGGAGCAGTCAGGACCTAGTAAGGTACAAAGTTCAACTTTAAGTTCAGTTTCTTGTGCCAGTACAGAATCAGATTCATCTTCATCAAATGATGAGAGTGCATCTGAGTCTGAAGAAGATATTCATCAGTTAATGGATGAATATAAAGTACTGTTGCAAGCTTACAAGAAGAGCAAGTCCCTAGCCAAAAGTCAGGCAAAGGAAATTGCATATTTCAAAGCTGCAGCAACAGATTCTGAGAAGTTATTTGAGCAAAAGCTTAATGAGATAGCCAGACTGAAGCACATAATTATGATTCAGATAGGAACTATATCATTTAAGAATGATCAAATCAAGTGTCTGGAGATTAATCTTCAGAAGGAGAAAGACTTAGTTGCTAGGTTTTCTAAACCAAAGTCTGTTTTACCGATAATTGATGAATTTGTTCATCACAAAGGTAAAGCTGGACTGGGATTTACAAGACCTGCAAGGACTGTTCAGTCCAAGTCTATGTCCAAGGGCAAAGCCCCAACTCTCAACAAGTCTACTGTAGATAAAACAACAAAGACAGTACCTAAGCAAAGGTACAATAAGTTTGAGTGTTGGTGTTGTGGCAAGGTAGGACACTATGCAATGGACTATTGGCACAATGCTAGTGCCAAAGTGAGTAGCAAACTGCCTGTTGGAAAACCAGCAGGTAGTCTTGTCAGGATGCAAACTAACAAGTACCAAGGACCCAAGAATTCTTTGGGTTCTAAGGTTCACTAATCTGTTTTGCAGGTGAGTCCAAGTGGTCATGCCCCTATATGGTACTTGGACAGTGGATGTTCCAGACATATGACTGGAACAAGGGAATTGCTAAAGGACTACACTCCAATCAAAGATGGTCCTAAAGTTACCTTTGGTGGTTCTGAAAAAGGAATCATCAAAGGATTTGCTAACATTTCTAGTAACTTAGTTACCATTACTCAAGTGGCTTATGTTAAAGGTTTGAAACACAACCTAATTAGTATAAGTCAATTAAGTGATGTAGGATATGACATCTTATTTGTTAAGGATGGTTGTCATATCAAGAGGTCAAATGATCAAGAGATCATTTTGACTGGCTATAGAAAAAGAAATGTCTACTGCTTAGACATTATGTGTGAGACCAATGGTTCTCAAGTTTGTCTTGTAGCTGATGAGAAAGTCTCACATTGTGTCAAATGGCACAAGAGACTAGCCCATCTTAATTACAAGACAATTGACAAACTCTTTAGTAAAGATTTAGTGAGGAATGGTCCTCAAGTTAAGTGTATTAAAGATGGTATTTGCTCAGCTTGTCAAAAGGGCAAGCAGACTAGATCCACCTTTAGAAGCATAGAAAACAAAGATGCTGTGAGGTGCTTATACCTCTTGCATATGGATATTTTTGGTCCAATGCCAGTTCACAGCCTGGGTAGGAAGGTCTATACCTTTGTAGTTGTAGATGACTACTCAAGGTTCTCCTGGGTGTTATTTCTAAGACAGAAATCTGAAACACTCAATGTCTTCTATAGCTTTGTCAAACAGATTCAGAATGAACTAAATAGTACAATGGTCAAAATAAGAAGTGACCATGGTACTGAGTTTCAGTCTGATAGCATGACAAAACTATATGAAGAATTTGGGATATTTCAAGAGTTTTTTCACCAAGGACACCTCAGCAAAATGGCATTGCTGAGAGAAAGAATAGAACCTTGATTGAGGCTGGTAGGACCCTATTAAGTGATACATCACTACCAGAATACTTCTGGGCTGAAGCAGTTAATACTGCATGACATGTTATTAATAGGGCTACCATAACTAAAAGCCTCAACAAGACCACCTATGAGGTTGTGAAAGACAGGAAACCAAACATATCCTACTTCAGGATCTTTGGTTGTAAGTTCTTCATACTTAACAATGGAAAGTCTTAGTTGACTAAGTTTGCTGCCAAGTCCCAAGAGGGAATTTTTGTTGGGTACAGCAACAATAGTAAGGCTTATAGAGTCTACAACTTGTCTACTCAAGTTGTAGAAGAGACTGTACATGTAGTATTTGATGAAACTAGACTTATTAACAATGAGTTGTCTAGTAGTGTATGCAGCCTCACAGGTTTAACAAAGAAGATGGACAAGCTTACTATAGAAGAAGTACCTACTGCAAGACAGCAAGTAGAAGACAGTGGCTGTTGTCCAGGGGGAGAACTACATGTATCAATTGCTGATGAAGTTCAAGGAGTACAGTATGATGAAGATGTTGAAGAAGCTCAACCTGAAGTCAGGATGCCTCCAGCCAATAGGCATCTAAGAGATCATCCAGCTGAGCAAATCATTGGTGATCCAAGACAAGGGGTACAAACAAGGAGCAGAAACATGAATGCAACAATCTACTCCAGTTTCCTATCCCAAGTTGAACCTAAGAAGTTTGAAGAAGCCATCAAAGACCCTCTTTGGATTGAGGCAATGCAAGAAGAACTCAATCAGTTCAAGAGGTGCAAGGTCTGGGAGCTTGTTCCTAAACCTAAAGACGACAATATAATTGAAACCAAGTGGATTTATAGGAACAAGATGGATGAACAAGGAGTCATCATTAAGAACAAAGCAAGATTGGTTGCTAAAGGATATAGGCAGGAAGAAGGTATTGATTTTGATCAAACCTTTGCTCCAGTAGCCAGACTGGAAGCCATAAGAATGTTCCTGGCCTATGCAACCTTTCAAGGATTCAAAGTTTACCAAATGGATGTCAATTCAGCATTTCTAAATGGTAATCTTAAAGAAGAAGTATATGTGGAACAGCCATCAGGTTTTGTTGATTCAACTCTACCTAATCATGTCTATAGACTTAGGAAAGCTTTATATGGGTTAAAGCAAGCCCCTAGGGCTTAGTATGAAACCCTGACTAGTTTCCTCATTGAGAATAAGTTCACAAGGGGGAAAATAGACAAGACTCTATTCCTTAGGGAATCTAGAGGCAAAGTAATACTAGTCCAAATATATGTAGATGACATTATATTTGGGTCTACTGAAAGTAGCCTTTGCAAAAAGTTTGCAAAACTAATGCAAGGTCAATTTGAGATGAGTAGTATGGGAGAGCTAAAGTTCTTCTTGGGTCTCCAAGTAAGACAGACTGAGAATGGATTATCCATTTGCCAGTCCAAGTTCACCCTAGAACTCATAAGGAAGTATGGTATGGATTCATCCAGTACCATGAAGACTCCTATGGGGTCAAGTATGTCTCTTAGCAAGGATGATGCAGGGAAGCCTGTAGATGAAACCTTGTATAGAGGGATAGTTGGCTCCCTATTATACTTGACTGCAAGTAGACCAGATATCATGTATGTTACATGTGTCTGTGCAAGGTATCAAGCCTGCCCTAAAGAGTCTCATTTGACAGCAGTCAAAAGGATATTGAGATATCTAAAGGGCACTCCTTATCTAGGCCTCTGGTACCCTAGGAATGGGGATTTTGATCTAACAGGTTATTCAGATGCAGACTTTGCAGGATGCAAAGAAGACAGAAAAAGCACTACTGGAACCTGTCAATTCCTAGGTGGAAGACTGATTTCTTGGAGTAGCAAAAAGCAAACAAGTGTGGCTATCTCCACTGCAGAATCAGAGTATGTGGCTACAGGAAGTTGCTGTGCTCAACTTCTGTAGATACAACATCAGCTTGAGGACTATGGATTTCAGGTAAGTAGAACTCCACTCTTCTGTGATTCTACAAGTGCTATTTCAATTGCACATAATCATGTTTCCCATAGTAGAACTAAACATATTGAGATAAAATATCATTTTCTTAGGGAGCATGTAGAGAAAGAAGATATTTTACTAGAATATGTTAAAACTGATAATCAACTAGCTGATATGTATACTAAACCCCTAGAAGAAGCTAAGTTCAATAGGTTTAAAATTGAACTATGAATGATAAACTTAGAGTAAGTTTATAGTGTTAACCCAGAAATCGGCGATCCTTCCCAAGATGGCCAGCTGGCTCATCGTGACCCTTAGATTATCCCTTTCGATCGCGATGGGTCCCAGCGTAGGCGGACAGTCTTCCCTATCCGCCTAGGTCTCCTAGCAACCGCGTGCCCTGCGGGACGACGAGCTATTCCCATGGCTCACCCTCGCGGGACATGCGGTTAGGTCCGCTAATCGTGCAGTCTTTTCCTTGCAGGAGTCCGCCAACAGCAGTACCAGTAGCGGCCTCCTATTTCTCCCAAGGGGCGGTGGTCTCCTACCGCCGTCCGCCGAGGACGCCCGCCTAGGGCGACCTCCCTGCTGCCCGAGGGCGGCGGCCTCCTGCCGCCGTCCGCCGAGGCCGCCCACCCCGGGCGGCCTCTGCCCGTCAGCCGGGCGGACTCCACCCGGAGTCCGCCCAGGCCGCCCGCAAGGGGCGGCCAGGCCCCGCCGGGCGGATTCCCCTGGAGTCCGCCCAGGCCGCCCGCTAGGGGGCGGCCCCGGCTCCTGCCGGGCGGACTCCCCCTGGAGTCCGCCCAGGCCGCCCGCTAGGGGGCGGCCCCGGCTCCTGCCGGGCGGACTCCACCCGAAGTCCGCCCAGGCCGCCCGCTAGGGGGCGGCCCCGGCTCCTGCCGGGCGGACTCCACCCGGAGTCCGCCCAGGCCGCCCGCTAGGGGCGGCCCCGGCTCCTGCCGGGCGGACTCCACCCGGAGTCCGCCCAGGCCGCCCGCTAGGGGGCGGCCCCGGCTCCTGCCGGGCGGACTCCACCCGGAGTCCGCCCGCTAGGGGGCGGCCCCGGCACCTGCCGGGCGGACTCCACCCGGAGTCCGCCCAGGCCGCCCGCTAGGGGGCGGCCCCGGCTCCTGCCGGGCGGACTCCACCCGGAGTCCGCCCAGGCCGCCCGCTAGGGGCGGCCCCGGCTCCTACCGGGCGGACTCCACCCGGAGTCCGCCCAGGCCGCCCGCTAGGGGGCGGCCCCGGCTCCTGCCGGGCGGACTCCCCCTGGAGTCCGCCCAGGCCGCCCGCTAGGGGGCGGCCCCGGCTCCAGCCGGGCGGACTCCACCTGGAGTCCGCCCAGGCCGCCCGCTAGGGGGCAGCCCCGGCTCCAGCCGGGCGGACTCCACCCGGAGTCCGCCCAGGCCGCCCGCTAGGGGGCGGCCCCGGCTCCTGCCGGGCGGACTCCACCCTGGAGTCCGCCCAGGCCGCCCGCTAGGGGGCGGCCCCGGCTCCTGCCGGGCGGACTCCACCCGGAGTCCGCCCAGGCCGCCCGCTAGGGGGCGGCCCCGGCTCCTACCGGGCGGACTCCACCCGGAGTCCGCCCAGGCCGCCCGCTAGGGGGCGGCCCCGGCTCCTGCCGGGCGGACTCCACCCGGAGTCCGCCCAGGCCGCCCGCTAGGGGGCGGCCCCGGCTCCAGCCGGGCGGACTCCACCTGGAGTCCGCCCAGGCCGCCCGCTAGGGGCGGCCCCGGCTCCTGCCGGGCGGACTCCCCCTGGAGTCCGCCCAGGCCGCCCGCTAGGGGGCGGCCTCCGGCCTGCCGGGCGGACTCCTCCCGGAGTCCGCCCAGGTCGCCCGCTAGGGGGCGCCCTCCAATTCTCTGCAGGTGGGTCCTTCCGATTGCTTCATCGCTCGATAGTGGCGGACGCAAAATCTCTGTCCGCGGCGTCCGCGCAGGTCGTCATGCTGATGTCACTGGGCCCCGCTTCTAGAAGAACTTCCCTGGGCCTATAAATAGCCCATGGTGCCTCTCATTCTGGAGAACGGATCACGCCAGACGGTTGGAGGATCCTGCAAGTCCTGCCAGCAAGCCCTGCGGACTCCGTTTTCCAGTCCGCGCAGTCCGTCATCACCTCCTCCAGCAAGCTCAGCGGACTCAGTTTCCTGTCCGCGCAGTTCTCTACAGCTCTTCAGCAGCTTGCCAGCAGACTCTACAGACTCAGTTTCCCAGTCCTCCAGCTTGCCAGCAGACCATTTTACTTAGTCTCTGGCAGCTTCTCCCCTGCTTTCTGGCACTTCCTTCTCTCTTAGCCGCCAGCTTCTCCTTGTACCCTTTAAGTGATTTTGTTGTAAAGGTGTACTTGTAAGCTTGTAATCTCTAGCTTTTAATAAAAGGAAAGCCCGTCGCAGGAGTGGCATTTAGGCCGCGGCGGGCGAAGTGTGTTGTTGCCGCTGCTAGAGGCCCCCTCTTCTTCTCCTCTGCTCAGCAAGTCTTGCTCCTCTGCTCAGCAAGCCTTGATCCTCTGCTCAGCAGACTTCTTCCCAGCTCAGCTCTCCTCGGCTTCCAACCTGCAAGCACAACCGTCACATTAGCCGTCTGCTCGACAGCTCCTGGTCAACCTCCTTCTCCTCTCTTGATCACCCCGCTCTGTTGGTCAAGCTTCTCTCCTCTATCCCCGCAACCCTCTTTGACAAGCCGTTTGCTCCACTCTCGAGCACTCGGAGGCTTCCTTCCTTCCCTCCTCTCCTCCTCTCCTAGCTTGTGAGATCGAACACCCCCTCCGTGTTAGCTGGCTGGTGCCCCGCGACGTTTTCGCGCATCAACAGTTAACACGCGACCTTCAGATCCGGTCAGACGGTGAACAGCGATAGTTAGCCATGTCAGATCAATCAGCCGAGAACTTTGCCCCAAGTCCCAGTGAAGATCCTCTCTGGGAAGCTTTTGAGTAGTCGCGCCGTGAGAATGCTCAACAGTTCCAAGCAATCAACCAAGTCCTTGCTGCGATCACGCAGCGGTTAGACTCTCGTCCAGCAGCTGCTCCAGCTGCTCCAGCTGCTCCAATCAACCCAACGCCAACGTCAGAGCATAAGCAAGCTTATTCTCAAGCTTGTCCTCCGTTTCTATCCGCCTTACACCCCAACCTTCCCGCAAGGTCCTGCTGCTCCTTTGCGAACTCAAGATGAAGAGTTCGCCGCTCGCCAAAACTTCTTCCGGCAAGCAGCCCGGGGAAGTCCTGCCAGATTTCTCAACTTTCAAGGAAGTCATCCTTGCCCCCCAGCTCCTGCCTCTGCTCCCCCTGCAGCAACTTTTCCTTTCTACCCCCCTGCTTCTTTTGCAGCTGCAGCCTATGCTCCCTTTAATCCCTATGCTGTGGGAGAGCAGGAAGAGTCGTCACCCTTCATTGAGAGTGTTCGCCTTGAACCTACTCCAGCAAACTTCAGAGAGCCTCGACTGCCAATCTATACAGGAGAGACCGATCCGGTCAAGCATCTTCAAGCCTTTGAATCAGCCGTTGCTCTCAAGACACTATCAGATGCAACCAAGTGCAAGCTTCTTGTTACAACCTTTGATGGGCAAGTGAGGGATTGGTTCTATGGCCTCCGTCCCCACTCCATCTCTTCCTTCCTTGATCTTCGTAGAGAATTTCTTCTCAGATTCTCTACCTCCTCCAAGAGAAAGGGCGGTCCTGAAGCCCTCTTTGAGATCAGACAGCGCAGTGATGAAACCTGGTCTCAATTTGTTGATCGATTCCAGAGAGAGATTCTGGACATCGAAATCGTTGATCAAGAAATGTACCGAGTGGCTCTTATCCATGGTCTTCGCGAAGGGCCTCTCAAGTTTGAAGCTAATGTCCGTGCTCCAAGGACATACCAAGAGCTGATTGCTCTAGCCAACTCGTATATCCAAGGCGAGAAGAGCAATCCAGGCTTCGTTTCCAAGCTTGTATCAGAGAAAGATCCGTTTCGCAAGCAGCCCCCAAGGTCTCCTTGCAATCGTTTCCCCCAGCTCACTCAAGGAAGGAGAGAAGGCTTCATCGCCAGCGATACTCCTTCCCGAGCCGTGATGCTCAAGATCCTTTGCTACCGCTAGCTCCTTCTCAAACAGCAACTGTTCAACAGCAGCAAGACGATGACTTGCATGAGTCGGATCTCGACGACGTCGTGCAAGAGGTAGTGCAGATCATGAAAGACAGGCAAGCTATAAGAAGCCCTACCGGCCAGCAGATCAGAGGTCTAGAGACTCAGAGCCTTATTGTGAATTCCACAAAGAGCCAGGCCATCGAACAGAAAACTGCCGAGCATTCCGTCAGCTTGTGCAAAGGATGCTCCGGCAAGGCAAGATGCATGACTTGCTTCCTAAAGAAGATCGCCCTGACCCATCAACTTCAAAGGGCAAAGAAAGTTCAGATGTTCCTTGCTCCTCAAGAGGGTGAGCCAGGTCGAAGATTATCCTCTCCTCGTTGTTAACAAAGAAGTCGAATGCTTCGATGCCAATGACAAGGGTATACTGGGAAGGCTATTCTAAACTAGCAAGGACTTCACAGTCCTCCAAAGCGATGGACTTCACAGTCCTCCAGAGCTCCTTACAACCTACAGGGGTTATCTCAACCCTTACTCCCTCTTTCAAACATTTTCATTACAACACTTCTCAGTGTTTTATTCTTGCTTTTCTGCAAAGCTTTTATTCAGAGATCCTGTACTGACACAGTTCCCTTTTTGTTGCCTCTCTCTCTCTCTCTCTCTGGATCAATATGCCAATGAGATTTCGCCGAGTCTGAAACGTTCCCTCCGTAGTTTGTTCTTGCACTACCGCTTCGACCATATATGGCGGGAGTATACCCATGTGTGTAGTGGGAGCAGTTCATCTACGATTATGGGCTTCAGGCTTAGGATCCTAGCCAGCATCTGACACAGAGTGTGTGCTAGGGGAGCCCCATGTGTTAGCTCTGCTGTGCGTCTTATAGGAAACACTACGGTTAGGATGATCTTTGCTGGACAAGCAATGGCAATCAAGCGTAGACTTGTCTCTTGGATCATCCTTCAACTGTGGTGGCCGAATAACTCTCTCCGGTATCCTCGATCCATGCCTCTCGGTTCTCACAACTTCACTGATCAATACACAGACAATATAGGCCTCTTGGCGCAACCTGTCTCCTTGATCAGTGATGCTTGTGCCCAGGGCAAGAGAGCAGAGTCTCTAGCGATCCTTCTCAGGATCTTCCTTGCTTCCAGCGGTCCTTCTCAGGACCTTCCCTTGCTTTGTGCCCTCCTTGAGGATGCGCGGCCAGCCCGCTTTGAGCAGGACCATACTCGGAATGACTTTCTCAGGCCAGTGATGCATAAGGCCCACGGGGAACACCTGTGGCAGCATTCAACCTTCTTTAGTCATTCCGAACATGGACCTCTTTTTCCTTTCCCGCTTTGAGCAGGACCATACTCGGAATGATTTTTTTTCGGGCAAGTGATGCATAAGGCCCACGGGGAACACCTGTGGCAGCATTCAACCCTCTGTAGTCATTCCGAACATGAACCTCTTTTTTTCCTTTTTCCCCCCTCCTTGAGGATGCGCGGCCAGCCCGCTTTGAGTAGGACTATACTTGGGATGATTTTTTCGGGCAAGTGATGCATAAGGCCCACGGGGAACACCTGTGGCAGCATTCAACCCACTTTAGTCATTCCGGGTGCAGCCCTCCTTTTTCTCTCTTGCCTTCTTTCACAGGTGAACAGGTTAATCCGACCTACCAAAAGGATTTTCAGCAATCACTTTGCTCGTGCTCATCCTATATGAATTGCTTATTCAAAGCTCTATCAGGATGATGACTCGCACTCTACTCATATAAGTTCTATTGCTCTCATCTCCTCTACATTGTTTGCTCAAGTGCTATCAGCCATGCTATTATTATCCAGTCATACCTGTCAGCAGTCAACACTCAGTTTATTGATCTGGGCTTCATAATAACATTCATCAGGCACTCTTCTTGCTAATTGGTCATATCGGCCTTATCTTGTCAACAGTTAACTTATCAAACAGTCTACAGTTAACACTTGCAAGTCTTCTCTTCACAGGTACTTGCAAGTTATTTTCATATCTTATTGGTTCCTAACTTCTCTTCTTGCAGAGATTAGCAAGCACCTGCAAGCCTCATATAGGTACTTGCAGCTTATTTTTATATACGATACCTGCTCTTAACTCTCTTCTTGCAGAGATCCACAAACTCTTGCAAGTTTCTTCACAGGTACTTGCAAGTTACTCTCATATATTGTGCATGTTCCTAACTCTCTTTTTGCAGAGATTAGCAAAGACTTGCAGGTCCCTTTCAGGTACTTGCGAGTTATTGTGGCTTTCTGTTTTCCTCACTTTTGTTTTGCAGAACACTTACAGAAGACACGCCTTCTTCGTTTTGCAAAAAACAAATTCAGGTACACACTCGATGTGCCACCCCTACATGCTTACCCTAACTTTCCTTTTGCAGGAAAATAGACAAGAAGCACCAAGCTTGTGAGGAGAGTCTTCAGGTCCTGTCTCTCCTTGCTCCTCTTCTCCCGTTGGGGTGGATCACGATTTTCGTGGGTCTCCAACTTTTTCGAAGTTCTTTTCGGAACTTAAAAAAGTGCGGGGATTATGTTAACCCAGAAATCGGCGATCCTTCCCAAGATGGCCAGCTGGCTCATCGTGACCCTTAGATTATCCCTTTCGATCGCGATGGGTCCCAGCGTAGGCGGACAGTCTTCCCTATCCGCCTAGGTCTCCTAGCAACCGCGTGCCCTGCGGGACGGCGAGCTATTCCCATGGCTCACCCTCGCGGGACATGCGGTTAGGTCCGCTAATCGTGCAGTCTTTTCCTTGCAGGAGTCTGCCAACAGCAGTACTAGTAGCGGCCTCCTATTTCTCCCAAGGGGCGGTGGTCTCCTACCGCCGTCCGCCGAGGACGCCCGCCTAGGGCGACCTCCCTGCTGCCCGAGGGGCGGCGGCCTCCTGCCGCCGTCCGCCGAGGCCGCCCACCCCGGGCGGCCTCTGCCCGTCAGCCGGGCGGACTCCACCCGGAGTCCGCCCAGGCCGCCCGCAAGGGGGCGGCCAGGCCCCGCCGGGCGGACTCCCCCTGGAGTCCGCCCAGGCCGCCCGCTAGGGGGCGGCCCCGGCTCCTGCCGGGCGGACTCCCCCTGGATTCCGCCCAGGCCGCCCGCTAGGGGGCGGCCCCGGCTCCTGCCGGGCGGACTCCACCCGGAGTCCGCCCAGGCCGCCCGCTAGGGGGCGGCCCCGGCTCCTGCCGGGCGGACTCCACCCGGAGTCCGCCCAGGCCGCCCGCTAGGGGGCGGCCCCGGCTCCTGCCGGGCGGACTCCACCCGGAGTCCGCCCAGGCCGCCCGCTAAGGGGCGGCCCCGGCTCCTGCCGGGCGGACTACACCCGGAGTCCGCCCAGGCCGCCCGCTAGGGGGCGGCCCCGGCTCCTGCCGGGCGGACTCCACCCGGAGTCCGCCCAGGCCGCCCGCTAGGGGGCGGCCCCGGCTCCTGCCGGGCGGACTCCACCCGAGTCCGCCCAGGCCGCCCGCTAGGGGGCGGCCCCGGCTCCTGCCGGGCGGACTCCACCCGGAGTCCGCCCAGGCCGCCCGCTAGGGGGCGGCCCCGGCTCCTGCCGGGCGGACTCCACGCGGAGTCCGCCTAGGCCGCCCGCTAGGGGGCGGCCCCGGCTCCTGCCGGGCGGACTCCCCCTGGAGTCCGCCCAGGCCGCCCGCTAGGGGGCGGCCCCGGCTCCAGCCGGGCGGACTCCACCTGGAGTCCGCCCAGGCCGCCCGCTAGGGGGCAGCCCCGGCTCCAGCCGGGCGGACTCCACCCGGAGTCCGCCCAGGCCGCCCACTAGGGGGCGGACCCGGCTCCTGCCGGGCGGACTCCACCCTGGAGTCCGCCCAGGCCGCCCGCTAGGGGGCGGCCCCAGCTCCTGCCGGGCGGACTCCACCCGGAGTCCGCCCAGGCCGCCCGCTAGGGGGCGGCCCCGGCTCCTGCCGGGAGGACTCCACCCGGAGTCCGCCCAGGCCGCCCGCTAGGGGGCGGCCCCGCTCCTGCCGGGCGGACTCCACCCGGAGTCCGCCCAGGCCGCCCGCTAGGGGGCGGCCCCGGCTCCAGCCAGGCGGACTCCACCTGGAGTCCGCCCAGGCCGCCCGCTAGGGGGCGGCCCCGGCTCCTGCCGGGCGGACTCCCCCTGGAGTCCGCCCAGGCCGCCCGCTAGGGGGCGGCCTCCGGCCTGCCGGGCGGACTCCTCCCGGAGTCTGCCCAGGTCGCCCGCTAGGGGCGCCCTCCAATTCTCTGCAGGTGGGTCCTTCCGATTTCTTCATCGCTCGATAGTGGCGGACGCAAAATCTCTGTCCGCGGCGTCCGCGCAGGTCGTCATGCTGATGTCACTGGGCCCCGCTTCTAGAAGAACTTCCCTGGGCCTATAAATAGCCCATGGTGCCTCTCATTCTGGAGAACGGATCACGCCAGACGGTTGGAGGATCCTGCAAGTCCTGCCAGCAAGCCCTGCGGACTCCGTTTTCCAGTCCGCGCAGTCCGTCATCACCTCCTCCAGCAAGCTCAGCGGACTCAGTTTCCTGTCCGCGCAGTTCTCTACAGCTCTTCAGCAGCTTGCCAGCAGACTCTGCAGACTCAGTTTCCCAGTCCTCCAGCTTGCCAGCAGACCATTTTACTTAGTCTCTGGCAGCTTCTCCCCTGCTTTCTGGCACTTCCTTCTCTCTTAGCCGCCAGCTTCTCCTTGTACCCTTTAAGTGATTTTGTTGTAAAGGTGTACTTGTAAGCTTGTAATCTCTAGCTTTTAATAAAAGGAAAGCCCGTCGCAGGAGTGGCATTTAGGCCGCGGCGGGCGAAGTGTGTTGTTGCCGCTGCTAGCGGCCCCCTCTTCTTCTCCTCTGCTCAGCAAGTCTTGCTCCTCTGCTCAGCAAGCCTTGCTCCTCTGCTCAGTAGACTTCTTCCCAGCTCAGCTCTCCTCGGCTTCCAACCTGCAAGCACAACCGTCACATTAGCCGTCTGCTCGACAGCTCCTGGTCAACCTCCTTCTCCTCTCTTGATCACCCCGCTCTGTTGGTCAAGCTTCTCTCCTCTATCCCCGCAACCCTCTTTGACAAGCCGTTTGCTCCACTCTCGAGCACTCAGAGGCTTCCTTCCTTCCCTCCTCTCCTCCTCTCCTAGCTTGTGAGATCGAACACCCCCTCCGTGTTAGCTGGCTGGTGCCCCGCGACGTTTTCGCGCATCAACATATAGAATTGGAAATGGCTAAGTAAAAAGGTGTCGACACATAGAGGTCTATGTGTCGACACAGAAAAGTAGTGTCGACACTTCAGGGAAAAGGTGTCGACACATCTAGAAAGTTGGTGTCGACACTTCAGAATATTAGTGTCGACACATGACAAGTTGTTGTCGACACAACCAAGGTAGTGTCGACACATAGTGTTTACTCAGAATTATCTAAGTAAAGTCTCGACTATGTGTCGAGTTAAGTGGTGTCGACACATAAACAAGTGTCGACACATATAATCTGTTGACTAAACTTGTGTCGACACATAGGTGTCGAGACATTATAAGTCAGTGTCGACACTATTGGGTTTCTCTATGAGGATGTCACAATGCTTGTGCACGCAGCGGAAAAATAAACATCAAGAAAAACCCAAATAGATGCAGATCGGGACATGAACGTTGAATCAAGAAGTTAGCAAAACAAGTAGGCAAAAATTACCTCGATGGCGTTGAGTCACAACTCAACGGAGATGCTCCAAATTTCTTCTTCCTGCTAGCGGCGAGTCCTACGTGGAATAATGTCCACGTTTCTGCAGAAGTCCACACGAGCGGGAGAACGTCGATCTATCCGTCGTACGGATTATCAGAAAGGAGAAGACCGCACCTTGCTTTCCCACGGACTGCTAGGTCCGCGCCAGGGATTGCAACGCCAGCGACGATCGCCGGAGAAGAGGGGGTCGACGGAGCGAACACGGCGGCGGAACTCTTCCGGCGGCGGGAATCGGGATCGGCGGAGCGAACGAGCGGAACTCTTCCATCGGGTTCGATTCACACAGCAGAGAGATTATCGCGAGCCCTATCCCGAAAACCCTAAGTGTTGTATTTATACCAAAGGTATAAATAAACCTAGGCTTATCGCTATCCGCAGACCACCCAAGAATGAGATCCAGAATCGGCGAGTATCAATCGGTGAGAGTCGGCGAGAATCGGCGAGAATCGATCAGCGAGCATCACCATGGATCGGCGAGAATCAGAGTACAATACTCGACGATTCTCGCCGATCGTCGAGCTTCACTTGATGATACACGTCGAATCTCGTCGACCGTCGAGCCGCGGTCGACGATACATGTCGAAGTCATCGATCGTCGAGAATCAACATATTGATTCTCGATGATTCTCGTCGATCGGCGAGAATCAGAGAGACGATTCTCGCCGATCGGCGGGAATCAGAAGACGATTCTCGACGAATGTTATCGACCCTCGGACGACAATCCTAACCAGCCCTCCAAGGCAACATTTGCCCAACCCGACGATCCTATAAGGCAACACTTTGCCCACAACCCCATTCAGGTCGGTGATTGGTAACCTTTACCAACACAGTCAATTATCCAACTTCTCCACATCTCTTATGTGCGACCCTGCAGGCTCATATCGCGTTGGCAGTGAGATTACATGTTTGATCACTTCCAGATCACAATGGTAACTCCAACAGACTCCCACTTGATCTCAAAAGTATCAAAGCAAAAACCTCACAAACAATGAGCGGCATCTAGCAATGCATCATTTCTCCCCAAGCAATAAGAGTTCATAACTCATAAGCCTTTATGACCAATGTATCAGCGTTGTCTTTGTCCCTTTGTCCCTTACATCCGGAAAGAACTAGAGGCATGGACCGTGTCACCCTCGTAATAGCTCAATCCAAGTTTCTTGATCCAGGACGGACTTCCAGAGAATGGTGAGTCCAATATCACATATTGACTCAACCAAGCATGGCCATGCATTTCTCAGTCCAGTTCCATCAAGGGGCCCATGGATGCAACTCCTGTCATACAGGAGGACAAATCCCATATTTGCTCACACACAAACACCCAAATGATTCGTAACATGCCCAACAACCACCCTTATCATCAACCTTTCTCAAGGAAGACTTTTGATGGCATCAAAGCACGCTCTTCCTCACTTGATGAATGATGTGACTTCAGGTCAAAGGATCACAACACCATTGTCAATTGAGACCTACTCGTGACACGATTGGATGACAATCCACAGAGTAGTCTCAGGTTGGGTCTGTCCAGTACAACTTGTTCACTAACAAGTACCCACGTGATGACTTGATATCACAATATCATGACCTGTGAGAACCGGTCATCAGTCAACACACGTGCTAGTCTTCATGTACCATCATCACTCTTAGCTTCTATGATGATACTCGACCAGGGACCTTTAAGAATGAAGCTTCAAATAAATCATGGGCTCTCACATTCAAGTCACGTACTTGATGTCCCATGGAAGCGAACATTCTAAGGGTATCTATTATGTTAACAATTAACTATCATATAGAAAAAGACATAATAAAAGAACTTGTCATTAATTGTAAAAGAAAAACTTAGGTACAATGTTCATCATATGAACAAACAGCCAACAAAATACAAGATTACATGCAACCCACAAGATTCTCGCTAGAGTTGATCATTTAGGTATCATATACCCATGTATCTAGTATGACCATCATGCTTTCTCTGCGCGAGAGGCTTTATCAGCGGATCCGCAATGTTCTCCTCAGTCGGCACTCTGCAGATGTTCACATCTCCTCGTTCGACAATCTCACGAATAAGATGAAACCGCCGAAGTATGTGCTTGGAGCGCTGATGAGATCTAGGTTCCTTAGATTATACAATTGCACCATTGTTATCACAGTAGAGAACTACGGGACCAACAATGCTAGGAACTACATCAAGCTCGCCGATGAATTTCCTAATCCATACAGCCTCCTTCGCCGCATTAGCTGCTGCAATATACTCAGCCTCAATTGTAGAATCAGCAACTGTCTCTTGCTTGGAACTCTTCCAGCTCACAGCTCCTCCATTCAGGCAAAACACAAAACCTGACTGAGACTTGAAGTCGTCTCTGTCAGTTTGGAAGCTAGCATCTGTGTAACCACTTACAACGAGCTCTTCCTCTCCACCATACACCAAGAACACATCCTTAGTCCTTCTCAAGTACTTCAGGATATTCTTGACTGCAATCCAGTGACACTCACCGGGGTCTGACTGATACCTGCTAATCATGCTCAAAGCAAAGGAGACATCGGGTCGAGTACATAACATCGCGTACATGATTGATCCAATTGCCGAAGCATATGGAATCAACTTCATGTGGTCCTTATCTTCACAAGACTTTGGACACTGGTCCTTAGAGAGATTCACACCATGAGACATGGGCAAAAATCCTTTCTTGGACTCAAGCATGTTGAACCGCTTCAACACCTTTTCGATGTACGTACTCTGGGTCAAACCCAGCAACTTCTTCGATCTATCTCTATAGATCTTAATACCGAGTATATAAGTCGCTTCACCCAAATCCTTCATTGAAAAGCAGTTCCCTAGGTTGTTCTTAACAACTTTCAGGGTAGGAATGTCATTCCTAATCAACAGTATGTCATCTACATACAATATCAGGAAGACAACAATGCTCCCACTGATTCACTTGTAAACATAAGGCTCATCTTCATTCTTGATGAAACCAAACTCTTTGATTTTCTCATCAAAACGAAGATTCCAACTTCGAGAGGCCTGTTTCAGTCCATAAATGGACTTATTCAGCTTGCATATTTTAGTGGCTTCATCTGGGGATACAAAACCCTCGGGTTGTGTCAAATACACTTCCTCAAGGAGGTTTCCATTAAGGAAAGCCGTTTTGACATCCATCTGCCAGATCTCGTAGTCATAATACGCAGCAATAGCAAGCAATATCCTAATGGACTTTACCATGGCAATAGGGGAAAAGGTCTCATCATAGTCAATACCATGAATTTGCTTGAAACCCTTAGCCACCAGTCGCCCTTTGAATGTCTGTACATTCCTATCCATGTCGGTCTTCTTCTTGAAGACCCACTTGCACCCTATGGGTCGTACCCCTTCAGGTGGTTCCACCAAGTTCCAAACTTGGTTTGCATACATGGAGTCCATTTCGGATTTCATAGCCTCAAGCCATTTGTCGGAGTCCGGTCCATTCATAGCCTCTTGGTAGGTTGCTGGTTCATCATCATGATCCATAAGCAACACATTACCTATTTGAGACACGAGAAATCCATATCTCTCAGGCTCAAACCTCGGTCTACCAGATCTATGTAGGACTTGTGTTCCTTGAGCAGGTTCTCTAGCTACAACATCTTGTAGTCCTGTCTCAGAATCCAATTCCGGTTCATTCACTACATGTGGTTCTTGAACTTCTTCAAGCTCTACCTTTTCAGTCTTTCTTGATAAGAACTCTTTCTCCAAGAAGACACCAGTCTTTGCGACAAACACTTTGCCCTCAGACGGTAGGTAAAAGTAATACCCTTTTGTTTCCTTAGGATATCCCACCAGATAACATTTATCCGATTTAGGTTCCAGCTTGTCAGGCATTTGACGTCTCACGTATACCTCACAGCCCCAAATTTTAATGAACGATATACTAGGACGCTTCCCAGTCCATATCTCATATGGTGTCTTCAGAACCGTTTTCATTGGAGCGCGATTCAATGTCATTGCAGCAGTCTCTAAAGCAAAACCCCAAAAGGAAACAAGCAAGTCTGCATGACTCATCATCGAACATACCATGTCTAACAGAGTACGATTTCTCCTCTCAGACACACCATTATGTTGTGGTGTTCTAGGTGGAGTGAGCTGTGATACAATACCACACTCTTTCAGATGATCACGGAACTCATGACTCAGGTATTCGCCACCTCGATCAGATCGGAGTGCTTTAACCCTTTTACCCAACTGGTTTTCTACTTCATTCTTGAACTCTTTGAACTTTTCAAAGGTCTCGGATTTGCACTTCATAAGATACACATATCTGTATCTACTGAAATCATCAGTAAATATAACAAAGTAAAAATACCCACCTCTAGCCATGGAACTCATGGGTCCGCATACATCACTATGTACAACACCCAAAAGATCCTCAGCCCTCTCAGTATAACCAGTGAAAGGAGCTTTAGTCATCTTGCCTAACAAATAAGATTCGCATCGCTCAAATGATTCATAATCAAATGAGTCCAAAAGTCCATCTCTATGGAGCTTGGATATGCGCTTCTCGTTGATATGGCCCAAACGACAATGCCAGAGATACGTAGGGTTTGAGTCATTTGTTCTTAGTCTTTTATTGTTTTCTACATTATAGATCAGATGGTCCAAGTTCAAAATATAAAGACCATTAAACAATTGGGCTACAGCATAACAAACATCATTCTTAAATATAGAATAACAATTGTTCTTAATTATAAAAGAAAATTCAATCATGTCCAAACTTGAAATAGATATAATGTTTCTAGTTATGGCCGGAACAAAATAACAATTATCAAGTTCTATTACAAGCCCACTGGGCAAAGAAAGATGATAAACCCCTACGGCTACAGCAGCAACTCTTGCTCCATTGCCGACGCGGAGGTCCACCTCCCCTTTACCCAGTAATCTTCTCCTTCCCAGTTCCTGCACATTTGTACAAATGTGAGAACCACATCCGGTATCCAATACCCAAGATGAAGGAGCAGAAAGGTTTATCTCTATAACGTAAACATTTGAAGCGGAAGTCATACCTCCCCTCAATTTCTGCAGACCCTCAATGTACGAAGGACAGTTTCTCCTCCAATGACCAGACTTGCCACAGTGGTGGCATTTCCCTTCCTTCACCGTGCTTTTCTTTTTCATCAGTGCAGAAGACTTGGGCTCAAGAAATGACTTAGGTCCTACCTTTGTCATCTTAGAACTCTTGGCCTTGCCCTTGCCCTTATGCACCATCAGTATGGGGCTGGCAGGCTTGGCCTTCTTCATATTGATTTCGGCAGTTCTCAACATACCTAGGAGTTCGGGCAGTGTCTTGTCTATTTCATTCATGTTATAGTTCAAGACAAACTGCTCATAACTGTCCGGCAACGATTGCAGGATCAGATCCGTGGCCAACTCTTGACCAAGAGGAAAACCCAGCCTTTCAAGGTTCTCTATATACCCAATCATCTTGAGTATGTGAGTCCCTACTGAGTCTCGAACTCCCATCTTGCACTGAAACAACGCTTTTGTGATGTCGAACCTCTCTTGACGAGCCTGCCCTTGAAACATTTTCTTGAGATGCTCGTCAATCTCCTTGCATCCCATGTTCTCATGTTGCTTTTGAAGCTCAGAGTTCATGGTGGCAAGCATAAGGCATTCGACATCCAAAGCATCGTCAGTATACTTCTTATAAGTATCCTTCTCAGCACGGGAAGAGTTCCCGGTCGGCACCTCGGGGGCTTCTTCTTCCAAGACATAGAGCTTTCGCTCTTTCCTGAGAACAATTCTCAGGTTCCTGTACCAGTCCATATAATTAGTCCCACTGAGCTTATCCTTCTCAAGGATGGCTCTCAGAGACAATGTGGAGTGTGAAACACTTGCCATGGAATTCTACAAGAATTTATGCAGAATAAAATCAGTACCAAAATTTCAAATACAATTTATTTTAATTTGGACTTCAATTAAAATACTCCCACTATTTTATTCGAAATGATAGCCCTCACTAACAATTCGGAGAGTTCATGCGAGCTACTCTCTTAGTGGACAAGATCCGTATTTCACCAACACAATGAGTCCGCTTTGGCGTTCCTCTCACGATGCGGTTATTTAGGTAGGCAACGCTTGCCAATTGCATCCTCATGCAATTCTTGTATGGTTGGTGAATAACTCCTTATTCGCATCCATCATATGGTGCATGCCAACCCTATGCCTCTAGGCACTCAACCTTTGAGGTCACCTAGTTAAGTATGACCCGATGTCGACAGTGGGATATGCACCTTGCTTTGGCAAGCCCACACTTCATCGATCGAGGCAGGAAGAGTGTCATCCATCGGAAGGCATCCGAACACTTAATATTAGATGAAGGGATTTTCAATTATAGGTTAACATTTAACCATGATCAACATTTGATCATTGCGCACATCCAAAGAAAAACAATTCTAAACCACATGCATCCCTTATGTGCACATCCTAACACCATCAACAATTGATAGAAGGAAGGGATAAATCTGAACATCCGGAAACTTCCAAATCCTCAGATTTACATGCATTGGACAAAGGCAAAGACAACTCAACTTAAAGCAGTAGACAAGCTCATCTCTCTTTGTTGGATTCAAACTCCAAAACAAAATTGAGGGATGGTTACTGCTAAGAAGATCAGAATTTCTAACAATTAGAAATTCCACGCAATTCCAGAGGTTCTTGGCGGGGAACCAAGACTAAATCTAGGCATTTAGAACACTTCTAAATCCCTAGGTTTACACGCACTGGAATAACAAACTTCCAAAACAACGATCATGGCCGTAACCTCGCTTTGATACCACTGTTGGGTTTCTCTATGAGGATGGCACAACGCTTGTGCACGCAGCGGAAAAATAAACATCAAGAAAAACCCAAAGAGATGTAGATCGGGCCATGAACGTTGAATCAAGAAGTTAGCAAAACAAGTAGGCAAAAATTACCTCGGTGGCGTTGAGTCACAACTCAACGGAGATGCTCCAAATTTCTTCTTCCTGCTAGCGGCGAGTCCTACGTGGAATAATGTCCACGTTTCTGCAGAAGTCCACACGAGCGGGAGAACGCCGATCTATCCGTCGCACAGATTATCGGAAAGGAGAAGACCGCACCTTGCTTTCCCACGGACTGCTAGGTCCGCGCCAGGGATTGCAACGCCAGCGACGATCGCCAGAGAAGAGGGGGTCGACGGAGCGAACACGACGGCGGAACTCTTCCGGCGGCGGGAATCGGGATCGGCAGAGCGAACGAGCGGAACTCTTCCGTCGGGTTCGATTCACATAGCAGAGAGATTATCGCGAGCCCTATCCCGAAAACCCTAAGTGTTGTATTTATACCAAAGGTATAAATAAACCTAGGCTTATCGCTATCCGCAGACCACCCAAGAATGAGATCCAGAATCGGCGAGTATCAATCGGCGAGAGTCGGCGAGAGTCGACGAGAATCGACGAGAATCGATCAGCGAGCATCACCATGGATCGGCGAGAATCAAAGTACAATACTCGACGATTCTCGTCGATCGTCGAGCTTCACTTGATGATACACGTCGAATCTCGTCGACCGTCGAGCCGCGGTCGACGATACATGTCGAAGTCGTCGATCGTCGAGAATCAGCATATTGATTCTCGACGATTCTCGTCGATCGGCGAGAATCAGAGAGACGATTCTCGCCGATCGGCGGGAATCAGAAGACGATTCTCGACGAATGTTATCGACCCTCGGACGACAATCCTAACCAGCCCTCCAAGGCAACATTTGCCCAACCCGACGATCCTATAAGGCAACACTTTGCCCACAACCCCATTCAGGTCGGTGATTGGTAACCTTTACCAACACAGTCAATTATCCAACTTCTCCACATCTCTTATGTGCGACCCTGCAGGCTCATATCGCGTTGGCAGTGAGATTACATGTTTGATCACTTCCAGATCACAATGGTAACTCCAACAGACACTTATTGCCAGTGTCGACACAATTTAAGTTAGCTGCCCGCCTTTTCATCTTCAAAATTAGAAAGGTATAAATAGGGTTTTGCCTTAGTCTGTCGACACGCTTTCAAAAGTTTCGAGACCAAAACTTGTGTGTCGACACCTCTCTTCTCTCCAGTCAAATTCATCAAACCCTAATGGCGCCAAAGCTTGAGGAGAACGTCAACGAAGGCTACGAGCTGGTGCGCAATGCTTTTGATAATGCCGACCAAGAAATCAAGACTGTAGTAACCCTAGTAGCCGACTCAGGGTTAGAATATCTTGTTTCAGAGCCAACAAAAATTTGGAAGAAGGAAGTCTTGGAATTCCTTAATGGAGCTAAGGTAGACGACACTGGATTGAAGATCAAATCCAGGGTTCATGGTGAAAGAGTAAAGGTCTCTCCAAAAAGTCTGAGGAAAGTACTGCAGTTACCAAGAACTAAAGAAGAAGATGAAGTTACTACTTCAAAGACCAGGGAAGCTCTAACTTGGTGTGGACTAGATTCTCAGATGAAGATTGGTTCAGTCTTCAATAGAAAAGGAATGAATAGTCAGGGGAAATTTGTAACAACCCCATCCATTCATATGATATATTCTAGAAGGTCCGGCCGGGGCCCCACAGGATATACCACAAAACAGTCGGTGAAGGTACAGAATGATACCAGAGTAGCGCATCGCACCTATCACAAGCATTCTAGCGGAAGCCTAAACTACTTGAACTCCTCATGAATGTCCAAACATAAAACTCCACATTTTATATATATAGGAATGTCTTACAACATGTCACAAGAGTTGGCCTTATGGCCTTACATGGCTTTCAAACAGTGGCCTAAACAGATTGGCGCGCAGGCCGGCCACAATAAAAGAAAACACACAAAAGAACACACTTAGCCTTCGAGGGCTAACAGTAGCAGCAGCAGCAACACCAGCAGGAGCATCAACCTCTATGCGTCCCGCTCGGCTCTCCAGCACCTGTGCAAGGACAATCCACCCAACGGTGGCAAACAAAAGCAACGGTCAGCGTTCAGCTGACCAAATTATAACGACCCTACCCCTTCTCTCGGGGCAGGGGTATTTTTCCCTGCAGGCATATCATATCACAAGTATGGCAAGCTATATCATCAAAAGGTGCTTTCACGCACACAAGCCATCACAACCGTTCGCCACCCGGCCCAACGGTCCGTGCACTCAGGGCACATTCTTGGTGTTCTGGCAACCTCTTGCCCACCACCGTATCAGGGTTATCACCCAACGGTAAATCTCTTGAGCATTTACTCCATGGCGTGCAGCCGGAGTTAGTCTTCGGACACCAGGATGGCCCGTAGCCCCCCATTGTGTCATGGCGCGCAGGCCGAAGACTCTTGCTATGCGCTCCAACAGACCGCACTTTTTGGTCTCACGTCAGACGGACATAGCGCAGGTCGGATCCTCCACCCCCGTTGCTCAAATCGCCTTGCCTTCTCCGAGTACAGCGTACTCATGGCTATATCAAAGGCGCGGGTCGGTCTCACCAATCCTGTTCTTGGCATTCAAGCCTAGGTATTTCACTATACCCATTTCCTCACAGCAACAGCGGTTCTTTCCTGGGCACACCAGTACTTCCTGTGACTCTCTCCACAGGTGGACACCGCATATGCACAAATGTCAGGGGTCTTTCCTGGGCACACCAGTACTTCCTGTGACTCGCTTCACAGGTGGACACCCTATGACATCAAGCATCACAAAAGGGCCTTTCCTGGTCCCACCAGTACTTCCTGTGCCTCATTCACAGGTTGGACCCAAAACATCACATGGCTATTTTTCCTGGGCTACCACCCCAGTACTTCCTGCTACTCCTTTTCGCAGGCATAACCCATAGACTCCGTACACTACACGTTATCACAGAGTCTTCTCCGGTTCGTATGCAACATCACCAATCCAGACCAACCTGTCCAGATGGGCTTCACACAGCATGCCTCTTCCGTACTCCATTTCCGGATCTATATGCACAACAAAGGGGATTTCAAGAATCACCCAAACGACTCCCAAAAGCAGCCACCTCTTGGTGGGGGAATCAAAAGATATGCCAAAACGGAAGCCTTCACATGGATAGGAAGAAAAGTCGTTACCCTTGACGATCGCTTCGGTGCCATGGCCTCCAAGCTAGCTTGCAAGACTCGCAAGATCGTTTCCTCTACAACGCTGGCTTCGGATCTCTCGTCGGTAAACCGCAGCACCACCAGCAGCAGCCCCCTTTCTTCTTCCTCCTCCTTTTTCTCTCTCTTTCTCTCTCTTGAAGAAAGGTGAAGGCCAAAGCAAAGTGAGAAATCATCTTCTGATTTCGGCCCTTAAGGAAAAAGAAGAAGAAGCTTCAGCCCTTGGATCCAGAATGAAGGAATGGACGGCCACGATTCTGCCAAAAACACATATTTTGACCCGACACGTCCTCGAACACGGCCGTGTGCCATGTCGTGTGCCTCAAGCGGTGGTCAACCGACTTATCCAAACCAGTGACACGCCCACGGGCCACGCCCGTGTCATTGGCCGTGTCACCAACACGCCTTCAGACACGCCCGTGTCTGTGGCCGTGTACCTGGGGAAAAAAATCCCAAATCATCCCGAGACTTCACACGGCCTGTGACACGCCCGTGTCCCAGGCCGTGTGCCCAGACACGACACAAAGACACGCCCTGTCGAAATCTTCGGCGGGCTGAGTTCGTCGCCTGATTTGACACGCCATGTGACACGCCCGTGTCACATGCCGTGTTCAACACTCGATACTCACTTCTCGACACTCGACGATCGTCGAGTAAAAATCGTCGAGCCTGTGACACGGCCTGGAACACGCCTGTGTGCCTCAAGCGGTGGTCAACCGACTTATCCAAACCAGTGACACGCCCACGGGCTACGCCCGTGTCATTGGCCGTGTCACCAACACGCCTTCAGACACGCCCGTGTCTGTGGCCGTGTACCTGGGGAAAAAAATCACAAATCATCCCGAGACTTCACACGGCCTGTGATACGCCCGTGTCTCAGGCCGTGTGCCCAGACACGGCACAAAGACACGCCCAGTCGAAATCTTCGGCGGGCTGAGTTCGTCGCCTGATTTGACACGCCATGTGACACGCCCGTGTCACAGGCTGTGTTCAACACTCGATACTCACTTCTCGACACTCGACGATCGTCGAGTAAAAATCGTCGAGCCTGCGACACGGCCTGGGACACGCCCGTGTCCTGGGCCGTGTGCCTCCTCTCGACGCATCGCCGAGAGCAAAAATCGTCGATACAAAGCCCAATCGTCGACACAACCTCGACACGCCCTGCGACACGCCCATGTCGCAGGCCGTGTCAACTGACACGCCCTGGGACACGCCCGTGTCCCAGGACGTGTCACCCAAAAAATGTCTGTTTCTGCACTTTGGGCTGTTACAATCCTCCCCTCCTACAAGAAATTTCGTCCTCGAAATTTAGAGACAGAAAAGTAACAGAAACCAGCAAGAAAAATGTTACAACATCTAACATTTTATGTTACAACATTCTCGATATAAGTTATAGAAACAACTCAGGGAACTCTTCTCGCATGGTTTGCTCGCGCTCCCATGTCAGCTCTTCACGGCCGCAGTTGTCCCATCGGACTTTTACCATACCGACCGTCTTGTTCCGCAACTGTTTTTCGGCTCGATCTTCGATCTGAACGGGTCTAACTCTCGTTGTTAGCCCATACTCCACCGGCACCCAATCATTCACGATCACTTGAGCTGGATCTTTCACGGCCTTCCGAAGCACCGAGATGTGAAAGACATCATGTAACCCACCCAAGTCCGCCGATAGAGCTAGCCGATAAGCCGCTTCGCCAACTCGCTCAACCACTTCAAAAGGACCCAAATATCTTGGACTCAACTTTTTCAATCGTCGAATCCTGGAGACACCTTTGAATGGCTTGATCTTCAAGTAGACCCAATCGCCAACCGCAAACTCTACGTTCCGGTGCTTGGCGTTGTAGTACTTCGCTTGTCGATCTTGAGCAATAAGCAATCTCTCTCGAATAGTCCGAATGGTTGAGTTTGCTTCATCCACCTCATTTGGTTTAACAACCCGGGATTCACCCGCTTCTACCCAAGCCAAGGGAGTACGACACTTCCTTCCATATAGGGCTTCATATGGTGTCATTCCAATGCTTGCTTGGTAGCTGTTATTATATGCAAACTCGACCATATAGAGATGATCTTCCCATCTCTTTCCAAAGTCAAGGGCGCACATTCGGAGCATGTCCTCCATTGTTCTGTTGGTACGTTCAGTGTGGCCATCTGTTTGGGGATGAAAGGCCGTACTGAAAGTCAATTTCGTGCCCAACAGTCGGTGAACTAGCCTCCAATCATTTGACGTGAATCGCCCATCTCGATCACTTACGATGCTCCGAGGAACACCGTGAAGACGCACAATCTGATCAACATATAACTTGGCCAAATATTCAACTGAATCATCCCGTCTGTTCGGGAGAAAATGTGCTACTTTTGTTAGCCGGTCAACTATCACCCAAATGGAATCATTTCCTCGCTGCGATCTTGGCAACCCATGCACAAAATCCATGGAAATATCATCAAATTTCCACACTGGGATCGGCAGTGACTTCAAATAACCGCCCGGCTTTTGGCATTCCGCCTTCACCATCGCACATGTTTGACATTTGGCTACATACAGGGCAACATCTTTCTTGAGCCCTGGCCACCAGAAAAGCTTCTTCATATCGTTGAACATCTTTGTGCTCCCGGGGTGAATGGAATACTTGGTATAATGTGCTTCATACATCAGTTTTTCCCTCAACTTCCCCACATTCGGGACGCACAAACGGCCCTCTTTGCGCAAAAGACCATCAATCCAGGTGAATTTGCACTCTGGCCCTTTATTCACATAGTGTAAGAGATCTTCATCCAACTCCGTTGCCCGTCGAACTCGGTCCGCAAGGTCACATTGCACCTCGGTCCAGTTCAAACATGCAGTGGGAATGGAATTTTTGTCAACACAATAGATCTCCAATGCTTCCAACTCCTGGATAAGACGTTCATCATGCCTTTGCAACCAATTTGCTCTAGCCGGAACTCGCCGACTCAAGGCGTCCGCGACAACATTCCCCTTCCCGGGTGTATAGTGAATCTCGAAAGTGTAATCCCCAAGGAACTCCAACCACCTTCGTTGTCGCATGTTCAACTCTTTTTGCTCCAATAGATACTTTAGGCTCTTATGATCAGTATAGATCTCTACCTTCACGCCATAAAGGTAGTGTCGCCACAACTTGAGTGCAAAAATCACCGCCGCTAGTTCCAAATCATGGACGGGATAATTTCGCTCGTGCACCTTCAATTGGCGTGAGCCATAAGCAATCACCTTTCCGCTCTGCAGAAGAACGCAGCCTAAGCCGCTTCCTGAGGCATCACTATAAATCACAAATCAATCGGTTCCACATGGCGAAGACAACACCGGCGCCGTGGTCAACCGAACCTTCAGCTCTTCAAAAGCTCGTGCGCACTCTGGCGTCCAAACGAACTTCTGATCCTTTCGCGTCAGTATGGTTAGCGGCAAAGCGATCCGCGAGAAATTCTCCACAAATCTTCTATAGTAGCCCGCAAGTCCAAGGAAACTCCTGACCTCGGCCACGGAAGACAATATTGGCCATTCTTGTATGGCTTTTATCTTCGCTGGATCCACTGCAATGCCTGCTCCACTCACCACATGGCCCAAAAATGCCACTGACGATAGCCAAAACTCGCACTTCGAGAACTTGGCATAGAGCTGATTTTGCCTCAACGTGTTCAACACCAACCGCAAGTGAATCTCATGCTCAGCTTTGGACTTCGAGTATACCAGGATATCATCAATAAACACTATCACAAACAGATCCAGGTACTCACTAAAAATACGGTGCATCAGATCCATAAACACCGAGGGCGCATTGCACAATCCAAAGGGCATGACTGTGAACTCATAGTGCCCATAACGCGTTCCAAATGTGGTTTTGGGAATGTCACCTTCCCGAATTCTTAACTGGTAATAACCAGACTTCAGGTCCAACTTTGAATAGACGGTAGATCCCACCAGCTGATCGAATAACTCATCAATCCGAGGTATAAGATACTTATTCTTCTCGGTCAGCTTATTCAATTCACGGTAATCGATACACAACCGTAACCCACCATCTTTCTTCTTTACAAACAGCACAGGCGCGCTCCAAGGTGACATACTTGGGCGGATATAGCCTTGCTCTAGCATTTCTTGTAGTTGAACCTTCAACTCAGCCATCTCTTTAGGCGCAACGCGATATGGCGAGCGGGCCACGGGTTTCGCACCTGGCACCAATTCAATTGTGAAGTCAATCTCCCGCTGGGGTGGTAGCCCAGGGAGATCCGTGGGAAACACATCTGTAAATTCTGCCACAATCGGAACCTCACACAAAGTGGCCTTAGGCTCAACAGCCTGAATTAGTGCAAAGTAACACTCCGCACCCTTCCGAACAGCTTTGACTACTTGGAGTGCAGACATCAACGTCCCGCTGACTCCTCGCATACCCGCGAACTTGGTCTCCTGTTCGGTATTCTGGCCCAATGTGATTTCTTTGGACTGACAATCAATCATAGCATGCTGCTCCGCAAGCCAATCCATCCCAAAAATCACATCGAATTCCGATATTGGCAAAACAAATGCGGTTAAACAAAAATCCCAACTTCCGAACTGAACTGCCACATCGCAAGCTTGATCCGCAAGCATCCAACAACCATTCGGCAACACCACTCTGACGATATCTGTCTTTGCACGACTGGGTATCCCAAGCCGCGTAAGAAACTCACGAGACAGAAAAGAATGTGATGCACCTGTATCAAATAGTGCTCGCGCCAGCGTGTCCCGAATCATCACAAAGCCTATGACAAACATGTCACACACACAAACCACAAACATAGGGGTACTAAGCTAAGCATACAAACAATCGCATATGCAAAACAAACTCATACCTGTGACAACATCACTCTGCTTGATGGCCTCCTGCAGGCCAATATTGTAGACTCGGGGTTGCGCCTGCGAGGCAGAGGAATCCACCACCGCCTTTCCTTTTTCCGCATAAGATGCTCCCGCCTTCTTTTCACTCTTCGGCGGCATCCGACAATCTCGCGCAATATGCCCCATCCTACCACAATTGAAGCAGGTACGAGTTTCTGGCTTGGAGGTTGCCCCTGATGTTGCTCCCGATGCAACTGATGAAGGAGCTTGTCCACTAGGCTTGGACTTCTTACCCCATCTCTTCTTATAAAATGATTTTCCCGATCGGGGCGCCTTCCATTCCGGTTGCGTCACAGCCAAAGCTCTCTTCCCTTGCACCCTCTTCATATCCTTCTCCAACGCGGTCGCGGTGTCAACCAATGCTTGGAAACCTTGGTTCACAGAACTGGACACAAGGAACCTCAGCTCGTCCCTCAGTCCTTCATAGAACCTGTTGGGTATTGTATCCACAATGTACCTGATTTGACGAAGCTCCTGGACAAGCTAAGGTGAATAGACTATGTATTTGATAAACCTTTTCTAGTTGTGCTTGTTGTTTTTCCACGCTAAGTGCACACCAATGTCAGGGTGCAGTAGGTCAATATACACGGGCCTGCACGACGTAATCCCTCGTTGAGCAGATCAGTGTGTTGGCCTACGTGTACTCTCTCTATTGGAGTGCACTTATTTTCAAGCACAGGGCCGCTCATATGCAAGAGAAGACAAGGAGCATGGAGGGTCAAGGAGCAGCTCCTAGGTGGAAGACGAGAAATCGTCCAAGGCAAATTCGACGAGAATCACCAAGTGATTCTCGCCGAATCGGCGAGAATCACTTGGTGATTCTCGCCGAATCGACGAGAATCATCAGTGATTCTCGCCGACTTCTTCTGGCCATCTCAAAATGGTGCCAAGTAAGATTCGGCGAGAATCACTTGTAATTCCCGCCGAACCAGTGGTCAAGCAGCCCATGAACACAAAGTCCAATTCGTTGAGAATCGACAAGAGATTCGACGAGAATCACAAACGACTCTCGACGAATCGTCGAGAATCACTTGGTGATTCTCGCCGATTCGTCGAGAATCGTCTGCGATTCTCGCCGATTTTGACTTGGCGTTTTCTCAGCTTATTCCCTGAACCGGATTCTGCCGCTGTTTAAAATCTGGACCGGGATTTGGGGACTATCTCTGTGGGTCCCACAAACGGTCTTATTGGGGGTAGCTACAGTATAAATATCTGGGTATCTTGAACAGTAATAACACACAGAAAAATACGCGAGCTCACGGAAACCCTAAAATCGCGAAATCCTTCCGCCGCCTCCGTCGCCGCTCGCGCAAGTCCGTCGCCACCGATAGATCTTCTTCCCTATCTCCGGCGATAGTAGCTTAGCAAGGCTCGAGTCTCACGCGTCTATCCAGAGATCCCTTGTCTCTCGATTTGTTGATCGGAAACACTTCCCATCCGAATCGATCGAGACGACCGATCCTCGTGTGACCGTTGGTAGACCGAGCTTGCTTCGCAACGAAGTTTGGATCTCCAAGTTCAGCAGCTGCTCTTCTTCGTAGCCGCCGATCCCGAAGCTAGCCGCCGCTCGTGTGCCGCCGCCGGTTCCGGGGAGATCTTCTCCAAGCAAGACCAAGGTCGTAGACTCTTCATCGACTTCAAGAACACGTCGTCGACCAAAGAGGAACACCGGTGTCTCCAAGAGAAGTTTGTATCACGTGTACATTCTACTTTTATTTTATTGTAAAGGAACTTTTGTTCCGCGGTGTAAGGGTTGGGTGCAACCCGATTTGTGTGAGTGTTGACTCTCACGTGTGGAAGGGCTCCTTCCGTTAGTGAAGGGATTGGATTTCAATCCCGTTGGAGAAGTGACCGAGTCGTCCCTTGTTGGGGAGATAGGTCGAAGGGGGAAAGTGGATGTACCCAAGTCGGGGAACCACTATAAATTTGCTGTGTATTCTGTGTTCTGTGTTTGTTGCTTTTATTGTGCAGGTACATCTGTGAATTCCGCAAAAGAACCACACGTCACCTATTCCCCCCCCCATAGGTGCACATAGCCGACACTAGGTGGACTTTCAAGTGGTATCAGAGCCAGGTTCCTCAACAAAAAGGCTAACACCTTGAGGTGAATCCTGCCACTAGTGTCAACAAGGAGACATACATCTACCATGGACGGACTCAAGTACTCCGGCAAAATCCCAGTATGCAACAGACTCAACTTTCCTATCTGGAAGGAAAGAATCAGGTTCTACATGGAAGCAGTGGACCCTCGACTGTTCATGATCGTGCTGGAGGGACCTTATGTCCCCACTAAGGCCTCCACCATTGATCCCACCAAGAAAGTGCCGAAAACACTCTCTGAAATGGACAAGGATGAGATGGTTCTAGTGGGCCTTGACATGAAGGCTAGAAACATCCTGGTCAGTGCAGTTGATGACTCGATGATGCAAAACTTCAGCAACTGCAAGACAGCTCAGGAGATATGGCAGTGTCTGATCATTCTGATGGAGGGCACAGATGAAGTAAGGGATGATCGGAGATCCCTCCTGAACCAGAAGTATGAGGCTTTCCGGCAAGGGCCTAAGGAAGAGATCGGAGTCACATACGAGAACTTCCTGAAGATTGTCAACGCCCTCAAGGGCTATGGAAGAGTGTTCACCAATGGTGAACTCAATGACAAATTCCTTAGGTCCCTGACTAAGGAATGGGACACAAAGATCTGCGCCATCAGAGAATTTGGCAGACTAGCAGAAACTGATCCTCAAATCCTGTTCGGGAAGCTGATCTCCTATGAACTTCAGCTGAACACCAGGAAGGCAGAGGAAGAAGCAGAGAAGGCTGCTGCAAAAGAAAAGACTGTGGCCCTAAAAGCCAGTCACTCCAGAAAAGGGAAGGGTGCGGTGTCCTACCGTGCTAGAAATAAGGAAGAAGAGGAGGACTCCGATCCATGCTCCTCCAGCTCAGAACTGTCGGAAGAGGATTTCTCCCTCATCACTCGAGAGTTCAAGAAATTCCTCAAGATGAGGAATCAAAGAAAGAGAGACGGCTCCTCTTCCAGACATCAGAAGAAAAACTACTCTTCTGACAGGTATGCATCTAAACCTAACAAACACCGTTCTTCTGATATTATTTGCTTTGGATGCAATAAGCCAGGTCACGTTGTGGCCGACTGCCATCAAAGCAAAAGAGATAAAGGGAAAGGAGAGGAGCTCATATCCTCCAGAGATAAGAAGAAGGAGCGGAGCTATATCGCCAGAAGGCCAAAGACACTAAGTGAGTCTGATTCTTCAGACTCCAGTGATGATGAAGAAGCCTACTTCGGGCTGGTGGGTCGATCGGACTCAGAAGGAGAATGCCCCCCATTCACTGGGAAGGTAAAAACTCACACCCCTCTTTCCGATTCCGACTCTGATCCTGAGTCTCAGGATGATGAACCTGAGGATGGCCCTTCGGCCCGTGAAGCTGAGCTCCTCGACAAGTATGAGCTTCTGCTCAACACTTTTGACGAGTGCCGCAAGAGACTGAAGGCTGAGAAGAAGGAAGTAAGATTCCTTAAGGGTGAGTGTGTATCCCTAAGGGAAGAGGTCACTAGCTTGATCTCTCTCAGACAGGAGCACATTGACCTAACTTCAAAGCACTCAGAGTCTTTGAAGCTCCTTGATCTCAAGCAGGAGGAAGTCAACAGATTGGAAGAACTACTTGCGGCAGAAAGGAAGATCGTACAGAGCTTTTCTATGCCTAAAACAGTGCTTCCAGTCGTTGACACCTTCTCTGCTCAGGCCAAAGGAGCTGGCTTGGGGCATGTTGGGGCATCTGGTTCTTCATCTCGGAGAAACAAGAACCAGAGGAAGAATAAGGCCGCCAAGAAGGCCTCTGCTGATGAAAAGGGGAAGGCTCCTCTTAGTCCTGTTGCATTCAGAAAGCCTGGCTTTCCTTGCAACCAACATGACTTTGAGTCAACATATGGGCATCATTTCCGGCCCTCGGTTGCAAAGCCTAAGAGCCGGTATGAAGGTTGGAACTTCCCCCGGAACTTTGGGGAGAGTGCCTTCAAGGCACCTTATGAGGAGATCCACATAGGAAGTTATGGTCCGTTCTCTAGCGGCCATAATGGAAAGCAGGCGCCAAAAGTCAAGCCTGTTATTCAGAAGGTGACAACGTCATGTGACTGCCATCACCATGAGGCCTCCACCTCCAGATCCAAGGCCCCAGCTATACCCGCTGTTCCCAGGGTAAGGCAGGAGCCTCGGAAGAGATACAACAGGTTCGACTGTTGGTGCTGTGGCAAAGTCGGTCACTTTGCCGTGGATTGCTGGTTTAATCCAAGGAACTACGAGACTCCCCATGTTAACAATGCGAGACCGACCACTCGTAGGGTTAACCAACCGAGGGGGAGTGTGCTAACCAGGAATCTAGGACCCAAGTTCGATTGGGTTCCTAAGGCAAATTAATTTTGTTTTGCAGGAATGTCCAAAGGCCACCAAAACGCCAATCTGGTATTTGGACAGTGGATGCTCCCGGCATATGACCGGGACAAGAAGCCTGCTGCGTGATTACACTCCAGTCGAGAATGGACCCAAAGTCATCTTTGGAGGGTCAGATCGAGGAGTCACCAGAGGTTATGGTATGATTTCCAACGGTATAATCTCTATCACCGACGTGGCTTATGTTGAAGGGTTAAACCATAACCTGATCAGTGTAAGTCAGTTATGTGATAAAGGTTATGACGTTAAGTTCTGCAAGGATAAATGTCTGATAATTTCACGTACCTCCTCTGAGACGGTATTATCAGGCATTAGGAGCAGAAATATCTTCTGCTTAGATTTTCTTAGTATAGATTCATCTACCCCCGTATGCCTTGTGGCAACAGGCAGTGCTTCTCTTTGTGAACAGTGGCACAAGAGATTGGCACATATTAATTATAAGACAATTAGTATGCTATTTTCTAAGAATTTAGTAAGAGATGCTCCCAGTATCAAGTGCATCAAGGATAGCCCCTGTCATGCATGTCAGATGGGCAAACAGACCCGGGCTACCTTTAGGAGCATTGCAGACAAAGACTCTTCCCGATGTCTTTACCTGCTACATATGGACTTGTTTGGCCCAATGCAAGTTCATAGCTTGGGAGGCAAGTCATATACGCTAGTGATAGTTGATGATCACTCACGGTTTACATGGGTGTTCTTTTTAAAACGAAAGTCAGATACTTTTGACATCTTCACTAATTTTGTCAAGCAGGTTCAGAACGAATTTAACTGCTCCGTGGTCAAAATCCGAAGTGACCATGGAACAGAATTCGAATCTGGTACTATGACAGAATTTTGTGAAGAACGTGGTATCTTTCATGAGTTTTCCTCCCCGCGCACTCCTCAGCAAAATGGAGTTGCGGAGAGGAGAAATAGAACTCTCATTGAGGCCTGCACGACTATGTTAAAAGATGCTTCTCTCCCGGAATACTTCTGGGCAGAGGGTGTCAATACGGCATGTCATGTACAAAACCGAGCGTTGATCAACAAACATCATCGTAAGACGCCCTACGAGCTACTGAAAGGCAGGAAACCAACCATGTCCTACTTAAGGATCTTTGGGTGCAGATGCTATGTACTAAATAATGGGAAGTATCCGCGTACTAAATTCGGTGAAAAATGCTTCGAAGGCATATTCATGGGATATAGTTCCCATAGTCGGGCATATAGGGTCTTCAATAAGAAAACCTTAGTGGTAGAAGAATCAATAAATGTTGTATTTGATGAAGGAAGCTTGCTTAACAGCAATTCTTCCAGTTGTATTCTTGAAGATGCAGGTGTTAGACTTGACCAGCTGAATCTGGATGAGACCCCTAAAGATGACGCACCCAAGTACGTCAAAGTTTCCACCTCCACGTCATCTGAAAATGTTGAAGATCAAGATGGAACAAATCTTTTAGAAGAACGAGAAGCACAAGAAGTAGCTGAAGCTCCCGACGCCAGACTTCTAGAGCTCCGTCACGCGAGGGATCATCCTAGAGAACAGATCATCGGAGATCCTCGTGTAGGCGTCAGAACTCGAAGAGGTACAACTAACGAAGTACTGCATCTCAGCTTCCTGTCTCAGGTTGAGCCAAAGAAGTTCGATGAGGCGAACAAAGATGCGGCATGGATTCTGGCCATGCAAGAGGAACTACATCAATTCGAACATTGCAAGGTTTGGACGCTGGTTCCCAGACCATACAAGCAGAATGTCATTGGCACGAAGTGGATTTTCAGAAACAAGCTGGATGAACGTGGTGTCATCATAAAGAACAAGGCCAGGCTGGTGGCTCAAGGCTACAGACAGGAGGAAGGGATTGACTTCGACCAAACCTTCGCACCAGTCGCAAGGCTCGAGGCAATCCGGTTGTTCCTGGCATATGCTTCACACAAAGGATTCACTGTCTACCAAATGGATGTAAAATCGGCATTCCTGAACGGAGAACTGAAAGAGGAAGTATACGTCGCTCAACCCCCAGGTTTTGTCGATCCTACTTATCCCAATCACGTTTATTTTCTCAATAAGGCCTTATATGGGTTGAAACAAGCTCCCCGAGCTTGGTATGAGACTTTATCTAGTTTTCTTCTTGAGAACAAGTTCTCCAGAGGCAAAATAGATAAAACATTGTTTCTCAGGGAAGTCAAAGGCAAGATTTTGCTGGTGCAAATCTATGTCGATGACATAATATTCGGCTCAACGGACAACAATCTTTGCAAAAAGTTTTCCAAACTTATGCAAGGAAAGTTTGAAATGAGCAGTATGGGAGAGCTCAAGTATTTCTTAGGCCTTCAAGTGAAACAGTCTGAGGATGGAATCTTCATCTCTCAGACGAAGTTCACAAATGAACTCCTTAAGAAATTCGGTATGGAGAGTGCAACCTCTATGAGGACTCCAATGGGATCCACCATGTCTCTGGATAAGGATGAGAAAGGTAAACCTTTCGATGAAACTAAATACAGAAGCATCATTGGATCCCTGCTCTACCTTACTGCCAGTAGACCGGATATTATGTTCTCCACATGTGTATGTGCCCGATATCAGGTGAACACTAAGGAATCTCACTATGTCGCTGCAAAGCGAATTCTAAGATACCTTAAAGGTACTCCTAATCTTGGCTTGTGGTACCCGAGGAACAATGATGTCGAGCTAATAGGCTTTTCAGATGCTGATTTTGCAGGGAGCAGGGATGACAGGAAAAGCACCTCCGGGACGTGTCAATTCCTCGGCAGGAGGCTCATCTCATGGAACAGCAAGAAACAAAATTGCGTTGCAACCTCCACTGCAGAGTCAGAGTATATCTCGGCAGGAAGCTGTTGCGCACAACTTCTTTGGATCAGAAATCAGTTGGCCGACTACAACCTTCAGTTCAAGGAAGTTCCAATGTACTGCGACTCCTCCAGTGCAATTGCCATTGCCAACAATCCGGTGTCGCACAGCCGGACGAAGCATATTGAAGTACGCTACCACTTCATTCGGGAGCACGTGGAGAACAAGGATATCTCTCTCTGTTATGTCCCCACGGACAAGCAGATTGCTGATATATTCACAAAACCCCTAGACGAGGCCAAGTTCAATCTTTTCAAGACTGAATTGGGAATGCTCAACTATGAGGAGTGAAGACTCCAGAAGCTCCAGGCTAGTGCAAGAACCGAGGGGGAGCAAGGAACTCCGCGTGTGTACAGCTGCAAGAACTGAGGGGGAGCAAAAAGTCAATCGCTACAGACCCCGCTTTGTAGAAGCCGAAAAGGGGGAGATTACCCCTCTCGGGGTCAAGGCTAAGGTGTGGCTCCAGCTTGCTTCCAAGAAAGTGGTATTGGTAAGGGATAACCACACCCAATGTTAAGTTTATGAATTTCATTTGCTTTCACTTTCATTCGCTCCATTCCCCTTAGCTTGTAGGGTTTAGGCTTCTTCAAATAGGGGGAGATTGTTGGGTATTGTATCCACAATGTACCTGATTTGACGAAGCTCCTGGACAAGCTAAGGTGAATAGACTATGTATTTGATAAACCTTTTCTAGTTGTGCTTGTAGTTTTTCCACGCTAAGTGCACACCAATGTCAGGGTGCAGTAGGTCAATATACACGGGTCTGCACGACGTAATCCCTCGTTGAGCAGATCAGTGTGTTGGCCTACGTGTACTCTCTCTATTGGAGTGCACTTATTTTCAAGCACAGGGCCGCTCATATGCAAGAGAAGACAAGGAGCATGGAGGGTCAAGGAGCAGCTCCTAGGTGGAAGACGAGAAATCGTCCAAGGCAAATTCGACGAGAATCATCAGTGATTCTCGCCGACTTCTTCTGGCCATCTCAAAATGGTGCCAAGTAAGATTCGGCGAGAATCACTTGTAATTCCCGCCGAACCAGTGGTCAAGCAGCCCATGAACACAAAGTCCAATTCGTTGAGAATCGACAAGAGATTCGACGAGAATCACAAACGACTCTCGACGAATCGTCGAGAATCACTTGGTGATTCTCGCCGATTCGTCGAGAATCGTCTACGATTCTCGCCGATTTTGACTTGGCGTTTTCTCAGCTTATTCCCTGAACCGGATTCTACCGCTGTTTAAAATCTGGACCGGGATTTGGGGACTATCTCTGTGGGTCCCACAAACGGTCTTATTGGGGGTAGCTACAGTATAAATACCTGGGTATCTTGAACAGTAATAACACACAGAAAAATACGCGAGCTCACGGAAACCCTAAAATCGCGAAATCCTTCCGCCGCCTCCGTCGCCGCTCGCGCAAGTCCGTCGCCACCGATAGATCTTCTTCCCTATCTCCGGCGACAGTAGCTTAGCAAGGCTCGAGTCTCACGCGTCTATCCAGAGATCCCTTGTCTCTCGATTTGTTGATCGGAAACACTTCCCATCCGAATCGATCGAGACGACCGATCCTCGTGTGACCGTTGGTAGACCGAGCTTGCTTCACAACGAAGTTTGGATCTCCAAGTTCAGCAGCTGCTCTTCTTCGTAGCCGCCGATCCCGAAGCTAGCCGCCGCTCGTGTGCCGCCGCCGGTTCCGGGGAGATCTTCTCCAAGCAAGACCAAGGTCGTAGACTCTTCATCGACTTCAAGAACACGTCGTCGACCAAAGAGGAACACCGGTGTCTCCAAGAGAAGTTTGTATCACGTGTACATTCTACTTTTATTTTATTGTAAAGGAACTTTTGTTCCGCGGTGTAAGGGTTGGGTGCAACCCGATTTGTGGGAGTGTTGACTCTCACGTGTGGAAGGGCTCCTTCCGTTAGTGAAGGGATTGGATTTCAATCCCGTTGGAGAAGTGACCGAGTCGTCCCTTGTTGGGGAGATAGGTCGAAGGGGGAAAGTGGATGTACCCAAGTCGGGGAACCACTATAAATTTGCTGTGTATTCTGTGTTCTGTGTTTGTTGCTTTTATTGTGCAGGTACATCTGTGAATTCCGCAAAAGAACCACACGTCACCTATTCCCCCCCCATAGGTGCACATAGCCGACACTAGGTGGACTTTCAGAACCGATTAGTCTTCCTCTGCTCATCAGTAAAAATCGAACCCGCATACCGCCCCAAGCGAGTAAACTCATGCAGGTACGCGTCAACACTGCCATCACCTTGAGTCAACCGTTGGAATTCATTTTCCATGGCGATCCGTTGAGCCACAGGAAGGTGCTTCGCTAGGAAGAGCCGGGAGAATTCTTCCATCGACACTTGGGTTAACGGACGACCCGCCAAATGATGCAACTCCATCTCATCCCACCATAAACGCGTTTCTCCTTCAAGCAAGAAGGTGGCTAAGGTAACTTTTTGATGCTCCGCCGTTCCTATCGCTGTCATCACTCGCTTGACGCGCGATAACCAATCCTCAGCCTGCGTCGGGGTTCCCGCTCCCGAGAACGTAGGCGGATGGAAACTCATAAACCGCGTTAGCTGCTTCTCAGCCGCTCGAGGAACCACATCCATGACAGGTTCAGGCCTTGCCACCACCTGTTCTGGCCTCACAGCCGCTTGTTCCTGCCTAAGTGGCTGGCCTTGGATCATGGTAAATAAGGCCTCCGCAACTAACCGCACATGTTCCGCAGACGGTGGAGGTGTAGGCACCGCGGCTGGTGCCGTACTTTCATCAGAACGCTGGGGCTCAGACGGCCCAGCTCCACTTCGTGTCACCTAAAGGTGGACAAGACACACATAGCGGATGTTCCCAAGCAAACAACACAAAATAGGAACACTCAGGTTCCTCAAACACACAAATATACATTCCTATCATGGACATTCAGGAGTTCATTCGTAGACGTTGGTGTGCACAAACACGTGCTCGCCACCCCACAAAAGAAGTCGACCACGACTTCGAGAGGGAAAGACCAAGACAACCGATACCAAAAATGTAACAACCCCATCCGTTCATATGATATATTCTAGAAGGTCCGGCCGGGGCCCCACAGGATATACCACAAAACAGTCGGTGAAGGTACAGAATGATACCAGAGTAGCGCATCGCACCTATCACAAGCATTCTAGCGGAAGCCTAAACTACTTGAACTCCTCATGAATGTCCAAACATAAAACTCCACATTTTATATATATAGGAATGTCTTACAACATGTCACAAGAGTTGGCCTTATGGCCTTACATGGCTTTCAAACAGTGGCCTAAACAGATTGGCGCGCAGGCCGGCCACAATAAAAGAAAACACACAAAAGAACACACTTAGCCTTCGAGGGCTAACAGTAGCAGCAGCAGCAACACCAGCAGGAGTATCAACCTCTATGCGTCCCGCTCGGCTCTCCAGCACCTGTGCAAGGACAATCCACCCAACGGTGGAAAACAAAAGCAACGGTCAGCGTTCAGCTGACCAAATTATAACGACCCTACCCCTTCTCTCGGGGCAGCGGTATTTTTCCCTGCAGGCATATCATATCACAAGTATGGCAAGCTATATCATCAAAAGGTGCTTTCACGCACACAAGCCATCACAACCGTTCGCCACCCGGCCCAATGGTCAGTGCACTCAGGGCACATTCTTGGTGTTCTAGCAACCTCTTGCCCACCACCGTATCAGGGTTATCACCCAACGGTAAATCTCTTGAGCATTTACTCCATGGCGTGCAGCCGGAGTTAGTCTTCGGACACCGGGATGGCTCGTAGCCCCCCATTGTGTCATGGCGCGCAGGCCGAAGACTCTTGCTATGCGCTCCAACAGACCGCACTTTTTGGTCTCACGTCAGACGGACATAGCGCAGGTCGGATCCTCCACCCCCCGTTGCTCAAATCGCCTTGCCTTCTCCGAGTACAGCGTACTCATGGCTATATCAAAGGCGCGGGTCGGTCTCACCAATCCTGTTCTTGGCATTCAATCCTAGGTATTTCACTATACCCATTTCCTCACAGCAACAGCGGTTCTTTCCTGGGCACACCAGTACTTCCTGTGACTCTCTCCACAGGTGGACACCGCACAAGCACAAATGTCAGGGGTCTTTCCTGGGCACACCAGTACTTCCTGTGACTCGCTTCACAGGTGGACACCCTATGACATCAAGCATCACAAAAGGGCCTTTCCTGGTCCCACCAGTACTTCCTGTACCTCATTCACAGGTTGGACCCAAAACATCACATGGCTATTTTTCCTGGGCTACCACCCCAGTACTTCCTGCTACTCCTTTTCGCAGGCATAACCCATAGACTCCGTACACTATACGTTATCACGGAGTCTTCTCCGATTCGTATGCAACATCACCAATCCAGACCAACCTGTCCAGATGGGCTTCACACAGCATGCCTCTTCCGTACTCCATTTCCGGATCTATATGCACAACAAAGGGGATTTCAAGAATCACCCAAACGACTCCCAAAAGCAGCCACCTCTTGGTGGGGGAATCAAAAGATATGCCAAAACGGAAGCCTTCACATGGCTAGGAAGAAAAGTCGTTACCCTTGACGATCGCTTCGGTGCCATGGCCTCCAAGCTAGCTTGCAAGACTCGCAAGATCGTTTCCTCCGCAACGCTGGCTTCGGATCTCTCGTCGGTAAACCGCAGCACCACCAGCAGCAGCCCCCTTTCTTCTTCCTCCTCCTTTTTCTCTCTCTTTCTCTCTCTTGAAGAAAGGTGAAGGCCAAAGCAAAGTGAGAAATCATCTTCTGATTTCGGCCCTTAAGGAAAAAGAAGAAGAAGCTTCAGCCCTTGGATCCAGACTGAAGGAATGGACGGCCACGATTCTGCCAAAAACACATATTTTGACCCGACACGGCCTCGAACACGGCCGTGTGCCATGTCGTGTGCCTCAAGCGGTGGTCAACCGACTTATCCAAACCAGTGACACGCCCACGGGCCACGCCCGTGTCATTGGCCGTGTCACCAACACGCCTTCAGACACGCCCGTGTCTGTGGCCGTGTACCTGGGGAAAAAAAATCCCAAATCATCCCGAGACTTCACACGGCCTGTGACACGCCCGTGTCCCAGGCCGTGTGCCCAGACACGGCACAAAGACACGCCCTGTCAAAATCTTCGGCGGGCTGAGTTCGTCGCCTGATTTGACACGCCATGTGACACGCCCGTGTCACAGGCCGTGTTCAACATTCGATACTCACTTCTCGACACTCGACGATCGTCGAGTAAAAATCATCGAGCCTGCGACACGGCCTGGGACACGCCCGTGTCCTGGGCCGTGTGCCTCCTCTCGACGCATCGCCGAGAGCAAAAATCGTCGAGACAAAGCCCAATCATCGACACAACCTCGACACGCCCTGCGACACGCCCGTGTCACAGGCCGTGTCAACTGACACGCCCTGGGACACGCCCGTGTCCCAGGCCGTGTCACCCAAAAAATGTCTGTTTCTGCACTTTGGGCTGTTACAAAATTCCTGTCTGAAATTGTTGGGAAAGTGATATTGAGCAAGCCAGGAGGGCATGACAGAGTGTCTGCCTATATGTTTAGTATTATGACAAGGATAATCTTCACTCTGAAAACTGACTGGTCTGTAGTAGTTTTTGAGAAGATTAAAGAAAGCCTAAAGAAGCCAAACTTGGGAAGGATCCTAAGTCTATATCTAGCTGGTATTATACCAGAAATTATGGGTCAAGCTGCTGGAAGCAAAATCAACCATATGAGAAAGATGGACTTGAGGATTTTCTCTAGATGGGACAGGGTGTTGACTAAGGAGATGCCAACCCCTGAGAAGATCACTTCTGAAAAGGAAACCTCACTCAAGACGAAGAAGAAGTCTGCCCCAGTGGCTCAGGATCCATCCAGCAGCTCTGAAAGTGAAGAGCAAGTTGTCTTCACACCTGATGAGCATGAAGAAGAGACTGTTGAGAAGTCTTCTGCTCAACAAGAAGTTGCTGAAATCCAGGGGGAGCTACCTCAAGCTAGCCCCATACACAAGGATCACATCCAGGGGGAGCCACTAGTTGTGGAAGAACCCACTCCTCTTGAGAGTGAGCAAGCTATAAAAACAATTCTTGAGGTAATTACTGAGCTTAATGCTTTGGTTTTTCCTATAGAAGATACTGATTTGTCTGATGTTTATCAGCAACCACAGCCTGCTAGTCAAGTCCCAGATGTTGTCATGGAAGACACATCTGCTGCAGCTCAGTTTGTATCTGATCCAGTGGTAGATGAGCCCAGAATTTCTCCAGCTCATTCTCCACAAGAATACACAATGGAAGATCTGTTCCTTAACCTGGATCAACAAGACTTTGACAAGGACAATGCTGCTGCTGAAGAGGAGAATGCTCCAATTGAGGGGGAGCAAGTAGTATATGTTGAAGAGCCTGCAAGGCAAGAAACTGAGAAGGCACCAGAAGTGCAGAAGGAGTTACCTCCAAGCCCTAAGAAGAGGGTAGACATAGCCAGCTCCTCAGCATCTGAAGATGAGGAGGCTAGAAGAGCTAAGAAACAGAAGTTTCAGGTCTTTAAAAGAAGAGCCAAAATTATAAGAGGGCCTTACAAACTGTTGCTCCACAGCCTATATCACAGCCAGCTCCAACTGTTGATTATAGTGCACTGATGGTTGCAATGCAAATTAAACTGGATGAGCACAGGCAGGCTATTGAAAAATATGTTGATGAAGGGCAAAAATCACTACAGTTTGATCTAGCCCAGGATATTAAATCCATAAGATTTGAGATGAATCTCAATAAGAAGGAGATTACTGACTGCTTCCACAAGGGTGGGAATGCAGTAGTCTATCTTGCAACTCATCAAGAAAAGATAAAGGCTCAAGTAGATGACATAGCATAGAAGCAGGGGTATGTTCTAGAGAACCAAATAAGAATGAATGACAATTTGACACAATCTCACAATGTTATTGTCACAGAAATGAAGAACATTGCTGCTGGCCTAACAACTTCTACTGCTACTGCTATGACAGCTTTTGATAAAGCACTGCAAGAGAGCTTAATTGATATTACAACTGCTATTCAAGACTCTCAGAAGCTGATCTCTGAAAAACTCCAAAGGTTAAGACCTTTCTACAGGGATGGAGTCAATTATCTCAATGCCCAAATCAGATTTCAAAAAGATGACTTAAGGGATCACATAGAAAGAGAAGTCATAAAGGGGGAGAGGGTCTTAGTCAAAGCTGGCTCTGACCATGCAAAATGGGTTTCTAATTCCATAAGAGCCACTCTTGGTTATCCTCCTCTTTGTGATGATGATAATGTAGCAGAATCTGGAATTAACGCTGCCTATCTTGGAGGTGAGCAACCAGAAGTAGCTCAAGTGTTCTATCCTCCACCAGATTTTGACATGATCCATGCTGACATACAGTCCATATATAGCCCACCTGGGGGTAAGGACAATGTCGTAATAGAGAAAGTTGTTCAGCCTATCTCTGAAGATTTACAGGAAGCCATCTTGAAGGAGCAAGCTGAAGAAGAAACCAGATTATCAAAGAAGAGGTTCAGGGAGCAAGCTGAACAAAGACCTGACTTTGAGCAGTGGAGCCCCACCTCTAGGAACATTATTTTGACTGCCTGGAAAGCTGCCAAAGACAATGTGCATGACAGGAACAAATGGTTTTCTGAGGCTGAATGGAGAAAGCATGAGACTAGGCAGGAGGCTATAGTCCAATACAGGAGAAAGGCCAAGATGGGAAAGCTACCTCCTACTGCCCAGGAGCCTAGCAAGTACTTTCCCAAGCCTTATCATTACTTTGAAAGGCAAAAGATTAAGGCTGAGGAACTTATGAAGAAAGATCTGAAAGGCAAGAAGTCTGCTGATGCTGAAGTTGCTGAAGCTCCTGTTCAAGCCAAAGTACAAGCTCGAAAAGGAATAGTGATCAAGGAGCCTGAACAGAAATAGAATTAGAATTTTCTTAAAGTTTACTATGTAATCTTTTGATGTAAAACTTTCTGTAAACTTTTTGAAATATGAATATGATAAAGTATTGGAACAATGTGTTGTGTAATAAATTTGCTATGTGTTAAATTTATTTCATAATTGTTCTGTGATGCAATCTATGTGCACATGTTTGTTTCATACATGTTTATGTTTGCCCTGCTATATATAATCCTGCTTTACATCATTTTGTAATTTTATTATAAATGGTGTATATCATTGACTAAGGGTTATGACTTCTCCAAATAGGGGGAGATTGTTGGGTACATTGGTCTAAATGTACCTGATTTGAAGAAGTCTCACCCAACTCAATGATATACATCAAAATGTATTTGATGTGTTTTGAGTTTACTTGTGCAGGCTAAGTATTTGCAGGAAAGAAGAAAAAGTTTCTAAGTCCATGTGTCGACACTCAGAGGGAAAGTGTCGACACTTAAGAAGACTTGTGTCGACACCCAGGCAAGCAGTGTCGATACTTGGAGTCATTGTGTCGATACCAGGGATGCTGAGTCAACACGAGACAGAAAGTGTCGACACAAGGAGCTGTGTCGACACTCAGTGAAGAAAAGACAGTGAAGCTGTGTCGACACTTAGCAGTTGTGTCGACACCCAGAAAAACTGTGTCTACATCAGAAAGTGTCGACACTTGGAGGCTGTGTCGACACTCAGCAAAAGTCTGCAGAGACTAAGTACAAGTGTCGACACCCAGAACAATGTGTTGACACTCAGCAGAAGAGTCAACACTTGAAGTAAGTGTGATGTAGCACACTCCCGGGAATGGGGTTAAGGCACGAAGTGGCAAGGGGGTTCCTAAGAGGAATTTCAACGAACATGTGGTGTGCGCGCAAAATTCAAAATTTCGACAGAGTTTCATTTAAAATATCGCGATCTCACAAGGGAGAATCTCCCATCCAAACCTGCACGAAACATTGACATACACTAACATCATAACCTAACCATACATCTAGCATCGCATCATAACAGTTTCCATCCACATGGAGAGTGATCCGGACTAAAGCTTTGATTCGGAAAATAGTCCAAATTCAGCCCTCAAAACAAAATCAAACGAGGATATACCAAATCCTCTTGATCCATTCGAAACCAAAGGCTAAACCAACCCCGGCTTGCAAACGTCCAAGGGGACCTATCCTTGCAAAAATCTTCGCGAAAATTCGGAAATAACGCAATATAACTTCAGATTTTTGTAAAGCAAATGAGGATCAAACTTTAGGATAAAATATGATATCAAGTTTCCACATATCTCACAATCTAAGATGAGTCATTACCCAAGTTTGAGAAGAGGAAATCGTTACCCAAAATCTGAAAATGAAGAGGAGGAAGAAGGATAACTATGGAAGAGTCGCACTTCCACGGGTCCACCGGAGTCACACCGGATGGAGAGAACCGAGCCGCCTTCTTCGGAGTCACACCGGAGGAGGTAGGAGGTCGCCGGAGTAGCAGGAACAGCCACCAAGAGGGGCGGCGGTAGCAGCCCTTTTCTGCGATTTCCAGGGGGCGGGTTCGGGTTCGGCCAGGCCGAATGGGTGCTGCTTCACACAACTCAAATTAGGTTTTTTTTTTCTCTTCAACATAATCTCTCCAACTCCTCAAACATATATATATATTATCACACACCTCTCCATCCACCCTCCATCAAAATCTAATCTAATCCTAACCACTCAAGTGTTTAATATGACATAAAACATACACTTGTAAAATAACATAAATATAAATTTTATAATTTTGAAATTTATAAATCTTAGGACTTATAAATTCAAAAAGCATTATGAATATAATATTATTTCAAAATGGAAATAACATTATATTCATTAGGACGGCGTAGGCGGCGGCGGCGACGGCGACGGCGGCGGCGGTGACGGAGGCGGCGGCGACGGAGGCGGCGGCGACGACGACAGTTGCGGCAACGGCCATCAATGTCCACGAACATGTAGCGGCGGCGAACAATGAGATCCACGTCGGAAAGAGCAAATGGCGGGGCATCCTCGCCATCAATCCTCCCCCGCTCAAAATCACTCATCCCCGATGAGTGGCCAGGGAGAGAAGAGCAGGAGACAGCAGCGTCCACAGGTAGCATAGCAAGAGCGAACATCCACGGGGCAGGACAAGCAGTGCAGGCATCCACAATAGAATAGAACCTGGGATGAGCAAAAACAGCAGGAAACCTCGTAGATGTGCCAGCATAAAGAAAAGCAATACAGATCTTACCATCCAATGCGAGAACCAGGAAACCCAGATGGAAGTGCGACACGAAAAGAATCTCACCTCTCAACCCAAGAGAAGCTGAAGTGGAAGAGAGAAACGGCGGAGGAAACCACTCGGGTGGAAACAAGATATGCAAAATTAAATCCGAAAATTTGAACCACGGCGAAACACCGATTGCATCATAAAAATCCAAAAAAATTGCGTTAAATCCAAAATTGTTGAAGATCATGAAAGGATCGGCGCTCCAACGTAATAATTTTGTTACGGAACCCGAAGGTATCCACTCGTGGGCCAACCAGACTAAATTGGAATCAACAATTCTGCAGTCAGGAGCTCTCGGAGGTGAACAGTCGTGAAAGTGACGCAACCCACCGACACTGGCATAAGGCGATGACATGTGGACGTGCAGATTGTACCAGGATGGAGGAAAAATATGTGCAATTTGATTTGATGGGTAATAATGTCGTGAGGACACCAAATCAAAAGGCACAGTCGCCGTGAGCGCACACGCAGTCGCAGACGAAGACATGTCAAAAATAAACGGCAGCGAAAAATGCGCACCACCAACTATAGATTCGTACGCTCCCGGATTTGAAAGGACGCACGTGCGATACAACTCAACATATCCAACTAGGTTCACTAACGTGTGCAGGCATGGATCATCAAAAGGTGGAGGATAAATGCGTGCGACCGGGCTTGGCAAATAAGTGTGTCTAGGGGACACCACATCAAAAATCCCCAGAGCCAAGGAAGCACTAGCAGTCCAACACAAAGCCTCACCAAACGCCACGCGGTCAGATGAACGGCCCATCCTAGGAAAAGCATAGTCTGATCTAGGAACTGGAGTGGCAGGAGCGAACGCAACAACTAACAACTCGCCCACACACATCTGTCTAGGTAAGTCTAACGAGGGAGCTAGATAAATATGCACCTCCAAATAGCTCGGACTAGAAATGACAAGCTCGGTCCCTAACAAAGCATCTAATCGAGTCAAGTGACTCAGAAGGGGAGTCGACATGGTCGATGCCGGAGGAGCTAAGTCATACTCACCGTCAAAACACGGATTTAACGTCCAAGAAAAATCCACCGGGTGCCAGCCCACCAAATCAAGAGGAAGATCAAATAGTGGATTCGTCGTTATAGAAAACTCAACTGGATCGTCATCACCTAACTCACTCTCAGATAAACATGCATCACAGGTGGACTCTTCCAACTCAGCCGAAATGCCGTCCAACCCACTAGATATGTCATCCAAGTCATAATCAGTAACGATCTCTAAAAGAGGCAAAAGCGAACCCGACAATAATTTTATTCCACATGGGGCTTCAGGCAACGGAGATAACATCAAAGTAACATCGTTCGGGTCCTCAGCGCTAACATCATCCAAAAATAATCTTCCCGCGTCAGGTACATCTTCCAATATAATAGGTACATCCGTCGACGTAGGGCCATCGAACGATCCCGCAACGGTCGTAGGAGACGGGCCTGAAATAAGGTCGAGGGGAAATGGGTTAATCCCAGGGAGGGATATCTCAGGGGAGATATCATCATCCAAGTCACTAGGATATCCACTCTCCTCTTCGTCACTACAGTCGTTGGAAAAATTGACATCGCCCTCAGTGGCGGGCTTAGACGTCGACGCTAAAAGATCCAAAACCCTAGGCTTAGTGGGGCACTCCACAGCATAATGGCCAATCAACCCACAAGCATAACATGTAGTGTCTTTCTTGCAAATCTTAACTTCTTTCCTAGGCTTCACCCGCGGTTTTATAACATTCTGAGTAGTGACAACGATTGGTGGCGGGACAGATGGCCTAACCTCTTCTTTCTCCCTAAAGGTTGGAGTACGTGTGCTCGAAATAGTTAGATCTGGGTGGAGCAAGGATCTAGCGTGAGGCTTATAGTCGCTCCTAGGATCAAAAACGGGTCTAGTGCCCTGGCGGGGAGAAACAAAATCATGAGATATCCGAGTATGGGAGTACGATGGGACATACTGGGTCGACGTAGGCAAAGTCGTAGGCGGCGACTCTTTCAGATAATCAGAAAAGTGGGGGCGACAGTAGGGAGGGTAATACTCGTCTGTTAATAGATTCTTCATAATATTCCAACCTACAAGTGAGTCGTCGAGGGACGTCCCAAAACGTCTCTCTTCATTGAGCCAGAAGGTTTGGGCTCGACCTAATAATTGTAGTCTCGCAACGGGAATCCTGTGGGGGTCCATAATATGATACTGCTCAAAATAACGTTCAATATCCTTCACCCAACCTAAAAATACTCGCGGTCCACCTATCCCATCATAGGTCGGAACAGGAACGCTAACAAGCCTACAGGTGCGCGGTGGTGGTGTCAAAGACTGGGATAACATAACGTTGCGATCAACGAATGAAGGTGGGTTAGCGGAACTCCCAATTTGCGTCATAAGGTCTAAATGAAAACTCAAACTAAGGGAGCACGAAAAACATTTTTTTTTTTGGTTTTTGAGATATTTTAGGAAACACAATTTGTTTTTATATATAACTAAGAAAATGAATAGAAGACCAACAAGCGTGCCTAAGTGCAAAAAAGGAGTGACGCGGGAGGACCGACAAAGATTAAGAAAGCTTTGCGCCGCCTCTGATACCAAATTGATGTAGCACACTCCCGGGAATGGGGTTAAGGCACGAAGTGGCAAGGGGGTTCCTAAGAGGAATTTCAACGAACATGTGGTGTGCGCGCAAAATTCAAAATTTCGGCAGAGTTTCGTTTAAAATATCGCGATCTCACAAGGGAGAATCTCCCATCCAAACCTGCACGAAACATTGACATACACTAACATCATAACCTAACCATACATCTAGCATCGCATCATAACAGTTTCCATCCACATGGAGAGTGATCCGGACTAAAGCTTTGATTCGAAAATAGTCCAAATTCAGCCCTCAAAACAAAATCAAACGAGGATATACCAAATCCTCTTGATCCATTCGAAACCAAAGGCTAAACCAACCCCGGCTTGCAAACGTCCAAGGGGACCTATCCTTGCAAAAATCTTCGCGAAAATTCGGAAATAACGCAATATAACTTCAGATTTTTGTAAAGCAAATGAGGATCAAACTTTAGGATAAAATATGATATCAAGTTTCCACATATCTCACAATCTAAGATGAGTCATTACCCAAGTTTGAGAAGAGGAAATCGTTACCCAAAATCTGAAAATGAAGAGGAGGAAGAAGGATAACTATGGAAGAGTCGCACTTCCACGGGTCCACCGGAGTCACACCGGATGGAGAGAACCGAGCCGCCTTCTTCGGAGTCACACCGGAGGAGGTAGGAGGTCGCCGGAGTAGCAGGAACAACCACCAAGAGGGGCGGCGGTAGCAGCCCTTTTCTGCGATTTCCAAGGGGCGGGTTCGGGTTCGGCCAGGCCGAATGGGTGCTGCTTCACACAACTCAAATTAGGTTTTTTTTTTCTCTTCAACATAATCTCTCCAACTCCTCAAACACATATATATATTATCACACACCTCTCCATCCACCCTCCATCAAAATCTAATCTAATCCTAACCACTCAAGTGTTTAATATGACATAAAACATACACTTGTAAAATAACATAAATATAAATTTTATAATTTTGAAATTTATAAATCTTAGGACTTATAAATTCAAAAAGCATTATGAATATAATATTATTTCAAAATGGAAATAACATTATATTCATTAGGACGGCGTAGGCGGCGGCGGCGACGGCGACGGCGGCGGCGGTGACGGAGGCGGCGACGACGGAGGCGGCGGCGACGACGACAGTTGCGGCAACGGCCATCAATGTCCACGAACATGTAGCGGCGGCGAACAATGAGATCCACGTCGGAAAGAGCAAATGGCGGGGCATCCTCGCCATCAAAGTGTCGACACCCAGAACAATGTGTCGACACTCAATAGAAGAGTCAACACTTGAAGCAAGTATCGACACCTAGAACAATGTGTCGACACTCAGTAGAAAGTCAACACTGGAAGTAAGTGTCGACACCCAGAACAATATGTCGACACTCAGCTGAAGACTCAACACTTGAAGAAAGTGTCGACACAAGGAGCTGTGTTGACACTTAGCAAAGATCAGCAAAGTTCAACAAAATATTCTAAGTACAAGTGTCGACACTAAGGGAATGTGTCGACACTCAGCCAGAGTCTCGACAAAAGAAGAAAGTGTTGACACCCAGAGCAATGTGTCGACACTCAACAAGTATCAACACTAAAGACATGTGTCGACACCAAGAAGCAGTGTCGACACTTAACAGATTCATCACATGAAGATGTGTCGACACAAAGGTGTTGTGTCGACACTTAGAAGAATTCAGCAAGATACTGAAGTACAAGTACTTGTGTCGACACTCAATTTCAGTGTCGACACATGAAGAAGAAGTAGTGTCGAGATACAAAATCTACAACACAAGGAGTTGTGTCGACACCTTGTAGACTAGTGTCGACACTTAGACAACTTGTGTCGACACTTGGTATATAAGTGTCGACACTTAAAGACATAAAGTCTCGACACTTAAAGCAGACAGTTACAGAATTTTCAAGAACTGACTGGATGACTTGACAGCTGCCATTCCAGCCGGTCTACGGCACCTGTCAGAGTTGTCAGAATTCAGTTATGAACCGGACCAGCCAGTTACCATGAAGAAGGCCTATAAATAGGCTTATACAGTCTACAGAAACTGTTGTTGAAGAGAAAAAAGTTCAGATCAAGTGATTGTCTAAAGAAGATCTAGCTATCAAGTGAAGATCTAAGAAGTTGGAGAGAGAGAGCTCCATCCAATAAATCAGCCGTTGGAACTAGGCTGAGAAGAAGGGTTCAGATTTATTCTGGATCTTAAGTAGCAGAGATCAAGGATCAACTGCAGAAGGAGTCAATCTTATTGAGTTCTACTTTCAAGAAGCTTTGAAGAAAGCTAAGTCAGATTGATTTCAGCTGAGTTATTTCAAGAACTCATCAAGAAACTCACAACTCATCTCTCTCTTTTCTCTGAGTTGTTGAGTCACAATTATTGTATTCATTTTATCTTGTAGGATCCTTTGGATTTGAGTCTTGTAAGCCTGAAATTATAAAGGCTGAGTGTAGGGCTTGAGAGCCTGAGTGTAGGAGATTGAAATCTCTGAGTGTAGGCCTTGGTCGCTGAGTGTAGGCCTTGGTGGCTGAGTGTAGGCCTTTGTAGCTGAGTGTAGGCTTTGTGAAGAAGCTGAGTTGTAGGGCCTTGGGCCTGAGGTGTAGGAACCAGTTTTGGGTTTTGAGATAGTGGAGGAGTTTGGCCGAATCTAGTACACTGCTAGATAGGCGAAAAGGGAAAGTGGATGTACCCAAACCTTGGGGAACCACTATAAAACTGTGTGTCTTCTGTGTGATGTGGTTTGCTGTGAATGCTGTGTGATTGCTGTGAAATAGTAGATATAAATCTGTGTTAAATACTGATTGCTGCCATAAAAAGTTAAAAAGAATTTGGTCACCTATTCACCCCCCCCTCTAGGTGTTTAGGTACTATATCTTTCAACCTTTGCTCCTCAAAGGTCCACACGAAGACTACTTGAAGACCTCATTCAGCTTTGTCTTTCAAGTACAGTGTCATGTTATTGCATTCATCATTCCAGATTTCTTCCAAGCACGCTCCTCAACACTCTACCCCAAGTGACCTCCATGGCCCAGAAGAACTATTGTAACGAGCGACAGCCTATCACCGTTGAGAGAGAATTTTTGTAACACTCAAAAGAATAATGCATTTTAGTCACCACTGATATGGCCTCGTGATTTCCCCCATTTTCACGTTTCCACGCTAAAAATCTTCGTGCCAGTTGGTTAGTCTCCTTTATGACTTTTTGCTTCGACCGGAGCGTCGAGCGCCCCACAATAATATCGTCTTTGTTGTGCTTGGGTTATAAACAGGCTTTGCCCATTATGAATGAAAGTGCTTTCACAGAGCGACGATAATACCGAGCAAGAATACTTTTGGGAATTGTTATTAGTACTTCATAATTAATATTTGTAACTCATTGATATTTGTATCCAAAATGGATATTTGCACACATAATTGATGTGAATATCCGAACCTTTCCCGACGTAATCAAAATCGTCGTCGCCACAAACCGCCTTCGCCGCCGCCGTGCCAACAACCATCATCGCTGCCGCCGTAGCAACCGCCATCGCCCTCCCCGCAAACCGCCATCGCCGTCGCCGCAAACTCTCATCGCTGACGCTGCACCGAAACCGCCGCCGCCCCAAACAACCATCGTCGTCGCCTCAAATCACCATCGTCGTCGCCGCAAACCGCCATCGCCGCCTTTGTACCGAAACCACCGCCGTCGAAACCGCCATCTCCGCAAACCGCATCACCGTCGCCGCAAACCGCCAGCGCCGACGGTGCACCACCATCTCTGTCGCCACAAACCGTCATCACCGTCGTCCTAAACCGTCATCGCCGACGCTGCACTCTGTTGTTATGCTAGAACATACACATACGACTTTAAACGAACTATTTATAGGTTGACCGACGGCGAGGAGATGGACGGAAGACGAGACGGAATAAAGGGCTCCACGGGCGGCGAGATATTATCGGATCGCCAGCAAGAGACTGCGAGCAGAGAGGTGAAGGTTCGACTACGAGAGTTTAAGGCTCAAGAGAAACAAAAACGAAGTTTATGTTGGGTACAAATATCAGATAAGTTTAGAGAATAAATATGCTAAAATTTGTATTATTCGCAATATGAATATTCAAATATAAGTTGTGAATAACAATTCTCTTAATTTTGGATAATCCCAGAACTTTCATGTGAGACACGATATATAAGAGATGCAGGCGAGAAAAGATTTTAAATATCGGAGAATGAGCCAAATTTGGGCGGGCCAGGACTGATTATGAGTAGTCAACCAAAAAAGTCAAATTTGTTCAGTGATTTAGTAACGGAATATTGACCAAACATATGTGTGTAATATATATAATTATATATAATTAATAATAAGGACATATATACTAATAAAGTAATAATACAACACATTTATCCCACGTGCTCCCAGAAATATTTGGGAGAGGACAACTTTCCCACGCTTTTTCCGGCAAATCAATATCTTAACCATCCGATACGGAGGGCCGTTGGATCAATTAGGGGATGGCATGGTAAACCATCACTTGATTAGGAAAATTAACGTCTCAGATCAGTGAAGGAATATAGGGTGTTATAATTCGACACGTGTTGTTCGAGTAGTTGTAATTGAATTGCGGCGCATGTCCCGAGTTGCCCATTTGTTGGAAAATTTTTTGGGAATTGATATTCGCAAATCATATTTGACTATTTGCATCCAAAATATCATTACTATTTACATATTTTTTCCCAAATAAAAACTTTTTTTTTACCCCCTTTCTTCCACCTCCTGTGAAAAACCAGGAGAAATTCCGCCTAAATCCGAGTCCGACGGCCCGCTCGCCTCTTCCACCCGGCAGACGTGCCTCGCCCTGCTCCCTCCACCCCGCCCGACCTGCTCTCTTACACCGACAACCTCCCTATTCACTCAGAGGCAAAAATGGCGCGGTCGTATACCCGGCGGAAGCGGCCTGATAAAGGGGGCTGCAACTCAGAGAGAATTTTGAGGGAGTGAGGGGTAGAAACGCGGATTTGGCGGAATCCGGCAGCGGAGAGAGCGGCGGAGAGGGATCTCATGGCGGGGACGAGATGGACGATTAGGTTTCGATCGTCTGAGGCGATGATCTCGTTTCCTACAACGATTAGTGAGATGTTGGGGGCCAGATAGAAGGGGGAGATATTAGCGGTGACCCACGCACAGGCTCCAGGGAGGCGAGAGAGGGAGGGGATGTCGCCATTTGGGGTTGTTATGAGAAGGAGATGCCGGAGCTGGCGAAGGAGCGGAGGATATCGGGATTGCCGTCGAATATCTTCACGCGATCTATGTAGGTTTTGGATTTGAGGAACGATGCTACTTGGGATGGGGGCGGTAGGTTGTCGGCCAAGATGTCGTAGTTTACGCCGATGGAGAGGACGCAGGAAGGGAAGGAGAGAAGGCGAGGAGGATGAAAGAGGGGATCGATGGCCGGAAATTAGGAGCAGTTAGGGTTCCAGCCATGGTTGAGAAGGAATAGGGGGGCGAGAAACGCATGTGATGTGTAGATTTTAAATGTGCGAGAGTGATGAAGAGGCAGAGAACAGAACAAAAGAAGCGGAGAATGAACTTGAATGTGCCGATGCTTGATTTCCCCATTAATTTTAAAATTTTCATCTTTGTAGGGTACGAATATTGGTTTTGGGTACAATTATAATTCTGTAAGATACGAATATCGGTGGATACAAATAGCCAAATATGTTCTGCGAATATCAATTCTCAAATTTTTTGGCTAAGGGGAGCGTATCCGGATGAAGGAACACTACCCATCAGCCAAATCCTTAGATGCACCTCTAAAAAGCGTGTTTTTTTTATAAAAATGGCTGGCGTTCAATTTGAAAATTGGTGACTTGAATTTCACCCGCTCCAAAAAAAAGAAACGTTACCCGTTTCTAAAAAATATTCATTATGTGGTGGGCGATTGTAATACTCTTCTCTATTCACATTGGACAGACCGGCACGAGAAATAAGTAGGTCTTTTTTGTGGAGTAAAATTTGATTCATCCACTTCAAATCCGACGATCCAAAATAAGTTGGAAAGTTTGGTGTTCGATCTTGCACTTGTCAATATTCGTGCAAAAGTAGATGAGCGATCCCGATTTCTCCCACGCGCACCTTAAAAAAATTTCGGGCCTACATGTCTGTCGAGTGTGGTGGAAACATCTTGACGGAAGACGAAGACAAGATTACCAAATTTGTCCAAGAAACAAATCAGAAAAAGATGAACAATTATGATTTTACGGGAAATGTTAAATGCGGGAATTGTTAAAGTCACTGCATATTTGACTCGTTGTGCCATAATTTCTCTTAATTTAATTTTAAAATCACTCCTAAAAACATACGTACTTGAACCCTCTCCATTTGGAGTGAAAAAAATAGCATTTATTTCACGGTCCAGGTCTACTTCTGATTGATCCGACGGGTTCACTAATCTTATCCTTTTCTATTTTTATTTTAATAAAATTTTTTACGCCATTAGATCACGTAAGAATACATCCAGAACATGAAATAGACCTCCGTTTGAGATCTCAAATAGAGAAAATCCTAATCGAAAAAAACACTAGTCGCACCGACCTAACTTTGCCGATGTTTCTCCAATAGAGAAGATGTCTCAAATCATGGAGGAAGGGCCGCATTTTCCATGCGTGGGAAAGCTGGAGATCCTCAAACCTAAACCTGTCGACTTCCTATGCAGGACTCTCTCCTTCGCAACTGATACGATCCAAACTAATCTCAAGGTGAAATAGGTAAAATGGATCGTAACATTGATAAGAAGAATTGCAAGATAACCGATCTCACCTAAGGACACCAGCCCTGAACAGCTCGATCTTCCGGCGAAGGGAGACTCTCCCGTGCAGCCACTAAGACACACTGGAGACACAATATATTCAACATAACAAAACCCAACCTAGGCCTAGCTATTTATTACAAAATTACCCTAGTATAAAATAGGAATACATCAGCAACTGATTCCACTGTTTCCTCTTTTAGTTCCACCATCATCCCATCCCCTAGATGTTGTAAGCATCACAGCTTCGCCTTACTCTTCCATTGTTCTCCAATGTCCCAGAAAAAATCTTATCCACGGCATCTGAGCCAGTGAAGGCTTATTTTGTTTTCCTTACTCTTACCTTGGTTGCACAAAAGGGAAATAAATATCGGGTTTCTTCTAGAAATTTAGTAGAATAGCACTCCAATCATGGGGTGTGCGGAAAATTCAACTTCACCTTCATTTTTATAAAATCACGTTGATAATCATTGTTGCGTATCACTCGAGCCTCCGGTAGATTGGAGTAAATTGAACCGTCATAACTCGTGAGCGGTCGAGCGCGCCAACCGTCACAAAGAAAGGGGAAGCTGGCAAGATAATTTTTTTAACGTGAAAAATCCTTCAACCGGGTGAAAAATCACGTGATCGGATCTGTGTCGGTCAAACCTTCACTATTTGTTGGGTGTTGTACAGAGCTTTTTTGAAGAATGCGAGGGCCACAGACCGCCTCTCGTTACAATTTGAGAGAGAAAGAGAGAGATGTGCTCGGAGGATGACAGACCATCCTTCACGAAGCTATAACTGTTTCTCGCTGTAATTGTACAACCCCGTATTTGATGAGTGACTCTCCCCCCCAGACACCATTGCTTCGAGGGATCTCCAGGAGCGAGACCCTTCCAGTGTTCGCTGAGAAAGCCGCGCGAGCCAGCTCCTTGGCGTCGAGTGGAGTTTAGCCTTTCAACGCCTTCTATTCCTTGACATTGAGTGGGGAGAGTGCACTTAGCGTCTTCTGTTCCTTGGCGTTGAGTGAGGCGAGTGCACTAAGCGCCTTTAGCTCCTTGGCGTCATGTGGAGCTTAGCCTCCCAGCGCCTTTAGCTCCTTGGCGTCGAGTAGAGCTTAGCCTCTCAGCGCTGAGTGCACTTGGCGTCGAGTGGAGCTTAGCCTCTCAACGCCTTCTGTTCCTTGACATTGAGTGAGGTGAGTGCACTCAGTGCCTTCAGCTCCATTCCGTCGAGTGGAGCTTAGCCTCTCAGCGCCTTCAGCTCCTTGGCGTCGAGTGGAGTTTTAGCCTCCCAGCGCCTTCAACTCCTTGGCGTCGAGTGGAGTTTTAGCCTCCTAGCGCCTTCAGCTCCTTGGCGTCGAGTGGAGTTTTAGCCTCCCAGCACCTTCATCTCCTTGGCGTCGAGTGGAGTTTTAGACTCTCAGCGCCTTCTGTTCCTTGGCATTGAATAGGGTGACACCCTTCCAGAACTATCCGAAGTGGGGTGCCGCGAAGGCGAGTGCCTGACTTCCCCAACACTCACCCCTTTAGGGGAGTGGTGCCCCCATGGACCACTCGCCCAGTGGGGTGCCACATAGGCGTGTGCCTGTCTTCCCCATCACTCGCCCCTTTAGTCTGGTTATTACCAGTTGAGAATCTGGAAAGGTGGCATTCCCAAAACCGCATTTGTAACGCGGTACGGGCACTACGAGTTCACGGTCATGTCGTTTGGGCTGTGCAATGCGCCCTCGGTATTTATGGACTTGATGCACCGAATATTCCGCGAGTACCTGGATCTGTTCGTGATAGTGTTCATTGATGATATCCTGGTGTACTCGAGATCGGAAGCCGATCATGAGAAGCATTTGTGGTTGGTGTTGAGTACATTGAGGCAGAATCGGCACTATGCCAAGTTCTCGAAATACAAATTTTGGCTAGCGTCGGTGGCTTTTTTGGGCCATGTGGTGAGTGGAGCTGGCATAGCAGTGGATCCAGCGAAGATAAGGGCCATAGAGGAGTGGCCAGTATTATCTTTAGTGGCTGAGGTCCAGAGCTTCCTTGGACTAGCAGGCTACTACCGAAGATTTGTTGAAAACTTCTCGCGGATTGCTTTGCTGCTAACCACGTTGACGCGAAAAGAGCAGAAGTTCGTTTGATCGTGTTGAAGTATTAGACCGAGCGGCTTAGCAGTCTGATCCAGCGGTTTGTTGACCGAGCGGCTTAGCGGTCTGATCCAGCGGTTTGCAGACCGGGCGGTCTATCGGTCTACCTCTGCGGCCTGTTCCATCCTGCTGGAGTTGCCGAGCGGTTATCCCATCTGTCTAACCGCGCGGCCTATGCGGTCTCCTTTATTCTAGCCGCTCAGTACTGTAAATGTTTAGTCCCACATTGTTTGTATTCTCTCTTTCTTATCTCCTCCATTCTATATAAGGGAGGTCATACCTTTGTAAATGATATCTTTTTTGGATAATAAAATTTCAATTATTCAAAAGTTTATTCGCTTGTTCTCTACTTTTCGCTTCTTTTTGCTACTTTCTAACATGGTATCAGAGGACACGGTCATTTCCTCCTGATTCTGTGCGCTCTCTGTTGCTCGCGGCTTGTTTTCCGCATTCCGCGACTTGATTCGCGACCTGCCTTCTCTTCTATCCGCGCGGCTTGTTTCTATCCGCGCGGCTTGTTTCTGTCCGCTGCCCTGTTCGCGCGGCTTGCTTCTTCTTGGTTATCTTCTCCTACTGCTCTTTGTCGCCGCGACCTGTTCTCTTGTCGCCGCGCTCCTTGGTCTTTCCTGCCGCTCCGAATTCCTAGTCGTTGCGGTCTGTCTCTGTCCATGAGTGTTGTCCCTCTACTCGCGGTTCGCTGCTGTGATCTGCCTGACCGTGCGGGTTGTTCCTTTCTCACCCGCATCTTGGTCGCGGTCACCAGCTCTTCTCCTCTTCTCTGTTCGCTCGGCCTTTTTCAGTCCGCGCGACCTCTTCCCCACTGTGCCTTTGACCGCTTTCTAGCAGCTGCTGTGATCTGCCTGACCGTGCGAGTTGTACCTTTCTTACCTGCATCTTGGTCGCGGTCACCTGCTCTTCTCCTTTGCCTCTTTTTAGCCGCTACTGTTCGCGCGGCTTCTTCTGTTTTCTAACCGCTCATGTTCGCGCGGCTTCTTCTGCTTGCCGGGTTCTATGACTACCTCCGGTCTCACCACTACTCCGGCAGCTCCTTCTCCTCCTCCTCCTTCGGGCAACCTTGGCACTCTTTCCAAGCTTGTTGGCTCCAACTATCCCGATTGGAGCGTATCTTTCACCTTTCTCCTTCGTTCTCAACGCAAGCGTCATCACCTCACCGATGACCCTCCTCCTCGCACCTCTCCTGAGTTTGATGACTGGGATGCGAGTGATGCTCTTGTTCGCACCTGGCTGGCCAACAGCCTTTCTGATGAGTGCCTTCCCGTCATTCGCCATGATGAGACGGTCAAGGCCGCCTGGCTTCACCTCGCTGCTCTCTATTCGAAGGGGGGCCAGACGTCCCGCATTTATACTCTCTATGCGGACCTCTTCGCCCGCCCTTCCATGTCACCGGCTGCGGCCTATCAGCAGGTTCAGGCTCTTGGTACTGAAATCCTCCAGAATCGCCCCTTCTCCGCGGACTTGGCCGACCAGCACAAACACTTCCAGGAACTCCTGCTTGTTTGTTATCTTCTTCGTCTTCCCGACTCTTATGATATGATCCGCCAGCAGATCTTGGGTGAGGCGGAATCTCCTACTTTGGATGCCACCGCGGCTCGCATTGCCGCCGTTACTTCGCTCCTCCAGCGGCCTCTGTTGGCCTCCCCCCCTTCCTAGGACTCCTTTGCTCACCAAGCTCAGCGGGGGGGGGGGGGGGGGGGCCTAGTGGCCGTGGCTCCTCTGGCGGCCGGAGTTCCTCCCGGTTCCTCTGCTCTCACTGTGGTCGTACTGTTGACCGCTGCTGGCAGAAACATCCTCATCTTCGCCCTTCCGGTGATGCTCCTTCGGCCTCCGCCTCTTCTAGGCCGTCTGCCTCTGTGGCCACGACGTCAGGTAGTGCCCACGTCGTTACCCAAGGTAAATGACTGATTGACTCCGGTGCCACCAATCATATGACGGGCAACCCTCATTGCTTCTCCCATCTTGAGACCCATGACCGCTTACCCCCAGTTCGTGTGGCGGATGGTTCCCCGTCCCCGGTTCATGGGACGGGCATGGTTCAACTCACTCCATCGCTCTGCTTGGAGGATACCCTCTATGTCCCGAAGTTCCCGTGCAATTTGTTATCAGTTACTACTTTATGCCGGCAACTTCAGTGCTCCGTTTTATTCACTCCCACTACTTGCTCTTTTCAGGACCCGAGGACCTAGCGGACGATTGCTACTGGGACTGAGAGCGGCGGCCTCTACTTCCTCGACGATGTTTCCGCTCTTTCTGCCTACTCCTCCTCCACCGATCTCCTTTAGTGGCATCTTCGTCTTGGACATCCTCCTCCTCGGCTTATTCGTCAGCTTCTGCCCCACTTACCTCCTACCAGTTCTCCGCTCAACTGTGATGCGTGTCAGCTTGGCAAACATCATCGCTCCTCCTTCCCTCCGAAGCAAGGCCGTGGCTCCTCTCGCATTTTTGATTTTATTCATTCTGATGTATGGGGTCCTGCTCCTACCCTCACAGTTGGTCGGGGCAGTTCCTATTTTGTTACTTTTATCGATGATTTTACTCGCTGTACCTGGGTGTATCTATTAAAAGATCGCTCTGAACTATTTTCTGTTTGGCAATCTTTTTACTTTATGATTAAGACTCAATTTGTTATTTCTATTAAAGTCTTACGTTCTGATAATGCCAAGGAGTATCTGACTCATGAGTTCTCCGCGTTCTTTCACAAACATGGCCTCCTTCATCAAACGACTTGTGTTTACACCTCCCAACAGAATGGGGTGGCGGAGCGTAAAAACCGTCACCTGCTTGATGTTGCGTGTACTCTCATGACGCAGATGCACGTCCCTCGCTCCTACTGGGGCTACGCTGTGCTGCTCGCTTGCTATCTCATCAATCGCCTTCCCTCCACGGTCCTCCACGGCCAGACTCCCTTCTCCCTTCTCTACCCCCACCAGGAACCTTTTCCTCTTCCTCTCCGTGTCTTTGGCTGTACGGCCTTTGTTCACGCTCCCTCCTCCACCCGCGTTAAGCTTTCCCCCCGTTCCACCAAGTGTGTCTTTTTGGGGTACTCTACCACTCAAAAAGGCTATTGCTGCTTTGACCCCCTTCTCCGCAAGCAGTTTGTCTCCGCAGATGTGACTTTTTTCGAAAATGCTTCCTATTTCTCTCCTTCCTCTTCTCTTCCTTCTCTTCCTTCTGATATCTCCGTTCCTTCCACACCTCTCCACGTTTTCCCACCTTCGTCTCCTGCTCCACCCACTCCTTCCCAGTCCGTCTCCCCACCCACCCCTCCACCCTCCTCTCCGCTGCCGTCTCTCTCTAGTCCCGGGCCAGCCTTCTCCGCCACGGACGCTCCGGTCGCTGACGCTCCCGTCGCCGATGCTCCCGTTGACCTGGATGTTCCCATTGCCCTTCGCAAAGGGGTGCGGGCGTGTACTCAACACCCGCTCACGGCTGTTGTTTCTTATGATCAGCTTTCTCCTTCTCACAGGTGTTTTGCCTTGTCTATCTCTGCTACTTCTACTCCCCGTACCTACCAAGAGGCTCTCGCTCTCCCTCATTGGAAGTCTGCCATGGATGAGGAGATGGCTACTCTTACTGAACGGGGTACCTGGACCCTGGTTCCTCCTCCCGTGGGCACTGATGTGGTTGGCTGTCGCTGGGTATTCGTTGTGAAGTTTCGCCCCGACGGCACTGTGGATCGCTACAAAGCCCGACTGGTGGCCAAGGGCTTTACTCAAACTTATGGCGTTGATTACTTTGATACCTTCTCTCTGGTTGCTCGCCTCAGCACCATCCGGGTTCTCTTTTCTGTGGCTGTTAACCGGGCTTGGGCTATTTCCCAGCTTGATGTGAAGAATGCCTTTCTCTATGGCGATCTTCAGGAGGACGTCTATATGGAGCAACCTCCTGGGTATGTTGCTCAGGGGGAGACACGTGTCTATCATTTGAAGAAGGCCATTTATGGCCTAAAGCAGAGCCATCGGGCATGGTTCGAAAAATTCAGTGGTATTGTGGCTACCATCGGCTTTCAAAGGAGTTCGCCCGATCACTCCTTATTCATTCGCAAAACGGCCTCGGGACTGGTGGTTTTGGCCGTATATGTGGATGATATTCTCCTTACTGGCGATGACCGAGATGGGGTGGACTTGACGAAGAAGCACCTCCGTCAGCACTTGGTCACGAAGGATATGGGCTCCCCAAAATACTTTTTGGGGATAGAAATCTCTCGGAAACTTGACTCCTTGGTTCTCTCTCAACGGAAGTATGCCCTTGATCTTCTTAGAGAAGCAGGCTTGACAGGTGCCAAACCAGCTCGTTTTCCCATGGCCGTTGGAGAAGACAAAACGTGGACGGATGATTCGCCTCTTCTATCTGATGTCACACAGTACAGACGTTTGGTAGGCAAACTCATCTATCTCACGGTGACTAGACCCGACATCGCCTACGCTGTAGGCAAGGTCAGTCAGTTTATGCAAGCTCCCAGGGAGTGTCATCTTCAGTCCGCCCTGAAGATTTTAGAGTATATCAAAGCAGCACCGGGCAGAGGGTTACTCTTTCAGAAGAATGGCCATCTGAGGGTTGAGGCCTACTCAGATTCAAGTTATGCGGATGACAAAGGCGATCGTAAATCCACGTTAGGTTTTTGTACCTTTGTTGGAGGTAATCTCGTGAGTTGGAAGAGCAAGAAACAGTCTGTTGTTTCCAGATCCAGTACCGAAGCAGAATACCGGAGTATGGCGTCAACCACGTGTGAGTTATAGTGGTTGCGGGCTCTCATGCTTGACCTGGGCGAGGTATATGACTGTCCTCTCCCTATGTTCTGTGACAACAAGGCCGCTATACACATATCCAGAAATCCGGTCTTCCATGAGAGAACGAAGCATATAGAGGTTGACTGTCATTTCATTCGGGAGGAGATTTTGAAGAAACAGATTTGTACTCCTTTTGTCACCTCTGACAAAGAGTTGGCAGATATCTTCACCAAGCCGGTTTCTACTTCCTTCTTCCGCATCTGTGACAAGCTGGGCATGATTGATATCTATGCTCCAGCTTGAGGGGGAGTGTTGAAGTATTAGACCGAGCGGCTTAGCGGTCTGATCCAGCGGTTTGTTGACCGAGCGGCTTAGCGGTCTGATCCAGCGGTTTGCAGATCGGGCGGTCTACCGGTCTACCTCTGCGGCCTGTTCCATCCTGCTGGAGTTGCCGAGAGGTTATCCCATCTGTCTAACCGCGCGGCCTATGCGGTCTCCTTTATTCTAGCCGCTCAGTACTGTAAATGTTTAGTCCCACATTGTTTGTATTCTCTCTTTCTTATCTCCTCCATTCTATATAAGGGAGGTCATACCTTTGTAAATGATATCTTTTTTGGATAATAAAATTTCAATTATTCAAAAGTTTATTCGCTTGTTCTCTACTTTTCGCTTCTTTTTGCTACTTTCTACCAAGTTAGAACCCGTCAACCCATTAGTTCATCTCAAAACCCAGGTGTTGAGATGAAGGGTGGCGGGATACTTGAACACAAAGGAGAGAAGTCTGCAGGCGGTGTGGGATTAACCCCAACCACATGACCGCGGGGATATTCCGCCACAAGGGGGCCCACCGGGGTCAACACCCAGACCTGGAACGCGATGGGGAAGCCAAACATGCGGTCCCACACACACGTGTCCTGCTGGCTAATATAATCTCAACACACCCCCGCAGCAGGACAACCTGGCTCTGATACCAAGTTAGAACCCGTCAACCCATTAGTTCATCTCAAAACCCAGGTGTTGAGATGAAGGGTGGCGGGATACTTGAACACAAAGGAGAGAAGTCTGCAGGCGGTGTGGGATTAACCCCAACCACAAGACCGCGGGGATATTCCGCCACAAGGGGGCCCACCTGGGTCAACACCCAGACCTGGAACGCGATGGGGAAGCCAAACATGCAGTCCCACACACACGTGTCCTGCTGGCTAATATAATCTCAACAGGTCGCCAGTGTGCGCGCAAGCTTTTGAAGAGCTGAAGATTCGGTTGACCACGACGCCTGTGTTGTCATCGTTATGTGGTATCGATGGATTTGTAATATATAGTGATGTTTCAGGGAGTGGCTTAGGCTGCGTGCTTCTGCAAAATGGAAAGGTGATTGCTTATGGCTCACGCCAGCTAAAAGTACACGAGCGGAACTATCCCGCCCATGATCTTGAGTTGGTGGCAGTTATCTTTGTACTAAAGCTGTGGCGATACTATCTTTATGGTGTGAAGGTGGAGATCTATACAGATCACAAGAGCCTAAAGTACCTGTTGGAGCAAAAGGACCTAAATATGCGATAACTAAGGTGGTTGGAGTTCCTCGGGGACTACACATTCGAGATTCACTATACTCCCGAAAAGTGGAATGTTGTCGTGGATGCCTTGAGACGGAAAGCTCCGGCAAAAGCAAGCTAGTTGCAGAGGCATGATGACGTCTCATCCGGGAGTTAGAAGCGTTAGAGATTTCTTGTGTTGACAAGAATGTTATAGCCGATGCATGTTTGAACTGGATGGAGGTGCAATGTGACCTTGTGGACCGGATTCGACGAGCAACGAGGCTAGATGAAGATCTCCTACGCTATGCTAAAGAGGGGCCAGAGGGCAAATTCTCCTGGACTGACGGTATTTTGCGGAAAGAAGGCCATTTGTGCGTCCCAAATTTGGGTAAATTGAGGGAAGAACTGATGTATGAAGCGCATTATACGAAGTACTGAATTCACCCAGGGAGCATGAAGATGTTCAGGTACATGAAAACGCTGTTCTGGTGGCCAGGGCTAAAGAAAGATGTTGCTCATTATGTGGTCAAATGCCAAATATGTGATATGGTGAAGGCGGAATGCCAGAAACCGGGCGGTTATTTGAAGTCGTTGCTTATTCCAGAGTGGAAATTTGACGATATTTCCATGGATTTCGTGCACGGGTTACCGAGATCTCAGCGAGGGAACGATTCCATCTGGGTGATTGTTGATCGGCTGACAAAAGTGGCACACTTCCTCCCGAACAGGCGGGATGATTCGGTAGAAAGTTTGGCAAAGTTGTACGTGGAACAGATTGTACGGCTCCATGGTGTTCCTCGGAGCATCGTGAGTGATCTAGATGGGCGATTCACGTCAAAGGATTGGAGGCTAGTTCACCAGCTGTTAGGCACAAAGTTGACTTTCAGTACGACCTTTCATCCCCAAATGGATGGCCAAACTGAACGAACCAACAGAACGATGGAGGACATGCTCTGAGTGTGCGCCCTAGATTTTGGAAAGAGATGAGAAGATCATCTCTACATGGTGAAGTTTGCCTATAATAACAGCTACCATGCGAGCATCGGGATGGCACCGTATGAAGCTATATATGGAAGGAAGTGTCGTACTTCCTTGGCTTGGGTAGAAGCGGGCGAAGCTAGAGTTTATAATTGTAATGAAGTCGATGAAGCAAACTCAACCATTCGTGCTATTCGAGAGAGGCTACTCATAGACCAAGATCGTCAAGCGAAGTACTACAACGCCAAGCACCGGAACGTGGAGTTCGCGGTAGGCGATTGGGTCTACTTGAAGATTAAGCCCTTCAAAGGCGTATCCAGGATTCGACGTTTGAAAAATTTGAGTCCAAGATATTTGGGTCCTTTTGAAGTGGTTGAGCGAATCGGAGAAGCTGCGTATCAGCTAGCTCTTTCGGCAGACTTGGGTGGACTACATGATGTGTTTCACATCTCGGTGCTTCAGAAGGCCGTGAAAGATCCAGCTCAAGTGATCACAGTTGATCGTGTGCCGGTGGAGTATGGGCTAACAACGAGAGTTAGACCCATTCAGATCGAGGATCGAGCCAAGAAACAATTGCGGAACAAGACGGTCGTGATGGTTAAAGTCCGGTGGGATAACTACAGTCGTGTAGAGCTTAGATGGGAGCGAGAGCAGACCATGCGAGCTGAATTTCCCGAGCTGTTTCTGTAACTGAGTGGATAGTGAAAAGTTATTGTAACAAGAAATTTTGATGTTATGACATTTTAGTTGCTGATTGCCTTCCTGTGTGCAAATTTCGAGGACGAAATTTCTGGTAAGAGGGGAGGGTTGTAACAACCCAATTTTTCAGCAGGCAAAATTTTGGGTGACACGGCCTGGGACACGGGCGTGTCCCAGGGTGTGTCCTGCTCGGGTGCGGAGTCGTCGTAAGTTCGACGAAAAATAAGTTCGACGAACTGCGTTCGACGTTCGTCGAACGCGGGAACATGCCAGGCTACACGGGCGTGTACCATTCGAGGAGGGCGTGCCCCCCTTTGTTCGACGAACTGCGCTCGATGATCGTCGAGTATGGGGTACACGCCTGTGACACGGACATGTCACAGGGTGTGTCCCGCTGTATCGAGGGGTCGACACTTTTCTCTTGAGTAAGTGGAAAAGTACTCGAGTAAGAGGGCGGTGACACAGGCATGTCATTTGACACGGGCGTGTCCAATCCGAGTACTCGAGTAGTTGGTTTTCTCTCGAGTAAGTCCTCTCGAGTGGGTCTCGAGTGGGTGACACAGGCGTGTCATAACTAACTACTCGAGTAGTCTTCTCGAGTAGGTCGTGAATATGACTCCAGTGAGGTACACGCCCTATGTCACGGGCATGTCCTGGCCGTCACAGGCGTGTACCCTGGGCATGACCTCTTTCGGGATAAGGAGGTTTGTGCACCGCTTAGTGTGACATGGCTTGTGACACGGGCGTATCACAGGGCGTGTCGGACCCGAAACATGATTTTGCGGGTTTTGCGTGGCCGTCCATTCTTCTTCAGCTGGGATCTAACAGCTGAGAGCCTTCCCTACTTCCTTAAGGCCGAAAAGTGAGAAGGAAGACACATTTTTATGTTAGCCTTCATCTTTCTAAAATTTTAGAGAGAGAAAGGGAAAGGAAGAAGGAGGAAGAAGAGGGGCTGATCTCTGGTGGAGCTTGAGAGTGTCAAGCTGAGATTCGAGGCCATCATTGCGGAGGAAAAGCTATTGCGGTTCTTTCTAGCTAGCTAGGAGTTCGTGGAACCGAAACGATCTTAAAGTTTTACAACCTTTCTTCGTAACCATGTGAAGGCTCCCTTTTGGCATATGTATATGATTCCCCCACCAAAGGGTGGCTGATGTTGGGAGTCTTTTGGGTTGATTCATGGAATCCCCTTTGTTGGCATATAGATCCGGAAATGGAGTACAGAATAGGCATACTGTGTGAAGCCCATCTGGACAGGTTGGTCTGGATTGGTGATGTTGCATGCAAACAGGAGAAGTCTCTGTGATAAACGTGTAGTTTAGGATTCGATGGGTTGGACCTGTAAAAGAAATTAGAAGGAAGTACTGGAGTGGTAGTCTAGGAAAATACACGTATAATGCCTGTGCTGCTTGTGATGTTGGATTCTACCTATGAAAGGAAGCAGTAGGAAGTACTGGATTGGAATTCCAGGAAATACCATTCTCATGCTTAATGTTCATTGGGAGTCCATCTGTGAAGAAAGTAACAGGAAGTACTGGCGTGGTAGCCAGGAAAGACGCCCGACATTTGTGCTATTTGCGGTGTCCACCTGCGAAGAGAGTAGCAGGAAGTACTGGTGTGCCCAGGAAAGACCCGCTAATGTTGTGATATGAATGGGTGTAAGAGAAATACCCAGGCTTGAATGCCAGAACAGGATTGGTGAGACCGACCCGCGCCTTTTGTAGCTGCGAATACGCCGTACTAGGTGATGGCAAGGCGATTTGAGCAACGGGGGTGGAGGATCCGACCTGCGTTATGTCCGTCCGACATGAGACAAGAAGGTGCGGTCTGTTGGAGCGCATAGCGAGAGTCTTAGGCCTGCGTGCCATGACACAATGGGGGGCTATAGGCCAATCCCGGTGCATTATGACTAGAACTCCGGCTACATGCCATGGAGTAAATGCTTTAGTGATTTACCGTTGGGCTGCGACCCTGATACGGTGGTGGGAAACTGGTTCGCCGGTACACCAAGAATGTGCCCTGAGTGCACGGACCGTCGGGCCGGGTGGCTGACGGTTGTGATGGCATGTGTGCGTGAAAGCACATTATATGAATATATATCCATGCTTGTGATATGCTATGCCTGTAGGGAAGATTACCGCTGCCCCGAGAAAGAGGTAGGGTCGTTATAATTTGGTCAGCTGAATGCTGATCGTTGCCTTTGTTTGCCACCGTTGGGTGGATTGTCCCTGTACAGGTGCTGGAGAGGCAAGCGGGACGAAAAAGGGTTGATGTCCATGCTGCTTTAACTGTCGCTGCTGCTACTGTTAGCCCTAGAAGGCTAATTTGGATATGAGTGTTGTGTTTACTTTTAATGTGGCCGGCCTGCGCGCCAATGTTTAGGCCACTATTTGACAGCCCTGTAAGGCCATAAGACCAACTAGTTTATGTTGTAAGACATTCCTATCTATATATACAATGTGGAGTTGTTTTATATATTGGACATTCAAGTGTGGAGTTCAATGGTTAGTGTAGGCTTCCACTAGAATGCATTGTGTTAGGGTGCAATACGCTACTCTGGTATCATCCCGTAACTTCACCGTCCTTTTTTGTGATATATGTTGTAGGGCCCCGGCCGGACCTTCTAGTATACACCATATGAACAGATGAGGTTGTTACACATACTGAGGTTCACCACTTCCAAGAAGAGGAATAAAGAGTCTGAGTCTCTGTTCCACAATAAATAGGGGGTGAACGAGACCCTGGGGAGCTACGTGGACTAGTTCCAAGAGGAGATCCTCCAATTACAGGAGATGCCAAGGTATACCTTTATGATGGCCTTCACCCTGGGGCTATAGCAGGGATTCTTCAGGATGGAGCTGAAGAGGGTTCCACCTCTCTCCTTCGACGAGCTAATGGAGAGGACAGCAAGTGAAGTAGACGGGGATGCGTCAAACCGCGAGTTCGCGAGAAAGTTGGTCAGGTGGGCTGCGAAGGAGGAGAAAAGAGGTGGTAAGGGACAGGATGTGGGGAGGCCCGAGCCCAGGCAGAGGGAGAAACATCAGTGTTGAATTTTGTGAAGTGGAAGTGGTTGACGGGACAGGCCGGGCGGCCTGGGCGGAAAGCTTTGGCGGACTAGGCGGACTGGGCAGACTGTGATGTGCGGCCTGGTGGAAGTCTAGTGGAAATCCGACTGTCTTCTGAGCGGGTTGTTGCATGGGTGAAGTCCGCAGACTATGCGGCCTGGTTTCTGCGGATAGGGCGTTTGCTGATTGGCTTTGCCAAGGAGCGGCCTGAGCGGATAGAGGCTTGCGGACTGGTGCTTGCTCTGTGGCCGTGGTGCAAGCTTGTGCTGATAGGCGGTTTGGCTCATGTTCGCGGGAAGCTTGCGGACTGGCGTGTTCGTGGTTTGGGCTGTTGCGGACTGGGCTTAGAGCTTGGCTGAGGCCTTTTCGAGCTCTGGTGTTACAGCAGGTGCCTTGCTGTGAAGGTCGATTGGCGGACTGGCTTATGGAGTCCGGGAGATGGCTGCTGCATTGGGCAGGAGTGCGAGGTGCTTGCGGACTGCTGGCGATCTGTGCTAAGGTGTTTGTCGGACGGAAGTTTGTGTCTGCCATGCTCGCATTGGCCTTTGATGGCTTTTGGACTTGGTCACACTCTGTGCCAAGACCATGGTGTCCGCAGTATCCGCCAAGTCCGCTGTGACCGGGCGGACTGTTGCTGTCTGCCTTTGGTCGTGGACTTGTGGCGGATTGAGGCTTGAGTCTTGCGGACTGCCTCGGGTTTGTGCGAACAGCCATTGAAGGGGGTTGCTGTCCTGCAGTGGTCAGAAGCTTTGCGGGCTAAAGCCTTGTCCGCATCGCTTGGGTGGACTGGAGAGGGTTCGCCAATGTTGCCTTGCTCCTGGCGGTTTTCCTTGGTATCCTGCCAAGTCCTTGCGGACTCTGCGGACGGTGTTTTTTGCTATCGCGCGGGCTGGGGCGGTGTCTCTATCTCTAGGGTGGTGACCACACTCCTCACCTCGCCTATAAATAGGACCCCCCTGGCAGGTCTACAGTAACTTGAGTGAACAGTAAGTTGAGTTGGGCAAGGAGCTGCGGTCTCAGTTTATCTGTCCGTGCGGATTGATTCAGTGCTGACGTTTGCTGTGTACAGGTCGCGCGGGTTGCTTCAAGGAGCCAGGAGTTTGGCTTTGACTTCGGTCAAGTACTTGGAAGTGTGCGGTCTCTGCGGATTCAGTAGGAGGTCGCTCTGCGGCTTGTCAGCTCTATTTCATCTTTGCCAGCTTCAATAACCTGTCCGCCGGCTTCAGGCAGGTAGGGGGTGTTCCTCAGTTCAGCTTCAGCAAGAGACGGATAACGGTGTGTCCGCGCGGCCTCGCGGCTTCGGCGGACTCCGTGGCTATTTTGCGGATTGCAGCTTAAGTTCGGGCGATCTCAGTGGACTCGGCGACCTCGACGACCTCGGCGGTCTCGGCGGACTCCGGTGTTGTCCGCCCGGCTTGGTTTTTGGTGCTTTCTATTTACAGATGTTATACTAGCGAAATCATGTCTCGCTATGTATGCCTCATGTTGTAAAGAAGTGAATGCATAAAAGACCTGCTTGTGCTTCCATTGTCTATTGGGTTTAACCTTTGTTCCTTGGTTTTCCGCTGGTTCAACGTGAGAACTGGGTAGTTCCGAAGATATTAATTTGGCATTTGGGCTATCTTGCTGACCACGTTGAGAAAATTTAACATGGTATCAGAGCCAGGTTCAGTTGCGTGAGCGGAAGTCAGCCAGTGTTGTTACTCAGTGATTGAGTGGTGATCAACCTGTGTTGTTGCTCGGAGCTTCTGAAAGGTTGCCAACAGGTGTTGCAATGGAAGGGAGTTTTGCAAGAGGTCTGGGCATTGAACTCTTAACGCTGACTAACTTCAAGAAGTGGAAGTCGTGCATGAAGAGTTATCTTCTTGGCGAGGAGCTGTGGGAAGTCGTCGGTGGTGATGACAGGCAGGAAGTCACTGCTGCTTTCGGTACTGCTGAGCAGGTTAGGCTCTGGAGAAGAACAAATGCTAAGATGGAGTTCATTCTGAAGAGAGCCGTGTCTCCGGAACTGTTTGATCACATCGTTGGATGTGAGTCGGCTGCTGATATTTGGACAACCATTGATGAGTTGTTCAATAGGAAGAATGTGGCGCGGCTTCAGTTCCTGGAGAATGAGTTGGCCAGGGCAACTCAGGGAGACCTTTCCATCTCCAAGTACTTCTTAAAGATGAAGAGCTTGTGTGCTGAGCTGTCGGCACTGGATCCTGATGAGCCTATCTCTGAGGAAAAGATGAAAAGGCACATTATCCGCGGCTTGTGGAAGGAGTATGTGGCCTTTGTTACATCTGTTCAAGGGTGGGCTACTCAGCCGTCTTTGCTGGAGCTGGAGAATCTGCTTGCATCGCAGGAGAGCTTGGCAAGGCAGATGGCTGGAGTGAACCGGAATCAGGAAGGCAGCGAAGCTCTCCTCTCAGGCAAGAAGAAAGGATGGGAAGGGAAGAAGAAGAAGGTGCAGGTCGTTGGTGAGAAGGAGACTTCAACTTCATATCCGCCGGAGAGGAGCAATGCTCCCAAGGACTGGAAGAAGAACTTGAAGTGCTACCGGTGTCATCAGCGAGGGCACTTCAAGCGGGACTGCAAGGTCAAACTGCAGCCTGGGCATGCTGCGGGAAAGGTGGAAGCTTGCTCGAGAAGTGAAGAAGCAGAATGGGGCGGAGCTTTTATGACGGGCACTTGTGTCCGGGCCTTGTCTGCTGAGGACTTCAACGACGAGTGGATCGTGGACTCTGGGTGTGGTCATCACCTCACCGGAGACAAATCGAAGTTCACCTCCATGCAGGCTTACTCAGGTAACGAAGCTATTATCACTGCTGATAATACTGTTTATGCAATAGATAAAGAGGGGGTCGTGTCTTTGGGTAGTGATCAGGGGCCACTCACGTTAAGGAGTGTGTATCACGTGCCGGGCATGAAGAAAAACCTCTTCTCGGTGACCAATGCGGTGGACGCTGGTTATCACGTTCTGTTTGGGGCAACAGACATGAGGTTCCTTCACAACGTATCAGCGGTGAAGGCTGATGTTGCTCATGTAGGGAGGAGGGTGAAGAACTTGGTTGTTCTTGCCACCAATTCCTATGTTGATAGGATGAGGGCCAATGATAGCGCTGCTATCTGGCATGAGAGGCTGGGGCATGTTGGCATGGACAAGCTGAAGGCGATGGCGAGTAGAAGTCTGGTGAAGGGGTTGCCAAAGTTGTCCTCCTTTGGTGATGGGCATGTTTGCGCGGGCTGTCAATACGGTAAGACACATCGCCTTCCGTTTGATAAATCACAAACAAGGAGCAAGAAACCATTGGAGTGCATTCATGGCGACCTGATGGGACCGACGGTTACTGCCAACCTTGGTGGAAGCAGATACATGCTTGTCTTGGTTGATGACTACTCAAGGTATACTTGGGTGTACTTCTTAAAGGAGAAGTTGGAAGCCTTCCGTTTGTTTGTGGAGTTTAAGGAGTTGGTAGAAGGCCGGCTTGACTTGCGGATTAAGAAGCTTAAAACTGATAACGGGGGTGAATTTGTTTCCTCCGAGTTTTCTAACTTCTGCAGGAAGCACGAGATCCAACGAGAGCTTACTTGTGCTCACACTCCACAACAAAATGGGGTAGCGGAGTGGAAGATCCGTCATCTGACGGAGACCTGCAAATGCTGGCTTCATGCGAAAGATATCCCAAGGTCCTTTTGGGCGGAGGGGATATCTTGTGCTGCTTACGTCATCAACCAGATGCCACTCAGCCCTATCAACATGAAGACTCCTCTTGAGCTGTTGCTGAAGGAGAAGCTGAGTGTGGGACACCTTCGGGTGTTCGGTTCAACTTGCTACGTGCATGTCCCGGATGCTTCACGGACAAAGTTGGATGTGAAGGAAAGGAAGCTTGTCTTTGTTGGCTGCGATGAGCATAAGAAGGGATGGAAATGCATGGACCCTGTGACGAAGAAGTACGTGGTGTCAAGAGACGTTGTCTTTGACGAGCTGATGTCATATGGAGGTGGCTCGGTTGAGCTAACCAGAAGTAGCAAGGTTGATGAAGCACCGGTGGCGGTTGTTGAAGGCTTGGAAGAGGAGCTTGCTATTTCACCAGCAGCTCCTGTTGCTTCTAACTCCGAGGCTGAGCCTTCTGGCTCAGGAAGCAGGGGGAGCACTGCTCAATGCTTGCCCCAGGTAGGAGTGGAGCCCGAAGAAGCAACGGAAGAAGTGAGCAAGGAGCCGATTCTTCGGAGATTGAAGAGGGTGGTTAAGCCACCGGCTCGGTACTGTGATGGGAATGTAGTGAGCTTTGTCTCCTGCTTCTTTGCAGGTCCTCTGGATGAGCGAGAGCCTGCAAACTTCAACGAGGCCACTGGAGTGAAGGAGTGGGAAGGTGCCATGAAAGAAGAGATTGATGCTCTGAAGAAGAATGAAACCTGGGACCTTGTGCCCAAGGTTGATGGCATTACTCTGGTTACTGCAAGTGGGTATACAAGTTGAAGAAGAAGGCTGATGGGAGCATTGATCGGTTCAAGGCTCGCCTGGTCGCTAGAGGATTCTCACAGCAGTATGGAGAAGACTATGAGGAGACATTCAGTCCAGTTGCGAAGATGACTTCAGTAAGAGTGGTGATCGCCTTGGCTGCTAGCAAGGGATGGAGGTTGTGGCAACTCGATGTGAAGAATGCCTTTCTTTACGGAGAGATTGACAAGGACATCTTCATGGATCAACCGCTTGGTTTTATCTCTGAAAAGCATCCAGACTATGTCTGTAAACTCAGGAAGGCTCTCTATGGGTTGAAGCAAGCTCCTAGAGCGTGGTATGAGAAGATTGAAGAGTACTTGTAATTCTGTGGATACTTTGCTTCCAACTCGGATTCAAGATTGTTCGTCAAGAAGAAGGGGGAGCTACAAGTCTTGGTCCTGTTGTATGTGGATGATATGATCATCACAGGGAACTCGGAGGGGGAAGTAGCAAGGCTCAGGGCTGAGCTTGCTATACGCTTCGAGATGATAGACTTGGGAGAGTTGCATCACTTTCTCGGTCTGGAAGTGGAGAGGAAGGAGTGCGGGGTTCTCATTTGCCAGAAAGGGTATGTTGATCGCATTGTGAAGCGGTTCGGCATGGGCGAAGGGAAGAAGTTCTCTACTCTACTGGAACCGGGCTGAAGCTTCGACGAGATGAGGGAAGGGTTCTTCATGATCCCTTGGTGTTCAGGGCTCTTGTTGGGAGCTTGATTTACCTGACGATTACAAGGCCAGACATTGCTTATGCTGTTGGCCGAGTAAGTCGGTATATGGCTGAACCTAGGCAATCTCATCTAGTGGCGGCGAAGGGTATTCTGAAGTATGTCAAGGCTTCTTCTGACATGGGACTCCTCTATAGAAGGGACTCGGAGTTTGCGTTGCTCGGGTACACGGATGCTGACTATGGCGGTGATTCAGATGATCGGAGGTCTACTTCAGGTTATGTGTTCACTTGCGGTTCAGCTAGCATCTCGTGGTGTAGCAAGAAGCAGGACTCGGTGTCGGTTTCAACCACGGAGGCGGAGTATAAGGCTTCGGCCTTGGCTGCTCAGGAAGCCGTTTGGTTGAGGAGGCTTATAGAGGATGTTCATGAAGAAGTGCAAGGGCCTACTTTACTCCGGGGTGACAATGAGAGTGCTCTCAAACTGGTTAACAATCCAGTGTGTCACGCCAGGACCAAGCATATAGAGATTGATCACCATTTCATCAGGGAGAAGGTGTTGGAAGGATCTCTGCTGGTCGGGCATGTTCAGAGTGAAGATAATCTTGCTGACATCTTCACGAAGCCACTGTCGAAGGGGCCCTTTGAACGCTTGCGCAGCTTGTTGGGCTTGGTCACCACTTCCCACTTCAAGGGGGAGTGTTGAATTTTGTGAAGTGGAAGTGGTTGACGGGACAGGCTGGGCGGCCTGGGCGGATAGCTTTGGCAGACTAGGCGGACTGGGCGGACTGTGATGTGCGACCTGGTGGAAGGTCTAGTGGAAAGCCGGCTGTCTTCTGAGCGGGTTGTTGCACGGGTGAAGTCCGCGGACCATGCGGCCTGGTTTTTGCGGATAGGGCGTTTGCTGATTGGCTTTGCCAAGGAGCGGCCTGAGCGGATAGAGGCTTGCGGACTAGTGCTTGCTTAGTGGCCGTGGTGCAAGCTTGTGCTGATAGGCGGTTTGGCTCATGTTCGCGGGAAGCTTGCGGACTGGCGTGTCCGCGGTTTGGGTTGTTGAGGACTGGGCTTAGAGCTTGGCTGAGGCCTTGTCGAGCTCTGGTGTTATAGCAGGTGCCTTGCTGTGAAGGTCGATTGGCGGACTGGCTTATGGAGTCCGGGAGATGGCTGCTGCGTTGGGCAGGAGTGCGAGGTGCTTGCGGACTGCTGGCGGTCTGTGTTAAGGTGTTTGGCGGACGGAAGTTTGTGTCCGCCATGCTCGCATTGGCCTTTGATGGCTTTTGGACTTGGTCACACTCTGTGCCAAGACCATGGTGTCCGCAGTATCCGCCAAGTCCGCTGTGACCGGGCGGACTGTTGCTGTATGCCTTTGGTCGTGGACTTGTGGCGGATTGAGGCTTGAGTCTTGCGGACTACCTCGGGTTTGTGCGGACAGCCATTGAAGGGGGTTGATATCCTGCAGTGGTCAGAAGCTTTGCGGGCTGAAGCCTTGTCCGCATCGCTTGGGCGGACTGGAGAGGGTTCGCCAATGTTGCCTTGCTCCTGGCGTTTTCCTTGGTATCCGGCCAAGTCCTTGCGGACTCTGCGGACAGTGTTTTTTGCTATCGCGCGGGCTGGGGCGGTGTCTCTATTTCTAGGGTGGTGACCACACTCCTCACCTCGCCTATAAATAGGACCCCCCTGGCAGGTCTACAGTAACTTGAGTGAACAGTAAGTTGTGTTGGGCAAGGAGCTGCGGTCTCAGTTTGTCTGTCCGCGCGGATTGATTCAGTGCTGACGTTTGCTGTGTGCAGGTCACGCGGGTTGCTTCAAGGAGCCAGGAGTTTGGCTTTGACTTCGGTCAAGTACTTGGAAGTGTGCGGTCTCTGCGGATTCAGCAGGAGGTCGCTCTGCAGCTTGTCAGCTCTGTTTCAACTTTGCCAGCTTCAATAACCTGTCCGCCGGCTTCAGGCGGGTAGGGGGTGTTCCTCAGTTCAGCTTCAGCAGGAGACGAATAACGGTGTGTCCGCGCGGCCTCGCGGCTTCGGCGGACTCCGTGGCTATTCTGCGGATTGCAGCTTAAGTTCGGGCGATCTCAGCGGAATCAGCGACCTCGGCGGTCTCGGCGGACTCCGGTGCTGTTCGCCCGGCTTGTTTTTTGGTGCTTTCTATTTACAGCTGTTATACTAGCGAAATCATGTCTCGCTATGTATGCCTCGTGTTGAAAAGAAGTGAATGCATAAAAGACCTGGTTGTGCTTCCATTGTTTGTTGGGTTTAACCTTTGTTCCTTGGTTTTCCGCTGGTTCAACGTAAGAACTGGGTAGTTCCGAAGATATTAATTTGGCGTTTGGGCTATCTTGCTGACCACGTTGAGAAAATTTAACAATCAGCAGCCGAGGTGGCGGCGCTAAGAGCCGAATAATCGGCTCGGTTGGAGGCAGCAGGAGTGGCAAGACCAGGGCCAGCAGAGAGGTTTCCATGGAGGAGACAACAACCAGGGGGGCCAGGGTTAGTTCAACCATCAGGGCTGGAGGTAGGGCCAGAGGCCTCCTCTCCCCGATTAACATCATGCTATGACCATAGCCCTAGGGAGAAGGAGGAGAGCCCAGAAGAGGAGAAGACAAGGAGGAAGGGTGGAGCTGCCCTATTGAGATTTCCATCAGAATGAGTGCCATGCCACACCCACGTGCCCGGAGTTCCTCGAGATGAGGGGAAATAGGGAGCAATAGTAACAACCCCGCTAGGAAGTGGGGATTGAGGAAGTCCTGCCCGGGGTAGAGGAGGACAGGTGCGAGGACCGGGCTGATATTGGAGGTCGCAGAGGGATCGGGGTGATACACAGGGGGGGGGGGGTTGAGGCCGCCCTAGGCAAGCTTCCGTACTATGTACAGCTGGAGCGTTGCCTCGGCGTCTCTAACTCCACTCACAGAGGAGAAGATTACATTCTCAAGGAAGGAAATGCCGGATCATGAGGATCCATTTTGTGACGCGCTGGTGATCCAGGACGCAGTCAAAAATTTCACTATCTCTCGGATCCTCATTGATAATGGGATCTCGATCAACGTCGTCTTCAAGAAGGCGTTCGACGAAATGAAGGTGGAGGCCAGGAGAGTGTTGGCCTCGGATGGGCCTATGTTCAGATTCTTCGGGGAGAGGAAGGAGGTGGAAGGAGTGGTATTCCATGTCACTCGAGGGGGGCAGTCCCGAAACTGGAGGTTCGTCATTGTGGATGCTCCTAAAAGTTACAACACCATATTCGAACGGCCCCTCATCAGGGCCTTCCGTTGCGTGCCCTCTTCCTTCCATCAGTTCCTGAAGTTCAATGTTGAAGGCATTCAAGTCCGGATGCACGAAGACCCCAAGGTGGAGAGGGAGTGCTATGTCATGGCATTCAACACTATCTCATAGCAGGAGGGAGCCGAGGAGATGGAGAGGAGGATGCAGGAAGAGTTCAGGCTGGAGGTTGGAGAGGGATCAGAGGAGATGGAGGTAGAGGAGGAAGAGATCCACGCCCAGGTGGAGGCGATGGAGTAAGTGCTGGAGGAGCAGACCGAGGTGATGGCTGCGGAGGAGGATGAGGAAGAAGTTCTGGGCCAAAGCGAGGGGATCGTATGCGAATGGGGAGATCAGTGAAGCAGCAGAAGGGGTGGTGGAGATAATGGTTAAGATAGGAGACGACCACTGTAGGATGTGTGTAGATTTTTTTTCTTCTTAATAAATTGTCCTAAAGATTGTTACCCCTTGCCTCGGATCGACACGCTGGTTGACTCAGCCATTGGTTTTTCTGTAATGAGTTTTCTAGATGCTTTTTTAGGTTATCATTAGATCATGATGCACTCGCCCGATATCAAAGATGTCTCCTTAATCACCGGGGATGGGTGCTGCTGCTACAAGATGATTCCTTTTGAGCTAAAAAATGCAGGGGCAACTTACCAGAGGATGATGGACTGGGTCTTCCGGGAGCAGAAGGGGAGGAACCTGGAAGTGTATGTGGATGATCTCATGATTAAGAGTCGGGATGTCGACTCTCACCTCCGGGACCTGGAAGAGACCTTCGGCACCCTGCGGAAATATAAAATGAGGCTGAACCCCTTGAAATGTGTCTTCGGGGCAAGTAGGAGAAAGTTCCTAGGTCACCTCCTTACTCTCGCGGGAGTGGAGCCCAACTCTGACATTGTGAGATCAATTATAGAGCTAAGGTCGCCGAGGAACGCCAAGGAGGTCTAGCGTCTGATGGGGAAGTTGTTAGTGTTGAGCAAGTTCCTCTCTCGAGCAGGAGATAAGTGCTCCCCCTTCTTCAAAGTGCTAAGGGGAAATCAGAAGTTTGAAGGGTCTAAGGAATGCGATGAGGCGTTCCAAGCCTTAAAGAGACAGCTAACCCAGGCTCCACTACTCTAGGGACCAAAGGAGGTGGAAGATCTATCCCTGTATCTTGGGGGTCGGGGTCGGGGCCGAGGACCTGGGCTTTGTCCTAGTCCGATAAGAGGGGAAGAAGCAACTGGTGATCTACTATGTAAGTAGGGTCTTGAGGAAGGCGAAGCTCTGATACCCAATCTTGGAGAAGTTGGTTTTTACCCTGGTCATCTCGGCTCGGACGCTCCGACCCTACTTCCAGGAAGACTCCATCCGAGTAGTGACTGACCATCCCCTCCACAACATCTTTGAGGGGGTGGAACATTCGGGAAGGTTGGCGAAGTGGTCTGTGGAGCTGAGTGAATTTGATATATCTTTTATTCCCCGCCTCTCGATCATGGCTCAAGTGATATCCAACTTTCTGGCTGATTATGTGGTTGAAGTAGCGGAGGCCAAACTCACTCACCCAGTACCTTGGAGGGTGAAGGTGGATGGCACCTCAGGCAGGCATTCCTTGTGGGTAGGAGTGATCCTGGAGAGCCCTCGGGGAATAAAGATCGAGCAAACGAAGGTTGTTCACTTCCCTATTACCAACAACTAGGTCGAGTATGATGTAGTAATCATAGGGCTCCGAGTGTCTAGGGAGCTGGGTGTGCAGGATGTGGAGGTGCTCTTGGATTCCATGATGGTGTCCTCACAAATTAATAGAGAGTTTGATGCAAGAGAGCCTACCCTCCAATTTTACTTAGCCAAAGTAAAGGGAGTCATCGACATGTTCCAAACATTCTCCATCAGACATGTGCCGCGGGAGGAAAACGAGCAGGTGGATCAGTTGGCCAAGCACGGACCGCGAATGGGAGGTACCGTCACCAACTTGTTCTACCCTTCCATCGAAGAGGGAGAGCTTGTCAGAACCTGCATTTTCTCTGCATTTAATTAATATATTAGAGTAAGAGAAAATACGTGTTGTGATGTCATGTCGTGTAAGGGATAACTGCAGACGCTCAGAAAGAACTCGAACCTAACACTTTGTAAGAAATCCTCAAGTTTATTATGAAGAAAACTATAATTTAAGTTAAGTTTTGATAGCCGTATCCACATCTTCAGTGGATCAACTAGTCCACAAACAAAAACACACTAGAAATTAGCCAAGCTAATATTCTAAGTCAAAACCTCGGATACCAATGAGCAAAAGTACTCACGTTCTAGCAACAGTACCAGCCAACTACTCGTCAACGTAACGCACTGACGTAAAAAATACACCACCAAAGGAATTAAAATAAACATCAAAAAATCAGGGGCGTTACAGCCACTCCCCCTAAAAAGAAGTTTCGTCTCCAAACTTGATACACGAAAGAATCTTCTAAAGAAGGAAAATAACCAAGGGTAATTGAATAGAACACTTACCAAAGAAACTAGGAGAACAAATGAGGATGAGCCTACCTCATAGCTGACTCCAACTCCCAAGTCCCGCTTTCCAAGTTTTAGTTTCACCACAAAACTTTGACCATGGGTATTGTCTTCCTTTGCAACACCCGATCTAGAATGCGAACAGACATATCCACATAAGAAAGGTTAGGCTGCAACTGGGGCACCAAAGCAAGCATATGTCGATCACAAATCACACATTTTCGCAACTGGCTGGCATGAAACATATCGTGCACACCCGAAAAATTTGCGGAAAAATCCAGCATATAAGCTGACACTCCGATGCGTTCAACAACTTGGAAAGGTCCCACATACCTGGGATCCAACTTATGGTTCTTTCCAAACCTCTTAACACCAGACATCGGAGGAACCTTGAGAAACACCATGTATCAAACTGCAAATTCCGGATTAATCCTTCTCCGATTAGTGTTCTTCTCATAACGCTCCTGTGCTATTCGAAGCTTCTCTCGAATATAAGTCATAAAAGTATTCATCTCTTCCAAAGCTTCTAGACCCAACAACGGTCCTTCACCAACTTCGGCCCAAAACAAGGGAGTCTTACAATGTCTCCCATACAAATCCTCAAACGGGGCCATTTGCAAGCTCTCCTGATAACTATTATTGTAAGTGAATTCCATCAATCTCAGCCGCTCGTCCCACACTTCTCCGTGGTCCAAGATGTAACATCTTATCATATCTTCGACAATCTGATTATTCTCTTCGTCTAACCATCGGTCTGCGGATGATAAGTGGTTGGATATCTGAGGTCGATACTCAACCCTTCCTGTAAACTCTTCCAAAAACAAGACGTAAACCTGGAATCTCGATCTGACATAATACTAATCGGCACTCCATGTAGTCTGATGACCTTATCCAAATATAACTGTTATTTTCGTCATGGATTAATCAATTTTGAATGGCACAGAGTGAGAACACTTCGTTAGTCTGTCAACTATGACCCACACTGAATCATGTCCTCGGGGAGATTTCGGCAAACCGATAATAAAATCCATCGAAATACTGTCCCACTTCCAACTTGGAATCCCCAAAGGCTTCAGCTTACCACTAGGCCGTCCATGATGATCTCCCTTAACATGATTATAGGTGAAGCACTTAGACACAAACTTGGCTATATCATTCTTCATTTCATACCACCAAATGATCTATTTCAAATCTCTATACATCTTAGTAGAATCGGGGTGGTAGACAACACTAGAACCATGCACCCCACTGCAAAACTTAAATCGAATATCCTCAACTGCCAGGATACAATATCTACCGCGATACTTCAAGGTACCCACATCATCAATAAAAAAGTCTGGTAATTCTCCTTTCTCAATCTTGCTATGAAGGTGCTACAAATCAGGATCATCCTTTTGATGTAGCTTTGTAAGCGCAATCCATGAAGGCTCTGCTACTTCCCAGCTGCTTGGCGAGTCGGTACTTCCGACCGAGATACCCATTAATAGAAACTCCTCCACCAAAGATTCCACCGAAAGTCCAAAGATCTGCGCGGTGTTTCTACTCAAGGCATCAGCTACCACATTAGCTTTGCCCGGATAATATTATATCTCGACATCGTAATACGTGACATATTCTAACCACCTACATTGGCGCAAATTTAATTCCTTCTGAGTGAAGATGTACTTCAATTTCTTATGGTTCATGTAAATATTGCATAGTGTGTCATACAAAAGGTGTCTCCACAACTTCAAGGCATAAATTACTGTCGCAAACTCTAAATCATGAGTAGAGTAGTTCCTTTCATGTATCTTTAACTACCTCGACCCATACACAATTACCTTTCCTTTTTGCATCAAAATGCATTCAAGCCTGACATGCGATGCATCCACATAAAGGACATATTCCAATCCTTCGGTAGGCAAAGTCAACACTGGAGTAGTGCACATTCTCTTTTTTAATTCCTGAAAAGCTTTGTCACGCTCATCGCTCCACACAAATATTGCGTTCTTCTATGTAAGCTTAGTCAGCGGTGTAGACAATGTAGAAAATCCTTCCATAAATCTTATATAATAGTATGTCATCCCTAGGAAGCTTCTTATCTCTTTGGGTGTTATAGGTCTTTTCTAATCCATTACGACAGCTATCTTTTCTGGGTCAACAGAAATTCCATCCTTGTTCAACACATGACCCAAAAAGAAAACCTAAGATAGCTAAAACTCACACTTATGTATCTTTGCATACAACTTATGCTCCCTCAAAGCAGATAGAACTTACCGTAAGTGTTGGGCATGCTGCTCAGCACTTCAGGAATAACCAAAACATCATCTATAAACACATTCAAAAAATGGTCTAGAAAATATTTAAACACTCTGTTCATCATGTCCATAAAGGCTGAGGGTGCATTCGTCAATCCAAATGACACCACCAAGAACTCAAAATGTCTATGCTGAGAACGAAAATCGGTCCTTTGAACATCCGACTCACGGATTCTCAACTGGTGGTAGCTTGAACGAAGGTCAATCTTCGAAAACATTATACTACCACACAATTGATCAAACAAATCATCTATTCATGACAATGGATATCTGTTCTTGATAGTCACCTTATTCATTTCCCTATAATCAATGCACAATATCATAGACATGTCCTTCTTTACAAACAACACGAAATCACCCCAAGGAGAAGTACTTGGCCTAATAAATCCACACAGCAACAACTCATCCAGTTGGGTATGCAACTCTTCCAGCTCATGCAGGGCCATACGGTATGGTGCCTTAGTAATAGGGCGAGTACCCGACTCCAAATCAATAACAAACTCCACATCCCTCTCAAGCAGAAGACCAGGAAGACTATCTAGGAAGACATCCAAAAACTCTCGCACCACAGGAACATCCTCGATACCCGGCCAGGAAGACTGGGGATTCGCTCTCGTCGCAACATGCTTAGGCTGCATCCTAAGAATATAACGAACAACCAATCAAAACCTAGCTTAACTGCCAGAACTACACAACTTAGTTCAGACCATACATGTATACATACTTGCTCATGCTGCTAACTTGCTCTGGGATTTTCATTAATAATGACATGCTTAACTTAGGATGATATGTTGTCATCCTATTGACTCATGTGCATAAACCATGAATGCATGAATTATCATTCTTTTTGTTTTAGATCCATGTGTGTACGTATGTCATCATGTAGATCTTTAGCTTGGCACGTGTGCTAATGATATATTATGTCATGCATGTTGTGTTATGCAATCTAATAATGGCCTTAATGTATGTTATGGGCAGCGTACACATGAAATATTATGCATCACATACTACGCAATATCGCATGTAACGAAAAGAAAAATTTAATGTGCATTCATGTGATGATTGTTAAGCATACCATACTATATTATAATCACATGTTGCCTCCTATGAGGATCCATATACAGACACATATTATGTATCTCATACCACATAATATGCCTTGTATACTTCTTATCATGCTTGTGGGTGTAGTGTTCATGCTTCAGCCAAGACGTACTGATGATATATCAGTGTGTGTATGAAATGGAACAAGACAATCTAAAAATAACCAGAGATAGTCGTTCGACCAATTGTCAAACAACCTCCCTTTGATATCAACTGTCATAACCCACATTTTCTCCGCATTTAATTAATATATCAGACTAAGAGAAAATACATGTCATGATGTCACGCCATGCAGGAGATAACTGCAGATGCTCATGCAAGAACTCAAACCTGACACTTTATAAGAAATCCTCAAGTTTATTATGAAGAAAACTGTAATTTAAGTTAAGTTTTGATAGTTGTATCCCTCGACTTAAGTGGATCAACTAGTCCACAAACAAAAATATGAATATACGTTGCGGAAAATACTTGTTTATATTGATTAACATCCTATATGAGCAAAAACATCCAAATAGGATAACTCATGATATACATACCTCTAGATTTAATATAAGTATAGAAATAGCATTTATGTGCGTTAAAATGTAGTGACTTTGGTTTTAAAACAATGTTATGAATGAAATAGTCAAAATGATGCTTTTATACTTTAAAGATAACTAACATGCAATGCTAGCATAAAACCTTCCCAGAGAGCACGTAAAACCAACCAGTCATCAAGAAAGACTAAGCAGCTAGCAGGTATCTTAACAATATAAAAACTCTGGTGGGCATAAATTACCTGACACGAACCCACCAAAAGGAAAAACAAGTATGTCTGAACTAAATAATAGAACAACAACACTACCTCATACTGGTGAGGAAAAGACATCTACAACAACAACAAAAAACCAGCAACCACCAAACCTAGCCGCTTAATCAGCTACTGCTCCAAACCTGAGGCATTCTAAAGAAAAGAATACCTCAACAAAAAATACAAGAGGCAAATATATTCAACAATAGATAATAATCAAAGAAAGCAAAAAAGGATAACCAACCCCAACCACAAGAATGGATGACAAACCTCATCTAATAAGTCAGACTATAATAGGTAAGGTAGAATTTTTAACAGAAGAGTAAGAGAAGATGCACCAAGTGCGGAATGCCGCCATGCTTCGATAAAATCTACAAAAGTAAGCATCCAACATATGTCCATATAATAGGAAGAAAAGAGACTGAACAGCTCTAAACATGTGAATCATTAACACTGGCAAAAATGGTTCCGAGTCGGTGGCCACAATGTCCAACACGAACTAACAGACCCAAACATCTCGAGAAGGCACTGCGGTGGTGGCAACACAGTCCAACACAATCCAACAGTCCAAACATCTCCAAAGGCACTATAGTGGTGGCAACAAGGTCCAACACAACCCTGTCCATGAGAAAACATCAACAACCACCAAGTGTAATGATTCATGAGCCGGCACCAGGTTGGTGGTCCTTTATCCACTGCCAACCATGGGCTACACCTAAACATCCATAAATACCCATAACACCCCAATCAAAACACCGGGCTTCTCCAATGACAAGAAGGAAGAAAATCCTGAAATTCACTCTAAGGCCCAAACTCGACGAATTAAACTTAATTCGGTGAAAAACTAAGTTCATACTTATTAGACGAATGAAGTAGATACACGACTAACTATACTTGGCAAGAATCAACGACCTTAACGATACTCAACGATTCGTCGTAATTACCTTGATACTCGACAAATCGTCAAAATTAACTAAGTCCACAGAAATTTGTCGAGGATACTCGACTCCTCACTGAATCCACTCAGCATCTGGACTTATCTCCATGATTTTATTTCACTCGACGCTCTCGATGCCAACTGACAATACTCGATGAATTCATCGAGATTACACGATGCTTTAGACTTAGCCTTGTCGGCACTCTACACTCTTGATACCAAAACCATATCACTCAATGCCAAGTCTATAACTCGACGAACTCAACGCCTAATACTCAACTAATGTAGAATCGCTCAACGCCGAGACTAATACTCGATGAATTCGTTGAGATTACTCGACGAATCTTACTTAGACTCATAGATCACTCGACGCTCTCAACACCAAGTCTAATTCACTCAACGCCAAGACTGGCATTCGACGAATTTGTCGTGAATACTAATGAATTTGCCTTAGTCTCAAGAATCACTCAACGCTAAGACTACACTCAATACCAAAGGCTAATACTCGACAAATTCGTCGAGATTACTCGATGAATCTGACTCCACTCAATGCTTATACTATTCTATGAATTAGACTTAATCCAAGACCCATATTTGATGAATTTCAATCAGGCAATCCCCACCATACTCGATGAATTTGACTTTACTCCAACTAAAATTAGCCGAATTTTACTTGAGCCAAATCAACCATTACTCGACGAATTCTATTCACACTAATACGATAAACTTAGACTTAGTCAGACTGTTAAATACAACTAAAACTAGACTTAAGTTAACTTTCTTATACTCGATGATTTATACTAGACTAACAGTCATCTACTCGACGTATTAACCTAACCAGATTAAATCCTTATTCGACGGTGAAAGTTAATCCTACAGGTAGTTAATCACCTAGATGGGGGAGGGTGAATAAGTGTTTTTTGAAATTCTTTGTCACTTAGATTTGATGTTCAGTTGATAATTGAAAGATTAACAACACAATAACTCAACACAATCAAATCACAAAACACAGTACCAACTATCACAACACACGGAAAATTTATAGTGATTCTCCTATCTAGGGTACATCTACTTTCCCCCTTCTTCCTCACTAGCAATGTGCTAGATAAGGTTATAGCTCTTCCTCTTCAACTCAGATCCAAAGATCTAACAGACTCAGTTTCTGTTAAGAAACCTACAATTAGACCAACAGGTTCTACCTCAGAGATTCTCCAAATCTCCTACCTCATGTCCCTCAAGAACCCTACCTCAGCCTTTATAATTAGGCTTACAACTCAGTGATCCCACTCAAATCACCTAGCTCAGTCTTTATAAATTAGGCTTACAACTCAGAGATAAACTCTCCTACCCACTCAGATTTCAAGGAGATCTTACAAAATTAAGAGGTAAAAATATTCAGAAAATAAATCTGTAATCTGACTTATCTGAATGAATTCAGATTCTTCAATTCAGATGCAAAAAATCAAATCTTGATGAATAATCTGGCTGAAGAGATACTTCTCTAGATCTGCAATCTTCGTGACGATCGACTTGATTTCCTTAAAGAAATTGTAGATTAGATCCACCTTAATCTTCAGATCAATTTGATGAAAGGATCTGGAGATTTTCTTGAAGACCTTCCTCTTCTTCCTCCTTCTCGGGATTGTCGCCCTCCTCTGACAAAGAAAAATCAGAATGAGAGAAAACAATGATTTGTCTGATTGAATATTTTTTTGTAGACAACCCCTCTATTTATAGCCTTCGTGGAGTGTTAGTTTCTGATTGATGACATCAACATGTGACTTCATACTTCAAATTATCCCTTAAACTATTTCTGTTGAGATATCACATTACTATAACTGATATGACAGTTCTGACTTGTCTTGACACTTCTGTGTTGACTCTGTATATTTTCAGAACAAAAGTGTCGAGATGTCCAAAGTGTCGAGACACTTGTTCTCAAAAGGTGTCAAGACATCTTAGTAGTCTCGACAATATTTTACTTAGAAGAATTTTCATCTAAACTTGAAAGTATAGATATATTTGAATTGTCTCGACACAACTGTTATCTGTGTCCACATATTTAAATCTCCATTGTGTCGAGACACTTGAATTATCTCAACACAACTCTCTATCGGGTGTCGACACTTCTATGCTTGCTTTATTTCTTCATTGTGTCGAGACAGTTGAGTTATCTCGACACTCCAGTCTGTCGGTGCCGACACTTTTATACTTGTTTTAGCCCTTCATTGTGTCGAGATAGTTGAAATGTCTTGACACTATTTTACTTAGTATAATTTTCAGTTTGCCGGTGTCGACACTTTATACTTGCTTTAATCCTTCATTATGTCGAGATAGTTGAAATGTCTCGACACTATTTTACTTAGTATAATTTGCAGTCTGTCGATGTCGACACTTGTATAAGTCTACACTTTAGTCTTCTTAATGTCGATATAGTTGAATTGTCTTGACACAGCTGACTTGGATCTTCTATGTTTTGAGTTTGCTAACTTGTCTCGACACAGCTGACTTAGCCATCAAAGTGTCGTGTTAGCTGACTTGTCTCGACACTGCTGACTTAGTCTACAAAGTGTCGAGTTAGCTGACTTGTCTCGACACTGCTGACTTAGTCTAAAAAGTGTCGAGTTAGCTGACTTGTCTCGACACTGCCCTTGCAAAGGTGTCGACATAGTTAAAATGTGTCAACACTTTTATACTTAGCCATTTTTCAGCACTGCAAGTTGCTAGATGTAGATTGTGCTGACTTCACTCAGCACTTTGCTGACTTCACTCGACGCTTTTGTACTTAGACATTTCTCTTCACTTTCTAGTCAGCTTCTTGAGTCCACCGGTACAATCAATATGAAATAGGCAACCTACATACATAAACTGAAATATACATCAAATACATACTTGTGTATATCATTGAGTTGAAAGAGCTTCTTCAAATCCAGTACATTGTTTCCAAAGTACCCAACAATATTCCCCTATTTGGAGAAGTCATAACCCCAATTCAATGATATACGCCACAATACCAAAATATAATAATTATGATGTATATAAAAAAATGTTGAACAAAATCTAAAGGAACACAACAATAATAACACAGATAAAACCAAGTGCAACCAAATTTTTCATTTAAATTTATTCAAAGATTACATTTTTCAATTTTTGTTTTGTTACAATGTTTTTAAAATAAAATTACATAATGCTTAGAAACAAAAATATTCTAAGATTGCTTTGGCTCTTTGATAACAATGTCTTTTCCAGATTGAATATTAGCTTTGACTTCAGTCACTTTGTCAACAACCACCTTCTCCTTTCCCTTGGCATTCTTGGCTATAGAAATTTTTTCTTGCTTGATCCTTTGCCTTTCATGATAATGATAGGGCTTGGGGAAATACTTGTTGGGCTCTTTTGAATCAGCTGTGTTGGAACACCCTATTACTGATTTGGGTCATGATCACTATGCCTCTTAGGAAACCTGTTTTGATCTCATTGTATAGATCTAAAGGTCAAGTAGAATTGAGTCTAAGGGTTAGTAGTTAGGTTTGGAAGCTGCCCTCAAGACCAGGTTTTTCAGTTTGGAGACTAAGTCATTTCGTCGAGCTTAGTACGACAAATCATCGAACTCCATTCGACGATCGTTTAGCTCACTTCGACGAATCGTCGAACTCCATTCGACGATCGCTGAGCTCAACTTCAACAAGTCGTCGAACTCCATTCGACGATCTTCGAGCTCAGATCGACGATCTTGACTCCAGTTTGATTCTCTGTCTCTGAGCTCAGTTCGACGATAGTGGAGCTCAGTTCGACGTTTTTCTGAAGAGTTAAATGTTTTTCAAGATTCAAATACAGACAGTTGAGAATTTATTGTCAGCAATTAATTCAGAGATCCTGTAGCCATTTTCATTTATTCTGGAGCAAGTTTCAATGGATTTTCAAGGAATGTTTTATTGGACTTTACTCCAGAAGACAACTGCAATTAAGGAATTAATTAATGACAGGCTAACAACTATCTTGGACAGTGGATCATTTTTATTCAAAACAAAAGGAATAAAAGATAAGATTTTTGAATTCCTGATATAGAAGAACAAGAAGTTAGAAAAATACTCTCTGCAACAACCATTCTCTGTAACAACAACTCTCACAACAACAATATTTTACACAAGAGAAAGAAAGAGAGTTGCAGACATTCTCAGTCTCAAGATTCATACAAGAACACATCACCAAAGGAGATCAACCAACTGAAACTTTTAGATCTCTCTTGATTCAAGTGTTCAAAGGCCATCATTATTCAAGACTCCAGACACCTCACATTTCAGCTGTTTCTGAAATCATCATTTGCTGGAGATCAATTTTCTGAAGGCCTATCACCCTACTACAAAGCTTCACTTCCTGAACAACTACAGATCTCAGGGGGAGCTTTGACAACATCCATTATCTTCTTTTTGACTGTTGACAGAGAAGATCTTCTCATCCCCCCCCCTCTCTCTCTGCTGTAAAGGGTTTTTCAAACTCCCTTCAAAAGTTTGTGTTTGGTTTTTGAGGATCTTATCAAAAGCTCATTAGTGGCAAGACACCTGATCAAAAAATCTGGTTTGGTTTTTGAGCACCTTATCAAAAGCTCATTGGTGCCCAGGACACCTGATCAACTCATCCTGCAGTGGATTCCTACCTAGGGTGGTAGAAGAGTGGATGTACCCAGGTTGATTGGGGAACCACTATAGCTCCTTGTGTCTTCTAGTTGCTTGTCTTTTTTTTTTTGTTTCTGGCTGAGATTTGTGATTGCTCTGTGATTATTTTGTGTTTAGATTTATTTTATATTACTTGCTTCCCTGTTCACATAAGAATACAACAACTGTTGTAAAAAGTTTTTACCAAGCACCATACTCTATTCACCCCCTATAGAGTATATCAGATCTAGCTTGCACTTTCAATTGGTATCAGAGCCAGGTTGGTTAAAAATACCACACCTTTGTGGTTGCATAGGCTAACACCTGAACCCAAAGATTCCTAGTTAGATTTGCTTGTTTTGATTTTGTTATTAGAATTCTTTCTTCACAAATCATGACCCAAAACAAAGATTATGCTAGCACCAGACCTCCAGTGTGCAATCTATCCAAGTTTGCACTTTGGAAGGCAAGGATTAGACTCTACATGAATTCTATTGATGAGGACATCTTCAATTTTGTTTTGACAGTGTGTCTAAGACCTCTAGAGAACACAAGTACAAATGCTATTCCACCTCCCTCAGGAACAGATGCTGACATCAAGAAATGTAAAGTTGCAGATGCAAAAGCCATGAACATTCTTGCTCAGACTATGTCTGATGAAATTTTCCAAAAGGTGGCTGAATGCAACTCAGCAAAGGAGATCTGGGATAAGCTATCTGAAATAGTCTCAGGATCTACTGATGAGAGAAAAGACAGAAGATCTCATCTCATAACCCAGTATGAGAATTTCAAGAAAGGAGAAGCTGAGTCAATGACAGAAATGTACAATAGACTCAGTATGATAGTCAATGAACTGAAAACTTTGGATAAAGAGATCTCATTGACTGAGCTAAATGATAAAATCCTAATGTGCTTCCCAAGCACTTGGGATTCAAGGATCTGGCCAATCAAGGATGCCAGAAGTCTCAATGAGATCACCATAGAAGCTCTCTTGGGCAAGCTCAAGTTTTATGAGCTGCTCATCAAAAATAGAGAAGAAGAGCAGAAGGCTGCCTCACCAGCCACAAGAAAGGAAAAGTCAATAGCCTTCAAAGCCACTGAAGATCAGCCTGAAGACAAAGTCACAGGCAATGATGAGCTGCTTAGTCTCCTGGCCAAAAGATTCTACAAAATGGCCAGAAAGGACTTCAGGAAGAGATCATACAAAGAGCATGACAAGCCAAGGTATGATAAATCAAATAATAAAGAAATTATTTGCTTTGGTTGCAGGAAACCAGGCCACATTGTGCCTGACTGTCCAGCGAACAAAAATAAGGACAGAAAGGATAAGAAAGAAAGAAGAAAGGACAAGGACTTCAAGAAGAATAGCAATGACAAACCCTCCTCAAGCAAGAACAAACACACAAGGAAGAGATTTGTTGCTGAATCTTGGAGTGAAACATAAGAGGAATCTGAAGCTTCATCCAGCTCAAGTGATGATGAGGATGATGCTGAAGAAAAGGAATTCTGCATGATGGCTATCAATGCCTCACAACACAATTCTGATGAAGAAGAGTCAGAGTCAGACTCAGAGACTCAACTTGAAGAGTACCAGGTAATAAGTTCTTTTGATTTCAATTCTGAGGACTTTAAGTATGAATTTTAAGCACTATGTTTAGACTTATTAAAATCTGAGAAGGAAATCATTTCTCTCAGAAATCAATTATCTGAACACAGTTCCTTAAAATCACAAAACCTCAAACTCTCTGAGGAGTTGGAGTGCTGTAGGGAGCAGATAGCCGCACTGAAAAGTGAGCTATCAGAGGCCAAAAAGCTTGAAGAATCCCTTAATGGGAGAAGTATCAAGCTAATGGACATCACAAGCACAATGAACTCTAGATTCAATAGTACACCGGGCTTGGGTGCTTCATCCAGCCAACCTATAGTACTAACAACCCTAATTAAGTTTATTTCTGATAAAAGGAAGGGAGTTGTAGAGGTAGCTAGGAAAAATTCTGACTTACCCAAGAAATCAAGTGTTCAACAGAAATCGTCGAACGGAGCTAGACGATTGCCGAACGGAGATCGACGTTCTCAGACAAAATCATCAAACTCAGGTCGACGATCTCTAAACCCTGAACTCTGCCATAGTCGGTCGTCGAACGGAGCTCGACGATCTAACCCAAGATCGTTGAACGCAGCTCAACGATCGTCGAGCAGAGATCAGAGATTTGAAAACTTCTTCAAGGGTAAATCAAATTCCAATCCTAGGGGTCCTTCATCCAGATTTAACCCTTATACTGAATGGATAATACCTCCAAGGAGATATCATCCTGAAGGTTATAAGAGTCAACCAGGAATGTCATTTATTTCTTAATTTAAAGGTTATCAACCTAGGCCCAAGGTAAACTGGGTCAAAAACAAGTAAATTACTTTATGTGCAGGTGAAGACCTATCCAACATCAAACCAACAATGGTATTTGGATAGTGGGTGCTCAAAGCACATGACAGGAAATAGGGACAACCTCACATCCTTCAAAGCCAAGCTTGGACCCAAAGTCATATTTGGTGATTCAAACTTTGGACAAACAAAAAGATATGGTGCAGTCCAGATTGACACAGTTACATTCAAAGAGGTAGCCTATGTGGAAGGACTGAAGCACAACTTGATCAGTATCAGTCAGCTATGTGATGAAGGCTACCAGGTGACTTTCAGCAAAGACTTATGCAAGATCAAATTAGAGGACAACACTACTGTGTTGACAGGTAAAAGGAAAGGTAACATCTATTTAGTAGACTTTCTTTTAAGAGAAGTGGATATTTGCCTGTTTAATTCTGTTTGTAGACCTAATGTTTTATGGCATAAGAGACTAGGACATTTAAACCTTAGAACCATTGCTAGGCTATCCAAGGACAACCTTGTTAGAGGACTAACTTCTGGCCCCTACAAGAAGGAAGGACTCTGCAGGGCTTGTCAATTAGGAAATCAAACTAAAAATAGTTTCAAGTCACTTAATAAGAATGATTCACCTAGGATTTTGTAGCTGTTACACATGGATCTTTTTGGACCCATTACAGTACAAAGCTTAGGAGGGAAATCTTACACTTTAGTGGTTGTAGATGACTTCTCTATATTCACATGGGTGTTCTTTCTGAGGAAGAAGTCTGATAACTTTAAGTGTTTGACAGAGTTTCTCAAATGCATATAGACTGAGTTCAATACTCACATTGCCCTGATCAGAAGTGATCATGAGACAGAGTTTGATTCTCTTCTTATGCAAGAGTTCTGTCAGAGTGAAGGAATCAGACACACTTTCTCAGCTCCTAGAACTCCTCAACAAAATGGGGTAGCTGAAAGGAAAAATAGAACCCTTATTGAATCTGCCACTACATTGTTGTCAGATGATCACCTTCCTCTATCCTTTTGGGCAGAGGCAGTGAACACCTCAAACTATGTGTTGAACAGAAGTTTAATACATAAACTGAAGGGCAAGACTCCTTATGAATTACTCAAATGGAAGAAACCTAAAGTAGATTATTTTAGAATTTTTGGTTGTATTTGTTATATTCACAATAATGCCAAGAAGTACTTAGCAAAATATCAAGCTAAAGCTGATGAAGGAGTGTTTCTGGGATACTCCATGATCAGTAAGGCTTATAGGGTATATAATAAATCAACTCTTAAAATTGAAGAATCTGTTCACATATCTTTTGATGAAACTAACATGTCTTTCAAGGAGAAGAATACTTCTACCATAGAACCTTTGTAGGTACATTCTCTTGCTGAAGACTTGGACAGATTACAAATCATTCAAAAAGAGGAAAGCAGTGAAGATGAAGAAGACATTCAACATCTTGAAGAGGCAGTTGTTGTACCACAAGAGGAAACAACAACACAGGTTGGTGAACAATCAACACCTCCTGTTGATTTAGTAACATCAAGAGACCATCCAATCTCTCAAGTGATTGGAGACATCTCAGCTGGTGTGCAGACCAGAAATTAGGTCAACCAAAACCTGATGCACACTTGCTTCTTTTCTCAAATTGAACCTCAATCCATTCAAGATGCAGAGCAAGATCCACACTGGATCATTGCAATGCAAGAAGAGTTGCATCAATTTGAAAGGAATAAAGTTTGGGAACTAGTACCAAGGCCTAAGGATCACTCCATTGTTGGAAAAAAGTGGGTATTCAGAAACAAATTGGATGATCAAGGAGTAATTGTAAGGAACAAGGCAAGGCTAGTTGCTCAAGGGTACTCTCAAGAAGAAGGCATAGATTATGACCAGACTTTTGCACCAGTTGCAAGGTTGGATGCCATAAGAATCTTCTTAGCATATGCAGCACACAAAGGCTTAAAAGTATACCAGATGGATGTAAAGAGTGCTTTTCTCAATGGAGACATCAAAGAAGAAGTCAATGTCAGACAAACTCCAGGTTTTATCTCTTCATCTCATCCTGATTATGTTTTTAAACTGAATAAAGCATTATATGGTCTCAAGCAAGCTCCTAGAGCATGATATGAGACCCTAGCATGCTTTCTCCTAAAAAATGAGTTTATAAGGGGTAGAGTAGACCAAACTCTTTTTATTAGAACCCATAAGTCCCATACCCTACTAGTACAAATCTATGTAGATGATATTATCTTTGGTTCTACTGATTCAAATTTGTGCAGAAGGTTCTCAAATCTAATGCATTCTAAATTTAAAATGAGTAGCATGAGTGAGCTATCCTTCTTTCTAGGATTACAAATCAAACAACATGCTGAAGGCATATTTATTTCTCAAACCAAGTATGCAAAGGAATTGGTTAAGAAATTTGGTATGTCTGAAGCATCTTGTATGAAAACACCTATGCCTACTAATGCTGTATTAGATGCTGATGAACATGGGAAACCTATTGATCAGACAATATATAGAGCAATGATTGGCTCTTTATTGTACCTTACAGCTAGTAGACCTGACATAATATTTGCTACATGCATCTGTGCTAGATTCCAAGTGAGCCCTAGAGAGTCACACCTAACATTAGTAAAAAGGATTCTCAGGTATGTTAAAAGTTGTCCAAATCTAGGTCTCTGGTATCCAAAAGATTTAGCATTTGACTTAATTGGATTTTCTGATGCTGATTATACTGGATGCAGAATTGACAGAAAAAGTACCAGTGGAACTTGTCAGTTTCTTGGTGACAGACTTGTCTCTTGGTTTTGCAAGAAACAAACATCTGTGTCAACTTCAACTGCTGAAGCTGAATATATGGCTGCAGGTAGTTGTTGTTCACAAATTTTGTGGATTCAAAACCAACTCCTAGACTATGGCTATAACTTAGAGAAGTCTAAAATCTTTTGTGATAATACCAGTGCTATTTCTATAGCTCAAAATCCAGTCCTCCATAGTAGGACAAAACACATAGAAATTAAGCATCACTTTCTAAGAGATAATGTTGAGAAAAATAAAATTGAACTTCAATATATCCCAACTGATTTGCAAAGGGGAGATATTTTCACCAAACCCTTGGATGAAAAGAAACACACCTTCTTCCTAAATCAGTTAGGAATGTTAGATGGAGGAAGTCTAAAATAATATCCAAGATTTTAAAAACTCTAAAAATTGACCAAGATTAGGCAAACATCTTGATTCTTCTAGTGTATAGAGTGTTTCTGGTCTCTGAACTGCGCTCTCCAATTTTCCCCCGGATCGTCGAACGGAGATTGACGCTTTCCGAAATCATCGACCAGCGTTCAACGCTTCTCAGATAGTACTCAACTATCTCTCTAGGTCAGCGATCATCGAACGAAGCTCGACGATTTTGTTCTCTGAACTATCGTCGAACGAAGCTCGACGCTCTCCAATATCGTCTAACGGAGATCGACGATGTTGATGACCTTTCAGTTTCCTTTAGAAGCCCTGATCGTCGAACTGAGTTCAACGATCTTTCCTTTTCTGCGTCGAACCCTAATATAAAACTCTTTTTTCGGCCGTCGTTCTCCCTTGCGCTTTCATACTTTCTGCAAAAAAATTCTCTTTCCCTCCAAACTTCTCTACACTTGGTCGTTTGTTTGTTGATTTTTGCAGGAAACAATGGCCGTCTCAGTTGCAGTCCTGGCCGCCATGAAATTTGATGCAGGATTTGATATTGATATGGATTCGTTTAACAACAGTGATCAGATTTTCAGAGACATTCTAGAACTTTTCAAGGAGCAAAAGCTAGTTACTATAATGTCCACCAGAATCAAATTGGCTGCTGATGAAATCAAGGAGTGAGTATATACTGCCCACAACCAGGATCAAAATACAGTGATTGGATCAATATCAGGAACCCACATATCCCTAACTCCTGCTGCCCTGACAGAGATTTTTGGATTGAATTCTGAAGAAGAATCTGCTGAACTGTCTGGAGAAGAATTTTCTGATATGCTTCATAGAATGGGACATACAGATGCAAACCCTAGCAAGATCCTGAAGAAAAATTTATCTGTGGAGTACAGGTTTTTGGCTGATGTTGTTGGAAAAGTATTGTTGGCCAAACACTCAGCCCATGATACCATCTCCAGGTATCAACTATGTTTGATGGGTGCTATTGTAGATAAGAAACAGTTAAACTGGGGAGAAGTTTTCTTTGACTTGATTAAGAAAAAGATCAACAAGAATTTTGTCAACTTTGGAAGGATACTAGGGCTATTTCTTCAAAACAGATGCCCTGCACTGCTAGTCTCAAATGGGATGCACACCAATGCCTCTAAGAGGCTCTCCTGTGCCCTGTTTGGAAAGTGGGATAGGCAGATAGTAAAGACCAGCAGGCCCTCTGCATCTACTACTTCAGGCACAAGGACTATTGCAGTCTCTTCCCCTCAAGTCTCTGCCCCTGCAGAAGACTTGCCTGCCTCTTCCTCTCCTCCTCCACCTCTTATTTCATCTCCACCAGTCACATCCACCATCACAGTTTCTTCCACCATCATTATTTCCAGCCCATCTCCTACTTCTATCCATTCTCCAACTCTTCCACCAACAGAAGAACTTTTCCATCCTCTACATCAATACCCTCACCTAGAAATTGAATCATCATCTCATCTTCCATCTTTCAATCTGATAGATAATTCCTTTATGGATGATTCCCCTTCATCCCCTCCTGATCTACCCTCTTCATCCACATCTTACCAACAGTTACTTCAAGATATCATTGCACAACCCTCCTTCACACCTTCTATTTTCATTTCATTATCTTCAATTTCCACAATCCCCATATCGCAACCTTCATTTCCACCATACACCAGTTCTCCACCAACATCTCCAGCTGTTCCACCTTCATTCTCTACCTCTGCTCAAGTCCCTATTGAGCATGTAGATCTTCCAGCCTTAGCTGACAGACTTTATGAGCTGATAGCTCCCAGGCTATCCCTCTTGTTGGAGACCTCCTTGGCTCCACTTTTAAAGTCAGTTGTAGACCTGTCTGCCAGGCTCTCCTCTCTTATTCCTCCTCAGGCAATCCATTCATCTGGGTGCCTTGATCCTGTCCTGACTGAATCTAGGCAGGGAGAGATGCCTCATGAAGTGGTTAGATTGCCTGCCGCTGCTGCTGTTGTTACTTCTATTCAAGCTCAAGCCTCAACAACACAAGTTGCAGTTTTCTCAATGGACCTCAGGTCATTATTATCAGATTTTGATTCAGTATATTTCAGCTATCTTCCAGAGCATACTGCAGTCCAGCCATCTGAAGATCTGTCTAAGGCCATTGTGCCTATTTCAAGCTGTGACACTAGCTTAATTCATTCTTTTGTACAGTCCCTTTCTGCTGCTGCCCCTGCTGTTTCTGTTGCTGCTGCTTCTACTGATATTGTTGATATTGCTGCTAATTCTGATGATTTAATATCTGAGGATATACATATGACAGAGGCATTTGACCTTGAGCCTATTGTTATTGCTGATGTTATTGCTGATGCTGAACCTGTTGTATCTGAAAGTATTTTATCTGTATCTGCTGCTGCCCCAGTCACTGTTGTATCTACTGCTGCTGTACCTTCCATTTCTGAGAGTGTTACTTCTGAAAGTTTTGTATCTGCTGATGTAATCTCCTCTACTAGTGTTTCTTCCATTCCTCCTTCTACTGTTGCTGCCACAACTGCTGTCACTACTGTTACCTCTGCTCAATCCCAACAACAGACAGACTATCTCAAAAGGATTGATGCACTGTATGATGAACAAAGCTCAGAAAGTGATCAATATAGGACTGATTCATATTACTCCTCTGCAACTATTGCAAGGAAAAGAAAGGCCAGAAGCAAGGCTATGAAAAGAGTCCCCCCAGCCAAAGTAAAAGATACCAATGATATTCCCTATTACATACTGCATAACTGCCCTATTACTGAACATTGGATGCAATATTCCAAAAATCAATTAAAGGCTATGAAGAAAAAGAGAAAATATGAGAAAGGATCCTCTCAGTTCCATCATCCTCCTCCACCTCCTCCCTCACGTGATGCAGGTGCAGGTGGAAGCTCTGCTGTTCAACCCTCTGCCAGAAGCCAAACCCCTTATCAACCTCAAGGTAGATTTCAATATAGGGGAAGCCAATCCAGAGGCTATCAGTCAAGGAGAGGAAGTTATAGAGGAAATCAAAGAGAACTTCAAGTTTACTCCAAAGGATACTCCAGGCAACACCCATACTCAAGGGAAGGACAAGGTCCATCTGATACTACTTCAGGTCCATTTCCTTACAAGCTTAAAGAATTAGTCTCCTCCAGAGCTCCTCCAGACAACCCCTCAAACAGATATGAGCCTCCAATTCCTTTTGAAGATCCAGAGAACAATCCAACTTCATGGACAGCTAGGATGAAAGAGTTAGCTGCTTTGGATCAGATTAATAAAGCCAGAGAGCAAGGCAAAGACACCTCTAGTATTACTACTCTATCTGATCAAAGGAAAAAGGAACTTGAAAGATATGCTTCCAGCAAGTTTTTTGATTCTGAAAGCTACATGAAGCTGCATCCTGAAGCTATAGTGCCCAGGCCTAAGCAACAAACCTCTTTAGGTGCAGCAGATGACAAAAGATCTAAAAAAGAAGCTCTCAATCCAAACAGGGAAATATTACTTATAAAGAGCAAGGAAAAAGAGTAACTCTGTAAGGTGACAGTTATTTTGATTTCTAAACTATCTGTGACAATATCTGTGATTCTGCAATGTTGTTGTTTGTTATATTGTTGCTTTGTATGTTTTTAATTTTTCCAATATCTGTAAATAGTAATCCTAACCCAAATAGGGGGAGATTGTTGGAACACCCTATTACTGATTTGGGTCAGGATCACTATGCCTCTTAGGAAACCTATTTTGACCTCATTGTATAGATCTAAAGGTCAAGTAGAATTGAGTCTAAGGGTTAGTAGTTAGGTTTGGAAGCTGCCCTCAAGACCAGGTTTTTCAGTTTGGAGACTAAGTCATTTCGTTGATCTCAGTACAACGAATCGTCGAACTCCATTCGACGATCGTTTAGCTCACTTCGACGAATCGTCGAACTCCATTCGACGATCGCTGAGCTCAATTTCAACAAGTCGTCGAACTCCATTCGACGATCTTCGAGCTCAGATCGACGATCTTGACTCCAGTTTGATTCTCTGTCTCTGAGTTCAGTTCGATGATAGTTGAGCTCAGATCGACAATCTCTGTTTCTGTCTAAGTCCAGGCTCTGAGCTCAGTTCGACGATAGTGGAGCTCAGTTCGATGTTTTTCTGAACAGTCAAATGTTTTTCAAGATTCAAATACAAATAGTTGAGGAATTATTGTCAGCAATTAATTCAGAGATCCTGTAGCCGTTTTCATTTATTCTGGAGCAAGTTTCAAGGGATTTTCAAGGAATGTTTTATTGGACTTTCCTCCAGAAGACAACTGCAATTAAGGAAGTAATTAATGACAGGCTAACGGCTATCTTGGACAGTGGATCATTTCTATTCAGAACAAAAGGAATAAAAGATAAGATTTTTGAATTCCTGATATAGAAGAACAAGAAGTTAGAAAAATACTCTCTGCAACAACCATTCTCTGCAACAACAACTCTCACAACACCAACATTTTACACAAGAGAAAGAAAGAGAGTTGCAGACATTCTCAGTCTCAAGATTCATACAAGAACACATCACCAAAGGAGATCAACCAACTGAAACTTTCAGATCTCTCTTGATTCAAGTGTTCAAAGGACATCATTATTCAAGACTCCAGACACCTCACATTTCAGCTATTGCTGAAATCATCATTTGCTGGAGATCAATTTTCTAAAGGCCTATCACCCTACTGCAAAGCTTCACTTCCTGAACAACTACAGATCTCAGGGGGAGCTTTGACAACATCCACTATCTTCTCTTTGACTGTTGACAGAGAAGATCTTCTCATCCCTCTCTCTCTCTACTGTAAAGGGTTTTTCAAACTCCCTTCAAAAGTTTGTGTTTGGTTTTTGAGCACCTTATCAAAAGCTCATTGGTGACAAGACACCTGATCAAAAAATCTGGTTTGGTTTTTGAGCACCTTATCAAAAGCTCATTGGTGCCCAGGACACCTGATCAACTCATCCTGCAGTGGATTCCTACCTAGGGTGGTAAAAGAGTGGATGTACCCAGGTTGATTGGGGAACCACTATAGCTCCTTGTGTCTTCTGGTTGCTTGTCTTTATTTTTGTTTCTGGCTGAGATTTGTGATTGCTCTGTGATTATTTTGTGTTTAGATTTATTTTATATTACTTGCTTCCTTGTTCACATAAGAATACAACAACTGTTGTAAAAAGTTTTTACCAAGCACCATACTCTATTCACCCCCCTTCTAGAGTATATCAGATCTAGCTTGCACTTTCAAGCTGGAATCTTCCCTGCCTTTTGATCTCTTTTGAATTTTTGGATGATCTCCTGCTGCTTTATGTGCTTGGCCCACTCTTGCTCAGAATACCATTTCCCCTTATCAACTGCATTATTTTTAACTGCCTTCCATGTAGTAAGTATAATTGATTTAGATGTAGGGCTCCATTGCTCAAAATTAGGCTTTGGTTCAGCATGTTCCCTAAATCGTTTCTTTGATAGTTGAACTTCTTTCTCCCTTAACAATGCAGGAGCAGTCATCTCCACCTCTTCACATACTATATTCTAAATTTGTGGTGGAGGACTGTATATGGACTGGAAAGCAGTTTGAATATCCTCAAAAGGAGTTGGTTGGCAACCAGACTCAAGAGTTTGGTCTCCATCATACCATATGGGAGGATGGCCTATAGTGTCTCTAATGCTATTTGAGATCCAAGTAGCATGCTCAGAGCTTGCCGTTATCATTACTCTCTCCCACTTTATGACTTCTCTTTCAACATGATCTCTTAAGTCATTTTTGTGAAATCTTACTTGATTATCCAGATAATTAACTCCCGAGGATAATGCATTATTTACTTTGAGTAAATGTTCATCCAATTCTTTTTTAGAAGCCTTGATATTCTTAAGAAAAGAGGTTGAGTGAGTTATTAGTTGTGTTTCAATATCCTTGGATGTAGATGTTATCTCGGTCTCCAAAGCAGTATTCTGCTCAGCCAGCTTGACTAGTGAAACATTATTTAATTCAATCATGTTTTCATTCATTCTATTGTGATTTTCAAGGACATAGCTTTATTTACTACTATTTCATCTTCAGTTTTCTTTGATTCTTGCTGATGTTTAGCAATGTATGCCACATCATTTGCTCCTCTTTCAAAGAAATATGTCATATCTTTCTTTAGCAGGTTTACTTCAAATCTAATAGATTTGATGTCTTGAGCTAGTTGAAACTAAAACTCTTTGTTACTTTCATCTACATACTTCTCAAATTGAGTTCTTTGTTGATCTAGCATAATCTGCATTTTAATTAGAAGTGATCTTAAGTCCACAGCAGGAGTAGATGTGATGTAGTCTCTTTAGTTGTTTTAGTAGTTGGGGCCAGATCGGCTAACTCCCTCTCAACCATTGCAACTTCTTCACCAATATTAGTGTTATCCAGGTTGATCTCATCTTGCTATTCTACAGCATCAGAAACAGTATCCTCTGGAAGTTCAGTCATCTCCCCCTGGATATTTATATCTTTATTCAGAAGGATTTCTTCTTCAGTCTCCTTGGGGATTACATCCTCAATCTCTCTATCAGGCATTTCCTTTTCAGGAACCTCTGCTTGCTTTAGCACATTATCCAGCTCTTGTACTACTTTCATTACTATTGTATTTACTGTATCCATATCAATATCTAGCAGATCATTGAGGTTTTCCCCCTCAATTGGATCCCTATTTGGGATTGTCTCCCCCTGCACCTGATCACCAGTTCTAGGTGAGGGCCTTGGAGATTTTTTAGCTATTATATCATCCTGTTTTGCTGAGGTAGAACTTTCTTGTTCTTCAGATTCACTAGAAGAATGTTCTTCCACAATTACAATTTTCTTCTTTTTCTCTTTCACCTTCTCAACTATAGGTGTTTCTTTGGATAAGACTCTATCCCACCTAGCTAATATTTTCATGTCCATTCTCCTCATGTGATTGATCTTGGATCCAATCTTGAGGTTAAGGCTGTCTTGAATGGCATGAACCAAGTATAGACTTAGAATTCTGCCCATATCGGGCTTCTTGATGCTTTCTGCAATTTTGTCAAAGACTACCCTACTCTAGTTAGTCTTGATTTTAAAAATAATTCTGGTCATCAACTCAGACATAAATTCTGAGATCCTGTCATGTGCCCATGTCTTGCATAGCAGCACCTTTCTTACTATTTCAGATAGGAATTTGCCTTGGGTGTTCATACCCTTCCTGTTCAAGGTGCTTCCAATCTTTATGGTTGGAGCCAACCCACACCACTTCAAGGAATCTGCAGCCCTGACAGAATCATGGTCATCATCCTGATCAATTCTTGGTATTTGATTGGCCAATCTCCTGGTTGTGATTTTCACTTTTGCTCCATTCACCTTAGACTTGATCTTGTCTGAGTTTGAATCTAGATGAGCATTGGAGAAGAATTCTAAAACTTATCGTTTCCAGATGTTTGTCGGTTCAGAAAGTAGATATTCCAATCCAGCTTCGGTGAATAGGTCAATAACATTCCTAATTTCTTCTTGCACTGAGTCGAATCCATTGTGCACCAATTTATAACCTTCAAAGATGTCGTCATTCTTGGGAGCCATTGGAGTTGAGACAAAGGAGTGACGAGTGTCGATTAATCAGGATTCTAGGTCTCAACACTAAGGAATCAAAAGTTCAAGAGATCAAGAAAGCGTAGTCGACTTCTATTCTCACACCCTATTTATAGTCTAATCTTTCCTGAAGACAAAAGGGTGCGCTGCATTTAGACTTTTCTAAATTTTTAGGTAAATACCTAGTGTCGACACAGGGAGAAGTTCTATCGAGATGTGCCGACACTAGTCGACACAAGTTGACACAAGTCGACACAAGGAATATGTCTCTCGACACATACCTTAGGGTCTCGACACCCTTGATGCCTCGACACTTATTTTAGTGTCTCAACACTTTGCAGTTATGCAGTGTCATTACACTTTTATGGTGTCTCGACACATTACTATTTATAGTGTCGACACACATTCTGGTGTCCCGACACTGCTAAGATGTCTCGACACACTCTCTGGTCTCTCAACACAACTTTTGACTTAGTCAAAATTTTGTTTTCTAAGTTAAAGATACTTGACATTTATAAGTTCTATCCTTGATATCTAAATAAGTAAATCTTAATTGTTGACTAATTACTTTATTCTTATTTTGTATCAGTTTTTATATGTGCATCAATTACTTAATATTCAACATTTCGAGTTCAAATTTGAAGAAATTAAACTTCTCTTCATCTACAAGCTTAGTGAATATATCAGAAATTTGTTTAGTTGTTGGAACAAATTCTAAACTAATATCTTCATTTTCTTCATGCTCCATAATAAAGTGATATCTAATTTCAATATGTTTTGTTCTATTGTGTGACACAAGATTGTTTGCAATAGAAATAACACTAGTTGAATCACAAAATAAAGAAATTTTACTTAGCTTTATTTTATAATCTTGTAATTGATGCTAAATCCAAAACAATTGTGAACAACAACTTCCAGCCAAAATGTACTCAGATTTAGCTGTAGAAATTGCTACACTTGTTTGTTTTTTGCTACTCCAAGATATCAGCCTCGTTCCAAGGAATTGACATGAGCCTGAGGTGTTTTTCGTGTATTCTATACATCCTGCATAATCTGCATCTGAAAAGCCTGTCAGTTTAAAATCATTATTCCTGGGATACCATAGGCCAAGATTGTAACACCCCCTATACGTCGCATAACATATAGCAGTAGGTCCGGCCGGGGCCCGATGCCATATACCGCAGACAGACCGGGTGGTTACTCAATGGAAACCATCCAACCATTTCAACATCCTACACAGAGTCATTCTAGCGGAAGCAGTTTTATAAGTTGCAATTAAAAGAACCCAGCACAAATAACATGAATGTCCACTAAACAATTCTAAAGGAATGAAGTACAAATACACAAGTACTAGCATTAAGGCCTTACAAATTGTTTCCTTCAAAATTGCATGTTTTCAAACCTCGACACGCAGCCGGCCATACATGAATAAAGAAAACATCCAAAAATTAGTCCTTCGATGGCCGGCACAGCAACTTGGGATTTAGCCTGTTATTGACCGCTTGGTCCAGCAGCACCTGCAAGCAACAAACCATCGCACGGTGGCAAACAAAGGCAACAGTCAGCAATGCTGACCAAATTATAACGATCCCGCCCCCAAAATCGGGCGGCGATGCTCCTTCCCTGCACTTTATTAGTATAACCAAGCAGCAGCAATGTCACTACATCACAGGTGTAGGCTCATGCGGCCACACACCCCGTGCACTCAGGGCACATTCTCGGCGAACTGGTCGATGTCACATCAATTTAAGCCATAGACATTCCGATCTCACCACCGCCACTTTGACGACCACACTATGAGCAATTTGTCATCCCGGCATGAGTCACATCATTTTAATCATAGACCGCCGAAGACCCTCATCTACGCCAACGGCAAGTACCACGTACCTTTAGGTCTCTTTAACCGAACAACATAGAACGGGTACAGTTCCATCTAACCCGTGCTCACATCGCAACGACAATTTAAGTCATATGTGCGGGTCAAACTTCTCCCGAGTCCCGTTTTCGTTACACACTTCACATAACCCGGTTATGTTCAAGTTGGCTCCCAGGCCACCAAGTTGGCAGAATCACATTCTGCCCAGTTTTCCGGGTGCACCTTGGAGTTAATCCCAAGGCTCCCTGCTGCAATCTACCTCGTAGAGAACCCGAAAAACAAACAATCACACAGAGTCTTATCCGATCATTTATGCAATGCAACATCACCGATCCAGACCAACTTGTCCGGGTAGGCTTCACACATCATGCCTATATCCGTTCTCGATTACGGACTCTACACAACGGGGACTTTACATATCTACCCGAAGGAACGCCTCAAACTCACCGCAAACTCGCGAGAGCGGGCTTCCTATACAAAAGAAGTAAAGCTTCACATGCTCAAGTAGAGAATCGTTACCCTAGCATTCTTCCTTGCCGCCATGGAAATGTAAGCGGATGAAAAGCACCGCACTCTCCTTGCCTCCGTAGATCCGAAGTCGGTTCGCAATTTGGAGCTCCGAAGCTCCGCCGGTGACCGGATCTAGGCTTCTTCTTCCTTTGCTCTCCCCTCTCTCTAGACTTAGAAAGAGAACCACTCAAGAGAAATGAGGGTTTCAAAGGCTCAATCCCGGGTATATCCAAGTAGGAACAACCCCCAACCGTTAGATCCCAAAATATGGAAATGAATGGCTACGATTCGTAGCTGAAAAGTAAAACCTGGGCCAAACACGGCCAGCGACACGCCCTTGTCCAGGGTCGTGTCCCTCATTTGTCGTCAAAATCAATGCGTTACGAAACTTATACGGGTCCCGACATGCCTGTGTTTAACCTGACACACCCGTGTTCAAACTGACACGGCTGTGTACTTGGCTGTGTGCCCCCATCGACACAGCCCCGAAAATAACCCGAGACTCACACGGGTCTTGGACATGCCTGTGTCCTATTTGACACGGTCGTGTCAAACCCGAACACCCCGGGGCTCCAGGCCGTGTTCACTGTCTCGACACATTATCGAGCGAAGTTCGTCGACTACCCGACACGGCCTTGGACACGCCCGTGTCCTAGGCCGTGTTCCCTGTCTCGACACATCGTCGAGCGAAAATGTCGACTCCCTGGGCCGATTGTCGACACGGGCTCGACACGCCCTGAGACACACCCGTGTCTCAGGCCGTGTTCCCTGTCTCAACACATCGTCGAGAGAAAATGTCGACTCCCCAGACCGATCGTCGACACGGGCTTAACATGCCCTGGGACACGCCCGTGTCCCAGGCCGTGTGCCCCCGGCCAAATACCAGATTTGTCCCAAAACGCCTCCCATCACTCTTTTGAGTTTTGGGGCGTTACAATTCTCCCCCTCTTAAAAGAATTTCGTCCTCGAAATTACATAAAGGAAAGGAACATAAAACTTAAATTGTACCCGAGTGAAACAACTCCGGGTACTCCTCAAGCATAGTCTGCTCTCGCTCCCACGAGAGCTCCTCTCGACCACAATTGTCCCAACGGACCTTGACCATCCTTGTAATGCCCCGGATTTTTTCGTTGAATGATTGCATACGCTTGATGGGCGTTGCGTTGGCTCTGACCGTGGTTTGAGCATGGTTTTCACGCGGGCTTTCGAGTGGTTGTTTTGGTAGCCTAGTTGCACGGTTCCCCGGCAAGCCGGAGCCTATTTTTGGGGACTCGGTGAGGCCTCTTAGGGAATGCATACACTTTCTCGAGCCTGAGTCGTGTTGCTCAAAACGGGTTGATTGTATGGCATTTGTATGGCATTTTGGAGTTAGCCGATAAAAGCGTTTGCTGGTTTTTACCCCCTCAGGTGCCAAAATTATGGCTGCAGTTTCTTGTAGCAGGGGGACCTGGAGCGCATTTGGGTGATACGGTCTGGGACACGGCCGTGTCCCCGGGCGTGTCAGGGTACACGGCCTATGACACGGGCATGTCACAGGGCATGTCCCGGGTGTTCGACGAATTTCAGTGACAAAGTTCACTCGACGAGTGTCGAGTGTTGAGAGAAGGGGTACATGGCCTGTGACACGGGCATGTCACAGGGCGTGTCCCGCTCTCAACGAACTTTGCTCGACGAAATTCACTCGACGAGTGTCGAGTGTCGAGAGAAGGGGTACACGGCCTGTGACACGGGCGTGTCCCGCTGTCGACGAACTTCGCTCGATGAAATTCGCTCGACGAGTGTCGAGTAGGGGTGACACGGCTTGGGAAACGGGCGTGTCCCCAGGCCATGTCCTTCTCAGGTTGTTTGGCGGGTGCTGTGGGCTGTGTCACGGCCGTGTGACACGGCCGTGTAGATAGGCGTGTTCAGTGACACGGCCTATGATACGGGTGTGTCACAGGCCGTGTACTGTTTCGAGGTGAGGCGGTTGCCCACCGCTTAAGTGACACGGGCGTGTCACAGGGCGTGTCAGGGCCGAAAATCAATTTTTTCCAGTTTTTTTATGCCGTTCATTTCTTTGATTCTGGATCAAATGGTCCAGCTCTGTTCTGGAAGATATTAGACCGAAAAAGAGATTATTCCTCCTCACTTATCCCTTTCTTCACCTTCTTCTTCATTCTCAAAGAGAAAGCAAGGGAGAAAAGCTAAGGCAAGGGAAGGAAAGAGAGGAGCAGCCGTCGCGGTGTCGTCTCGGTTCAGGCAAGCGGTGTTTTTCACCCTTGCCAATCTTGTTTTCTTGTTGTTTTTGATTGTGCAAATTTAGCTAGCTTTCCCCTTTCAAGCTTGTTCTTCTTTTTTTGCACCTCACTTTTGTCTAAATAGGTTAGCCTTGTTACTCTTCCTTTTGTTTAGGACTCACAAGCATACATAATCTTGTCTTTCAAGAATTACGTAATCTTGTCTCATTTTGTCATGTTTTACCTTGTATTTCGCTATTCGTTACCTTTCTTGTTCATATGATTCGAGATCTTGTTGTGTTTAGTCGGCGTTGTTAATTGTGTGGTTCGCTTATGGTGAAGTAGAGACCCAAATTCTATCAAGTTTGACATAACTTGGGCAATTAATATGAGTGAGGACGACGAAATGAAACGGGTTTAGCTTGTATTATGGTGAGTTTTGCGAGGCGAATTGTGAACCATGGCAGGAGCGTTTGTGTAAGGATTCGGTAAGGGGTGGTGTGGTTTCAGCCTTGGTGGCCACCGGGTTTTTATTTGGTGGTGTAGAGCACCGTTTTGGCCCCGATTTGGGCTGGCTTTTATTGGTGCGTTCCACTTTAGGGCCGCCACCAAAAGACCCTTGCGGAATCGAACTTAACTGCTGCTTATGTTTCACTCGTATTGTTGTTTCTTGTTATAAAGATGATGGAATAGGCAAATAGGTTGCCTTTTTGCACCTGCGGGTTGAGCAGGACTTGATGAGACTTTCACGTACTTGGTGTGTTTTACACTTTGGGTTGGCAGTGTTTAACACTTGTTTTCCACCCTGTTCTTTTCACTCGTTTTACATGAAAAATTGCTACGGGGTCGGTAAGCCCCTTCGTATGAACTTAATTCTCTATTTTGTAACTTTGATGATTGCTGAGGTGTTCTTTCTCGAATGCCTCAGGTGCAGGTTGTAGCCGGTTGAGCGGCCAGGGCTTGGGTAGAGTCTCTTTGGAGCTAGCCGAGCTTGCTTAACGAGGTAGTTCTTTACTTTGTTGTACAGACATACATACGCCCCAATGGGTTCGTGTCAGCTTGTTGGCGCCCATTGGTGGTTTTCTTTACTTTCTACATATGAATGCTAGACTACTAATATGAATCATTTGGATGAGATGATGTCTACTTGCTCTTGGGAAGGTTTTATGGTAGGTTGCATTAGATATTTTACAAAGCTAAAAACCCTACTATTGTATAATATCCATAACATGTTTTGGCCAACTAATCAAATATTTTCCAAACAATGTAAAAAGGATGAGTTCTTATCTTATTATAAATCTAGAATTCATATAGGTGATCATCATAAGTAAACTAAAGTATTTTCCGCCACGTACAAACACACGTTTTGATCCATAAGGCCGAGGGATACGACCATTAAATTAAACGGTTTTCTTGCATATATCTGATGATTTTCAACTACTAAAGTAAGCGTCGAGGTTTTTCCTGAGCGTGTGCAGTTATCCCCTGCACGACGTGGCATCAAAACACATAGTTCCTCTTACTCTGATACGATGTACTCGTTTGGGGAAATGCGGGTTATGACAGTTGGTATCAGAGGGAGGTTTGCTTGACAATTGGTCGGGCAAACTTTCCTTTGAGTAAACATTATTAATTATCATATGATACACACACCGAGGTGCCATCAGTACGTCTTTGCCGAAGAACGAACACTACACTCATGGCATGAACAGAAGTATACGGGGCATATTATGTAGTATGAGATGCATAATATGTGGTTGTATATGGATCCACCATAGGGGTAACATGTGAGGGTTATGTAGTATGGGATGCATAACCTCACCACATGAATGCAACTAGCATGTTTTCTTTTATTCATTGCATACAATGTTATGTAGTATGGGATGCATAGCATTATGATGCGTACGACCGCTCATGACATGCATTAAGGCTTTTTAGAATGCATAGCACAACACACATAACATAACATTGCATGAGCACAACGTGCCAAGCTAAAGATTTACATGATGACACCTGTACACACATGGTTTTGGGTCAAAGAAATTCATGCATTCATGGTTTAGGCACAAGTTAGTGGGATGATGGTGAGTCATCGCAGGCTAGGCATAACATCATTCTTAAACTCCCAGAGCAAGTTAGCAGTTGATATTCATATTTATACATGTATTGTTTGTACATAGTAGTTGTGTGTTTGTGTTGGGTTTGAGCTTGATGAGGGTGAACGTGTTTATAGGATATCGAAGCGTCCAGTGACAAGGCAGACTCCCCAATCTGAGGGCGAGTCTTCGGGCGCGCAGAATAATGCCCTGATGGATAGTCTACGACAAAGTAATGATGCTTTGACTAGGCAAGTGCAGGATGTGCAGTCTCAGCTCCAAGCTATGTCATCAGTGATGTCTGGGCTGGCACCAAGAGTGCAAGAGCCTGTCAGAGGCCCCGCTGTTTCTACTCCTTCCGTGGCGTTGATACCCCCAGTTGTGGTTCCTCCTGCGATGACTTTTATCTCACAGTTTCAGCGACTTGGACCACCTACCTATGATGGAAAAGCGGACTTTGTGAGCTTGGATGATTGGGTGATCACGTTGGAAGAGATGTTTGTCTATTCTGGCATTACTGAGGACCAGAAGGTGATGCTTGCCGCCTATCAACTAAAAGAGTTGGCTAAAAGTTGGTGGTTGCGAGAAAAGGAAAGCCTAGTGGCGGGATGTTCGTGGGAAGCCTTCAAAGAAATGTTACAGCGCAAGTTTCTGCCGTCAGTTGAAAGGGACCGCCTGATGAATGACTTTCTGTACCTGAAGCAGAGGAAACTCACAGTTAGTAAGTATGAAATTGAGTTTAGCAAGCTAAGTCAGTTCGCTCCGAGCTTGGTGACTACGGAAGCTGACCGAGTGAAGAGATTTCTTGGCGGACTCCGGAGCGATGTTCAGCAGTTCGCAAGCGCTTATGGAGCGACGAGTTACACCAGTGTGGTCGAGGCTGCTTTGAAGGTGGAAGCTATAGAAACTGCAAAACAAAGACGACAGTTGATGAGTAAGGACAAGAGAAAGCTAGTGGAAGGGAAAAGTTCCCAAGAAGCTGCTGGGAGAAAGAAGACTAAGGAGACATGTAGCTTCTATGGCCGGTCAGGTCACCCGTTTGAGAGATGTTTCAAGCGATTGGGAATGCAGAAGAAGGAGCAGGTGCACGCCATTCAGGGTGCGCCAACCAGAGACTTGTAGTGTACAAGTTGTGGGGGAAGAGGTCATGATGTGGGCCGCTGCTGGGTCAAAGACAAGGTGTGCTTTCAGTGTGGCAAACAGGGACATCTCAAGGCAATGTGCCCACAAAACCAGCCTGTGCTGCAGCCAATGCCACTCCAGGCTTTGCCTCCGCCTCCGCGTTTGGACAAAGGAAAGGGGAAGTTAAATTTGATCTCTTCAGAGGAAGCTCAGATGTCACCTCAGGTTATCTCAGGTTCGACTCATTCCTCTGGTTCACGTTTTGTTTATGACTCTTATGCGTAGTTCTTAGCTACATATGTACCCTTATAGGAAACTTTAAGGTAAAGAACCGTTGGGCGCGTGTTCTCTTCGATTCTGGCGCGACCCATTCATTTGTGGCTCGAACCTTTCGGGATCGGTATCATTTGACACCAGATCGAGTGGGGAATGCCTTTTTGGTGAGGTTTCCTTCCGATGCTTCTGTGGTTGCAGACTGGGGTCTTCTTGATTGTCCCATTTTGTTGGGGGATTTCTTAGCGAAGGCTGATTTGAAGGTGATCGATTTGGAAGATTTTGACGTTATCTTGGGCATGGACTGGTTATCCCGCTATGACGCCGTCATCCAGTGCAAAGGAAAGCGCTTGGATTTTATCAAGGACAATGGTCAGCCGAGAAGTGTTTATGGTGATTCATGCCAGGATTCTCCAGGGATTTCGGCGGTATGTATTCAGACGTTGTTTGTTTCCGACTGTTTTGCTTGTCTAGTCTCAGTTGTGGGGACTAGTGCTGTTTTGCCGTATTTGGAGGAGATTCCTGTTGTGCGTGAATTTCCAGATGTTTTTCCTACTGATCTTCCTGGTCTTCCACCAGATCATGATGTCGAGTTTGTCATTGATTTAGAGCCGGGTCCGCGGCCTATTGCGAAAGCGCCGTACAGAATGGCCCCGCGTGAGCTAGCAGAGTTGCTTACCCAGCTGGATGACTTATTAGCAAAGGGGTTTATCAGGCTAAGTTCATCACCTTGGGGTGCAACTATGTTATTTGTGAAGAAGAAAGATGGGTCGATGCGGCTTTGCATCGATTACCGGGAATTGAACAAGGTGACGATTAAGAACAAGTACCCACTGTCAAGAATTGATGATTTGTTTGATCAACTGTGTGGCAGTTCAGTATTTTCGAAGATTGATCTCCGCTCGGGCTATCATCAGCTAAAAGTTCGGGAGTCTGATATTCCGCGGACTGCGTTTCGATCGAGACATGGCCATTTTGAATTTCTTGTGATGTTGTTTGGTTTGACCAACGCATCATCAGCCTTCATGGATATGATGAAACAAGTGTTCAAGGACTACTTAGATAGGTTTGTGGTGGTTTTTATTGACGACGTTCTTGTCTACTTCCGCAGTGCTGAGGAGCATGAACAGCATCTGCGATTGGTATTGGCCACATTGCAAGACCAAAAGTTGTTCGCCAAGCTAAGCAAATGCGAGTTTTGGTTGCCTCAGGTTGCATTTCTGGGTCATGTTATTAATCAACATGGAATTTCAGTGGATCCCGAAAAGATTGCTGCAGTCATGGAGTGGAGGAGACCGGAGACACCCAAGGAGATTCGGAGCTTCTTGGGATTGGCCGGCTATTATCGCAGGTTTGTAGAAGGTTTTGCTACGTTGGCTGCACCTTTGACTCGCTTAACCCAGAATAATGTGGCGTTTGAGTGGAATGACAAGTGTGAGGCATCATTCCTTGAACTCAAGAATAGATTATGTACCGCTCCTGTGTTGATATTACCAACAGAAGGGATAGATTATGAGGTTTTTGTGGATGCATCGCACGTTGGACTTGGATGTGTTTTAATGCAAGACAAAAAGGTGATTGCGTATGAGTCTCGACAGTTGAAAAGTCATGAAAAGAATTACCCGACGCATGATTTGGAGTTCGCAGCGGCAATATTTGCATTGAAGTTGTGGAGACACTTACTTTACGGCGCGCAGTGTAAAATCTTTACGGATCATAAAAGTTTGAAGTACGTCTTCACGCAAAAGGAACTTAATCTGCGCCAACGACGATGACTTGAATATGTAGCTGATTATGATGTGGAGATTCAGTATCATCCCGGGAAAGCTAATGTTGTGGTCGATGCTTTGAGTCGGAAGACAGGTAAATTATTTAATCTTTCAGCCGACCGTCTAGTGGAGGAATTTCTATTGATGGATATTTTCGTGGGAAGATATGAATTGCAAAGTCATTCAGCAGTCGAAGAACCTTCATGGATGGTGCTTGCAAGACAACATCAAAAGGAGGATCCTGATCTTTTACATTTATTTCTTCGGACTGAAAAAGGTGAATTACCAGATTTTGCTATTGATGGTGCAGGCACGTTAAAATATCGCGGTCGATTTTGTATCCCCGCAGTTGGAGACATTCGCGATATGGTGTGCAGGGAAGCACATGGCTCAAGTATGGCCTACCATCCAGGCTCAACTAAAATGTACCGTGATTTGAAATAAATTGTCTGGTGGTATGGAATGAAAAGAGATATAGCGCAATTTGTATCTGAATGTCATACCTGCAAGCGGGTGAAAGCTGATCATGGGAGGCCTGGTGGCAAGTTGACGCCCTTGGAGATTCCAACATGGAAGTGAGAAAGCATTTCAACGGATTTTTTACAGCCTTACCAAGATCTCCACGAGAACATGACTCCATATGGGTGATCGTGGATAGGTTGACCAAGTGTGCTCACTTCATACCATTTAAGATCAACTACCCGATGAAGACAATAGCGGAGCTATATTTGAACGAGATCATCCGACTGCATGGTGTGTCAGTCAATATTATTTCAGACCGGGATTCCCGATTTACTTCTCGTTTCTGGAAGAGTCTACAAGAGGGTTTGGGAACAGATTTGAGGTATTCCACGGCTTACCACCCTCAGACGAATGGCCAAACGGAACGAGTAAACCAAATTGTGGAAGATATGATTCGATGCTACATTCTTGAGTATGGCGGAGCATGGGATGAACGTTTGCGCCTTATGGAATTCGCATATAATAACAACTATCAAGAAAGCTTGCAAATGGCTCCGTTCGAAGCTTTATATGGGTGACGATGTCGGACTCCCTTATTTTGGGCTGAGGTTGGTGAGCGGCCTTTGTTGGGCCCAGAGGCGCTTGAGGACATGGAAGTTGCCGTACGACTTATTCGGGAGAAGCTCCGGATCGCCCAAGAGCGATATGAAAAGTATGCCAACCGGCGAAGGTCGGAGTTAGAGTTTGTTGTGGGGGATTTCGTCTTCCTGAAAGTCTCCCCAATGGTTGGAATTAAAAGGTTTGGAAAAGAGCGCAAATTAGACCCAAGATTTGTGGGTCCCTTCAAGATTCTTGCGCGGGTTGGTGCATCCGCGTACAAAGTCGAGTTACCCGTGAACTTTCATGGTGTTCATGATGTGTTTCATGTCAGCCAACTTCGAAAGTGTGTGCGAAATGACAAGCATGTTTTGGACTTTGTGCCGCAGTTGGCGCCGAACCTTTCTTATGTAGATATGCCCATCCGTATTTTGGACTCCCAAGAGCGCGTGTTGCGGAAAAAGAAGATTCCTATGGTCAAGGTGCAATGGAAAAATCAGAATGTGGAAAACGCGACGTGGGAGCTCGAGTCAACGATGAGGGCGGCTCACCCTCATTTATTCCCATAAATTAAGCTGGTATGTGACTTGATGTTTTTGTTTGATTCCTTCTTTAATTGATATACGAAGTATTGAAAAGTTTCGAGGCGAAACTTTTTGTTAGGGGGAGTGACTGTAATGCCCTGGATTTTTTCGTTGAATGATTGCATACGCTTGATTGCATACTTTTCGGTGAATGATTGCATACGCTTGGTGCATACGGTTGATAGTGGGTTGACGACGAAGGTCAAGCCCGTACGTATTGAAGACTCGGAAGTCAAGTGGCTACGCAATAAAGAGATCAGGATTGTCACAACCCGCATTTCCCCAAACGAGTACATCCATGTCCAACGTTGAATGATTGCGTTGGCTACGCGTTGAATGATTGCGTCGCTTCATGTGGACATCCATGTCCAACGCCTGCCGAATCCGATCAGCCAGGTCATATTGGACTTCAGTCCAATTCAATACTGCTTCAGCACTTGATTGCATATCAACGCAAAAGATCTCTAATGCCTCCAACTCCCGAACAAACCGCTCGTCATGGACCGACAGCCAATTGGCTTGAGCTGGGGCCCGACGACTCAACACGTCCGCAACCGCATTACCTTTACCAGGCACGTAGTGGATCTTAAATGTATAGTCCCCCAGGAACTCCATCCATCTACGCTGTCGCATGTTCAGATCTTTCTGATCAATCAAATACTTCAGGCTCTTGTGATCAGTGTAGATATCAATCTTCACACCGTACAAATAATGCCTCCACAGCTTCAAGGCAAAAATCACAACCGCTAACTCCAAGTCATGGACCGGATAGTTCCTCTCGTGCACCTTCAGATGTCTCGAGCCATATGCTATAACGCTTCCATGCTGTAACAACACACAACTTAAACCACTGCCTGAAGCATCGCTATAAATCTCATAACCTTCGGTCCCACTCGGCGAACTCAACATAGGCGCTGTGGTCAACCGACATTTCAACTCCTCAAAATCTCGCACGCACTCCGGCGTCCAAACGAACTTCTTCTCCTTCCTCGTCAAAGTAGTGAGAGGTAATGCTATCCGCGAGAAGTTCTCTTCGAAGCGCCTATAATAGCCGGCAAACCCCAGAAAGCTTCGGACTACCGCTACCGTAGAAAGCTCAGGCCACTCTCGTATCACAACAATCTTCGCCGGATCCACTGCAATACCTTCCCCACTCACTATATGACCGAGGAACGCCACTGAGGACAAACAATACTCGCACTTCGAGAACTTGGTGTACAATTGATTCCTCCTTAGCGTCTCCAAAACCAAATGAAGATGCCTGAAGTGATCTTACTCACTTTGCGAGTACACCAAAATATCATCGATGAAGACGATCACAAAATGGTCCAAGCACTCCCTGAAGGTCTTGTACATCAAATCCATGAACACTGACGGCACATTCGTCAGCCCAAACGGCATGACCGTAAACTCATAATGCCCGTATCTTGTACTGAACGCTGTCTTAAGGATATCACTCTCCCTTATCCTCAGCTGATAGTAACCAGACTTGATATCCAACTTAGAGTACACCGTCGACCCGACCAACTGATCAAAAAGATCATTGATCCTTGGGATTGGGTACTTGTTCTTTTCTGTTAGCTTGTTCAACTCCCGATAATTAATACATAGTCTCAAGCTCTCGTCCTTCTTCTTTACAAAGAGGACCGGTGTGCTCCAAGGCGACAAACTTGGACGCACAAACCCTTACTCCAACAACTCTTGAAGTTGCACCTTCAGCTCTGCTATTTCCTTAGGCGCTAGCCGATATGGAGATCGTGACACAGGCTTCGCACCTGGCACTAGCTCAATCGTGAAATCTATCTCCTGTTGAGGCGGGGCTCCAGGAAGATCTACGGGGAACACATCAGGGTACTCAGCTACCACTAAAATACTATCCAACGAAGGCTTTGACTTTGCAACCTCCACTAGTGTAAAGAACAGCTCTGCACCAGCACGAACCACCTTTACCACCTGAAGAGCAGACATCAACGTCTTGCTCGACCCTTTTAAGCCCGTAAAAGTCGTCTCACGACTTGCTCCCAACTTGACTTCCTTGCGACCGCAATCAATATAGGCTTGCTGCTCCGAGAGCCAGTCCATGCCAAATATAACGTCGAACTCCACCAACGGTAGTAACGATGCTTGCAGATCGAACTCTTGATTCCCAATGCGAATCTTAATACCGCAGACTTTATCCGCACGCATCGAACACCCATTCGGTAACAACACATCCAACTTGTCCTTTGCCATCGAAGAAGGTACTCTGATGCGCGATATGAATCCTTCGGACAAGAAGGAGTGTGAAGCTCCCGTGTCAAAGAGCGCTCTTGCCGGATACTCACAAATCAAAACAAATCCTAAACAAGCAGTGGTAAGATAACATACGTATAACAAGTATTTAAAAGATTAACTTGCTATAAATTTAAATTTTACCTGTCACCACATCCTCCTATTTGATGGCCTCCTGTTGGCCAAGATTATAAACCCTCAGTTGGGCCAGAGCATAATGGGACGCGGTTGACTCCACCGCCTTGCCCTTCTCTTCATAAGTTGCTCCCGACTTTCTCTCGGACTTGGGGTCCGCTCCAACAATGACGGGCAAAGTGCCCCAGTTTTCCACAAGTAAAGCATGCACCCGTGGTACGACCCGTAGTCGCCCCAGAAGCACCAGAAGAGGGGGATGGACCCGAAGTCCTAGCCTTTTTGTAGAACCTTCGATAGTCGGACTTAGAAGTAGTCGGCACCTTGAACTCAGACTTCTTGTCACCCACGCTTTTCGTTGCTTGAACCTTCTTCATGTCCTTCTCTAAGGACCGGGCCGTGTTGACCAGGGTCAAGAAGCCCTGCGTCATAGGCCCCGAGAGTAGTAGCCTCAAATCATCTCTCAACCCTTTGTAGAATCCATTCGGCTTGCGCTCCTCATCCGCAATGGTGGAGCTAGCATACCGACTCAATCGAGTAAACTCGTGGAGATACTCATCCACGCTACTCTCTCCTTGAACCAACTTCAGGAACTTATTCTCCATCGAAATCCTCTGAGTAGAAGGGAGGTACCTTGCCAAGAACAGTCCCGAGAACTCTTCCATCGGGATGTCTGTAAGTTGTCTACCTATCAAATGATGAAGCTCCAAGCCTTCCCACCACAATCTCGCTTCACCATCCAGAAGGAACGTAGCAATAGTGGTCATTTGCCATTCTTCTGTCTCCGTTCCTGTCAAGACTCTCTTCACACGGGAGAGCCAGTCTTCAGCTTGAGATGGGGTTCCCAACCCTGAGAATACCGGAGGATTAAAGCTCATGACATGTTTGAGCTGTCTCTCGGTTGCCCTCATCGACACCACCAGTTCCTCTACTACCTGATCAACCCTTCTCTGCTCAGCCGCTTGCAGTGGTACCTGCTCCATCACAAGAGCGGGCTGCTGCACCTGCATTGCAGGCTGCGCATTGATCATTGCAAACACTGCTTTGGCCACCAATCGTATGGTCTCAGCCGATGGAGGTGTTGCAGGAGCATCATTTGGTGCACTACTAGCCTCAGAAACTCGGCGTTCCGACGACCCAACACCGCTTCTGGTCACCTATAGTGGTACAAAACACTGTTAAGCGACTAAACAAAATTGCAAACAGCAATTATAGGAACACGCAGGTTCCCCAAACACGTGTATTTTCATTCCTAAGTAGACATTCATGGGTTCTTTTGTTGTTATAACGATGACGCACACACATGTGCTCACCACCCCTTAAAAAGAATTCATCCACGAATTCAGTTTAAGCTTGACCAAAACCAGTAGTCTGATACCAAATTGTAACACCCCCTATCCATCACATAACATATATCAGTAGGTCCGGCCGGGGCCCGACGCTATATACCACAGACAGACCGGGTGGTTACTCAATGGAAACCATCCAACCATTTCAACGTCCTACACAGAGTCATTCTAGCAGAAGCAGTTTTATAAGTTGCAATTAAAAGAACCCAGCACAAATAGCATGAATGTCCACTAAACAATCCCAAATGAATGAAGTACAAATACATAAGTACTAGCCTTAAGGCCTTACAAATTGTTTCCTTCAAAATTATATATTTTCAAACCTCGGCACGCAGGCCGGCCATATATGAATAAAGAAAACATCCAAAAATTAGGCCTTCGAGGGCCGGCACAGCAACTTGGGCTTTAGCCCGCTATTGACCGCTTGGTCCAGCAGCACCTGCAAGCAACAAACCACCGCACGGTGGCAAACAAAGGCAATGGTCAGCAATGCTGACCAAATTATAACGATCCCGCCCCCAAAATCGGGGCAGCGATGCTCCTTCCCTACACTTTATTAGTATAACCAAGCAGTAGCAATGTCACTACATCACACGTGTAGGCTCATACAACCACATACCCTGTGCACTCAGGGCACATTCTCAGTGAACCGGTCGATGTCACGTCAATTTAAGCCAAAGACATTCCGATCTCACCACCGCCACTTTGACAACCACACTATGAGCAATTTGTCTTCCCAGCATGGGTCACGCCATTTTAAGCCATAGACCGTCGAAGACCCTCATCTACGTCAATGACAAGTACCACGTACCTTTAGGTCACTTTAACCGAACGACATAGAACGGGTAGGGTTCCATCTAACCCGTGCTCACATCGCAACGACAATTTAATCCATATGCGCGGGTCAAACTTCTCCCGAGTCTCGTTTCCATTACACACTTCACATAACCCGGTTATGTTCAAATTGGCTCCCAGGCCTTCAAGTTGGTAGAATCACGTTCTGCCCAGTTTTCCAGGTGCACCTTGGAGTTAATCCCCAAGGCTCCCTGCTGCAATCTACCTCGTAGAAAACCCGAAAAACAAACAATCACACGGAGTCTTCTCCGGTCATTTATGCAATGTAACATCACCGATCCAGACCAACTTGTCCGGGTAGGCTTCACACATCATGCCTATATCCGTTCTCGATTACGGACTCTACACAACGGGGACTTTACATATCTACCCGAAGGAACGCCTCAAACTCACCGCAAACTCGTGAGAGCGGGCTTCCTATACAAAAGAAGTAGAGCTTCACATGCTCAAGTAGAGAATCATTATCCTAGCATTCTTCCTTGGCGCCATGGAAATGTAAGCGGATGAAAAGCACCGCACTCTCCTTGCCTCCGTAGATCAGAAGTCAGTTCGCGATTTGGAGCTCCGAAGCTCCGCCGGTGACCGGATCTAGGCTTCTTCTTCTTCCTTTGCTCTCCACTCTCTCTAGACTTAGAAAGAGAACCACTCAAGAGAAATGAGGGTTTCAAAGGCCCAATCCCGGGTATATCCTAGTAAAAATAACCACCAACCATTGGATCCCAAAATAAGGAAACGAATTGCTACGATTCGTAGCTGAAAAGTAAAACCTGGGCCGAACACGGCCTGCGACACGCCCGTGTCCAGGGTCGTGTCCCTCATTCGCCGTCAAAATCAACGCGTTACGAAACTTACATGGGTCCCGACACGCCCGTGTTTAACCTGGCACTCCCGTGTTCAAACTGATACGGTCGTGTGCCTGGCTGTGTGCCCCCATCGACACAGCCCCGAAAATAACCCGAGGCTCACACGGGTCTTGGACACGCCTGTGTCATATTTGACAAAGCCCGTGTCAAACCCGAACATGCCTGGGATCCAGGCCATGTTTACTATATCGACACTTCGTTGAGCGAAGTTCGTCGACTACCCGACATGGCCTTGGACACGCCCATGTCCTAGGTCGTGTTCCCTGTCTCGACACATCATCGAGCGAAAATTTCGACTCCCCGGACCGATCATCGACACGGGCTCGACACGCCCTGAGACACGCCCAAGTCTCAGGTCGTGTTCCCTGTCTCGACACATCATCGAGCGAAAATGTCGACTCCCCGGACCGATCGTCGACATGGGATTGACACGCCCATGTCCCAGGCCGTGTACCCCCTGCCAAATACCAGATTTGGCCCAAAATGCCTCTTGTCGCTCTTTTGAGTTTCGGGGCGTTACAAAGATTAGGTGGACCATTTCTCGATTTATGCTTGTCATCTTTACGCAGGGGCCATGCTAATCTTCTATGTATAATTCCAATTTTATTCCTGGGATATCTCAATATTTTTTTGACTGTTGTATAGTGAGATTCCTTAGGGCAAGCTTGATACCTAGCACAGACACATGTGATATACATTATGTTTGGTCTACTGGATGTTAGATAGAGTAGTGATCCAACTATGCCCCTATACAAGGTGATATCAACTAGCTAATAAAAAGTCCATCTATAGTTTGTCATACTTCTTGATTAACTGCATGCCATACTTCTTGATTAACTCCTTGGTGAACTTGGATGACTAATAAAAAGTCCATCTATAGTTTGCTTAACTTGGAGACCCAAGAAAAACTTGAGTTCACCCATGCTACTCATCTCAAATTTACCCTGCATAAGTTTGACAAACCTAGAGCAAAGTGACTCATCAGTAGAGCTAAATATAATGTCATCAACATATATTTGTACTAAGATGGTCTTGCCTTTGACTTCCCTTAGAAATAGTATTTTGTCTATTTTCCCTCTTGAGAATTTATTATCCAGAAGGAGAGTCTTATACCAAACCCTTGGATCTTGTTTTAATCTATAGAGAGCCCTTAATAATAAATAAACATGATTAGGTTTAAAAGAATCAGCAAAACCCGAGGGTTGCTCAACATAGACCCTTTTTTTGAGATTTCCATTAAGGAAGGCTGACTTCACATCCATTTGGTAAACCTTGAATCCTTTGTAAGCTGCATATGCCAGGAAGAGTCTAATTACTTCCAATCTAGCCACTGGTATAAAGATTTGATCAAACTCTATGCCCTCTTCTTATCTATAGCCCTTTGCAACCAGTCTCGCCTTATTTCTGACTATAACACCATTCTCATCCAATTTGTGCATGTAGATCCACTTGGTCCCTATGATGTTACACTCATCTGGTCTAGGAACCAGCTTCCAGACATTGCATCTTTTGAACTGGTTCAATTCTTTCTGCATAGCCCATATCCAAAATGGATCTACATTGGCTTCTTCAAACTTCTTTGGTTCTATTTGAGATATAAAACTTGAATACATCACAGTATTATGATGTCTACTTCTTGTGGTCACAACATGTGCTGCATCTCCAATGATCAGTTCTCTCTAATGATCCCTTGGATGTCTGACAGCAACAGGTAATGTGATAGCTTCACTTTGAACATCTTTAACTTGTTGCTGAGTTTCTTCTTCTGGTTGTTCACGTGTAAGCACTTCCTTAATAATGTTGACTCCATCTTGTATGCTTTGGCTTGTTCGATCTGAGTCTTCTATTGACAACTCCTTTATCTTCAAGTCTACTGTGTTGTGCTTGATGTACCTGGCTTATCAATGTAATACATATAACTTTCATCAAATACAACATGAATAGACTCCTCCACAACTTAATCCCTCAAGTTGTAGGCCCTATAAGACTTACTATGGTTACTATAACCAACAAATATGTCATCATAGGACTTCTCAGCAAATTTAGTTATGTATGTTTTTCCATTATTTAGGACATAACATCTACATCCAAAGATTCTGAAATAGGCCAAGTTTGGTTTTCTATCCTTTATTAGTTCATAAAGATTCTCATTCAACCTTTTGTTGATTAAAGCTCTATTAAGAACATGACATGCTGTTTTAATAGCTTCAACATAGAAATATTCTGGGTGAGAAGAATCACTCATCATAGTTCTTCCAGCTTCAATGAGAGTTCTGTTCTTTCTCTCAGCAATTCCATTTTGCTGGGGTGTTCTTGGAGAGGAAAACTCTTGCTGAATCCCAAGTTCTTCACAAAACTTTGTCATATATTCAGAATGAAACTCAGTTCCATAATCACTTCTGATTCTAACCACATAACTATTCAATTCATTCTGTATTTGTTTGGCAAATGTCTTGAAGACATCAGGAGTTTCAGACTTTTTTCTTAAGAAGAAAACCCAAGTTAATATGGAATAGTCATCAATAATTACAAAGGTGTAGACTTTCCTTCCTAGATTATAAATTGACATAGGACCACACAAGTCTATATGCAAGAGGTATAAACACCTCATTGAGACTTTGGATTCAATGCTTTTAAATGAAGCTTTGGTCCGCTTGCCTTTTTGGCATGCAGAGCAAATGCTCACCTTTGAGAATTTAATGTTATGACCATTCCTAACTAGCTCTTTGCTGAAAAGTTTGCCTATAGTCTTGTAGTTCAAATGAGTTAGCCTTTTATTCCATTTGACATAGTGTGAAGCTTTCTCATTTACAACTAGACAAATGGGTGAGTCTGACTTTAAGCAAAGAAAATTTAAGCAATATACATTCCCACACCTAGTGCGAGTCAAGATAACCTTTTGGTCACTTGACTTCTTTATGAGACACTCATTCTTGTGGAATGAAATGTCATAGTCAAGATCACAAAGTTGGCTTATGTTTATAATGTTGTGTTGCAACCATTCCACATAAGCTAGTTTGGTGAAAGTGACTAAGACATTTGAGATCTTACCATAACCTCTGGCAATTACTTTATTAGCTCTACCAAAGATCACCTTTGGTCCATTATTTTTAGGAGTATACTCCCTCAAATTGCTCCTTGTTCCAGTCATATGTCTGGAACATCCACTATCCAAGAACCAGATTGGTCTTTCTCTGGTGCTTGGACATACCTACAAAATAAGAATTTATTTTTCCTTAGGAACCCAAATTGTTTTGGGTCCTAGGTGCTTATTAGCAGTGGCTCCATTGAGACTACCTATGTACTTCTTAACTGGATACATTTTCTGAACATGAGACACAGTGTAATTGAACCAACAGTCCAAGGCAAAGTGTCCTACCTTTCCACACCACCAGCATTCATGTTTGTTATACCTCCTCTTTGGAGGAACAAAAGAAACTTTGTGCTGACATTTCTTAGGATAGGAATCAACAAACTTGACAGTTGAATTTTAACTGAGAGCAAAATGGTTGATTTGTCTCTCAGTTACAACAAACATCCTTGCAGCAGACATATTAGAAATAACTTTCTTATTCACATATGAACTTGGTCGAACTGGTCCAGACTTCTAGGTTTCTTTTCCCTTAGTCTGAAACACAAGTTGTGGAATGACTGGACCCTTATGTCTTGTCATCTTTTTTCCTCTTTTTCTCTTGGGTTTAACATACCCAAAACCACTTCCAGGTGTTCCTAAAAAGGTATCTATAATAGGCAGCATAGTTTTAGGTTTAGAAAATTATTGTACTAATCTTTTCTCATTCAGGAGTTTGAGTTCCAGCTCCTGAATGGTTGCATCCTTTTACTTTAGCAATATGATTTGCTCATCAATGATCTTAGTCACTTTTGCCAACTTAGAACTTTAAAGACCAATTTTCTGAGTATCCATCTTATGATGATACTCAAGACTTTTTAGTGATGCAATCTTTATAGCTTGTTCTTTGACAAGCTTCTTGCTATTTGTAAGAGCTTCCAATAGTTTTCCAAATTTGACTGTGAGCTGTAGCAGTTCAGTCTCAGGGTTAGACTTATGTGAATCAAACTTTGAGTCACAAGAGTCTAGCTCATCCACAGTCTCATGAATAGAATTTGTAGAATAACAAGAATTGTCAAAGATTACCTGAGTATCCTGACATTCAGCAATTTATGTATCTGGATTATCTGACAGTACCATCAAATTAATCTCCAAATCACCTTCTGAATCACCATAGTGTGATGAAGTTATGGAGTTTTTGCCCTTGTATATGACCTCTCTGATAAATTCCTCTTTATAGGAGAATAGACCAATATGTGCATGTTCTTCTTCTGATTCAGTTGATTCAGTATCACTGTCGGATAAGGTCTTTGGCTTCTTTGTCATTACACCCTTTTCTGATTTCTTGTCTTTATAGGACTTCTTTTCTTTTGACTTTTTGTTCTCCTTTCTTTTTACTTGACAGACAGCAATGACATGCCCAGGCCTGTTACAGCAATGGCAGATAATGTCAGTCTTAAATTATTTATTCTAATGAGAATCATACCTAACCACAAATTTTTCTCTATGTTTGTCTTTACTTTTACTGGAACTTGGTCCAGTTGATTTTTTCTTATTCCACTGCTTCCTTCTTCTCATCATTTTCTTGAATTGCCTAGTAAACAATGCCAATTCATCATCTGATAATCCTTCTGATGAAGAACTGGTTCCAGTGTTATCTGTATCTTCATCCCTTCTTGGTGATGATGAGATTTCTCTTCTAGACTTCTTTGATGTATTTGCTTTGAAGGCCACAGATTTAGTCTGTGTTGAACTTCTGGCAGATTCTGCTTTAGCTTTTCTAGAATTTAACTGAAGCTCATGTGACAATAGCTTCACATACAAGTCTTGGGGTAACATATTTCTTAGATTCCTCATTTGTCTTACAATACAAATCTTTATGTCTCATTCTTTATTTAGGGATCTCAGAAATTTATCATTTAGCTCTTAATTTGAGAATTATTTGTCATAGTTTCTTAAGTCACTTACTATTATAAAGAACTTTTCATAACATTGTTCTATAGAATCAGATTTTTTTGTCTAAATGCCTCATTCTGCTGGTTGAGGAGAGAATTTTTGTCATCTCTTACTTCTTCTATGACTTCCATGTAGACTATGAGAGTGTCCCACATCTCCTTGGATGTTTTACAGTGCACAAGATTCTGAAAGGTTGAATTATCTATTGCACCAACAATTATATTTTGTGCCCTTTTTGTCCATGGCGGCAAGAACCACCTCATCCTTTGTTATTTCTGACAGTTTCTTAGGGGTTTGAACATTTGGATCTAATATAGATATATTCATTGGAATATATGGTCCTTCTTGTACAGTGACAAAGATTCTTGGATCAGAAGCCTCCATAAACTATCTCACTCTCTGCATCCATATAGCAAAGTTATCCTTAGTATACATTAGCAGTTTCATATAGCTGAGTTCTCTGTGAGATTTAGAAGCCATTAGATCTAATATTTTTCAACCACCCTTTGGATTGTTTTTCAGACTGTTAGGTCTTTCTTCAACAAACCTCCCTCTGATACCAATTGAAAGTTAATCCTACAGGTAGTTAATCACCTAGAGGGGGGTGAATAGGTGTCTTTTGAAATTCTTTGTCACTTAGATTGGATGCTCAGTTGATACTTGAAAGATTAACAACACAATAACTCAGCACAATGAAATCACAGAACACAGTACCAACAATCATAGCACACAGAAAATTTATAGTGGTTCCACTATCTAGGGTACGTCCACTTTCCCCCTTCTTCCTCACTAGCAATGTGCTAGATAAGGTTATAGCTCCTCCTCTTCAACTCAGATCCAAAGATCTTACGGGCTCAATTTTTATTAAGAAACCTACACTCAGAACATCGGGTCCTACCTTAGAGATTCTCCCAATCTCCTACCTCGGATCCCTCAAGAACCCTACCTCAGCCTTTATAAATTAGGCTTACAAGTTAGTGATCTCACTCAAATCACATACCTCAGCCTTTATAAATTAGGCTTACAACTCAGATATAAACTCTCCTACCAACTCAGATTTCAAGGAGATCTTACAAAATTAAGAGGTAAAAATATTCAGAAAATAAATCTGTAATCTTACTTATCTGAATGAATTCAGATTCTTCAATTCAGCTGCAAAAAATCAAATCTTGATGAATAATCTGGCTGAAGAGATACTTTTATGGATCTGCAATCTTCTTGACGATCAACTTGATTTTTGAAGAAATTGTAGTTCAGATCCACCTTAATCTTCAAATCAACTTGATGAAAGGATCTGAAGATTTTCTTGATGACTTTCATCTTCTTCCTCCTTCTTGGAATTGTCGCCCTCCTCTGACTTTGAAAAATCAGAATGAGAGAAAAGAATGATTTATCTAATTGATTATTTCTATGTAGACAACCTCTCTATTTATAGCCATCGTGGAGTGCTGGTTACTAATTGATGACATCAGCATGTGACTTCATACTTCAAATTATCCCTTAAACTATTTTTGTTGAGATATCACATTACTGTAACTGATATGACAGTTCTAACTTATCTTGACACTTCTGTGTTGACTCTACACATTTTCAGAAACATAAGTGTCAAGATGTTCAAAGTGTCTCGACACTTGTTCTCAAAAGATATTGAGACATCTTAGCAGTCTCAACACAATTTTACTTAGAAGAATTTTCATCTGAACTTGAAAGTGTCGAGACAGTTGACTTGTCTCGACACAACTATCATCTGTGTTGACATCTTTAAATTTGCACTGTGTCAAGACAGTTGAATTATCTCAACACAACTGTCTTCTGGGAGTCAACACTTCTATGTTTGCTTTATTTCTTCACTGTATCGAGATAGTTGAGTTGTCTCGACACTCCAGTCTGTCGGTGTTGACACTTTTATACTTACTTTAATCCTTCATTGTGTCGATACAGTTGAAATGTCTCAACACAATTTTACTTAATATAATTTTTAGTCTGCCGGTGTCGACACTTTTATACTTGTTTTAATCCTTCATTGTGTCGAGACAGTTGAAATGTCTCGACACTATTTTACTTAATATAATTTTCAGTCTGCTAGTGTCGACACTTGTATAAGTCTAAACTTTAGTCTTCTTTGTGTCGAGATAGTTGAATTGTGTCAACACAGCTTACTTGGATCTTATATGTGTCGAGTTAGCAGGCTTGTCTCGACATAGCTGAATTATCCTTTAAAGTGTCGAGTTAGCCGACTTGCATCGACACTGCTGATTTAGTCTACAAAGTGTCGAGTTAGCTGAATTGTCTCGACACTACTGACTTAGTCTTCAAAGTGTCGAGTTAGCTGACTTGTCTCAACACTGCCCTTGCAAAGGTGTCGACACAGTTGAAGTTTGTTGACACTTTTGTACTTAGCCATTTTTCAGCACTATAAGTTGCTAGATGTAGATTGTGCTAACTTCACTCGACACTTTACTGACTTCACTCGATGATTTTGTACTTATACTTTTTTCTTCACTTTCTAGTCAGCTTCTTGAGTCCACCTGTCCAATCATTATGAAATATGCAACCTGCATAAATAAATTGAAATATACATCAAATACATACTTGTGTATATCATTGAGTTGAAAGAGCTTCTTCAAATTAAGTACATTATTTCCAATGTACCCAACAGACAGATTATACTCGGGCTCTCTCCTACATAAACAATGAAGTAAAATATTGGCCGGAAAACCTACACTACCCAGCAGATTGGCCGAACCCGATACTGCCCCTATTTTTCTAAGGAGATAAGGGAAGAAAATCAACAAGGAACACAAAGAACAAACTTGGCAAGGGGAAGAAATCACCACTTTCCTTGGATCGCCTGTAAACCGGCCACGCTAGCACCTCCTCAAGGATTTGGCCGCAAGAACACCTGGGCAACCATTCCTGAAACTTTTCGGGAGAAAAGAATGTGAAAACGAATTCCATAACGCCCAAAAATTCAAGAAATGAGAAAAGCTTACTGCACACACATAGATCTCGACGAGAGCATTCACAAATGACAAAAGATTTATAGTGGTTCCCCAACCTTGGGTACATCCACTTTCCACTCACCGATCTAGCAAAGCACTAGACTCGGCTCACTTCACTACCTCGGATTGAAAACCAATCCTACATCTCGGAACAAAGTTCCTACAATCTCGATCCACAATACGGATCTACACTCGGAAGATAAAAACTTCCTACAACTCGCAGACAAAAGCTCCTACACTCGGAGAAGAATCTCCTACAAAAATAAATGGAGAAAAGGAAATGAAAACATTAATTTTCTCAAATCTGGAAAATCTCGGCCAAGGTCTTCTTCTTTGATCTTTGCGGCTTTGTCAGAAAATATTGAAGAAGAGGCTCGGCAAGATCTGGATCTGGAATTCCTTTAACTCACATGATCTGAGAGATGATGAGGAGTTGAAGAACATTCTTGATCTGTAAGTCAACCTTGATTTGAATCTTCTAGAATACAAGCCTTAGGCAATTTGCACGATGAAGAGGTCAGCGGCTTCCGTTTTTAGAAAGAGAAAATAGGATTCAGAAAACTTGGAATATATCTTGGCAGCTTGTTTGGGTTAGTCGAATTTGACAAGACCTTAAATAAGATCTCCCTAACGGTCATAATTAGCATTAATTACGTCCACGTGGACCAATCACGTCACAGTATTTGAAAATCCTGTCGGATGTGGACTTAGCAAAATTCTGGAAAAGATTTCTGATTTACTCGAGTAAAAGATGAGCTGCTCGAGTACAAATATGATTACTCAAGAGGATAGAAACAAACTACTCGAGAAGATGTCCTTGAGGAAATTTTGAACAAAATTCATAATCACTCGAGTGAGATAAGAAACACTCGAGTTCTAGAAGGTATACACGAGACGTGGAGATGAACTACTCGAGAGGTAGAAATAAACTACGTAAGAGGTAGATTAACTACTCGAGTATAGGAATTTTACTACTCGAGTATAGGACTTAGAAAAATTCTGAGAGATAAAAATCTGTTCACTCAAGTACTGAAGCTAGACTACTCGAGTAGTAGATAGACTACTCGAGTATATGAACTTGACTACTCGAGAGAGGTAACAACAATACGAGAACTATCCTTCTATAACTCGAGACAAAGGACTTATCTACTCGAGTGGTTAACATGACTACTCGAGTAAAGTACTTAGAATAAATTTTGAGAGGAAAAACTGATAACCCGAGAATAAGAGAAGGTCTACTCAAGTAATGGACTTGGCCATGCGAGAGCTATGTTTAGACTACTCGAGAGCCATTTCCCTTACTCGAGTATAGATAGACTTACTCGAGTATTCACTAAGTATTCAACTCGAGTACTTAAACTTCTACTCAAGTGAAAGACTTAGAAAAATTTTCCTTCAAGAGAATTTTCCTTTCTTCAATAAAATCAGCAAAACTTCTTTCTCCAATCAATCCTAGTGCTTGAAACATGGAGTGTATCCTAATAGAGAGGCTACACATGAGTCAACACCATGGATCACACAATGAGGGATTACATTGTATGGTCCTGTGTTTGGTGACCCATTGCAGACTGACATTGGTCTACACTTGGCAATTTAGTCCTGCAAACACATAACTCAAACAACACAAAAATACAACTTAATTCATCTTAGTTCAAGGGTGACTTCATCAAATCTGGGTTATTGTGGATACGATACCCAACAATCTCCCCTTATTTGTATAAGTCATAACCCTCTACACGAAGGTGAATTATATAGACAAATAAAGAGCTAGATGTGCAAGATAGAAATCAAAGTAATAAGCACACAGAATATAAGCAAAGAGTAAATGATCAAAATTAAGAATTATATAAATAAGATTGTACAAAAGTCATTTCTACACAATTCTTAACCACACTCTTGTAACTTCTTCATGCTTAAGCTTGAGGTTGCTGAAGTTGTTTCTGTTTATCTTTCTTTTCCTATTGCCTTCTCTGATAACTGTAAGGCTTAGGATAGTACTTTGGAGGCCTTGGAGGAGCAACAGGGTTGTGTCTTCCATGTTCTTTGTCATATAGTCTTCTCTTTGTCATAGACTTCTCATATAAGTCCCATTCTTGGGAGCTATAATGATCATGTCTATTTTCATTAAAATCCATGACTAGCTTTAGAGTATCCAGAATGAGTGACTTTGAAGTAGGAGACCAAATTTCTGCGAATTTTGGAGCTTTCCTTTTCTTTGAATATGGAATTGGAATAGACCTACTGGTAGAGGCTCCATCACCATATCTTCTCTTCTTTGGTATGTGAATTTCTGGAGGAGCTTGAAGAAAAATGTCTGCTGGATCAGCCTCCCAAACCTGAGCATAAGAGTTTGGAGGAGGGCCTTTAAAGCCTTCAAGTCTTGGAGAGAAGGGAGGTTGAGGAACTGGAGCTGGAGCTAGGGGATTCAAAATAGGAGGAATAACATTTGGATCAGCTGGAAAGTCAGGGAGTATCTGGTTATGCATCCATACAGCTGTATCCTAAGTATGGAATTTTACACTTTGGATCTGACCCAGTACATCATCATGAATTTCTTTCATCTTTGCTTCCCAGAGTGTTTGCTTGTTGGCATCTGATTTCTCTAAGTATTCCTTGACTAAATTCTCCCACTTTCTGACTTCTACAGTCAGAGTATTTATAGTATCTTCTTTGAAAGTCCCTACCTCTTCACAGATCTTGAATGTGTGCTCTTGGGCTTTTTTTTCTAACTGTATCTGATTATTGGCCAGAGTTACAGATTGTTCCACGACATGACCAACACTAGTGATCGTGTGGTCTAGAGCTTTTCCACCAATCTTGAATAATTGTTTAATTCATCAGTATTATGCTGAATTTCAACAAAACCTTTGCTCATCTCTTTCTCAAGAACAGTAACTTTGTCTTGAATAACTTTGAGAGATTCATCAAAATATTTTCTTTGTTCAAGTAACATCTGTTCAATCTTACCAACAATATCATTTGCAGCAGCAGGAGGAGGAGCAACAGTAGAAGGAACTGGAGGAAGAGGAGCAGACCATGGAATGACTTCTTCAATGGTGACTGAGCTTTTAGCTCTGGTAGTATGAATCAGGGCATCACCTTCTTCAGTGATGAAGGTGGGGATAGTGAAGTCCAGGCTCTTCAAAGGAGCTTCCACTGGTTCTGGGGATGGCTCTTTGTCATCAAGAATCAAAATAGTCTCAACCTGCTCTTGTTCAGCACATGAGAGTGGTGAACAGGGGATTCAGGAGATGGAACATGAGATCTGGGAGAAGTAGTATGAGTGGGAGATGGTACTGGAGTTTGTTGCTTTGATGGTTCAGCAGGTTGTTCTGATTGGAGGGGAGGAATAGGTTCATTAGAAGTTAACTCTTCAATCATCTGATTGATAGCTTCTTCTGAAGATAGAATATTTTCTTGGACCTGAGCATCTGATGGTGTTTCTTTAGGAGTTGATGGAGGGAGACAAGTGGAAGCTGGTGGAGTAGGTACTCTGTCTTCTAGAATAGAAGGAGCAGGCTCCCCCTCAGCACCTGCATCAGATGTGCTGGCTATATGAGATGTGTCCTCTGCAGATGGCTGATCATGGGCTATGGTAGCCTGAGCAGGATTCTGCAAATTTAACTCCCCCCTTTGAATGGATTAGATGGAGACCTTCTTCATGTGATGTAGAATTGTTCCTTTGGAGAAGGTGAAAAACTCAGGATTGATCTCATGTAGCAGTAGAGAGATAATACTTGCAGAATTTGGTGCCTTGATGCTTTCCCTGATTTTGTCAAGAATTAACATACCAAACTGAAATTTCTTCCTGCAGATAATGGCTGTCATGATGTCAAACATGTTAGTAGAGATGTATCTGATTGAACTGGTTTTGCATAGGAGTATTTTTCCAATAACATCCATGAGAAACTTGCTCTCTGGATTAAGTTCTGATCGACGAATGGTGAGTACTGCTGGTGATAATTCACAGAACATGCATGCTCTGTCAGAATCTTCAGGACCAAGAGGCTCTTCTTCATCAATGACTGGTAGCCGAAGAAGTTTTGAGACAGAATTTTTTGTAAGCTTATCGTTGATACCCTTAACTTTGGACTTGATAACCTTGACATTTCTCTTTACCTTAATGTTTTTGAAGAACTCTTCAACCTCTGGAAACAGAATCTTGCACGGTTGTTGTAGAATAAACGTCAGGCCGGCGGTGTCGAGAAGGATGAGTAAATTCCTGAAATCGTCGGATAACTCGGAAATCCCTGCGATGACGAGTTCAGAGCCAATTCCAATCTTGGAGGAAGGTGCCATGATCCAGAGATGTGAAAGAAATCTTCTGTTGGGAAGAAAATGGCGCAAGCTCTGCGACAATCGGCGGAAGGCAAAGAGTTTTTCTTTTTACTCGAGTGAAAGGGGTTTGATTCATGTAAAAAATGAAATCCGAACTTTTCCTATTTATATAACTCTAATTTATCAATAATTAAGAAAGAAATTAAGCTAACATACCTTGGAAAGAGGTGGTATAAGCCTCGGGTTGCGAATAACGAAATTTGAATCGAAGTTGAGAAATAGAATTCCTGATACTCGAGTGGTCTAGCGGTACTCGAGCGAAATGAAGATAGTACTCGAGTGGTGACTTCATGCTTTCTCGAGAAGAACTTAAGTACTCGAGTAGGGTTACTCGAGTGACTTGCCGAGTACTCGAGTAGGCTAAAGGGTTACGCGAGTGACTGAAGAAGTACTCGAGTGGGCAGTAGAAGTACTCAAGTGGTTCTTTATCTTACTCGAGTCATCAGGTCTGAACTTTGAAAAAAATTCAACTTTTGATGAATTTCTTGATCTCTGACCTTTGTTGTGAGTCCACCCTCTCTAATCTTCTTTGTTCAGCATTCCAAGTTCTGTTTTGAAGAATGTGAACTTGGTCTCGTCTAGCGGCTTCGTGACAATGTCTGCAATCTGCCTGTCTGTAGGGACATACTGTAGATCTATGTCCCCATGCTCCACATGCTCCCGGATGAAGTGGTACTACAACTCTATGTGCTTTGTCCGACTGTGAGAGACTGGGTTATTGGCTATTGCAATCGCGCTGGAGGAGTCGCAAAATAAAGGGATGTTTTGGACATGGAGATTGTAATCTTCCAGCTGATTCTTTATCCATAGCAGTTGTGCACAATAACTGCTTGCAGAGATATACTCTGACTCGGCTGTTGAGATTGCAACACAATTCTACTTCTTGCTACTCCAGGAAATGAGCCTTCTTCCAAGTAATTGGCAAGTCCCGGAAGTGCTCTTCCTGTCGTCTTTGCTACCTGCAAAGTCAGCATCTGAAAAACCAATTAGCTCGCTATCATTACTTCTTGGGTACCATAAGCTAAGATTTGGTGTACCTTTAAGGTATCTCAAAATCCTCTTTGCGGCAGCGTAGTGAGATTCCTTAGAGTTCACTTGAAATCTAGCACATACACATGTTGAGAACATTATGTCTGGTCTACTAGTAGTAAGGTAGAGCAAGGATCCAATTATGCTTCTGTACTTGGTTTCATCAAAAGGTTTCCCTTTCTCATCCTTATCCAGAGACACAGTTGAACCCATTGGAGTCCTCATAGAAGTTGCGTTCTCCATTCTAAATTTCTTAATTAGCTCTTTGGTGAACTTAGTCTGCGATATGAAAATTCCATCTTCAGATTGTTTCACCTGAAGCTCTAAGAAATACTTCAGCTCGCCCATACTGCTCATTTCGAAATTCCCTTGCATAAGTTTTAGAAACTTCTTGCAGAGGTTGTCGTCAGTAGAGCCAAAAATAATGTCGTCGACATAGATTTGAGCTAGCAAAATCTTGCCTTTTATTTCTCTAAGAAATAATATCTTATCTATCTTTCCCCTTGTTAACTTGTTCTCAAGAAGAAAGCTAGACAACGTCTCATACCAAGCTCGAGGAGCTTGTTTCAAACCATATAATGCTTTATGTAATAAATAAATATAATCGAGAAAGTTAGAATCAATGAAACCTGGAGGTTGTTCCACATACACCTCTTCCTTTATGTCACCATTAAGGAAGGCATACTTCACGTCCATCTGATAGACAGTGAAGCCCTTAAGAGCGGCATATGCTAGGAATAACCTGATTGCCTCCAGCCTTGCCACTGGAGCATACGTTTGGTCAAAGTCGATTCTTTCTTCTTGACGATATCCTTTGGCGACGAGTCTGGACTTGTTCTTCAAGATCGTTCCATCCTCATCCATCTTGTTCCTGTAGACCCACTTTGTCCCAATGACATTCTTACATTTGGGTCTTGGAACAAGTTTCCATACTTGACAGCGCTTGAACTAATTTAGTTCTTCTTCCACCTCCATTATCCAAGATGCGTCTGAGTTTGCTTCCTCAAACTTTTTCGGTTCAACCTGTGAGAGAAAACACAAATATAAATTCTTGTTAGTTGTACCTCTATGAGTTCTGACACCATCCCGAGGATCTCCTATGATTTGGTCCATTGGGTGATCCTTCAGATGTCTGAGCTCTAGAGCCCTTGCATCTGGAACTTCTTCTTCTATCACCGGAGTGACTTCATCAACTTGGATGATTTCTTCATCTTGATCATCAACCTCTCCAATCGGGGTTGGAGTGGTGATCTTGATGAACTTTTCACCTTTTTCTTCAGTCGGTTCATCCAAGTTTAGTTCTTTCAACTTTGTACCTGCATCTTCAATGAACACACTAGAAGAGTTGCTTTGCGGCAGACTCGTCTCATCAAATACAACATGTATGAATTCTTCTACGACCAAAGTTTTTTTATTAAATATCCTGTATGTCTTACTATGGCTACTATATCCTACAAAAATACCTTCAAAACTCTTTTCGCTAAATTTGGTAGTATGATACTTGTCATTGTTAAGCATGAAGCACTTACAACCAAAAATTCTAAAATATGAGATAGTTGGTTTCCTGCCCTTTAGAAGTTCGTATGGTGTCTTATTATGGTTATTATTTATGAGTGCTCGATTTTGCACGTGGCATGCAGTGTTGACGGCTTCAGTCCCGATGTATTCCAGAAGTGAAGCATCACTCAATATGGTCCTGCAGGCCTCTATGAGTGTTCTATTCCTTCTCTCAGCTACTCCGTTCTGTTGAAGAGTTCGAGAAGAGGAAAACTCATGAAAGATACCTAGGCTTTCATAGAATTCTGTCATGGCCCCAGACTTGAACTCTGTTCCATTGTCACTTCTGATTTTGACTACGGAACAGTTGTATTCATTCTGGACCTGCCTGAAAAAATTGGTAATTATGTCAAAGGTATCTGACTTGTGTTTCAGAAAGAACACTCATGCAAAGCATGAGTAATCATCAACAATAACCAACGTATAATCCTTACCACCCAAACTTCTAACTTGCAGTGGACCGAACAAGTCCATATGAAGCAGATGTAAACATCTGTTAGAATCTTTGCCAATAACACTTTTAAAAGTAGCCCTTGTTTGCTTGTCTTTTACGCAAGCATGACAAGGTCTATCTTTGACGTACTTGACATTTGGGGCATCACGTACTAAATTCAGTGAAAATAATTTATTAGTAGTTTTGAAATTAATATGTGTTAATCTCTTGTGTCATTGGTCACCAAGAGGCGCACTATCTTTAGCCATAAAACACACTGGTGTAGAAGAGTCTATACAAATGAAATTTAAACAAAATATATTTCTGCTTCGAGTCCCTGATAGAATCGTTTCCATATTGTTAACAGATTTTATCAAGCACTTATCAGCATGAAATTCAATAATATATCCTTTATCACAAAGTTGACTTATGCTTATGAGATTGTGTTCCAATTCTTCAACATAAGCCACATCTGAGAAGGATACTTTACCGTTAGAGATCATACCATAGCCTTTAGTAATTCCTCGGTCTAAACCTCCAAAGATGACCTTGGGCTCGTTCAAGACTGGAGAATAGTTTTGAAGAAGGCTTCTTGTCCCGGTCATGTGCCGAGAGCATCCACTGTCCAAATACCAGATAGATGTTTTGGTGGCCTTTGGACATACCTGCAATTACAAATCAATTTGCCTTAGGAACCCAAACACGTTTGGGTCCTTAGTCTCTTGTTAGAACACTCCCCCTACGATTATTAGTATTATAAGTGGTCTTTCTCATATTGCTAACATGAGGAGTTGCAAAATTCCTGGGATTAAACCAGCAGTCAATGGCAAAGTGACCAATCTTGCCACAGCACCAACAGTCAAACCTGTTGTATCTTTACATTAGATTCTTCTACTTGACCTTTTGAGATCGTGGTCTATCAGGGGCAACACTCTTGGAGGAAGAAGCTTCATGGTGATGGCAATCACATGATTTCTTCTCCTTCAATGGCCTTTCCACAATAGACTTTACCTTTGGTTCTTTCTTAATGTTATGACCATGATTATAAGGGCCATAGCTCTGAAGAGTGATTTCTTCATAAGGTGCCTTCAAGACACTCTCACCAAAGTTTCTGGGGCGATTCCATCCTTGGTAATGAGACTTGGGCTCTACATAAGTAGGCCTAGCAAAGTGACCGTAGGATGAGTCAAGATCAAACTCGTTTGTTGGAAATATGACTTTCTTGAACGAAGTCTGATCTTGAGGGGCTTTCCCCTTCTCTTTGGCCAAAGCATTCTTGGCTGCCTTATTCTTTCTTTGAGCTTTATTCCTCCTAGAAGATTTACTAGGAGCTTCTGCATGGCCTAGCCCAACACCTTTGGCCTTAGCTGAGAATTCAGCAATGAAATGAAGAACAGTCTTGGGCTTCGAGAAACTTTCAACAAGTTTCTTTTCGGCTTCAAGTTGTGCCTCCAATTCTTTTATGATTTTCTCCTTAAGGTCTAGGTGCTCGAGAGCCTTGTTATATTCTTCAATGGCAGCATTGAAGTTTTCTCTAAGTGAGTTGGTCTTAGCGACTTCCTCTCTCAAAGTGCTCTATTTAGCTTTCAGATACTTTATCTCCTTAGCTTGAGTTTTCACGACTCGTCGACATTTGTTGTAAGCCTTGATCAACTCCTTATACTGGGCCATGAGTTCAGACTCATCGTCAGAAGAGCTGTCCTCATGATCATGTTCAGAAACATCAGAATTAGAAAGAGGAGTGTGAGGGTTTACCTTTAAAGCGAACTGGGGCTCTTGTTCATCATCAGTCTGAGTCATAATCCCAAAATAGGCTTCTTCTTATTCACTCGACTCAGATGAGTCGGATTCGCTAAGAGTTTTGCCCTTCTTGGCTATTAGGTTCCTTTCTGTTTTCTTCTTATTGTAAGAAGATTTCTTTTCTTCTCTTCTTCCACCCTCCTTCTTCTTGTGGGGGCAGTCAACAATGACATGACCTGGCTTATTACAGCAATAACAGACAATGTCAGTGGAAATATGTTTGTTCGGTTTAGTAGTATACCTGTCATGGCTTCTTGAGCCTTTTGTGTGTCGATCATCATTATGTCGTGATTTTCTATAGGAGGCATCCTTGGTTTTCTATTGCTTCTTTTTATTCAAGAATTTCTTGAACTATCGTGAGAGTAGAGAGAACTCTCCTTCAGATAGCTCTGAGCCTGAGGTACTTGGCTCCGAGGATTCTTCTCCACTTACTTCTTGTGCTGGGTTAGGAGAGGCAGCCTTGGACTTCCTTGAGGAGTCTGTCTTCAGAGCAACAGACTTCTCCTTGGATGAGGACCTTCTCTTCTTCAGCTTTTCTTGCATTGAGTTTCAACTCGTATGACATAAGCTTCCCGAAGAGATTTTGCGGGTCTGTCTCAGCTAGCTTTCCAAATTCCCGGATAGCACAAACCTTGTTATCTCATTCCTTAGTTAGGGATCTCAAGAACTTGTCATTCAGTTCTCCGTTTGTGAATACTCGGTCATAGACTCTTAGGCCGTTGACTATCTTGAAGAAGTTTTCAAATATATCTGCAATGGTATCCTTGGGTCCTTGTCGGAAGGCTTCATATTTCTGATTAAGAAGGGATCTTCTATCATCGTTAACTTCTTATGTGCCTTCCATCAAAGTGACGAGGGACTGCCACATCTTTATAGCAGACAGGCAGTGGATCAGGTTCTGCAACATGGAGTCATCAACTGTACTTGCTATAATATTCTTGGTCTTCTTGTCTAACGACATAAGTGCAATCTCATCTTTGTCGAGATCCATCATTTTCTTAGGAACCTTCTTTGTTGAATCTAAAGTGGAGACAGTCATCGGAATCTAAGGACCTTCTTCAACGATCATGAAGATCCTTGGATCCACAACTTCCATGAAGAATCTAATTCTCTCTTTCCACATGGGAAAGTTATTTTTTGTGCACAATGGAAGCTTGACAAAATCTTTAGCCTTGTCCATGCTTGGATAATCTCAAAAGACAACTTAAGTCAGATGTGATCAAGGTGTTAACCTTTTAGTGATCAACCTGGATCTGATATCAATTGAAAGTAATTCAGTTGTCTACCTAAATCACCTAGAGGGGGTGAATAGGTGAGTTGTGCGTCTTTTTGTGGAAGAAAAATTTAGAGATCTATGCACACAAAAATCTACCAAACATTCACAGACGACAAGAGATTTATAGTGGTTCCCCAACCTTGGGTACATCCACTTTCCACTCACCGATCTAGCAAAGTACTAGACTCAGCTCGCTCCACTATCTCGGATTGAAAACCAATCCTACGTCTCGGAACAAAGTTCCTACAATCTTGATCCACAACACGGATCTACACTCGGAAGATAAAAACTTCCTACAACTCGGAGACAAAAGCTCATACACTCGGAGAAGAATCTCCTACAAAAATAAATGGAGAAAATGAAATGCAAACAGTAATTTTCTCAGATCTGGAAAATCTCGGCCAAGGTCTTCTTCTTTGATCTTTCGGCTTTGTCAGAAAATGTTGAAGAAGAGGCTCGGCAAGATCTGGATCTGGAATTCCTTTGACTCACACGATCTGAGAGATGATGAGGAGTTGAAGAACAATCTCGATCTGTAAGTCAACCTTGATCTGAATCTTCTGGAATGCAAGACCTAGGCGATTTGCACGATGAAGAGGGCGTTGACTTCCGTTTTTAGAAAGAGAAAATAGGATTCAAAAAACTTGGAATATATCTTGACAGCTTGTTTGGGTTAGTTGAATTTGACAAGACCTTATATAAGATCTCCCTAACGGTCATAATTAGCACTAATGACGTCCATGTGGACCAATCACGTCACAGTACTTGAAAATCCCTTCGGATATGGACTTAGCAAAATTCTAGAAAAGATTTCCGATTTACTCGAGTAAAAGATGAGCTACTCCAGTACAAATATGATTACTCGAGAGGATAGAAACAGACTACTCGAGAAGATGTCCTTAAGGAAATTTTGAACAAAATTTGTAATCACTCGAGTGAGATAAGAAACACTCGAGTGCTAGAAGGTATACACGAGACGTGGAGATGAACTACTCGAGAGGTAGAAATAAACTACTCGAGAGGTAGATTAACTACTCGAGTATAGGAATTTTACTACTCGAGTATAGGACTTAGAAAAATTCAGAGAGATAAAAATCTGGTCACTCAAGTACTGAAGCTGTACTACTCGAGCAGTAGATAGACTACTCGAGTACATGAACTTGACTACTCGAGAGAGGTAACAACAACACGAGAACTCTCCTTCTGTAACTCGAGACAAAGGACTTATCTACTCGAGTGGTTAACATGACTACTCGAGTAAAGTACTTAGAATAAATTTTGAGATGAAAAACTGATAAACAGAGAATAAGAGAAAGTCTACTCGAGTAATGGACTTGGCCACTCGAGAGCTATGTTTAGACTACTCGAGAGCCATTTCCCTTACTCGAGTACATATAGACTTACTCGAGTATTCACTAAGTATTCAACTCGAGTACTTAAACTTCTTCTCGAGTAAAAGACTTAGAAAAATTTTCCTTCAATAGAATTTTCTTTTCTTCAATAAAATCAGCAACACTTCTTTCTTCAATCAATCCTAGTGCTTGAAACATGAAGTGTATCCCTATAGAGAGGCTACACATGAGTCAACACCATGGATCAAACAATGAGGGATTACATTGTATGGTCCTGTGTTTAGTAACTCATTGTAGACTGACATTGGTCCACACTTGGCAATTTAGTCCTACAAACACATAACTCAAACGACACATCAAATACAACTTAATTCATCTTAGTTCAAGGGTGACTTCATCAAATCTGGGTTATTGTGGATACGATACCCAATAGAGGATAGTTAGGAAAGGGTACTTCTGGCCGACCCTGGGACAAGATACTGCCGAGTTCACGAAGAAATGCCACAAGTGTCAACTGTTTGCCCCACTCCAACTGTTGCCAGCTCAGAGACTAAGGAGCATCACTACGCCTTGTCCCTTCACTATCTGGGGAATAGACCTGGCAGGGACCTTCCCTCAGGCTATTGGGCAGAGGAGGTTCTTGTTGGTCATGATTGGTTATTTTTCTAAGGGGTGGAAGTGAAGGCGCTGGCCAAGGTGACCTCCAAGGTAATTAGAAACTTTGTATGGGGGGAGATCATCTATCAGCATGGGTTACCTCGGGCCATTATCATAGAAAATGGGCCGCAGTTTGCCAACGCCAAGTTTATCAGCTTCTGTGGCCAACTTGGGTAGGGGTGCAAGTTGAGTTGAGTCAGCTCGAAAGCTCGATGAGACGGCTCGAAAAAAAGCTCGACACAAGCTCGAGCATGTCGAGCTCGAGCTCGAGCCTGATTTCGAGCCGAGCTTGAGCCTAAGTAACCCTGTTCACGAGCTCGCGAGCCGGCTCGCAATCATTTTTTTAAATAAATAATATATATTATTAGTATTAAATATTTTAATATATTATAATATTAACATAATATTAATATAATATTATTAAATTAATAGTTTTATATTATTAACATAATATTAAGTTCGAGCTGAGCTCGAGCTCAAACCGTGCTTGTTGAGATCGAGCTCGAGCTCGAAAAAAGAAGCTCGAGCTCGAGCAAGCTCTTTTTGATGAGCTCGACTCGAGCTCGACTCGTTTGCAGGCCTAAACTTGGGATTGATCTCAGGTTCGTTTTGGTCCATCATCCCAGGATCAACGGGCAGGTAGAGGCGACAAACAAGATCATCGTGAACCTCTTGAAGAAGAAAGTGGAGAACTTGAAAGTGGAGCTGGGTAGAACAGCTCGCTTCGGTCCTATGGGCCCTGAGGACCACTCCCAACACGGCCACGAGGGAGACCCATTCAAGCTCTCTCATGGATGTGAAGCCGTGCTCCCCATAGAGTTTGAGGTCCGGACACCTCGGGTAGTTGAGGCAGAGAAGAGTGGCGGGTCGAGAACGAGGATGAGTTGCGGCTCTCTGATGGGGAATTTTATAATTTTAAAAATAAGTCCAAACTAATATCCCAAAATAGGCAAGCGTACCTATCAAAATATAGTATAAGAAATTGTCGTATTAGACTCGGGACATGTTGAGTACTTCTACTCACGCAAATTAATATTATTTTATCGAATAATAATCATAGAGAATAATTAAACTAAAAGAGAATTTTTTATGGAATGCAAATTAACACTTGATCTAGAATCCCTTTGGATTAAAATAGACTTTCTTGAAATGATAAAAGCACAAGCTCCTAATCACTTACTTCGACCGTGGAGGTTTCAAGAATACAAAAAAGCATCTCTCTTGAGCACATGCTTTTGACTAACCTTAGGTTTATCGATTAAGACCCCTTGACCAGTCGAAACCTCTAAGCTTGCATTAAACGGTGAACCCCACTATTGGATTTGACTCCAATCCGACAAAATTATGTCTTTCTCTCTCGAGGAGTGCATGCAACTCCTTTTATCTTTGAGTGATCTACTCGTATTCGCAGCCTCTTGGTCATTTAAGATACATATTTAGGATCTAAGAACATATCCGTGAAATATGAATTCGACATAAAACAAATCAAAGATAAATCGAAAGATAGAAAAAATAGAAAGCTTGACAATTTTGAGAAAAATAAAGAAAATTTATTTCATTCCAAAGTTCATCATGATCAAGTGTTAAATAAAGTTTAGCTACTTAACATGATGAAGTAACTTCATGAAATAAAGCAAAGCAAAACTAATACATGAAATTGAAATTACATAAAGAACTGAAATTGGCTAACAATCTACTCCTAGATAAATCTTAGATGCTCCTCAAAGCTTCTGGCTTTGTATGCAATTTATAGGAAAATTTCTGGAAGGTCACGCTCCTCGGTCACGCCCGTGACCTAGGGCATGTAAGGCTCGGAACCATCGTCTTAAAAGCCCTGGAACGTTAGGAGAAAATGCCAAAATTCTTCATTCTACGGGTCACGCCCCTCGGTCATGCCCGTGACCTAGGGTGTGTCAAGTCTGTTACAGGAAACGGAGAGAACTCGAAACGGCAGGAACATCCAAGGAGGATCTCGAGATCCACTCCCAAACTAGAGGTGCCACCTCGGGTCTAAGTAAAATGTTCCCCGCCCGTCTTACTATTGGCACAAAACCGCTCAGCAGCCCTACTCTACGCGGCCCCAATTGGGCCGCTAATAGCGGAACTCCGCTATTCTGAAAGGATGGCAACGGGCCATCAGGGGGCTTCCCGACCTCTATACCTCGGGGCCCACACGGGGGAGCGGTTCACGAACACACCGCTCGCCCAGGATAGGAGGAGTAAACTATAATCGCAGAGCATCACAGATATGAAAAAATATTACAGGAATATAAATTCCATACTCGGCACGCAGGCCGGCAATATAAACAAAAAAGGCCTTCGAGGGCCGGCACAAGCTTGGGCTTAATCCCGCTACTCCCCGCCTGGTACTGCAACACCTGTACGCCAACATCTCGACGAGCGGCGGCCAACTAGTCATCAGTCGGCTAATATAAGCGGGCCAAACATATTGCGCACACCCCCTTTTTTGGGGCTATGGTGCGCGTTCCCTGCAAGCGGCTAATAAACAACTTCCTCGGAGACTTCTCCGGGAACCCCAGAACATCACCAATCCGGCTCACACGTCCGGATGGGCTTCACACAGCATGCCTAAACCTGTACTCACGCTTCCGGGTACTAATGCAACTAACTGCGGGGATGTACACGTCAACCCGTCGGGAAGCTCCCTTCCCCCCACCCGTTGGTGGAGAGGGACTTCCATGCAAATATGTAAACTGAAGGCTTCACCTGCCCAAGTTGAAACATCGTTACCCTTGTCGCGTGCTTGGCGGTCGGGACGGGAGAGGAGCTCCGAGTCGATCCTACTGCATACGGCCACGTCGTTGGTCGATCTCCACACCAGGCCGAGCCTCGCTCCAGGCCGAGCCTTGCTCTAGGCCGAGCCTCGCTCCAGGCCGAGTCTCGCTCCAGGCCGAGCCTCGCTCCAGGCCGAGCCTCGCTCCAGGCCGAGCCTCGCTCCAGGCCGAGCTTGTTGCCGGTGGTGAAAAATTAGGGCTTAGCCCCAGGTCGAACCCCACTCCAAGCCGAGCCCTGCTCCAGGCCGAGAGAAAGGGAGGGGGCCGGGTTGCTCCAGGCGGCCGGGAGAGAGGGAGAGGGGTTGCAGCCGTGCTGCTTCTGGATGGGAGAAAGGGAGGGGTTCAGGCGACCCGTTCCTTGCTGAGGCGGCGGTCGGAGACAAATCGGGAGGCGGGCGGCGCTCGGATTGCTGCTCCAGGCCGAGGGAGAGAGAGACAGCCGGGGTTGTGGATGTGCTTTGCCGGCGACGGGAGAGAGGAAGAGGAGCGGTGGGGCTCGGCCTTGCCGGCGACGGGAGAGAGGAAGAGGATGATGGGGCTCGGCCTTGCCGGCGATGGGAGAGAGGGGGAGGAGCGGTGGTAGAGAGGCGGCTCCTCCTTGCTGGTGGGTGTCCGGAGAGAGAGACGGCGGCGGGTGGTTCCTGCTGCTCCAGGCCGAGAGTGAGAGAGGGAGGCGGGGCTCGGGTTGCCACTACAGGTGGCGGCGGTGAGAGAGAGGAGGTGGGAGGCGGGGTTGTGCTCCTTGCTGCGGCGGTGGCCGGCGAGAGAGAGGGAGAGGCAGGGTGCTGCGATTCTCCGGGAGAGAGAAAAGGGGGCGGGTCCATCCTCCTTCCCCCGAACCCTAGTCCCGTTGTCCTCAATAAAATCCCTGCTCCTTTGTAAAATCCCTCCTCCCTTTTTCTGCTGTATCCCGTCTCCCCTCTTTCCTTTTTTCTTTTTTTTTATGTGATGTCCCGTCCCCCCCAGCTGTACCTGCCTGCCTCTGTCCAAAAAAAAAAAATCCCCCCCCCCCTTTCTCATCTCTCGCCTATCTTATCTATAATATCATATATATATTAACTGTTGACTATATATATATATATATATATAGATGTATATACATTGATGAAGGCGTACGCACACAAAACCTCTGCACGCACGCACGAGCACCCGCACGTCTTCGAACAGGACTAAACCAACTTGTCGCCCACAACACGCCCCTAGGCTGATTCTTGGGGAGGGTCCCACTCGTCCGGGTACGGGGTTGTACACAATCCCCGCTCTTTTCGAGCTTGGCATAAGCTCGGAAAGAATCATCCAACCCAACGTATCCGGCGAGTGGGAGCTGACCCGAAAAAAAATTTTGAGAGAAACTGGAATCTGCGCTTGGAGCATCAACCTCTCCATGCCCTTTCTGAACCTTTTGAATCATTCGATAACCTTTGTCTCACTGCTATCGAATTGCCCTTATACCATTACTTACAACTAGTACATAATTTCTCGTGATATCGTGAAACAGCGAAGTTGTATCTTCTGTATCCTCTTGTATACGCTGAGCTAGTCCTTTCCCCCAGGTGTGCCTACAACCCTGCCAACTAGTGAGAGCCTGACAGCGAGTTTACCCGGGGCCGAGCAGCACTCGGGGTCCCTTACCCCCCCAGGTGTGCCTTCATCCCCGCCAGCTAGTGGGAGCCTGACAACGAGTCTACCCGGGGCCGAGCATCACTCGGGGTCCTGCAAAATATCCAAACTCTCTTTCCAAACTCCAAACTCTCTCCCTTACCCCCCAGGTGTGCCTACAACCCTGCCAGCTAGTGGGAGCCTGACAGAGAGTCTACCCGGGGCCGAGCATCACTCGGGGTCCTACAAAATATCCAAACTCTCTCTCCAAACTCCAAACTCTCTCCCTTACCCCCCAGGTGTGCCTACAGCCCTGCCAGCTAGTGGGAGCCTGACAGTGAGTCTACCCGGGGCCGAGCATCACTCGGGGTCCTGAAAAATATCCAAACTCTCTCTCCAAACTCCAAACTCTCTCCCTTACCCCCCAGGTGTGCCTACAGCACTGCCAGCTAGTGGGAGCCTGACAGCGAGTCTACCCAGGGCCGAGCATCACTCGGGGTCCTGCAAAATATCCAAACTCTCTCTCCAAACTCCAAACTCTCTCCCTTACCCCCCAGGTGTGCCTACAGCCCTGCCAGCTAGTGGGAGCCTGACAGCGAGTCTACCCGGGGCCAAGCATCACTCGGGGTCCTGCAAAATATCCAAACTCTCTCTCCAAACTCCAAACTCTCTCCCTTACGCCCCAGGTGTGCCTACAGCCCTGCCAGCTAGTGGGAGCCTGACAGCGAGTCTACCCGGGGCCGAGCATCACTCGGGGTCCTGCAAAATATCCAAACTCTCTCTCCAAACTCCAAACTCTCTCCCTTACCCCACAGGTGTGCCTACAGCCCTGCCAGCTAGTGGGAGCCTGACAGCGAGTCTACCCGGGGCCGAGCATCACTCGGGGTCCTGCAAAATATCCAAACTCTCTCTCCAAACTCCAAACTCTCTCCCTTACCCCCCAGGTGTGCCTACAACCCTGCCAGCTAGTGGGAGCCTGACAGCGAGTCTACCCGGGGCCGAGCATCACTCGGGGTCCTGCAAATTATCCAAACTCTCTCTCCAAACTCCAAACTCTCACCCTTACCCCCCAGGTGTGCCTACAGCCCTGCCAGCTAGTGGGAGCCTGACAGAGAGTCTACCCGGGGCCGAGCATCACTCGGGGTCCTGCAAAATATCCAAACTCTCTCCCTTACCCCCCCCCCCCAGGTGTGCCTACAGCCCTGTCAGCTAGTGGGAGCCTGACAACGAGTCTACCTGGGGCCGAGCATAACTCGGGGTCCTGCAAAATATCCAAACTCTCTCTCCAAACTCCAAACTCTCTCCCTTACCCCCACAGGTGTGCCTACAGCCCTGCCAGCTAATGAGAGCCTGACAGCGAGTCTACCCGGGGTCCACCACTACCGCCATCGAGTGACTTCCGGCCCTGCCAGCTAGGTGAGAGCCTGGCAGCGGGATCTGCTCGAGGCCCAAGGATGACACCGAGTGACTTCCAGCCCTGCCAGCTAGGTGAGAGCCTGACAGCGGGATCTGCTCGGGGTCCACTACTACCGCCATCGAGTGACTTCCAGCCCTGCCAGCTAGGTGAGAGCCTGACAGCGGGATCTGCTTGAGGCCTAAGGATGACACCGAGTGACTTCCAGCCCTTCCAACTAGGTGAGAGCCTGACAGCGGGATCTGCTCGGGGTCTACTACTACCACCATCGAGTGACTTCCAGCCCTGCCAGGTAGGTGATAGCCTGACAGCGGGATCTTCTCGAGGCCCACGGATGACACCGAGTGACTTACAGCCCTGCCATCTAGGTGAGAGCCTGACAGCGGGATCTGCTCGGGGTCCACTACTACCACCATCGAGTGACTTCCAGCCCTGCCAGCTAGGTGATAGCCTGACAGCGGGATCTGCTCGAGGCCCACGGATGACACCGAGTGACTTCCAGCCCTGCCAGCTAGGTGAGAGCCTGACAGCGGGATCTGCTCGGGGTCCACTACTACCACCATCGAGTGACTTCTAGCCCTGCCAGCTAGGTGAGAGCCTGACAGTGGGATCTGCTCGAGGCCCACGGATGACACCGAGTGACTTCCAGCTCTGCCAGCTAGGTGAGAGCCTGACAGCGGGATCTGCTCGGGGTCCACAACTACCACCATCGAGTGACTTCCAGCCCTGCTAGCTAGGTGAGAGCCTGACAGCGGGATCTGCTCGAGGTCCACAACTACTCGACTTGACTTTGCTCGAGATGGAGACATCTTATTTACTTAAGAGGTGCTGGAGAGTTGATTGCACTGATGCTTTTACAAATGGAGGACGCATTCTATTCATAGGAGAGATGATCTAGAAGCCGTCAAATCGGGAAGCTGGCGTCCGAGCCTGTTCCTACTAATTCCTCCAATCGGAAGAGAGATGCAATCGGGGGGACATAGGCCGGCGTGCAAGGGGGGAGCTGATCTCGGCCGTCAGTGCAGAGGCTCGGTCTTACAATAACGCTTAGAGTCCCGAGGCATCATCCCATCATCCGAACTGGGCTATTTAAAAGGAACGGGTTGGACGTTTCGTATCCTGATCTAATGACAAAGATCACTTTTCGCCATGTCACTTGTGATTGCTTGGAGAGATCGGCCCTTTATCAAATCTGGGAGGTTAGCGTCTAGGCTCGTTCCTGATAATTCCTCTAGTCGGAGGAGAGGTGCGATCGGGAGGACATAGGCCGACGTGCAAGGGGGGAGCTGATCTCGGCCGTCAGTGCAGAGGCTCAGTCTTACAATAGCGCTTAAGGTCCCGCGGCACCGTCCCATCGTCCGAACTAGGCTATTTAAAAGGAACGGGTTGGACGTTTGGCTTCCGGAGTCGATCGCGAGGCTAACCCTTGAAGCCCTCAGAAGCTCGAGGCGAATTGGTAATAAAGAGAAAACTTGACCGCTACTGAATTGCAAGGAAGAGACAACATATTACTGCTAGGGAGGGAATCCTTTCAGGTCACCCCGGCTCCTAATACCCCTCAGCTGCTCTCTCACTTGACCTTGAAGACAAGAACCTCCAGGTTTCCCGTTGATGTAATAAGTGGGGACACACGGGTTTTCACGGGTAGAAGTGCTTCAAATAGGTGCAAATCCTACTCCAAATGCTATGGGATTCAAACAACAGCTATGGGAGGGGACAACTCTGAGTATGAGGACCTTACACACAAAGTATCAACGCATGACCCTGGTCGTCACCTGGTTCCACTTCTATAGCCATGACGCTCGCTAGAGTTCTTCTGTGCTGGTCACACTCCACGCTCACCGCACCAAAATGTTGAAACCGGAAAATCGGTCTCCTGTGGAGTTCGACCCTTAGGGAAGGGGTGACCGCGCACCTACTACCCTCAAGCAAACGATCTAGGCATAAGACTAGGAACACAAGGGACAGACCCAAGGTCTCAGCGTGGAGGACCCGCCGCATACCCGGAAGACTAACTAACTTTTCCCCTCCCAAGCCAAGGGCTGAGCTAAGGCACCTTCGGAGGGCTCTCTTGGCCGACCGGAACATCCAAGGAGGATCTCGAGATCCACTCCCAAACTAGAGGTGCCACCTCGGGTCTAAGTAAAATGTTCCCCGCCCGTCTTACTATTGGCGCAAAACCGCTAACAGCGGAACTCCGCTATTCTGAAAGGATGGCAACGGGCCATCATGGGGCTTCCCGACATCTATACCTCGGGGCCCACACGGGGGGAGCAGTTCACGAACACACCGCTCGCCCAAGACAGGAGGAGTAAACTATAATCGCAGAGCATCACAGATATGAAAAAATATTACAGGAATATAAATTCCATACTCGGCACGCAGGCCGGCAATATAAACAAAAAATGCCTTCGAGGGCCGGCACAAGCTTGGGCTTAAGCCCGCTACTCCCCGCCTAGTACTGCAACACCTGTACGCCAACGTCTCGACGAGCGGCGACCAACTAGTCATCGGTCGGCTAATATAAGCGGGCCAAACATATTGCGCACACCCCCTTTTTTGGGGCTATGGTGCGCGTTCCCTGCAAGCGGCTAATAAACAACTTCCTCGGAGTCTTCTCCAGGAACCCCAGAACATCACCAATCCGGCTCACACGTCCGGATGGGCTTCACACAGCATGCCTAAACCCGTACTCACGCTTCCGGGTACTAATGCAACTAACTGCGGGGACGTACACGTCAACCCGTCGGGAAGCTCCCTTCCCCCCACCCATTGGTGGAGAGGGACTTCCATGTAAATATATAAACTGAAGGCTTCACCTGCCCAAGTTGAAACATCGTTACCCTTGTCGTGTGCTTGGCGGCGGGGACGGGATACGAGCTCCGAGTCGATCCTACTGCATACGGCCGCGTCGGTGGTCGATCTCCACTCCAGGCCGAGCCTCGCTCCAGGCCGAGCCTTGCTCCAGGCCGAGCCTCGCTCCAGGCCGAGTCTCGCTCCAGGCCGAGCCTCGCTCTAGGCCGAGCCTCGCTCCAGGCCGAGCCTCGCTCCAGGCCGAGCTTGTTGCCGGTGGTGAAAAATTAGGGCTTAGCCCCAGGTCGAACCCCACTCCAAGCCGAGCCCTGCTCCAGGCCGAGAGAAAGGGAGGGGGCCGGGTTGCTCCAGGCGGCCGGGAGAGAGGGAGAGGGGTTACAGCCGTGCTGCTTCTGGATGGGAGAAAGGGAGGGATTCGGGCGACCCGCTCCTTGCTGAGGCGGCGGCCGGAGACAAATCGGGAGGCGAGCGGCGCTCGGATTGCTGCTCCAGGCCGAGGGAGAGAGAGACGGTCGGGGTTGTGGCTGTGCTTCGTCGGCGATGGGAGAGAGGAAGAGGAGCGGTGGGGCTCGGCCTTGCCGGTGACGGGAGAGAGGAAGAGGACGATGGGGCTCGGCCTTGCCGGCGACGGGAGAGAGGGGGAGGAGCGGTGGTAGAGAGGCGGCTCCTCCTTGCTGGTGGGTGGACGGAGAGAGAGACGGCGGAGGGCGGTTCCTGCTGCTCCAGGCCGAGAGTGAGAGAGGGAGGCGGGGCTCGGGTTGCCACTACAGGCGGCGGCGGCGAGAGAGAGGAGGTGGGAGGCGGGGTTGTGCTCCTTGCTGCGGCGGCGGCCGACGAGAGAGAGGGAGAGGCGGGGTGCTGCGATTCTCCGGGAGAGAGAAAAGGGGGCGTGTCCATCCTCCTTCCCCCGAACCCTAGTCCCGCTGTCCTCAATAAAATCCCTGCTCCTTTGTAAAATCCCTCCTCCCTTTTTCTGTTGTATCCCGCCTCCCCTCTTTCCTTTTTTTTATGTGATGTCCCGTCCCCCCTAGCTGTACCTGCCTGCCTCTGTCCAAAAAAAAATCCCCCCTTTCTCATCTCTCCCCTATCTTATCTATAATATCATATATATATTAACTGTTGACCAAATATATATATATATATATATATATATATATATATATATATATATGTGTGTGTGTGTGTATACATTGATGAAGGCGTACGCACACAAAACCTCTGCACGCACGCACGAGCACCCGCACGTCTTCGAACCTGACTAAACCAACTTGTCGCCCACAACACGCCCCTAGGCTGATTCTTGGGGAGGGTCCCACTCGCCTGGCTACGGGGTTGTACAGAAACAGCAGCCCCGTCAGCTAATCACACCTGCTAGTCACGCCCGTGACCGGGGCGTGTAACTTTAATCTGTCGTGACAAGTACTCTAGAGCGCCTTTGTGGGTCACGACCACATGTCATTCCCGTGACCTGAGGTTCACGCCCGTGTCCGGGCCGTGTCAAATGATTTTTCCAGCAATCTTCAGTTTCATCTCTTGATCAGTCCTACAAGCTCCAAATTGATATTCGCAGCCCAGATTGACCTGAAATATAAAAAAAAAGCAATTAGAAACATAATTACTAAAATATAATTATAATCTTATTATTTATTAAATAAAATCTATATAAAAATAATGATATAATTAGAGTTAACAAATACCCACATACTTACTCATTTGCTCGTCCCGAGCAAACAACTTTCCATAGGGAGAAGAAAAATTTCAACGCTAGAAAAGAAAAATTGAACATAAGGAGTAAAATGTGAAGTCTTATGCCTATGTGCATAGCTATTTTAGTAGAAAAACCTACTCAGCAAACAAATTAATCTTTATTTTTCTAGAATGTGTTTCTACCTATTATTTCTACTTTTAAAATTAAAAATCCGGTAAATCCTAAAATTTTATTTAGAGAGAAGGTAGCGTGTGTACTAGGATTGACATTACATAAAACAAAGATAAGGATACCCTCCAAAGAAATCCATCAATGTCGATGGTCATAGGCTTACCCTTTCACACTCTCGCCACGACACTAGTCTAACTTATAAGCATAAATCATTAGGACTTAACTAGGTTGAAAGGTAGGCTTAGGTTTTGGTGCAGATAATCAAAGATAAATACAATAACTAATCACATCCAAACCTAAAGAGAGCTTGCACAAAATAATCATGGCTTTAAAAAGATAGCCAATTTCCCAAATCCTTTTTTTCTTTTTTTTTCATACATTTTTTTATTTTTATTTCTCTTTCTTCCCTTTTAAAGATTTTTTCTAATGTTTTTTAAGGAAGGAGAAATAAAATCAGCTCTCTTTTTCAATAAAAATAGTCACCAAATTTAAGATGAATCCTGATCACTCATAGTTTTTTTCCATATAACTTTTAGCGAGCTTGGACTTAGGTGTTAGATTAGGATACTTTTTAGGCCTTGGTGAAACAATTTTTGGTGGAGCTAAAACAAAAGGTAGGGTAATAGGCTCAAAGTGGTTTAGCAACGATAATAATGTTAGGTACGGGTGCAAATGCTCAAACTTGCCAAAAGAAATGTTTAAATCATATCTATGCTAATGAGTTTAACTTATGCAAAGTCTTGAGAATAACTAGAGGGCAAGTTCTAGACATCGAGAAAGAATACATTTCTCTTGAATCGTGAAATATCTCTCTAGTAGACTTCTACGTACTCACCTAAATCATTTTTGGATTTTTATCGGTTCCAAAGTAAAAGTAGAATAAAATATTTTTACGTATTTAGAAAAATAAAAATCTAATTGTATGTTGAATATTTAATTCTACATAAAATTCTACTTACATGTGCACTTAACTAGGAACACAGCATGACCAACAATTATACTCCAAATTTCAAAATCCAATTAAAGCATGAAAATTTCTAAACACTATGTAAAAGATGAAATACTAGAGATTTTGCATGTGAATAAATATAGAAATAATGATTTCTCTAATTAAAAATTTAAAACAAAACCTATATTTTTTCATTTTTTTAAAATAAAAACCACTAAAGAGATCGCGCCCTCATACTTAAAAATAAACATTGTCCTCAATGTTTATATACTTTAAAAAAAATGCAAGGATAGGCAAGGGGTGTCTCCCAAGAGCGCTTTTCTTTTTTCAGTCTTTAAACAAGATGGTTTGGGTTAGGAAAAAAGGAAATAAAATTTTAAATGTACGGGTAACTCCCTTAATTCGTGCTTGGGTGAATACGCCCAAGCCGCTCGGCCGGCTACTCCTCCGCTTTCTTTTTGATTCTCCTTATTGCAATTGACTTGATAATGTAGATTCGAATCACCTATCCATACCTGAGGTGATTTGAATTTTTGTAGATGAGCGACAAATGGATCGGGGACAACATTTGATTGCAACGGCTCATCTTCAAACTGAAAGTTGGTAGTATCGGAAAAATCAAAAATAAGTGCGTCAGAAAAATCTCCGTAAGGAGGAGACTCTTGCGAAGTTATATGATTAGGCTCCAGTTGTTTATTTTCTAAATTTAAATTGTTATCTACAAATTTATTCAAAGAAATATTTTTGGACACCTCATTTTGATGAATTTGAATGTCTAAATAATTAGAAGTGGTGCTTGAAAATTCATGAAAATAAGAATCGGATGTAGTAGGAGAAGAAACATGTTTTTTCTTCTAATTCACCCGGTGGGCCAATAATATTAATAAATTTTTGATTTAATAATTCTTCTTCCTCTTCCAAAAAAGACACTAAGGGAGCACGTGAAGATTCATGTTCCTCCATAGGTGAAATATTCGTAGAAGGGGAAGAATTAATAGAAAAGTTGTTAATAAATTCTTGATATAATAATTCCTCCTCCTCTTTGGAATAAACCACTAAGGGAGCACATGATGAGTCGTGTTCCTTCCTAGGTGAAATATTCGAAGAGGGCGAAGAATCATTAGAACAAGAAATAATTTCTTCTAAAGTTTTGGGAGGATCAACTTTGAATTGTGTAAAATCCCCAAAATTAGAAGAAAAAGGTTGTGGTGTGATCATGTGTGCACGCGAGCCTATGAGGCGAGAACGTTGTGAGAACTATATCCTAGGCGGTAAGTTCGAAGTAAAAATCTATCAACGCGCGCACTCTGATTGGGTAAGAACGACGCGAGATCTAGCCCTATACATCGAATTATCAAAGTCAAGTGATTTACTAGATTGACGCAGCGGGTAATCAGTATATGGTCTCGCGAGATATCATGATCATGGACTTGTTAAAAGGAAGCGCGAGACGAACACATTTTCGCATAATAGCTCATTCGAAATCAAAGCACAAGAAAAAAGAAATTTCATAACAAAACTTGGTTTTCATGTTAGCAATAAATAGTTACATTTCGCAAAGGGCGGATCCCGGAAAAAGAAATTACATAGAAAAAGCAAGAATGAGAGAGCTTCAGGGCGACGATGCCGACTACCGCTCTCGCCAGAGATGTCATCAGGGTGCCCTCTGGTTCTGGGATGGGCAGGAAAAGTTCTGGGAATAAGATATCGGTCGTCACCTTCTCGTCATCGTTGTTCAAGAATCCAGCCTCCCTCATCACCTAGATCGAATGCCCCGTCGCTGTAATAACATTCTCCTGCATCATCAGCTCAATCTCATGTGGCGTGTACAACAGAGCCTTATTACTTTTGCCCGAGGGGGAGGGACTAGTGAATCGATCAATTGCTGATTTTGGGCCCTTATTCTCCGGTTCTCCTCCTCGAGCTGGGCAATGCACGCGTCCTTTTTGGCGACAATCGCGGCATCCTACAGAATAATCAAAGGTTAGCGCGAGAACAATGTTCAGTGAACCCGCAAAAAATAAGAAAGGCTTACCACTCCAGCCTCTCGCAAGGCGAGGTCTTTCTTGGTGATGTCCAGATCCCGCTTCAAGGTTGTAACCTCTTTGCACAACTTGGAACGCGCATCACTTACATCCGCCAGTTGTCGTGATAGGAGAATGCCGCGACGGGCTACGAGAGGTTGGAGTGGTATAAGAAACACTCGAGTTCTAGAAGGTATACACGAGACGTGGAGATGAACTACTAGAGAGGTAGAAATAAACTACTCGAGAGGTAGATTAACTACTCGAGTATAGAAATTTTACTACTCGAGTATAGGACTTAGAAAAATTCTGAGAGATAAAAATCTGGTCACTCAAGTACTGAAGCTGGACTACTCGAGTAGTAGATAGACTACTCGAGTACATGAACTTGACTACTCGAGAGAGGTAACAACAACACGAGAACTTTCCTTCTGTAACTCGAGACAAAGGACTTATCTACTCGAGTGGTTAACATGACTACTCGAGTAAAGTACTTAGAATAAAATTTGAGAGGAAAAACTGATAACCAGAGAATAAGAGAAGGTCTACTCGAGTAATGGACTTGGCACTCGAGAGCTATGTTTAGACTACTCGAGAGTCATTTCCCTTACTCGAGTACAGATAGACTTACTCGAGTATTCACTAAGTATTCAACTCGAGTACTTAAACTTCTACTCGAGTAAAAGACTTAGAAAAATTTTCCTTCAAGAGAATTTTCTTTTCTTCAATAAAATCAGCAACACTTCTTTCTCCAATCAATCCTAGTGCTTGAAACATGAAGTGTATCCTAATAGAGAGGCTACACATGAGTCAACACCATGGATCAAAAAATGAGGGATTATATTGTATGGTCCTGTGTTTAGTAATCCATTGTAGACTGACATTGGTCCACACTTGGCAATTTAGTCTTGCAAACACATAACTCAAACAACACATCAAATACAACTTAATTCATCTTAGTTCAAAGGTGACTTCATCAAATTTGGGTTATTGTGGATACGATACCCAACAGAGGATAGTTAGGAAAGGGTACTTCTGGCCGACCCTGGGACAAGATACTGCCGAGTTCACGAAGAAATGCCACAAGTGTCAACTGTTTGCCTCACTCAAACTGCTGCCAGCTCAGAGACTAAGGAGCATCACTGCGCCTTGTCCCTTCGCTATCTGGGGACTAGACCTGGCAGGGACCTTCCCTCAGGCTAGTGGGCAGAGGAGATTCTTGCTGGTCATGATTGACTATTTTTCTATGGGGTTGGAGGTGAAGGCGCTGGCCAAGGTGACCTCCCAGGTAATTAGAAACTTTGTATGTGGGGAGAACATCTATCAGCATGGTTTACCTCAGGCCAATATCATAGACAATGGGCCGCAGTTTGCCAGCGCCAAGTTTATCAGCTTCTGTGGCCAACTTGGGTAGGGGTGCAAGTTGAGTTGAGTCAGCTCGAAAGCTCGATGAGCTAGCTCAAAAAAAAGCTCGACACAAGCTCGAGCATGTCGAGCTCGAGCTCGAGCCTGATTTCGAGCCGAGCTCGAGCCTAAGTAACCCTGTACACGAGCTCGCGAGCTGGCTCGCGAGATTTTTTTAAATAAATAGTATATATTATTAGTATTAAATATTTCAATATATTACAATATTAACATAATATTAATATAATATTATTAAAATAATAGTTTTATATTATTAGCATAATATTAAGTTCGAGCTGAGCTCGAGCTCAAACCGTGCTCGTCGAGATCGAGCTCGAGCTCGAAAAAAGAAGCTCGAGCTCGAGCCAGCTCTTTTTGATGAGCTCGACTCGAGCTCAACTCGAGCTCGACTCGTTTGCAGGCCTAAACTTGGGATTGATCTCAGGTTCGTTTCGGTCCATCATCCCAGGATCAACGGGCAGGTAGAGGCGACAAACAAGATCATCGGGAACCTCTTGAAGAAGAAGGTGGAGAACTTAAAAGGGGAGCTGGGTAGAACAGCTTGCTTTGGTCCTATGGGCCCTGAGGACCACTCCCAACACGGCCACGAGGGAGACTCATTCAAGCTCTCTCATGGATGCGAAGCCATGCTATCCATAGAGTTCGAGGTCCGGACACCTCGGGTAGTTGAGGCAGAGAAGAGTGGCGGGTCGAGAATGAGGATGAGTTGCGGCTCTCTGATGAGGAATTTTATAATTTTAAAAATAAGTCCAAACTAATATCCCAAAATAGGCAAGCGTATTTATCGAAATATAGTATAAGAAATTATCGTATTAGACTCGGGGCATGTTGAGTACTTCTACTCACGCAAATTAATATTATTTTATCTAATAATAATCATAGAGAATAATTAAACTAAAAGAGAATTTTTTATGGAATGCAAATTAACACTTGATCTAGAATCCCTTTGGATTAAAATAGACTTTCTTGAAATGATAAAAGCACAAGCTCCTAATCACTTACTTCGACCGTGGAGGTTTCAAGAATACAAAAAGCATCTCTCTCGAGCACATGCTTTTGACTAACCTTAGGTTGATCGATTAAGACCCCTTGACCAGTCGAAACCTCTAAGCTTGCTTTAAGCGGTGAACCCCACTATTGGATTTGACTCCAATCCGGCAAAATTATGTCTTCCTCTCTCGAGGAGTGCATGCAACTCCTTTTATCTTTGAGCGATCTACTCGTATCCGCAACCTCTTGGTCATTTAAGATACAGATTTAGGATCGAAGAACATATCCGTGAAATATGAATTCGACATAAAACAAAAAAAAGATAAATCGAAAGCTAGAAAAATAGAAAGCTTGACAATTTTGATAAAAATAAAGAAAATTTATTTCATTGCAAAGTTCATCATGATCAAGTGCTAAATAAAGTTTAGCTACTTAACATGATGAAGTAACTTCATGAAATAAAGCAAAGCAAAACTAATACATGAAATTGAAATTACATAACGAACTGAAATTGGCTAACAATCTACTCCTAGATAAATCCTAGATGCTCCTCAAAGCTTCTGGCTTTGTATGCAATTTATAGTAAATTTTTTTGAAGGTCACGCCCCTCGGTCACGCCCGTGACCTAGGGCATATAAGGCTCGGAACCATCGTCTTAAAAGCCCGGGAAAGTTGGGAGAAAATGCCAAAATTCGTTGTTCTACGGGTCACGCCCGTGACCTAGGGCGTGTCAAGTCTGTTACAGGAAACGGAGAGAACTCGAAATGGCGGGAAATAACTTTGGATGTTGCTGAAGGGTCACACCCCTAGGTCACGCCCGTGACCTAAGGCATATAAGCCGAAAACCGACTAGATCACAGACCAACGACATTAAGCGCGGCACGCCTAGACGTCGCGCTTGAAAGACACGCCCATGACATGAAAGTCATACCCATGACATGAAAGTCACGCCCGTGACTTTGGCATGTAGCTTGAAAACTGTCTGGAATCGAAACTGCAGCCCCGTCAGCTAATCACACCTGCTAGTCACGCCCGTGACCCATAGGTCACGCCCGTGACTGGGGCGTGTAACTTTAATCTGCTGTGACAAGTACTCTGGAGCGCCTTTGTGGGTCACGGCCACATGTCATGCCCGTGTCCTGAGGTTCACGCCCGTGTCTGGGCCATGTCAAATGATTTTTCCAGCAATCTTTAGTTCCATCTCTTGATCAGTCCTACAATCTCCAAATTAATATTCGCAGCCCAGATTGACCTGAAATATAAAAAGAAAGCAATTAGAAACATAATTACTAAAATATAATTATAATCTTATTATTTATTAAATAAAATCTATATAAAAATAACGATATAATTAGAGTTATCAAATACCCCCATACTTACTCGTTTGCTCGTCCCGAGCAAACAACTTTCCATAGGGAGAAGAAAAATTTCAACGCTAGAAAAGAAAAATTGAACATAATGAGTAAAATGTGAAGTCTTATGCCTATGTGCATAGCTATTTTAGTAGAAAAACCTACTCAGCAAACAAATTAATCTTTATTTTTCTAGAATGTGTTTCTACCTATTATTTCTACTTTTAAAATTAAAAATCCGGTAAATCCTAAAATTTTATTTAGAGAGAAGGTAGCGTGTGTACTAAGATTGACATTACATAAAACAAAGATATGGATACCCTCCAAAGAAATCCATCAATGTCGATGGTCATAGGCTTACCCTTTCACACTCTCGCCACGGCACTAGTTTAACTTATAAGCACAAATCATTAGGACTTAACTAGGTTGAAAGGTAGGCTTAGGTTTTGGTGCAGATAATCAAAGATAAATACAACAACTAATCACATCCAAACCTAAAGAGAGCTTGCACAAAATAATCATGGCTTTAAAAAGATAGCCAATTTCCCAAATCCTTTTTTTCTTTTTTTTCATACATTTTTTTATTTTTATTTCTCTTTCTTCCCATTTAAAGATTTTTTCTAATGTTTTTTTAAGGAAGGAGAAATAAAATCAGCTCTCTTTTTCAATAAAAATAGTCACCAAATTTAAGATGAATCCTGATCACTCATAGTTTTTTTCCATATAACTTTTAGCGAGCTTGGACTTAGGTGTTAGATTATGATGCTTTTTAGACCTTGGTGAAATAATTTTTGGTAGAGCTAAAACAAAAGGTAGGGTAATAGGCTCAAAGTGGTTTAGCAACGATAATAATGTTAGGTACGGGTGCAAATGCTCAAACTTGCCAAAAGAAATGTTTAAATCATATCTATGCTAATGAGTTTAACTTATGCAAAGTCTTGAGAATAACTAGAGGGCAAGTTCTAGACATCGAGAAAGAATACATTTCTCTTGAATCGTGAAATATCTCTCTAGTAGACTTCTACGTACTCACCTAAATCATTTTTGGATTTTTACCGGTTTCAAAGTAAAAGTAGAATAAACTATTTTTACGCATTTAGAAAAATAAAAATCTAATTGTATGTTGAATATTTAATTCTACATAAAATTCTACTTACATGTGCACTTAACTAGGAACACAGCATGACCAACAGTTATACTCCAAATTTCAAAATCCAATTAAAGCATGAAAATTTCTAAACACTATGTAGACGATGAAATACTAGAGATTTTGCATGTGAATAAATATAGAAATAATGATTTCTCTAATTAAAAATTTAAAACTAAACCTATATTTTTTCAGTTTTTTTAAAATAAAAACCACTAAAGAGATCGCACCCTCATACTTAAAAATAAACATTGTCTTCAATGTTTATATACCAAGTAAGGGGGAAAAGGTAATAATTTTTATATATTTTAAAAAAAAAAATTAAAATGCAAGGATAGGCAAGGGGTGTCTCCCAAGAGCGCTTTTCTTTTTTCAGTCTTTAAACAAGATGGTTTGGGTTAGGAAAAAGGGAAATAAAATTTTAAATGTACGGGTAACTCCCTTAATTCGTGCTTGGGTGAATACGCCCAAGCCGCTCGGCCGACTACTCCTCCGCTTTCTTTTTGATTCTCCTTATTGCAATTGACTTGATAATGTAGATTCGAATCACCTATCCATACCTGAGGTGATTTGAATTTTTGTCGATGAGCGACAAATGGATCAGTGACAACATTTGATTGCAACAGCTCATCTTCAAACTGATATAATAATTTCATAACAAAACTTGGTTTTCATGTTAGCAATAAATAGTTACATTTCGCAAAGGGCGGAGCCCGGAAAAAGAAATTACATAGAAAAAGCAAGAATGAGAGAGATTCAGGGCGATGATGCCGACTACCGCTCTCGCCAGAGATGTCATCAGGGTGCCCTCTGGTTCCGGGATGGGCAGGAAGAGTTCTGGGAATAAGATCTCGGTCATCACCTTCTCGTCATCATTGTTCAAGAATACAACCTCCCTCATCACCTAGATCAAATGCCTCGTCGCTGCAATAACATTCTCCTGCATCATCAGCTCAATCTCATGTGGCGTATACAACAGAGCCTTATTACTTTCGCCCGAGGGGGGAGGGACTAGTGAATCGATCAATTGCTGATTTTGGGCACTTATTCTCTAGTTCTCCTCCTCGAGCTGGGCAATGCGCGCGTCCTTTTTGGCGACAGTCACGGCATCCTACAGAATAATCAAAGGTTAGCGCGAGAACAATGTTCAGTGAACGCGCAAAAAATAAGAAAGGCTTACCACTCCAGCCTCTCGCAAGGCGAGGTCTTTCTTGGTGATGTCTAGATCCCACTTCAAGGTTGTAACCTCTTTGCCCTCATTCTCCCGCCTATACATGTCGAATGTGCGTGCATAGGCCTTGCCCGAGACCATCTCGCCCTCTTGCCAGGAGGGGAGTACAGTGGAGATGGAAGCCCTGTTGGCTTCCCGATCCCATACCAGCAGAGGGTCGTCAGCATCATCTAGCACCCTCTCGCCTAGGCCAAAGTTCCTATGGTCCTTAGGCCAGGGTTTCTCTTTTGCTGCCAAGGTCCCGCCAACCTCGCCCACTTCCTTCTCTACAGTCTTGCCAGCAGCACTCGCGGGGAAATCTGAGACGATCTCCTTGACCTTGGTGAGAACTATTGTTTGTTGCTTCTTAGGAGGTGGTGGAGGGGAAGTGTCAGGCTTTCGCTTCTGGCCGCTTGATCGCGTCGGCAATTTCGTTGGGCTTCTGCAGGCCGCAGCGGCAGCCTCGGCGCGTTCCATCTCAGAAGAGAGTGTAGTGATGTCGACATAGGGAGGATTGAGAGGGAGATCTTGCACCCCTGTACAGGTATCATAAGTTAGAAAAATTCCAAATCATATAATCTTTAAAAATAAACGAATGCGAGAACTACCTTCCCCGGCAATAACTGGAAGAATCGTGTCGATGTTCCTCATTATAAAGGGAACGTTGAAATCCTTCCCGAGGAGGAATTGGTGAAGCTTGGACTCATGACCGCCGAGAATGGGAGGGAGATATGTAGATTCTTCCTTTTGGACCAGCGAGAGGGGATGGTTGCCGAAGTCACCTGAGACAAAGATGAACTTCTTGACCCAGTTGTGATTTTTGTTGGCGAAACCTTTCGCCTTAAGGTTGTTGCCAGAGAAGAACGCAGCCCCGTCCCTCTTGGAGCGGAAGTTGAATAATTTGTGGAAGACGGGAAGGCTGAATTCCATTCACTCCGACCGTAGGTAACAGGAAAATGCGACTAGTAGGGCTATGGAGTTGGGGTTGAGCTGAGCAGGAACCACGCCGAAATAGCGCAGGGCTTGGCGGATCTCAACCCAAATGGGGAGGCGAAGCCCCACTTCGAAGTGCTCGGCAGGAATGGCGATTTCATAGGGCAAGAAGTTGTTGTTCGACTCATCTTTCCCCGGATGTCGCGCGGTGAAGCCCTGCATGACGTAGAGGTTCACGAGCGAATGATACTCCTCTTTAGACAGGTTGCAGTTCACGAATGGGTAATCAGCGAATACAGCTGCGCACTTGGTTCACCCTTCGGTATCCCCTATCATCTCGCTAGAAAGGGAAAAGAAAGAAAAGAGGCGAGTGCAAAAGAAAGAAATATGAGGAACTTGGAGGCTATTGAATGCGATAATTAACGTGGTAGGTGAGGGTATATTTATAGAAATTTTGGGAGGGAAAGGGCCCAGACATGAAAAAGTGTGGATAACATATTTGTTAGATCTCGCCTCAGATCACGTCTTGGACCCTGGAGAGATCTCGCACTCCCTCACTCGTGCTATTGTTCTAAGCATAGATGACAACGAAAGTAAACATACGCGGGAACAAGAAGAATAAATGGCAGAAAAGTAAAGCGAGATCAAATAAAGAATACACAGTCACAACACATTGTCCATACTCAGAATAAGGGTCAGCAAGAATTATTACACGACTCAAATAAAATAATACTAGAGCGGGAAGGCGAGTGCCGGTAGGCCCACCAGGGGCCATTACTGCCATCCTCGGCCTCTCCTTCCCGCCCCAGGCATTGCTCGAGCATAATACAGGGAGCGAATGGTTCGAACCCCTGTTAGAATATTTATAGAGCCATGACCGGGCCTACAAAAGATTCTCTTCCTGGTCAGCAAGCACTTATCAAATACCTGGGGTTGGATGATTCTTTCTGACCTTCATGGAAGCTCACAAAGAGCGGGGATTGTGTACAACCCCGTATTCGATGAGTGGGTCTCCCCACCCCCCCCCCCAACCCGTACCATTGCTTCGCAGGATCTCTAAGAGCGAGACCCTTCCAGTGTTTGTCGAGTAAGCCGCGCGAGCCAGCTCCTTGACGTCGAGTGGAGTTTAGCCTCTCAACGCCTTCTATTCCTTGACGTTGAGTGGGGCGAGTGCACTCAGCTCCCTCTGTTCCTTGGTGTTGAGTGAGGCGAGTGCACTCAATGACTTCAACTCATTGGCATCGAGTAGAGCTTAGCCTCTCAGCGCCTTCAGCTCCTTGGCGTCGAGTGGAGCTTAGCCTCTCAGCATTGAGTGCACTTGGCGTAGAGTGGAGCTTAGCCTCTCAACGCCTTCTGTTCCTTGGCGTTAAGTGAGGTGAGTGCACTCAGTGCCTTTAGCTCCTTGATATCGAGTGGAGCTTAGCCTCTTAGTGCCTTCAGATCCATGGCATCGAGTGGAGTTTTAGCCTCTCAGTACCTTCAGCTCCTTGGCGTCGAGTAGAGTTTTAGCCTCTCAGCGCCTTCGGTTCTTTGTCATTGAATAGTGTGAGACCCTTCCAGAACCATCCAAAGTGGGGTGTCGTGGAGGCGAGTGCCTGGCTTCCCCAGCACTCGCCCCTTTAGGCGAGTGGTGTCCCCATGGACCACTTGCCCAGTGGAGTCAAGAGGTAAAATTACCTGGATGCCCTTGCAGGGCTGTAAATAGCCTTCCAGAACAACGAAGTTTGGCTGTGGCAGACCACTTTTGGCTGCATATAACCGTTCCAAATAGCGGAGGTACGCTGTTGGTAGACCAACTTCAAAAAAACTATAAATAGACCAAAGGGGGTACCTCAGAAGGCAAGCTTTCAAGCATTCCCATCTTCTTATTGTCTGATCTTCTAGTGCTTTCTGAGGTGCCCTTAGCTCAGCACAGGCTAAGAAGGGAAAGTGTTCTAAGATCTTTCGGGTGTGTGGTGGGACCTCCGTGTTGTAGCCTTGGATCGGTTCTGGTTCGAAGTATTTGGTCGTTCAAGCTCGCTAGGGATAAGTAAGTGTGCGGTCACCCCTACCCCAAGAGTTTGAACTCCACGAAAGCCGAATTTTGGTTTCAATAGTAATTAGGATCTTCGTTCTTGTGGAGGCTTTAAGGTCTTTGACTTTAGCTTGAAGGCGGGAACAGTTTTTTGCGTTCTAACGTCAGGGGCTTGGAAGCTCGGACGACGTGCTTTGCGTGCCTTATCCATTGTGGCTTTTTCTCCTATTGCGCTCAGTGGAGTCTGGAGTGGCATACTTGATGTCATCCGACGAGCTTGCTGCTGAGTCGAGGGAGTTGGGAATGCTGATCGTTTTGCGCGTCGGGCTGCAGTTGAGCGGTCTTTGGCGGGCTCTAAAGTTGCTCGTGCAAACTGCTAGCGGTGTAGGGTACATGAACTTTTGGTGCTCTGGCGGGCTTGATATGCTGACACTGAGAAGACAACGTGGTCCTGGCAGAGCGCACGGAGGCATGCTTAGATGATCTTAACGACTCCGCGCGTAGAGGAGCGCTTGCACAATCAAGACGGCGGAGCGCCAAGGCGCACTTAGTGGAGGAAAGCACGTGGAGCGCTTGCTGGAAGAGAGTGTGCGAAGTGCTTTTTAAAGAAGAGTGCATGGGGTGTAACATCTCGACTTTCATTGGGCCACCAGAACCCTAATGGGCCCAATAAAAGTGACACGAACCTCTACCCGTGGCTCATACCAAGGTAGGAGGTAACCCTAGATGGGGATATAGGGCTAGAGAACTCTAATTTGAGTTCTATCAGTTCTTGTGACATCATGTAGTCAATACAAGTGCATTGGAACTCATTCCATTGAAATCCAAGGTCATACGGTGCATATGACTGTTCCCCGTAGAACGTCGCAAAAATGAGATTTTTAGATATCAAGCTAGAAAACTCAGATTTGAGTTCTGTCAGTTCTTATGGCTTTGTATAGTCAGTATGAATGCATTGGAACTCGTTGCATCACAATTCAAAGTATAACGACACATATAAGTGTTTTTACCATTTTAGCACGCCGCGACGTGCAGATTTTGAATATTTAGCAAACGAACTCTGATTTAACCCTAGTTAATGACATTAGGTTCATATGATCAATACGAAGTCAACAGAGTTCATCCCGGCCAATTTCGAGGACGATTAGTCAATCCGTGGTCAAACCGAGTGTTTTCATGCACCGAAAAGCCTGCGCACACAAATTGTGACAAGACACCCCAACTTTGATCTGACTCTTCTTGTGACCTTACCTATTGGCTGACGTCGACCGCTAAGGGAGTTAGCCCTCCAACAACGACAGGTGTAGGTCTTGCGACCTTACCTATTTGGCAGGCGCCAACCTGTAAGGGAGTTAGCCCCCAGCGACGGCAGGTGTTGGTCTTGCGACCTTACCTATTTGGTAGGCACCGACCACTAATTGAGTTAACCCCCAAAGACAGCAGGTGTGGGTCTTGCGACCTTACCTATTTGACAAGCGCCGACCAGTAAGGGAGTTAGTCCCCCCAGCAGCAGCAGGTATAGGTCTTCCGACCTTACCTATTTGGTAGGCACCGACCTCTAAGGGAGTTTTCCCCCCAGCTGCGTCAGGTGTAGGTCTTGCGACCTTACCTATTTCTTAGGCGTCGTCTTGTAAGGGAGTTAGCCCCAAGCAATAGCAGGTGTAGGTCTTGTGACCTTACCTATTTGGCTGGTGCCGACCACTAAGGGAGTTAGCCTTGAGTGGTGGCAGGTGTATGTCTTGCCACCTTACCTATTTGACAGGCGCCTACCACTAAGGGAGTTAGCCCCCCAGAGACGGCAGGTGTAGATCTTGTGACCTCATATATCTCAATCTTCCATCCGAAGCATATGAAAAAGTGAAGTCAGTTCGCCAATTTGTTAGAAAAAACATAAAATGTTAAACAAATGTCTTAATGTCGATAAAGCTGGCGGGGTAGAAGAAGAGGTGTTGGCACAGTTCTGTGATTGTGGAAGGAGTTATTCTCCTCGACTGATTACTTTGTGGGCTGCTCCTAGTCCCATCTAGCAGGCAGGCGGCTGATCCTTCGTCTGCCTGGGCGATGCTGGCTTGTTAGGCACTTTGCTTCGCAAGAATCTTTTCAAGAACCCTTGTCGAAAGAAGGTTCCTGATCTTTTTCCTTAGTTTGGTACAATCTTCTATGTCGTGCCCGGATCCGCAGTGAAACTCACAATAATGCGATTGGTCTCCTTTATTCGAGACGACGGGCTTGCTTCTATGGAGTGGTACCTTACCATGAATTGCGTAGAGTACATTGTCCATGGAGGTGTTAAAAAGAGTGTTGTTCTGATGTTGTTGGGCTTGTGGCTCATTGCAATGACTGTTGCTTCTCTTTTGAGGCGGTGACTTCTCTCGTTCTTTTCGCTTTAAACTACCTTGAAACTACTTCATCGGCTGCAATCGAAGCCTCAACGTGGCACACGAGATCGGCATAGCTGGGGATCGTTTCCCACGCTAGTGCCGAGTAAAATCTGTCGGGCCGGAGCCGTCCTAGGAGGAAGCAACGCAGAATATGGGGTTCGATACCCGAAATCTGTCGTGCTTCAGCCATGAAGTGATGGAAAAAGTCCTTGATGGATTCTCCTTTGTGCTGACGGACCCCCATGAGGTAGGAGGGGTCCCGGGCAATCTTACGGTTAGCGACAAACTGATCGACGAAGAGTTGTGATAGATTTGCGAAGTTTTTTATCCCTCCTCCTTTCAGTGAATAGAACCAGGTATGAGCTTTCCCACTTAATATTGTCGGGAACACCTGACAGGGCAGTTGATCGAGCCTCATAATGGTGACAAAGTGGTTGATCTGGTCTTGCGGGTCATACACATCATTGAATGTTTCAATGTATGGGAGCTTGTAGCCGTTTGGGATTCGATGTGCCAGGACCTCTGGTGCCAACGGCAAGCATGGATGGCGAACCAAAGCAACGCGTTGTCTGACCTGTTCGTATTTCTTAATCATGGCATGAACTTCATTACGACTGAGCCCCTCTGCTTGCGTGAAGCATGGTGTTTCCGGGCGGTCGTAGTGATGATGACTTCAGGTCCTACGTTAGGATGGGTTGTGGCCTTGGATATCCACGCTGGGGAGCTCTACTTCTGACATGTTGTCAAGTGAACGAAGAAGAACTGGACCGACGTGCCCCCCAAGGACCGTTCTTTCGGCTGTGTCGGCCACTGTGCTGAGGGTACTGTCTTCTAGCTCTTCTAGGAATGGTGGGAATCGTGTTACCAAAGATGGCGCCAAACTATTGCGGATCACCCGAGGCTCCGGTAGACCGGACTAAATCGAACCGTCTTAGCCCAAAAGCAGTAGACCGAACTATTTGTTAGGTGTTGTGTAGAGCTTCTTTGAAGAACTTGAGGGCGACATGCCGCCTCTCATTACAATTTGAGAGAGAGAGAGTTGTGCTCGGAGTGTGACAGGTCACCCTTCATGGAGCTATAATTGTTTCCCGCTGTAATTAGGAGCTTCGTGCTTGTGGAGGTTTTGAGGACTTTGACTTTACCTTGAAGACGGGAGCAGCTTTTTTGCATTCTGACGTCAGGGGCTTGGAAGCTCGGACGGCGTGCTTTGCGCGCCTTATCCTCTATGGTTTGTCTCCTATTGCACTCAGTGGAGTCTGGAGTGGCAGACTTGATGTCATCCGACAAGCTTGCTATTGAGTCGAGGGTGCTGGGAATGCTCAACGTTCTGCGCGTTGGGCTGCAGTTGAGCGGTCTTTGGCGGGCTCTGAAGTTGCTCTTACAAACTGCTAGCGGTGCGGGGTACACAAACTTTGTGTGCTCTGGCGGGCTTGATCTGCTGACACTGAGAAGACTAGGTGGTCCCGGCGGAGCGCGCGGAGGCGTGCTTAGACGATGTTAATGATGGAACGCGTAGAGTCGCGATAAGACGATCTCGACGGCAAAGCGCGGAGGCGCGCTTGGACGATCTTGACGGCAGAGCGCTGGGGGGGGGGACTTGGTGGAGGAAAGCGCGCGGAGCACTTCCTGGTAGAGAGCGTGTGAGTCGTTTGTGGCAGGAGAGCGCGCGTGGCGCTTGTTGTAGGAGAGCGCGCGGGGGTGCTTGCTGGAGGAGAGCGCGCGGGCCGCTTGCTGGCGAAGAGAGCGTGGGGCGCTTGCTGTAGGAGAGCGCATGGGGCGCTTGTGGAGGAGAGCGTGTGTGGCGCTTGCTGGAGGAGAGCGCGTGGGGCGCTTGCTTGAGAGTGCCCTGACTGGAGGAGAGCGTGCGGGGCGCTTGCTGGAGGAGAGCGCCCCGACTGGAGGAGAGCGCGTGAGGCGCTTGCTGGAAGAGAGGGTGCGGGGCCCCTGCTGGAGGAGAGCGCGCGGGGCGCTTGCGCGCTTGCTGTAGGAGAGCACATGCGGGAGCGCAAACGAAAGCGTGCATGAGAGTGCGCACGGAAGAGACACGCATGGAAGGGAGGCGGTGGAGAGAGAAAATCCGTAGGAGGAGGGAGAAGAGAAAATCTGTAAGAGAATTTTCTGGCCAAAGAAGAGATAAAAATGAGAGGGAGAGGAGTATTTATAAATTTTGAGAGGGGCAAGCCGGTAATTTTCCCCCGTAATCACCGGACGGTCGAATAATGAAAGATATTTTACCTAATCACCTAGAGGGGGGGGGGGGGTGAATAGGTGACTTAAATCTTTTTAACTTTTTAGGTAGAATGCAGATTATAACACAGAATTATATCTACTTTATCACAGCACACAATCAGCAATCACAGAATTCCACAAACACACAGTAGACACTCAGATTTATAGTGGTTCCCCAAGATTTGGGTACATCCACTTTCCCCCTTCACCTATCTAGTAGTGTACTAGATTTGGCCAAACTTCTCCACTATCTCAGATCCTCAGATCTTACACTCAGAACCCCAAACCAGGTTCCTACAGCTCAGGCCCAAGGCCCTACAACTCAGCTTCTTCACAAAGCCTACACTCAGCCGCCAAGGCCTACACTCAGCCACCAAGGCCTACACTCAGCCACAACAGGCCTACACTCAGAGATTCAAATCTCCTACACTCAGGCACACATGCCCTACACTCAGCCTTTATAATTACAGGCTTACAAAACTCAGATCCCTAAGGATCCTACAAGATAATTTGAATACAAAAATGTATACTCAACAACTCAGAGAAAAGAGAGAAGAGTTGTGAGTTTCTTGATGAGTTCTTGGAAGAACTCAGCTGAGATCAAACTGACTTGGCTTTCTTCAAAGCTTCTTGAATGTAGAACACAATAAGATTGATCTCTTCTGCAGTTGATCTTTGATCTCTGCTACTTAAGATTCAGAACATAGTCTGAACCCTTCTTCTCAGCCTGGTTCCAACGACTGACTTCTTGGATGGAGCTCTCTCTCTCCAACTTCTTAGATCTTCACTTGATTCTTCAATGAATAGCTAGATCTTCTTTGTATATTGATCACTTGAACAACTATTGATCATTTGAACTTGTGTTCAATCATCTTTTTCTGTAGACAGTGTAAGCCTATTTATAGGCCTTCTTCATGGTAACCGGCTGGTCCGGTTCATAACTGATTTCTGACAACTCTGACAGGTGCAGTAGACCGGCTGGAATGGCAGCTGTCAAGTCATCCAGTCAGTTCTTGAAAATTCTGTAACTGTCTGAAAGTGTCGAGACTGTCTGTCTTTAAGTGTCGACACTTATAGACCAAGTGTCGACACAAGTTGTCTAAGTGTCAACACTAGCCTATAAGGTGTCGACACAACTCCTTGTGTTGTAGATTTTATATCTCGACGCTGCTTCTTCTTCATGTGTCGACACTGCTATTGAGTGTCGACACAACACTTTGTTCTTCAGCACTTTGTTGACTTCTTGTAAGTGTCGACACAACTTCTTTGTGTTGACACATCTTCATGTGTTGAACTTGTCAGTGTCGACACTGCTTCTCGGTGTCGACACATGTCTTCAGTGTTGATACTTGCTGAGTGTCGACACAGCTCCTTGTGTCGACACATTCTTCTTTTGTTGAGACTTTTGCTGAGTGTCGACACATCTCATTTGTGTCGACACTTGTACTTAGAATATTCTTGAACTTTGCTAAGTGTCGACACAGCTCCTTGTGTCGACACTTTCTTCAAGTGTTGAGTCTTCAGCTGAGTGTCGACACATTCTTTCTTGTGTCGACACTTTCTTCAAGTGTTGAGTCTTCAGCTGTGTGTCGACACATTGTTTTGGGTGTCGACACTTATACTTAGACTCTGCTGACTTTTGCTGAGTGTCGACACAGCCTCCAAGTGTCGACACTTTCTGATGTATACACAGTTTCACTGGGTGTCGACACAACTGCTAAGTGTCGACACTGCTTCACTGCACTTTTCTTCATTGAGTGTCGATACAGCTCCTTGTGTCGACACTTTCTGTCTGGTGTCGACTCTGTATCCCTGGTGTCGACACAATGACTCCAAGTGTCGACACTGCTTGCCTGGGTGTCGACACAAGTCTTCTTAAGTGTCGACACTTTCTCTCTGGGTGTCGACGCATGGACTTAGAAACTTTTTTCTTCTTTCCTGCAAATACTTAACCTGCACAAGTAAACTCAAAACACATCAAATACATTTTTGATGTATATCATTGAGTTGGGTGAGGCTTCTTCAAATCAGGTACATTTAAACCAATGTACCCAATAATCTCCCCCTATTTGGAGAAGTCATAACCCTTAGTCAATGATATACACCATTCATAATAAAATTACAAAATGATGTAAAGCAGGATTATATAACAGGACAACCATAAACATGTATCAATCAAACATGTATACATAGACATTATCTCAGAACAATTATGAAATAAATTTATCACACAGCAAATTTATCACACAGCAAATTTATCACACAGCACATTGTTCTAACAGCTTTGTCATATTCATTTTTCAAAAGTTTACAAGGTATTTAAAATCAAAAGATTACAATTGTAAACTGAAGAAAATTCTATTCTATTTTTGATCAGCCTCCTTGATCACTATTCCTTTTCCAGATTGTACTTTGGCTTGTACAGGGGCTTCAGTAACTTCAGTATCAGCAGACTTCTTGCCTTTCAGATCCTTTTTCTTTTGCGCTTCAGCTTTAATCTTTTGCCTTTCAAAGTAGTGATAAGGCTTGGGAAAGTACTTGCTAGGCTCCTGGGCAGTAGGAGGTAGCTTTCCCATCTTGGCCTTTCTCCTGTATTAGACTATGACTTCTTGCCTTGTTTCATGTTTCCTCCATTCCAATTCAGAAAACCACTTGTTTCTGTCTTGTATATTATCTTTTGCAGCTTTCCATGCAGTCAAAATAATATTTCTTGAAGTGGGGCTCCACTGCTCAAAGTCTGCTCTTAGTTCAGCTTGCTCCCTGAACCTCTTTTTAGACAGTCTGGTTTCTTCTTCTTTCTGCAGAGCTTCTTGCATAGCCTCAGATACTGGCTGAACAACCTTCTCTATGATGACATTTTGCTGTCCCCCTGGTGGGCTATACATTTATTGTATATCAGCTTGAACCATATCAAAATCTGGAGGAGGGTAGATGACTTGAGCCACTTCAGGTTGTTCCCCTCCTAGATATGCAGGATGTATCCCAGATTCTGCAACATTGTCATCATCACATAAAGGAGGATATCCAAGAGTAGCTCTGATAGAATTAGATATCCACTTGGCATGATCTGGAGGAGGGTAGATGACTTGAGCCACTTCAGGTTGTTCCCCTCCTAGATATGCAGGATGTATCCCAGATTCTGCAATATTGTCATCATCACATAAAGGAGGATATCCAAGAGTAGCTCTGATAGAATTAGATATCCACTTGGCATGATCAGAGCTAGCTTTGACTAACACCCTCTCCCCCTTTATGACTTCTCTTTCTACGTGATCTCTGACATCATCTTTCTGAAATCTTACTTGGTTATCCAAATAATTAACTCCATCTTTAAAGAAAGGTTTCAACCATTGGAGTTTGTCAGTTATCAACTTTTGAGAGTCTTGAACTGCAGTTGTAACAACAGTTAAGCTCTCTTGCAGTGCTTTATCAAAATCTGCCTTAGCAGTAGCTGTAGAAGTTGTCAATCCAGCAGCTATGTTCTTCATCTCAGTGACAATTGCATTATGTGAAGCAGTTAAGTTATCATTCATTCTGATCTGGTTTTCAAGAACATATCCTTGCTTCAGTGCAATGTCATCTACTTGAGCTTTTATCTTTTCTTGATGGGTAGCCAAGTATACCAATGCATTCCCTCCCTTGTGGAAGTAGTCTGTCATCTCCTTCTTATTGAGATTCATCTCAAATCTTATAGACTTAATGTTCTGGGCTAGATCAAACTGGAGAGATTTATGCCCCTCATCCACATAGGTTTCTATGGCTTTCCTGTGCTCATCCAGCTTGATTTGCATAGCAACCATTAGAGCACTGTAATCTACTGATGGAGTTGGCTGTAGTGCTTGTTGTGGTGCTATGGTTTGCAAAGCCTTCTTATAATTCTGACTTCTTATTTTGAAAACTTGAAACTTCCTTTTCTTAGCACTTGTGGTTTCCTCATCTTCTGATGCTGATGTGCTTGCTATATCTACCCTCTCCTTAGGTAGCTCCTCAACTTCTTTGGGCTTCTCAGGTTCTTGCCTTGCAGGCTCTTCAACAAGTACTACTTGCTCCCCCTCAATAGGAGCAGTCTCCCCCTCAACAGCAGCACTGTCCTTCTCAAGGTCTGCTTGATCCAGATTGAGGAAGAGATCTTTCATAGTAAATTCTTGTGGAGAATGGGCTGGAGAAATTCTTTGCTCATCTACCACTGGATCAGATATAACTTGAGTTGTAATAGAAGTGTCCTTCATGATAACATCTGGGACTTGACTATCAATCTGAGTTTGCTGATTAACATAATTTAAAGAATCAGACAATACATTATCCTCTATAGGGAAATCTAAAGCATTAAGCTCAGTGATTACCTCAAGGATGATGTTTGTAGCTTGTTCACTTTCCAGTGTAGATGGCTCTTCCACTATTAGTGGCTCCCCCTGGACTGAATCCTGGTGTAAGGGGCTAGCTGGTGGTAGCTCCCCCTGTCTCACTGCAGTATCTTGTTGAGCTGGAGAGTTCACAGCATTTCCTTCTACATCCTCTTCTGGAGTAAAGACAACATGCTCTTCACTACCAGAGCTGCTTGAGGAAACCTGAGCCACAGGGGCAGTTTTCTTCTTCTTCTTCAGTGGAGTTTCCTTCTCAGAAGTTATTTTCTCAGAGGTTGGCATCTCCTTAGACAAAACCCTATCCCATCTGGAGAAGATTCTCATGTCCATCTTCCTCATATGATTGATTTTAGTGTCAGCAGCCTGACTCATAACCTCTGGTATGCCACCAGCTAGGTATAAACTTAAGATCCTACCCAAGTTGGGTTTCTTCAGACTTTCTTTAATCTTATCAAAGACAATAACAGACCAATCTGTTTTCAAAGTGAAGATTATCCTTGTCATAATACTGAACATATGGGCTGATACCCTATCATGCCCTCCTGACTTACTCAAAATTACTTTTTCAACAATTTCAGAGAGGAATTTCCCCTGGCTGTTCATTCCCTTTCTATTGAATACAGATCCTATTTTCATCTTTGAATCCAGACCATACCATGTCAATGCTTCTCTGGTCTTAGAAGCAGTTACTTCTTCTTCTTCCTTGGTTCTAGGCAGGTTTAGAACCTTTCTTAAACTTTTTGGTGATACCTTCACCTTTTCTCCATGGACCCTAGACTTGATCTTGAGTCCAGATTCGTCTACTTGAGCTCCATTTAGGAATTCTAAGATTTCTTTCTTCCAGATTTTAGTCGGCTCTGAAACAAGAAATTCTAACCCTGAGTCTGCAACTAGGGTTACCACAGTCTTGATCTCCGGGTCTGCATCACCAAACGCGTCTCGCACCAGTTCATAGCCTTCATTGACGTTCTCCTCGAGCTTTGGCGCCATTAGGGTTTGAAGAATTTGAACTGAGAGAAGAGAGGTGTCGACACACAAGTTTGGTCTCGAAACTTTTGAAAGCGTGTCGACAGACAAAGGCAAAATCCTATTTATACCTTTCTAGGTTTGAAGATGAAAAGGCGGGCAGCTAACTTAAATTGTGTCGACACTGTCGATAAGTGTCGACACAGACTTATAATGTCTCGACACCTATGTGTCGACACAAGTTTAGTCAACAGATTATATGTGTCGACACTTGTTTATGTGTCGACACCACTTAACTTGACATTTAGTCGAGACTCTACATAGATAATTCTGAGTAAATACTAAGTGTCGACACCACCTTGATTGTGTCGACACCTACTTGTCATGTGTCGACACTAATTTTCTGAAGTGTCGACACCAACTTCCTAGATGTGTCGACACATTTTCCCTGAAGTGTCGACACCACTTTTCTGTGTCGACACAGATATCTCTGTGTGTCGACACCTTTTTACTTAGCCATTTCTATAAACTTATTCTAAGTTTATCATATCTAGTTCAATTTTAAACCTGTTGAACTTAGTTTCTTCTAGGGGCTTAGTATACATATCAGCTAGTTGATTATCTGTTTTAACATATTCTAGTAAAATATCTTCTTTCTCTACATGCTCCCTAAGAAAATGATATTTTATTTCAATAAGTTTAGTTATACTATGGGAAACAGGATTATGTGCAATTGATATATCACTTGTAGAATCACAAAAGAGTGGAGTTCTTCTTACCTGAATTCCATAATCCTCAAGCTGATGTTGTATCCATAGAAGTTGAGCACAACAACTTCCTGCAGCCACATATTCTGATTCTGCAGTGGAGATAGCCACACTTGTTTGCTTCTTGCTACTCCATGAAATCAGTCTTCCACCTATGAATTGACAGGTTCCAGTTGTGCTTTTTTTGTCTTCTCTGCATCCTGCAAAGTCTGCATCTGAATAACCTGTTAGATCAAAGTCTCCATTCCTAGGGTACCAGAGGCCTAGATAAGGAGTGCCCTTTAGATATCTCAATATCCTTTTGACTGCAGTCAAATGAGACTCCTTAGGGCATGCTTGATACCTTGCACAAACACATGTAGCATACATGATATCTGGTTTACTTGCAGTCAAATATAATAGGGAGCCAACTATCCCTCTATACAAAGACTCATCTACAGGTTTCCCTGCATCATCCTTGCTAAGAGACATACTTGACCCCATAGGAGTCTTCATGGTACTGGATGAATCCATACCATACTTCCTTATGAGTTCTAGGGTGAACTTAGACTGGCATATGGATAAACCATTCTCAGCCTGTCTAACTTGGAGACCCAAGAAGAACTTAAGTTCCCCCATACTACTCATCTCAAATTGTCCTTGCATTAGTTTTGCAAACTTTTTGCAAAGTCTACTTTCAGTAGACCCAAATATTATGTCATCTACATATATTTGGACTAGTATTACTTTGCCTCTGGATTCCCTAAAGAATAGAGTCTTGTCTATTTTCCCCCTTGTGAACTTATTCTCAATGAGGAAACTAGATAGGGTTTCATACCAAGCCCTAGGGGCTTGCTTTAACCTATATAAATCTTTCCTAAGTCTATAGACATGATTAGGTTGAGTTGAGTCAACAAAACCTGATGGCTGTTCCACATAGACTTCCTCTTTTAGATTACCATTCAAAAAGGCTGACTTGACATCCATTTGGTAAACTTTAAATCCTTGAAAGGTTGCATAGGCCAGGAACATCCTTATGACTTCCAGTCTGGCTACTGGAGCAAAGGTTTGATCAAAGTCAATACCTTCTTCCTGCCTATATCCTTTAGCAACCAATCTTGCTTTGTTCTTAATGATGACTCCATGTTCATCCATCTTATTCCTAAAGATCCACTTGGTTCTAATTATGTTGTGGTCTTTTGGTTTAGGAACAAGCTCCCAGACCTTGCACCTCTTGAACTGATTCAGCTCTTCTTGCATTTCCTCAATCCAATGAGGGTCTAGGATGGCTTCTTCAAACTTCTTTGGTTCAACTTGGGATAGAAAACTGGAGAAGAGCACTGCATTCAGATTTCTGCTCTTTGTTTGTACCCCTTGTCTTGGATCACCAATGATTTGTTCTACTGGATGATCTCTTAGATGCCTATTGGCTGGAGGCATCCTAGCTTCAGGTTGAACTTCTTCATCTTGCTGTATTCCTTAGACTTCTTCTACCTTAGGTATATGTAGTACTCCCCCTGGACAGCAGCCACTATCTGCTACTTGCTGTCTTGCAGTAGGTCCTTCTTCTATAGTGAGCTTGTCCAACTTCTTAGTTATACCTGTGGGGTTGCAAATACTACTAGACAACTCATTGTTAATAAATCTAGTTTCATCAAATACTACATGTACAGACTCTTCTACAACTTGAGTAGACAAGTTGTAGACTCTATAAGCCTTACTATTGTTGTTGTACCCAACAAAAATTCCCTATTGGGACTTGGCAGCAAACTTAGTCAAGTAAGACTTTCCATTGTTAAGTATAAAGCACTTACAACCAAAGATCCTGAAGTAGGATAGGTTTGGTTTTCTGCCTTTCACAACCTCATAGGGGGTCTTGTTGTGGCTTTTAGTAATGGTAGCCCTATTAATAACATGGCATGCAGTATTAACTGCTTCAGCCCAGAAATATTCTGGTAGTGATGTATCACTTAATAGGGTCCTACCAGCCTCAATCAAGGTTCTATTCTTCCTCTCAGCAATGTCATTTTGCTGAGGTGTTCTTGGTGAAGAAAACTCTTGAAATATCCCAAATTCTTCACATAGTTTTGTCATACTATCAGACTGAAATTCAGTACCATGGTCACTTCTTATTTTGACCACTATACTATCTAGTTCATTCTGAATTTGTTTGACAAAGCTATAGAAGACACTAGGTGTTTCAGATTTCTGTTTAAGGAAGAACACCCAGGAAAACCTTGAGTAGTCATCTACAACTACAAAGGTATAGACCTTCCTACCTAGGCTGTGAACTGGCATTGGACCAAAGTGATCCATATGCAAGAGGTATAAACACCTCACAGCATCTTTGTTTTCAATGCTACTAAAGGTGGATCTTGTCTGCTTTCCCTTTTGACAAGCTGAGCATATTCCATCTTTAATACACTTAACTTGAGGACCATTCCTCACTAACTCTTTGCTAAAGAGTTTGTCAATTGTCTTGTAGTTTAGATGGGCTAGTCTCTTGTGTCATTTGACACAATGAGAGACTGTCTCATCAGCTACAAGACATACTGGAGAACCATTGTTCTCAACCATAATGTCTAAGCAATAGACATTCCTTTTTCTATAACCAGTCAAAATGATCTCTTGATCATTTGACCTCCTGATATGACAACCATCTTTCACAAATGAGATGTCATATCCTACATCACTCAATTGACTTATACTAATAAGGTTATGTTTCAAACCTTTAACATAGACCACTTGAGTAATTGTAATATAGGAGTTAGATATGTTACCAAAACCCTTGATGATTCCTTTTTTAGAACCACCAAAGGTGACTTTTGGACCATCCTTGATGGGTGTGTAGTCATTTAATAAACCCCTTGTTCCAGTCATATGTCTGGAACATCCACTATCCAAGTACCATATTAGGGCATGACCACTTGGACTCGCCTGCAAAACAGATTAGTGAACCTTAGAACCCAAAGAATTCTTGGGTCCTTGGCACTGGTTAGTTTGCCTTCTAACAAAGCTACCTGCAGGTTTTCCAACAGGCAGTTTGCTACTCACTTTGGCACTAGCATTGTGCCAACAGTCCATTGCAAAGTGGCCTACCTTGCCACAGCACCAACACTCAAACTTATTGTACCTTTGCTTAGGTACAGTCTTAGTTGTTTTATCTACAGCTGACTTGTTGAGAGCTGGGGCTTTGCCTTTGGACTTGGACTTAACAGTCCTAGCAGGTTTAGAAAACCCCAGTCCAGCTTTACCTTTTTGATGAACAAATTCATCAATTATGGGTAGAATAGACTTTGGTTTAGAAAACCTAGCAACTAAGTCTTTCTCCTTCTGAAGATTAATCTCCAGACTCTTGATTTGATCATTCTTAAATGATATAGTCCCCATCTGAATCACAGTTATGTGCTTCAGTCTGGCTATCTCATTTAGTTTTTGATCAAACATCTTCTCATAATCAGTTGCAGCCATTTTGAGACTTGCAATCTCCTTAGCTTGACTCTTGGCCAAGGATTTGCATTTCTTAAATGCTTGCAACAGAACTTTATATTCATCTATCAATTGATGAATATCCTCTTCAGACTCAGATGCACTCTCATCACTTGATGATGATGAATCTGATTCTGTACTAGCACAAGAAATTGAACTGAAAGAACAATGTTGTACCTTACTAGGTCCTGGCTGCTCCAGGATTTTGTCACTTTCTGTCAATGCCATCAGTCTTTGGCACTGACTGTCCTCTTGTTCATATATAGAGTTCATAATCTGGATGAACTCTTCTTCTTCCTCAGCAAACAGTCCTATGTATGCCTCAGCATCTGACTCAGTTTCTGATGAAGAAATGTCTGACAGACTCTTATCCTTTTTGGCAACAAAAGACTTTTCCTTCTTGCCCTTGTATTGAGTCTTTTTCTTATCATTAGACTCCTTTCTTTTCTCTGGACAGTCTGCAACAACATGTCCTTGTCTATTACAGCAATAGCATACAATTTTTGAAAGAGTTGTTTTGCTAGACTTGGTCTTTTTCCTGTCTTTCTTTGAAGACTTTTTATTCTGATAATAGTCTTCTTTACCCTGTGAAATAGATGGACTTGTCCTCCACTGTTTCTTCTTTAAGAACTTCTGAAAATGTCTTGTGAAGGCAGCAAAGTACTCATCACTTTCACTGCTTTCAGACTTTCTGCTTGCTGACTCATCTGACTCAGTTTCAGCTACTTTTGGTGGTGGAGTTGGTGACTTACTTCTGAACTTTCTGGGGGCTTTTGTTTTGAAGGTCACTGTCCTTTCTTTATGTTCACTTCTTGTTGATTTCTCCTCTTCTTTCCTCACCATCAACTGCATCTCATAGGATAGCAGTTTTCCAAATAGTGTTGGTGGAGGAATTTCTGCCAACTTTGTCATTTCCCTAATGACACAGATCTTGGTGTCTCAATCTTTTGTTAGGGACCTTAGAAACTTATCATTGAGCTCATAATTACTGAACTCTCTGCCATAGGACATTAGCTCATTCACAATCCTATAGAACTTCTTATAGCATTCAGTTATGCTATCAGCTCTGCCTTGTCTAAAACTTTCATATTCTTGGTTGAGCAAAGATTTTCTGTCTTGCCTCACTTCTTCAGAACCCTCCATGTACACAATAAGAGTATCACACATCTCTTTAGCTGTCTTACAGTGTATCAAATTCTGAAAAGTAGCATCATCTATGGTACTCACAATGATGTTTTGAGCCCTCTTATCCATAGTGGCTAGAACAATCTCATCCTTTGTCATTTCAGAGAAATCCTTAGGTGTTCTCTGATTTGCATCTAAGATTGAAACCTTCATGGGCACATATGACCCTTCTTTCACTGTGATATAAATCCTAGGGTCTGAGGCTTTCATAAAAAGTCTCACCCTTTCCTTCCAGATGCCAAAGATTTCTTTTCTGCAAATGGGTAGCTTCATGGATCCCAATTCCTTATGATTCTCAGTGGAACCCATGGTTCTTGAGTTTCTTGATTCTGTAATTTTACTTAGACTGAATCTGCCAACAGGATCTACTCAGATAGTTATGTCCCTTTTTAAGTAACCTCCCTCTGATACCACTTGAAAGATATTGTACCTAATCACCTAGAGGGGGGGGGGTGAATAGATGACTTAAATCTTTTAAACTTTTTAGGCAGAATGCAGATTATAACACAGAATTATATCTACTTTATCACAACACACAATCAGCAATCACAGAATTCCACAAACACACAGTAGACACTCAGATTTATAGTGGTTCCCCAAGATTTGGGTACATCCACTTTCCCTCTTCGCCTATCTAGTAGTGTACTAGATTCGGCCAAACTTCTCCACTATCTCAGATCCTCAGATCTTACACTCAGAACCCCAAACCAGGTTCCTACAGCTCAGGCCCAAGGCCCTACAACTCAGCTTCTTCACAAAGCCTACACTCAGCCGCCAAGGCCTACACTCAGCCACCAAGGCCTACACTCAGCCACAACAGACCTACACTCAGAGATTCAAATCTCCTACACTCAGGCACACAGGCCCTACACTCAGCCTTTATAATTACAGGCTTACAAGACTCAGATCCCTAAGGATCCTACAAGATAATTTGAATACAAAAATGTATACTCAACAACTCAGAGAAAAGAGAGAAGAGTTGTGAGTTTCTTGATGAGTTCTTGGAAGAACTCAGCTGAGATCAAACTGACTTGGCTTTCTTCAAAGCTTCTTGAATGTAGAACACAATAAGATTGATCTCTTCTGCAATTGATCCTTGATCTCTGCTACTTAAGATTCAGAACATAGTCTGAACCCTTCTTCTCAGCCTGGTTCCAACGGCTGACTTCTTGGATGGAGCTCTCTCTCTCCAACTTCTTAAATCTTCACTTGATTCTTCAATGAATAGCTAGATCTTCTTTGTATATTGATCACTTGAACAACTATTGATCATTTGAACTTGTGTTCAATCATCTTTTTTGTAGACAGTGTAAGCCTATTTATAGGCCTTTTTCATGGTAACCGGCTGGTCCGGTTCATAACTTATTTCTGACAACTCTGACAGGTGCAGTAGACCGGCTGGAATGGAAGTGTTAAGTCATCCAGTCAGTTCTTGAAAATTCTGTAACTGTCTGAAAGTGTCGAGATTGTCTGTCTTTAAGTGTCGACACTTATAGACCAAGTGTCGACACAAGTTGTCTAAGTGTCGACACTAGCCTACAAGGTCTCGACACAACTCCTTGTGTTGTAGATTTTATATCTCGACACTGCTTCTTCTTCATGTGTCGACACTGATATTGAGTGTCGACACAACACTTTGTTCTTCAGCACTTTGTTGACTTCTTGTAAGTGTCGACACAACTTCTTTGTGTCGACACATCTTCATGTGTTGAACTTGTCAGTGTCGACACTGCTTCTCGGTGTCGACACATGTCTTCAGTGTTGATACTTGCTGAGTGTCGACACAGCTCCTTGTGTCGACACATTCTTCTTCTGTTGAGACTTTTGCTGAGTGTCGACACATCTTCTTTGTGTCGACACTTGTACTTAGAATATTCTTGAACTTTGCTAAGTGTCGACACAGCTCCTTGTGTCGACACTTTCTTCAAGTGTTGAGTCTTCAGCTGAGTGTCGACACATTCTTTCTTGTGTCGACACTTTCTTCAAGTGTTGAGTCTTCAGCTGTGTGTCGACACATTGTTCTGGGTGTCGACACTTATACTTAGACTCTGCTGACTTTTGCTGAGTGTCGACACAGCCTCCAAGTGTCGACACTTTCTGATGTAGACACAATTTCACTAGGTGTCGACATAACTGCTAAGTGTCGACACTGCTTCACTGCACTTTTCTTCATTGAGTGTCGACACAGCTCCTTGTGTCGACACTTTCTGTCTGGTGTCGACTCTACATCCCTGGTGTCGACACAATGACTCCAAGTGTCGACATTGCTTGCCTGGGTGTCGACACAAGTCTTCTTAAGTGTCGACACTTTCCCTCCGGGTGTCGACACATGGACTTAGAAACTTTTTCTTCTTTCCTGCAAATACTTAACCTGCACAAGTAAACTCAAAACACATCAAATACATTTTTGATGTATATCATTGAGTTGGGTGAGGCTTCTTCAAATCAGGTACATTTAAACCAATGTACCCAACAAATATGATGGCCCTGTTTAGAGCACACGGATCAACATATTTATGCAAAAGACGAAGATGCCCCGGCCTGAAAAATAACCGCCCTCGCCAGAAAAATAATGACCCCTCCTGCGAGTGGAGGGGCGTCCCAGCAAGGCCGACGACTGACGAGAAATGGTCACCCGGAGTAGGACGAGCGGCGAAAACAATGCCTGATTGGGCGACAAGGAATCATGACGGGCGGCCCTGACAGTCAATTGTCCTAGCGGTTCGGAACCACCCTTGGGGGGGTGGGGGGGGATTGAGCGGCTGGAGTACACAAAGGCCGGGGTCCGCCTTGGGGAAAAATTTTAGGTGCACATAATGCACGTTTCTCCTATGCCCATTTAAATACCTCCAATAACGTGGGCCCGCTTTCTTTCTTCTCCTTTGGAAATAAAAAGAATTGGAAAAACCCGCCTCTTCCATCCTCGCCTCCGCCATCGCCGCACAACTAGGGTTTCACAGATCCTCCTCCCCTCCCGTGACCCTCTGTAGACTTCGGCTGCAGCTGAAGCCATCTAGGTTTTCGGTGAACCATTGGCAGAGAACATTGAAGGAAGATCATCAGCGGAAGATCATCAGCGGAAGAACATCGAAGGTATCCTGCGGTATTTTGTTGAATATTTTTCCTTTGGTTTCACCATTTTATGTTGTTTCCAGTCACATGGGTCTTCCATCTCTTCCAGTTGTAAGTTTTTTTTCCACCTTAAAAACTGGTACATTCCAGTTTTAACCTAGTATTTCGGTTTTTTATTTCTACCTTAGGAACTGTCATATTCCAGCTGTAAAGTTGTGTTTCCCCCGTAAAAACTGGCACATTCCAATTGTAAAGTTGTTTTTCCACCTTAAAAACTGGCATATTCCACCTTAAAAACTGACGCATTCCAGTTGTAAAGTTGTTTTTCCACCTTAAAAACTGGCATATTCCACCTTAAAAACTGGCGCATTCTATTCCAATTGTAATCTTAGTATTCCAGTTATAACCTAGTCATTTTTCTTGTTTAAATATATTTCATTCCAGTTGTAATCTAAAGTTTCCAGTTATAACCTCGTTATATTTCTAGTTTTAATTGACTTTATTATTGTTTATTGTATGTAGATGTCAGGTTCAAGTTATTTGTATAGCCAGTGCGCTGTAAAATCTTTTAAAGACAATATTAAACCATTATTGGATGTCATATCTCATGACTCGATCGAGTCTCTCCGAGAATGTAAGATTTTAGATTTTTGCAGTATGCCGGTTATTCAACAAAATATCTCACTGTTATATTACATTATGAAGTCTTACTCTGTCAGGAGAAATGACTTTCTTCTGGGTAACTATTATGTTAAATTTACAGTGAATGAAGTTGCATGTATTCTGGGTCTTCCGAACCGCGGAAGGGAATTTCATTTTCAGCGAACCCCTTTATCCAACTGGAAGCATAAGGATTTGGTACAGGAGATAGTCGCCCTCACTAATGAGGAGACCTCCTCAACCTTAGAGCTTAGGAGAGTAAATGCTCTTGTTAGATATGTGTTGACAGTACTGTTCTTCCCTCTTAAAGGTCTTAAAGTGCCAACTTGCATTTTAGATTTTAAAGGATTGGATGATTTTGGAGCAGTTAACTGGTCGATGGCCATATATAGTTTCTTTCACTCTCATTTTGCTCGTATAAGCCACGCTGCTGCTAGGGAGGAGATGACAAATCTAGGCTACATTGAGGGATGTACTGCTATCTTGGTGGTAAGGAAGAACACAAACTTCTTATATTTCTCTGTTAAACTGTAATTTTATTAATTATTTATATTTATTTCATTTCCTTTTGTAGTTTTGGTTCTTTGAACATACTTCTATAGCAGTGCCAACTTCTGAAATGGCCACACCTCGATTGCACCGATGGTCCTCCAAGCTTACCATCAGCGCCACGCAATGTTCAAAACTCCAAGTCAAACTATCAAAGCCCGACAATGTAAGCAGTTCATTATTATTTTTTTAATTATTTGATTCATAGCCCTATAGCACGAGTGATTATTTGCATTCAGGTTAGGAGGGCTTTTGTTTATATATCAGTTGAGGAGCAAGACTTACTTGGAGGAGAAGGAGAGGAAGATTCATCAGATTTTGAGGAGGAGGAGAATCAAAGGGTAAAGAAGGAGAGTAGGGAGAGGGAAGAGGAAAACAAGGAGAAGAAGGAGAAGATGAAGGAGAAGGAGAAGAAGGGAAAGGAGAAGAAGCTGAAGGAGAAGTGGGTTAGGGAAAAGAAGAAAAAGGAAGAGGAGGAGAGGAAGAGGGAGGTGGAGAAGGAGATGAAGGAGGAGAGGAGGGTTAGGGAAAAGAAGAAAAGGGAAGAGGAGGAGAGAAAGAGGGAAGTGGAGAAGTAGATGAAGGAGGAGAAGAAGGTTTTGAAAAATAAGAAAATGGAAGAGGAGGAGAGGAAGATGGAGGAGCGATTTCAAGGCTATGTAGACGAACTCAAAAACTTTATTCAAGAGAAGTTTGATGCATTGGCAGCCCTATTTCGGGAAGGGAGACCAAGTGCAAGTGTTCTACAAACACCGTCAACACCAAGATCATCACCAAAAGAAAAGGAGGAGAAAACAATAATTACAACACAAAGTAGAAGGATCACACCGGTAAAGGGAAGACAGAAGAAGAGGCGGAGGGATAACATAGATCCCTATAGAAGAGCGATAATGTCATATACCAGGAGGGATCATCTTTCTCCCCAGCATAGAGAAATAATTGACTTCGTGTTGGGTCGATACCCTGATCGGTACGTAAAGTTGCATTTGCTTTAGTATTCTTTTGGGATTTTTATTATTTACTCAGTTCACTTTATGCAGGGATTCTATTATTATTGAGAGAGGAAATATTTATATTTCTCTATCGGGTCTTCTTGACATTTTAGGGACCGGGTGGGTGTGCTTCTCCCATATAGATGCATATGCCTACGTTTTAAATTCCCTCAAAGAAAAGGAGGGCAATAACATGATCAGTTTTTTATTTGTATCTTCCAACCACGCGGTAATGAAAAAAACTTTTAAGTTAAACTCATCATTGATTGTTATTTATTGTTTGTATTTTTCTCCCTATTTATCTACAGTACTTTAAAAGATGTGGCAAAATAAGCCGTAGGTTGGTAGATCATATAACCCATGACTCATTTAGAGTTGCCGATGCTTTCATGATCTCATGCCATGTTGCAAGCCACTGGGTCCTGTTGGTGGGAAATTTGAAGGGCAGGTATTGAGATTTCTACGATTCACTTCCGAATCCCATGCATTGGACATCCCTCCGAGAAAATGTATGTTACTATATTTTGCAATGTAATTGCAAAATATTTATCTTTCATGTCTGACTATATTGTATTTTTATGTGTAGATAAGATTTCTTCAGGAGGACAGATCAGAGGTGCTTCTAGAAGACATTATTGATTGGCCAATACACGTAATCGAAGGGCTTCCCACACAGGACAACGACAACGATTGCGGCATCTTCGTGATGAAGTATATTGAGGCGAGCTTGGGTAAGGATCAGGTGGATTGGAAGAGACATAGTAGCTGGCCGAAGGAAATGCCGAGAATCAGAGATGAAATTGTTGCAGCACTACTCCTAACATTCCAAGCTTCTTTGTTAATTTCAAATGATTATTTTGTTTAAAATTAAGACTATTCATGAAGTTTATTCTTTATCGCAGTGATGAGACATTGATGTTGTTGTGTCTAAGGATACTATCTTAGTTGTTTATTTATTTTTGTAAAACGATTTTCAAAAGAGAGAATGTGGACGTTGGTAAAACAGTTTTCAGTACCGAAATTTCATTCAACATTTAGCTCTACAATGACCAACAAGACGTTGAGCCATTGATTAGTAGAACTTCTGAGTTTTAATATCAATATGCTTAAACATACTAACAATCACCATTTAAATACATCTGGAATTACAGAGAAATTTAAATATATGTCATCCGCCAAGACTTCGTTGTTTAGATTCAGGCAGTGAGTCGTATCAACTGGGGCCGAGTCTCGATCCAGAGACAAATTTCCTATGAAGTCGTACTCCTTGGGTTCTATCTTGACATTTTCCACGGCATGATCTTCTTCCTTTGACTCTTTTTTGTCTTCTGAAAAAAATAAACATGTACATGAGTATTAGTAATTGTAAGTGAAAAAAATAATTGCAAACAAAGTTTCTTACTTTTTCTTTTCGTTGGTTTCTCCCAATGACTCTTAGGTCGGTTGTTTGATTGCCTCTTACGTCGCATTGCCGGTGGATCCCGAACTTTACCCTTGTCTTTTTGTTTATCAGGAAATATATCATTTTTCGTCTTCTCATCATTATCTAATATCTCATCTGATTTCTTAGCAATTTTATTCATGGCACCTAGTACATACTCTCTAGCAATCTTGCAATCTTCTACCCGACGAGTGAGATCATAGGTAAACCTCATCATATGACTCCTGAACACTAAATTGGAGTCAAAGTCATCCACACTTGCACTCTAGAAACGATACACATCCTTCTTCGCCTTAAGAGTGAATCTGCTGAGTATGTATTTCTCAGGTAATTGTGTCACATTTTTATGATTATACACCCTTAAAATATGTTTGCATAATATTCCCTTTGTTTGAAACCCTCTGCATGAACAATCGGCATCATAATTGATTGGATGAAATGACACGAACCACTGTTTAACATTATTGGCTATGTCAGACTGTTGTGTAACATACAATATACGATCGTCAGTTATTCTTGATTCCTCTACAATACAAACACCAACAACACCGTCCATAAATGCTTGCTCAAACAATGAATAACTCTTTCGAGTGAAAATCTTTGATATTTTTTTAGTAGGCAGTTCTTGTACTTTAATGTTACACTATCATGTTTGCATCGAAAATCTTCATCGTGTTTGGATCGACGCCAACTTGAGGTTAATTTGTCCAAACCAACATAACATTCAACAAGTGAACTGGTTGCTTTAGAACAACCATGTAAAACATTATTGGCCGATTCACTCCTTTGGGTCGATAATATACCGAGATCTAATCTTTCTTTATTGACAGCGGTTGGCCATTTCATTCTAACCTTAAATAAGTCCTGCAACCACCTGTTTTCATCCAGGTTTCCTCTTCTTATCAAATCACTACAACAATTCTCAAATTCAACCTCACTATCACATTTACTCACACCATTGTAGAAAAGAGATCTAATACATCTATCATGATTGAAAGCCGGTACCTTTGACGGTGCTTCCTTTGAGATATGCCACTGACACAAACGGTGTCGAGTATTGGGAAAAACTCTCTCAATAGAAACAGTCATTGTCTGATCTTGATCCGTAAATATCGTGATGGGTTGTTTTCCGCCAACAAATCTCAAGAAAGTCTCGAACACCCAACAAAAAGATTCAATGGTCTCCGTTGCTATGAAGGCCCCGCCAACAAAAATATTCTGCAAATGGTGGTTAACAACAATAAATGGGGCACATGCCAAGTTGTACTTGCTTAATCGATATGTGGTATCAAATATGATAACATCACCAAAACAATCGTAATCAATTTTGCTACGCCCGTCGATCCAAAAAAAACTAATCAGTCGGTTCATTTCATCAGTTTGAATATCATAGGAAAACATATTATCCTCTGATTGTCATTCCTGCAATATTTTTTACAGACTCATGTCGTCCCCACTATCTATTAGAGCTTTTCTTTCTCGTTGGACAAAATTATATGCATCGGTCTTAGAAAACCCTACATTTTCAACACCACCTACTTCATCGACAAGAAAATTGTATGCATCGGTTGTTCTAATACTCACACCGGTCATATTATTCAGAAGACTAGCTTGGACATTAGATATACTGCGATGAGATCTCAGTAAATGCTTGTCATTTTCTGATGCTAGAGGGTTGAAAGATATGGTACCTAAACACCTAGAGTGGGGGGTGAATAGGTGACCTAAACCTTTTTGAAACTTTGTTGGCAGCAAAACAGTTATCTCACAGATTTCTACAGCTAACAACAATAACAAAATATAAACTGCCAATCCACAGCACAGCACAGCACAGCACAGCAGACACACAAATTTATAGTGGTTCCCCAATCTTTGGGTACATCCACTTTCCCCCTTCGCCTATCTAGCAGTGTACTAGATTCGGCCAAACTTCTCCACTATCTCAGAACCCAACTAGGTTCCTACACCTCAGGCCCAAAGCCTTACACTCAGCCACCAAGGCCTACACTCAGCCACCCAGGCCTACACTCAGCCAATCAAGGCCTACACTCAGAGTTCTTCAACTCCTACACTCAGGCAACCAAGCCCTACCCTCAGCCTTTATAATATAGGCTTACAATTCACTCAGATCCAATGGATCCTACAAGTTAAAATTGAATTACAATAACTAACTCTACAACTCAGAAAATAAGAGAGGAGTTGAGAGTTTCTTGAAGAGTTCTTGGAAAAACTCAGCTAGATCCAAACTGACTTAGCTTCCTTCAAAGCTTCTTGAGTAGAACTGAATTAGTCTGAATCCTCTGCAGTTGATCCTTGACCTCTGCTTCTTGAGATCCAGATGATTCTGAATCCTTTTTCTCAGCCTTAGTTCCAAAGACTGATTTCTTGATTGGAGCTCTCTCTCTCCAACTTCTTAGATCTGCAGTTGGACTGCCAGATCTTCTTGTGTTGATACTCTGTGTACCACTTTTCTGATTACTTGAATAATCTGATCTATTACTTCAAAATAGCTTTAACAACTTCTTATTAACACCTTATCAACTTTCTTTCTGTAAACAGTCTGTGCCTATTTATAGGCCTTCTTCATGGTAACCGGCTGGTCCGGTTCATAACTGACTTCTGACATCTCTGACAAGTGCTGTAAACCGGCTGGAACGGCAGCTGTCATGTCATCCAGTCAATTCTTGAAATTCTCTAACTGTCAGATAGTGTCGAGACTTTCTGTTCTTAAGTGTCGACACTTATAGACCAAGTGTCGACACATGTTGTGTAAGTGTCGACACAAGTCTACAAGGTGTCGACACAACTCCTTGTATGTCTCGACACAGATTCTTCTTCAAGTGTCGACACTGAAATTAAGTGTCGACACAAGTACTTGATCTTCTGTAACTTGTTGAATTCTTCTAAGTGTCGACACATCTCCTTTGTGTCGACACATCTTCATGTGTTGAAACTGTCAAGTGTCGACACTGCTTCTTGGTGTCGACACAAGTCTTCAATTTTGTTTCTTCAGCTGAGTGTCGACACATTCCCTTAGTGTCGACACTTGTACTTAGAATATTTTGTAAACTTTTCTGTTCTTTGCTAAGTGTCGACACAGCTCCTTGTGTCGACACTTCCTTCAAGTGTAGAGTCTTCAACTAAGTGTCGACACATTGTGCTGGGTGTCGACACTTTCTTCAAGTGTTGACTCTTCTGGTTGTGTGTCGACACATTGTGCTGAGTGTCGACACATACTTCAAGTATTGACTCCTTTGAGTGTGTGTCGACACATTGTGCTGAGTGTCGACACATTCTTCATATGTTGACTCTGCTGATTGAGTGTCGACACATTGTGTTGAGTGTCGACACTTGTCCTCAGTCTCTGCAGAATTTTGCTGAGTGTCGACACAACTCCAAGTGTCGACACTTTCTGATGTAGACTCAGCTCTTCTAGGTGTCGACACTTCTGCTAAGTGTCGACACAGCTTTTCTGCATTCTTCTTCACTGAGTGTCGACACAGCTCCAAGTGTCGACACTTTCTGTCTGGTGTCGAGTCTTCACCTCAGGTGTCGACACAATGACTCCAAGTGTCGACACTGCTTGTCTGGGTGTCGACACAAGCTTTCTCATGTGTCGACACTTTCCCTCTGGGTGTCGACACATGGACTTAGAAACTTTTAGCTTCAGTCCAGTGTATACCTAACCTGCACAAGTAACTCAAACAAACATCAAATACATTATGATGTATATCATTGAGTTAGGTGAGGCTTCTTCAAATCAGGTACATTTGACCAATGTACTCAACAATCTCCCCTTATTTGGAGAAGTCATAACCCTTAGTCAATGATATACACCACTCATAATTAAAAATTATAAAATGATGTAAAGCAGGTATATGTCAACAGGGTAAACTTAAACATGTAATAAAACACATATGTATACTCATTAAACATTGCAGAACAAACAAGAAATAGACACATGCTTCTGAACAATCATGAGATATATTTATCAAAAATTGTTCTAACATTGTTTTAATACATTTCCATTGTTTTACAAAAATATTTCATATGTAAAAGATTACAACAATGTTTCTTAGTCTAATCTTAGTCTAGTTCTGATCAGGTTCTTTTATAACTATTCCTTTTCCAGGTTGGACTTTAGCCTTTACAGCAGCATCAGCAGGCTTCTTGCCTTTGAGATCTTTCTTATCAGCCTTGATCTTTTGCCTCTCAAAGTAATGATAGGGCTTAGGAAAGTACTTGCTAGGCTCCACAGCTGTAGGAGGTAGCTTTCCTAACTTAGCCTTCCTTCTATACTGGACAATGGCTTCCTGCCTAATCTCATGCTTCCTCCATTCTGCTTCTGAGAACCATTTGTTCCTTTCATGAGCATTGTCCTTGGCTGCTTTCTAGGCTGTGAGAATGATGTTCCTAGAAGTAGGGCTCCACTGTTCAAAATCTGGTTTTTGCTCAGCTAGTTCCCTAAACTTCTTCTTTGACAGTCGTGTCTCTTCTTCTTTGTCCAAAGCCTCTTGCATAGCTGCTGTTATAGGTTGAACAACCTTTTCCAGAACAACATTAGACTTTCCAGTAGTTGGACTATACATTGTGCTGACTTTTGCATGAACCATGTCAAAATCTGGAGGTGGATAGATCACCTGAGCTACTTCCTGTTGCTCACCTCCAAGATATGCACTTTGAATTCCTGATTCAACAACATTATCATCATCACACAGGGGAGGATAGCCCAGTGTAGCTCTGATGGAGTTAGATATCCATTTGGCATGGTCAGAGCTAGCTTTGACTAACACCCTCTCCCCCTTTATAACTTCTTGTGCAACATGGTCTCTGACATCATACTTTTGGAATCTGATCTGACTGTCCAAATACCTGATCCCATCTTTAAAATAAGGTCTAAGCTTTGTAAGCTGTTCAGAAATGACCTTCTGTGAATCCTTGATTGCAGTCTTGACAGCAGCAATTTCTTCTTGAAATACTTTATCAAATTCAGCCTTAACTGCAGTAGATGATGTTGAAGGTTCAACAGTCTTATTCTTCAGTTCAGTGACTATAGCATTGTGGGATGCAGTCAAATTGTCATTCATTCTCAACTGATTCTCCAGCACATAGCCTTGCTTCAGTGCTATATCATCGACTTGAGACTTTATCTTCTCTTGGTGGGTTGCCAGATAGACCACTGCATTACCACCCTTTGAAAAACATTCAGTCATCTCCTTTTTATTAAGGTTCATTTCAAACCTTATTGACTTGATTTCCTGTGCCAGATCAAATTGTAGGGTCTTGTGCCCTTCATCAACATAAGTCTCTATAGCCTTCCTTTGCTCATCCAGCTTTATTTGCAATGCAATCAGTAAAGCACTATAGTCAACAGTTGGGGCTTGTTGAACTATTGGCTGTGGGGCTACAGATTGCAAGGCTTTCTTGTAACTCTGACTTCTTCTTTTGAAGACAAAGAGTTTCTTCTTCTTAGCTTGTTCAGCCTCATCTTCCTCAGACTCTGAAGTACTGGCGATATCAACCCTGTCCTTAGGGCTTGATGGTTTGTCAGCTTGCACATCAAGTGCTTTCTCACTTTCTTGCCTGACAGGCTCTTCCACAACTTGCAGTTGCTCCCCCTCAGCAGCAACACCCTTCTCTTCAGCAGCAGCAACTTTATCCATGTCAAAGTCCTCTTGATCCAAGTTTAGAAATAGGTCTTCCATGGTAAATTCAACTGGTGAATGTGCAGGAGAAGTACTGGGTTCATCAACTACTTTATCAGGAACCACTTCTAGGATAACTGATGTGTCTTGGAGAACAACATCTGGTTCTTGATTTGCTTGCTGAGTTTGCTGATGGACATCAGACAAATCAGAATCTATTATAGAAAAATCTAAAGTATTGAGGTCAGTAAGTACCTCTTGGATAATGATTGTGGCTTGCTCACTGTCCAGAGTAGAGGGTTCTTCTACTGCTGGAAGCTCCCCCTGGCTTGGATCCTTATACTTGGGGCTAGCTGGAGGCAGCTCCCCCTGGATTGCAGCTGTCTCTTGAGGAGCAGGAGACTTCTCTGCAGCCACTTCCTCTTGACTATCAGGAGTGAAAACAACTTGTTCTTCACTACCTGAACTGCTGGAGGACTCCTGTGTCACAGGAGCTATCTTCCTCTTCTTCTTTGGAGGTGAATCTTTCTTAGAAACTTGCTTCTCTGGGGTAGGTATTTCCTTAGATAATACTCTTTCCCACCTGGAAAATATCCTTTGATCCATCCTTCTCATGTGATTGATTTTAGTACCAGCAGCATTGCTCATTACCTCTGGTATTGTACCAGCCAGGTAGAGACTTAGTATTCTGCCCAGATTGGGCTTCTTCAGACTCTCCTTAATTTTCTCATACACAACCATGGACCAGTCTGTTTTTAAGTTGAAGATAATTCTGGTCATAACACTGAACATGGAGGCTGACACCCTGTCATGCCCTCCAGTCTTGCTGAGTAGAACTTTACCTACAATTTCAGACAGAAATTTTCCTTGGTTATTCATTCCTTTCCTGTTGAATACAGATCCTATCTTCATCTTAGGATCTAGACCACACCAGGTAAGTGCTTCCCTGGTCTTAGATGTAGTCACTTCCTCTTCTGCTTGAATTTTAGGTAGCTGAAGTACCTTTCTCAGAGTTTTGGGTGAAATCTTGACCTTGGTTCCATGCACTCTTGATTTGATTCTGTAACCTGAGTCATCTACAGAAGCTCCAGTAAGGAATTCAAGAACTTCCTTCTTCCATATTTTGGTTGGTTCTGAAACCAAGTACTCCAATCCAGAATCGGTGACTAGGGTTACCACCGATTTGATTTCTTGATCGCTATCGTCGAACGCGCCACGAACCAGTTCATAGCCTTCATTGACGTTCTCCTCGAGCTTGGGAGCCATTAGGGTTTGTAGAATTAGTCTTTAGAAAAGAGAAATGTCGACACAGTAGTTTGGTCTCGAAACTTTGAAAGCGTGTCGACACACAAAGACAGAATCCTATTTATACCTTTCTGATTTGAAGACGAACAGGCGGGATGGATTACTAAAAATGTGTCGACACTGCCAATAAGTGTCGACACTAACTTATAATGTCTCGACACTCATGTGTCGACACAAGTTTAGTCAACAGATTTTATGTGTCGACACTTGGTTATGTGTCGACACCACACTACTCGACATGTAGTCGAGACGTTACTTAGAAAATTCTGAGTAAAACTTAAGTGTCGACACCTCATTGGATGTGTCGACACCAACTCGACATGTGTCGACACTAACATTCTGAAGTGTCGACACCAACTTCCTAGATGTGTCGACACCATTTTCCTGAAGTGTCGACACTTACGATTCTGTGTCGACATAGACTTGTCTATGTGTCGACACCTTTTTACTTAGCCAATTTTTAGTTCTGTAAACTTAGTGTAAGTTTATCATACCTAGTTCAATTTTGAACCTATTGAACTTAGCTTCTTCTAAGGGCTTAGTAAACATATCAGCTATCTGATTATCAGTTTTAACATATTCAAGTGCAATATCATTTCTTTCTACATGCTCCCTAAGAAAGTGATATTTAATCTCAATATGTTTAGTTCTACTATGTGATACAGGATTATTAGCTATTGAAATAGCACTTGTAGAATCACAGAAAAGTGGAGTTCTACTTACCTGAAATCCATAGTCTTCTAGCTGATGTTGAATCCACAGAAGTTGAGCACAACAACTTCCTACAGCTACATATTCTGACTCAGCTGTGGAGATAGTCACACTGGTTTGCTTCTTACTACTCCATGAAATGAGTCTTCCACCTAAGAATTGACAGGATCCAGTAGTGCTCTTTCTATCTTCTTTGCATCCTGCAAAGTCTGCATCTGAATAGCCTGTTAGATCAAAATCTCCATTCCTAGGGTACCAGAGGCCTAGATAAGGTGTGCCCTTTAGATATCTCAAAATCCTTTTGACTGCAGTCAAATGAGACTCTTTAGGGCAGGCTTGATACCTGGCACAAACACATGTAGCATACATGATGTCAGGTCTACTAGCAGTCAAGTATAAAAGGGAGCCAACTATTCCTCTATACAAGGTTTCATCTACAGGTTTCCCTGCATCATCCTTGCTAAGAGACATACTTGACCCCATAGGAGTCTTCATGGTACTGGATGAATCCATACCATACTTTTTTATGAGTTCTAGGGTGAACTTGGACTGACATATGGATAGACCACTTTCAGTCTGTTTAACTTGGAGACCCAAGAAAAACTTCAGTTCTCTCATACTACTCATCTCAAATTGACCTTGCATAAGTTTTGCAAACTTTTTGCAAAGGCTACTTTCAGTAGACCCAAATATAATGTCATCTACTTATTTCTGTAGATCCACTTAGTTCCTATAACATTGTGGTCTTTTGGTTTAGGAACCAGTTCCCAAACCTTGCACCTTTTGAACTGATTAAGTTCTTCTTGCATAGCTTCAGTCCACTGTGGATCTTGTATAGCTTCTTCAAATTTCTTTGGTTCTATTTGAGACAGAAAACTTGAATATACTACAGCATTCTGATTTCTGCTCCTTGTCTGAACACCTTGTCTTAGATCTCCAATAATCAGCTCTACTGGATGATCTCTTAGATGCCTGTTGGCTGGAGGCATCCTTACTTCTGGTTGTACTTTAACAGCATCTTCATCATGCTGAGTTCCTTGTACTTCTTTAGCTCCTGGTACATGTAGTTCTCCCCCTGGACATAAGCCATCTTCTTCTACTTGCTGTCTTGCAGCAGGTACATCTTCTATGGTTAGCTTGTCCATCTTCTTAGTAAGACCTGTGGGGCTGCACACACTACTAGACAACTCATTGTTAATAAGTTTTGTCTCATCAAAAACTACATGCACAGACTCCTCTACAACTTGTGTAGTCAAGTTGTAGACTTTATAAGCCTTACTATTATTGCTGTACCCAACAAACACTCCCTCTTGGGACTTGGCAGCAAACTTAGTTAAGTAAGACTTCCCATTGTTAAGTATGAAGCATTTGCAACCAAAAATCCTGAAATAGGATAGGTTTGGTTTCCTGCCTTTCACAACTTCATAGGGGGTCTTATTTAACCTTTTAGTGATGGTAGCCCTATTTATCACATGGCATGCAGTGTTAACTGCTTCAGCCCAGAAATACTCTAGCAGTGATGAATCACTTAATAGGGTCCTACCAGCCTCTATCAAGGTCCTATTCTTCCTTTCAGCAATGCCATTTTGCTGAGGTGTTCTAGGTGAAGAAAATTCTTGAAATATCCCAAAGTCTTCACATAGTCTTGTCATGCTATCAGACTGAAATTTAGTGTCATGGTCACTTCTAATTTTGACCACTGTACTGTTTAGTTCATTCTGAATTTGCTTGACAAAGTTATGGAAAACACTAGGTGTTTCAGATTTCTGTCTTAAGAAGAACACCCAGGAAAACCTTGAGTAGTAATCTACAACTACAAAGGTGTAGACCTTCCTACCTAAGCTGTGAACTGGCATTGGACCAAAGAGATCCATATGCAAGAGGTATAAGCACCTCACAGCATCTTTGTTCTCAATGCTTTTAAAGGTGGATTTGGTCTGCTTGCCCTTTTGACAAGCTGAGCAAATGTCATCTTTAACACACTTAACTTGAGGACCATTCCTCACTAACTCTTTGCTAAAGAGTTTGCTAATAGTCTTGTAGTTAAGATGAGCTAGCCTCTTGTGCCACTTGACACAATGAGAGACTGTCTCATCAGCTACAAGACAAACAGGAGAACCATTGTTCTCAATCATGATTTCTAGACAGTAGACATTCCTCTTTCTATATCCTGTCAAAATAATCTCTTGATCACTTGACCTCTTGATATGACAACCATTTTTAACAAATGAGATGTCATACCCTACATCACTTAACTGACTTATACTTATAAGGTTGTGTTTCAACCCTTTAATATAAGCCACTTGAGTAATGGTAACAAGGTTTGAAGAAATGTTACCAAACCCTTTGATGATTCCTTTTTCAGAACCACCAAAGGTCACTTTAGGACCATTTTTGATTGGAATGTAGTCCTTCAGTAGTCCCCTTGTTCCAGTCATATGTATGGAACATCCACTATCCAAGTACCATGTTGGGGTATGGCCACTTGGATTCACCTGCAAAACAAATTAATGAACCTTAGAACCCAAAGTAAACTTGGGTCCTTGGTGATTGTTAGTTTGCAACATGACATAGCTACCTACTGGCTTTCCACCAGGTAGCTTGCTACTCCCATTGGCACTTGCATTGTGCCAACAGTCCAAGGCAAAGTGGTCAACTTTGCCACAACACCAGCATTCAAACTTGTTGTACCTTTGCTTGGGTACAGACTTGGCTGTCTTGACTACAGCAGGCTTATTGAATGTTGGGGTTTTGCCCTTGGACTTGGACTGATCCTGAACAGTCCTTGCTGGTTTAATAAAACTCAATCCAGCCTTTCCTTTATGATGAACAAATTCATCAATCAAGGGTAGCACTGATTTAGGTTTTGAAAACCTAGCAACTAGCTCTCTTTCCTTCTGAAGATTGATCTCCAGTCTCTTAATTTGATCATTTTTATAGGTGATAGTTCTCATCTGAATCACAGTAATGTGTTTCAGCCTGGCTACCTCATTGAGCTTTTGATCAAATTTCTTCTCAAAATCTGTTGCAGCTGCCTTGAGATCAGCAATCTCCTTTGCCTGACTTTTGGCTAGGGTCTTGCTTTTCTTATAGGCTTGCAACAGTACTTTATATTCATCTAAGAGCTGATGAATATCTCCCTCAGATTCAGAAGCACTTCCATCACTTGATGAAGATGAATCTGACTCTGAACTAGAACTGGAATCTGAACTTTGAGTTGGACTTTGTACCTGACTAGGTCCTGGCTGCTCCAGGATTTTGGTACTTTCAGTCAATGTCATCAGTCCTTGGCACTGACACTCTTCTTGTTCATAGATTGATTCCATGATCTGCATAAACTCTTCTTCTTCTTCAGCAAATAGCCCTATGTAGGCTTCAACATCTGTCTCAGTGTCTGAAGAAGAAATGTCTGAAAGAGTCTTCTCATTCTTTGCAACAAAGGACTTCTCCTTCTTTCCTTTGAAGTGAGTCTTCTTTTTGTCACTGGATTCTTTTCTTCTCTCAGGACAATCTGCAATAACATGACCCTGTCTATTGCAGCAGTAACACACTATCTTAGACCCAGTTGCCTTGCTAGTCTTTGTCTTTTTCTTGTCCTTCTTTGAAGGCTTCTTCTCCTGATACTGGACTTCTTTCCCTTTGGAATATGAAGGTCTGGACCTCCACTGTTTCTTTTTCAGGAATTTCTGAAAATGTCTGGTGAATGCAGCAAAGTCTTCATCACTTTCACTGCTTGTAGACTTTGTGCTAACAGACTCATCAGATTCTGATTCAACTACCTCTGGAGGAGGAGTTGATGACTTAGTCCTGCCCTTTCTAGATACTTCTGACTTGAAGGCAACAGTCCTTTCCCTGTGCTCAGTCCTTGTTGATTTTTCCTCCTCTTTTCTCACTGACAGCTGCATCTCATAAGACAACAACTTGCCAAACAGTGTGGGAGGAGGAATTTCTCCCAACTTTGCCATTTCTCTAATGGCACAGATCTTGGTGTCTCAATCTTTGGTTAGGGACCTTAAGAACTTATCATTCAATTTATAGTTAGTGAACTCTCTTCCATAGGACATGAGTTCATTAACAATTCTATAGAACTTCTTGTAGCATTCAGTGATGCTATCTCCTCTTCCTTGCCTAAAGCTATCATACTCTTGATTAAGCAAGGACTTCCTATCTTGCCTAACTTCTTCAGAACCTTCCATATAGACAATGAGAGTATCACACATCTCTTTTGCTGTTTTACAGTGAATTAAGTTCTGAAAAGTGGCATCATCAATGGCACTTACTATAATGTTTTGTGCCCTCTTGTCCATAGTGGCTAGGACAATTTCATCCTTAGTCATCTCAGAGAAATTCTTTGGAGTTCTCTGTGTAGCATCCAAAATTGAAACCTTCATGGGCACATATGGCCCCTCTTTGACTGTGATGTAGATTCTAGGGTCAGAGGCCTCCATAAATAGCCTAACCCTTTCTTTCCAGATCCCAAAGATCTCTTTTCTGCATATGGGCAGTTTCATTGAACCCAATTCCTTGTGATTCTCTGAAGAACCCATGTTTCTTGATTTTCTTGAAACTATGTTCTGACTTACACTGAATCTGCCAAACTGGATCTCCTCAGACAGTTAGTCCTTTTTGAGGAATCTCCCTCTGATACCACTTGAAAGATATGGTACCTAAACACCTAGAGGGGGGGTGAATAGGTGACCTAAACCTTTTTGAAACTTTGTTGGCAGCAAAACAGTTATCTCACAGATTTCTACAGCTAATAGCAATAACAAAATATAAACTGCCAATCCACAGCACAGCACAGCACAGCAGACACACAAATTTATAGTGGTTCCCCAATCTTTGGGTACATCCACTTTCCCCCTTCGCCTATCTAGCAGTGTACTAGATTCGGCCAAACTTCTCCACTATCTCAGAACCCTACTAGGTTCCTACACCTCAGGCCCAAAGCCTTACACTCAGCCACCAAGGCCTACACTCAGCCACTCAGGCCTACACTCAGCCAATCAAGGCCTACACTCAGAGTTCTTCAACTCCTACACTCAGGCAACCAAGCCCTACCCTCAGCCTTTATAATATATGCTTACAATTCACTCAGATCCAATGGATCCTACAAGTTAAAATTGAATTACAATAACTAACTCTACAACTCAGAAAATAAGAGAGGAGTTGAGAGTTTCTTGAAGAGTTCTTGGAAAAACTCAGCTAGATCCAAACTGACTTAACTTCCTTCAAAGCTTCTTGAGTAGAACTGAATTAGTCTGAATCCTCTGCAGTTGATCCTTGACCTCTGCTTCTTGAGATCCAGATGATTCTGAATCCTTCTTCTCAGCCTTAGTTCCAAAGACTGATTTCTTGATTGGAGCTCTCTCTCTCCAACTTCTTAGATCTGCAGTTGGACTGCCAGATCTTCTTGTGTTGATACTCTGTGTACCACTTTTCTGATTACTTGAATAATCTGATCTATTACTTCAAAATAGCTTTAACAACTTCTTATTAACACCTTATCAACTTTCTTTCTGTAAACAGTCTGTGCCTATTTATAGGCCTTCTTCATGGTAACCGGCTAGTCCGGTTCATAACTGACTTCTGACATCTCTGACAAGTGCTGTAAACCGGCTGGAACGGCAGCTGTCATGTCATCCAGTCAATTCTTGAAATTCTCTAACTGTCAGATAGTGTCGAGACTTTCTGTTCTTAAGTGTCGACACTTATAGACCAAGTGTCGACACATGTTGTGTAAGTGTCGACACAAGTCTACAAGGTGTCGACACAACTCCTTGTATGTCTCGACACAGATTCTTCTTCAAGTGTCGACACTGAAATTAAGTGTCGACACAAGTACTTGATCTTCTGTAACTTGTTGAATTCTTCTAAGTGTCGACACATCTCCTTTGTGTCGACACATCTTCATGTGTTGAAACTGTCAAGTGTCGACACTGCTTCTTGGTGTCGACACAAGTCTTCAACTTTGTTTCTTTAGCTGAGTGTCGACACATTCCCTTAGTGTCGACACTTGTACTTAGAATATTTTGTAAACTTTTCTGTTCTTTGCTAAGTGTCGACACAGCTCCTTGTGTCGACACTTCCTTCAAGTGTAGAGTCTTCAACTAAGTGTCGACACATTGTGCTGGGTGTCGACACTTTCTTCAAGTGTTGACTCTTCTGGTTGTGTGTCGACACACTGTGCTGAGTGTCGACACATACTTCAAGTGTTGACTCCTTTGAGTGTGTGTCGACACATTGTGCTGAGTGTCGACACATTCTTCATATGTTGACTCTGCTGATTGAGTGTCGACACATTGTGTTGAGTGTCGACACTTGTCCTTAGTCTCTGCAGAATTTTGCTGAGTGTCGACACAACTCCAAGTGTCGACACTTTCTGATGTAGACTCAGCTCTTCTAGGTGTCGACACTTCTGCTAAGTGTCGACACAGCTTTTCTGCATTCTTCTTCACTGAGTGTCGACACAGCTCCAAGTGTCGACACTTTCTGTCTGGTGTCGAGTCTTCACCTCAGGTGTCGACACAATGACTCCAAGTGTCGACACTGCTTGTCTGGGTGTCGACACAAGCTTTCTCATGTGTCGACACTTTCCCTCTGGGTGTCGACACATGGACTTAGAAACTTTTAGCTTCAGTCCAGTGTATACCTAACCTGCACAAGTAACTCAAACAAATATCAAATACATTATGATGTATATCATTGAGTTAGGTGAGGCTTCTTCAAATCAGGTACATTTGACCAATGTACTCAACAAGGGTGATTATGTTCCTCGACGAATTTCGTAGCCTTCCAATTCTTCCCTTCTTTATCTGCATTGAAATATATGCAGACTAAACAACTTGTGCGAGTATCCAACTTGCGGTACCTTTTTTGGTCGTCAATCGTCGGTTTTGATACCTTAACATCGGACTTGGAGCAACAATACACTTGACCCTTAATAATCATCATGTGTCCAATAAACAATATTCTGCTTTCTAACACTAAAGCCTGTTTTATGAGCATAGTCGCAATACGCAGCATATGCTTCTTCCTCACTGTGCACAATATGGAATGTTACGCTTCCTCTCTGCAAATTAAAACATAATTACAATTGTAATTGAAACAAATACAGTTGTAATTGACACAAATACAGTTGTAGTTAGGAGTCAGGCAAATAGTATTCCAACTGTAATTTGAAGATTCAGCTGAGAAAAATATACATCTTTCCCCTTCTCTGTTCAAATAATAGAATGAAGGTAGAACATTGACAGAGAAGGGAGCTTAAACACTTACATTGTCATAACTATCAACTACCGATTGCTGCTACATTTGCGGCATCAAGTAATATGGACTACTTCTGAGATTTCAAAGGTCCGAGAACAGCTGCATTTGAAGAAAATCCATGTAAATACTACATCAGAAGTATTAGTTGAGAAATTTATAGCTTGCTTACCAACCGGAGGCAGATTAGATTGAAAAAATGAGCTGCCTCAGGAGCTCGAAAGGCCTCAGGGTTCACAGAAACCCTAGATGGCTTCACCTGCAGCCGACGTCTACAGAGAGTCACGCGAGGGGAGGAGGATCTGTGAAATCCTAGTTGCGCGGCGATGGCGGAGGCGAGGATGGAAGAGGCGGATTTTTCCAATTCTTTTTCTTTCCAAAGGAGAAGAAAGAAAGCGGGCCCCACGTTATTGGAGGTATTTAAATGGGCATAGGAGAAGCGTGCATTATATGCACTTAAAAATTTTCCCCGCCTTGGGCGGCTATGAGAAGGTGGTTGCGAACATCTCATAACCATTGCATTTATGACTGCCATACCAGACAGAGCCGTTATCTTGATCAACTATTTCATCGATAAAATCTAGGCATACATTAAAATTTTATTGCATATTTCCTCTTAAAAGTATATTTAATATCATCTGATCTTAGATGGATAAAATCTCGATGTTCCTATTAATATAACTGGTTATTTTTACAATCACATCTACATCATTTTCAAATTAAATAGCAATTCACCACCAACCAGAATGACTTGGACACAAATTTGGCGCAGCACTAGCCACACTTACATGCTTACTCTAATCTCGCCTCACTCGGTCAAACTCTCCATCAACGTATGGTAAGATTGCAATACAAAAGATGCATGTGCTGCCTCCTTAATTCACTCCTTCACTACTCAATTGATCATCCTCTCCTCGCACCATCAAAAACACGCACAACCTCTAATTTGTCAACCTGTGACCTCCAAAATCCGGCGTCTATGTGCAGTCGTCAGTTCCCTTGAAGACACAGCAAGCCAGCCACAGTTTTAAGAGGAAAGGCCATGATTGGTCCTAGAGGCCAAATTCAATTGTCTGCGATATTTTCTCATACAAGTACAACAGTGTTTAAAGAACTCTTGTAAAACACAAATTTATATGACTTCCCTTCTTCCATCACAAACACCACATAGAAAGATAAAACAAACAAATTTAAAGGGGTGTGTGATTCATTCCCAATAAGAACAGACAAATATGACTTAATTGGCAGCAAAAGAAAGAGAGAGAGAGAGAGAGAGAAACAAAAATTCAATAACAAACCTTTGTCAATAATCAACTTTCCACCCCCTAGTAGTCTCGAACAGCTTAACCGAGGAGAAGAGCCCTCCCATTTGTCTTCCACCTTATTAGTAGGGTGGAATAATCCTAATCCGGCAGAAACAAAAACAAAACAAAAAAAAAGTTTAAAATGAAGAAAAAAGAAAGGGAAAAAAAATAAACCCCCAGAATATCCTCCTCCTGCTCCTCAAGTGTCATTGTCTCTATTCACAGTCTAAAAGAATCATCCCAGCTGTCATAATCGGAAACTGCTAGCAATCAGTAGAATGAGAACCTGGCCGGGCTTCAAATGTCATGTGGGTATCATCACTTATCAACTTCTTCCAGGAAGACCACGGTTCATCAGCAAAATTGAGTTTGTGGTTAAAAGAACGCAGAAGAATTATAACCCCCCGTATAAAAGAACCTGGAATTTCATGCGGCGAATTTCGGGGCAGCCCGCAATTCAGCTGAGAAGGAAGACTCCGGCACGGCGTCGGACGAAGGCGAGGATGGCTCCGATGCATCTGCCAGGGCTCCGAGCATGCTCGTGACCCCGGCAGTGTCGTCGAGATAGTACCTCGCCTTGCTGGGCTTCTGGCCGACCGTGCAGGCGAACACGGATGTGTTTGCGGCGACCAGATCCTTGGCGAGAGAATTGCTGATGCATTCAAACATGTCCTCGTCCGACCTATCATCCCCGATGCAGAGCACAAAATCCGCCTTCCTATTGATTCCAGCCATGGAACAGAGGATCTTCTCAACAACAATACCTTTGCTTACACCCTGTGATACCATTACAAACAGAAACAAATTGCAGTTTAAATATATATACATGCAAAGATAGAAAAGCAAGAAGCTGAGATCACATCAAAGCACAAACCTGCGGTTTGACTTCAATGATGAACTGGCCGCTCTTAACCAAAACCGGTTCGTTGGCAAGCACACTCTCTAGATGATCGAGCATCTCCTTCGCCTGAGCTGAGCCAAAGTCAGGGTCCGCATCCTGATGGTGCCACACCATAGCACTCTCTTTCTTCTCAATCGATGACCCATCAGTCGACTCCGTGTACAATTTCATTACTGGCTCAGCCATCTGCATCCATTCAAAATCAGTACTCTGCCCACATGTTTCCCATTTTTCTGCTTGACTCCACCTGCAAATTATAAATTCATGGCAAAGAAGAAGGAAAGAAGAAGAAATGATATTCAGACAGAGAGAGAGAGAGAGAGCTGTCAAGTGTTAAATACATAATGCTTGGTTAATTGCAATGTAAACAAAATATAGCCATGCCCAGCTATAAACATTTTATAGGTTTAGGGTATGATATAGAAAACATTACCTCAAGAAGTAGCCATGCTCAGCTGCAATTCCAAGTTTTTTGCACGGAGAAAACCACTTCCCTAGGCTCTCCTTACTCCTGCCACTGACTACAAAGACCACATTTTTTTTATCCCCGCAAAGGGTTTTAAGAATAGAAAGAACTTCTGCACTTGGTGCCTTGTTGATTGCCGTCTGAGGAATCATCGTCCCATCATAATCCAGAAGAATGGCTCGGCACTTCGACCTCTGATAAGCGGAAACAATTCCATCAATGTTAAGCTTCCTGAAATTAGGATCGAGCGCGACCACCCTGAAACCGAATCCCAAACCAATTCCCCAGCATCTCTTCCTGAAATGGTCCTTGCAAGTCCTCTCCAAGTCGACCATGAAGGACCTGGACCAGTAAGCAACATCGTGTGTGCTTACGTAACTATAATGCTTCTCGTGCCGAACTTGCTTCTCCGTATCATGCATCGAGATCGCTTCGTTCATGGCCTCCGCCGTCGACTCGGTGTTCCACGGGTTTATACGAATAGCACCGCTCAACGAAGGTGAGCATCCGATGAACTCAGACACCACGAGCATGCTCTTCTTAGGACCGTCTGAGGCAGACTTAGAATCCGAGCCGGAAGAAATTCCTTGCCGGCTGACAATGTATTCGTAAGGCGTGAGGTTCATCCCGTCCCTGACTGCCGTCACCACAACACAATCGGCGACTGTGTAGTAGGCGATTCTCTCCTCGACTGATACCTGGCGATCAATGAAGACGATGGGGGTGTAATCGGCATTGCCAAACTGCTGATTGATCCTCTTGCAGCTCTGCTGAATCTCCACCTGGATCTCTTCGAGATCCCTACCCTTCCCCCTGGGAGGATTGACAATCTGCACAAGCACGGCATTGCCCTGCCACTTGGCGTGTATCTTCATCATCTGCTCGAAAGCTATAAGCTTGAGATTGATACCTTTGAAAATGTCCATGTCATCAACACCGAGAAGAACAGTCTTTCCGGCGAACTGCTGCCGGAGTTGTGAGATGCGCCAGTCCTTGTCGGGCAGGGTGAGTGTCGATTGGAGTTGCCCCATGTGAATGCCCACCGGCATGATCTTGATTCCCACGGTCCGCCCGAAGTAATCGAGGCCTATGTAGCCGCGCTTCGACTGGTAGGCGATGCCGAGCATCCGGCTGCAGCACGAGAGGAAGTGGCGGGCGTAGTCGAAGGTGTGGAAGCCGATGAGGTCGCAATTGAGGAGAGCCTTCAGTATCTCCTCGCGAACTGGGAGGGTCCGGTAGATTTCGGATGAAGGGAACGGGCTGTGGAGGAAGAACCCCATCCGCAGGCGATTGAAGCGGCGACGGAGGAAGGTGGGGAGGGCCATGAGATGATAATCATGGATCCACACAAAGTCCTCGTCAGGGTTGATGACCTCGATCACCTTCTGAGAGAAAACCCTATTGGCGAGGACATAGGCCTCCCAAGAAGATCGATCGAAACGTCTGCCGTGATCAGCGGTGAAGGGAAGCATGTAATGGAACAGAGGCCAGAGTTGCTGCTTGCAGAATCCATGGTAGAAACGCTCTAACAGATCGGGCTCGAGAAAAGCAGGGACGCATTTGAAACGCTCGAGTAGTGTTTGGGACAACTCGTCCTGCTCGTGGCCTTCGACTTCGATGCGGAGGGAGCCGACGTAAATGACCTCCATGTCATCCGGCAGGCCGTCCTTCAGTTGAAGGAGAAGGGAACTCTCGTCCCACGAGAAGCTCCAACCGCGTCCGTCGGGCCGGCGTTTGCACCGCAGAGGCAGCTGATTGGCGACAATGATGATTCGATCCTGCGGGAGAGACGAAGGCACGTCGGATGTCACGCTGTTGGCCCGCTCGTCTTCCTCTAGATCCGTAAGATTTCCAGGCATCGTCATCACACGCGGTAGCCGCCTCCCCATGCCCATACCGCCACCGGCGAATGCCGGAAAGTTTCCCGACGCCAGATCTAAAAGATTCGTGTACGATCTCGATATCATCTTTACCCAATCAAACAGGATCTGCGTCGCCAAAGAAGACAATTAATCAAAACCCTAAACCAGAAACAAATACCTCTTCCTTCCTTCCATCTTCTCCAACCTTCCAAGAACGAGAAAACCACATCCGATCTTCTCCCAAACAAAAATCTCATCGATCTCCCAACGCCGATTTAAAAATCACATCCGATCTCTTTCCATTCTTAGCAAATCAGAATCAAATTTCACCCAATCACAAGTATATATAACAAAAATTTCCTTCCCATTCCTACCAAAACAGAATCAAATTTCTGAAAATCATAACAAATATCAAAAGATAAGAAAACTTGCCTCGATTGAAATCGATCAATAAATTTCCTTCCTCCTCTGTATACGCTGCCGGAAACTGCGGCGCCTCTTCTTCTTCTTCCTCCTCTATTCTCCAATTCCTATTCGGAGATGGGCGGTTTCGCTTCAGTTCTCCGCTCCCTCGGCAAATTAATAATAATAATGATAATAGGAAAGTGTTATTATACACAAGTTGGCAAAATTCAAGAAGATTTCTGGTTGGTTCTTCTTTCTCTCTCCTCCGCGCGTCTTCCACCGCAACGAAGAAAACCGAAGCAATAAATGAGGAGGGAGAGAACAGGATAAGATTATGTATTATTTTTTTAAAAAAATAAAACAATTTATTTATTATTAAAAATAAGGAGGGAAAAAAAGTGGAGAGCATTTGCAGAAGTGTAATTGCAGTCGGAGCGGAGTGCGACGAAACAGGATAAGGTCGGCCAGCCGACTTGCGCCCATTATGCCAGTTGGCATCAGGGCGGCCACCGATCACGTGCTCCGCAAGTCCTTGACTTCTCACGCCGGTGCGCCGCGTGGAATGGTTAGACCTTATTGGACGGTCCTGATTCGGTCACGCTTGTTGGCGCTGGCTACAGAGCACGCCAACTGGAAAGGAAATCCGCACGGGATACTCGTGCGAAGCCGCGCATGGATGATCGCTTTATGCGGTGAGCGGGACGCTTTATGAGGTCGAAGGGTGGACAGGCTAGACCGGGTGGAGGTTTGCCTGGGAACCGGGCCCATTAGGTCGCACCGTGGATGTGTTACTGATGACATCATCATCTTTGAGGCGCAATGCTGGCGTGGAATTGAGTAATTGACTGCAATTTCTCCGTTTTTGTGACCAGTCTGGCTCTAATTGGGAGTAATCTGGGCCGTTAAAATATATCGGGGAAAATTCAAGCTTTTTAAATGATATTCATGTTGAACATTATTACATGTGGCGTGAGATTATAGGCTTCATTAGGACGGAGAATTTTTTTGGTGGGCCTGACTAGTCGTGTTCAAAAGCTCGGGCCCAGAAAATCCACCTAGGGCCGGCTTGAAAAAAGCCCGATTAGATCTTGCTCGGGCTTGGGGGATTTACCGGGCCCCCATATTAACTGGTTAACGGCCCAGTACCCGGGCCGGGCAAAGCCCGAACACCGGGCCTAGCCTGGGCCCGCAACTAGGCTAGGCGGGATTAAAATCCCGCCCGAATTTTAATCCCGCCTAACACCAGTCTAATCCACATGAGATTAAAATCCCTCCTACATATGTGAGATTAAAATCTCGTCAAGATAGGTGGGATTTTAATCCCGCCTGTTGGGAAATCAGTCTGACCCGCGTCCGTCCCGACCTGAAGGGCCTTATCGGGCCCCCTCTTTGGGAGGGAGCCTGAGCCCGGCCCGACCTGGGTCAAGCTGGCCTCGAGCCGAGCCCAGTAAACAAAAAGCCCGGGCCCGACCGGTCCGGTCAAACCCGGCCTTGTCAGTCTTTTTGGAAACGACGGGGTCTGACACCGTTCTTTGTGAGCCAATAAATTTTATAGGCATTAAATCATATATTTTTAATATATAAACGAGTGACAGTGCACGGGGGCCCCCGTGCCCCACGCGACAGTACCCACTACACAGGTCGTGGTTGCCAACTTCGCCCGCATCCGACCGGCGAGTTCCGCCCGCCCCCGATCCACACGGGATATTTAAATTTTTTTTCTTTAAAATTATTTTATTTTATTGTATTATTTTTTAATATTTTTCCAATTTTTAAATTATTTAAACATTTTTTTATTTTAATTAAAAAAACAACCCACACATTCTTGTTAGGGTCCACCGCCAGCGGCCGGTCAGGAACCCACCTCCGGCCTCAAGGTCAGGGCCACCGTCGGCGGTGGCCCTGCCAGGGCGACGCCGGACTACCCCCGGCGGATTCGCTGGAGTATTGTGACCCCGCGGGTGGGTTCCCGGCCGGCCACTGGCGGCTTTGCCGCCGTCGGTGGAGCAAAAATGTGAGCAAGGATCACTGCGTGAACATTGATCGGGATTTCAGCTTGACGGGATTTTGGGCGCCGACGCTGGAGAAAAAAACGTGAGCATTGCTCCACCGCCGGTGTCGCCCCGACAGGGCCACCACGAGACCCAGATCTGGGTCTCCCGGTCAGGGCCACCGTCGGCGGTGGCCTTGCTCACGCTTTTGCTCCACTGCAGGTGGCGGAGCGGCCGGGGACATGCCGGGAACCCACTCCTAACCGTACGACCTGTTTTTCTTACCATGCGACACACCTACTGTGCGACTTGCACCTATAACCACACAGTTAGCCTTTTAATCGTGCGACAAGCTTTGTGGTTATTACGGCTAAGAAGGTCTAATCGTCAAACACTTGAATTGGTCACCTTGGAGGGGATCATCGATTTATAGGTAAACAACAACGATTCTTTGCTTTTGGTGAGTCCTGAAGTTCTCGATCCCACAGTCGTAGCCGCCAGGAGGTCTTTCTTTTTCCTCACTCTTGCCTCGTCTTCAGCTACTAGAGGAGATCTTTTTTCTTTCTCCATGATCTACCGCCAGTAGGAGGAGGTGAAGGTCTTCTATTTTTCGCTCCCGCCACCGCAGTTCCAGTTTCAGCAGATTTCATCGCCGCTTTTGTAGATTTGTCGCTGTCGGGGTCTCTTTTTTGAAAAGGGGTACTGGTCTGGTCGATTGGGAACTGTTTCTCGCCGACTGAAGTCTAGGGCTGCAAATCTAGTAGTTTGGTTTGCTGCTTCTCTTTGATTGGAGGTTAGGGCATCGTTCTCGTCGACTGCTCTTGGTGGTTTCGTCGATAGTTGTTCTTGTTGACTATATGAGAAAATTGTCAACTTCTAGGCGATTTTGTTGCTCGTCTCATCGACGGGTATAGGTCTAGTCAACAACTATATTTTGTTAAGCGGAAGTCTCATCAACAAGAATACTTGTGCCGACTGGTGGTCTCATCGACATCTCCCAGTGTTCTCGCTGATTTTCCTGTGTCGATTGGAGGTCTTGCCTACTTATATCCTTGTCGACTGGAGGTCTCGCCAATATTCTGTCTGTCGACTTGAGTTCTAGTCGACACATGACAAATTTACCCAAGGGTTTTCCTAAGTCCTATTTCTTGTTGACAAGGGCCTGCTATCAACTAGTAGGAGGTGCAGACTTAATTACAGATTGGATCTGAAGTGAATTGGCTTGATTTTACTCAGATTTGGTGACTTCTTTTAGTTTTCTATTTAAGTCCAAGATTGTGAATCTAAGCGCATATGACATTGTCAAGTTGTAGTCTTTTGACACCACTGACTTTCATGGTTGCAAACTTCATGTTCTACTATGAATGAAAGAAGTTGAGATTTCAACATCATTTTAAGTGACTTCGCCACGACTCGTGAAGACATGGACAAATATCAGTGGAGCAAAGACAAGAATTTCTTCAAGGACTATCGAGCCACCAGGCCACACACCAGCCCTCCCACCCACCCGTTGCACGCGCATATGGAATCCCTGCTCGAGTGTGCTGGGGGAGATCGCGAGCGCAGATTCCCTGCGCTCTCGAGCTTGGCCACTCGCGCGGCCTCCCCGCACACGGGTGCAAGACTAGGCGTGCGCGCCAGGCCGCATGCTTGTGACCCCTCCCCCCGTACACATGCAAGGATGCAAGCGCACGACCTCTCCCAGCATGCGTGTGCAAGGCCGCGTGTGTATAAGGTCGTATGTGCACGACCTCTCTTCGCGTGCGCGACACGGCCTCTTCCCGAGCGCGCGCACGTCGCTAACACCCTGCCGCTCCCGGTCGTCTCCGCCTCCTCCAGCTGCCTCACCGTCTTTGGCCACTACTACCGCCAGGAAACTTTCCCGAGCTTCCCGAACTGGAGGTTGTTCACCATTTTGGGAGATTGGTGGTCAAGGTGACTGAAATCGAGCAACACCATTCGTGAATTTCAAATTTATCTGGGCACAATTATCAGCACGTTGTTGACGAATACAGTGCTGGAGTTTGATTTTCAAAAATAAACAAAGTCACATAGCTCCTTTTTTGTGTGTGAGGGAACTGATTAAGAAATTCAACCAAGAGAATTTTTATATATTTCGTGTACATATCTATATAAAAATATTAATTAGGCGATCATATAAAAACACACTGATTAGAAATTGTGCTTCAGATTCAGTAATTTCTAAATCCCGCTTCTATGAAAGTCAACACGCCGCAAAGCTCGGTCACTTAATGCCACATCCGGGTTCTAAGAAAATCTCAGCCCTTATTGTAACAACTTCCCCAACACCCCCAACACCCAACTCGAAAAGGTCGGTCAGCCTCAACTGGTCTGTAGACCGTACACCCCAACCGATCCCCAGTCACATCATAGAGCACAATGGGTTGTTGGAGGCTCCAAGCTCCCTTTGATGAGGGAAATTTTATAGTAAAGTATACATCATATAGACTTCCTAGGTGGTGACCCATCCACGTCAGTGGCTGCTTCGTCCACGCATCCAGCTAGGTATGTCATTGATCTCTAATATATTTTTTTTTTCAAAAATTTTTTATGTATATTTAAAGATTAAAACATGAAAAAAGAATAAACATTTAAAAATTATTAAATCATACTGCTTAACATATTGTTTCCTTTATGAGCTTATTCATCGGCTTTGATCTCGTATATTCTTATAGTGTAATAAAGATGACATTATCAAAATAAACAAAATTACAAGTGTCAGGTTAAAAAAAAATGTTGTGATGTCTTCTCGATGATGGCGGCGCATCTTTCAAAGATTCTAAAGAAGGTATGAGTAAAAAAAGGTGAACTTGAGGAAGTCAAAATTGGTTGCAACTATCTTAACTAAATTTATATGTGTCATCTCCACAAAAATTAATTAAATCAATTAACTGTCATGTCATCTTCCCTCACTTCCAACTGAAAAGAAATTTGAACGTCTTGACCTTTTCGAGCCCTTTACTCCATCATCCGGACAACATTTTTGACGTATAAGTAGTCAAAATTCATTGCATCGACGAGAGCAATCCAAATTCAGCATCCAGTTTACAGATTCTTGGACTGCACACTTACTTCTCCTAGCAAGCTTGGTTGACTGAAGACTTGGAGCTCAAAACTGACCCATGACTCCAGCACGGAGGTCCCACCATGCACCCGGAAGATCTTAAAGCACCTCCCCTCCTTATTCTTGCGCTAAAGTGGTTTGATTCTTTGGACCAGGGAGAACCGAGTGACTAGCAGCATAAGTCTATGGTCATCTCAACTATCATCCACAAATAGGGAGGTACATGGTCATCTCATCTCTTAGCGGGAGGTGTAGGTTCATTGTCTCACCACAGAATAATGAGCAAGAAGGTATGTGCATAGTTATCATCATAAGTATTATGCAAAGGTAGACATCAATCGTGCAATATGTTGAGGCCGAGAAAATCCTTACTCCAAAATTCAAATCAATGCAGCGTAAGGTTACTAATTCAGCGGTCGGGCTCGATGGCTAAACGGGTTAGAACACAGAAATAGTGGAACAACAAAAAGGACCCCTGGTGCTGTGGCAGGTAGGTCCCACCATGTACCCGGATGCATAGAAGAAGCTTCATCTCCATAATCAAAGATGGTCGAACAAGGTACAAGGGGGACATTAGCTGAGACCGAACTTTTTGGAGAAAGGATCTGAATGCTCATCTAAAAATCCAAGGAAAGAGGTGGTCAAGATCTCTTTCAAGATTTTGAAGTCCATATTCTTGTACCTCTGGGGTCCTATTTATTGACAAATTCAAGAGGGGGGGGGGTAGGGGTCTCTGGGATAGGTGACCCAGCCCTGCGATTATCGGTTGCAACCTTCTGGTGACCTAGCTTGGTTACTAGCGAGTATAAGCGGGCGATTATCTGCGATGTTGGTCGAAAGTCGCATGCTAAGCGAGTATTGTTATTGCTCGTCACTGGTACTATTTGGAGCTCGCCTATACTAAAAGGTCTTTGAAGCTCACCTGCGCCGCTGGGTGGTCGCACGACCTGACGATTACAATCCTCGGTTGCGTTTAAAGGTCCCCTTACGCTCCCTGCTGGCCATTAAATGATGATCGAGTCTACATGCGTCGATGTTACTTGTTCACTTGTTGACTGTTGATCGTTGACAGCTAACCCTTAACGAATAGGGGTTGTACACAATCCCAGCTTTTTGTGAATGACGTAGGAGCTCAGAAAAAAACATCCAACAAATATTCGACAAGACTTTTAGCAAGTTCTTATCCCTACGATGCCCGGCGGACACCCCCTCCGACCTCTATAAATAGAGGGGGAGGGGGCGACTCTCGGGCGCCGCTTTCTGACTACTACAAGATGGTCAACACTACTAAAGTGGTCGCCAAGAGGTTTGATGCCATGGGGGGCCTTTCTCGGTACTCGGCCTAAGGTTACTAATATGCGCGAATGGGAAGGTCGTGATGAGGAAGGGGATCGTCAGAGGAATAAGAAGAAGAGTCTGAAGAAGGATCCTCCTCTTGAAGAGCAATCTGTCATACCAAACGAAGAACTCGCAAACCCCACAGAGTCTTCTCCCATCCCGACTACTGCAAAGGACCTGCTGAACAATATGGCTTTGGGTGATAATATTGACGCTCCGAGGGATGACTCGGCTCGTCAAGAAGACTGGGTGAGTACTCTCGTTGTTACGTGTTGTAGAATAGAGACCGGGCGGTCTGGTGGCTTGGAGACCGGGCGACCTGACGGTCTGTGTAACGCCCCCACCTGTCACATGACATATAACAGTGGGTCCGGCCGGGGCCCCACGCCATATAGCACAGAAAAGCGAAAATCGTCGACACCAAGTCCAATCGTCGACACAACCTCGACACGCCCTGCGACACGCCCGTGTCGCAGGCCGTGTCAACTGACACGCCCTGGGACACGCCCGTGTCCCAGGCCGTGTCACTCATGCCTGAACCCGATTTTGCTCAAAATGATCCTCTTGACTTCGGGGTGTTACAATCCTCCCCCCTTCAAATAATTTCGTCCTCGAAATTTGACTCCAAACAGCCAATTAGTCACAACATGCTCAAAGCTTACACCGCAAGCCTCCGCACACACTAACAAACAGACAACACAACAAACATCCCTAGCTTCCACTTGTGCACATTCAACTACATAAGACCTCAAACAAAACGACAGAATTGATTGATTTCGGCACAATCACAAGTATCAACATCATTTACATCAGCCAAAAGTGATGTACATCAGCTATGATTCATCAAAATATAGTTTACACAACATTCATAACATCAACATGCGTCACATCAGTTCACTTCCTCTCAGCCTCCCGATTTTGAAATTCGCGATTTAATGACAAATGAACCGCTCGAGGCTGAATTTCACCAACTGAGCTTTGCGGCTCTTGCACTTCCATCGTATGCAATCTAGGTTGCGTCCGGGGTGCAGATGATTCGGCCACTGCTTTCCCTTTTTCTTCATATGACGCACCTGTCTTTTTCTCACTCCCTGGAGGGACATTCCAACAGAATTTTGCGATGTGTCCTTGCTGCCCACATTTATAACATATACGTGTATCCACACGTCCTGGCCCATACGTCGGGGGCGACAAAACAGTCAACGGCGCTGATTCCACCGGTCTAAATCTTTTCTTCTCTTATCGTCGAAACTCCGATTCTTTCAACTCAGACTTTTCCCTTGCCAGTTTCTTATTCTCCTGTACTCGCTTCATATCTTTCTCCAAGGCACGAGCTGTATCAACCAACGCCTGAAAGCCTTGGCTCACGGAACTCGGAAGTGCCAACCGCAATTCATCCCGCAATCCGCCATAAAACCGATTTGTCTTTCGCACTTCCTCCGCAAAGGTCGATCCCGCATATCTCCCCAATCTTGTAAATTCATGCAGGTAGGTATCAATATCTCGCTCACCCTGCACCAAGCAGAGAAACTCATTTTCCATTGCAATCCTCTGCGACACTGGCACATACTTGGCTAAAAATATTTGGGAGAATTCCTCCATTGAAATCTCCGTTAAACCTCGCCCTGCCAAGTGGTGCACTTCAATCTCATCCCACCATAATCTCGCATCGCCTTCCAACAGAAAAGTGGCCAACATCACTTTCTGCTCCTCGACCGTCCTGATTGCGGTTAAGATCCTTTTTACTCTTGCCAACCAATCTTCTGCCTGCGTTGGTGAGAGCGCTCCACCAAACGTAGGTGGGTGAAAGTGCATAAAACGTGACAATGCGTCGTCACTTACTTGCCCTTCCACCACCTCGGCAGCATGCTCTTGCCTTCCACCAGGTCTTGCCTGTCCAGTTGGTTGTGCTTGTAACACTGCAAGCACTGTCTCCGCCACCACCCGTATGGCCTCTGCCGAGGGAGGCATCGGCGCTTCCACGGGTGCTGCACTTTCATCCGACCGCTGGGGCTCAGACGGCCCAGCTCCATCCCTCGCCACCTAGCAATGTACAGAACACCATTAAATCCTTCCAATGCATAACGGTACTGGTACATTGACTACACCCTCACGCACATCATGTGCATGACATACATTCCTAGTGGACATTCATGAGTTCATTTATGTTCTCTCCTCCCAAACAATCTCAACCTGGCTTTGATACCACTTTGTAACGCCCCCACCTGTCACATGACATATAACAGTGGGTCCGGCCGGGGCCCCACGCCATATAGCACAGACAAGCGAAGGAATCACGTGTGGAAATCAAAATCTATGCATGTCCTTAACTCATTTCATTCTAGCGCAGCATTTTTCTTGTTAACATGAACTCAAACCAGAATGTCCACCCACATATAAATACCACATTTATATAGAACAACACCAGGAATGTATACAACTCACACACCCTGGCCTTATGGCCTTACAAGTATCTCTTTACATAGCAATAAGTTCGTACATCGGCACGCAGGCCGGCCACACATGAAATCCAACCACGATTCTTCACATAGCCTTCAAGGACTAAGAACACCAGGCTAGCCAATACACTTATTCTTTCCAAACCGCAGCACCTGCAAGTCATCATCCAAGCCAACACAGAAAACAAAGTAACGGTCAGCATTGCTGACCCATTATAACGACCCTACCCCCTACCCGGGGCAGTGGTTCCTTCCCTGTATACAGTGCTTCCTTTTTCATCAAGCATCAGCAAACATCACCAAATCATATCATAGGATCATTCTCTTTATGCCACTATCTAACAAACACACCACATCACAAACGCTGGAGTCCACCAACGCTCCGTGCACTCAGGGCACCTTCTTGGCATACCGGAATCCACCGTCGTACACCGCTGTCTCTCGAGGCTTTAACTTGTTGGTTGACCGGCCCTAGTCCACCAGCTCGCAGGCTGGCGACATCCCGCCCAAGCCACTCAGAGGTCCATCCTCACAGCATCACAAACAGAGCAGACCGACCCACACTCCGTGGTGTAGCAAGCCGGGTTTATCTAAGCTCCCCAGGCAATGTCTACCCATCGGTCCCCCTCCTAATCCGATCGACCCACACCATGTGGTGCAGCAACCCGGGTTTAACTCGGCTCCCCTAGCATTGCCGCCCATCGATCCCTTCCTTAACTAGATCAACCCACCCTAGTGGTGTAACAGGCCGGGTTTATCATGCGCTCCCCAGGCGTGCTACCAATTGATCATCTCATATCCAGGAGCTTCACCAAAGCCTCCTCACAAGCAGTACATCCATACATTCATCGCAACAAAAATCCATTTTGCACATCATCAAAGTCACGGAGTCTTCTCCGGTTTACCCATGAACATCACCAATCCAGACTACCGGTCCAGATGGGCTTCACACAGCATGCCTACGCCGTACTTCATAATTCCGGCTCTAGATGCAGACTCAACATGGGAATCACTTCTGCGATCCACCTCTTGGTGGAGGATTCCAAGCACATGTATAGAGAAAAGACTTCGATGTCCAAGAAGGAGATCGTTACCCTTGAAGATCGCTTCGGCGCCATGAAGTAGCCGGATGGAAATCACCGCCTCGGCTCTGCCTTCACGACTCCGCTCTCGGATCTTCGTTCCGCACTCCGCAGCTCCTACAGCAGCTGGAAGACTCCTCCCTTCTCTCTCCCTTAGGCCTTTCTTCTTTCTCTCTTGGAATGAAAGTGAAGAAGAAGGAGAAGAAGATAAGAGGATTTATCTTCTAATTCTCGGCCTTCCCAACACCTGGACAAAGCCCAGCCACTGGATCCAGGAAGAGGGAAACAAACGGCTCAGATCTGGCCAGAAAACCCTGAACACGGCCTGACACGCCCGTGTCACAGGCCGTGTCCCCCTAAGCGGCAGACAACCGACTCAATCCAACCAGTACACGCCCGTGTGACACGCCCGTGTCACGGCCGTGTGCCCGACACGCCCTCAGACACGCCCGTGTTTGAGGCCGTGTACCTCAACAGAAATAATCTCAAATCAACCCGAGACTTCACACGGCCTGGCACACGGCTTGGCACACGCCCGTGTTCATGGCCGTGTGCACCAGGACACGCCCGTGTCCCGGAAACACGCCCTAACCCGAGACGTCGAGCTGAATTTGACGCCCACTGACACGCCCTGTGACACGCCCGTGTCACAGGCCGTGTCCTCACTGGAACTCGATACTCGACGATCGTCGCGTAACACTCGTCGAGCATTCGACACGGCATCTAACACGGCCGTATCCTGGGCTGTGTGCCCCCTCTCGACGATGTCGAGCGAAAATCGTCGACACCAAGTCCAATCGTCGACACAACCTCGACACGCCCTGCGACACGCCCGTGTCGCAGGCCGTGTCAACTGACACGCCCTGGGACACGCCCGTGTCCCAGGCCGTGTCACTCATGCCTGAACCCGATTTTGCTCAAAATGATCCTCTTGACTTCGGGGTGTTACAGTCTGTCTCTGGCGTATTGGCGGATTATAGTCCGAGCGGTCTATCGGTTTCTCTCCAGTAGTTTGGTTGCAGGTCTGTTGCTGCTGGTGCCATGGTGGTCTGTCGGTCTGTCCCTGGCGACTTGGAGACCGGGCGACCTGGCGGTCTCCCTGGCAGCTTATCATCTCCATCTGGTGGTTGCAGGGTAGTTAGCCTATTCATCTAACCGCGCGGCTTGATCGGCTTATATTTATGTTTAACCGCTTGTACATGTAATTATTTATTCCCACATTGTTTTATTGTAATCTCTCTCATCTCCTCCATTCTATAAAATGAAGGCTATACCATGTAATACACACCTTTTTTTGGATAATAAAGATTTCTATTATTCCAATTTTCGGCTTCTCTTTTTCTATTCGCACATGGTATCATCGGGAACGATCTTTTCCGCCTGATTTGGTGCCTTCTCCTGTCCGTGCGGCTTTTCTCCTTCTTGTCGTCTGTTCTCGCGGCCCTCTTCTCGCTCTCTCTCTCTCCGCGGGTTGTTTACGCGGTTTCTCTGTCTCCTGTTCGCTCGGCCTTCTTTCTTTCCGCCTGACTTCTTCCTCTGTGTCCACTGCGGCCTCTCTTGTCCGCTGCGGTCTCTTGTTGTGTCCGCTGCGGCCTTCTGCCTTGTCTCCGTGACCTGCTGTTCGCTCGACTTCTCTCTACTCGCGTGGCTTCTTTTTCATGGCTCTTTCCGGCTCTTCTACCACCACCGCTACTCTTGTGGCCAATCCGCCTCCTCCCATTCCTTCTGGGAATCTTGGCACCGTCTCCAAACTTGTTGGTTCCAACTATCCGGATTGGAGTGTATCCTTCATCTTCCTTCTTCGCTCACAATGCAAACGCCACCACCTCACCGATGATCCTCCTCCTCCCACTTCCGCTGAGTTTGACGACTAGGATGCTAGCGACGCACTTGTGCACACTTGGCTAGCCAACAGACTTTCCGATGAATGTCTTCCCGTAATCCATCATGATGAGACGGTCAAGAAAGCTTGACTTCATCTTGCTGCTTTGTACTTAAAGGGGGCTCAAACGTCCCGCATCTATACTTTATATGCTGACCTCTTTGCACATCCTTACATGTCTCATGCTGTCGCTTATCAACAGGTTCAGGCTCTTGGGGCCGAAATTCTTCAACATCGCCCCTTCTCTACAGATTTGGCCGAACAACACGAGCACTTCCAGGAACTTCTTGTTGTTTGCTATCTTCTGCGCCTCCCTGAGTCCTATGACATGATCCACCAACAAATCTTGGGCGAGGCGGACTCTCCCACCTTGGATACAACTGTTGCACGCATTGCCGCAGTTACCTCTCTACTTCAGCGTCCTCTTATGTCTTCTCCTCCTCCCGACAACTATGCTCACCAGACTCAACAGAGTGGCTCTGGTAGTCGCAACCACCATTCCGGTGAGCGTAGATCTTCACGCTTCCTCTGCTCTCATTGTGGCCGCACCGGGCATCTTGTGGATCGCTGCTGGATGAAACATCCACATCTTCGCCCTTCTGGTGACTCTTCTGCCTCCTCTTCCAAGTCGTCTGCATCGGTGGTCACGTCCTCAGGTAGTGCTCATGTGGTTACTCAAGGTAAATGGCTCATCGACTCTGGTGCGACTAATCACATGACGGGCAACCATCAATGCTTTTCTCTCCTCGAAACACATGATCGGTTGCCCCCGGTACTTGTTGCATACGGCTCTCCCTCCACGGTTCATGGGACGAGAGTGGTTCATGTCACTCCGTCTCTTCGCATGCCCGACACTCTCTATGTGACCAAGTTTTCATGCAATTTATTGTCGGTTACTTCTTTGTGCATGCAACTTCAATGCTCCATCACATTCACTCCAACTTCTTATTCTTTTCAGGATCCGAGCTCCCAACGGACGATTGCTACTGGGACTGAGAGCGGCAACCTCTACTTCCTTGACGACGTTTCAGCTCTATCGGCCTTCTCATCCTCCTCTACAGATCTTCTACAATGGCATCTCCGCCTTGGGCATCCTCCTCAACTATAACACCCCCTATCCGTCGCATAGCATATAGCAGTAGGTCCGGCCGGGGCCCGACGCCATATACTACAGACAAACCGGGTGGTTACTTATGGAAACCATCCAACCAATCTCAACGTCCTACACAGAGCATTCTAGCGGAAGCAGTTTATAAAAGTTGCAAATAAGAACCCAGCACTAAAGCATGAATGTCCACTAACCAAAATAGGAATGTATACAAAATATCAACATAAGCCTTAAGGCCTTACAAAATGTTTCACTTGATATTACATGATTTACAAACCACGGCACGCAGGCCGGTCATACATGAATAAAACAGTAAACACTTCCAATTGGGCCTTCGAGGGTCGGCTTCGCAAAAAGGGCTTTAGCCCGCTATTGACCGCTTGGTCCCGCAACACCTGCAAGCAACAAACCACCGCACGGTGGCAAAATAAGGCAACGGTCAGCAATGCTGACCAAATTATAACGATCCCGCACCCAACTCGGGGCGGCGATGCTCCTTCCCTGCATTTCATTAGCATAAGCGAGCAATATATATATAGCCATTACATCACAGACGTTGGCTCGCACGGCCACACGCCCCGTGCTCTCAGGGCACATTCTCGGTGAACCGGTCGATGTCACGTCAATAAAAGCCATAGACATTCCGGACTCACCACCGCCACTTTGACGGCCAAACCTATGAGCAATTTGTCTTCCTGGCCTGGGTCACGACAATTTAAGCCATCGACCACCAAAGACCCTAATCTATGCCAACGGTAAGTGCCACGTGCCTTTAGGTCTCTTTAACCGAACGACATAGAACGAGTACGGTTCCATCTAACCCGTGCTCACATCGCAACGACAATTTAAGCCATATGCGCGGGTCAAACTTCCACCGAGTCCCATTTCCATCACAAGTCACATAACCCAGTTATGTTCAAGTTGGCTCTCAGGCCACCAAGTTGGCAAGATATTGTATCTGCCCAGTTTTACGGGTGCACCTTTGGGTTAGTCCCCAAGGCTCCCTACTGCAATCTACCGTGTAGAAAACCCGAAAACAATCAATAGTACGAAGTATTCTCCGGCATTTATGCAATGCAACATCACCGATCCAGACCAACATGTCCGGGTAGGCTTCACACATCATGCATATGTCCGTTCTCGCTTACGGACTCTAAACAACGGGGACTTCATATATCTACCCGAAGGAATGCCTTCAACTCTCCGCAAACTCGCGAGAGCGGGCTTCCTATGCAAAGAAAGAGAGCTACTCATGCTCAAGATGAGGATCGTTACCCTAGCGTTCCTCTTTGGCGCCATTGAAAAGTAATCGGATGAAAAGCACCGCACTAGCTTTGCCTCCATGGATCCGGAGTCGGCTCGCGATTCGGAGCTTCGAAGCTCCTCCAATGGCCGGATGTAGCTCCTTCTTCCTTCCTTGGATCTCCTCTCTCTCTAAGGTTTTAGAAAGATGATAACTTAAGAAAAGTGAGGGTTTCTAAGTCCAATCCCGGGTATATCCCTTCAGGAACAACCCCCAGCCGTTGGATCTCAAAATAAGGAAACGAACGGCTTGATTCGGGACTGAAATGCCCAATCTGGACCGAACACGGCCTGGCACACGCCCGTGTCCAGGGCCGTGTGCCTCATTCGCCGTCAAAATCAGCTCGCCTGGAACCTCACACGGGTATCGAACACGCCCGTGTTCGAGCTGACACGCCCGTGTTCCACCTGACACGGCCGTGTGGCCGGCCGTGTACCCCCATCATTTTTCCCCGAAAACAACCCGAGCACTGCACGGGTTCTAGGACACGCCCGTGTCCTTGCCCGTGTCACCTCGACACGCTTGGGCTCTAAGCCGTGTACACGGTCTCAACACTCGACACTTCATCGAGCGAAGATCGTCGACCTGATGACACCGCCCTGGACACGCCCGTGTCCTAGGCTGTGTACCTTGTCTCGACACAATGTCGAGACCAAAGTGTCGACTTCCCGGGATGAGTGTCGACATGGGTTGACACGCCCTGCGACACGCCCGTGGCGCAGGCCGTGTGCCATGTCTCGACACTTCGTCGAACGCAGAGTGTCGACTTCGCGGCTAAGTGTCGACACGGGTCGACACGCCCGTGTCGCAGGTCGTGTGCCCAGTCTCGACACAATGTCGACACCAAAATGTCGACTTCCCGGCTTAGTGTCGACACAGGCTTGACACGCCCTGGGACACGCCCGTGTCCCAGGCCGTGTGCCTGCAGCCAGAACCCAAAACTGGCCCAAAACGTCCCCCGTCGCTCCTTTGAGTTTCGGGGCGTTACATCAACGACTTCTTCATCAGCTTATGCCCCACCTTCCTCCGCACAGCTCTCCTCTCAACTGTGATGCCTGTCAGCTTGGCAAGCATCACGTTCCTCCTTCCCGCCAAAGCAAGATCATGGTTCTACCCGTCCTTTTGATCTCATTCACTCCGACATCTGGGGTCCTGCTCCTACCCTCACCATTGGTCGGGGTAGCTCTTATTTTGTTACTTTCATTGATGACTTCTCTCGATGTACTTGAGTGTATCTCTTACGAGAATGCTCTGAACTATTTGATGTATGACAATCTTTTTATCATTTAATTAAAAATCAGTTTGGTGTTTCCGTTAAGATCTTACGCTCTGATAATGCTAAAGAATATATTAGTCAAGTTTTTTCATCTTTCTGTATGTAACATGGGATAATTCATCAAACAAGTTGCGTCTATTCCTCACAACAAAATAGAGTGGCGGAACGCAAAAACCGTCACCACCTTGATGTCCCTCGCACTCTGCTAATGCAAATGCATGTCCCTCGCTCCTACTGGGGCTATGCAGTTCTCATTTATTGTTATCTCATCAATTACATTCCCTCCACGGTTCTCTGCGGTCAAACCCCTTTCTCCATTCTCTATCCAGGCAAGAATCCTTTTTCCCTCCCTTTACGAATCTTTGGGTGCACATCCTTTGTGCACGCTCTGTCCGCTACCCACGATAAACTCTCCTCTCGCTCCACCAAATGTGACTTCCTGGAATACTCTACCACTCAAAAAGGCTACTGTTATTTTGACCCCATTCTTCGCAAGCAGTTCGTCTCCGCAGACGTTACCTTCTTCGTGAATGCTCCATTTTTCTCCAATGACTCCTCTCCTCTCCTTGTGGCTTCCAATTCTCCTCATGTTCCCTCTAGTCCAGCGACACCTACCGAGGTGTTTCTGTAACACCTCCCCTGTAATGACCGTATAATATTGGTCCGGCCGGGGCCCCACAACATACAGATGCCACAACTTTAGTATTATAAGATGATATAACTACCCAATCTCAAAACTCATAATCAAACAACAGCGGAAACATCAACCAAGACTAGAAGTTATCCACATACACGAGAGTATCAAAACGACCTTATGGCCTTACAACAAAAGAGAGTCCAAAACTCTATCAATACATAACACATCAAAGTGCAAAGGCACTCCTAAGCTACCTCGGCATGCAAGTCGGAAGTCGAAAACATCAAACATACAATATCACAAAAGTAGAGCTAATGCAAAGCTGGTAACACTTCATGAGTCTTAGGCCTTTTTTGGTCGGCGAGCTAGCTCCTGTTTGCGATCCTTGCCCTGTAAAAATTTGGTTCTAACGTGGGTTAGCAAAGACTGACCTCAAACTGTATAACAAACACATCTCCTCCCGGCTGCCCCTAACGGACCCCAGGGTACCCGTACAACCTGCAAGTCAGCACTTCGTATACAATATACATAAACAAGTAAAGCACTAAAGAACAGGCTTGGATGTCTCAAATAACATGCACATTCTCTACTGTTGAGCATATAAAGAAAAGTGGTCTACTATGCAGCATGTATGCAAAACCCGGGCTTCACCCAAGGTACCCTATAGCGTATGCAACTAGCACATCATCACATCATCTGGGTACTCACCATTTCCCCATTGGCATTAAGCCGCAAACAAAGGGGTACTGCAATTCCCCCAACGACACACATGCCGCCACAAAGAATTCTTGTCAAGGCCCCACCCGCTCATGCTCTTAGACTCGTGCTTTCCTACAAGCTTTGACTTCTCATGTCAGGATTCCGTCTAACACACTGACCGATTCTAAGAACCCTTGCTGGACCCCACCCGCTCATGGCCTCATTGCCCGGGCTTGCCCCATGCTTGGCGTTCTCGTCAGTCTTACAGAAGGGGACTAGTATCGCCGGGACACTCTCCACACATGACTTGCACGTCACGGGATAGCCAGCCGACCACAGAGACAAAGCCACGCCTTAGCACATCACAATCCAAAATCATTCCCACCCCAATCCATCATTTGTACTGCAACGTCCCCGCACACTAAGGAAACCATCTACCACCAATACGGAGCTAACCTTGTCCACCAAGGAAACCATCTACCACCATTGCGGAGCTAACCTTTTCCGGTTCCGGCTACACGTACTCACTCGGGAAAAGGGGGAAAACACAAACATCACAAACGACATCTTGCCGTAACAGATTTCTACAAAATCATTAAAGCTCGTATACAACATCACTGAGTCGGACTAACGGTCGCGACCACGGCTTCACCCACAATGCCTAATCCACTAACGGAGCGGATCTCAAATGCAAAAACATGTCGGTGACGGACTCAATCGACCCGGAGGTTCCTCTTGAACCATGGCGACCCAAACCCCTCTCATGTGAGGGATTTGATGCCCAAAATCTTGAAAGAAAAGATGCTAAACATGCATCCTAAAACAAGAGGAGAAGTGTCGTTACCTTCAAACCCCTCTTCCTAGCCATGGAAACTTAGCCGGATGAAAACCTTCGCAACGGTCTTACCTCCACGGATCTGGACTCGGCTCGCGCTTTGTAGCACCGAAGCTTCTCCCACAGCCGAATCTCTTCTTCACCTCCTTCCTGGCTCTCCCTTCTCTCTAGATCTTAGAACGAGAGTACTTGATGAAGAATGAGGGTTCCCAAACCCTATTCCCGGACTTAACCCAGCAAGGGCAACCCTGGACCATCAGATCCCAAAAGAAGGAAATGAACGACCACGATCTGAACTGAAAATCAAAACACCTGGGCCGAACATGGCTTGCGACACGCCCGTGTCCAAGGCCATGTGCCTCAATCGACGTCGAAACCGTCGCACCCAGAAAAGGAAACGGGCACTAGACACGCCCGTGCCGAACATGACACACCCGTGTCACTCAGTACACGCCTGTGTTGCAGGGCATGTTCCTCCATCGACAAAGGATCAAAACCACCCGAGAAGGACACGGGTAATCGACACACCTGTGTCAAAATTGACAAGCTCATGTCAGGCCGAACACGCCCGTGTCAGGCCGAACACGCCTGTGCTCCAGGCCATGTTCAATCCCCTTACACGGCCCGGCTCACAACCCGAGCAGGACACGGCCTGGGACACGCCCGTGTCTCAGGCCGTGTTCGAAGTCTCGACGATCATCGACTGCCTCTTCGTCGACTTCGCGAAAAAATTCATCGGACACGCGCACGACATGGCCTTTGACACGCCCGTGTCCCAAGACGTGTTCCATGTCTCGACATTTCATCGAGCGAAAATCGTCGACTTCCCGGGCTCTCGACAAACCCGAGCACGATACGGCCATGGACACGCCCGTGTCCTAGGCCGTGTTACCCTTACTAAGACCCAAACTTGGCTCTCGATGTTGCTCGCCCCGCTTTCGAATTTTGGGGCGTTACAACTCTCTCCCCCTTAAAAGAATTTCGTCCCGAAATTACAAAAAGGAAAAAGGGGGGTACACAAAACTTAAATGATATCTGAACGGAAAAACTCTGGATACTCCTCCAGCATGGTTTGTTATTGCTCTAAAGAAAGCTCCTCACGACCGCAGTTGTCCCATCAGACTTTTACGAGTTTGACCTCTTTGTTCTGCAACTGCCGAATTTCTGAATCCTCGATAGCAATTGTACGGACTCGCATCCTCAAGTCTTCCTCTATCGGCACCGATGCCGATTCGATCACCACACTAGCCTCTACCAAGGCTTTCCTTATGACGGAGACACGGAAGATGTCGTGTAATCCACTCAGCTCTACAGACAACGCCAATCGGTACGCTGCTTCTCCCACCTGTTCAACAACCACGAAAGGTCCCAAAACTCTTGGACTCAACTTCTTGAGTCGGCGAATCTGTGAAACGCCTTTGAACGGCTTGATCTTTAAATAAACCCAATCGCCTACCGCGAACTCCAGCTTCGTGTGGCGAGCATTAAAATATTTTTCTTCCCGATCTTGAGCCACCTTCATGCGCTCTTGAATGGTCCGTACCAACTCACAAGCATCAGCTACCACTTCTTTTCCCAATAGTTTGGTGTCTCCTGCCTCTGTCCACGACATCGGTGTTCGACACCGCCTCCCATACAAAGCTTCGTATGGCGTCATCTTTATACTTGCTTGGTAGTTATTGTTATACGCGAACTCTACCATGAATAGGTGATCCTCCCACTTCTTACCGAAGTCAAGAATGCACATTCTTAGCATATCCTCCATAGTACGGTTTATTCTTTCGGTTTGCCCGTTAGTTTGAGGATGGAAAGTCGTACTAAACTTTAGCTTCGTGCCCAGACTCTTCTGAACTAACCTCCAGTCCTTGGACGTGAAACGTCCGTCACGATCGCTGACTATACTTTTAGGAATCCCATGTAGTCACACAATGTTGCGAACATACAACTCCACCAGCTTCTCCACGCTGTCCTCTTTCCGATTTGGGATGAAGTGAGCCACTTTGGTTAAGTGATCCACAATCACTCAAATCGCGTCGTTACCCTACTGCGATCTAGGTAACCCATGCACAAAATCCATGGAGATATCATCGAATTTCCACTCGGGGATTGGAAGAGGTTTCAGGAACCCGCCCAGCCTCTGACACTCGGCCTTCACCAAGGCACAAGTGTGGCATCAATTCACATACAAAGCTACGTCCCGCTTCAGTCCAGGCCACCAAAAGGATTTCTTCATATCCAAGTACATCTGTGTACTGCCCGGGTGAATGGAGTACTTTGTAAAGTGAGCCTCAAACATCAACTCCTCGCGGAGCTTGCCGAACTGCGGTACACAAATCCTTCCGTCCTTCCTCAAAATCCCATCAATTATCTCTCAGGCGCTGCTCTCGCCCTTTTGAGCTTCCACCACGTATGGTTGAAACTCCACATCCAAACGGGTCGCTTCCTGAATACGATCGGACAAGTCATTCTGCATTTCAATCCAATTCAACCGAGCCACGCTAGACTCGCCCCTTGTTACGCACTCCAAGCCGAGGGACTCCCAGTCTAGCACCAACCGCTCATCATGAGCTTCGATCGAATTCCCTTGCCCCGAGTATTTTCTACTCAAGGCATCTGCCATCACATTGGCTTTGCCTGACGTATACTGAATCACCACCTCGTAGTCTCCAAGGAACTCGACCCACCCGCACTGCCGCATATTCAAGTCCTTCTGATCTAGGAGATACTTCAGGATTTTGTGATCCGTGAAGATCTCCACCTTCGCACCATAAACATAGTGCCGCCAAAATTTCAACGTGAAAATTACCGCCGCCAACTCCAAGTCATGGACGGGGTAATTCCTCTCGTGAGGCTTCAGCTGCCTAGACCCAAAGGCTATTACACTGCCATGTTGCACCAAAACGCAACCCAAACCGCAACCCGATGCGTCACTGAAGATTTGAAATCCTTCGGTCCCTTTCGATAGACTTAGGATTGAAGACGTCATCAGTCTTTCTAAAAGTGAGGGTTAGGTCTACAATACTCTAGAGGGGGGGGGGGGGGTGAATAGAGTATATTTAAAATTTGTTAGGTCCCTATAAAGGTGTTGTTACAGCTTTTGCTGTAAACTGAAAAGGTGCAGCAATTAGGAAACTGGAAAACAGAAAATAGTAAACCTAATCACAGCCACACAGCAAGAACAAAAATAAAAAGGTAGGCAACCAGACGACACAAGAAATTTATAGTGGTTCCCCAAATCTGGGTAGTCCACTCTTCTACCACACTGGTAGGAATTCACTCAGGTTTTTGATCAGGTGCCTAACACCAATGGGTTTTGATCAGGTTCCCAAAAACCAACTCAAGTCTTTTGGTTAGGAGACTTGCAACCAGGAATCACTTTTGAAGGGAGATGATAACCCTTTATACAGGAGGGGGTGAGAGAGTGATTTTGTCTTCTCTTTCTCAATAAACTGAGAAGACTATGTGGATTCAAAGATGTTGTCAAAGCTCCCCCTGAGATTGAAAGGGGTTCAGGCTGGGATGCTTTGCACAGGGTGATAGGCCTTCAGAATTTGAGCCTTGACTAGAGGAATCTTCAGGAGCTTCTGACTGATATGTTGTTTGTTGTCCTTGAAGTTGTCCTGCAGAGATAAGGAAGAAGAAGACTCTTGATATTGTTTTATTGTTCTTCTTCTTCTTATAGCAGATCTGCTTCTTTCCTCTGGCTTCTACTTTGTGTCCAAATCCTGAGAGAGAGGGCCAAGTCAATGTATGATGCAGACTGTTTTTCTTTGTATTGTCTGACTGTGTGTTCTATTCTCTGCTTGTATCCAAAAGACATTTGAATTCTTTCTGACTGTAATGACTAATTGATTCCCGAGAATGGTAAGTGCTTTGGGAATCAATTGGCATTAACTCCTGATTAATTCCATAATTAACTTGTTCTCCAAATGGCTATCTTCGCGAGAGTGTATGAAATTAAATCTGATGGCTAATCTCCATTAATTAAGCCATAATTAATGTTGCCAGCTGTAACTAATGTGCTAGAATCCGCCAACTGTAGTCTTACATAAATCATCGACCAGAGCTCGTAGATCGTCGAGCTCAGTTTCTATTTCGTCGAGCTGAGAAACTATCAAGTACACCGATCGTCGACCTGAGTTCGACGTTCGTCGCACTCAGCTGGATTTCGTCGAGCTGAACTTCTGCTGATTTCGTCGACCTGCGTTCGACGTTCGTCGAACTGAGTTCGACTATCATCGAACTGATTTTCTGACTGCTTCAATTCTGGAATACTGGAATGTGTCGACACAAGTTGATGTCTACACAATTGCTGTTGGTGTCGACACAGTTGGTGTCGATAGATGATCTGTGTGTCGACAACTTCTTCTGGTGTCGACACAGCCTGGTTATCTAGTGTCGACACAATCTTGCTCAAGTGTCGACACAATATTTCCCAAGTATCGACACAGTCTGTCTGGTGTCGACACAGACTTTCTTCTGGTGTCGACACAATCTGGTTGAGTCTTTGACATGGTGTTGTAGGCTGATCCATGAGATGTTGACTCTTGGCCTAGACTATAGAAATAAACCTATGACCCTAGCTATACATTTTGGGTCAGTCTAAGCAAACCTAATAATGATCCTTACCCAAATCAGAACTAGGGTTCCAACAATCTCCCTCTATTTGGGTGAGGACACTATTTACATAAACAACAAATAAACCTGATAGTGATCCTTGCCCAAATCTTGACTAGGGTTCCAACAATCTCCGCTTATTTGGGTGAGGACACTATGTACATAAATACAAGTAAAATACAAGGCAATTAAATACAATTAAATCTGGATCATGTACTTCTGCTGTTGTTGTTGCTGCTGTTACAACTGTTGTTGATCCTTGCCCAAATCTGTATCATTATAATCTGTTGTTGCTACTGCTGCTATTGTTCTGTTGTTGCTGTTGGAATTGCTGTTACTGCTGGAATTTCTGCAGCTTCATTTACAAGCATCTCCCCCTGCCTGGTTGCAGTAAGCACTGGAGCCAGGCCCCTAAATGAAGATGGAGGCAGTAGAGAGGGCAGGGATTTGAGTAGATAGTGTTCCTGCTTGAATTGCCATGAAATCACTTTGCCTTGCCCAAATCTGATTAGGATCATAACTTAGAGAGTTAACAACCTCTCTCTTCAGCCACTGCATTGTCCTATATATTGGCTGGAAATGTATCTTTTGATTACTATTAGATACCACTATTCCTCTGTGGTAAGATAGGTCTTTACCTGCAAAGAGAGATTAGAAATTATGGACCCAGATTACCTTGGGTCTTGGTTCTCTTTGATAATAATCAGAAATAAAAGAGCATTTAGGTTGATCCTTGTATCCAAGTGGATGATATTTCCCAGGAGGGATTATCCACTCATTGAAAGGATTATTAAAAGGCTGACTTTGAGGATAAGATTTAAGAGAGCAAAAATTTCTGTTAATAGAATCTGGGGTCGACGATTTCTGGTTGGATCGTCGAACTGAGTTCGACGATGTTGGATGAGATCTTCGATCTCTGTTCACATAATGATAATAATTGTTTTTTGTGGTCCATTTTCGTCGATCTCTGTTCGACGAATTATATTCATTTCGTCGAGCACATATTCCTGAATAGTTCAAGTCAAAATCTTTGTTCAGAGTTCGTCGATCTGAGTTCGACGAATAGTATTGATTTCGTCGATCTCCGGTCGACGAATTATTTTGAACTAAGATTTTCTGAAGATTTTTACCTAATAATCTGAAGTCGGTTTTAAATTTTTCTGAAGAAAAATCAAGGTTATAGATTACTTGATCTACTGATTCTTCATCAGAATCTGATTCTCCATCATATTCAGATTCACTATCATAGCTGCTGCAAGATGCATTGATTGCCATCAGACAAAATTCTTTTGCCTTAGCCTCCTCTTCTTCTTCACTGGAGCTGGAAGATGTGGATTCATCTTCTGTGTCACTCCATATTTCAGCCACAAATCCTTTGTCCTTCTTTTTGTGCTTGCTGGAAGAGGGCTTGCAGTAATGCTTGCTTCTTCATTCCTTCTCTCTAGTAGAGGTTTGGTCATATCTTGGTTTGCTGTCATTTCTGGATGACTCCCTTCTGAAGTCCTTCTTTGCCATATTATAAAATCTTTTAGCAAACATGCTCATCAGTTCTTCATTTATTGATGCAGCCACTGTCTTCTCAGCAGCCTTGAAAGCAATGTTGTGTTCTCTTCTTGCTGGAGGAGGAGTTCTTTACTCTACTGCTTCTCTGTTCTTGATTAACTGCTCATAAGATTTGAGCTTTCCCAGAAGAGATTCAGTTGAAATCTCATTCAAGTTTCTAGCCTCTTTGATTGTCCAAATCCTAGTATCCCATGAGCTTAGGAAGCACATTAGGATTTTGTCATTTACTTCTGTTAATGTGATTTCTTTATCCAAGGTTCTTAGCTCACTGATGATGGAGCTAAGCCTATTGTACATCACTTCAACTATTTTTTCTTCATCCTTTCTGAAGTTTTCATATAGTGTGATAAGATTTGATCTTGTATCTTTCCTCTCATCTGTTGAGCCAGCAACCATGTGGTTTAGTGAATCCCAGATTGCTTTTGCAGAGGTGCACTAAGCCACCTTCTGAAAGATGTCATCTGACATGCTCTGAGCCAATATGTTCATAGTTTTGGCATCAGCAAGCTTTAGCTTTTTCTGGGCTTCTGAGGCTGCAGATAATGTAATGGGACCTGACAAAATAGAATTGTATATATCTTCATCAATAGAGTTCATATACAATCTAATTCTTGCCTTCCAGATGGCAAATCTATTTAGGTTGCACACTGGAGGTCTGGTGCTTGCATAATCCATGTTCTTTGCTAATGCTGTGTATAAGATCTAAAGCGAAATAAATAAAATAAAAGTGTAGATCTAACAAAGGATTTTTGGTTCAAGGGTTAGCTTGTACAACCAAAGGGACCTGCTTTGATACCAATTGAAAGTGAGGATTAGGTCTACAATACTCTAGAGGGGGGGGGTGAATAGAGTATATTTAAAATTTGTTAGGTCCCTATAAAGGTGCTGTTACAGCTTTTGCTGTAAACTGAAAAGATGCAGTAATTAGAAAACTGGAAAACAGAAAACAGTAAAACTAATCACAGCCACACAACAAGAACAAAAAGAAAAAGATAGGCAACCAGACGACACAAGAAATTTATAGTGGTTCCCCAAATCTGGGTAGTCCACTCTTCCACCACCCTGGTAGGAATCCACTCAGGTTTTTGATCAGGTGACTGACACCAATGGGTTTTGATCAGGTCCCCAAAAACCAACTCAAGTCTTTTGGTTAGGAGACTTACAACCAGGAATCACTTTTGAAGGGAGATGACAACCCTTTATATAGGAGGGGGGTGAGAGTGTGATTTTGTCTTCTCTTTCTCAATAAACTGAGAAGACTATGTGGATTCAAAGATGTTGTCAAAGCTCCCCCTGAGATTGAAAGGGGTTCAGGCTGGGAAGCTTTACACAGGGTGATAGGCCTTCAGACTTTGAGCCTTGACCAAAGGAATCTTCAGGAGCTTCTGACTGATATATTGTTTGTTGTCCTTGAAGTTGTCCTGCAGAGATAAGGAAGAAGAAGACTCTTGATATTGTTTGATTGTTCTTCTTTTTCTTATATTTGATCTGCTTCTTTACTCTGGCTTCTACTTTGTGTCCAAATCCTGAGAGAGAGGGCCAAGTCAATGTATAATGCAGACTGTTTTTCTTTTTATTGTCTGACTGAGTGTTCTATTCTCTGCTTGTATCCAAAAGACATTTGAATTCCTTCTGACTGTAATGACTAATTTATTCCCGAGAATGGTAAGTGCTTTGGGAATCAATTAGCATTAACTCCTGATTAATTCCATAATTAACTTGTTCTCCAAACAGCTATCTTCGCGAGAGTGTATGTCATTAAATCTGATGGCTAATCTCCATTAATTAAGCCATAATTAATGCTACCAGCTGTAACTAATGTGCTGGAATCTGCCAACTGTAATCTTCTAGAAATCGTCGACCAAAGCTCGTAGATCATCGAGCTCAGTTTCTATTGCGTCGAGCTGAGAAACTGTCGATTACACTGATCATCGACCTGAGTTCGACGTTCGTCGAACTCAGCTGGATTTCGTCGAGCTGAGCTTCTGCTGATTTCGTCGACCTACGTTCGACGTTCGTCGAACTGTGTTCGACTATCGTCGAGCTGATTTTCTGACTACTTCAATTCTGGAATACTGGAATGTGTCGACATAAGTTGATGTCTACACAATTGCTGTTTGTGTCGACACAGTTGGTGTCGACAGATGATCTGTGTGTCGACAACTTCTTCTGGTGTCGACACAGCCTGACTATCTGGTGTCGACACAATCTTGCTCAAGTGTCAACACAACATTTCCCAAGTGTTGACACAATCTGTCTGGTGTCGACATAGACTTTCTTCTGGTGTCGACACAATCTGGCTGAGTCTTTGACAGGATGTTGTAGGCTGATCTATGAGATGTTGACTCTTGGCCTAGACTATAGAAATAAACCTATGACCCTGGCTATACATTTTGGGTCATTCTAAGCAAACCTAATAGTGATCCTTACCCAAATCAGAACTAGGGTTCCAACACTTTCCTTCAGTGTCTCAAATGCCCGACTACACTCCTGAATCCACACAAACTTCTGATCCTTACGAGTTAGTGATGTGAGGGGTAGAGCTATCCGCGAAAAGTTTTCCGCGAATCTTCTATAGTACCCGGCTAGTCCAAGAAAACTTCGAACTTCCGCCACGATTCTCAAAATCGGCCAGTATCTGATGGCTTCCACTTTTGTTGGATCTACCGCCACCCCATCCCCACTAATCACATGGCCCAAAAATGCTACCTTCTCGAGCCAGAACTCGCACTTTGAGAACTTTTCATAAAGTTGGTTCTCCCTCAACACTTGCAAGACTACTCTCAAGTGAGTCTCATGCTCCGCCTCCGATTTGGAGTACACAGAATGTCATCGATAAAAACAACTACAAAAGATTCCAAGTATTTCCGAAATACCCGATTCATCAAATCCATGAATACGGATGGTGCATTCGTCAGCCCGAACGACATCACCGAGAACTCAAAATGACCATACCTCGTACCAAATGCTGTCTTGGGTATGTCCTCGTCTCGAATTCACAACTGGTAGTATCCTGACTTCAAGTCTAACTTTGAATACACCACCGACCCCACCAACTGGTCGAACAGGGCGTCTATCCGAGGAATCAAATACTTATTCTTGACAGTAAGTTTATTCAACTCTCAGTAGTCTATGCACAACCGCATAATACCGTCTTTCTTCTTCACGAACAACACCGACGCGCTCCACGGTGAAGAACTGGGTCTGATATACCCCTGCTCCAACAGTTCCTGAAACTATACCTTGAGTTCGGCCAACTCCTTTGGTGCCATCCTAAACGGAGGTCGTGACACCGGCCTAGCCTCTGGCACTAACTTGTTAGAAACCAGGCCGGGGGTCCCACACATTTTGGGTAAAGGCCCGGTCCTGGCCGACTGCAGTCGAATGGCAAGGCATCCCTAACCAAATCTTTCGGGGTCACACATTTTGGGTAAAGGCCGGGTAGGTTGTTGAGGCCCGGGGATTGATCCCGGGACCTCCTTTATAAGAGGCGCCTTAGCCAACCTCTCATACCCAACTGCACTGACCATGTGAAAACCACCCATCACCGCACATCTTCCCAAAACCCCGAGGTGATAGTAAGGGTGGACGGGGGTACATTAACACCAAGGACCACCCACTGCAGGCAATATGGGACTAATCCAACCACGGGATGGCGGGGATATTCTGCTACACGGGGGCCCACCGGGGTCAACACCCAGACCTGGAACGCGATGGGGAAGCCCAAATATGCGGTCCCACATACACCCAATCCCGCTGGACCTTAGTTCTCAACACACCCCCGCAGCAGGATGGCTTTGATACCATGTGGAACCACCCGTCACCACACATCTTCCCAAAACCTCAAGGTGATGGTAAGGGGGGACGGGGGTACATGAACACAAAGGATCGCCTGCTGCATGCGATGTGGGACTAACCCCAACCACAGGACCGCGGGGATATTCCGCCACACAAGGGGGCCCATCGGGGTCAACACCCAGACCTGGAACGCGATGGGGAAAGCCCAAACATGTGGTCCCACACACACGTGTCCTACTGGTTAATATAATCTCAACACACCCCCGCAGTAGGACAACCTCGCTTTGATACCATGTGGAAACCACCCGTCACCGCACATCTTCCCAAAACCCCGAGGTGATAGTAAGGGGGACGGGGGTACATAAACACCAAGGACCACCCACTGCAGGCAATGTGGGACTAATCCAACCACGGGATGGCGGGGATATTACGCCACATGAGGGGCCCACCAGGGTCAACACCCAGACCTGGAACGCGATGGGGAAGCCCAAATATGCGGTCCCACATACACCCAATCCCGCTGGACCTTAGTTCTCAACATAACTCAATCGAGAAGTCAATCTCCTATCGAGGAGGCGATCCAAGAAGTTCATCCGGAAACACATCCTTGAACTCTGCCACTGCGGGCACTTCCCCAAGTGATAACTTAGAGAGGCGAACCTCCAATAATGCCACAAGAGCTACTACACCCTGGTTAACTGCCCACATCAACTACATGGCCGAAAATAGGGAACAGGCCACTCCATTAAGGCCCTCAAACTTTACTTCTGCCTGCCCTTCGCTTCTTAGGGTCACCACCTTGGACAGGCAATCAGTAGTGGCACGCTGCTCCGCTAGCCAGTCCATTCCCAAAATCACATCAAACTCGACCAACGGCAGGACCGCTGCTATCAACATGAAGTCAACTCCGCTTAGCTCCCAACAAATGCGCCCTTCAGCTCCGCGTCCGCCGAAAATGATTCAACTCCAATTCTCCAGATGAAGCTTTCTGCATGAAAGGAGAGCGACGCACCCGTATCAAACAATACCCTAGCAGGGTATCCGGAAACTAACACAAAGCCTACAACATAGACATCAAATATAACGGTCTAAAAGTATGGAGCACAAGGTTAAACTTAAACTTCCTCATACCTGTCACCACATCGGGCAGGCAGATCACTTCCTGTTGTCCAAGGTTGTAAGCCCTTGGTTGCACAGGTTGGAACCGAGAAGCGCTCGACTCCGCCATCTTCCCTTTTTCTACGGCACTGGGGCCAGAGCGCAGAGTCTGCTCCTGCCTTGCCTCCTGCTCTGCACCTCCTTGGTTACAAAAACAAGCAATGTGCCCCACCTTACCACAGTTGAAGCACGTCGGTGGGTCCTTAGAGTGGGACCCTTCGGACGTCCACTTGCTTTTATCACCGGACTTGTATATGTGAGGCTTCTTCCTCCATCTATTCCCTTCAGACTTTCCTTGTCATTGAGAAGGCTTCCCTTCTCCTTGCTTGGGCGCAAAACCCTAACGACGTTGGCTTCGCTCTAGATCACTCTCCAACGTCCTGGCAGCCTCAACTAGCTCATTGAAACTAGCTCTCTTCATGGCAATGATGGGTTGTCTTAGATTCTCCCTCAGCCCCTGGTAGAAGAGGTTATCCCTCTCCTCATCGTCCGTCATGGTCGTCCCCATGTAATGACCCAAATGAGTGAAATCCTGCACATACTCGTCCACCGTCTTATCTCGCTGCATCAAGTGCAGAAATTGCCTCTGAAGGGCCAACCTTGTTGAAACAGGGATGTACTTCTTTAGGAAAGTATCCCCAAATTCTTCCATGGAAGGGGTGCTTCCAAGAAATTGGCGGCCGCTATGGCTCACCCACCACAACTTTGCGTCTCCCTCCATCATGAAAGCTACAAACTCAGATCTCTTCTCCTCTGGCGTCTCTGCCGCCCTCAGAAGTTCTTGAATCCATGCCCACCAATCCTCTGCATCAGTCGGAGTACCGACTCCCTTGAACGTCGGGGGATGGAAGCTCAGAAAATACTTCATCTGCCGGTCTCCATACCCGACAACCACCCTTTCTGCCAAAGGCTCTGCTCGTCTGGCTTCTCCACCCGGCACGGCCGTCGCCATATCTGGTGTAGCAGGGGTTGCTACCAGAGCTGTCGCTGTAGCTTGGGCTGCCACCATTGCTTCTACAAGCATGCGACAGAAGTCGGCAGGGTATTGACCCATGCCCAAAGGACCTTGAGCAGTGGCGCTGCTCGCCGAAAGCTCTTCTCTTGGTCTCGACGTACCCGCCTCGTTGCTTGCACTCTTAAGAAAAGTAAGAGAACAAGGAATCAGTCTCTAATCGCAAGACTTAAACATAAGGACACTCACGGTCCCGCATTACAATTATATGGATAACTTCTATACGCACTGACATTGAATCTAACCTGGCTCTAATACCAAATTGTAACACCTCTCCTGTAATGACCGTATAATATGGGTCCGGTCGGGGCCTCACAACATACAGACGCCGCAGCTTTAGTATTATAAGATGATATAACTACCCAATCTCAAAACTCATAATCAAACCACGACGGAAACATCAACCAAGACTAGAAGTTATCCATATACACGAGAATATCGAAACGACCTTATGGCCTTACAACAAAAGAGAGTCCAAAACTCTATCAATACATAACACATCAAAGTGCAAAGGCACTCCTAAGCTACCTCGGCATGCAAGCCGGAAGTCAAAAGCATCAAACATACAATATCACAAAAGTAGAGCTAATGCAAAGCTGGTAACACTTCATGAGGCTTAGGCCTTTTTGGCCGGCGAGCTAGCTCCTACTTGCGATCCTTGCCCTATAAAAATTTGGTTATAACGTAGGTCAGCAAAGGCTGACCTCAAACTGTGTAACAAACACATCTCCTACTGGTCGTCCCTAACGGACCCCGGGGTACCCCTCGAACCTGCAAGTCAGCACTTCGTATACAATATACATAAACAAGTAAAGCACTAAAGAACAGGCTTGGATGTCTCAAATAACATGCACGTTCTCTACTGTTGAGCATATAAAGAAAAGGGGCCTACTATGCAGCATGCATGCAAAACCCGGCCTTCACCCAAGACACCCTATAGCGTATGCAACTAGCACATCATCACATCATCTAGGTACTCACCATTTCTCCATTGGCATTAAGCCGCAAACAAAGGGGTACTGCAATTCCCCCAACGACACACATGCCGCCACATGGAATTCTTGCCAAGGCCCCACCCGCTCATGGTCTTAGACCCGGGCTTGCCTGCAAGCTCTGACTTCTCATGTCATGATTCCTTCTAACACACTGACCGATTCTAAGAATCCTTGTTGGACCCCACCAGCTCATGGCCTCATTGTCCGGTCTTTCCCCATGCTTGGCATTCTCGTCAGTCTCACAGAAGGGGACTAGTCTCGCCGGGACACTCTCTATACATGACTTGCACATCACAGGATAGTCAGTCAACCATGGAGAGAAAGCCACGCCTTAGCACATCACAATCCAAAATCATTCCCACCCCAATCCCTCATTTGTACTACAATGTCCCCGCGCACCAAGGAAACCATATACCGCCAATGCGAAGCTAACCTTGTCCACCAAGGAAACCATCTACCGCCATTGCGGAGCTAACCTTGTCCGGTTCCGGCTACACATACTCACTCGGGAAAAGGGAGAAAACACAAACATCACAAACGGCATCTTGCCGCAACGGATTTTTACAAAATCCTTAAAGCTTGTATGCAACATCACCGAATCGGACTAACGGTCGCGACCACGGCTTCACCCACAATGCCTAATCCACTAACGGAGCAGATCTCTAATGAAAAAACATGTCGGGGACGGACTCAATCGACCCGGAGGTTCCTCTTGAACCATGGCGACCCAAACCCCTCTCATGTGAGGGATTTGATGCCCAAAATCTTGAAAGAAAAGATGCTAAACACGCATCCTAAAACAAGAGGAGAAGTGTCGTTACCTTCTGACCCCTCTTCATATCCATTGAAACTTAGCCGGATGAAAACCTTCGCAACGGTCTTGCCTCCACGAATTTGGACTCGGCTCGCGATTTGGAGCACCGAAGCTTCTCCGACAGCCGGATCTTTCCTTCACCCCCTTCCTTGCTCTCCCTTCTCTCTAGATCTTAGAAAGAGAGTACTTGATGAAGAATGAGGGTTCCCAAACCCTATTCCCGGACCTAACCCAGCAAGGCAACCCTGGACCATCAGATCTCAAAAGAAGGAAACAAACGACCACGATCCGAACTGAAAATCAAAACACCTGGGCCGAACACGGCTTGCGACACGCCCGTGTCCAAGGTCGTGTGCCTCAATTGATGCCGAAACCGTCACACCCAAAAAAGGACACGGGCACTGGACACGCCCGTGTCGAACATGAGATGCCTGTATCACTCAGTACACGTCAGTCTTACTGGGCGTGTTCCTCCATCGACACAGGATCAAAACCACCCGAGAAGGACACGGGTAATCGACACGCATGTGTCGAAATTGACACGCTCGTGTCAGGCCGAACACGCCTGGGCTCCAGGCCGTGTTCAATACCCTTACACGGCCCGACTCACAACCCGAGCAGGACACGGCCTAGGACACGCCCGTGTCTCAGGTTGTGTTCGAAGTCTCGACGATCGTCGACTGCCTCTTCGTCGACTTCGCGGAAAAATTCGTCGAACACACACACGGCACGACCTTGGACACTCCCGTGTCCCAAGGAGTGTTCCCTGTCTCGACACTTTGTTGAGCGAAAATCATCGACTTCCCGGGCTCTCAACGAACCCGAGCACGACACGGCCATGGACACGCCCGTGTCCTAGGCCGTGTGACCCTTACCAAGACCCAAACTTGGCTCTCGACACTGCTCGCCCCTCTTTCGAATTTTGGGGCGTTACAGTTTCCTTCTCCACCGTCTCCCTCATCTCCTCCTCTCTCTTCACCTCAGCTATCTCCGCCGCTGTCACCCTCTACTCCTGGGCCAGCTTGGATGCTCCGGATACTAAGGAACCTACTGACCTGGACCTTCTCATTGCTCTTCACAAATGGGTTCAGGAGTGTACCAAGCACCTGCTTGCTGTTGTTGTTTCTTATGATCATTTAACCCCTGCTCATAGGAGGTTTGCGCTGGCTATCTCTGCGACTTCCACTCCCCGTTCCTATCAGGAGGCCCTCGCCGTTCCGCATTGGAAGGCTGCCATGGATGAAGAAATTGCTACTCTCACTGAACGGGGCACCTGGACCCTGGTTCCTCCTCCCTTCGGCACAAATGTTGTTGGTTGCCGCTGGGTCTCTGTGGTGAAGTTCTGCCCAGATGGTAGTGTGGATCGTTACAAGGCTCGGCTTGTTGCCAAGTGCTTTACCCAGACTTGTGGGGTTGACTACTTTGACACTTTCTCGCCAGTTGCTCGTCTCAGCATTATCTGGGTCCTCCTCTCGGTGGCTGTCAACAGGAATTGGCCCATTTCACAACGGGATGTCATGAATGTTTTTCTATATGGGGATCTTCAGGAGTATGTATACATGGAGCAACCTCTAGGGTATGTTACTCAGGGGGAGACATAGGTTTGCCGGCTTAGGAAGGCTATCTATGGACTAAAGCAAAGTCCACGGGCTTGGTTTGACAAGTTTAGCGGGATTGTGGAGGCCGTGGATTTTACGAGAAGTTCTGCCGATCACTCCTTATTTACTCGTAAAACCTCTCTAGGTCTAGTGGTGCTTGCGGTATATGTGGATGATATTCTTCTCACTGGAGATGACCAAGCTGGGATAACCTTGACAAAGAAGTATCTTCGGCAACACCTAGTTACAAAGGATATGAGCTCTCCAAAATATTTTCTGGGGATAGAAATTTCTCGGAAGCCCAATTCTCTTGTCCTCTCCCAACGAAAGTATGCTCTTGATTTGTTAAAAGAAGTAGGACTGACTGGGGCTAAACCTGCCTGATACCCCATGGCGACTGGAGAAGATAAAACCTGGACGGATGACTCTCCTCTTCTTTCAGATGTTACGAGGTACAAAGATCTGTTTGGTAAACTTATATATCTCACGGTGACCAGACCCGATATTGCCTATACTGTAGGCAAGGTCAGCCAATTCATGCAAACTCCTAAGGAGTGCCATCTACAGTCTGCCCTGAGGATATTAGAGTATGTTAATTCAGCACATGGGAAAGGACTCCTCTTTCAAAAGAATGGACATTTGAAGGCTGAAGCGCACTCCGATTCGAGCTATACTGATGACAAAGGAGACCGTAAGTCAACATCTGGCTTTTGCACCTTTGTGGGGGGAAACCTTGTGAGCTGGAAAAGCAAGAAATAGTCTGTCGTCTCCAAGTCCAGTGCAGAAGCAGAATATTGAAGTATGGAATCAACGACGTGTGAGTTGAAGTGGTTACGAGCTCTCATGCTTGACCTAGTAGAGGTCTACAACCATCCTCTACCTATGTTTTGTGACAACAAGGTCGCTATATACATCTCCAAAAATCTGGTCTTCCATGAGAGAACAAAGCCCATTGAAGTTGACTGCCACATCATTCGGGAAGAGATTCTGAAGGAACAAATTTGTACTCCGTTCGTCACCTCAGATAAAGAGTTGGCTGATATTTTCACCAAGCAAATATCCGCCTCTTTTCATCACATTTGCGACAAGCTGGGCATGATCGACATATATACTCCAGCTTGAGGGTGAGTGTTGTAGAATAGAGATCGGGCGGTCTGGCGGCTTGGAGACCGGGCGACCTGGCGGTCTGTCTTTAGCGAGTTTGCAGATTATAATCCGAGCGGTCTGTCGGATTCTCTCCAGCAGTTTGGTTGCAGGACTGTTGCTGTTGGTGCCCTAACGGTCTACCGGTCTTTCCTTGGCGACTTGGAGACCGGGGGTCCTGGCGGTCTCCCTGGCGGCTTGTCATCTCCCTCTGGTGGTTGTCGGGCAGTTAGCCTATTCGTCTAACCGCGCGGCTTGATCAGCTCATATTTATGTTTAATCACTTATACATGTAATTATTTAGTCTCACATTGTTTTATTGTAATCTCTCTCATCTCCTCCATTCTATAAAAGGGAGGCTATAATATGTAATACACACCTTTTTTGGATAATAAAGATTTCTATTATTCCAATTTCCGGCTTCTCTTTTTCTGTTCACACATTACGCCTCTGGTGGCTACCCCGCCTCGTGTTGCTGACGCCGCCCTTGCTGCTGAGTTGACCACCCCTTATTCTATGCTCTTTGAGGTTGAACGTACCTCCGGAGCTACAACTACCCAACCTGGTATAGTAACTACTTGCAAAAAATGGTTCTCATGATCTTTCCTCCTCATTCTTTTTCCTGACAAACTTCAGTACCTTTGTAGATAGTGCATCGTTGGTGGACCCTGCCTGTCCGAGCAGTGACCTAACGAGTCAAGGCCCTCCTTCTAGCACCTCGATCCATTATACCATGCGACTTTACCTTGGATCTAGTCGGTTGACCCACGACATGTACACTTGCCATACAGTCAAGAATATTCCAACTCCCACGCCTCCTCGCTTCGACGCTCTACCATCCTACAGGGCTGTTGAAAATGCATCACCTCCCCCACCGCCCCGATCTGGCATGAACGGGAGAGGTCAGCCCTCCAGACAGCCTACCTCTGCTGATCGTAGCATCTGGAATCTCGGGAGAAGGGTCTGGTTGAAACACACATTACTGCTTTCTCGCTACCTCGTGGCTCTCGTAGCTCTATGGGATAGTGTAGTGGCCGCTTTGTCGAGCACTGGGACATGTATCATCGAAGTCCATCTCCTCTATGGGAGCAGGTCTCTCCCCGTCGGACACCTCCTTGTCGGTAACGCCTTTCCCCTCGACGCGAGTCTCCTGGTAGCGAGTGATCTCCACCTCGTAGAGAGTTTCAGACACCAATTTTCCGCATTGGTAATTGATCATCGCCTTCTTCTACATTGACTTTTGTCACCATCTGTGCTTACAATGGACTGCACCTTTCGCATGCCATCCACCTTCTCCAAGGGGAGCATTGATTTACGTCATTGTACTCCCTCTATAAGACCCCTTTTTGCTACGCTACCGGGTCTTACACCCAGAACCGCCGTTTTGCGGTGACACCGACACTCGGGAGGGTCGCCACTATAAAACGCCGATTCTGTCGGCATTGACGATCATCGAAGAAGGTAGAAGTACAAATGAATTTAAGTTCACAAAATCACCATAATATGAAAGTGAGTGATAAAGAGAGTGTACTCTAGAGGGGGGGGGGGGGTGAATAGAGTATATAAAAAAATTTGTTTATATTTATTGCGAAATTAAAATATTGATACTTATATGAAAGAGGTAAATGCACAAGAAACTATCACAGCACAATACAAAAAGAAAACACAAGGCAACCAGACGACACAAGAAATTTTATAGTGGTTCCCCAAATCTGGGTACATCCGCTCTTCTACCACCCTGGTAGGAATCCACTTAAGTTTTTGATCAGGTGCGCTATTACCACAAGATCTGCTTTAGGTAGATCTAGAAACCCTTCAGGCTTTTGATCAGGTGGCTAAAAACCAATAGGTTTTTGATCAGGTGCCCTATCACCAAGGAGTTTACTTTTGAAGGGAGTAATAATCCTGTACAAGAGAGGTTAAAGAAAAGTAGATGACAGTCTTCTCTTTCTCAAACACAATGAGAAGACTATGTGGATTTTTGAGGATGTCAAAGCTCCCCCTGAGATATAGAATAGATTCAGGAAGATGGAAGCTTTGTCCAGGGTGTAGGTAGATCTAGAAGTTATCCATATACACGAGAATATCGAAACGACCTTATGGCCTTACAACAAAAGAGAGTCCAAAACTCTATCAATACATAACACATCAAAGTGCAAAGGCACTCCTAAGATACCTCGGCATGCAAGCCGGAAGTCAAAAGCATCAAACATACAATATCACAAAAGTAGAGCTAATGCAAAGCTGGTAACACTTCATGAGGCTTAGGCCTTTTTGGCCGGCGAGCTAGCTCCTACTTGCGATCCTTGCCCTATAAAAATTTGGTTATAACGTGGGTCAGCAAAGGCTGACCTCAAACTGTGTAACAAACACATCTCCTCCTGGCCGTCCCTAATGGACCCCGGGGTACCCCTCGAACCTGCAAGTCAGCACTTCGTATACAATATACATAAACAAGTAAAGCACTAAAGAACAGGCTTGGATGTCTCAAATAACATGCACGTTCTCTACTGTTGAGCATATAAAGAAAAGGGGCCTACTATGCAGCATGCATGCAAAACCCGGCCTTCACCCAAGACACCCTATAGCGTATGCAACTAGCACATCATCACATCATCTAGGTACTCACCATTTCTCCATTGGCATTAAGCCGCAAACAAAGGGGTACTGCAATTCCCCCAACGGCACACATGCCGCCACATGGAATTCTTGCCAAGGCCCCACCCGCTCATGGTCTTAGACCCGGGCTTGCCTGCAAGCTCTGACTTCTCATGTCATGATTCCTTCTAACACACTGACCGATTCTAAGAATCCTTGTTGGACCCCACCAGCTCATGGCCTCATTGTCCGGGCTTTCCCCATGCTTGGCATTCTCGTCAGTCTCACAGAAGGGGACTAGTCTCGCCGGGACTCTCTCTATACATGACTTGCACGTCACAGGATAGTCAGCCGACCATGGAGAGAAAGCCACGCCTTAGCACATCACAATCCAAAATCATTCCCACCCCAATCCCTCATTTGTACTACAACGTCCCCGCGCACCAAGGAAACCATATACCGCCAATGCGAAGCTAACCTTGTCCACCAAGGAAACCATCTACTGCCATTGCGGAGCTAACCTTGTCCGGTTCCGGCTACACATACTCACTCGGGAAAAGGGAGAAAACACAAACATCACAAACGACATCTTGCCGCAACGGATTTTTACAAAATCCTTAAAGCTCGTATGCAACATCACCGAATCGGACTAACGGTCGCGACCACGGCTTCACCCACAATGCCTAATCCACTAACGGAGCGGATCTCTAATGAAAAAACATGTCGGAGACGGACTCAATCGACCCGGAGTTTCCTCTTGAACCATGGCGACCCAAACCCCTCTCATGTGAGGGATTTGATGCCCAAAATCTTGAAAGAAAAGATGCTAAACACGCATCCTAAAACAAGAGGAGAAGTGTCGTTACCTTCTGACCCCTCTTCCTATCCATTGAAACTTAGCCGGATGAAAACCTTCGCAACGGTCTTGCCTCCACGGATTTGGACTCGGCTCGCGATTTGGAGCACCGAAGCTTCTCCGACAGCCGGATCTTTCCTTCACCCCCTTCCTTGCTCTCCCTTCTCTCTAGATCTTAGAAAGAGAGTACTTGATGAAGAATGAGGGTACCCAAACCCTATTCCCGGACCTAACCCAGCAAGGCAACCCTGGACCATCAGATCTCAAAAGAAGGAAACAAACGACCACGATCCGAACTAAAAATCAAAACACCTGGGCCGAACACGGCTTGCGACACGCCCGTGTCCAAGGTCGTGTGCCTCAATCGACGCCGAAACCGTCACACCCAAAAAAGGACACGGGCACTGGACACGCCCGTGTCGAACATGAGATGCCTGTATCACTCAGTACACGTCAGTCTTACTGGGCGTGTTCCTCCATCGACACAGGATCAAAACCACCCGAGAAGGACACGGGTAATCGACACGCATGTGTCGAAATTGACACGCTCGTGTCAGGCCGAACACGCCTGGGCTCCAGGCCGTGTTCAATACCCTTACACGGCCCGACTCACAACCCGAGCAGGACACGACCTAGGACACGCCCGTGTCTCAGGTCGTGTTCGAAGTCTCGACGATCGTCGACTGCCTCTTCGTCGACTTCGCGGAAAAATTCGTCGAACACACACACGGCACGACCTTGGACACTCCCGTGTCCCAAGGAGTGTTCCCTGTCTCGACACTTTGTTGAGCGAAAATCATCGACTTCCCGGGCTCTCAACGAACCCGAGCACGACACGACCATGGACACGCCCGTGTTCTAGGCCGTGTGACCCTTACCAAGACCCAAACTTGGCTCTAGACACTGCTCGCCCCTCTTTCGAATTTTGGGGCGTTACAGTTTCCTTCTCCACCGTCTCCCTCATCTCCTCCTCTCTCTTCACCTCAGCTATCTCTGCCGCTGTCACCCTCTACTCCTGGGCCAGCTTGGATGCTCCGGATACTAAGGAACATACTGACCTGGACCTTCTCATTGCTCTTCGCAAATGGGTTCAGGAGTGTACCAAGCACCCGCTTGCTGTTGTTGTTTCTTATGATCATTTAACCCCTGCTCATAGGAGGTTTGCGCTGGCTATCTCTGCGACTTCCACTCCCCGTTCCTATCAGGAGGCCCTCACCGTTCCGCATTGGAAGGCTGTCATGGATGAAGAAATTGCTACTCTCACTGAACGGGGCACCTGGACCCTGGTTCCTCCTCCCTTCTACACAAATGTTGTTGGTTGTCGCTGGGTATTTGTGGTGAAGTTCTGCCCAGATGGTAGTGTGGATCGTTACAAGGCTCAGCTTGTTGCCAAGGGCTTTACCCAGACTTATGGGGTTGACTACTTTGACACTTTCTCGCCAGTTGCTCGTCTCAGCATTATCTGGGTCCTCCTCTCGGTGGCTGTCAACAGGAATTGGCCCATTTCACAACTGGATGTCATGAATGTTTTTCTATATGGGGATCTTCAGGAGTATGTATACATGGAGCAACCTCTAGGGTATGTTACTCAGGGGGAGACATAGGTTTGCCGGCTTAGGAAGGCTATCTATGGACTAAAGCAAAGTCCACGGGCTTGGTTTGACAAGTTTAGCTGGATTGTGGAGGCCGTGGATTTTACGAGAAGTTCTGCCGATCACTCCTTATTTACTCGTAAAACCTCTCTAGGTCTAATGGTGCTTGCGGTATATGTGGATGATATTCTTCTCACTGGAGATGACCAAGCTGGGATAACCTTGACAAAGAAGTATCTTCGGCAACACCTAGTTACAAAGGATATGAGCTCTCCAAAATATTTTTTTGGGATAGAAATTTCTCGGAAGCCCAATTCTCTTGTCCTCTCCCAACGGAAGTATGCTCTTGATTTGTTAAAAGAGGTAGGACTGACTGGGGCTAAACCTGCCTGATACCCCATGACGACTGGAGAAGATAAAACCTGGACGGATGACTCTCCTCTTCTTTCAAATGTTACGAGGTACAAAGATCTGGTTGGTAAACTTATATATCTCACGGTGACCAGACCCGATATTGCCTATACTGTAGGCAAGGTCAGCCAATTCATGCAAACTCCTAAGGAGTGCCATCTACAGTCTGCCCTGAGGATATTAGAGTATGTTAATTCAGCACATGGGAAAGGACTCCTCTTTCAAAAGAATGGACATTTGAAGGCTGAAGCGCACTCCGATTCGAGCTATACTGATGACAAAGGAGACTGTAAGTCAACATCTGGCTTTTGCACCTTTGTGGGGGGAAACCTTTTGAGCTGGAAAAGCAAGAAATAGTCTGTCGTCTCCAAGTCCAGTGCAGAAGCAGAATATTGAAGTATGGAATCAACGACGTGTGAGTTGAAGTGGTTACGGGCTCTCATGCTTGACCTAGTAGAGGTCTACAACCATCCTCTACCTATGTTTTGTGACAACAAGGTCGCTATATACATCTCCAAAAATCCGGTCTTCCATGAGAGAACAAAGCCCATTGAAGTTGACTGCCACATCATTCGGGAAGAGATTCTGAAGGAACAAATTTGTACTCCGTTCGTCACCTCATATAAAGAGTTGGCTGATATTTTCACCAAGCAAATATCCGCCTCTTTTCATCACATTTGCGACAAGCTGGGCATGATCGACATATATGCTCCAGCTTGAGGGTGAGTGTTGTAGAATAGAGATCGGGCGGTCTGGCGGCTTGGAGACCGGGCGACCTGGCGGTCTGTCTTTAGCGAGTTTGCAGATTATAATCCGAGCGGTCTGTCGGATTCTCTCCAGCAGTTTGGTTGCAGGACTGTTGCTGTTGGTGCCCTAACGGTCTGCCGATCTTTCCTTGGCGACTTGGAGACCGGGGGACCTGACGGTCTCCCTGGCGGCTTGTCATCTCCCTCTGGTGGTTGCCGGGCGGTTAGCCTATTCGTCTAACCGCGCGGCTTGATCGGCTCATATTTATGTTTAACCACTTATACATGTAATTATTTAGTCTCACATTATTTTATTGCAATCTCTCTCATCTCCTCCATTCTATAAAAGGGAGGCTATAATATGTAATACACACCTTTTTTGGATAATAAAGATTTCTATTATTCCAATTTCCGACTTCTCTTTTTCTGTTCACACATTACGCCTCTGGTGGCTACCCCGCCTCGTGTTGCTGACGCAGCCCTTGCTGCTGAGTTGACCACCCCTTATTCTGTGCTCTTTGAGGTTGAACGTACCTACGGAGCTACAACTACCCAACCTGGTATAGTAACTACTTGCAAAAAATGGTTCTCATGATCTTTCCTCCTCATTCTTTTTCCTGACAAACTTCAGTACCTTTGTAGATAGTGCATCGTTGGTGGACCCTGCCTGTCCGAGCAGTGACCTAACGAGTCAAGGCCCTCCTTCTAGCACCTCGATCCATTATACCATGCGACTTTACCTTGGATCTAGTCGGTTGACCCACGACATGTACACTTGCCATACGGTCAAGAATATTCCAACTCCCACGCCTCCTCGCTTCGACGCTCTACCATCCTACATGGCTGTTGAAAATGCATCACCTCCCCCACCACCCCGATCTGGCGTGAACGGGAGAGGTCAGCCCTCCAGACAGCCTACCTCTGCTGATCGTAGCATCTGGAATCTCGGGAGAAGGGTCTGGTTGAAACACACATTACTGCTTTCTCGCTACCTCGTGGCTCTCGTAGCTCTATGGGATAGTGTAGTGGCCGCTTTGTCGAGCACTGGGACATGTATCATCGATGTACATCTCCTCTATGGGAGCAGGTCTCTCCCCGTCGGACACCTCCTTGCCGGTAACGCCTTTCCCCTCGACGCGAGTCTCCTGGTAGCGAGTGATCTCCACCTCGTAGAGAGTTTCAGACACCAATTTTCCGCATTGGTAATTGATCATCGCCTTCTTCTACATTGACTTTTGTCACCATCTGTGCTTACAATGGACTGCACCTTTCGCATGCCATCCACCTTCTCCAAGGGGAGCATTGATTTACGTCATTGGACTCCCTCTATAAGACCCCTTTTTGCTACGCTACCGGGTCTTACACCCAAAACCGCCGTTTTGCGGTGACACCGACACTCGGGAGGGTCGCCACTATAAAACGCCGATTCTGTCGGCATTGACGATCATCGAAGAAGGTAGAAGTACAAATGAATTTAAGTTCACAAAATCACCATAATATCAAAGTGAGTGATAAAGAGAGTTTACTCTAGTGGGGGGGGGGGGGTGAATAGAGTATATAAAAAAATTTGTTTAGATTTATTGCGAAATTAAAATATTGATAATTATATGAAAGAGGTAAATGCACAAGAAACTATCACAGCACAATACAAAAAGAAAACACAAGGCAATCAGACGACACAAGAAATTTTATAGTGGTTCCCCAAATCTGGGTACATCCACTCTTCTACCACCCTGGTAGGAATCCACTTAAGTTTTTGATCAGGTGCGCTATCACCACAAGATCTGCTTTAGGTAGATCTAGAAACCCTTCAGGCTTTTGATCAGGTGGCTAAAAACCAATAGGTTTTTGATCAGGTGTCCTATCACCAAGGAGTTTACTTTTGAAGGGAGTAATAATCCTGTACAAGAGAGGTTAAAGAAAAGTAGATGACAGTCTTCTCTTTCTCAAACACAATGAGAAGACTATGTGGATTTTTGAGGATGTCAAAGCTCCCCCTGAGATATAGAATAGATTCAGGAAGATGGAAGCTTTGTCCAGGGTGTAGGTCTTCAGATTGATGTTGATTTGAGCTCTCTGTAGATTTCTGAAGCCTGAAGAAAGAAGAAGACTAGAGAGAATTTGGTGTTGAACAAGTTCTTCTTCTTCCTTGTTTCAGCAAAAGCAAGAGACCTTGAGAGCAAAAAAAGATTGTTTTTTGACTGACTGTATCTGTAATTCTTGTTGTCTCTTTATTTTTGAGTTCTCTATCTCTAACCAGAATGACCAACGGCCTGAATTTGAATTCTCAAGACAGTACTTAATTCTCTGCAAGAATTTAGGAGCCCAAACGGCTAGAATGGCTGGCAATCATAAATGCACTTCCATAACTGTCTTTACAGAATATTCTGTGAATACCATAATTAATGGTTCATGAAATACGACTATTAGACTTGAGAATGTCAACATTAATTATCATAATATATTTGCCTTATAATAATTTATCATAACCAAAATAAATACTTCTGACCGATCTAAGAGAACTGATAACTGAAGGCAGCATAAAATCGTAGAGCTTAGTTCAGAGATCGTCGAACTGGGTTAAGAGATCGTCGACCTGAGAACAACTATTGTAGATCTGAGATAACTGCTGAGAAGCACAAGATAGTTGACCTGAGCTCGTAGATCGTCGATCTCAGTTCAGAGTAGAGGACTCTGAGATCGTCGATGGGAGATCGACAATCGTCGAGCTGAGTTCGACTATAGTCGAACTGATATAGATAATCCATAAAATTTTTCTGAATCTAAGTCTGAGTCCACTGCAATGCTTGTCTAGACAATCCTGACCTAAAAGGATCTAACTAAGACTAGACAAGGACCCAGGCTATCCATGGGGGTCAAAACATCCTAAGAGTGTACCTAGCACAAATCCAAACAAGGGTTCCAACAATCTCCCCCTATTTGTGTGAGGTCACTCAAAAACAAAACTGAAAAGAAATAAAAATACAAAGACCATAAATATCTGTAGGGATGAAATAACATCAACAGATATGTTATAGCAATGCATTGTACATAATCAGTTAAGTATTAAAAATAAATACAAACTATAGATTATCAGATGAAGGATCAGATGAGGGTTTAGAAAAGATTATCTTTCTGAGTGGATCTGGTATATCCTTCTTAGAAGTCATCAGGTCTTGTCCACCAAGAGTTGTCTGAGCACTAGTCCTGGGCACAATTGCTTCTGGATGCAATGTCATATATTCAGCTGGATTGAAGACTTTCTTGCTAAATTGGAGTTTGTCCAGCTCTTTTTCTCTATAGGATGACATGGTGGAAAACCTAGATGGATCTTCTCCTTTTGCTACAGCTTTTCTTATCTGAGAGAGACCAATCAGTTCTTGAATCCTGGCCAACCTAAAGTTAGGATCAACTTCCTGTTCAATAGGTGGCTGATCATCTTGAGGAGGCAACATTGAAACTGCTTTGAACTGAGTGGATTGAGCCTGAAAGTTTGTTGTGCTATGTTGTTTATCACTTTGAGAATAGATAGATCTTGGAGGAGCAACCACATTATATTTTCCTTTGGGATTATGAGATTCATCATGTCTTCTGGACTGATAAGCAGCTGTCTTCTGAACCTTGGGAAGAACTTGTTGTTAAGGTGGAGAGAAGGAGGGTTTCTGATAAATAACTTCTTTTATTGCTCTGTAGAACTTTGATTTCTATGCTGCTGATTGCTTCCTTGGGAATAAGATCTGGAAGATCTATCCTGCCTTTGATATGTTCTAGAGAATGAGGAAGGCTTGGAAGATGCATTAGAGGCTTGAGAAACAGCTCCTGAAGCACCAGCAGGAGGAGGAGGAGGAGGACCTCTTCTGAACTTCTGAGGAGGAGGTGAGTATCTCCTGCTCTTCTTCCTGGCTTTCTGTTCATTTTTTGATAACCACATCCAGCTTTCCATGCCAGGGTATGGAGTAATCCCTTTCAAGATATAGTAAGGAGTATCATTAGTATTGTCTGGCTTTGGAGCAGCCTTGGGAGCATCTTTTCTTTTCTTTGACACTTTATTTTTCTTGGAAATATCATCCTCTGAATCATCATCCTCATCATCATCAAATGAATCAGGAGGATTGTCATATAGGTCATTTATTTCCTTCAGCTGTTTATCATAAGTCTTTTTAGCAACTTTTTCTTTAGCTTCTTCCTGAATGTCAAGAGCAATAAGATCATCCAGAGAGGGAAGAGGATTATTATATATGGAATAGGAGGGTCTAAGGGGACTTGGGACTTGATCAATATCCATAGAATATACTTCAACAAGAGGAGCACAAGGCTCACAGAGATTTATTAAACAAGTTTCTAGGGCTAAGGCCAGATTTCCTGAAGCCACTAGATTAAGCAGTGCATCAGCAATTAAGAGAGCATCAAGCTCATCCTTATCTTCTGTAACAGGCATAGGCTCAACAGCCATAGGGGATGGCATATCTGTGCAAACTGTAACTGACTGAATAACTGTATAAATTTGAGCAATTAGAGCTGACTGAATCTGCAAGAGTTGTTTCACAACTAAAGGACTGATGGGTCTGGTATAACAGACCATGGCCTTGGAAGAATGTATCTCAATTGAAGTCCCAACTGATCTAAACATAAAGAAAGAATGCAAAAGAAATTGTAAATCAATGGAGGGATGAATAAAGCAGTAACCACTGGAAATGCCAGGGATTGACACATCAGTGTCCTCATCTGACATAAGAAAATCTGAATAAGGAACTATATCTACACAAAATTCCTGAAACACTTCTTCTTCCTGTACTGCTGGAGGAGACTGAGCTGGAAGTTCTGCTGAGGCTGAACCTGCTGCATCTTTATTGGACATCTCCCCCTGCCTGGTTTCAGTAAGAACTGGAATCAGGCCCCTATATGAAGAAGGGACAGAGGAAGCAGAAAGAGAAGCAGATAGAGAGGCAGAAAGAGAGGAGATAGATTGAGCAAGAGGTGAAATAGACTCTGCTATCAAAGATTTTAGAGTTTGAGTGAGGAGTTCCAGAAGATGAGAGAGAAAAGAGGGATCAACATGAAGAAACTCAGTGGGAGTCTGAGTTGAGACAGAATGATGAGAGGGAGGAGGAATGAAATCAGTCATGATGTCATCCTGAATAGGGGAGTCTCTCGAAGAATTTTGTGGAGGTTGTGGTGTGGAGGCTTCAATGTTGATGGGTGAATCATGTGGACAAGAAGGGGATGAGTGAGGTGAGAGTAGGTCAAAATTTGGAAAGGATATGGTGTGGAGGTTTTTAGGTTCAACATTGTGAAGAGTAGATGGTGACTGAGTAGGTGAAGAAAGAGGGATAACTGAGGATGAAGGAGGAGTTTGAACAACAGTGACGGGGGATGCTGGAGGTGGAGGAGGAGGAACTTCTTCATTAGGGTGAGGAGTGGCTGTTACAGCCCTTGTGTCCTCAGATATATTGGAGGAAGTTCCAGCCTTGGAGGGCTTTTGAATTATCCTCTCCCACTTCCCAAACAGAGAGGAGTCCAACCTCTTGCTTGCATTGATAGCTATGGTTGTGGAAACCAGTAGCTTTGGAGCTTTCTTCTGAAGGAAGATTCCTAGAATCCTTCCCAAGCAGATTTCCTTCTTACTGTTCTTTCTCTTAATCAAATCAAAGAACAAACAAGCCCAATCTATGGACTTCTTATTAACTAGAGCGGACATAATGACAAACTGTTGCCTATTGATGTTGTCACGGGCCGAATGCTTACCCAGCAGTACCTTGCCCACAATATCAGCATGGAACTTAAAACCAATAGATAAATTTTTCTTTAAGAGCTTAGATGGGATGCCCTCAGCATGACCCATCTCCATTAACCTCCTGCTATACTCAGAACTATCCTATTCCAGCGCGTATATTCCATTTTTCAACTCAAAAATTTTGATAAGGATTGCAGGGTTTAGAATCACCTGCTGTCCTGAAATGAAACCGATTATTGAGGAGTCATTTGTTGAAGAAGAGTAAACCCATTCTTTGATTTCAGCAACAGATAGTTTGATCCTTGTAGACATGAACTTCTTCAGAGCCTGATCATCACATAACTGTAACATTTCTTGAAAAATAGGATCACAGTGACTGATCGATTCGAAGTCGACGTCAAAACTAGTGTCGAACTTCATCGCTGAAAGAGCTGCCGTAGAAATCGACATGGAAGATCTGTAGACTCAAGAGAGAAGAGATCAAGGGCAAAGGGAAAATAGAATATGAAAGCGTGGGACAGAGATCAAAGATAAACCTACATATAGATTTTTGGAATATGAAAAGGCGATCTCTGTGCAACGATAAAATCAAAAACGTCGATCTTAGGTCAAAGATTAATTTATAAACAAATAATATCTTTGGTCTCTAATCTCAGCAAGAAATTGATAGTCGAGCATAGCTCGACGATTAATTTACTGAAGCAAAGTCGTCAATCTCTGGTCGACGATTTTTGTCTTCACGCAAAGCTGTCGTCAAACTCAGGTCGACGATTTAGCTCAAGAGCTGTTCAAAGATCGTCGATCTTCGTTCGACGATTTAGGAACATATCCAAAAACTAAAGACAAAAATTAAATTAATCTTTCTCATTGATCATTCCAAGCTGATTCAGGAAGAACAGGTGCTTCTTTTCATCAAGGGGTTTGGTGAAAATATCTGCTCTTTGAAAATCAGTGGAGATAAAGTCTAGATTAATTTTTTTGTCTACATTATCTCTAATGAAATGATGTCTTATATCTATATGCTTTGTTTTAGAATGATGCACTGGATTATGTGCTATAGATATAACACTAGTATTATCACAGAAAATTATTGAATTATTTAGATTGAAACCATAATCTAAGAGTTGGTTTTGTATCCATAAAATCTGTGAACAGCAACTGCCAGCAGCCATATATTCAGCTTCAACAGTAGATATTGATACAGAGGTTTGCTTTTTGCAAAACCAGGACACAAGTCTATCACCCAAGAACTGTCAAGTTCCTGAAGTGCTCTTTCTATCCACTCTACATCCAGCATAGTCAGCATCTGAAAATCCAGTCAACTCAAATGCTGACTCTGTTGGATACTAGAGTCCTAGATTAGGACAACCCTTTATATATCTCAAAATTCTTTTTATGAAAATAAGATGGGATTCTTTAGGGTTCACTTGGAACCTAGCACATAAACATGTAGCAAACATGAAATCTGGTCTGCTTGCTGTTAGATATAGTAGGGATCCAACAATGGCCCTATACCTGGTCTGATCAACATGTTTTCCATGTTCATCAATGTCTAAAAAAGCATTGGCAGCCATGGGAGTCTTCATAGAAGATGCATCAGCCATCCCAAACTTCTTAATAAGCTCATTAGCATATTTAGATCTGGAGATGAAAATATCATCAGAAGATTGTTTCACTTGGAGACCAAGGAAATAAGATAACTCTCTCATGCTGCTCATCTCAAATTTAGAATGCATTAGATTAGAAAATCTCTTGCAAAATTTGGGATCAGTAGAACCAAATATAATATCATCTGCATATATTTGTACTAAAAAAATTTTATCATGATGCAATTTTGTAAAAAGGGTTTTATCTACCATGCCTCTAGAAAAACCATGCCCTAAAAAAGCTGGCTAAGGTCTCATACCAAGCTCTTGGAGCTTGCTTTAAACCATAGAGAGCCTTATGCAGTTTTAAAATAAAAGAGGGATGAGTTGGAGAAATAAAACCTGGAGGTTGTTCAACATAGACTTCTTCTTTAAATTCTCCATTTAAGAATGCACTTTTGGCATCCATCTGATATACTGTGAACTTTTTGAATGCAGCATAGGCTAGAAAAATCCTTAGAGCTTCTAGCCTGGCGACTGGAGCAAAGGTCTGATCATAGTCAATTCCTTCCTCTTGCCTATATCCTTGGGTAACAAGCCTAGCCTTGTTCCTCACAATCACACCTTGGACATCAAGCTTATTCCTGAAAACCCACTTAGTTCCAATTACTGGATAGCCTTTAGGCCTTGGAACCAAGTCCCAAACTCTACATCTTTCAAATTGATTTAGTTCCTCTTGCATTGTAATGATCCAATGGGGATCTTGCTCAGCATCAGTTATGGATTGAGGCTCAATTTGAGAGAGAAAATAGACATGCATCTCATCATGGTTGAGTTGATGCCTTGTCTGTACACCTGCTGACATGTCTCCAATTACTTGGGATCTAGGGTGATCCCTAAGTGTGACAAAATCATATGGTGGAGTTGGTTCAGCAACAATAATTGGATTGAATTCCTCTTGTGGAATTACTTCTGCTGTTGGAGGAAGTTCAGTTTCTTCCATAGTGTCTTCTTCACTGTCTTTATTTTCTTATGGTGAAGGAAGAGATATCACCTTCTGGGTGAGATTTAAGTCATCCAACTTTTTACATAGACTTTGTACCAGCAAATGATCACTGGTAGAAGCTTCCTTCTCCTTGTAAAACATATTAGCTTCATCAAATGTACCATGTATAGACTCTTCAATTTTCAAGGATGATTTATTGAGAACCCTATATGCCTTGCTAACTTGGGAATATCCTAGAAAGATTCCCATTGTAGCTTTGGCTTCAAACTTTCTAAGATAATCTTTGTTGTTATTATGTATGTAACTCATACAACCAAAAATTCTAAAGTAGTCTATTTTAGGTTTCGTCCCTTTGAATAATTCATAGGGAGTCTTGCCTTTAAGTTTGTGTATCAAACTTCTATTCAGGACATAATTTGTTGTGCTTACAGCTTCTGCCCAGTAGAATAGAGGCATGTGAGCATCAGCAAGCAATGTGCCTACAGTTTCAATGAGTGTTCTGTTTTTTCTTTCAACTACCCCATTTTGTTGAGGAGTTCTGGGAGCAGAGAAGCAGTGTCTGATACCTTCCTTCTCACAGAATTCTTGCATAGGAAGAGATTCAAACTCAGTGTCATGATCACTTTTGATCAATGCAACTGGAGTAGAGTACTCAATATTTATGCATTTTATAAAGTCTGTAAGAAATTTGAAATTATCAGACTTGTTTCTCAAGAAGAAAACCCAAAAGAACCTAGAGAAGTCATCTACAATAACTAAAGTATATGACTTCCCTCCCAGGCTTTGTACAACATTTGGTCCAAAAAAGTCCAAATGAAGCAGATACAAAATCCTAGGTGAATCACTCTTATTAACTGATTTAAAACTATTTTTACTTTGCTTGCCTTCTTGACAAGCCTTGCAAAGGCTTTCCTTCTTGTAGGGGCAAGAGGGCAATCCTCTAACAAGGGTGTCCCTAGATAACCTAGCAATGTTTCTAAGATTTACATGTCCTAGCCTTTTATACCACAAAGTATTATTATTTCTAACCTGATTAAACAAACAGATTTCTGAACAAGCAGAATTAAAATCAACTAAGTAGATATTACCTAACCTAATACCTGATAACATAATATTATTGTTTAAAGAAATATTGCATTTAGATTCAGTAAAATATACCTCATAACCTGCATCACATAGCTGACCTATGGATATCAAGTTATGTTTCAGCCCACTTACATATATCACTTTACTGAAAGTGACAGCTCCAAGTGTAAATTCTCCATAGCCCTCTGTCTGACCAAAGCTTGAGTCTCCAAATATAACCTTTGGACCTAGCTTTGCCTTATAGTTACTTAGATTGGCCTTGTTTTCTGTCATGTGCTTGGAACACCCACTATCCAAATACCACTTATCCTGTATGGTAGGATAGGTCTTTATCTGCAAGGAAAAATAACTTATATATTCTGGACCCAGGTAACCTTGGGTCCTGACTTCTTTTCACATTTAAAACTTGAAATATAAGAGTATTCAGGTTGACTTTTATAACCTAAGGGATGAAATCTCCTAGGTGGGATTATCTAGTTAGTTAAGGGATTGAAAGGTTTAGAGTTAGAATTCTTATTGAAATTTCTGTTGAAATTATAGTTTTGATAAAACTGTTTTGAGTACGACGATTTTAGTTGAGATCGTAGATCTGCGTTCGACGACCAGCATTGATATCATCGATCTTGGTTCTCAGAATAACAGTGGCTATTATCTGGGTTCCACGAGCGTCGATCTCTGTTCGACGATACATAATGATATCGTCGATCCCCATTTGTAGAGTGTTTAGGCTCAAGCTCTGGGTTCTGAGATCGTCGATCGTCGTTCGACGCATAATGCTGAGATCGTCGATCTTGGTTCGATGATTTTTATTCAGACTTAGCTTTTTGTTTTTCTTTATTTATCTCAACTTATTTTAAAACTTTGTTAACTGTTTTAATTTGTTCTGTATTCTTCTTACCTTTTTCTGAAATAAACTTTATAGGTTGTGAAAGGTGGTTTTTCTGAATAATTGGTGCTTCACTGGATGATGCACCTAATCCTAACTTACTTCTATTAAGTCTAGCATTAAGTGTGCTGGTAATTTCTACTAGCTTTTGCTTCTTCCATTCAGTGATTCCTCTAGCTGTTTTGCTTTATTTAATTCAACTTTCAGAAAAATGATTTGTTCACTATACATGTCTATTTCATTTTTTCAATTTAATGTTTTCTGATACTAAGCTATCATAATTAAATTGTTTATCTCTGAGAAGTTTGATTTCCTTCTCAGATCTAATCAGATCACTACACATAGATTTAAAGTCATTTTTTAAATCTTCAGAGGTAAAGTCAAAGTCTTCCAATACCTGATCACAATCTGAATATTCTTCAGATTCTTCTTCTGAGACATGCCCTGAAGCATTGATGACCATTAAGCAAATTTCTTTGGCCTTTGCTTCCTCTTCAACTTCACTAGAACTGGAGGAAGATGATTCTTCAATGTCACTCCATGTTTCTGCAACAAACCCTCTCTCCTTCTTCTTGTGCTTGTAGGAGGATGGTTTGCTGGAGTGCTTCTTGGAGTCTTTCTCCTTTCTCCTTCCCTTATGCGTGTTTTCTGGACATTCTGGAAGAATATGTCCAGGTTTCCTACAATCAAAACAGATAATCTCTTTAGAAGGGGTTTTGTCATACCTTGGTTTATCATCACTCCTTGATGATTTCCTTCTGAATTCTTTTCTCCCCATCTTGAAGAATCTCTTTGCAAAGAGACTCATCAACTCTTCATTTGATGGGGAAGTTTCTGATTCTTCTGAAGCTTTAAAGGCTATATTCTGCTCCTTCCTAGTTGGTGTAGCAGTATTTTGTTGCTCAGCTTCTCTTGTCTTCAGCAGCTGTTCATAGGATTTCAGCTTTCCTAAGACTGATTCTGTAGTCATCTCATGTGTGTTTCTGGTCTCTCTGATAGGCCAGATTCTAGAGTCACATGAGCTAGGGAATCACATGAGAATCTTGTCATTTACTTCTGTGACTGAGATGTCTTTATCAAGGGTTTTCAGCTCATTAACAATGATACTGAGTCTATTGTACATCTCAGAAACTTGCTCAGTTTCTTCCTTTTAAAATTCTCATACTGGGAGATGAGATAAGCTTTCCTGTCCTTCCTTTCATCTGCTAATCCTGCAACCATCTTGTTTAAGGAATCCCAGATGGCCTTAACTGATTCACATTCAGCTACTTTCTGAAATATATCATAAGACATTATTTGTGCCAATATGTTCATGGCTTTTGCATCAGCAATCTTTGCTTTCTTGTATGCATCATTGTAGTCTGGAGGAGGTACTGCAGTCATGTTTGTGGAAGTACTTGCAGGGGCAGCTGGTGGTGAAGGCACTCCTGTTAAGATAGAAGCAAAAATATCTTCATCAATAGAATTCATATAAAGCCTGATTCTTGCCTTCCAGATTCCAAAATTTTGCAAGTTGCAAACTGGAGGTCTGATGCTTGCAAAATCCTTGTACTGTGCCATGGTATAATAAAAAAACAGTAGAGCAAATAGATATCTATCAGAGATCTTAGGTTCAGGTGTTAGCCTGTACAACCTTAAAAACATACCCTCTGATACCAATTGAATGTGAGGGATAGATAGAGTTTACTCTAGAGGGGGGGTGAATAGAGTATATAAAAAAAGTTATTTAGATTTATTGCGAAATTAAAATATTGATACTTATATGAAAGAGGTAAATGCACAAGAAACTATCACAACACAATACAAAAAGAAAACACAAGGCAACCAGACGACACAATAAATTTTATAGTGGTTCCCCAAATCTGGGTACATCCACTCTTCTACCACCCTGGTAGGAATCCACTTAGGTTTTTGATCAGGTGCCCTATCACCACAAGATCTGCTTCAGGTAGATCTAGAAACCCTTCAGGCTTTTGATCAGGTGCCTAAAAACCAATAGGTTTTTGATAAGGTGCCCTATAAACAAGGAGTTTACTTTTGAAGGGAGTAATAACCCTATACAAGAGAGGTTAAATAAAAGTAGATGACAGTCTTCTCTTTCTCAAACATAATGAGAAGATTATGTGGATTTTTGATGATGTCAAAGCTCCCCCTGAGATATAGAGTAGATTCAGGAAGATGGAAGCTTTGTCTAGGGTATAGGTCTTCAGATTGATGTTGATTTGAGCTCTCTGTAGATTTCTGAAGCCTGAAGAAAGAAGAAGACTAGAGAGAATTTGGTGTTGAACAAGTTCTTCTTCTTCCTTGTTTCAGTAAAAGCAAGAGACCTTGAGAGCAAAAAAGATTGTTTTTTGACTGACTGTATCTGTAATTCTTGTTTTCTCTTTCTTTTTGAGTTCTCTATCTCTAATCGGAATGACCAATGACCTGAATTTGAATTCCCAAGACAGTACTTAATTCTCTGCAAGAATTTAGGAGTCCAAACGGATAGAATGGCTGGCAATCATAAATGCACTTCCATAACTGTCTTTACAGAATATTCTGTGAATACCATAATTAATGCTTCATGAAATACAGCTATCAGCCTTGAGAATATCAACATTAATTATCAGAATATATTTGCCTTACAATAATTTATCATAACCAAAATAAATACTTCTGACCGATCTGAGAGAACTGATAACTGAAGGCAGCATAAAATCGTAGAGCTTAGTTCAGAGATCGTCGAACTGGGTTAAGAGATCGTCGACCTGAGAACAACTATCGTAGATCTGAGATAACTACTGAGAAGCACAAGATCGTTTACCTGAGCTCGTAGATCGTCGAGCTCAGTTCAGAGTAGAGGACTCTGAGATCGTCGATGGGAGATCAACGATCGTCGAGCTGAGTTCGACTATAGTCGAACTGATGTAGATAATCCATAAAACTTTTCTAAATCTAAGTTTGAGTCCACTGCAATGTTGGTCTGGAAAATCCTGACCTAAAAGGATCTAACTAAGACTATACAAGGACCCAGGCTATACATGGGGGTCAAAACATCCTAAGAGTGAACCTAGCACAAATCCAAACAAGGGTTCCAACATAATATATAAAAGAGAAAGTGTTATAGTCCACAATGAATACAAAGTTTGAAAGAGAGTAGAAAAGAAATATGGGCTTAAGACCGGTACATGTCTAATACAAATGATCCCTCTCTCACAAATCTCACATCTAGCGGAAGCAACTGAAAACCGTCCACGACCTGTCACCCTGTAGTAGTGGTAGGGTGCAACAACTGTTCCTCGTGTCCTGCCTCATTGTCCTGCCGATGCTGAAGCTACTACTGCTCGGGCCCATAAAATGATGTGGTCCACCAACCGTTAGTCAAAAGACTAAGCCACTATCATCCTCGTCTAACCCCGCGACTCCTAGTCACCGTGCGGGGAGGATGAAAGCGGCGGACAACAATGCAGGGTGGAACAAGCAGGTGACAACTACCCTAGCAAGTGTATATATAAAAGAACTATAAAATTAAAAACAAGCTAGCAGTTCGATAATATGGAAGCAGTAATGCAAACAAGTAGGGTAGAGCAGTAAGTGTATGAAAAATAAACTAAGAAATAAGTAACCTTAACGTATATGAATGTTCATACAAACTTATAAGTTAATGGGTCTTTTGCAAAGCTCCCATCATATAAAAAGTCTCATACCAATTTATACGATGGGGTGTCAGGTTTAATGCAGGTATGAGTGTAGTGATATGTTATGCCATGATTCATGCAAATGCAATACACGGACACGACTCTATGCGCACAGACCTTTAGTTCCCCATATTTGGAAGTTAGCATCACTCCCAGGAGCCTCCGCCATGGCAAACTGAGACAATGGGTCGGGCCACCCCACTCCTAGGCGGGTATCTGCACTACCAGGCCTAGCCCTTACGTACACCCCTGAAGGACACACCAGGGTCTCTGCGTACTACGCTGACCTACCGCCAGTCTTTCTCTTGGCTAAATGTAAACCACACCCGCTGAGTCAACGTATCGACGTCGGTGCGAATGACCATCTAATACCGAAGACCCACCACCTTTATGCACATACAATTATGAGTTTCTGAGCCATCGGTTCCCCGGACTAACATGTCCATTACAACTACCTTCTGAGCCTTCAGCTCACCGGGCTAACTTGCTCATTTCCACAACCACCAAGCCTACCACTCGGATGTCTAAACCAAACTAACCTCCCGAAGTATCAGGGTGAGTGAAAGTGAATTTCTAGTTTATTGCTAATTACTCTTGTATTCATTTTAGTCTTATGGTTTATGTTAACATCAGACTGCCCGGGGTATTCCCTGTGAATGGCTCTCGGGGGCACTAGGAGCTACGATGGGCTGAAGCCTAAATCTCCCTTTCTCAAGGTACTTATTATTGTTGGTATCTACCGAAAGCCACTCTCATTTAATGTTATACTAAATCTAGCCTTAGTGTATTTTGACTCTCTTTCCACAGGGAAGACGATCTTTCGTCAATCCCGAGCACCACTTAACACAAGTCAACCCAACACCCTCCGAAATTTAGGTGACATTCCATATAAATATCAGCCTCATGAAGTTAATGGGCCACTCAAGTTGGGCTTAGCCCAAGTGGCTTGGGATTGGTTAGGTCATTTAGGCTAGTTTGACCTATTTTTGGGTTGAGTTGACTTTGGTCAATTTTGTAACAACCCAAAAAGGAGTAGTGGTCATTGGGGCTAACGCATTGCGATAGTCTTATCGCAGGAGATAGCTCAGTGATTTAAAAGACATAGCGCTCGGGTTGGGTACCGCGAAGCTAGCGCGTCGCGGTAGCCACTCAACGCTTCGACCACTCAACACTTTTGACCACGCAACACTTTCGAGCACTCAACGCTGTCGAACAATCATCGAGCGCGCTAACGCCAGGCGGTGGGAGTTATCACACCATGCTACTCGCTCGACGAACGTCGAATGGTTTACTGCCAAGCGCTAAAGTGTTATCGCGGGCGCTAGCTCTGATAGCGGCGCCGACTAGTCAAAGCGGTTACCGCCTATATTACCGCGTGGCGGTAGTAGTTACCGCGCGGTGGGACCTTTTGTATAAGAATGAACTTGAGATTTTATTCTCATCTTCTCTTATCCTTTCTCTGATGTACTTTTAGGGAGGGAAGAGTAGGCGTCCAGGAGCTTGTGATTGGAATCACGAGTCGACGCTAGATTCGCAGAGAGGAAGTTGTGGCAATCAGTTCTATTCGGATCATAGATCACGGTCATGGCTCTGAAGAGATCTTCAAGGGTAACGATCTTCTTCCTTGGTCATGTCAAGTCCTTATTTGGCATATGCATGGATTTCCCCCACCAAAAGGTGGAATATTGAGGGATTTTCGTTGGGTTGATTCTTGAGATCCCCAAGAGGTCTTGCATATAGATCCGGAAAGGTGTAGTACAGAATAGACATATTGTGTGAAACCCATCTAGACAGGTTGGTCTGGATTGGTGATGTTTTATTTTGCACACCAAAGAAGACTCCGTGATGTATGCTATGAAAGTCCAGTGTTACTGGCACTGTAGGTGACTGCAGAGATTTCTGGATGGTTGGTCCAGTTATGGTTAGGGCTAGGGACGGAAAGAGAGTTCTGTCACTAAACGTCGGGTGATAGTGATTGTCGCTGGCGATAGCTCCTAGCTAACCTGTGATTGTGAAGCCAGTCCTTGGTGGACAGTGTGGCTATTGTGAGCTATGAGCTCTTAAAAAGGCTTCGTGACGAACGTATAAAGGAGAAGCCGACCCGTGTCACTTGTGGCGATTTTAGAAACGGGTAGGGTTGACCTGTCTCCGCGTTATGGTTGTCAACTTGAGTTGCCCGGGTTATTGGGCATTCGTTTTAGCTCATAATGGGAGTCTTAGGCCTGCAAGCCATTAAGACTAAAGTCTCCAGCTGTAAGCCGTGGAACGCAATGCTCAAAGTTGTCGTTGGGAACGGTGGTGGGGCCTGATACTTTAGAACACCGAATATGTGCCCTGAGTGCACAGAACGTTTGATCGTTGAGGCATTCGCTTGTGATATATTGATGGTGCGTGAGTGCAAATCCTGTGATATATCTGCTTGTGAAATGTTATGCCTACAGGGAAGGAATATCCTTGCCCCGGGTAAGGGATAGGGTTGTTATAAATTGGTCATTCGAATGCTAACTGTTGCGTTGTTTGCCACTGTTGCGGTGGATTATTCTCGTGCAGGTGCAGGAGAGCCGAGCGGAAAATAGTGGGCTAAATCCCTTGCTGTTGTTGCTATTGCGGCTATGCTGGCCCTCGAAGGCCAAAGAATGAAATGTTTTGTGATTTTCATGTGTGGCCGACCTGCGTGCGGATGTATGTAATCCACACGTATGAAGAAAACTTGTAAGGCCTTATGGCCAAACCTTTAGTGTATTTTGTAAACATTCCTTGTAGATATATAAATGTGGTTATTTATATATAGTGGACATTCGTGATAGCTGAGTTCAAACTTAACCCATAATGCTTCCGATAGAATGCTCTGAGTTAGGATGCGTGGTTTGGTCTTTGATAGTAACATGTAACCTCGTCGTCTATTTGTGGCATATAGTGTGGGGCCTCGGCCAGACCTTTTATTATATGTCATGTAACGGATGGAGGTGTTACAAATTTGACCTTTTGGGTTGACCTTTTGGGTTGACCTTTTAGGTTGACCTCAATGGGTCCTTGGTGACCCATTGTCCCCTCCTAAGGTCTAGGGAGACTTGGATAGGGTTGGTTTGACACCTTGTAGGCCACTTGACCCTTATTTAGGGCACTTTGTCCCTTTAGGGTTTAGGTTGACTTTGGTCAACTTAACCACTTGGGTTGACCCAAATGGGTCCTTAGTGACCCAATGGACCTCTTAAAGGGTTGGGGAGGTTTAGGTGGGGTCATCTTGGCAAGTTGGAGGTTCATTGGCCCTAGATAGGTCACTTTGACCATTTTAGGGTTGGGGTTGACTTTGTTCAATTTGACCTTTTTAGTTGACCCCAATGAACCTTCTGAAAGGTTAGGGATGTTGTGGTGGGGTCAAGGAGTCAAGGTGAGGCCCTAAAGTCAAACCCTAGGTTAAGTAATTGGAAAGTGTTATTTGCAGACCATGATGATCTCACCTCCATTCTAGGTTCACTTGGTCTTCTTTGGCTTTTTAGGGTTTTGTCATGACCTAGTCAAGACAAAACCACTCCTAGGGATCTAGTTGTTTGAGGGACGTTACAAATCCCAATAAACAAAAATAATAATTTTGTCCTCGAAATTAAGGTTAGGCCGGCGGGGTTTCCACTGAGAGTAACTGAATGTAACATCCCTCAGAAATTAAAGTTATACCTGAAGCAAAGAGCTCCATGTACTTCTGCTGTATCAGATCTAGTGACTCCCAGGTATGCTCCTCCTATCCATGATTTAACCACGTGATCTTGATCACTGGAACCTTCTCGCACCGCAAGACTCACACTGATATATCATCTATCCTGACCGGCTAAGCGGACCGATCGATTAGAAGCTACCGAGCCATCTATACTTGGAACCTACTGCTCTGGCCTGAGTAGAGCCTTCCTAAGAGAGGAGACATGGAAGACGTCATGCAAACCCACTAACTCCCGCGGTAGCTCCTGTTTGTAAGCTAATGGGTCGATCCGCTCCAGGATCATGTAGGGCCCCTATATCTTGGACTGAGCTTCTTCCGCCAGCATATCCGCGAGACACCATGCACCAGACGTATCTTAAGGAACACACGGTCTCCATCCTAAAACTCTACTTGACAATGTCGTGCATCGTAATACTTGGTTGTTCCACTCTAGGACTGGAGAGCTGTGCGGAATGTCGACCGAGAGCCCAGATCATCCGGGTACGATCTTCTTTCCTTGGACGTAAACCGTCCATCCTGATCCGACACGATCGTCTTGAGCGTTTGACCTTCTCCAGCCGACAAACCTCACCATGCGTCACAAAATCCATGACGTCTTTCTTTATTCTGGGGAAATACACGTTCTGATAAACACAATTTTCTTCCGGTAATTTGAGTTCACATTTGTGAGTGTATACAATGACTTTATAAACATTCTCTACACGATCATTTTCTTATTCCTTCAAGCACGCCCGAGTAATCAATCAATTCAACTTTACGAGTCATATCTAAGGTCTACGTCTTTCAATATATTGTCTGCTAACTTCTTGCAGTTTCCTAGAGTCATCGTACTTCCGATATTACAACATCATGATTTAATCTTATCTTCCCAGATATCCTGAATCGTGTTACCCGTCATCTAATTTCACGTGATATCTTGTAATAGTTAAATCTCATAATTACTCCTCCTTATTACTATGACATCACCCGAGTAGCATCGTGTAACATCCCTCAGACTTTTAGACCCCTATGATGGTTTTGTCATGACTGGGTCATGACAAAACCCTGAGAAGTGTCAAAAGGATGTGGTGAACTGGGGAGTTAGTGTGTGAACCACTTTGTTCAACAAATAGTAGAATTCCAATTACTAGCTTAGGGATGACCATAAGGCTTCACCATGACACCATGACCCCACCACAACATCACTATTATCTATACCAAAAACCTATCCAAAAATGGGAATTTTTGGACATACTTTTCCTATAGTTTTTGTAAATATTTAATAAACATTGTATAATTTAATTAGAGGGTCTAATGACCTCCCAATTCTCCCAAACTTTGGTGGGAGATTCTTGGGGTCAATATAGGTCTCCGTATAAAATTTCATCTCATTCGGGGATGATTTGGTTTGGATTTTAGTAAATCCTAGTCTTGACCCAAAAGGGGTAATTAGGTCAAAGTGTCTCTTGTGGGCTTAAGGGGCCAAATCACCTCAACAGAGGTTGATACTTGGTCCCCTGATGTGTTATGTCAGTAAACACCCTCCCATGGATTAAGGGGTGGATTAGGGTGGATTTGCCCTAGGACCCTAGTTCAAACCCTAGGGTTGATCTTTGGGGGTTTGTGAAGGACATAGGGTGTTATGTCCTTGTATGGACTTGGTGTTTAGTCCATGTGATTCTAGGGTGGTGAAATGCCCTAGGGAAGAATTTGGTGACATTTAGACTTAGGCACACAACTTAAACCAATTAGGGTTAGTTTAGGCCTTTACCTTTTAGAAAAATATTGAAGGGGCATATGACCTTGGATCCTTAGGAAATTTTCATAGGAAGGTTTTTATAATATTATGAGTCTCTATAAATTATTGTCGAATGTTTGGAAGACAGTAGATTGTACTTGTAGTTTTAATCCTTGTGTTGCCCGTATTGATGATTTTGATAAAATAGTGGTTAAAATAACTTAGAATGTTATGAAACTTAATCAGTAATGTTTTGTGATCATATTAAATCTCTGTCAATTTTTGTATAATTTTTGGATTAATTTTAATGATGCTTCCTTCTTTACATCTATTTATTGGTATTATCTTGTATTAATTAATTACTGGTTAATTCATTTATGAAAATTAGTGAAATATGGTGCTCTCTGTTATTTTGGCATCTTGTAGTGTTCATAAATTTTGGGTGGCCATAACTTAAGAAAATCTGGTACTTCATGTTCAAAATTACCCATGGCCAAATTTCTGAAAAAATTAAATAAATGCCAAATTAATTAGGAAAATTATAAGTTTCTGGATTTGTGCTAAATGTGTCATGTTAGGCCCCCAATGAATATTTTAGGGCATTTGAATGAAAATTTGGAGTATCCCCTATCATGTACATCATATAGCTTAGGTTGGTCTGCGTATAATAAAATTTCAAAAAATTGGGATAGCATGTGAAATGAGCTTAGGGAGTTGGGGTTTAGTGGTTTACTAGTTTTGGTGAGTGGAAATAGGTTCATCTTTAGGAATCATGATGAGGGAAGTGCTGGGTTGACTAGTGTTAAGAGGTGCTCGGGATCGATGAAAGATTGTATCCTGGGAGATTAGGCTCCAGAAAGGGGGAACTAAAGGTTTGTGTGCACAGAGTCGAGTGAGTGTGTTGCACTTGCATGATTCACATCATGGCATACTTGCATGTCATAGCATCATCATTGCATATAACCCCTGACACCTATTGTATAAAGTGGTATGAGACGCTTTATACAATATGCCTTGCAAAACGACCCCTTGGTCTATAGGTTTGTATGGGCATTCCTATAGGCCATGGTTACTTTCTTAGTTTACTTTCTCATACTATACTTGTTCACTTGTTCTTGTGTATATTTATACTGCTTACCTACTACTGCTTGCCTACTACTGCTTACTTATACTTGATGTGATTATATAGTCATGATAGACTAGTTCCGCCGTCACCTGCTTACTTTGTTATTCTCCACCTTCATTACCTTCCCTTTCCTCCTCCCCGCTCGGTGCTTAGGAGCCATGGTGGAGGGGTGGGGGATGATAGGACTTAGTCTTTTTAGACTAACGTTCGTTGACGAAATCATTTTAGGGGATCGTGGATCCACACCAAGAGACGCAGCCCCAGAGGTCGGTGCGCTTCGAGACGGGGAAATCTAGTACTGGAGTACAATCAGCAGGGACTGTGAGTCCCGATCATTAGTAGATGTTATAGATTTGCTTCCATGTTGAGTGGCTTATAGTGAGGATCTTGATGTATCGGGCAGGAGCCCTTTTTAGTACTTTGCTTATTCTTTTCTGTGGACTCTCCCTTGGTGGAGATTTATTTATATATATGTGATCCTGGTGGACTAGTATTGAGTTCTACTTTACTCATATACTACTTATACTTCTACTCTTCTGCGATCGGTATGGCCGGCAGGATCGACATTTTGTAGTGACGACCTTCCCGGGTGTGTTGGTGTCACCGCAAAGCGGCGGTTTTGGGCATAAAACCTCGTTGGTTTAAAAGAAAAAATGGGGTCTTACAAACTAGTATTGGAGGAAACCTCGATCGGAAAAGTAGAAGTCCACTAACCCTGGGTCACCCCCGCTCGAGTTTAGTTTGGGGACAAACTAAGCAGCGGAAGTTGTGGTGTGCCCATACGGGGATCACATGTAATTATCCACTTTTGACTAGGTTAGGTCAAATTTCTAACAATTGGTCTTTGTTATGCAGCCCCCGGCACATCCTACACTGCAGGGCTGAGCTCAGCAAACTCCGAATGTTGTACCACCTCCCCCGACTCCCACTCCATTTCTACAGTCGTAGATGGGGCAGACTTTGACAGCAATTCTGGAGGCTTTCAGGTCCCAACAGGATCCGGCTCCGCAGCCGAACCCGGGGGCCAATTGGTTAAGCATCTTCCGAGGACTCTCTCCCCCATCCTACATGGGGATAGAGTTGACAGTACGAATGGAAGAGTGGCTTGATATCATGTTCGAAATACTGACGGGGATACGGTGCCCGTGGGAGGAGAGGGTACCTCTGGTGGTCTCCTACTTAGAGTCTCATGACAAGAGGTGGTGGAAGACTCTTCTGAATATGACATTTGCAGATCGGGAAGTTGCTGACGTCACTTGGGAGGAGTTCAAGGCCGCACTATTGGAGCACTTCATCCCATAGTAGACAAGAGATAAGCTGGAAGACAAGTTCCTGCAGCTGAGGCAGGACAACAGGACGATGGTAGAGTTCCACCGGGAGTTCAATCACTTAGCACGATTTGCAAATTCCTATCATCTAGACGAAGCATGATATACCAAGTGGTTCTATAAGGGCCTTCGAGAGGATCTGAGACAGGCTCTTTTGTTCGTAGCTAACGGGCATGTACCTCGGATTCTAGAGATGGCAAAGAGGATGGAGGCTGATTGACACACGACTTGATGCCGAAAGAGGCCAACTGAGGATCAGGATCAGGGAAGCATGAATGATCCGCGGAGGGGCCACTTTGCTGATAAGAGAAGGGCGGAGGACCAACCCCGCTGGGAGGTGAGACAAGAGCCGAGGGAGCTGGTGGTAATGGCCCCTCAACCTCTTCAGATGCGGAAGATACAGAGGCCTGGAGGTGTGGCACTTCCCCGCCCGAGTGCTACAACTGTCGTCAGGTAGGGCACATTCAGAGGAATTGTCCTATGAAAGGAGCACCTTTACCGGTACCATAAGCTGCCCCGCCTGCTCAGCAGTTTGTAGACCGAGGCCGTGGAAGAGGACGTGGTTTCCAGGGTAGAGATCGGAGGCAAGAGGAAGAGCAGGTGTATGCTCTGGACTTGGCTCCACCTCGGGACCCGGGCAGGGTGATTACAGGTATGCTAGTAATTTTCTGTTGTTATTTACTTTTGGAACTTTTGAAACAATAAATAATAGTAGCATACTAGGAAAGAAAACCCTAGGTTCAGTTACCTAACCTTATCTAATTAAATAGGAATAGTTATAGGGTGCAGCAAACCTGCCCACACCTTGGTGGATACGGGGGCGTCGCACAATTTCGTCTCCGAGGAGTTCGTAAAAGGACTGGAGGGAGTCAAGCATTTTTCGGGATTCGCCAGGAGGGTGCGTCTCCCCAACGTGACAGAGGTCTTAGCTACTGCAAAGTACCTCCTGAAGGTGACAATTGATGGACTGACACTCGAGGCCCTGGCTATGGTCTTGAAGATGCAGGACTTCGACCTGGTTCTGGGCATGACATGGCTCACTTGGAACCATGCCTAGATAGATTGCCCGGTGAAGAGGGTCGTACTGAGTTATGATGGCACCTTCATGACCTTCGAAGGTATTACTCTCGTCTCTCATAGGATGTTATCTTTTATTCAAGCCGTCAAGGCCTACAGGCAGGGAGATGAGGTATATCAGGTATTCTTCAAGATGGTTGAGGCCAAGATGACGGTTGTCGATATATCAGTGGTGCGAGACTTTGCGGATGTGTTTCAATAGAAGCTACCAGGATTACCGCTGCATCGGGAGAAGGACTTTCAGATTCAGTTGGTGCCTGGAGCTAAGCCGGTGTCTATGGCTCCCTACCGGATGGCTCCAAAGGAGCTGTTGAAGTTCAGGAGTCAGTTGAAGGAGCTTGTGGAGGCTGGGTTCATTAGGTCGAGTTCCTCGCCTTGGGGAGATCCGGTCTTGTTTGTGAAGATGAAGGATGGGACCCTCAGGTTGTGCATCGATTATCGTGCACTAAATAGGTTGACAGTCTGGAACACCTATCCACTGCCAAGGATCGACGAATTATTTGATCAGCTAGTGGGAGCGCATTGGTCCTCGAAGCTGGATTTGAGGTCAGGGTACTATCAGATGCGGATCCAGGAAGAAGACATCCCGAAGACAACATTTACCAGTAGATATGGCCTGTGCGAGTTTATCGTGATGCCCTTTGGCCTTATGAACGTGCCATCAGCTTTCATGAGCTTGATGAACCGGGTGTTCGAGCCATACCTCGATAGGTTTGTCATTGTATTCATATGTGACATCCTCATTTATTCGAGGACGAAGGAAGAGCATGCACAACATCTGGCCTTGACTTTGGAGAAGCTCAGGGAACACCAGTTATATGTCAAGTTCATCAAATGTCAGTTTTCGCTGACGTAGGTGGCCTTTTAGTTCACATTATCAGTGGAGCGGGATTGGCGGTGGATCCCACGAAGATTTAGGCAGTGCGAGACTGGCCTCAGTTGAATACGGCCATGGATGTCCGAAGTTTTCTGGGATTGGTCGGGTACTACCGGAAGTTTGTGCAGGGATTCTCTCAGGTAGCCCTTCGACTTACTTCTTTGACGAAGAAGGACACTCCGTTTATTTGGACTCCACAGTGTGAGGCGGCCTTCCAGGAGTTGAAAGGTCGGCTTACGTCAGCCCCTATCCTCGCTCTTCCGTCTAGGAAGGAAGGTTTTCATGTGTATACTGATGAGCCGTTTCAGGGGATGGGTGATGTACTGATGCAGCATGGACATGTGATAGCATACGCCTCCCGCTAGCTGAAGAATCATGAGCAGAACTACCCTGTACATGACTTAGAGATGGGGGCAGTGTTGTTTGCTCTGAAGATTTGGCAGCTACTCGAGTACTTGACTTAGAGAAATTCTGAGGGAAGAAGTTCTAGTTACTCGAGTATAAATACTAAACTACTCGAGTACATGACTTAACTACTCGAGTAAATAGAAATTACACGAGGTGCAGACTTCTATAACTCGAGACAGAAGGTATAAACTACTTGAGTACTATAAAGTACTACTCGAGTAATTTACTTAGAATATATCTGGAGAAGGAAATCTGTAAGCCCGAGAATAAAAGGGAAACTACTCGAGTAGTTGTCTTAACTACTCGAGAGCCATAAATTGACTACTCGAGATCTATCATCCTTACTCGAGTAAGAATAATTTTACTCGAGTATTAACTAAGTTATTCACTCGAGTAAGTATAGAACTACTCGAGTAAAACACTTACTAAATTTTCTTTGACAGAATTCTCTTCTCTTTGGTGAGACCAGCATCAAGTCTTTTCCAAATAGTCCTAGTGCTTGAATATGAAGTGTATCCCAATAGAGAGACTACACATGAGTCAACACCTTGGATCACACAATGAGGGATTACATTGTATGGTCCTGTGTTTGGTGACCCATTGTAGACTAACATCGGTCTACACTTGCCATTAGAGTCTGCAAACACATAACTCAACCAAAGCATCAAATACAACTTAATTCATCTTAGTTCAAGGGCGACTTCATCAAATTTGGGCTAATATGGATACAATACCCAACAAACTCCCCATATTTGTAGAAGTCAGAACCCTTTACACTAAGGTGAATTATATACATAAAAAGTGATATATAGATAAATCAGTGTAAGTAAGCATAAGACTAGAAACAAGAGTATATGATCAAAAACTTCGAATTATATAAATGTGATGTCCAAAATATCATTTCTACAATAATTATTTACACAATCTCATATGCCCATGTAGCTTAGACTTGGTGGTGTTGCCTGTCTTGCTTCTCTTGTTGTCTCCTCTGATAGCTGTAAGGCTTAGGGTAGTACTTAGGAGGTCTTGGAGGAGCAGCAGGGTTATTTCTCCCAAATTCTCTATCATATAGTCTCCTCTTGGTCATAGATTTCTCATATAACTCTCATTCCTTGGAACTGTAATGAATGTTCCTGCTTTCATGGAAGTCCATAACAAGTTTGAGAGTATCCAAGATGAGGGACTTAGAGGTAGGAGACCAGATCTCTGCAAATTCTGGAGCTTTCCTCTTATCAGCATCAGAAACTGGAATTAACCTGCTGGCAGAGGGACCTTCACCATACTTTCTTTTCTTTCTAGAAGTCTGTATCTCAGGAGAAGCTTGGAGAAAAATATCTGCAGGGTCATCCTCCTAGATTTGAGCATAAGAGTCTGGAGGAGGGCCTTCCTGGCCTTCAGGTCTGGGAGAGAAAGTAGGTTGCAGAGGAGGAGCAGGAGCAGCAGTAGTTAGAGGGTTGAGATGATGAGAAATGATATTTGGATCAGCAGCAAACTCAGGAAGGATTTGATTGTGTATCCAGACAGCAGTGTCATATGTATGGAATTTGACACTCTGAATTTATGCTAAGACATCATCATGGATTTCTGTCATTTTGGCTTTCCAAAGCTCTTGCATGGTAGCATCTGATTTTTCTAAATATTCTTTCACCAAACCCTCTCCCTTTCTGACTTTAATAGATAGCTTAGAGATTGCATCTTCTTTGAAAGTACCAACCTCTTCACAGATCTTCATCTTTGTAGTTTCAGCTCTTTTATCCATTTCAATCTGATTACCAGCAAGGGTTACACCTTGCTCCATCACTTGACCAACACTAGTAATAGTGTGGTCTAGAGCCTTCCTACCAATTTGGAAAAGGTGTCTTAGCTGGTCAGTGTTATGTTGGATTTTTGCAAATCCTCTGCTCATCTCAGTCTCCAGAGCAGTGACTATCAGTAACAGCTTTAATAGAAGCATCAAAGTAGGTTCTCTATTCTTGAAGCAGAAGGACAACTTGAGTCATCAAATCATTGGATGAAGCAGTAGTAGCAGCAGGAGGAGCACTAGTAGAGGGAACTGGAGGAGGAGGAGCTACCCATGGAGCTATTTCTGTAATGGAGATAGAGCTCTTTGCTCTAGTAGTGTGAATCAGGGCATCCCCTTCATTAGTGACTGAGGGTATGGAGAAGTACAGATTCCTTAAAGGAGCTTTAACTAGCTCAGGGGATAGCTCATCATCAATGGAATGGTCTCAACCTGCTCTTGGTGTGCAGCAGGAGACTTTTCTAGAGAAGGAGTATGTGCTGGAGATTGTACTGGAGACTCTGGTGGTATTTCATTTGTGGTTTCCTTTGGAGAGAGAGGAGGAGGAAGATCATTTGTAGTCAATTCTTCTATCATCTCACTGATAGCAGCTTCTGTGGAGAGGAGTGCTTCTTGAAGTTGATGGTCAGATGGTGTTTCTTCTAGAGTCTGAGGAGATGGAGGAGTTACTGCTGGGGGTGTAGGAATCCTTGTTGGGATAGAAGGAGCAGGATCCCCCTCAATAGATGCACCAGTGGAGCTGACAACCTGATGTAGAGAGGGAGATGGGGTCATGTCCTCTATGGCTGGAATCTCTTGACCTTTGGCAGCTTGGGTAGGATTTTGCAGCTTCAATTCCCATCTGTGTATGGAGGAAATAGAGACTTTCTTCATGTGGTGAAGAACCGTCCCTTTAGAAAAACTGATGACCTCTGGGTTGATTTCATGGAGGAGCAGAGAAATAATTCAGGCATAATTGGGAGCTTTTATGCTGTCTTTGATTTTATCTAAAATCATCATTCCAAACTGAAATCGTTTTCTGCACACTATGGCTTGCATAATGTCAAAGAATGTGAGTGAAATATCTCTGATGGAATGAGTTTTGCAAAGAAGAATTTTTCCTATGATGTCCACAAGTAGCTTTCCTTCAGGATTCATATCAGAGCGTTTGATATATTTAGAATCAGTAGACACACCACAGAACAGACAGGTTCTGTCAGATTCATCTGGTCCAAGATGGTCTTCCTCATCCATAATCGGCAAGCGAAGAAGTTGAGATACAGAGGTTTTGGTGAGTTTGATTTTAAGACCTCTGACCTTCGATTTGAGAATAGCTCCATGTCTCTTAACCTTGATATTTCTGAAGAATTCGACAACTTCTGGAAAAACTATTTTACAGGGTTCTTGGAGTATGAAGGTGAGTTCGGCGGTGTCGAGCAGTATCATGAGGTTAAGGAAATCATCTGATAATTCGGCGATGCCGGCGGCGACAAGTTCAGAACCAATCTCAATCTTCGACGAAGCAGCCATGATCTAGGAACTGTTGGAAAAACTACGTCGGGGAGGAAGAAAATGCGGCTCTGCAACTTCTGGAGGAAGGCAAAGAGACAGTCGGGGTACTCGAGAGCGGAAATGATTTTGTGTAGAAAGATTATGGAATTTCTTATTTATATAACCCTAGGTTTATGTCTAAAGAAAATAGAAATGATGGAATCATACCTTAGAAGTGGCAACATAAGCCTCGAGTTGCGAATAAGAAAATTTGAATTAAGGAGAGAAATCGGCTGTCATATACTCGAGTGACTTAATATTACTCGAGTAGATAAGTCTGGAAGTACTAGAGTAGATATGTTGAGGTACTCGAGTAGTTGGGTTGAAGTACTCGAGTGAAGTTAGACTACTCGAGTAAGTGATTCTCCTACTCGAGTAAGTTATTTTGCTACTCGAGTAAGTTACTCGAGTAGCTTTTTGAGTACTCGAGTAGGTCGAGTTTCATTACTCGAGTAGGTCTTTTACTTACTCGTGTACTTTACTTCTTACTCGAGTCAAGCAGTTGGCAGATGGTAGAATTCTAACTTTATACTGATCCTTGATCTTTGGGCCTCCTTGTGAGTCCATCTTCTCTACTCTTCTTTGTTGAGCATTCCAAGTTCCGTTTTGAAGAACGAGAACTTGGTCTCGTCCAGCGGCTTAGTGAAAATGTCTGCAATCTGCCTGTCTATAGAGACATATTGTGGATCTATGTCCCCATACTCCACATGCTCCTGGATGAAGTGATACCTTAGCTCTATATGCTTTGTCCGGCTGTGCGAGACTGGGTTGTTGGGTATTGCAATTACGCTGGAAGAGTGGCAAAATAATGGAATCTCCTGAAACTTCATGTTATAATCTTCAAATTGATTCTTTATCCATAGCACCTGTGCACAGCAACTGCCTGCAGAGATGTACTCTGACTCAGCCGTTGAGATTGCTACACAATTCTTCTTCTTGCTACTCTAGGAGATAAGCCTTCTTCCAAAGAATTGGCATGTCCCGGAAGTGCTTTTCCTGTTGTCTTTGCTCCCTGCAAAATCTGCATCTGAAAAACCTATTAGCTCGCTATCATTACTTCTTGGGTACCATAAGCCAAGATTTGGCGTACCTTTAAGATATCTCAAAATCCGCTTTGCAGCAGCATAGTGAGATTCCTTAGAGTTCACCTGAAATCTAGCACAAACACATGTTGAGAACATTATGTCAGGTCTACTGGCAGTAAGGTAGAACAAGGATCCAATTATGCTTTTGTACTTAGTTTTATTAAAAGGTTTCCCTTTTTCATGTTTGTCCAGATACATTGTTGAACTCATTGGAGTCCTCATAGAGATTGCGTTCTCCATTCCGAATTTCTTAATTAGCTCTTTGGTGAACTTGGTCTGCGAGTTGAAAATTCCATCTTCAGATTGTTTCACCTGAAGCCCTAAGAAATACTTCAGCTCGCTCATACTACTCATTTCAAACTACCCTTGCATAAGTTTTGAAAATTTCTTGCAGAGGTTGTCGTTAGTAGAACCAAAAATAATGTCGTCGACATAGATTTGCACTAGCAAAATCTTACCTTTTATTTACCTAAGAAATAATGTCTTGTCTATCTTTCCCCTTGTGAACTTATTCTCAAGTAGAAAGCTAGACATCGTCTCATACCAAGCTCGAGAAGCTTGTTTTAGACCATATAAAGCTTTATGCAATAAATAAACGTAATCAGGAAAGTTAGAATCAACGAAACCTAGAGGTTGTTCTACATACACCTCTTCCTTTATGTCACCATTAAAGAAGGCAGACTTCACATCCATCTGATAGACGGTGAACCCTTTGAGTGCAGTATATGCTAGGAACAACCTTATTGCCTCCAGCCTTGCCACTAGAGCATATGTCTGGTCGAAGTCGATTCCTTCTTCTTGACGATAACCTTTCGCGATGAGTCTAGCCTTGTTCTTTATAATCGTTCCATCTTCGTCTAGCTTGTTCCTGTAGACCCATTTTATGCCAATGACATTCTTATCCCTGAGTCTTGGAATAAGTTTTCATACTTTGCAGCGCTTGAACTGATTTAGTTCTTCTTCCATTGCCACTATCCACGATGCATCTGAGTTCGCTTCCTCAAACTTCTTTGGTTCAACCTGTGAGAGAAAACTTAGATATAAATTTTCATTAGTTGTACCTCTACGAGTTCTAACACCATCCTGGGGATCTCCTATGATCTGGTCCATGGGGTGATCCTTCGGATGTCTGAGCTCTAGAGTCCTTGCATCTGGATTCTCTTCAATCACTGGAGTGACTTCATCATCTTGCAGAATTTCTTCATCTGGATCATCAACCTCTCCAATAGGGGTTGGAGTGGTGATCTTGATAAACTTTTCACCTTTATCTTCAGATGGTTCATCCAAGTTGAGTTCTTTCAACTTTGTAATTGCATCTTCAGTAAGCACACTAGAAGAGTTGCCTTGCAGCAAGCTCGTCTCATCAAATACAGAATGTATTGATTCTTCTACGATCAGGGTTTTTCTATTGAATATCCTGTATGCCTTACTATGACTACTATATCCTATAAAATACCTTCAATGTTCTTTTCGCTGAACTTGGTAGTATCATACTTACCATTGTTAAGCACGAAGCATTTAGAACCAAAAATTCTAAAATATAAGACGGTTGGTTTCCTACCCTTTAGAAGTTCGTAAGGTGTCTTATCATGGTTCTTGTTTATGAGTGCTCAATTTTGCACGTGACATGCAGTGTTGACGGCTTCAGCCCAAAAATATTCCGATAGTGAGGCATCAATCAACATGGTCCTGCAGGCCTCTATGAGTGTCCAATTCCTTCTCTCGGCCACTCCATTCTGTTGTGAAGTACGAGGAGAGGAAAACTCATGAAAGATACCCAAGCTTTCACAAAATTTTGTCATGTCCCCAGACTTGAACTCTGTTCCATTGTCACTTCTGATTTTGACTATGGAGCAGTTGTATTCATTCTGGACTTGCCTGACAAAATTAGTGAAGATGTCAAAGGTATCTGACTTGTGTTTCAGAAAGAACACCCACGCAAAGCGCGAGTAATCACCAACAATTACTAACGTATAATCCTTACCTCCCAAACTTCTAATTTGCAGTGGACCAAATAAGTCCATATGCAGTAGATATAAACATCTATTAGAATCTTTGCCGATAATGTTTTTAAAGGTGCCCTTGTTTTCTTGCATTTTACACATGCATGTCAAGGTCTATGTTTGACGTACTTGACATTTGGGGCATCACGTACTAAGTTCATTGAAATTAATTTATTAATAGTTTTGAAATTAATATGTGCTAGTCTCTTGTGTCATTGGTCACCAAAAGATGCACTATCTTTTGCTAAAAAGCACAGTGGTGTAGAAGAGTATACAAATGAAATTCAAACAAAATATATTTCGTTTTCATATTATCAACAGATTTTATCAAGCACTTATCAGTGTGAAACTCAACTATGTATCCTTTATCACAGAGTTGGCTTATGCTTATAAGATTGTGTTTGAATACTTCAACATAAGCTACATCTGAAAAAGATACACTACCGTTAGTAATCGTACCGTAGCCTTTAGTGATTCCATGGTCTGAACCTCCTAAGATAACCTTTGGTCCGTTCAAGACTTGGAGAGAAGTTCTGAAGTAGGCTTCTAGTCCCGGTCATATGCCGAGAGCATCCACTGTCCAAATACCAGATTAGCATTTTGATGGCCTTTGGATATACCTGCAATCACAATCAATTTGCCTTAGCAACCCAAATATGTTTGGGTCCTTGGTCTCGGGTTAGAACACTCCCCCTACAAATATTAGCATTAGGAGTGGTCTTTCTCATATTGCCAACATGTGGGGTTGCAACATTTCTGAGATTAAACCAGCAATCGATGGCAAAGTGACTAATTTTGCCACAACACCAACAGTCAAATCTGTTGCATCTTTGCCTTATGTTCTCCTGCTTGACCTTTTGAAGTTGTGGCCTGGCAGGGGCAGCATTCTTGGAAGAAGAAGCTTAATGATGATGACAATCACATGATTTCTTCTCCTTTATTGGCTTTTCCACAACGGGGTTTGCCTTTGGTGCTTTCTTGAAGTTATGATCATGATTGAAAGGGCCATAGCTCTAAAGAATCACTTCTTCATAAGGTGCCTTAAAGACACTTTCACCAAAATTTTTGGGGCGAGTCCATCCTTGATAACGGGACTTTGGATCTACATAGGTAAGCCTAGCAAACTGTCTGTATGATGAGTCAAGATCAAACTCATTTGAAGGAAATATGACCTTTTTGAAAGAGGTCTGATCTTGAGGAGCTTTCCCCTTCTCTTTGGCCAAGGCCTTTTTGACGGCCTTATTCTTCCGTTGGGCCTTATTTCTCCTAGAAGATTTGCTAGGAGCTTCTTCATGGCCTAGTCCAGCACCCTTGGCCTTCGTTGAGAATTCAGCAACAAATGGAAGAACAGTCTTAGGCTTCGAGAAACTTTCAACAAGTTTCCTCTCAGCAGCGAGTGGTTCTTCCAACTCTTTGATGATTTTCTCTTTTAGATCAAGGTGCTCAAGAGCTTTGTTGTATTCTTCAATAACATTATTGAAGTTCTCTTTGAGTGAGCCAGTCTTAGTGACTTCTTCTCTCAAGATGCTCTCTTCAGCTTTTAGAGACTTTATCTCTTTAGCCTGAGTTTTCACGACTCAGCGACATTTGTCGTAAGCCATGATCAACTCCTTGTACTTGGTCATGAGTTCAGACTCATTGTCAGAAGAGCTGTCCTCACGATCATGCTCAGAAGCTTCAGATTCTGAAAGAGGAGTGTGAGAGTTTACCTTCCCAATAAACTGGGGCTCTTGTTCGTCATCTGTTTGAGCTATAAGCCCAAAATTGGCTTCTTCTTCTTCACTCGACTCTGATGAGTCAGAGTCACTAAGAGTCTTGCCCTTTTTTGCTATTAAGCTCTTCTTTGTACTCTTCTTATTATATGAGGACTTCTTTTCCTCTCTTATTCCATCCTCCTTCTTCTTATGGGGGCAGTCAGCAATGACGTGTCCTGTCTTATTACAGCAATAGTAAATAGTGTCAGTGGAAATATGTTTATTCTGTTTAGGAGTATACCTGTTGAGGCTACTTGAGCCTTTTCTTTGACAATCACCATCACGTCGTGATCTTCTATAAGAGGCATCCTTGTCTTTCCAGTGCTTCTTCTTGTTCAAGAATTTCTTGAACTGTCGTGAGAGTAGTGAGAACTCTCCTTCTGATAGCTCAGAGCCTGAGGTACTTGGCTCCGATGTTTCTTCTTGACTTACTTCTTGAGCTGGAGCAGGAGGAATAACCTTTGACTTCTTTGAGGTTTCTGCCTTTAAAGCAACAAACTTCTCTTCGAATGCAGACCTACTCCTCTCTTCTTCAGCCTTTCTGGTATTAAGTTGAAGCTCATACAACATAAGCTTACCGAAGAGATTCTGTGGGTCTGTCTCGGCTAGTTTTCCAAACTCCCTGATGGCACAAACCTTGTTATCCCATTCCTTAGTTAGAGATCTCAAGAACTTGTCATTTAATTCTCTGTTAGTGAAGACTATGCAATAGACCCTTAGGCCATTTACTATCTTGAAGAAATTCTCAAATGTGTCAGCAATGGTGTCCTTGTTTCCTTGTCGGAAGGCTTCATACTTTTGATTTAGAAGGGATATTCTATCATCCCTCACTTCTTATGTACCTTCCATCAAGGTAACTAGAGACTGCCACAACTCCTTTGCAGACTGGCAGTGGATCAGGTTTTATAGCATGGACTCATCGACTGTACTTGCTATAATGTTTTTGGCCTTTTTGTCTATTACTCCATACTTTAGACTCTCCAGGTTACTATTTACGACAATTTTCTCAAAGTCAACATGTGACTGTTGAAAATTATGAAGTAAAAGTGTGGGTTAATCGGGCAGACCACGCAGCCTGGGCGGACTGATGGCACGGCTTGGGTGGAATGATGGTGCAGCATGGGAGGCCTGTTTGTTGTGACCTGGTGGTGGTGTTCAGTCAGTTCGGCTTGTGGTTCTGCAGTTGGCTATTCCTTGAAGTAACCGGGCAGATAGGTGGTATATCTGCAGGGATGTGGCAGTCTCCTTTTGTGTTTGTGGAGACCGCTTGTTGCGGACTGCATATGGAGATCGTGAGATCGGCATTTGCCTGTGCCCTTGATCTCTGGTGGAGCGGTTAGTGATAACCGCATTCGTGGTTGGCAGACTGTCTTGGGAGTTGGCGGTCTGGCTTCTTGTCCGACGAGCTCGAGCCAGATTTTGGTTGGTTGCTGGAGTTGGTCACAATATGTGACAAGTCCAGGGTATTCGTAGAGTCTGCGATGTCCGCTGGTTGACCGAGCGATTTGTGCATGTTGGTCGTGGACTTGTGTGGCAGGCCGGTGCGGTGTTCGCGGGCTGTGCGGGCTCTTGCTGTGTCTGCGTGTAGCGTACAGAATGGTGCAGTGTTGTGACTGTTGCTATGTCCGTGTGCTATGCAGCGTGCGGACTGATGCGGTGTCCACCGGATAGAGGACTGGCTTCTTGCCTTGGTGCCTGGCGGATTGGCTGGTGTCCGGTCTTGTCCTTGCGGACTAGGCGGACAACATAGTGCTAGCTGCAAGCTGGGTTGGTGATTCTATCCACTAGGGTGGTGACCACACTTCTCACCGCACTTATAAATAGGACCCCCCGTCACATTAACAGTAACTAAATGAACAGTTTGTTGAGCGTGGGTTAATTGCTGCGACCTCAGTTTTCTTGTCCGCGCGGATTGAGAAGGTTTAACTGGTTGCTGTTTACAGGTTGTGCGGCTAGCACTGTGAAGCTAGGGGTTTGGTTCTGACTGCGGTCAGGAATCAGTGGAGGTTGCGGTTTACAATCAGCGGTTTGCAGCAGGTCGTATTTGAGGCCAGCCAGTCTTCTCTCCTTCAGCAATTCAAGTTCAATAACCTGTCTGTCGGTCTTCGCGGTCTAGGTGGTCTGTCCTTTCAGTTCGGCGGAAGCTTGTAGAGTAGTCGTTCAGCATAATAACGAGTTGTCCGCGGACTTCGTGGACTCTGTAGATCAGTGGTGCAACAGCGGCTTGGCGGTCTCGGTGGACTCGACGGACTCGGTGGTCTCTGAGGCAGTCCTCCTGGCTTGAACTTCTTGTTTGCTTGTTTTGCTTCTTCTTTGTACTTCGCAAAATCATGTCTCACCATGTATGTCTTGCCTTGTAATGAAGGTAGTTGATAATATAAGATCTGTGGTTGCTTTCTGTTGTCTCTGATTTACTTAGCAGAGTTGTTCTTGCGCCTGTTTACTGCTTTCCGCTTGATCAAGTTGTCATCTTGATAGTTCTGAAAGTTTTTACTTGGTATGAGAACTACTTTTTGATCAGCTTGTGAAATTTCAACATAGTATCAGAGGCGAGGGGGAGTTCATGGGTTTGATCCCCCTAGACGGCATTCTAGGGGGAGTTTGTTGGGTGTGGCCTGCCATCCAGGTGTTGAATGGGGTGACTCCCGGGCGCACCCGAGTTGGCTCCTGGAATGGGTGCATAGAAACTCCATGGTACTGTTCATTACAAGGGAGTCGGGTTGGCTCCGAGCATGTGTACATGGAGTTCCGGGCACGGTTTAAGTATGAGGGATCCATGCGAACAGTTTGACCGGTCCTGCCAAAAAATAATAATTTAAAGGAATTGGTAGCTCTCTTTCTAACACTCCGGAGTTTTGGGAGAGTTGGTAGGCGTCATTCCTAATAGTGGTATAAGAGGGAGGTTTGGCTTGAGCAGTGATCAACCTCAATTGTGCTCGATGCCTCTGAGGTTTGGCTTGAGCAGTGATCAACCTCAGTTGTGCTCGACGCCTCTGGAAGCTATTAGAACAGTGGTTGTTGCAATGGAAGGAGCTTACGTAACGGGTCTTAGTATTGAACTTCTTACAACGACTAACTTTAAAAAGTGGAAGTCGTGTATGAAGTGCTATCTTTTGGGTGAGGAGTTATAGGAAGTCGTCGGCGGTGACGACAAGCAAGAAGTGATTGCTGCAACCAATTTTGCTGAGTAGGTGAGAGCTTAGAGGAAGACCAATGCAAAGACAGAGTTTGCTCTCAAGCAGGCTGTCTCACCTGAGCTTTTTGATCACATCTTAGGATGTGAATCTACTGCTGAGATTTGGACAACCATTGATGGTCTGTTCAATAGGAAGAATATAGCACAGCTATAGTTCTTAGAGAATGAGTTGGTTAAAGCAACACAAGGATATCTGCCCATCTCAAAGTTCTTCCTTAAGATGAAGAACCTGTGCGTTGAAATATCAGCATTGGATCCTAATGAGCCCATTTTTGAAGCTAAGTTGAAAAGGCACATAGTCCGCGGTTTGCGGAAGTAATATGTGGCCTTTGTGACTTCTATTCAAGGATGGGCGACTCAGCCATCTTTGCTGGAGCTGGAAAATATACTGGCGTCGCAGGAGAGCTTGGCTAGGCAGATGGCTGGGGTGACTATCTCTGAAGGAGGTAGTGAGGCACTCTTCACTGATAAGAAGAAGAAGAAGAGATTGGAGAAGAAGAAGAAGCCTGCTACTGAGGATGGGCCTTCAACTTCCTATCAGCAAGAGAGTAGCATTGCTCCTAAGAAGAACTGGAAGAAAGAGTTGAAGTGTTACAGGTGTAATCAGCTAGGTCACTTCAAGCATGACTGCAAGGTCAAGTTGCAGCCAGGGCATGTTGCAGATAAAGAGGGAGCTTGTTCCAGTACTGAGGAAGCCGGGTGGGGAGGAGCCTTCTTGACAAACATGTGTGTTCGTGCTCTTTCCACCGTCGACTACCAAGATGACTGGATAGTTGACTCGGGGTATGGTCATCACCTCACTGGAGACAAGTCGAGTTCTCATTGCTGCAAACGTTCTCAGGTAATGAAGCCATTATTATAGCTGATGATTTTGTTCATACTGTAGAGAAGGAGGGTGTTGTTTCTTTGGATAGTGCTCAGGGTCCACTTACGTTAAGGAATGTGTATCAAATACCTGGCATGAAGAAGAACCTCTTCTCGGTGACCAACACTGTTGGCGTGGGTTATCATGTTCTGTTTGGGCCAACATAAGTGAAGTTTTTCCGCAACGTATCAGCGGCAAAGGCTGATGTTGCTCATGTATGGAGAAGAGTAAGAGACTTGTTTGTTTTATAAGCAAGCTCTTATGTTGATCGGATGAGGGCCAACGATAGCGCTGTTATTTGGCATGAAAGACTAAGGCACGTTGGGATGGACAAGATGAAAGCTATGGCGATGAGAAGCCTTGTGAAAGGCTTGCCGAAGTTGTCATTCTATGAAGATGGCCATGTTTGCGCAGGGTGTCAGTACGGAAAGGCTCATCGCCTTCCATTTGACAAGTCACAAACAAGAAGTATGACATCATTAGAGTATATCCATGGTGACCTGATGGGGCCAACTGTTACCGCTAGTCTTGGAGGCAGCAGATACATGCCGGTGCTGATTGATGACTACTCAAGGTACACTTGGGTGTACTTCATGAAGGAGAAGTCAGCTACTTTCCAATTTTTTGTACATTTCAAGGAGCTGGTGGAGGGCTAGCTTGGCCTGCGGATCAAGAAGTTCAGAGTGGACAACGGTGGTGAGTTTGTTTCATCTGAGTTCTCTAACTTCTGCAGGAAGCACGAGATCCAGAGAGAGCTAACTTGTGATCATACTCCACAACAAAATGGAGTAGTGGAGAGGAAGATCCGTCACTTGACGGAAACTTGCAAGTGCTGGTTTCATGCAAAGGGAATTCTCATGTCCTTTTGGGCAGAAGGAATGGCATGCGCAAGTTATGTCATCAATAAGATGCCTCTGAGTCCGATCAACATGAAGTCTCCCATTGAAATGATGTTCAAGGAGAAGCCAAGCGTGGAACACCTTCAGATGTTTGGATCAACCTGTTATATTCACGTCCCGGATGCTCAGAGGACCAAGCATGATGCAAAGGCCAGGAAGCTTGCCTTTGTGGGCTATGATGAGCGGAAGAAGGGATGGAAGTGCATGGATCATGCGACAAGGAAGTTCATTGTATGAAGAGACATTGTCTTTGATGAACTGACGTCGTATGGAGATGCCTCTGTTGAGCTATAGGAGAGTAGGGTTGATGAAGGGCAGAAGGAGGCTGCTGAAGATCTTTAGGTGGAGCTGTATGTATCACCATTAGCTCTAGGTATTTCAAGCTCTAGGGCAGAAGCTTCTAGTTCGGGAAGCAGGGGGAGCGACGCTCCAAGTGTGCCTAGGAATGGAGTTGGTTCTGAAGAAGCAACAGAGGTGGTGAGCAAGGAGCAAACTCTTCGTTGATCGAAGAGGACCATCAAGCCACCAACTCATTATTGTGAAGGAAAAACGGTGAGCTTTGTCTCTTGTTTCTTCGCAGGCCCCCTGGATGAGTGGGAGCCATCAAAGTTTGAAGAAGTCATTGGAGTTAAGGAGTGGGAAGATGTCATGGATGATGAGATGGCTGCCCTCAAGAAGAATGAAACCTGGGGCTTGGTTCCCAAGGTTGATGGCGTTACTCCTGTGACTTGCAAGTGGGTCTACAAGCTGAAGAAGAAGAGGGATGGAAGCATTGATTGGTACAAGGCACGCTTTATAGCTCGAGGCTTATCACAACAGTACTACGAAGACTATGAGGAGATGTTCAGTCCTGTGGCGAAGATGACTTCAGTTCGGGTGGTGATGGCCTTGGCATCTTGCCAGGGCTGGAAGATGTGGCAGCTTGACGTAAAGAACGTCTTTCTTTAAGGGGAAATCGACAAAGACATCTTCATGGATCAGCCACTAAGATATGTATCTAAAGAACATCCGAACTATGTCTGCAAGCTCCGGAAAGCCCTCTATGATTTAAAGCAAGCTCCTAGAACCTAGTATGGGAAGATTGCAAAATACCTCCAGTTCTACAGTTATCTTGCCTCAAATTCAGACTCGAGCTTATTTGTTAAGAAGAAGGGGGAGCAAAGAACATCACGGGGAACTCTAAGGAGGAGGTAGCTAGGCTCAGGGCAGAGCTAGCTATAAGGTTTGAGATGAAGGATTTGGGTGAGCCCCACCATTTCCTTGTAGTTGAGGAGAAAAGGAAAGAGGGCGGTATACTCGTGTCCCAGAAGGGCTATGCGGAACGGATCGTTCAGCGATTCGGCATGCAAAAGGGGAAGAGTAGCTCTACCCCTTTTGATTCGAGCATCAAACATCGGCGGGATGAGGGGAGGATTCTTCTGGATCCTTTGGTGTTTTGGGCTTTGGTTGGGAGTCTTGTCTACTTGGCGATTACAAGGCCTGAAATTGCTTATGCAGTTGGCCGAGTAAGTCGATATGTGGCGGAACCCATGAAGCCTCGTCTGATGGAAACAAAGAACATTCTCAAGTACGTGAAGTCCACTTCTGATATGGGTCTCCTTTATAAGAGAGGTACACGTTTTACTCTTCAAGTGTTGCAGTATGGAGGTCGGGCGGTCTGTTGCAGTTTGGAGGCTGGGCAGTCTGGCAGTTTATCCTAGCCGGCTTGTCTGCCGGGCTGTTTCTGTTTGGTATCCCAGCGGTATGGCTGTTTGTTTCAGGCGACTTGGAGACCGGGCGGTCTAGTGGCATCCTGTGGCGGCTTGTGCTCTGTGGCACTTGTTCTCTCCTACTGTCGGTTGTCGGGCGGTTAGCTGACTTGTCTAACCACACGACTTGTCCGGTTTATCTATTTGTAAATCCGCATATACTTGTAAATTTTAAGCCCGACATTGCTTATTTGTAATCTCTCTCATCTCGTCCATTCTATAAAAGGGAGGCTATACCTTTGTAATAGTCACCTTTTTGGATAATAAAGTTTTGTTGCTCCAAATTTTCGGTCTACTTTTTTTGTTCGCACATGGTATCAGAGGACTCGATCTTTTCCTCCCGATTCTGTGAGCCTTCTCTATCCGCGCGACTTGTTCTTCTTCTCGCGACCTGTCTTCGCAGCTTGTTTCTTCCTTTGGCTTTCACCCTGTCAACATAGTTTCTTTCTCTCCTTTGTGTGCGCGACCTCTTGATTCCTCCTTCTTACCGCGCACTTTGCCTAGTCGCTGATCCTACTTTTCTAGCGGCTAGTCTTCTTTGTCACCACGACTAGTTCTTAATTCACCGCGACTTGTGCCTAGTCACCCTCTTCTCTTTCTAGTCGTGACCTGTTCTTTGTCGCCGCGCCATTCCTTTCTAGCAGCGACCTGTTCTTTGTTGCCGCGACTACTCTTTCTAGCGGCGACCTGTTCTTTGTCGCCGCGACTTCTCTTTCTAGCCGCGAGCTGCTCTTTCTCGCCGCGACTTCTCCTTCTAGCTGTGGCTTATTCTTCTTGCCGCTCTACTCTATGGCAACCTCCAATATCTCTACCACCACTACTCTCGTTGCCGCTCATCCTCCTACACCTCCCACTCCTTCTGGTAACCTTGGCACCGCTTCCAAACTCATCGGTACCAACTACCCAGATTGGAGTGTCTCGTTCACCTTCCTTCTCCACTATTAACGCAAACATCATCATCTCACAGATGACCCTCCTCTGCATGATTCCCCTCTTTTTGACGATTGGGATGCCAGCGATGCTCTTGTCCGCACATGACTAACTAACAGCCTCTCTGATGAATGACTTCATGTCATCCGCCATGATAAAATGGTCAAGGCTGCTTGGCTCCATCTTGCCGCTCTCTACTCCATGGGGGCTCAGACGTCTCGCCTCTATACTCTGTATGCGGACCTCTTTGTCCGTCCCTCCATGTCTCCAGGTGCTGCTTACCAACAAGTTCAGGCTCTCGGAGACGAAATTCTCCAAAATCACCCCTTCTCTGCTGATCTCGCTGAGCAACACAAACACTTCCATGAGCTTCTGGTTGTGTGTTATCTTCTACAATTTCTTGAGTCGTATGACATGATACGTCAGCAAATCCTTGGCGAGGCAGAGTCTCCCACCCTAGATGCCACTGCTGCCCGCATAGCCGCTGTAACATCTCTACTCCAACGTCCGTTGTTATCCTCCCCTCCTCAACCGGACAACTCCGCTCATCATACTCAGCGAAGTGGCTCTGGTGGCCGCCACCTCCCATCAAGCGACCGTAGTGCTTCCCGCTTTCTCTACTCTCACTGTGGCCGCACCGGCCACACAGTTGATCACTGCTGGAAGAAGCATCCTCATCTTCGACCATCTGGGGACGCTTCCTCAACTTCTTCAAAGCCGTCCGCATCTGTTGTCATGTCTTTCGGTAGTGCCCACGTCGCTACTCAAGGTAAATGGCTGATCGACACTGGTGCTACCAATCATATGACCGACAATCCGCAATGTTTTTCTCTCCTAGAATAGCATGACCGGTTGCCCCCGATCCTTGTTGCGTACGGCTCTCCCTCACCGGTCAATGGAACGGGTGTGGTTCAAGTCACTCCATCTCTTCGCCTGGCGGACACCTTCTACGTGCCCAAGTTCCCTTGCAACTTGTTATTTGTTACTTCACTTTGCAAACAACTACAATGCTCTGTCACGTTCACTTTTACTACTTGTTCTTTTCAGGATCCGGGCACCAAGCGGACGATTGCTACTAGGACTGAGAGTGGCGGCCTCTACTTCCTCGACAACGTTTCAGCTCTCTCCGCCTTCTCCACATCTTATACTGATATTCTCCAGTGACATCTTCTCCTTGGTCATGCTCCTCCATGTCTTTTACGTCAGCTTCTACCACATCTTCCTCCGCAGAGTCCACCTCTCAACTGTGATGCATGTCAGCTTGGCAAGCATCACCGCTCCTCCTTCCAACCGAAGTAAGGTCGTGGTTCTTCTCGACCGTTTGAACTTGTTCACTTCGACATCTGGGGTCCTGCTCCTACCCTCACCATAGGTCGAGGTAGTTCATATTTTGTAACATTTATTGATGATTTCTCTAGATGTACGTGGGTGTATCTTTTAAAGGATCGATCTGAACTCTTTTCTGTATGGGCATCATTTTATAATATGATTATGAATTCGTTTGATATGTCTATTAAAATATTTTTGGTCTGGCAACGCTAAGGAATATCTTAGCACTACTTTCTCTTCTTTTGTATGCAACATGGTATTATTCATCAAACCACCGGTGTCTATACCTCCCAACAAAATGGAGTGGCGGAACGCAAGAACCGTCGCCTCATCGATGTCGCACGAACTTTGATGACACAGATGCACGTTCCTCGTTCCTATTGGGGTTACGTTGTCCTCATCTCCTGTTACCTCATTAATCGCATTCCGTCCACGGTTCTCCATGGACAAACCCTATTCTCTATTCTTTATCCAGGCAAGGATTCGTTTCATCTCCCTCTGTGAATCTTTGGGTGCACGACTTTTGTGCACAATCCTTCCGCCACTCATGACAAACTCGACTCACGTGCCACCAAATGTGTCTTTTTGGGTTACTCAACTACTCAAAAAGGCTATTGTTGCTTTGATCTCGTTCTTCGCAAATAATACGTCTCCACGGATGTGACCTTCTTCGAGAATGTGTCCTATTTCTCTGCTGACCCCTCTCCCTCTACAGTTCTTTCGCCTTCTCCCACCGTTCCCTCCACCCCGTCTAGTCCCATCGAGATTTTCCCACCATCCCCTCTACCGTCTCCTCCTTCCCTCTCTTCCTCATCACCAACTCTCTCCCTCCTCTCCACGGCCGTCTCTCTCCTCTCCTGGGCTAGCTATCTCCGCCACGGATGCTCCGATTACTGAGGAACACGCTGACCTAGATCTTCCCATTGCTCTTCGCAAAGGGGTGCAGACGTGTACCCAGCATCCGCTGGCTGCTGTTGTTTCGTATGATCGTCTCACTCCTTCTTGCAGGGCGTTTACATTGGCTATCTCTGCGGCTGCCACTCTCTGCACCTACCAGGAGGCTCTTGTTGTTCCTCATTGGAAGGCCGCCATGGATGAGGAAATTGCTACCCTCACCGAATGGGGTACCAGGACCCTGGTTCTCCCCCCTTTAGGAACTGATGTTGTTGGTTGTCGCTGGATCTTTATTGTAAAGTTCCGTCTGAATGGCAGCGTGGATCGATACATGGCCCGCCTAGTTGCCAAAATCTTCACTCAGACCTATGGTGTTGATTACTTTGACACATTATCTCCCGTTGCTCGTCTCAGCACCATTCGGGTCCTTCTCTCTGTCGCTGTCAAAAGGGATTGGCCCATCTCACAGCTGTATGTTAAGAATGTTTTTTTCTACGGTGATCTGCAAGAAGATGTTTACATGGAGCAACCTCTGGGTATGTTGCTCAGGGGGAGACACGAGTATGCCGGATAAAGAAGGCTATCTATGGCCTCAAGCAAAGCCCTCGGGCTTGGTTTGACAAGTTCAGCGGCATTGTTGCGGCCATTGGTTTTACAAGAAGTTCAGCCGATCACTCCTTGTTCGTTCGGAAAACCGCCTCGGGTCTGGTTGTTATTGCGGTATATGTGGATGACATTTTTCTTACTAACGATGACCAGGATGGGGTAACTTTGACAAAGAAACACCTTTGTCAACACTTGGTCACAAAGGATATGGGCTCCTCGAAATACTTTCTAGGGATTGAAATCTCTAGGAAGCCCAACTCCATGGTCCTTTCCCAACGGAAGTATGCTATTGATCTTTTAAAGGAGGCATGATTGACTGGTGCTAAACCTGCCCGATGTCCCATGGCTGCTGGAGAAGACAAAACTTGGACAGATGACTCGCCCCTTCTATCCGATCTTACGAGGTACCGACGTCTGGTTGGCAAACTCATTTATCTCACTATAACCAGACCCGACATCTCTTATGTTGTGGGCAAGGTGAGCCAGTTCATGCAAGCTCCTAGGGAGTGTCATATACAATCTACTCTGAGGATATTGGAGTATGTTAAAGCAGCGCCATGGAAAGGAATCCTTTTTCAGAAGAATGGTCACTTAAGGGTTGAAGCGTACTCAGATTCGAGCTATGCTGATGACAAAGGTGACCGCAAGTCAACATCAGGTTTCTACACATTTGTTGGAGGAAATCTTATGAGTTGGAAGAGCAGGAAACAGTTTGCGGTCTCTAGGTCTAGTGCAGAAGCAGAATATCACAGTATAACATCGACCACATGTGAGTTGAAATGGTTACGAGCTCTCATGCTTGACTTAGGAGAGGTCTACAACTATCCTCTTCCTATATTCTGTGACAATAAGGCCGCGATATACATATCCAAAAATCCTGTCTTCCATGACAGGACAAAATATATAGAAGTCAATTGTCACTTTATTCGGGAAGAGATTTTGAAAAAATAGATTTGTACTCCGTTCGTCACTTCCGACAACGAGTTGGCAGACGTCTTCATCAAGCCAGTATCCGCTTCCTTCTTCCATATTTGCGACAAGCTGGACATGATTGATATCTATGCTCTAGCTTGAGGGGGAGTGTTGTAGTATGGAGGTCGGGCGGTCTGTTGCAGTTCGGAGGTCGGGCGGTCTGGAAGTTTATCCTAGCCGGCTTGTCTGCCAGGCTATTTCTTTTTGATATCACAGCAGTCTGGCAGTTTGTTTCAGGCGACTTGGAGACCGGGTGGTCTAGCAGTCTCCTATGGCGGCTTGTGCTCTGTGGCACTTGTTCTTTCCTACTGTCGGTTGTTGGGTGGTTAGCCGACTTGTCTAACCGCACGACTTGTCCGGTTTGTCTATTTGTAAAGCCGCATATACCTGTAAATTTTTATTCTCACATTGCTTATTTGTAATCTCTTTCATCTCCTTCATTCTATAAAAGGGAGGTTATACCTTTGCAATAGTCACCTTTTGGATAATAAAGTTTTGTTACTCTAAATTTTCGGTCTACTTTTTACTGTTCCGACATCAAGGATACTCGGATGCTGATAATGGGGGAGATCCAGACGACCGGAAGTCAACATCCGATTATGTCTTCATGTGTGGATTAGCCAGTATATCTTGGTTTAGCAGGAAACAAGACTCAATGTCTGTCTCTACTATGGAAGCAGAATACAAGGCTTCGGCCATGGCAGCTCGGGAAGTCATCTGGATCAGGAGACTAGTAGAGGACGTCTATGAAGAAGTGTGCGGTCCTACTCTGATATGCGGTGACAATGAAAGTGCCTTGAAACTGGTGAATAATCTTGTTTGTCACACACAGACCAAACATATAGAGATTGAGCATCACTTCATTCGGGAGGTGTTGGAGGGATCTCTTATGGTGGAGCATGTGCGGAGTGAGGACAACATCGCAAACATCTTCACGAAGTCGTTGCTGAAGCTGCCATTTACATGGTTACGGGGACTGCTAGGCTTGGTCACCACTTCTCACTTCAAGGGGAGTGTTGAAAATTGTAAAGTGAAAGTGGGGGTTGATTGGGCAGACCGTGCGGACTAGGCGGACTGATGGTGCGGCCTGGGCGGACTGATGGTGCGGCCTGGGCGACCTGTTTGTTGCGACCTGGTGGTGGTGTTCAGTCAGTTCGGCTTGTGGTTCTGCAGTTGGCTATTCCTTGAAGTAACTGGAGGATAGGTGGTATATCCGCTGGGATATGGCAGTCTCCTTTTGTGTTCGCGGAGTCTGCTTGTTGCGAACTTCGTATGGAGATCGTGAGATTCGCATTTGCCCGTGCCCTTGATCTCTGGTGGAGCGGTTGGTGATAACCGCATTCGTGGTTGACGGATTGCCTTGGGAGTTGGCGGTTTGGCTTCTTGTCTGCCAAGCTCGCGCCAGGTTTTGGTTGGTTGCTGGACTTGGTCACAAACTGTGACAAGTCCAGGGTACTCATAGAGTCTGCAATGTCCGATGGTTGACCGAGCGGTTTGTGCATGTTGGTCGTGGACTTGTGTGGCGGGCTGGTGCGGTGTTCGTGGGTTGTGCAGATTGTTGATGTGTCCACATATAGCGTGTGGTCTGGTGCAGTGTGTGGATTGTTGTTATGTCTGCGTGTTGTGCAGCGTCCAGATTGATGCGGTGTCCGCTGGATAGCGGACTGGCTTCTTGCCTTAGTGCCTAGCGGATTGGCTGTTGTCCGGTCTTGTCCTTACGGACTAGGCAGACTGCATAGTGCTAGCTGCGAGCTGGGGTGGTGATTCTATCCACTAGGGCGGTGACCACACTCCTCACCGCGCCTATAAATAGGACCCCCCCCCCATCACATCAACAGTAACTGAATGAACATTAAGTTGAGTGTGGGTTAATTATTGCGGCCTCGGTTTTTGTTGAAGTATTAGACCGGGCGGCTTAGCGGTCTGATCCAGCGGTTTGTTGACCGAGCGGTCTGGCGGTCTCTCTGGTGCCTGGAGACCGGGCGGTCTATCGGTCTACCTCTGCGGCCTGTTCTATCCTGCTGGAGTTGCCGAGCGGTTAGCCCATCTGTCTAACCGCGCGGCCTATGCGGTCTCCATTATTCTAGCCGCTCAGTACTGTAAATGTTTAGTCCCACATTGTTTGTATACTCTCTTTCTTATCTCCTCCATTCTATATAAGGGAGGTCATACCTTTGTAAATGATACCTTTTTTGGATAATAAAATTTCAATTATTCAAAAGTTTATTCGCTTGTTCTCTACTTTTCGCTTCTTTTCTCTACTTTCTAACATGGTATCAGAGGACACGGTCATTTCCTTCTGATTCTGTGCGCTCTCTGTAGTTCGCGGCTTGTTTTCCGCGTTCTGCGACTTGCTTCGCGACTTGGCTTCTCTCTGTCCGCACGGCTTGTTTCTATCCGCGCGGCCTGTTTCTGTCCGCTGCCCTGTTCGCGCGGCTTGCTTCTTCTTCTTCTCTTCTCCTACTGCTCTTTGTCGCAGCGACCTGTTTCCTTGTCGCCGCGCTCCTTGTTCTTTCCTCCCGCTCCGACTTCCTAGTCGTTGCGGTCTGTCCCTATCCGCGTGTGTTGTCTCTCTACTCGCGGCTTGCTGCTGTGATCTGCCTGACCGTGCGGGTTGTTCCTTTCTCACCCGCATCTTGGTCGCGGTCACCAGCTCTTCTCCTCTCTTCTGTTCGCTCGGACTTTTTAGTCCGCGCGACCTCTTCCCTGCTGTGCCTTTGACCGCCTTCTCGCAGCTGCTGTGATCTGCCTGACCGTGCGGGTTATTCCTTTCTTACCTGCATCTAGGTCGCGGTCACCTGCTCTTCTCGTCTCTTCTGTTCGCTCGGCCTTTTCAGTCCGCGCGACCTCTTCCCCACTATGCCTTTGCCTCTTTCAAGCCGCTACTGTTCGCGCGGCTTCGTCTGTTTTCTAACCGCTTCTGTTCACGCGGCTTCTTCTGCTTGCCGGTTCTATGACTACCTCCGGTCTCACCACTACTCCTGCAGCTCCTTCTCCTCCTCCTCCTTCGGGCAACCTTGGCACCCTTTCCAAGCTTGTGGGCTCCAACTATCCCGATTGGAGCGTTTCTTTCACCTTTCTCCTTCGTTCTCAACGCAAGCGTCATCACCTCACCGATGACCCTCCTCCTCGCACCTCTCCTGAGTTTTATGATTGGGATGCGAGTGATGCTCTTGTTCGCACCTGGCTGGCCAACAGCCTTTCTGATGAGTGCCTTCCCGTCATTCGCCATGATGAGACGGTCAAGGCCGCATGGCTTCACCTCGCTGCTCTCTATTCTAAGGGGGGGCAGACGTCCCGCATTTATACTCTCTATACGGACCTCTTCGCCCGCCCTTCCATGTCCCCAGCTGCGGCTTATCAGCAGGTTCAGGCTCTTGGGGCTGAAATCCTCCAGAATCGCCCCCTCTCCGCGGACTTGGCCGACCAGCACAAACACTTCCAGGAACTCCTGGTTGTTTGTTATCTTCTTCGTCTTCCCGACTCTTATGATATGATCCGCCAGCAGATCTTGGGTGAGGCGGAATCTCCTACTTTGGATGCCACTGCGGCTCGCATTGCCGCCGTTACTTCGCTCCTCCAGCGGCCTCTGTTGGCCTCCCCCCTTCCCAAGACTCCTTTGCTCACCAAGCTCAGCGGGGGGGGCCCGAGTGGCCGTGGCTCCTCTGGCGGACGGGGTTCCTCCCGGTTCTTCTGCTCTCACTGTAGTCGTACTGGCCATACTGTTGACCGCTGCTGGCAGAAACATCCTCATCTTCGCCCTTCCGGTGATGCTCCTTCGGCCTCCGCCTCTTCTAGGCCATCTGCCTCTGTGGCCACGACGTCAGGTAGTGCCCACGTCGTTACCCAAGGTAAATGGCTGATTGACTCCGGTGCCACCAATCATATGACGGGCAACCCTCATTGCTTCTCCCGTCTTGAGACCCATGACCGCTTACCCCCAGTTCGTGTGGCGGATGGTTCCCCGTCTCCGGTTCATGGGATGGGCATGGTTCAACTCACTCCATCGCTTTGCTTGGAGGATACCCTCTATGTCCCGAAGTTCCCGTGCAATTTGTTATCAGTTACTACTTTATGCCGGCAACTTCAGTGCTCCGTTTTTTTCACTCCCACTACTTGTTCTTTTCAGGACCCGAGGACCCAGCGGACGATTGCTACTGGGACTGAGAGCGGCGACCTCTACTTCCTCGACGATGTTTCAGCTCTTTTTGCCTACTCCTCCTCCACCGATCTCCTTCAGTGGCATCTTCGTCTTGGACATCCCCCTCCTCGGCTTATTCGTCAGCTTCTGCCCCACTTACCTCCCACCAGTTCTCCGCTCAACTGTGATGCGTGTCAGCTTGGCAAACATCATCGCTCCTCCTTCCCACCGAAGCAAGGCCGTGGCTCCTCTCGCATTTTTGATCTTATTCATTCTGATGTATGGGGTCCTGCTCCTACCCTCACAGTTGGTCGGGGCAGTTCCTATTTTGTCACTTTTATCGATGATTTTACTCGATGTACCTGGGTGTATCTATTAAAGGATCGCTCTGAACTATTTTCTGTTTGGCAATCTTTTTACTTTATGATTAAGACTCAATTTGCTATTTCTATTAAAGTCTTACGTTCTGATAATGCCAAGGAATATCTTTCTCATGAGTTCTCCGCGTTCTTTCACCAACACGGCCTCATTCATCAAACGACTTGTGTTTACACCTCCCAACAGAATGGGGTGGCGGAGCGTAAAAACCGTCACCTGCTTGATGTTGCGCGTACTCTCATGACGCAGATGCACGTCCCTCGCTCCTACTGGGGCTACGCTGTGCTCCTCGCTTGCTATCTTATCAATCGCATTCCCTCCACGGTCCTCCACGGCCGGACTCCCTTCTCCCTTCTCTACCCCCACCAGGAACCTTTTCCTCTTCCTCTCCGTGTCTTTGGCTGTACGGCCTTTGTTCACGCTCCCTCCGCTACCCGCGACAAGCTTTCCCCCCGTTCCACCAAGTGTGTCTTTTTGGGGTACTCTACCACTCAAAAAGGCTATTGCTGCTTTGACCCCCTTCTCCGCAAGCAGTTTGTCTCCGCAGATGTGACTTTTTTCAAAAATGCTTCCTATTTCTCTCCTTCCTCTTCTCTTCCTTCTCTTCCTTCTGATATCTCCGTTCCTTCCCCACCTCTCCACGTTTTCCCACCTTCGTCTCCTCCTCCACCCACTCCTTCCCAGTCCGTCTCCCCACCCACCCCTCCACCCTCCTCTCCGCTGCCGTCTCTCTAGTCCCGGGCCAGCCTTCTCCGCCACGGACGCTCCGGTCGCTGACGCTCCCGTCGCCGACGCTCCCGATGATCTGGATGTTCCCATTGCCCTTCGCAAAGGGGTGCGGGCGTGTACTCAACACCCGCTTACGGCTGTTGTTTCTTATGATCAGCTTTCTCCTTCTCGCAGGTGTTTTGCCTTGGCTATCTCTGCTACTTCTACTCCCCGTACCTACCAGGAGGCTCTCGCTCTCCCTCATTGGAAGTCTGCGATGGATGAGGAGATGGCTACTCTTACTAAATGGGGTACCTGGACCCTGGTTCCTCCTCCCGTGGGCACTGATGTGGTTGGCTGTCGCTGGGTCTTTGTTGTGAAGTTTCGCCCCGACGGCACTGTGGATCGCTACAAAGCCCGGCTGGTGGCCAAGGGCTTTACTCAGACTTATGGCGTTGATTACTTTGATACCTTCTCTCCGGTTGCTCGCCTCAGCACCATCCGGGTTCTCTTTTCTGTGGCTGTTAACCGGGCTTGGGCTATTTCCCAGCTTGATGTGAAGAATGCCTTTCTCTATGGCGATCTTCAGGAGGACGTCTATATGGAGCAACCTCCTGGGTATGTTGCTCAGGGGGAGACACGTGTCTGTCATTTGAAGAAGGCCATTTATGACCTAAAGCAGAGCCCTCGTGCATGGTTCGAAAAATTCAGTGGTATTGTGGCAACCATCGGCTTTCAAAGGAGTTCGGCCGATCACTCCTTATTCATTCGCAAAACGGCCTCGGGACTGGTGGTTTTGGCCGTATATGTGGATGATATTCTCCTTACTGGTGATGACCGAGATGGGGTGGACTTGACGAAGAAGCACCTCCGTCAGCACTTGGTCACGAAGGATATGGGCTCCCCAAAATACTTTTTGGGGATAGAAATCTCTCGGAAACCTGACTCCTTGGTTCTCTCTCAACGGAAGTATGCCCTTGATCTTCTTCGAGAAGCAGGCTTGACAGGTGCCAAACCAGCTCATCTTCCCATGGCTGTTGGAGAAGACAAAACGTGGACGGATGAATCGCCTCCTCTATCTGATGTCACACAGTACAGACGTTTGGTAGGCAAACTCATCTATCTCACGGTGACTAGACCCGACATCGCCTACGCTGTAGGAAAGGTCAGTCAGTTTATGCAAGCTCCCAGGGAGTGTCATCTTCAGTCCGCCCTGAAGATTTTAGAGTATATCAAAGCAGCACCTGGCAGAGGGTTACTCTTCCAGAAGAATGGCCATCTGAGGGTTGAGGCCTACTCAGATTCAAGTTACGCGGATGACAAAGGCGATCGTAAATCCACGTCAGGTTTTTGTACCTTTGTTGGAGGTAATCTCGTGAGTTGGAAGAGCAAGAAACAGTCTGTTGTTTCCAGATCCAGTGCCGAAGCAGAATACCGGAGTATGGCGTCAACTACGTGTGAGTTAAAGTGGTTGCGGGCTCTCATGCTTGACCTGGGCGAGGTATATGATTGTCCTCTCCCTATGTTCTGTGACAACAAGGTCGCTATACACATATCCAGAAATCCGGTCTTCCATGAGAGAATGAAGCATATAGAGGTTGACTGTCACTTCATTCGGGAGGAGATTTTGAAGAGACAGATTTGTACTCCTTTTGTCACCTCTGACAAGGAGTTGGCAGATATCTTCACCAAGCCGGTTTCTACTTCCTTCTTCCGCATTTGTGACAAGCTGGGCATGATTGATATCTATGCTCCAGCTTGAGGGGGAGTGTTGAAGTATTAGACCGGGCGGCTTAGCGGTCTGATCCAGCAGTTTGTTGACCGAGCGGTCTGGCGGTCTCTCTGGTGCCTGGAGACCGGGCGGTCTATCGGTCTACCTCTGCGGCCTGTTCTATCCTGCTGGAGTTGCCGAGCGGTTAGCCCATCTGTCTAACCGCGCGGCCTATGCGGTCTCCATTATTCTAGCCGCTCAGTACTGTAAATGTTTAGTCCCACATTGTTTGTATACTCTCTTTCTTATTGTTAGAAAGTAGAGAACAAGAAGCGAAAAGTAGAGAACAAGCGAACAAACTTTTGAATAATTGAAATTTTATTATCCAAAAAAAAGATATCATTTACAAAGGTATGGCCTCCCTTATATAGAATGGAGGAGATAAGAAAGAGAGTATACAAACAATGTGGGACTAAACATTTACAGTACTGAGCGGCTAGAATAATGGAGACCGCATAGGCCGCGCGGTTAGACAGATGGGCTAACCGCTCGGCAACTCCAGCAGGATAGAACAAACCGCAGAGGTAGACCGACAGACCGCCCGGTCTACAAACCGCTGGATCAGACCGCTAAGCCGCTCGGTCAACAAACCGCTGGATCAGACCGCCAAGCCGCCTGGTCTAATACTTCAACACTCCCCCTCAAGCTGGAGCATAGATATCAATCATGCCCAGCTTGTCACAAATGCGGAAGAAGGAAGTAGAAACCGGCTTGGTGAAGATATCTGCCAACTCCTTGTCAGAGGTGACAAAAGGAGTACAAATCTGATTCTTCAAAATCTCCTCCCGAATGAAGTGACAGTCAACCTCTATATGCTTCGTTCTCTCATGGAAGATCGGATTTCTGGATATGTGTATAGCGGCCTTGTTGTCACAGAACATAGGGAGAGGACAATCATATACCTCGCCCAGGTCAAGCATGAGAGCCCGCAACCACTTTAACTCACACGTAGTTGACGCCATACTCCGGTATTCTGCTTCGGCACTGGATCTGGAAACAACAGACTGTTTCTTGCTCTTCCAACTCACGAGATTACCTCCAACAAAGGTACAAAAACCTGACGTGGATTTACGATCGCCTTTGTCATCCGCGTAACTTGAGTCTGAGTAGGCCTCAACCCTCAGATGGCCATTTTTCTGGAAGAGTAACCCTCTGCCCGGTGCTGCTTTGATATACTCTAAAATCTTCAGGGCGGACTGAAGATGACACTCCCTGGGAGCTTGCATAAACTGACTGACCTTTCCTACAGCATAGGCGATGTCGGGTCTAGTCACCGTGAGATAGATGAGTTTCCCTACCAAACGTCTGTACCGTGTGACATCAGATAGAGGAGGCGATTCATCCGTCCACGTTTTGTCTTCTCCAACAGCCATGGGAAGATGAGCTGGTTTGGCACCTGTCAAGCCTGCTTCTTGAAGAAGATCAAGGGCATACTTCCGTTGAGAGAGAACCAAGGAGTCAGGTTTCCGAGAGATTTCTATCCCCAAAAAGTATTTTGGGGAGCCCATATCCTTCGTGACCAAGTGCTGACGGAGGTGCTTCTTCGTCAAGTCCACCCCATCTCGGTCATCACCAGTAAGGAGAATATCATCCACATATACGGCCAAAACCACCAGTCCCGAGGCCGTTTTGCGAATGAATAAGGAGTGATCGGCCGAACTCCTTTGAAAGCCGATGGTTGCCACAATACCACTGAATTTTTCGAACCATGCCCGAGGGCTCTGCTTTAGGCCATAAATGGCCTTCTTCAAATGACAGACACGTGTCTCCCCCTGAGCAACATACCCAGGAGGTTGCTCCATATAGACGTCCTCCTGAAGATCGCCATAGAGAAAGGCATTCTTCACATCAAGCTGGGAAATAGCCCAAGCCCGGTTAACAGCCACAGAAAAGAGAACCCGGATGGTGCTGAGGCGAGCAACCGGAGAGAAGGTATCAAAGTAATCAACGCCATAAATCTGAGTAAAGCCCTTGGCCACCAGCCGGGCTTTGTAGCGATCCACAGTGCCGTCGGGGCGAAACTTCACAACAAAGACCCAGCGACAGCCAACCACATCAGTACCCACGGGAGGAGGGACCAGGGTCCAGGTACCCCCGTTCAGTAAGAGTAGCCATCTCCTCATCCATGGCAGACTTCCAATGAGGGAGAGCGAGAGCCTCCTGGTAGGTACGAGGAGTAGAAGTAGCAGAGATAGCCAAGGCAAAACACCTGCGAGAAGGAGAAAGCTGATCATAAGAAACAACAGCCGTGAGCGGGTGTTGAGTACACGCCCGCACCCCTTTGCGAAGGGCAATGGGAACATCCAGATCATCGGGAGCGTTGGCGACGGGAGCGTCAGCGACCGGAGCGTCCGTGGCGGAGAAGGCTGGCCCGGGACTAGAGAGACGGCAGCGGAGAGGAGGGTGGAGGGGGGGTGGGGAGACGGACTGGGAAGGAGTGGGTGGAGGAGGAGACGAAGCTGGGAAAACGTCGAGAGGTGTGGAAGGAACGGAGATATCAGAAGGAAGAGAAGGAAGAGAAGAGGAAGGAGAGAAATAGGAAGCATTTTCGAAAAAAGTCACATCTGCGGAGACAAACTGCTTGCGGAGAAGGGGGTCAAAGCAGCAATAGCCTTTTTGAGCGGTAGAGTACCCCAAAAAGACACATTTGGTGGAACGGGGGGAAAGCTTGTCGCGGGTAGCGGAGGGAGCGTGAACAAAGGCCGTACAGCCAAAGACAGGGAGAGGAAGAGGAAAAGGTTCCTGGTGGGGGTAGAGAAGAGAGAAGGGAGTCCGGCCGTGGAGGACCGAGGAGGGAATGCGATTGATAAGATAGCAAGCGAGGAGCACAACGTAGCCCCAGTAGGAGCGAGGGACGTGCATCTGCGCCATGAGAGTACGCGCAACATCGAGCAGGTGACGGTTTTTACGCTCCGCCACCCCATTCTGTTGGGAGGTGTAAACACAAGTCGTTTGATGAATGAGGCCGTGTTGGTGAAAGAACGCGGAGAACTCATGAGACAGATATTCCTTGGCATTATCAGAACGTAAGACTTTAATAGAGATAGCAAATTGAGTCTTAATCATAAAGTAAAAAGATTGCCAAACAGAAAATAGTTCAGAGCGATCCTTTAAGAGATACACCCAGGTACATCGAGTAAAATCATCGATAAAAGTGACAAAATAGGAACTGCCCCGACCAACTGTGAGGGTAGGAGCAGGACCCCATACATCAGAATGAATAAGATCAAAAATGCGAGAGGAGCCACGGCCTTGCTTCGGCGGGAAGGAGGAGCGATGATGTTTGCCAAGCTGACACACATCACAGTTGAGCGGAGAACTGGTGGGAGGTAAGTGGGGCAGAAGCTGACGAATAAGCCGAGGAGGAGGATGTCCAAGACGAAGATGCCACTGAAGGAGATCGGTGGAGGAGGAGTAGGCAGAAAGAGCGGAAACATCGTCGAGGAAGTAGAGGCCGCTGCTCTCAGTCCCAGTAGCAATCGTCCGCTGGGTCCTCGGGTCCTGAAAAGAACAAGTAGTGGGAGTGAACAAAACGGAGCACTGAAGTTCCCGGCATAAAGTAGTAACAGATAACAAGTTGCACGGGAACTTCGGGACATAGAGGGTATCCTCCAAGCAAAGCGATGGAGTGAGTTGAACCATGCTCGTCTCATGAACCGGAGACGGGGAACCATCCGCCACACGAACTGGGGGTAAGCGGTCATGGGTCTCAAGACGGGAGAAGCAATGAGGGTTGCCCGTCATATGATTGGTGGCACCGGAGTCAATCAGCCATTTACCGTGGGTAACGACGTGGGCACTACCTGACGTCGTGGCCACCGAGGCAGACGGCCTAGAAGAGGCGGAGGCCGAAGGAGCATCACCGGAAGGGCGAAGATGAGGATGTTTCTGCCAGCAGCGGTCAACAGTATGACCAGTACGATTACAGTGAGAGCAGAAGAACCGGGAGGAACCCCGTCCGCCAGAGGAGCTTCGGCCACTCGGGCCCCCCCGCTGAGCTTGGTGAGCAGAGGAGTCCTGGGAAGGGGGGGAGGCCAACAGAAGCCGCTGGAGGAGCGAAGTAACGGCGGCAATGCGAGCCGCAGTGGCATCCAAAGTAGGAGATTCCGCCTCACCCAAGATCTGCTGGCGGATCATATCATAAGAGTCGGGAAGACGAAGAAGATAACAAACAACCAGGAGTTCTTGGAAGTGTTTGTGCTGGTCGGCCAAGTCCGCGGAGAAGGGGCGATTCTGGAGGATTTCAGCCCCAAGGGCCTGAACCTGCTGATAAGCCGCAGCTGGGGACATGGAAGGGCGGGCGAAGAGGTCCGCATAGAGAGTATAAATGCGGGACGTCTGGCCCCCCTTAGAATAGAGAGCAGCGAGGTGAAGCCATGCGGCCTTGACCGTCTCATCATGGCGAATGACGGGAAGGCACTCATCAGAAAGGCTGTTGGCCAGCCAGGTGCGAACAAGAGCATCACTCGCATCCCAGTCATCAAACTCAGGAGAGGTGCGAGGAGGAGGGTCATCGGTGAGGTGATGATGCTTGCGTTGAGAACCGGAGGTAGTCATAGAACCCGGAAGCAGAAGAAGCCGCACGAACAGGAGCGGTTAGAAAACAGAGGAAGCCGCGCGAACAGTAGCGGCTAGAAAGAGACACTGCGGGGAAGAGGTCGCGCGGACTGAAAAGGCCGAGCGAACAGAAGAGAGGAGAAGAGCAGGTGACCGCGACCAAGATGCGGGTAAGAAAGAGACAACCCGCACGGTCAGGCAGATCACAGCAGCGGCTAGAAGGTGGTCAAAGGCTCGGCGGGGAAGAAGTCGCACGAACTGAGAAGCCCGAGCGAACAGAAAAGAGGAGAAGAGCTGGCGACCGCGACCAAGATGCGGGTGAGAAAGGAACAACCCGCACGGTCAGGCAGATCACAGCAGCAATCCGCGAGTAGAGAGACAATACACACGCGGACAGGGACAGACCGCAACGACTAGGAAGTCGGAGAGGCAAGAAAGAACAAGGAGCGCGGCGACAACGAAACAGGTCGCTGCGACAATAAGGAGAAGGAGAAGAGAAACAAGAAGGAGCAAGCCGCGCGAACAGATTGGCGGACAAAACCAAGCCGCGCGGATAGAAACAGGCCGCGCGGATAGAAGAGAGGGCAAGCCGCGAATCAAGTCGCAGAGCGCGGAAAAGAAGTCGCGAACAACAGAGGGCGCACAGAATCAAGAGGAAATGACCGTGTCCTCTGATACCATGTTAGAAAGTAGAGAACAAGAAGCGAAAAGTAGAGAACAAGCGAACAAACTTTTGAATAATTGAAATTTTATTATCCAAAAAAAGATATCATTTACAAAGGTATGACCTCCCTTATATAGAATGGAGGAGATAAGAAAGAGAGTATACAAACAATGTGGGACTAAACATTTACAGTACTGAGCGGCTAGAATAATGGAGACCGCATAGGCCGCGCGGTTAGACAGATGGGCTAACCGCTCGGCAACTCCAGCAGGATAGAACAAACCGCAGAGGTAGACCGACAGACCGCCCGGTCTACAAACCGCTGGATCAGACCGCTAAGCCGCTCGGTCAACAAACCGCTGGATCAGACCGCCAAGCCGCCCGGTCTAATACTTCAACACTTATCTCCTCCATTCTATATAAGGGAGGCCATACCTTTGTAAATGATACCTTTTTTGGATAATAAAATTTCAATTATTCAAAAGTTTATTCGCTTGTTCTCTACTTTTCGCTTCTTTTCTCTACTTTCTAACAGTTTTCATGTCCGCGCGGATTGAGAAGGTTTAACTGGTCCCTGTTTGCAGGTTGTGCGGCTAGCATTATGAAGCCAGGGGTCTGGTTCTGACTGCGGTCAAGAATCAGTGAATCTTGCGGTTTACAATCGACTGTTTGCAGCAGGTCATATTTGCGGCCAGCCAGTCTTCTCTCCTTCAGCAATTCAAGTTCAATAACCTATCCACCGGTCTAGGCAGTCTGTTCTTTCAGTTTGGCGGTGGCTTGTAGAGCGATCGTTCATCAGAATAATGGTTTGTCCGCAGACTTCGCCGACTCCGTAGATCAGTGGTGCAGTAACGACTTGGCGGTCTCAGCGGACTCGACGGACTCGGAGGTCTCTAGGGCAGTCTAGCCAGCTTGAACTTCTTGTTTGCTTGTTATGCTTCTCCATTGTACTTGGTGAAATCATATCTCGCTATGTATGTCTTGTCTTTTAATGAAGATAGTTGATAATAAAAGATCTGTGGTTTCTTTCTATTGTCTCTGATTTTCTTAGCTTAGTTGTTCATGCACCTGTTTCCCGCTTTCCGCTTGATCAAGTTGTCAGCTTGATAGTTCTGAAAGTTTTTACTTGGTATTAGAACTACCTTCTGATCAGCTTGTGAAATTTCAACAGTGACTCAGTCCCAAATGGGTCTCTTCTGAACCTGAATTCTTATTTGATCCTTGGTATTTGGTATGATGGTTGTCTGATCCTAATTGTGTCATCGATACGAGGGTCGAGTCTATGAGTCCCCTACCATTCCACTAATGGTTCATAGGCGTCAATTCTCCTTAAGTTGGTCCTATTAGTTTAGGTAACAGGTGATAGTACTACTTGATGAGTAAAGTAGGGATATCAGAGTTTAAGTCTTAGGTACCTTCTCTTGCGTTAGATTCTTCCTCTATTCATTTCAGGTATCCTCGTGCCTTAACTAAATTATACCTAGGGTCAATTTAGACCAGGATAGCCTAAGAATCGTCTTGGTAAGTCGAGTTTCCTAGTTAGGTTGGCATAACTCATTGATTTATTGACTATATATTTTGATTTTTACACATGGGAACACCATAGCTTCCGCTGCTAACTTGCCCATTTCCGCAACCACTGAGCCTACCACTCTGATGTCTAAACCAAACTAACCACCCAAAGTATTGGTGTGAGTGAAAGTGAATTCCTGGTTTGTTGCTAATTACTCTTGTATTCATTTTAGTCTTACGGTTTAGGTTAACCTCGGACTGCCCAGGGCATTTCCTATAAAGGGCTTTCGGGGGCACTAAGAGCTATGATGGGCTGAAGCCCAAAGCTTCCTTTCGCAAGGTACTTATTATTGTTGGTGTCTACCCATAGCTAATCTCATTTAATGTTATACTAAATCTAGCCCTAGTGTATTTTGACTCTCTCTCTCCATAGGGATGACGATCTTTTGTCGATCCCGAGCACCACTTAATACTAGTCAACCCAACACCATCTGAAATTTAGGTGGCATTCCACATAAATATCAACCTCCTAAAGTTAATGGGCCACTCAAGTTGGGCTTAGCCCAAGTGGCTTGGGCTTGGTTAGGTCATTTAAGCTAGTTTGACCTATTTTTGGGTTGAGTTGACTTTGGTAAATTTGACCTTTTGAGTTGACCTCAATGGGTCCTTGGTGACCCATTGGCCCCCCCTAAGGTCTAGGAAGACTTGGGTAGGGTTGGTTTGACACCTTGTAGGCCACTTGACCCTTATTTAGGGCACTTTGACCACTTTAGGGTTTAGGTTGACTTTGGTCAACTTGACCACTTGGGTTGACCCAAATGGGTCCTTAGTGACCCAATGGACCTCGTAAAGGGTTAGGGAGGTTTAGGTGGGGTCATCTTGGCAAGTTGGAGGTCCATTGGCCCTAGATAGGTCACTTTGACCATTTTAGGGTTTCTACATGAGGATTTCTCGCAGCAACGAATGAATCAACAATTTCTTCACTGACCGGGTGGTGCTACCCATCCGATACTTTGAGGTCGGCCTCTTCTTGCTGTTATGGTCAGAGTTTTGTGAGATCATCCGATACTTTGGACTTTTGCCTGCGCAGATCAACCCCAACGGGGTGGCGATCATCATGGGATACCTCTGCTACCTATGAACGAAGGATATCTTCTTCGAGCTGGCGACCTTCAAGAAAAACTTCAACATTGGGGCAACCAAGGAAGGAATCATCTTCTTCTACAACCACACATGTACAGTGGTGGGGACGGTGAATATGGTACATTGTTGGACAAAGCGGTTTGTGATCCTCGGCAGCCCAGCCAGCAACATCCTGTTTGCCCCGAAACAGCCTCCGGATGTGGTCTTCATTTCCCTGATCTTGGAGAGACCTGCCAAGAACATGCGAGCGGCCTTTGTCGGCAGGAATTTTGATGTCACATACTGGTGATAGGACGTCGCTAATCTTCCTTACATCTGACTGGGCACATGTATAATCTTGGCTTACTCTGGACATGTATACTCGTAACTTCTCAAAAATATTGTCTAACACCAATCTCGTACTACCAAGTGTTTGCACAGTCCCGCGGGAGGCGCTTCTGCCCGCTAAGGAAATGTCCTCATTGGCACCCGTGCCAGAATCTCAGGCAAGCACCTCTGAATTGCCAAGGAGACGCCTGCTGATGTCTCCCATTCCTGAAGAGCCCAAGGTCATCGATTCCCCAGTGTGCTCTCCCGTCATCGCACCTCCCAGGCGACAGGGGCCTGGTAAGCCATTGAGGAAAAGATCTCACACTAAAGAATTTTCCTCGAAGAAAAAAACAGATTCCATGAAGGACGAGGCCGAGGACCTAATCTCGTACCCAAACCCTGGCCAGGGGAGCGAAGGGGTGGACCACTTTGGTCTTCTCTTGGTCACTTGGGAGGTTGGGGATAACGAGATCCACCTCAGCACGAACCTGCGTCTCTTGTCAAAGGATTGAGATGACGACAACGAGGCCTGCAATGTCTCCTTTGCCCTGTACGGGCAAGAAGATGCAGTGGTGTTGTCGGAGTCAAGCACCTCCTTCCTTTTCAATCAAACTTTGAGGTCGCTACTTCGGTCTATAGAGTTGCCCATCAATTGGTGAGAAACATGAAGACATCAGACAGCAGGTTCGAGATTCAAGGAGATCAGATCAATTCTCTCGTCCACTCTCAGGCAGCGTCCCAGGCGAGGATCAAGGAGCTAGAAAACAAGCGCGAGCATCCGAGGCCAAGTTCACTGAAAGCAAGGCTTATGAGGTAGTTTTGGTCATAAAAGTAGTAACTTAATATGCATTACCTGCACAGGTCGATGGTGTGATCTGATATAGGAGTTTTTTCTTTTTGCAGGAAGCTAAGTTGGTTGCGGGCCAACATATTTTAGAGTTAGAGCAGAAGCTTGCTGAGAGACTGGCGGCGCTGGAGGTGTATCAAGTCTGTGTCACCGAGTTCAAAACACAGGAGGCTACTAAGAACCCACTGCCGGAGGCGAGTACCTCGGCCATTGGGAAAATATCCAAATCGTTCAGGATGATCCCCATCGCTTGATATGCGAGATAGCCAGGATGGTCGGTGATGCACACTTCCCCCAGCTACAGTTCGAGAATAGGTTGACGCCGGGATCCAAGGGATTTATTGTGGACGACATCATCCCGAGTCTTCTTGTCGAGCCATCTAATTCTCCAATGCCTTAAAGGTTGCCGAGTAATGATGAGGATAGTTCAGACAAAGAGGAAGATGATGACGATGACATCATTGATGGAGATGCTCCCTAATGGACTTGAGTTTTCCGACTTCCTTCTCACATTTTTGTGTATATTTGGGCAGTGCAAATGGCGGGGAACTCGTCACTTTTTTGGGATACATCTGTAAATGAAAATAAAAAAACCACATTTTTTTGTAATGGAGTTTTTTATGTTTCACTTGTTCTTTTATTAATGTATTATTTATGCTCGACCGCGTATCATATGTGTAGGCTCTTTGACACATCTTGTAATGAATACTCGCTAGACTCTTAGGCGTGATTCGTGATTGATGCTTGCAGGGATCATAGGCGGGGGAAGATGGATGCTCACTGGAATCATAGATGCAGGAAGATTGATACTCACTAGATACTTCCCCTACATGCACGCATATACTTGCACGTCATTGCTCGCACTTGTATTCTCGTGTATGTATGCTCATACATGTATGCTCGCAACTCGCTGCTCGCACCTGTATGCTTACAAAAAGGAGACGTCAACATTTTTGTTTGTTTTTGTAGGTTTGGTGTTGCTACATGAGGATATTTGTTAGGATGAAAAAAGTGGAAATACTACTTTACTTGTCGACTACGATCCTTAGGACATTGGAGTTTCACTCTGAGGTCTCGTAAGACATGCGCTCTCAAGCCCAACACTCCTCTTCAACCGACAAAGAATTGAAGGGATCCAGAGATAGGGAACGGTAGTCGGGGGGAGGGGGCCAACAGGACTCACACACTCGAGGCCTCCATCCTATGACAGATTTTCACCTCCTGGAACTTCTTTGTTTAGCTGTTACAAAAGCATGGTAGGTTATCTCACCTTGGCACAAACAGAGATGCATCCAGCTCCCCAGGACAAAGGATCGCTAAGAGAGGGTCTTTAGCCTTCTTGAAGACCGATGACGCCTTTACACCAGGTGTCACTTTGTGAGGTCGACCCTACGTCGAGTCCGGGAGGTTGACGTCCAGACCTGTTCCTGATAGTTTCACTAGTCAGATGAGAAGTGCAATCTGGTAGGTAGCTAGGCCAACATACAAGGAGGAGTTGATCTTGACCGTCAATGCAGGGGCTTGGAATTATAAGAAAGCTTTTAAGACTAGACATGTCATCCCATCACCCCGCTCTAAGTTTTTTAGGAGAATCAGGTCGGAGACAACTTTCCCAAACCGACCGAGAAGATCAACTTCGCTGCTCTTGGCTTAACTTAAGGCGATTCCAACAAAGTAGACAACTCGTACCAACCCATGTTTTAGGGGGCGAGGACTTTTATTAAAATACAGAAGTAATTGTACATGCAAGCAATCATTGCCTTTTACCACTAGGGATAGAATCTTTCCAGGTCATACCCGCTCTGAGTGCTTCATACCAGCTCTCCTTCTTGATTTTGTAAGTTGTAGCCTCGATCTAGTGGCTAGATCCTCTTGGAAGATGAAGGATCCCTCCCAATTAGGATTCAGCTTGCCAAGGATATCTGCCCTTCCTGTTGCGTCCACCTTCTTTATGATGAGATATCCTGCAAGGAACTGCATAAGGTGAACGTTTTTGTCGAAGTGCTTTGTCATTTGCCGCTTGACCTCCTCTTAGCGAATAATAGCTAGGTCTTGAAGCTCCTCGATGTAGTTTAGAGAGAGCCTTTGAGCATCTTCATTCTCCAGTCATCATTCTTCATTGCCTTCTCCTGCTTTGATGACTCTCGTGCTCCAGACTTCGAACTCCACTGGGATGAGAGCCTCAGGCATATGGGAAAACTTGAAAGGTGTTTTCCTCATGGTCAAGTTAGGACTTGTTCTCAGATACCATAGGACCGATGGGAGTTGTTCTGCCTAATTTCCGTTTAGGTTGGTGACCTTCTTTTTCAGGAGGTTGATGATAAGCTTGTTGGTGGTCTTCACCTGTCTGTTGCTCCGAGGATGGTGTATAAAAGAAAATTGAAGATCCATTCCCAGCTGCTTTCAGAAGCATTCTAGCTCTAAGCTGGCGAATTGTGGGCAGTTGTCGGTGATGATGGTGAGAGGGATCCCGAACCTGTGGGTGACCTCTCCCCAGATGAAGTTCTTCACAATCTGAGACGTGGTTTTGGCAAGAGCTTTTGCCTCGATCCACTTGGAGAAGTATTCGATCATGACGAGAACAAACTTTCTCTGACTGCTAGCCTATGGGAAAAGACCTATCAAATCTACCCCGTAGATGGCAAAAGGTCAAGGGGCGGTGATTGAGCAAAGTAGTCAAGCCGGCTGCAACTGGGGTGGAGCAAAGAGTTGACACTCTGGACAATTCTTTGAGAATGTTTTTTCATCCTTCTAAATGTTCGGCCAGAAGAAGCCATGCCTAATGATCCTTTGTTCAGGAGTGTGAGTCCTAGAGTGGCTGATGCACTCCCCTGAATGAATCTCTCCGAGTACTTAAGGGATCTCTGCTTCCAACAGGCATCTATCTAGGGGACAGAGATGGTCTTATGATATAGCTCTCCTTCATGCAGCAGATGGTCGGCCGCCTTGTACCGAAACTTCCTATGGTCTCCCTCACTGGCGGGATGCTAGCATGTCATTAAGAAAGTAACAAATGAGTCCTTACAGTAAGCTCTCTGCTCGATCTGCATCATCTCCCCTTCCTTGATGGACAGTCAAAACAGCTCTATCACAGTTCCCTTAGCCTTTAGGCCATACATGGCTAGGTAGTCTGTCTCTGAGTTTTCTCTCTTGGCACATTCTCAACGAAGAAAGTTTGAAAATTCTCAATCAAGGCTCTAACTTTTATCAGATATCTTTGTAGTATGGGGCCGCATACATTGAAATCTTCCCTAATTTGAGATACGACTACCATCGAATCAGTGAAGGACTTAAGGTCTTGTATTCCCAAATCCTTGGCAAAACGCAAGCCTGCTACCATGGCCTCATACTTTGCCTGATTATTCGTGATAGGGAAGAGGATCTTGACTACTTGTTCAATCCTATTTCCCTGTAGCTCACCAGTACGACGCTTGCTCCCACTGAGTTCTTGTCTGAAACTCCATCTACGAATATCTTCCATGAGACTAGACTGGAAGAGCCCTCGTCTCTTCCCTCCATGACTAAGAAATCAGACAGGAAGTCTGTCTCTGCCTAAGCCTTGATTGCCACCCTTGGCGAGAAAGAGATGTCAAACTCACCGATCTCTACTGCCCACTCTGCCAACCTTCCTGAATGTTTCACTACATCCAAGATACTTTATATAGGATGATCAAAGACAACCTTGATGGAGCGAGCTAGATATTATGGTCGGAGCCTCGGTGCTGAAACCACCAAGATGAAAGCTAGTTTCTCTAGGATGGGGTACCTTGTCTCCGTCTGCCTAAGCACCTGACTCACATAGTGGATGAGGAGTTGCTTCGCCCCCTCTTCCCTGATGAGTACAGATTTAACTGCCTTTGCTTGCACTCCTAGGTAAAGGAGGAGATCTTCGCCTTCTTGTGGGATTTTGAGTAGAGGAGCTTGAGTTAGCTACTGCTTGAGCATTCAAAAATCCTCCTCACACTCTACGGTCCACTTGAACTTCTAGTTCCTCAAAGAGTCTTGAAAAATAGAGAGCACTTCACTCATGTTTTAGATAGGAAGTGGTTAAGACCTTCCAGCCTTCTAGTCAGCCTTTGGACTTCATTGGAATTCTTCGGGGATGTCATCTCCAGAATGACCTTCACTTTGTCGGAATTAAGCTCCACCCACTTAGAGTGAGGAGGTGACCTAAAACATTTCCCCTTCCTGCTCTAAAGACGCACTTTGTCGGGTTAAGCTGTATTTTGTACTTTTACAGAGGCGTGAAGGTTTCCACCAGATCCTTAGTGTGCTCTGTGATGCTCCTGCTCTTGACCAGGAGTTCATTCACGTACACTTTTCGCCCATTTTGTTCCTTGAAAACTTGGTCCTTCATTCTTTGGTAGGTCACGCCAGCATTCTTAAGCCCAAAGGGCATTATCTTGTAGCTATAGCAGTCGTTAGTGATGAAGGATGTTGAAACCCTATACTGATTTGGGATAGGATCGCTATTATTTATTTAGAATGATTAGTTTGACCCAATATATATAGTCTAGGGTCATAAGTTTATTTCTAGGGTTGCTCCTTCAGAAGAATTCCAGAGAAGTCCAGATCGACGAACGCAGAATTCTGAACGAAGAATGTCGAGCTCAGTTCGACGAATGCCGAGCTCAGTTCGATGAACGGTGAGCTCAATTCGATGAACTCAAGTTCCTAACTCTGCATTTAGCTCGACAATCGCTGAGCTTCGATCGACGAACTTTGTTCTCAGCTCAAAAACTTAGCTCAACGAAAGCCAACCTCAATTTGACGAACTTCATGCTCAGCTTGACTAAAGCAGAGCTCCGCTCTACGAATGTATTTCTCAGTTCATCCAAGCTCTGTTCGACGAAGGTCAAGCTCAGGTCGACGAATTCCTAACTCAGTTCGACATTCAGGCAGTTTCTAATTTCAGAAAGCAGAATGTTTACTAAAGCTTAATTACATCAGTTACAACTCTGATATTTAGTGCTAAATATTCTAAATGAATATAGCTGTTTCAGGCAGCATTAAATATGATTTTATCACAGAGTTTAATTCTGATTAATTCCCAAGGACAGTTACAATTCTCAGAGATTCTTCAAATGTTTTAGAATGGATTTAATTCAAATGTTTGAATTCTCCCCAGAGATTATATATATTCATATTATTTATACTTCAAAGGGTTACAAAACTGATTTCGAGACATACAAGTTTGTGATACACAGAGTTCATTCTGCCTCAGACTCTTTAAGAGACATCAAACTTTCATATATGTCTGAAATTTCTACTGGAGAGGGACAATACTCAAGAAGGCCTACACCTGAAGAAAAGCTCTTCTCCCTTGATCACAAATTCTACTCAACTCAGAGGGAGCTTTTTGCAACATCAATCCACTTTGTCTTCTCAAAGATATTTGAAAGAGAAGACAACATTAATTTTTAGTTTACTTCCTAAACTTTGTACATCCTCTTGGTTCCTAAGTCACATGATCAAAAGACTTAAGCTTGATTTTTGGGCACCTGATCAAAAGCTCAAAGGGTTGTTAGATCTCCCTTAGAAAATAGATCTTTTAGTGGCAGGACACCTGATCAAAAACTTGTAGTGGATTCCTAGCATGGTGATAAAATAGTAGACGTACCCAGATTATTTGGGGAACAACTATAAAATTTCCTTGTGTCGTCTATGAATGCTTTACTTTCTATTGTGTGTTATGATTTTCATATTCATATATATATATATATATATATATATATATATATATATATATATATATATATATATATATATATATATATATATATATATATCATCTACTTTAAATCTGCTATAAAAATAAACTAAAGTTTTTAAAGTACACTATTCACCCCCTCCCCCTCCCCTCTAGTGTAAATCAGATCTATCCCTCACTTTCAATTGGTATCAAAGGGAGGTTGGTTGTTTTACATGCCAACACCTGAACAAACAAAGATCCTAATAGATCTTATTATACTGAGAGTTTGTTTTATTTATCATGGCAAAAAATAAAGAGTATGCAAGCACTAGACCTCCTATATACAATCTAAATAAGTTTGCATTATGGAAAGCAAGGATTAAATTATACATGAATTCTTTTGATGAAGATATCTACAACTCTATTTTGACAGGTCCACCTCTACCACTTACAACAGTAAGCACCAGTGTTATACCATCACCAGAATGGACAGAAGCCCAAAAGAAAGCAAAAATTATTGATGACAAGGCTATGGAAATTTTAGCCCAAACAATGTATGATGACATTTTTCAGAAGGTTGTTGAATGCACCTCAGCAAAAGCTATCTGGGACTCCCTCAATGCAATGGTAGTTGGATCAGCTGATGAGAGAAAAGACAAAAGATCTAACCTGATTTCTCAATATAAGAATTTCAAAAAGGGTGAAATGGAATCTGTTGCTGAAATGTACACAAGACTCAGTCTCATAATTAATGAGCTGAAAACCTTGGAGAAGGACATTACATTGACATAGGTCAAAGACAAAATCCTCATGTGTTTCCCTAGCACATGGGATTCAAGAATCTGGCCAATCAGGGAAGCCAGAAGTGTAAATGAGATCTCAACAGAAACCTTGTTGGGCAAGCTCAAATCTAGCTTATCAAAACTAGAGAAGCTGAACAAAAGACTTCACCTTCGGTAAAGAAAGAAAAGAGTATTGCTTTTCAAGCAACTGGAGAGGAAGACCAAACTCCAGAAAAAGAAGAGCTTATGAGTCTATTAGCTAAGAGGTTCTACAAGATGGCCAAGAAGGACTTCAGAAAAAAAAATTCCATGAATAAGGATAAACTAAGGTATGATAAAACACCAACTAAAGAAATTGTTTGTTATGGTTGCAGGAAACCAGGACACATTCTTTCAGAGTGTTCTGAAAATCAAAAGAAATAAAAGAAGAAGGAGAAAGACTACAAGAAGCACTCCAACAAACCCTCTTCCAGTAAACACAAAAAGGAGAGAGGCTTTGTAGCTGAAACTTGGAGTGAATCAGACTCTAAATCTTCATCCAGCTCAAGTGAGGATGAAGAAGAAGCAAAGGCTAAAGAAGTATGCTTGATGGCAATCAATGCATCATGCAATACTTTTGATGCTGAATCTGAGTCTGAAGAGGATCAGGTAATCTTTACCTTTGACTTTACTTCAGAATAATTTAAAGTAGATTTTAAATTACTGTGTAATGATTTGATAAAATCTGAGAAAGAAATAAAACTTCTCAGAGATAAATTAACAAAAATGGACAACTTATCTTCTAAAAACTATAAACTTAAAGAAGATTTGAAAAATCTTAAGGAACAATTAATTTCACTATAACACAAATTATGCGAGGCTAAAATGTCTGAAGAATCCCTTAATGGGAGAAACATCAAACTGATGAATATCACAAGTAGAGTCAATGTCAGGCTAAATGACAAACTAGGCTTGGGAGCTTCATCAAGTCAACCTCATCTTTTATAGAAAAAATATTTTAACTACACCTATAAAATTTATTTCGGCAAAAGGAAAAGAAAAATTAGAAGATAAAGATATTGAAGTTTTACAAAAGAATAACCAAAAACAAAATAAAAATTTCCACAAAAATCATGTTCAACAAAATTCGTCGAACCGAGATCGACGAAATCAACATTTTTCGTCGAACTCGGGATTTGAGTATAACTTTTCTCTGAATGGCGCTCGACGAACTCACTATGATTCGTCGAATAGAGCTTGACAAACGATGAACACAGAAAATGTATATTACTATTTTGTGAATGGAGCTCGACGAACTTACCATAATTTGTCGAACACAGCTCGACGAAATCATTATCATTCGTCGAACTCAAATTTTTCTAATAGAAATTTTAATTCTTTTCACAAGAATAATCAGACACAAAGATTTATAAATCCTTTTACTCAGTGGATTATTGCTCCCAGGAGATATCACCTACTTGGTTATAAGGATCAACCTGAATGCTCTTATATTTCTAATTATTATGAAAGAAAACTAGGACCCAAGGTAATCTGGGTCAAAAACACCTAATTTATTTTAATACAGGAAAAGAACTATCCTACCATAGAGGAATACTGGTATTTGGATAGTGGATGTTCAAAACATATGACATGAAGAAAAGACTAATCTAAAAGATTTTAAAGCAAAGCTTGGACCTAAAGTCATCTTTGGAGACTACAACTGTGGACAGACTGAAGGCTATGGTAATGTCAAGGTTGGAGTAGTTACCTTCAGGGAGGTAGCTTATGTGAAAGGTCTCAAGCATAACCTTATCTCCACCAGTCAATTATGTGATGAAGATTATCAAGTATCTTTTAATAAACTATTATGTTCTATTACATCCAATACTAACAAAATTATTTTAACTGGGATTAGACCAGGTAATATTTACTTAGTTAATTTCAACTCTACAAAATCTGAAATTTGCCTGTTTAATCAGATTAGTAAAACAAATGAATTATGACATAAAAGATTAGGATATATAAACCTTAGAACTATAACTAAATTATCTAAGAACAACCATGTCAGAGGACTATCTTCTGGTTCTTATAAGAAGGAAGGACTTTGCAGGGCTTGTCAGTTAGCTAAGCAAACAAAAAATAGCTTTAAATCCATTTCTAAAAGTTATTCACCCAGAATTTTGTATTTGTTATATATGGACCTTTTTGGACCTATTGCAGTACAAAGTTTGTGAGGAAAGTCTTACACTTTAGTAATTATTGATGATTTCTCTAAATTTACTTGTGTGTTCTTTCTTAAAAACAAGTCAAATAACTTCAAAATTCTTACAGACTTTCTTAGGAACATCAAGATTGAGTACTCTACTCAGATTACATTGATTTGAAATGATCATGAAACTGAGTTTGAATCTCTTCTGATGAAAGAATTCTGTGAGAAAGAGGGAATCAGGCATTGTTTCTCTGCTCCTAGAACTCCCAGTAAAATGGGGTTGCTAAAAGGAAAAAATAGAACCCTAATTGAATCTGGTGGAACATTACTTGCAGATGCTCACTTACCCCTATCCTTTTGTGCAGAGGCAGTAAGCACAGCAAACTATGTTCTTAACAGGAATCTGATTCATAAACTTAAGGGTAAGACTCCCTATAAATTGCTTAAAAATAAGAAACCTAAAGTAAATTATTTCAAAGTTTTTGGGTGTAGATGTTATATACATAATAATGATAAGAAACACTTAAGGAAATTTGAAGTCAAAGCTGTAGAAGGAATATTTCTTGGATATTCTCAAGTCAGCAAGGCTTATAGGTTCTTTAATAAATCAATCCTTAAGATAAAAGAATCTGTTCATGTATCTTTTGATGAAACTAACATGTTTTATAAGGAGAAGGACACTTCTACCAAAGACTCTTTTCAGGTACCAATTTTATGTGAGAAGTTAGAAGAATTAAATCTTAAACAAGAGGATACATTGCATGCTTCTCAACAAAATGCTGAAGATAGTGATGAAGATGATACAGAGATTTATGCTGAAAAAGTTGTAACCAATGAAATTCCACAAGAGGAATTAGCACCACAAATAATTGAAGAACCAGCTCCACCTGCTGATTTTGTCACACTTAGAGATCATCCTAGATCTTAAGTGATTGGAGACATATTAGCTTGTGTGCAAATAAGGCATCAATTGAATCAAGATCAGATGCATGCTTGTTTTATTTCTCAGATTAAACCTCAATCAGTTTGAGAGATATAGAACAAGATAGCCACTGGATCATTGCTATACAAGAGAAACTCAATCAGTTTGAGAGATGTAGATTTTGAGATTTAGTTCCAAGACTCAAAGACTATTCAGTCATTGGAACCAAGTGGGTGTTCAGAAATAAGTTGGATGCTCAAGGAGTTGTTGTAAGAAATAAAGCTAGATTGGTAGCTTAAGGATACTCACATGAGGAAGGCATAGATTATGATCAGACTTTTGCTCCTGTTGCAAGATTAGAGGCTATCAGGATATTTCTTGCATTTACAGTAATCACGAAGTTCAAAGTATATTAGATGGATGTGAAGAGTGCTTTTTAAAATGGAGAGCTCAAAGAGGAAGTTTATGTAAAACAACCACCAGATTTTATCTCTCCAACTCACTCTTATTATATTTTTAAACGTAACAAAGTCCTTTATGGTCTTAAACAAGCTTCAAGAGCTTGGTATGAGACTCTTACTAGTTTTCTTTTAGAAAATAAATTTAGTAGAGGCATGATAGATAAAACTTTATTTTTCAGAAATCATAAATCTAAAATTTTACTAGTACAAATATATGTTGTCGATATAATTTTTGGTTTTACTGATTCCAAACTATGCAAAAGATTTTCTGACCTGATGCATTACAAGTTTGAAATGAGTAGCATGGGTGAATTATCCTACTTCCTTGGTTTACAAGTGAAGCAAACACCTGATGACATTTTTATATCTCAATCTAAATATGCTAAAGAGTTTATTAAAAGATTTGGGATGTCAGATGCCTCTTCTATGAAAACACCTATGCCTACTAATGTTGTAGTTGATAATGATGATCAAGGCAGGCCTATTAATTAGAAAATATATAGGACAATTATTGGGTCTTTATTATATTTAACAGCAAGTAGAGTAGACATTATGTTTGCAACCTTTATTTATGCTAGGTTCCAAGTTAACCCTAAAGAATCACATCTTATTTTAGTAAAAAAAATTAAGATATATAAAGGGTTGCCCTAATTTAGGAATCTGGTATCCTATTGAGTTAGGATTTGAGTTAACTGAATTCTCAGATTCTGACTATGCTAGATGCAGGGTTGACAGAAAAAGCACATCAAGAACTTGTCAGTTTCTTGGTGATAGACTTGTTTCATGGTTTTGCAAGAAACAAACATCTATATCTACTTCAACTGATGAGGCTGAATATATTGCAGCTGGTAGTTGTTGTTCACAGATTTTATGGATTCAAAGCCAACTGCTAGATTATGGTTATAACTTAAATAATTCAACCATATTTTGTGATAATATAAGTGCAATATCAATTGCACAGAATCTAGTCCTTCATAGTAGGACTAAGCATATAGAAATTAGACATCATTTTCTAAGAGATAATGTAGACAAAAAAAATCTTGTTTTTATTTCTACCGATTTTCAAAAAACTGATATTTTCACTAAAACTTTAAATGAAAAGAAATATATATTCTTCTTAAATCAGTTAAGAATGATTGATGGTGGGTCTTTAGATTGATTTTTGTTCTGAGATCGACGAATTGTCCACCTTTCGTCGAACGGAGCTCGACGAACTGTGAACATTTCGTGAAACGTTCGTCGAACGGAGATCGACGAACCTTCTTTGTGAAACTTTCGTCGAATGGAGATCGACATTTTAGTTTCAAGCACCTTTTGTCGAACGGAACTTGATGAAATGTAATTCTTTTGCAAAACTTTCGTCGACCGGAGATCGACAAAATGTATTTCTTGTGTGAAATTTATCATCGAACAGAGTTCGATGTTTTGCTTTTCGTCAGACAGAGATCGCCTTTTTGACTTCTGAAAACTTATAATTAGGTTTTCATCGAACTATATACCGCGCATTTCAATTTCTCTAGCACTTGATCTCTCTGTTTTGAAGACTAATTCCTATTTCACAAACGACTCTCACAGCGATGAAGTTTGATACATGCTTTGATATAGACATGGACTCCTTCAGTTATTTTGATCAAGTTTTCCAGGATATTCTGAAACTATGTGAGGATCAGAATTTGCGGAACTTTATGACCACAAGGATCAAACTCCTAGGCACAGAGATCAAAGAATGGGTTCATACAACATGGATTCCTGATCAGACAACTATTCCTGGATCTATCTCAGGCAATCAGGTTTCACTTACCCAACAATTTTATTTGAATTTTTTAGATTAGTTAATGGAGAAGATGACCTAGAATTGTCTAGTTTAGAAATAGATGTTATGATTGGTAGAATGAATCACATTCAAGGAAACCCTAACCACTTACTGAAGAAAAACTTTTTTATAAAATATAAATTCTTAGCTGATGTAGTTGGAGAGGTTATTCTGGGCAAACACTATGCCCATGATTATGTTACCAGGCACCAATTCCTACTGATGTGTGCTCTAGTGGACCAGAAAAACATAAACTGGGGGACAATTTTATTTGATTCAGTTAAAAAGAAGATTAATAAGAAGGATGTAAGTTATATCAGGATCTTAGGAATTTTCCTGCAGGCAAAGTGTCCAGAACTTTTGGTCTCTCAGACCATTTATATTAATGCTTACAAGAGGCTAACCTCTGCCTTGTTTGGAAGATGGGAGCGGGTAATCCCTAAGCCTCCAAGGGATCAATCCTACAGGGTTGCTTCAGAAAGCACAAGGGATGTTCCATCCACTCTCCCAACCCCAGAAGAGGTTTTTGTTCCTCATGTTTCTTCTCCACCATCTCCACAACACTCACCTATAACTTCTACACCATCTACTCTACAAATAACTTTGCCTAAACAAGTTCCATCATCAACTCCACATGATGATTCCCCAGTTCCTCAGTCACCACAATGACCTCATCTCAGTGAAGAAATTCCATCCACTTCATTTCATACAGAATCCCCAATTCATCTGTCACCACCTACATCTCCATTACTTTCATCTCCTCCTCACTTCTCTCTACTACATTCATCTCCACCACATTCACCAATCCAGGAAAACATTCCAGATGCAAATCCCCTTGTCATCCCTCCCTCCTCTATTCCTCAGGCCTTCACTATATGTTACACCTGTACAACCACATCTGCTCCATCTTCTTCTACTGAAATTCTATCCTCTGTATCTGCTTAGCATCCTTCTGAGTATATGTATTTGAATTTCTCTTCCATTGTTGCTAATCTTCTTGATTTCATTACCCCCACACTCAAGAAGTTATTGGATGATTTCTTAGCTCATGTTGTGGCCTCTATCTCTGAACTTTCCTCTAGAATTGACTCTCTCCAAACCGTCCCTTCTTTTGGGGGCCTAGATTCAGGTCTCCCTGGATCTAGGTAGGGGAAGATGTTTAATGAAGAAGTTTCAGTTTCAGTTGAAGTTCCACAGGTTACAGCAGTAGCAGTTACAGATTCAGATATGATTGAAGTATCAGTTGAAGATGAGTTATCAGTTGAACCAGAAACTATTACTGTTGGTGATGTGTTTATCCATCCTACAATCAATTTGCAGTCTCTATTATTAGATTTTGACATTCTACATAGTTCTATTTCTAGTTTACCAGTTTTGGAAGAAAATCTTTCTAAAGAAGTAGTTTGCTATACTGCTCCTGTTGATCCCATTACTCTAGAACAACTTAGATCTAGTTTCAAAGTTGTTTCTACTAGTATTACTCCAGTACCTCAGCCAATAACTATTGATAATATAGTATGTAACACCCCAAATCCCAAGTTTGGGTTCAGGTTGGGCAACACGGCCTGGGACACGGGCGTGTCCCTAGCCGTGTCTTGCTCTATATGGTTGAGCAGCCTGTCAAGTGCTCGACAAAATACACTCGACGAGTTTTCGATAGGGAACACGGGCGTGTTTGAGGCCGTGTCCTCCTCTAGTTCGTCGACCTCCACTCGAGTAAATGAGCTCGACGATCTTCGAGTGGGGAACACGACCTGTGACACGGGCGTGTCAACTTTGACACGGGAGTGTCACATGGTCGTGTCCTTCTCCGGTTTTGCCCAATGCAGTGAGGCCTGGTGAACACGGGTGGGACACAGGCGTCTCCAAAGCCGTGTCAGGGCACACGGCCTGTGACCTAGGTGTGTCACATGGTTGTGTCATGTTCGGGTTAAGTCGGTTGTGTGCCGCTTAAGGTATACGGCCTGTGACACAGGCATGTCACAGGTCGTGCCAGCCCAAAAATAGCCATGTTCAGGGAAATTTGTAGCCGTTCATTTTCTTCATCTGGGATCTAGTGGCCCAGGAATCTCCCTGCTGGTTAATAGCCAGGAGTTGAGAGAGAGATTCTCATTTACCTTGGCTAGTTCTCTTTCTGAAAGAGATAGAGAGAAGGGAGAGCAAGGAGGAGGAGGAGAGAGGATTCGGCCGACGGTGGAGCTTCAGAGTTCCAAATCGAGATCCGAGACCAGATTTGTGGAGGCAAGGCCGCTGCGGCGCTTTCTAACTGGCTAGATTTCCATGGCTCCAAAGAGGTCGTCAAGGGTAATGATCTTCCTTCTTGGACATATGAAGCCCTTCTTTTTGGCATGTGCATGGATTTCCCCCCACTAGAGGGTGGATTGCGGAGGGCTTTCCTTTGGGTTGATTCTTGGAATCCCCAATATTCTTGCATATAGATCCGGAAATATATAGTACGGAATAGGCATGCTGTGTGAAGCTCATATGGACAGGTTGGTCTGGATTGGTGATGTTTCATTTGCACACTGGAGAAGACTCTGTGGTTAAACGTGTAGTTTGTGGAGTCGATGGGTTGGACATGTGAAGGGCAGTAGCAAGAAGTACTGAGTGGTAGTCCAGGAAAATACCCTTGTGATGCTTGTGATGTGTGCTATGGCAAGACTAGTTTTCTGGTACTGCAGGATGCTGCAGGGTTTGGGTTGAGTTGGGTGCAGAAAGAGAGCTTCTGTTGAAACCCGCTAAGCGATCGCAAAGGATGCTAGCATGAACTCACCTTTTTGATTGTGAAGCCAGTCCTTTTTGGACAGTGTGGCTATTGTGAAGCCAGTCCTTGGTGGACAGTGTGGCTATTGTGAAGCCAGTCCTTGGTGGACAGTATGGCTATTGTGAGCTGTGAGCTCTTAAAAAGGCCTTGTGCCGAACAGGAAAGGTGAAACCGAACCGCGCCTTAGATTTGGCCTCGAGTACGTTGGTACTCGGTGATGGCAAGGCGACTTGAGCAACGAGGGGTGGCTGATCCGTACCTGCGTTATGTCCGTTCGACTTGGAGACCTGAAAGTGCGGTCAATTGGAGCGCATAATGAGAGTCTTAGGCTTGCGCGCCGTTAAGACAAAATGCTCAATTTTACAGTCGGGTTTCGTACCTGGAATGATGGTGGGACCCTGGTCCGCTGGTACAGCAAGAATGTGCCCTGAGTGTACGGATCGTCGGGTCGCGTGGCTGACGGTTGTGATGGATTGTTTGTGCGTTAGAGCACAATGTGTGATATATATCTTCCTATGAATTTATATTCCTGTAGGGAAGGAATACCACTGCCCTGGGAAAGTGGTACGGTCGTTATAAATTGGTCAGTTGAATGATGACTGTTGCCTTGTTTGCCACCGCTTGGTGGGTTGTTCTTGTGCAGGTGTTGAAGAGCCGAGCGGGACATATAAGGGCTGAAGTCCCTGCTACTGCTGCTGCTATCCCTTGAAGGCTAAACAAAGAATGTTGTGTTTTGTTCATGTGTGGCCGGCCTGCACGCCGATGTTTGGAATCCACACTTCTAAAGAGTAACTGTAAGGCCATAAGGCCAAATGATATTGTATTTGTTGTACATTCCTTCGAGAGTTTATATATAAATGTGGTTGTTTATATATATATATATACATATATATATATAGTGAACATTCATGGTTAGAGTTCAATAGTATTTTTAAAATCTTCCGCTAGCATGCTCTGAGTTAGGATGCGATTGTGTTTTGGTATTAACCTGTAACCTCGCCGTCTGTTTTGTGGCATATGGTGTGGGGCCCCGGCCAGACCTTCTATTATATGCTATATGAACGGATCGAGTCGTTACATTTTGGTATCAGCCTGCCACGGTCTTCCTCTTTCGAATTTGTGGTCGAATTCTTTTGTGAGTTGGCGAGCACGTGTCAGTGCGAACCGCGTTAAGCATGTGTCAGTGTGAACCGCGTTAACACTACTGAACTCTTGAATATCCACTTAGGAATGCAAATACACTTGTTTGAGGAACCTGTGTGTTCCTAAATTATTGTTATTGCTTGTGCAAGGTCGCTAATTTGTGTCATGTTCACCTATAGGTGACTCGTAGTGGTGCTAGGTAGTCGGAGCCCCAGCGTTCTGATGAGAGTACGACACCAGCTGAGGTGCCTACACGTCCCCCCCCCCCCTCTGCGGAAACCGTCTGCTTAGTTGTTGAGGCGTTGTTTGCAATGTTTCATGCACAGCCTGGTGGGCAAGCGCAGCCGGCAGTGGTGTTAGAACAGGTTGGGTTAAGGCCAGAACCTGTTGCGGCTGTTGATCCTCGAGCAGCTGAATGACAGTTGAAGCAGTTCATGAGCTTCAATCCTCCTAAGTTTACGGGTGTGGGATCCCCTACGCAGGCGGAGGATTGGTTGTCACGTGTCAAGCGTATATTGACGGCGATCAGGACGGATGAATATCAGAAGGTCACCTTGGTCACCTTCTTATTGGAAGGAGAGGCTCGGTTATGGTGGGACGAGATAGAGTTACACCACTTAGCAGGCAGGCAGTTAACACAAGTCTCGATTGAGGAGTTCTCATGACTATTCCTGGCAAAGCACCTACCAGCGGCACAACGCATTGCCATGGAAAATGAGTTCCAATGGCTAACGCAAGGAGAAGGTAATGTTGAGACTTACCTGCATGAGTTCACAAGGTTAGGATGTTATGCGGGCTCCATCTTCGCCGATGAGCAACAAAAAACCAATAGGTTCTACGAAGGATTGCGGGATGAGTTGCGATTCCTGCTCTCGAGTTCGGTGAACCAAGGGTTTCAGGCGTTGGTCGATACTGCGTTTGCGCTGGAGAAGGATATGAAGCGGGTGCAAGGAAAAAGGGCCTTGGCTGTGACAAAGCCAGAGTTCAAAGCGCCCCGTCCTGGAAAATCATACTATTAAAAGAAATGGGGCAAGAGGCCCAAGCCTTCTGGGCAAGCTCCTTCAACAATTTTGTTGGGGGCAACTTCAAGGCCAAAGACTCGTACCTGCTTTACTTGCGGTAGAGTGGGGCATATAGCCCGTGACTGTCGGGTTGCTCTACCAAAGGGTGAAAAGAAGACGAGAGTGTCTTATGCTGAGAAGGGAAAGGCAGTGGTGGAGTCCTTTGCATCCCAAGTGTAGCCCCGAGTCTATAGCCTTGGCCAACAGGAGGTCAAAAAGCAAAGTGACGTCGTCACAGGTATAATTTGAGTTATTGATTGCTTTTTGTATTGCATGCTTTGTGTGTAGCTTGTGTGTGATGTGTTTGTCACAGGCTTTGTTATGATTCGGAATACGCTGGTGAGAGCACTATTTGATACGGGTGCTTCGCATTCATTTTTGTCTAAGGACTTCGTAACTCGAATTGGAGTACCTAGTCATGTGACGACAGATAGCGTAAAGGTGGTATTACTGAATGGATGTTTGATGCTTGCTGATAGGGTTTGCGATGTGGCGGTTCAAATAGGAAGTCGAGATTTTTATTTGGATGCATCTGTGCTATCGATATCGGAATTTGATGTGATCTTTGGTATGGACTGGCTCTGGGAGCAGCGTGCCTTTATTGATTGCAAGTCAAAAGAGATCACACTAGGCCAGAATACCGAGCTTGAGACTAAGTTCGCTGGTATGCGAGAAGTGAACGAGACCCTGATGTCTGCACTCCAAGTCGTCAATGCTGTTCGGAAGGGCGCGGAGTTATTCTTCACGCTTATTCAGGTTGTTGAGCCAAAGACCAATGTAAGTGATGTTCCGATTGTATCAGAGTTTGCTGATGTGTTTCCTAAGGACATTCCTGGGCTACGACCCCAGCGGGAGATCGACTTCACTATTGAGCTGGTGTCAGGCGCGAAACCTGTGGCCCGCTCTTCATATCGCATAGAGCCAAAGGAAATGGCTGATTTGAAAGTCCAATTGCAAGAGTTTCTGGAGCAGGGATATATACGCCCAAGTATGTCACCTTGGAGCGCACCTGTTCTTTTGTGAAAAAGAAGGATGGCAGTTTGCAGTTATGTATTGACTATCGTGAATTGAATAAGCTGATAGAGAAGAATAAGTATCCAATTTCACGGATAGATGAATTATTCGATCAGCTTGTGGGATCAACCGTCTATTCCAAATTGGATTTGAAATCTGGATATTACCAATTGAGGATTCGGGAAGGTGACATTCCCAAGAGAGCATTTGGAACATGTTACGGTCATTATGAGTTCACGGTAATGTCATTTGGGCAATATAATGCGCCATCGGTGTTCATGGACCTAATGCACCGAACGTTCCGAGAGTACTTGGACCTGTTTGTGATTGTATTCATTGATGATATCTTGGTGTACTATCAATCGAAAGCTGATCATGCAAACCATTTGTGGTTGGTGTCGCATACCTTGTGGAGTAATAAGCTTTATGAAAAGTTCTCAAAGTGTGAGTTTTGGTTGTCATCGGTGGCTTTTCTTGGCCATGTGGTAAGTAGAGAGGGCATCGCAGTGGATCCGTCAAAGATAAGAGTCATACAGGAGTGGCCGGTGTTGTCTTCGGTAGCCGAGGTCAGGAGTTTCCTTGGACTGGCAGGCTACTACAGACGTTTTGTCGAAAACCTCTCGCATATCGCTTTGCCTCTGACCACATTGACGAGGAAGGATCAGAAGTTCGTTTGGATGTCAGAGTGCGCCCGAGCTTTTGAAGAGCTAAAGAGTCGTTTGACCTAGCGCCTGTGTTAACATCGTCATGTGGTATAGACGGATATGAGATCCATAGTGATGCATCAGGGAGCAGCTTAGGCTACGTTCTTCTGCAGTTTGGAAAGGTGATTGCTTATGGCTCACTCCAGTTGAAAGTGCATGAGCGAAATTATCCCGTCCATGACTTGGAGTTGGCAATAGTGATCTTTGCGCTTAAGTTATGGCGGCATTATCTATATGGCGTAAAAGTGGATATCTTTACGGACCATAAGAGCCTAAAGTACTTGTTGGATCAGAAGGATCTTAATATGCGACAACGAAGGTGGATGGAGTTCCTTGGGGACTACACCTTTGATATTCATTATACTCCCGGGAAGGGAAACGTGGTCGTTGATGCCTTGAGTCGTAGGACTCTGTCAAGGGCAAATTGGTTGCAGATGCATGATGAGCGTCTGATCCAGGAGTTGGAAGCGTTAGAGATTTCTTGTGTTGACAAAAATTCCACAGCCGATGCCTGCTTAAACTGGACGGAGGTACAATATGACATTGCGGACAGGGTTTGACAAGCAACGGAGCTGGATGAATGTCTCCAATGTTATGCAAAGGATGGGCTAGATGGCCAATTCTCCTGGGATGACGGCCTTTTGCGGAAAGTAGGTCGTCTATGCATCCCGAGTATAGGTAAGTTGAGAGAAGAATTGATGTATGAAGCTCACTTCACAAAATACTCAATTCACCCTGGGAGCACAAAGATGTTCAAGGATATGAAAAAGTTGTTCTGGTGGCCAGGACTAAAGAAAGACATAGCTCATTATATGGTTAAATGTCAAACTTGTGCTTTGGTGAAAGCGGAATGCCAGAAGCCTGGAGGTTTCTTGAAGTCATTACCGATTCCGGAATGGAAGTTTGATGATATTTCAATGGATTTCATGCACGGGTTGACGAGATCTCAATGCGGGAATGATTCAATCTAGGTGATTGTAGACCGGTTGATGAACGTGGCTCACTTCCTTCCGAACAAGCGGGACGATTCTGTGGAAGTCTTGACGAAACTCTAGGTTGAGCAGATCATACGGATGCACGGTGTTCCTCGTAGCATCGTGAGTGACCGTGATGGGTGATTCACATCAAATGATTGGAGGCTAATCCATAAATTGTTGGGAATAAAGTTAACATTCAGTACGGCCTTTCATCCCCAAACGGATGGCCAGACTGAGAGGACCAACAGAACAATGGAGGATATGCTCTGAATGTGCGCCCTGGATTTTGGTAAGAGATGCGAAGACCATCTCTATATGGTGGAGTTTGACTGTAACAATAGCTACCAAGCGAGCATCGGTATGACACTGTTTGAAGCTTTGTATGGTCAAACGTGTCGTACACCGTTAGCTTAGGCAGAAGCAGGCGAAGCCAAACTCTATAAGTGTAAAGAAGTCGATGAAGTTAGCTCGACAATCCGCTCTATTCGGGAGAGGCTACTAATAGCCTAGGATCGTCAAGCAAAGTACTACAACTCCAAGTACCGGAACGTGGAGTTCACGGTGGGCGATTGGGTATATTTGAAGATTAAACCCTTCAAAGGCATGTCCAGGATTCAGCGCCTGAAAAAGCTAAGTCTGAGATATTTGGGTCCATTTGAAGTGGTGGAGCGAATTGGGGACGCTGCCTATCGGCTAGCTCTTTCGGCAGAACTGAGTGGATTATATAATGTGTTTCACATATCTGTGCTTCGGAAAGCTGTCAAAGATCCAGCTCAAGTGATTGTGAACGATCGTGTGACGGTTGAGTATAGGCTAACAATGAAGGTTAGGCCCATTCGGATCGAGGATAGCGCCGATAAATAGTTATGGAACAAGACAATCGGGATGGTCAAAGTCCGGTGTGACAACTATGGTCGTGAGGAGTTAACATGAGAGCGAGAGCAGACCATGCAAGCTGAATTTCCCGAGCTGTTTGTGTAAACTGTTGTACAGTGCATCTCTTGTTGTAACATACATTTTGAAGTTATAACATTTTGCATACTGGGTTCCTTGCTGTGTGCAAATTTTGGGACGAAATTTCTTGTAAGGAGGGGAGAGTTGTAACACGCCAAATCCCAAGTTTGGGTTCAGGATGGGCAACATGGCCTGGGACACGGGCGTGTCCCAAGCCGTGTCCTGCTCTGTATGGTTGAGCAACCTGTCGAGTGCTCGACAAAATGCACTATATGAGTTCTCGAGAGGGAACATGGCCTGCGACACGGGCTTGTCTGAGGCTGTGTCCGCCTCTAGTTCGTCGACCTCCACTTAAGTAAATGCGCTCGACGATCCTCGAGTGGGGAACACGGCCTGTGACACGGGCGTGTCAACTTTAATACGGGCGTGTCACATGGCCGTCTCCTTCTCTGGTTTTGCCCAATGCAGTGAGGCCTGGTGAACACGGGCGGTACACGGGCGTGTCCAAAGCCGTTTCAGGGCACACGGCCTGTGACACGGGCATATCACATGGTCGTGTCCTGTTCGGGTTAAGTCGGTTGTGTGCCGCTTAAGGTACACGGCCTGTGACACGGGCGTGTCACAGGCTGTGTCAGCCCAAAAATAGCCATGTTCAGGGAAATTTGTAGCCATTCATTTCCTTCATCTGAGATCTAGTGGCCCAGGCTTCTCCCTGCTGGTTAATAGCCATGAGTTGAGAGAGAGATTCTCATTTACCTTGGCTAGTTCTCTTTCTAAAAGAGATATAGAGAAGGGAGAGCAAGGAGGAGGAGAGAGGATCCGGCCGCCGGTGGAGCTTCAGAGTTCCAAATCGAGATCCGAGGCCAGATTTGTGGAGGCAAGGCCGCCGCGGCGCTTTCTAACCGGCTAGATCTCCATGACTCCAAAGAGGTCGTCAAGGGTAACGATCTTCCTTCTTGGACATGTGAAGTCCTTATTTTTGGCATGTGCATGGATTCCCCCCCCCCCCAACTGGAGGGTGGATTGTGGAGGGATTTCCTTTGGGTTGATTCTTAGAATCCCCAATAGTCTTGCATATAGATCCAGAAATGTGTAGTACAAAATAAGCATACTGTGTGAATCCCATATTGACAGGTTGGTCTGGATTGGTGATGTTGTATTTGCACACCAGAGAAGACTCCGTGGTTAAACGTGTAGTTTGTGGAGTCGATGGGTTGGACCATTTAAGGGTAGTAGCAGGAAGTACTGGAGTGATAGTCTAGGAAAATACCCTTGTGATTCTTGTGTTGTGTGCAATGGCAAGACCAGTTTTCTAGCACTGCAGGATGCTGCAGGGTTTGGGTTGAGTTGGGTGCAGAAAGAGAGCTTCTGCTGAAACCTGTTAAAAGATCGCGAAGGACGCTAGCATGAACTCACCTTTTTTATTGTGAAGCCAGTCCTTGGTGGACAGTGTGGCTATTGTGAAGCCAGTCCTTGGTGGACAGTGTGGCTATTGTGAAGCCAGTCCTTGGTGGACAGTGTGGCTATTATGAATCCAGTCCTTGGTGGACAGTGTGGCTATTGTGAAGCCAGTCCTTGGTGGACAGTATGGCTATGGTGAGCTGCGAGCTCTTAAAAAGGCCTCGTGTCGAACAGGAAAGGTGAAACCGACCCGCACCTTAGATTTGGCCTCGAGTACATTGGTACTCGGTGATGGCAAGGCGACTTGAACAACGGGGGGTGGCTGATCTGTACCTGTGTTATGTTCGTCTGACTTGGAGACCTGAAAGTGCGATCAGTTGGAGCGCATAATAAGAGTCTTAGGCCTGTGCGCCGTTAAGACTAAATGCTCAATTTTACCGTTAGGTTTCGGACTTGGAATAGTGGTGGGACCCTGGTTCGCCGGTACACCAAGAATATGCCCTGAGTGCACGTATCGTCGGGCCGCGTGGCTGACGATTGTGATGGACTGTTTGTGCATGAGAGCATAATGTGTGATATATATCTACCTATAAATTGCTATGCCTGCAGGGAAGTAATACCACTACCCCGGGAAATGGGTAGGGTCATTATAAATTGGTCAGCTGAATGCTGACCGTTGCCTTATTTTCCATTGCTTAGTGGGTTGTCTTTGTGCAGGTGCTGGAGAGCCGAGCGGGACATATAAGGGTTGAAGTCCCTATTGCTGTTGTTGCTAGCCCTTGAAGGCTAAGCAAAGAATGTTGTGTTTTGTTCATGTGTGGCTGGCCTGCGTGCCGATGTTTGGAGTCCACACTTGTAAAGAGTAATTATAAGGCCATAAGGCCAAACGATATTGTATTTGTTGTACATTCCTTCGAGAGTTTATATATAAATTTGGTTGTTTATATATATAATGGACATTCCTGGTTAGAGTTCAATAGTATTATTAAAATCTTCTGCTAGCATGCTCTGAGTTAGGATGCAATTGTGTTTTGGTATCAACCTGTAACCTCGCCGCCTTTTTGTGGCATATGGTGTGGTGCCCCGGCCGGACATTCTATTATATGTTATATGAACGGATGGATTCGTTACATAGTAGATGTTATGGAGCAGCCTTGTTACCCTCCTACTTTTTCATGGGATGAATCCCATATGCCAAATCTTGATGATCTTAATGAAGATATGGAAGTGGTTTCTATTGTAGATAATGTTTATACACAATAAGAGGATCAGTTTGATGATCACACTAATATATATAAACAAATTGATGTTTTATATAATCAGCCATAAGAACAGTCAGATGTTGATATAGATTTTGATGAGTCAGAAGACTATGGATCTAAGAAAAGGAAGTTAAAGAAGAAGGCTCCTGCTAAGGTTGCTCCTCAACATTCATCTACTGCAGATATTCCATATTACATACTGTATGGAATTCCTCTCACTCCATACCTTCCATACTGGATGAGATATTCCAAGAATGAACAAAAAAATAGAAAGAAGATGAGGAGATATCATTCTCCTCCTCAAAAGTCTTGGAGAGGACCTCCACCTCCTCCAGCAGCAGGGCCAGCTGGTAGTGTCTCTTCTTCTCAGAGGTCTTCTTCACATCATCCTAGATCTTCTCAGGGCAGGCAGGATAAACCTACCAGGTCTGATTTTCACAGTAGCTAGCAACTTCTTACAAATCAAAGCAGCAGTCAACAACAATCAAGCCAAGAGAGGCCACCATTTCCTGTCTATGATCCAGAGTTGGATCCAGTTTATAGAATGACAAGATTTAAAGAGCAAGTTGCAATTGATCAGATTAAGAAAGCAAGAGCAGAAGGAAAGGACACCTCATAATTTACTACTATGTCATCTTACAGATAACAGGAACTTGAAAGATACAGAAGAAACGTCTGTTCAATGTTGATAAATACATGAGTCTGCATCAAGAGGCAGTTGTTCCAAGAACTACACCCCTGAAAATCATAGGTTCTCAAGACCTAACAATGAGTAAAAGAGAATCTGAAGATCCAAACAGAATGTTGCTTTTCACCAAATCATCTTCAGATTCTCCATCAGTAGCTCCTCAAAAAGACTCTTAATTTTGTCTATAAGTTTCAAACTTTGTTGATGACTGTGAACACTCAAAATACTTTCTTTATATTTGCTGAAAATTTTATAATTATGTCAGATTATTTTTGCTTTGAGTTTTTCTATTTTTAATAGTATCCTCACCCAAATAGGAGGAGATTGTTTGGACTCTATTACTGATTTGGGCTAGGATCACTATTATTTATTAAGGATGATTAGTTTGACCCAATATGTATAGTTTAGGGTCATAGGTTTATTTCCAGTGTTGCTCCTTCAGAAGAATTCCAGAGAAGTCCAGATCGACGAATGTAGAATTCTAATCGATGAATGCAGAATTCTAGTCGACGAATTCCAAGCTCAGTTCGACGAACATCGAGCTCAGTTCGACGAACTCAAGTTACTAACTCGAGTTTAGCTCGACGATCGCTGAGCTCCGTTCGATGAACTTTGTTCTTAGCTCAAAATCTTAACTCGACGAAAGCCAACCTCAGTTCGACGAACTCCAGGCTCAGCTCGATGAAAGCATAGCTCTGCTCGACGAATGTATTACTCAGTTCATCCAAGCTCTGTTCGACAAAGGTCAAGCTCAGGTCGACGAATTCCTTGCTAAGTTCGACGTTCAGGCAGTTTCTAATTTCAGAAAGCAGAATGATTACTAAAGCTTAATTACATCAGTTATAACTCTGATATTTAATGCTAAATATTCTAAATGAATATAGCCATTTTAGGTAACATTAAATAAGGTTTTATCACAGAGATTAATTCTAATTATTTCCCAAGGGCAGTTACAATTCTCAGAGATTCTTCAAATGTTTCAAAATGGATTTAATTCAAAATTTTGAATTCTCTTCAGAGATTGTATATATTCAGATTATTTCTACTTCAAAGGGTTACAAGACTGACTTAGATACATACAAGTTTGTGATACACAGAGTTCATTCTGCCTTAGACTCTTCAAGAGACAATACCCAAGAAGGCCTACACCCTGAATAAAAGCTCTTCTCCCTTGATCATAAATTCTACTCAACTCAGGGGGGTGCTTTTTGCAACATCAATCTACTTACTCTTCTCAGAGATATTTGAAAGAGAAGACAACATCGATTTTTAGTTTACTTCCTAAACTGTGTACAAGGTTATAACTCCCTTCAAAAGTTAACCTCTTAGTTCCTAAGTTACCTGATCAAAAGACTTAAGCTTGGTTTTTGGGCACCTGATCAAAAGCTCAAAGGGTTGCTAGATCTCCCTTAGAAAATAGATCTTCTGGTAGCAGGGCACCTGATCAAAAACTTGTAGTGGATTCCTATCATGGTGGTAGAAGAGTAGACGTATCCAGATTTATTGGGGAACTACTATAAAATTTCTTTGTGTCATCTGTGAATGCTTTACTTTCTATTGTGTGCTCTGATTTTCATATATATATATATATATATATATATATATATATATATATATATATATATATATATATATATATATATATATATATATATATATATATATATATATATATATATATATATATATATATATCACCTACTTTAAATCTACTATAAAAATAAATTAAAGTTTTTAAAATACACTATTCACCCCCTTCTAGTGTAAATCAGATTTATCCCTCACTTTCAATTGGTTTTTAAAATACACTATTCACCACCAAGATGAAAGCTAGTTTCTCCAGGATGGGGTACCTTTTCTCCATCTACCTAAGCACCCCACTCACATAGTAGATGAGGAGTTGCTTCTCTCCCTCTTCCCTGATGAGTACAGAGCTAATTGCCTTCGCTCCCACTCTTAGGTAAAGGAGGAGATCTTCGCCTTATTATGGGCTTTGGAGTAGAGGAGCTTGAGTTAGCTACTGCTTGAGCTTTCAAAAAGCCTCCTCATACTCTATGGTCCACTTGAACTTCTGGTTACCTCAGTGAGACTTGAAAAATAGAGCGCACTTCACTCATGGTTTGGATAGGAAGTGGTTAAGACCTTCCAGCCTTCTAGTCAGCCTTTGGACTTCATTGAAATTCTTCGGGGATGTCATCTCCAGAATGACCTTCACTTTGTCGGGATTAAGCTCCACCCACTTGGACTGAGGAGGTGACCTAAAAAATTTCTCCTTCCCGCTCTGAAGACGCATTTTGCCGGGTTAAGACATATTTTGTACTTTTACATAGCCGGGAAGGTTTCCAGCAGATCCTTAGTGTGCTCTGTGTTGCTCCTGCTCTTGACCAGGAGGTCATTAACATACACTTCAAGATTTCACCCATTTTATTCCTTGAAAACTTGGTTCATCATTCTTTGTTAGTACACGCCAGCATTCTTAAGCCCAAAGGGAATTATCTTATAGCTATAACAGTCGTTGGTGATGAAGGAGATGTGGCGACAGTCAGGGGGATGCATCTGGATCTGGTAATACCCTAAAAAAGCATCAAGAAAATTCATCATAGGAAAATCAACGACTGAATCAGTCATCGCGCCGATTCGAGATAAGGGGTAACAATCCTTTGGGCAAATTTTATTCAACATAGAAAGATCAATACAAAGTCTTCAGCCCTCTCTGGCTTTTTAACCATTACAATATTGGAGTTCCAGCCTGGATACTGGATCTCTGAAACAAAACTTGCCTCTAGTAGCTTTTCACCTTCTCATGAATAAGTTCAACCAGCACGACAATGCTCTTTCTCCTCTTTTGACGGATGGGGACAACCTTTGGATACAGGTTGAGGCAATGGTAGGCAACCAAAGCATTTATTCCTGGAATCTCTGCAGTACTTTAGGATCATATGTCTACATTTTCTTGCAGACAAGTCGTCATCTCTACCTTCCTCTCCAGCATCAGGGATCCTCCAATCTTTAGCAACCCGGGCTCTCCTCCCTCGGAGATCACTTATACTTCCTCTAGCTCCTTTGCATCTCTCAGCCCATCTTACCTTTCCAGGATCTTCTCCAGCCTCTCAGCATCCTCCATTCAGCTAATGGTAGTGATAGTACTGAGATAGCACTCTCGGGCAGCTTTAGGATCTCATCGGAGCCTTACTTAGACATCGTCTCTGTATTACTTTAGGCATTGATGATATGATGATGGGATCACCTTGAAGTAGTTTATAAGGGGGCTTTCAAAGATCGCATTATAGCAGCTTGGCGCATCCACGATGATGAACCTGCATTGGATCGAGGTGCCACCAAGGGTCATGAGAAGAACTACTCCTCCCTCCACCTCCTTCTCTCCGGAGAAGCCAAAGAGTGGACCGTCAGCAGCTAGGACCCTGAACGCCTCCACGTGCAGCCCAACAAAGGTCCTGTTGAAGATGACATTCACGGAGCTCCCATTGTCCACTAGGATTCGGTCGATGGTGAAGTCTTCTATGGCGGTTTGGATGATGAGGGCATCATGAAAGGGATTCTCATTCCCTAACATGTTTTCTGCAGAAAAAGTGATCTCCTCCAACAGAGGTGGTGCTTGAGAGGTTGAGGCAAAGATTTTGTGGTAGATCTGATAAAGACTTCCCTTGCAGAAGCTTCAAGCTCGGCTCCTCCGTAGATCGCTCTTACTTGCCTTCTTCCTGGGCCTTGGACCACCTCCCCGCGACCGCCTTGGTCGACCCGATCCTCGTTCCTCTTCCTCTTTGGATCTTGGAATGCTACGGTCCTATGGGGGCCTCTTGTCTAGCTGCTCCCTCTCTACCGCTCCTGCTTCTAGCCTCCGCCTTGCTTTCCAAAACTCGGATCATGCCAAAGTTCCGTGTCCCTATACTCGATGCAGATCGCAGTAGAGGGGAATATATTCTGCTTGGTTTCTCGCTGGTTGGATCCTCCTATAACGCCTATTCCCTTATAGGGCAATGGCCATCACCTCTTCCTGAGCTCTTCCCAACCTCCTCTCCAGCTGGTTGTCATTCCTCCTCTCCTGGTTTTGGTTCGGAGGTCTTCCTGGTGGCCTCTATTGGATTTGATTCACGGGATACTGGAATCATCATACCTTCTCCCTTCTTTCCAGAGCCGCCATGGGCCTCATCTCCTCTTGTATATGAGGCCTCTCCTACCTCCTCTGCTCCTCCACCCTCTTTGGATCTTCCCTTCTCCTCATCTCCTCTCTCCTCTGCTCTTCCCGCCTCTCTGGCACTACTCTGGCTCTCACTCCTGAGGGTCCTCCTATCTCCCTGCCTCCCAAGTTCTCCTCATCCAGTCTTACCAAGAAATTGGGGTTCTTCTACTCCCCTTGCAAGAACTTATTCGCCCTTTCGATCAACTCCACAGAGGATCTCAGGGGATTGGATCCGATCACCAAGCTGAAGAGACCATGCTTTAGGCCAAACATCAGGCAAACTGCAAGGTGAATCCATCCACCTCCTAGACTTCGTGAACTTCATCTTGGAAATGATCTTTTTAGTAGCCAAGACTCTCATGCTTCCCTTGCATGATCTTGAAGAGAACGATTGCTTCATTCTTCCTCTTCTTAAACACTGTGAACCTCGCCATCAGGCCCCAATGCAGGTCCTCGATGTGCTATATGAAACCTCCGGGCAGCTGGTGGAACCAGTCTCTTGCCTTCTCTGCGAAGGTGACTAAGAAGAACCTGCACTTGAATACATCAGTCATATTGTGGATAGACATCACGTCCTCGAACTATTAGAGATGCATGATCAGGTCATCTCTGCCATAGTAGTTCAGGATGGTCTGTTCGGGAACTGGGGTGGCTTGGACTTTGTCATAGAAGGGGCTCCTCCCTCCTTGGCGATGATGTGCTTCATACTCGTGAGTATCCTTGTAATGCCCCTAATTTTCTAGTAATTATTTAATTCTCGTAGTGACATCATAATGACGTAAGGGCGTTACAATCTCGTGAGTTTACAGCGCATTGCCGTTGATGCGTTTTCGCATCCGGATTTTGGAATATGCATCAAAATTGGAAAATTTTACGTTAGGAAATTTGAGTATTTAATTTCTGACTTGCCCGTCAAGTTTCATCACGATTCGGATATTTTTGGAGCCTCGGCGCATTTTCGAAGATTCATAGTTTTTCTCATCGTCGTAAACTTGAGAAATTTATATCTTGAGTTCGGCACATCGGATTTTGACTCCGACTTTGTCGTTGGATTCGTAGCGTCAATGTTTGCCTACGATGCAATTTCGTTTAATGTGACGCGCGTTTGAGCCTCTATTTTGAAATCGTATTCTCCTTGTTCATAAATACAAATATAATTATTATAATACTAAAGCACTATTCAAAAATGAAAAAAAACTATTCATCCCTAAAGTTTGATCAAGGATAGATTTGCAAATTCCACTATTCATGAGGACAAAATTTCATTGTTCATCCATTCTGTGAAATCCATTCTGCTTCTCAAGAAATCCATTCTTCTTCTCGTGAAATCCAATGTTCATCTTCCGTGTTCTCGGGAAATCCTGTGCGGGCCGACCCCCATTTCTCGAGAAACCCTTGTCTTGTTCTCGGGAAGCCCGGTCGGCCCGCCGGCCTATTTCCCGCGAAGCCTCTCCCTTTTCTCTTGAAATCAAGTTAACGGGAACTTGATGTCACGTGGTCCTCACCCCTCTCTGTTGTTTTCATAAGTTATATTATTATGTAATAATTAACATTATTATTATAACTTTATAAGAATGAACATCTCCTTCTTCCTCATTTAGCTGAGAGCCGAAACAAAGAGCATGAGTGCCGGAGATTTTTGTCGTTTGTGAAACTTCGGATCGCCGCCGACGGAGCTCCGGTGGTCGAAATCTCGAACCTAGTATAGATCCGGAAAGCTCTCGACGAGATCTACGCGTACGTGGTGAGTATTTCTCGTTTCGTGAAACTTTTGCGTTAGGATTTTCGGCCCTAACCTTCATTTTGACAGCTCTTTTGTAGATTTTTCTTACTCGTACTTCCGTTTGGGTTGATCCGCGTCGTGGGGCATTTTCGGAGGCTTTTTCGACCAAGTTTGAGGCAATTGGTGCTCACTTGCATTTCCTTTATTGTTCTCACCTCTGATTGAAGAGTTAATCGTAATTATTGTTTGGGAAATATGCTCAAGAGTTTCGCTAGTCGTCTTCGTCTAGAGATTTGCATGTGCTGCCTCGTGAGTAGATTTGCTTGTCGTAGGTGAGCTTGTCGAAAACCTTGTCTCTCTTCGTCGTGTTGTATGTGCATTGTATCCCTTGCTAGTTGTGTTGTTTGGATTGTCTCGTCATATTGATCAAATAAATCATTTGTTCGTCGTAAGTGCCACAATTATTGTCTAACATTACATGTATACCGCTTGACTTGAAAATCGTGGTTGTGAAGACCTCAGTGTTTTGTCAGGCTATTTGTGTCATCGTGTCGGCCATGTGTTAGGATTTGGGTTAAGTTCGTCCTAAAACTGCATAAATTAGAAATATAATATGTGTTAATTGTTAATATTGGTGGGACTGTGCGTGTCATGGCTTATACCCCCGGCACAGTGCCTTTTTTGTGGTGGATCTTGTACCCGAAGCTTGTTTTGGGACTGATCGTTTGGTTGGACTTTGAGCCTCCGCATCAATGTTGTGTTGTCCGGTGTTTTGATGCCCTTGGGGCTGATCAATCTCATTTAAATTTGACTATTAATATATAATATAATGGTATAAACATACAATTCGTATGATCTGGACATTGAGAGCTTTTGGTTTATTGCTTAGACAGTATTTTTGTCTGATACTGTTGATTTGTACATGACTTGTATTTGATAGTTTGTTCGGCTGGTTCCCTTCTACTGGAAGGTTTGTTGTGCTTACTAGTTCCTTTTTACACCACTTGTATCTTATTTTTGAGATGTTCTTTCTTTGAATGTCTCAGGTACAGAGCAGTAGCAGGCTTGGCTAACAGAGTTCATGGCTTCGGGGCTGCGAGTAGCTGTTGTAGTCTGTTTTCACCTCAGTTTAGTTAGGTAGTTGTTCATACGGTTTTGGACTAAATAATTCTATGGGGTTTCGTCAGTTGGTTGACGTTCATAGTTTTGTTTCTGTTTTGTAGACTGCTTGATAGATATTGTTGTTACTCTCTTTGATTTATTAGCCCTTCTCTGAGAAGGTTTTATGTTAGGGTGCATGTTAGTTACTTTTAAGTATAAAAAGCTGCATTCTGACATAGATACATAACATTTGTTTCTTTACTGGTAAACTCATTACTTTAAGTGCTATGAAATTGCTTTTCTACTTATACTAAATTTAGAAGTCTCAACGATGTTGCACACCTTGAATCGCCTTCATTCTCACTTAGGATAACAAATGAATCAAACTTAATAATTTTCCACTGTGTAAACCTATACTTTCTCACTCGTGGACTAGTTGATCCACCAGACTAAGGGACACAGTCAGTAAACCTATTAATATAACTATGTTTTAAAACATAATTCATAAGTTTTTTTATAAAAATAAATGAAAGGACTGGGTTGTCAGAACGTCTGCAGTTGTCCCCTGCACGCGTGGCCTCACGATCGCGTATTTTCGCTCACTCTGATAGTATTTTAATACTGAGAAAATGCGGGTTGTGACAATCATCCTCATACTCACCACTCGCCCGAGTATCCTGGAACCTCGTGTAACATCCATATTCCATCTAGACCTCTTAGTAGTGTTAGGGCATGAGTGGTGAGTTAGGGCAAGGAGGTAAACCCTAGGTTACCTTGAACCAAGATAAATCACTAAGTATACACCAAGGAGCACAAGTCAATCTAGGTCAATTCACCTCAAATTGGGTTCGCCAAATCAAATTGATCTCAACAATGCATCCCTAACCCTAAGGAGGAGAATATTGACAAGTCAATTCATGAATTGGTAAACCAATTGCATGGGTTTGACCAAAGTCAACTTAAGGCCAACATAGGTCAATTAAATCCTAATTGACTCAATTAGGCTTCACATAGTTAAAATGACCTCACCTCTAGCCTTATAATATCATTAAGGCCCCAATGAACCCAAAATCTCCATCAAGTGGACACCAATTTCTTCAATTTGACCAAAGTCAAACTTAAGCCAATTTTGGTCAAACCTACACCTTTTGGATAAATTGGCCCAATTGGCGTCCCACCATGGCACAACCCACATGTGGTGGTGTCATAAGACTCAAGACCAACTCATGAGACCAGTCAACCCATCAGTTGACCAAGTCAACACCTCAAGTCAACCATTGTCAAAATTGAGTCAAAAAGAGGGAAATAAAGGCTCAACCAATTTCAATGTGCTAAGACCTTGAACCAAGGCCCATCCTACAGCCCACTAACATTATTTCATCTAAAATATTCTTGAGAAAGGGAGTATTTAGGCTCGAAGACCGATGAAAGGTCAACACTCCCCTATAGGAAGCATAAAACACTTTAGAATAGATAAGAGTAATAATGAGAGAGGTTTTGATAAAGGGTAGTCACCAACAAAAGTAAATATCTTGAGAAGGGGAGATTTGAGATTCAGCACGTCATATTTCCTAATACTAATGTGAGCCCTTCACCGGGTAGATCTCGTGAAGTCTAAAATTCACCTTAAGTCCGGGGTATATTTAACAATAGATAAGAGCAGTCTAAGTAGAAGAGTAAAGATACAATGAACCTCATCCCTTATTATGGGATGGAGTGGGTCGGGACTCGTTAGTCTTGCGAACTAGAGGCTCAGTATGGTTGCGATATTAGGACTTGTTAGCCCTATGAGCTGGAGGCTTAGATGGATGTGAGTGTAACATCCCATTTCCAACTATACCCCTAAGAGTGGTTTTGTCATGACTAGGTCATGACAAAATCTTAGGAAGCCCAAGAAGACCAAGCGAGCTTAGACATGAAGGTGGAAACCACCATGGTCTACAAATAGTAGAATTCTAAACAATAGTTTGAGATGACCATAGGGCTTCACCATGACTCCATGACCCCACCACCCCACCACTAACCTGTTAGAGGGTCCATTAGAGCCATAGGGACCCACTAGGGTCAACTAAAATGGTTAAGTTGATAAAAGTCAACCCAAACCCTAATCAGGTCAAACTAAGCTCATACATGGTCAACTGACCTCCCCTTGGCCAAAGGGACCCACCTAGACCTTTCCAAGCCCTAAGGGAGGTCAATAGGTCACCAAAGACCCATTGGAGTCAACCAAAGAGGCTAAGTTGACTGAAGTCAACCATAACCCTAAAAAGGTCAAAGTGCCCTAACTAAGGGTCAGGTGACGTACAAGATGCCCAACTAACCCTACCCAAGTCTTCCTAGACCTTAGGGGAGTCCAATGGGTCACCAAGTACCCATTAGGGTCAACCCAAATGGTCATGTTGACCAAGGTCAACTCTATTCTAGTGTTAGGTCAAATTAGCTCAAATGGGCTAACCCAAGCTCAAACACATTTCCCCCACTTGGGCTAACCTCATTTTTATTATTCATATGGGTTAGTGGGGTGCCAATAGGCTGGAGGAGAGATCAAAATCTGGCCATGGTGAGTAGGAGAGAGAAAGCTTCATTTTTCCCTTTAATGGAGGAGAGAGAAAGTGAGAAAAGAGGTCATTCATGGCCAAGGAAGACCAAGTGGCCTCCTCTCTCCATCTCCAAAGGCTAGATTCATCTTCCCCCACCAGTTTAGAGGAGTTGAATAGCCATAGCCAGCCACCAAAGTGGCTGAAATCAATTCCTCTCATAAGGAAGAGAGAGAAAGAGGAGAGAGAAGACCATTAATGGTTATGGTAGATCAAGAGTTCCTCTCCTCACCTCCCAAAGGCTTGATACATTCCCCCTCATCAATTTAGGGGAGTTTAACAGCCATGGCCGACCCCCTAGGTGACTGGATGCAGGGTATTTCATTTGGCCGAAATTTCTCCTCTTGAGGCCATTAATGGCATTGATGTCATGGCCACTCCCCTCCCCCCATTTGGCTTTTTAAAAAGCTTCACCAGGCTGAGAGGAGAAGTTTCCACCCTTCACCTAAAGAAACCGAGCCACTTGGTAGTGCAGTTCCAGAGGACCCAAAGCTCCACCGCCGGAAATGGTGGCACGACAATCGGCCCGACAATAACCCTCCAAGAAGGTCCTCCTCTACTCCTCTCTTCGTGGGCTAGATCCTTAGATCATTTAGGAGAGAAATCGGGCTCAATTGAGCCCGATTGGGAGAGCAAATTTCAGCTTTTTCCATGGATTTTCTACCTATCGGGTTCGCTGGAAACCGCCCCTCCGGTGGTCGTGCCGCCGCCCGGCGATAGCCCCCACCTCAACGGAGGTGGTGGCGGTGGTGGCCGGCCGGGGAGGTGGTTGGGTGGCCATAAAATGGACTTGGAATGGCCTCCAAGTCGGTTAAATCACGGCCAACGGCTGCAGGAAGAAGACGATGCGTGAGTCGTTTGATTGATCTAGATATTAGGATATATTATTAGTTATTATGAATAGTATTATTTATCCCTTCACTGTACACATTTTTAAATCAGGCAAACAAGGCCCTTAGGTGCTAAACCTTAAAAAGTGTCCAACATGAAATTTGTAGCCCTTGAAGTCTATTTTAATTTAAAATTAATTTCAACCCATTTGGGTAAGTGGTTTGACCACATCACTCATTTTGGTGAGATTTATACCTAGGCTAGATCAGAGATTATTTTGAGTGCCCCCATCAATCCAGTTATTCAAATGACTTGAACTTTTGGATGTGGGTCACTATTACCTATACCTATTATATATCCAAAAATGGAAATTTTTGGAAAATATTTTCCTAAAGTGTTTGTAGAAATTTAATAATTCATGTATGGATTATTTAAAAGATCTAATGACCTCCAAATTCTCCCAAATTTTGTTGAGAGGTTCTTGGGGTCAATATAGGTCTCTGTATAAAATTTCATCTCACTTGGAGGTGATTTGGTTTGGATTTTAGTAAACCCTAGCCTTGACCCAAAAAGGGTAATTAGGTCAAAGTGTCCCTTGTGGGCTTAAGGGGCCAAACCACCTCAATAGAGGTTTATACTTAGTCAACTGATGTGTTATGTCAGTAAACACCCTCCCATGGATTATGGGGTGTATTAGGATGGATTTGCCCTAGGACCCTAGTTCAAACCCTAAGGATGAATTTAGGGGGTTTGTGAAGGACATGGGATGATATGTCCTTGTATGGACTTGGAGTTTAGTCCATGCGATCTTATGATGGTGAAATACCCTAGGATGGAATTTGGTAGTATTTGGACACATGCACCCCACTTTAATCACTTGAAAATTAATTAGGTCTATACACCTTAAAGAATAAATAAGGGGTCATATGACCTTGGATCCTTATGAAATGTTGGTAGAAGTGATTTTTTAATTCTATTGACCTATGAAATTTATTATAGGATGATTAGAAAACAGTAGCTCATACTTGTAGTTATAATCTCCACCTTGCCCTTTTTGATGATTTTGAAGTAACCATGGTTAGATTAATTTAGAATGATGTGAAACTCTGGCAAGGCTAATTAAATATCATTTAGAGGCACTAGTAAATTATTTGGATCATTTGGACATTTTCTCTTAGTACCTCATGTGTTAAGTGAACTAGTGCACCATATTTTGATAAATAGATAACAAATATTATATCATGCTGGAAAATTATGTTACTTGTCCAGAGAACTTTCTAGGGCATAATAAAGCCTAGATAATTATTACATGGTATTTTGATGAGTTTATAAGAATGCTTCTTCACAAAGTGCACTTTAATGGATTTAGTTTAAGTATTTTTCTATATAGTCTACTGATCTTGGAATTGCATGGCATTTAGTCAGTAGAGTTTTATGATCATTATAAGTCTTTGGTACCTTTTATGTAATTTTTGGATTAGGATTTATGGTACCCCCTTCTTTAACTCCAATTATTTGAATTACTTTGAATTAATTATTTAGATGTTTATACATTTATAAAAATCTGTGAAATTTGATATTCACTGATATTTTGCTGTCATATAGTATTCATAATATTTGGGTGACCAGAACTTAAGGAAATCTAGTATTTCATGTTCAGAATTACACATGGCCTAAATTTTGGAAAATTTAATAAATGCTAAATTTGTTAGGAAAATTACAATTTTCTGGGTTTAGGCTAGATGTGTCATGATAGACCAACAATAATTATCTTAGGGTATTTGGATGAAAACTTGGAGTACCTCCTATCATGTACATCATATAGCGTTGGTCTGCGTTTAGCAAAATTGAAAAAAATTGGGATAACATGTGAAATGAGCTTAGGGAGTTGGGGTTTAGTGGTTTACTGGTTTTGGTGAGTGGAAATTGTTGGGTACATTGGAATAAATGTACCTGATTTGAAGAAGCCTCACCCTACTCAATGATATACATCAAAATGTATTTGATGTATTTTGAGTTACCTTGTGCAGGTTAAGTAATTGCAGGGAAAGCTTAAAAGATTCTAAGTGCATGTGTCGACACCCAGAAGAAAAGTGTCGACACTTAAGAAGACTTGTGTCGACACCCAGAGAAGCAGTGTCGACACTTGGAGTAATTGTGTCGACACCAGGAATGCAGAGTCGACACCAGAAGGAAAGTGTCGACACATATAGGCTGTGTCGACACTCAATGAAGAAATGTCCAGAGAAGTTGTGTCGACACTTAGAAGCAGTATCGACACCCAGAGGAACTTTGTCGACATCAAAAAGTGTCGACACTAGGAGGCTGTGTCGACACTCAGCAAAACAACAACAAAGTTCAAGTACAAGTGTCGACACTAGGAGGATGTGTCGACACTCAGCAAACTTCAACAGAGTTTAAGTACAAGTGTCGACATAATGAAGTATGTGTCGACACACAGCAAAAGTCTCAACATATGAAGAAAGTGTCGACACTAGGAGGCTGTGTCAACACTCAACAAATTCCAATAAAGTCTAAGTACAAGTGTCGACACAAAGGAGATGTGTCGACACTCAGCAAAAGGTTCAACACAGAAGGCATGTGTCGACACCAAGAAGATGTGTCGACACTTAACAAGTTCAATACAAGAAGATGTGTCGACACAAAGGAGTTGTGTCGACACTTACAAGAAATCAACAAAGTACTGAAGAACAAGGAGTTGTGTCGACACACATTATCAGTGTCGACACATGATGAAGAAGCTGTGTCGAGAAGTAATTTCTACAACACAAGGAGTTGTGTCGACACCATGAAGGCTAGTGTCGACACTTAGTCTACTTGTGTCGACACTTAGTCTATCAGTGTCGACACTTAAAGACAGACTGTCTCGACACTTTCAGACAGTTACAGAAAATTCAAGAAGTGACTGGATGACATGACAGCTGCCATTCCAGCCGGTCTACTGCAACTGTCAGAGTTGTCAGAAAGTCGTTAGAAATCGGATCAGCCGGTCACCATGAAGAAGGCCTATATAAAGGCTTATTCTGTCAACAGCAGAAGATGATCAACACATCAAAGAGGTGATCAAGCAATTCATTGAAGAATCATTTGAAGTGATCAAAAGATCTAAGAAGTTGGAGAGAGAGAGCTCCTTCCAAGAAGACAGCTGTTGAACCAGGCTGTGAAGAAAAGTTTCAGATTGAGTTCTGATTCCTAAGTTAGCAGTGATTGAAGATCAGCTGCATAGAGTATCAACCCTACTGTGTTCTACATTCAAGAAGCTTTGAAGGAAGCCAAGGGATATTGATCTCAGCAAAGTTCTTCCAAGAACTCTTCAAGAAACCAGATAACTCTTCTCTCTCATTCTGAGTTGTAGGTTTACACATTGTATTTTTAATTTCTTGTATGATCCTTAGGGATCTGAGTTGTAAGCCTGAAATTATAAAGGCTGAGTGATAGGGCATGTGTGCCTGAGTGTAGGAGATTGATTTCTCTGAGTGTAGGCCTTATTGTGGGTTGAGTGTAGGCCTTGTTGAAGGCTGAGTGTAGGTCTTGGTGAAGACTGAGTGGTAGGGCCTTGAGCCTGAGTTGTAGGAACCTGGTTGGGGTTCTGAGTGTAAGATCTGAGGATCTGAGGAATAGTGGAGGAGTTTGGCCGAATCTAGTACACTACTAGATAGGTGAAGGGGGAAAGTGGATGTACCCAGACCTTGGGGAACCACTATAAAACTGTGTGTACTCTGTGTGTGTATGATTCTGTGGTTGTTGTTGTATGTTCTGTGAAATCTGTGATTAAATCTGCCTAAAAGTTTATAAAGATTAAAGTCACCTATTCACCCCCCCCCCTCTAGGTGATTAGGTACAATTTCTTTCAAGTGGTATCAAAGCGAGGTTACTCAAAAAGGACATAACTGTCTGAGTAAAAGATCATGTTGGCAGATTCATTATAATCAAGTGCAGAATCAAGAAAATCAAGAAAATGGGTTCCATAGAGAATCACAAAGAACTTGGATCCATGAAGTTGCCAATTTGTAGAAAGGAGATTTTTGGTATCTGGAAAGAAAGGGTTAGACTATTTATGGAAGCCTCTGACCCTAGAATCTATATCACAGTCAAAGAAGGGTCATATGTGCATATGAAAGTATCAGTCTTGGATGCAAATCAGAGAACCCCTAAGGACTTTTCAGAGATGACCAAAGATGAGATTATTCTGTCCACCATGGACAAGAGGGCCCAGAATATAATTGTGAGTGCAATAGATGATGCCACATTCCAGAACTTGATTCACTGTAAAACATCAAAGGAAATGTGGGACACACTGATAGTGTACATGGAGGTCTCTGAAGAAGTTAGACAGGATAGAAAGTCTTTACTAAATCAGGAGTATGAATGTTTCAGACAAGGCAGGTCTGATAGTATAACAGAATGATACAAGAAATTCTATAGGATTGTCAATAAGTTGATGTCTTATGGAAGATAATTCAGCAATTATGAGCTGAATGATAAGTTCTTAAGATCCCTAACTAAAGACTGGGATACCAAGATATGTGCCATAAGGGAAATGGCCAAGTTAGCAGATATTCCTCCTCCAATATTGTTTGGAAAGTTGTTATCCTATGAAATGCAGCCAATGGTTAGGAAAGAGGAAGAGAAGACTACAAGAATTGTGCATAAAGAAAGAGCTGTGGCATTCAAGACAGAAGCCACCAAGAAACATAAAAGTAAGTCTCCATCTCCACCCCCAAAAGTTGCTGAGACTGAGACAGATGAGTCAGAAAGTAAGAATTCTGAAAGCAGTGAGAGTGATGAGTACTTTGCAGCTTTCACAAGACATTTTTAGAAGTTCCTAAAGAAGGAACAGTGGAGGTCTAAGCCATCCACTTCACAGAAGTCATCAAAGAATGACAGGAGAAAGCCCAAGTCAAGTAGAACTACATCTTCAAAGATAGTTTGTTATTGTTGTAACAGACAAGGACATGTTGTTGCTGACTGTCCAGAGAAAAGGAAAGAGTCAACTGATAAGAAGAAGACTCAAATCAAGGGCAAAAAGAAAAGGTCCTTTGTTGCAAAGAAGGACAAAAGTCTGTCAGATATGTCTTCTTCAGAAACTGATTCAGAAGTTGAAGCTTACATTGGATTGTTTGCTGAAGAAGAAGAAGATGAGTTCATCCAATTAATGAACTCAATATATGAGCAAGAGGACAATCATTGCCAGGGACTGATGGCCTTATCAGAAGGAGATAAAATCCAGGAGCAGCCTGGACCAAGTCAGGTACAAAATTGTTCTGTTAGTTCAATTTCTAGTACTGAGTCAGATTCAGAAACATCAGCATTAAGTGATGTTAGTGAATCAGAATCTGAAGGAGATATTCATCAATTAATTGATGAATATATAGTAGTGTTGCAAGCTTTGAAGAAAAGCAAATCCTTGACCAAGAGTCAGGCTAAGGAGATTGCTAATCTCAAAGTGGCTGCAACAGATTTTGATAAGTTGATTGATCAAAAACTAAATGAAATAGCCAGGCTGAATAACATAACTGTTATTCATATGGGGACTATAACATTCAAGAATGATCAAATCAGAAATCTGGAGATTAGTCTTCAGAAGGAGAGAGATATAGTTGCAAGGTTTTCTAAACCAAAATCTATTTTACCTTTGATAGATGAATTTGTACATCAAAAAGGTAAAACTGGATTGGGGTTTACTAAACCTGCTAGGACTGTGAAGTCCAAGTATAAGGGCAAAGCCCCAGTACTCAACAAGCCTGCTGTAGATAGAACAACCAGGGTTGTACCAAAGCAAAGGTACAACATATTTGACTGCTGGTGTTGTGGCAAGGTAGGCCACTTTGTCATGGACTGTTGGCACAATTCAAGTGCCAAGGTGAGTAGCAATCTGCCTGCTAGAAAAGCTACAGGTAGTTTTGTTAAGAGGCAAACTAACCAGCACCAAGGACCCAAGAATTCTTTGGGTTCTAAGGTTAACTAATCTGTTTTGCAGGTGAGTCCAAGTGACCATGCCCCAATATGGTACTTGGACAGTGGATGTTCCAGGCACATGACTGGAACTAGGAGATTGCTAAAGGACTACACACCAATCAAGGATGGTCCTAAAGTCACCTTTGGTGGTTCTGAAAAAGGAATCATCAAAGGTTTTGGTAACATTTCTAGCAACCTTATAATAATTACTCAAGTGGCTTATGTTAAAGGTTTGAAACACAACCTTATTAGTATAAGTCAGCTGAGTGATTTAGGATATGACATCTCATTTGTCAAAGATGGTTGTCATATCAGGAGATCAAATGATCAAGAGATCATTCTGACTGGTTATAGAAAGAGAAATGTCTATTGTCTAGACATTATGTGTGAGAACAATGTTTCTCCTGTGTGTCTTGTAGCTGATGAGAAAGTCTCTCATTGTGTCAAATGACACAAGAGGCTATCCCATCTTAACTATAAGACAATTGGCCAACTCTATAGTAAAGAGTTAGTGAGGAATGGTCCTCAGGTTAAGTGTATTAAGGTTGAGATATGCTCAGCTTGTCAAAATGGCAAGCAGACTAGATCCACCTTTAATAGCATTGAGAACAAAGATTTTGTGAGGTGCTTATATCTCTTGCATATGGATCTCTTTTGTCCTATGCCAGTTCACAGCCTAGGTAGGAAGGTCTACACATTTGTAGTTGTAGATGACTACTCAAGGTTTTCCTGGGTGTTCTTCCTTAGACAGAAATCTGAAACTCCTAGTATCTTTTATAGTTTTATCAAACAAATTCAGAATGAGTTAGACAGTACAGTGGTCAAAATAAGAAGTGACCATGGTACTGAATTCCAGTCTGACAGTATGACAAAGCTATGTGAAGAATTTGGGATATTTCAGGAATTTTCTTCACCAAGAACACCTCAGCAAAATGGCATTGCAGAAAGGAAAAATAGAACCTTGATAGAGGCTGGTAGAATCCTATTAAGTGACACATCTCTCCCAGAATATTTCTGGGCTACGGCAGTAAACACTGCATGTCATGTAATTAATAGGGCTTCTATCACCAAAAGTCACAATAAGACCCCCTATGAGATTGTGAAAGGCAAAAAACCAAACCTATCCTATTTTAGGATCTTTGGTTGTAAATGTTATATACTTAACAATGGTAAGTCTTACTTAACCAAGTTTGCTGCCAAATCCCAAGAGGGGATCTTTGTTGGGTACAGCAACAACAGTAAGGCTTATAGGGTCTACAACTTGACTACTCAAGTTGTAGAAGAATCAGTACATGTAGTATTTGATGAAGCTAGACTCATTAACAATGAATTGTCTAGAAGTATTTGCAGCCCCACAGGTGTGACTGAGAAGATGAACAAGCTCACTTTTGAAGAAGGTCCTTCTACAAGTCAGCAAGTAGAAGATAGTGGTTGTTGTCCAGGGGGGGTACCAGATGCACCTGATGCAGAAGAAGACCAAGGAGTGCAGTAAGTTGAAGAAGTTGAAGGAGTACAACCTGAAGATAGGCTACCTCCAGCAAATAGATATTTGAAAGATCATCCAGCCAATCAAATCATTGGAGATATCAGACAAGAGGTACAAATAAGGAGCAGAAATCTAAGTTCAGTACTCTACTCCAGTTTTCTATCCCAGGTAGATCTAAAGAAATTTGAAGAATCCATCCTAGACTCTCATTGGATTGAGGCTATGCAAGAGGAGCTGAACCAGTTCAAAAGATGTAATGTCTGGGAGCTTGTTCCTAAACCAAAAGACCACAACATAATTGGGACTAAGTGGATCTTTAGGAACAAGATGGATGAACATGGAGTTATTATGAAGAACAAAGCAAGACTGGTTGCTAAGGGATATAAGCAGGAAGAAGGTATTGACTTTGATCAAACCTTTGCTCCAGTAGCCAGACTGGAGGCAATAAGGATGTTCTTGGCCTATGCAACCTATCAAGGGTTTAAAGTATACCAAATGGATGTCAAGTCATCTTTTCTAAATGGAAATCTGAAGGAAGAAGTCTATGTGGAACAGCCATCAGGTTTTGTTGATTCAACTAAACCTAATTATGTTTATAGACTTAGGAAGGCTTTGTATGGGTTAAAACAAGCCCCTAGGGCTTGATATGAAACCCTGTCTAGTTTCCTTATTGAGAATAAATTCACAAGGGGTAAAATAGACAAGACTCTATTCCTTAGGAAATCCAGAGGCAAGATCATACTAGTCCAAATATATGTAGATGACATCATATTTGGGTCTACTAAAAGTTGTCTTTGCAAAAAGTTTGCAAAACTAATGCAAGGACAATTTGAAATGAGCAGTATGGGGGAACTTAAGTTCTTCTTGGGTCTCCAAGTTAGACAGACTGAGAATGGTTTATCCATATGCCAGTCTAAGTTCACTCTAGAGTTGATAAGGAAGTATGGTATGGAATCATCCAGTACCATGAAAACTCCTATGGGGTCAAGTATGTCTCTTAGCAAAGATGATGCAGGCAAACCTATAGATGAGACTTTGTATAGAGGGATAGTTGGCTCCCTATTGTATTTGACTGCTAGTAGACCAGATATCATGTATGCTACATGTGTCTGTGCTAGGTACCAAGCTTGCCCTAAAGAATCTCACTTGACAGCAGTCAAAAGAATTCTGAGATATCTTAAGGTCACTCCTTATCTAGGACTTTGGTACCCTAGGAATGGAGACTTTGAACTGACAGGTTATTCAGATGCAGATTTTGCAGGCTGTAAGGAAAATAGGAAAAGTATAACTGCTACCTGTCAATTCCTAGGTGGAAGACTGATATCATGGAGTAGCAAGAAACAAACAAGTGTGGCTATCTCCACAGCAGAATCAGAGTATGTTGCTGCAGGAAGTTGTTGTGCTCAACTTATATGGATTCAACATCAGCTAGAAGACTATGGTATTCAAGTAAGTAAAACACCTCTATTTTGTGATTCTACTAGTGCTATTTCTATTAAAAACAATCCTGTCTCCCATAGTAGGACTAAGCACAGAAATAAAATACCATTTTCTAAGAGAACATGTAGAAAAGGAAGATATTTCCCTAGAGTATATTAGTACAGATAATCAGTTAGCTGACATGTATACTAAGCTCTTAGATGAAACCAAATTCAATAGGTTCAAAATTGAATTAGGTATGATAAACTTAGAATAAGTTTTCAAAATTGGCTAAGTAAGATAGTGTCGACACACAGAGTTGTATGTGTCGACACAGAAAAGTGGTGTCGACATTTCAGAGAAATAGTGTCGACACATCTAGACAGTCTGTGTCGACACTTAAGAGAATTAGTGTTGACACATAAATAGTAGGTGTCGACACATAACCAAGTGTCGACACATATATTCTGTCGACTATACTTGTGTCGACACATAGTTGTCGAGACATTATAAGTCTGTGTCGACACTTTTCAACAGTGTCGACACAATTTAAGTATTTTGACACGCCCTTTCATCTTCGATTCTAGAAAGGTATAAATAGGTTTTTGCCATTGTCTGTCGACATGCTCACCAAAGTTTCGAGACCAAACTTGTGTGTCGACATCTCTCTTCTCTAATTCAAATTTCTTCAAACCCTAATGGCGCCCAAGCTAGAAGAGAATGTGAATGAAGGATATGAACTCGTGCGGCATGCTTTTGACGACGCGGAACCAGAGATCAAAGGCGTGATAACCCTAATAGAAGAGACTGGGTTAGAATTTCTTGTTTCAGAACCAAGCAAGATCTGGAAGAAGGAAGTCCTGGAGTTTCTGAATGGCGCAACACTAGATGAATCAGGACTCAAGATAAAGTCAAGAGTTCATGGGGCAAAGGTGAAGATCTCTCCTAAGAGTCTGAGAAAGGTAATTCAACTACCCAGGACTAAGGAAGAAGAAGATGTTTCTGCTACTAAGACTAGAGAAGCATTAACATAGTGTGGTTTGGACTCAAATCTGAAAATTGGATCTGTGTTCAATAGAAAGGGAATGAACATGCAAGCCAAATTTTTATCTGAAATTGTTGGCAAGGTTATCTTGAGCAAACCTAGAGGACATGATAGAATTTCTGCTTATATGTTCAGTCTAATGACAAGAATTATCTTCAAACTAGAAACTGATTGGTCTGCAGTAGTGTTTGAGAAGATAAAAGAGAGTATGAAGAAGCCCAATTTGGGTAGAATAATAAGTCTATACCTAGCTGATAGTATACCATAGGTGATGGGTCAAGCAGCTGGATCTAAGATCAACCACATGAGGAGAATGGATTTGAGAATCTTCTCTAGGTGGGATAGAGTCTTGACCAAGGAAATGCCAACTCCTGAGAAGGAAACACCCCTGAAGAAGAAAAAGACAGCCCCTGTGGCTCAAGAATCATCAAGCAGCTCTGAAGAGCATGTAGTGTTCACTCCTGATGAAGAAGACATTGGAAATGTTGGTCAGTCACCTGATAGACAAGAAGATGCACCAAGGCAGGGGGAGCAACCACAAGCAAGCCCAATTCACCAGGATTCAATCCAGGGGGGGCCTCTTCTGGTGGATGAGTCAACTCCACTAGAGAGTGAACAAGCTACACAAACCATACTTGAGGTAATAACTGAAATCAACCAATTAGATTTCTCTATTGAAAATGAAGATATGACTGACAGATTGTCTGATGTTAATCAGCAACCTCAGATTCCTAGTCAACCCCAAGATGTTGTCATGGAGGACACATCTGTTGCTGATCAGGTGGTTGATGAGATTAGAGATTTTCCACCCCATCTTCAACAGGAATTTACCTTAGAAGAATTGTTCCCTGGCCTTCTCCAAACAGACTTTGAGAAAGAAAGTGCTGCTGCTGAGGGGGAGACAGTAATTATTGAGGGGGAGAATGTGGAGATTATAGAAGAAAATGCAAGCAAAGAACCTGAAGTTCCAAAGGATGCTGAGCAGGTTCCTAGGACTGACAAGGATTTACCTTCAAGCCCTAAGGACAGGGTTGATATTGCAAGTACATCTGCTTTTGAAGATGAAGAGGCTGCAAGAGCCAAGAAGAGAAAATTTCAAGTTTTCAAGAGGAGGAGCCAGAATTATAAGAAAGCTTTACAAACAATAGCACCACAGCCTGCACCACAGCCTGCCCCATCTACAGATTTCAGTTCTCTGATGGTTGCATTATAGATAAAGATGGATGAGCAAAGACTGGCTTTGCAATCTTATATGGATGAAGGGCATAAGTCATTACAATTTGATTTGGCCCAAGACATCAAGTCTATCAGATTTGAAGTAAACCTGAACAAGAAAGAAATGACTGACTGCTTCCATAAGGGACGAAATGCAGTAGTCTATCTGGCCACACATCAAGAGAAACTGAAGACAAAACTGGAAGAACTTGAAGTGAAGCAAGGGTATGTTCTGGAGAATCAGATGAGGATGAATGATAATTTGACAGCTTCCCACAATGCTATTGTAATTGAACTAAAGAATATAGCAACTGCCTAGAATGCAGCCCTGACTACTGTCAAAGAAGAATTTGACAAAGCATTGCAAGAGAGCTTAACTGATGTTACTTTTGCACTTCAGGATTCTCAGAAGTTAATAACTGAAAAGCTCCAAAGGTTGAAACCTTTCTACAAGGATGGAGTAAACTATCTGAATGCACAAATAAGGTTTCAGAAGGATGATCTAAGAGATCACATTGAAAGAGAAGTCATAAAGGGGGAGAGGGTGTTAGTCAAAGCCAGCTCTGATCATGCAAAGTGGATTTCAAATTCCATCAGAGCCACCCTTGGATATCCTTCATTATGTGATGATGACAATGTTACAGAGTCTGGAATTAATCCTGCATATCTTGGAGGGGAGCCAGCTGAAATTGCTCAAGTGATATACCCTCCACCAGACTTTAATATGATACATCAAGACATACAATCAATGTATAGTCCTCCTGAAGGAATTCAGAATGTCATTATTGATAAAGTTGTTCAGCTAGTGCCAGAGGCAATTCTGAAAGAACAAGAGGCTTTGCTGAAGGAACAAGAGACTGCATTGTCTAAGAAAAGGTTCAGAGAGCAAGCTGAACTTAGGCCTGATTTTGAACAGTGGAGCCCCACTTCCAGGAATATTATCTTGACTGCATGGAAGGCTGCCAAAGACAATATCCAGGATAGAAACAAGTGGTATTCTGAACTGGAGTGGAGGAAGCATGAGACAAGGCAAGAGGCCATTGTGCAGTATAGAAGACTTACTTGGCAGCAAACTTAGTCTTACTTGGCAGCAAACTTAGTCAAGTAAGACTTTCCATTATTAAGTATAAAGCACTTACAACCAAAGATCCTGATGGGAAAGCTACCTCCTAATGCACAGGAGCCTAGCAAGTACTTTCCTAAGCCTTATCATTACTTTGAAAGGCAGAAGATCAAAGCTGAAGATTTGAAAAAGAAGGATCTTAAAGGAAAGAAGCCTGCTGCTGATGAAGATACTGAAGCTCCTATCCAAGCAAAGATACAATCAGGAAAGGGCATTGTGATCAAGGAGCCTGAGCAGCAATAGGATAGAATTTTTCTTAAGTTTACTTTGTGTAATCATTTGATTTTAAACTCTCTGTAAACTTTTGAATAATGAATATGTTGAAGTTGTTAGAACAATGTGATATATGTTAAATCTATTACATTAATGTTCTGAGAAATTTGAGTATGCATGTTTTGCTTATACATGTTTATGTACTTACCCTGTTATATAATCCTGTTTTACATCATACTGTGAATTTGTTATGTATGGTGTATATCATTGACTAAGGGTTATGACTTCTCCAAATAGGGGGAGATTGTTGGGTACATTGGAATAAATGTACCTGATTTGAAGAAGTCTCACCCTACTCAATGATATACATCAAAATGTATTTGATGTATTTTGAGTTACCTTGTGCAGGTTAAGTAATTGCTGGGAAAGCTTAAAAGATTCTAAGTACATGTGTCGACACCCAGAAGAAAAGTGTCGACACTTAAGAAGACTTGTGTCGACACCCATAAAAGCAGTGTCGATACTTGGAGTAATTGTGTCGACACCAGGAATGCAGAGTCGACACCAGAAGGAATGTGTCGACACATACAGGTTGTGTCGACACTCAATGAAGAAATGTCCAGAGAAGCTGTGTCGACACTTAGAAGCAGTATCGACACCTAGAGAAACTTTGTCGACATCAGAAAGTGTCGACACTAGGAGGCTGTGTCGACACTCAGCAAAACAACAACAAAATTCAAGTACAAGTGCCGACACTAGGAGGCTGTGTCGACACTCAGCAAACTTCAACAGAGTTTGAGTACAAGTGTCGACATAATGAAATATGTGTCGACACACAGCAAAAGTCTCAACACATGAAGAAAGTGTCGACACTAGGAGGCTGTGTCGACACTCAGCAAATTCCAATAAAGTCTAAGTACAAGTGTCGACACAAAGGAGATGTGTCGACACTCAGCAAAAGGTTCAACACAGAAGGCATGTGTCGACACAAAGGAGTTGTGTCGACACACATTATCAGTGTCGACACATGATGAAGAAGCTGTGTCGAGAAGTAATTTCTATAACACAAGGAGTTGTATCGACACCATGAAGGCTAGTGTCGACACTTAGTCTACTTGTGTCGACACTTAGTCTATCAGTGTCGACACTTAAAGATAGACTGTCTCGATACTTTCAGACAGTTACAGAAAATTCAAGAAGTGACTGGATGACATGACAGCTGCCATTCCAGCCGGTCTACTGCAACTGTCAGAGTTGTCAGAAAGTCGTTAGAAACCGGATCAGTCGGTCACCATGAAGAAGGCCTATATAAAGGCTTATTCTGTCAACAGCAGAAGATGATCAACACATCAAAGAGGTGATCAAGCAATTCATTGAAGAATCATTTGAAGTGATCAGAAGATCTAAGAAGTTGGAGAGAGAGAGCTCCTTCCAAGAAGACAGCTGTTGAACCAGGCTGTGAAGAAAAGTTTCAGATTGAGTTCTGATTCCTAAGTTAGTAGTGATTGAAGATCAGCTGCATAGAGTATCAACCCTATTGTGTTCTACATTCAAGAAGCTTTGAAGGAAGCCAAGGGAGGTTGATCTCAGCAAAGTTCTTCCAAGAACTCTTCAAGAAACCAGACAACTCTTCTCTCTCATTCTGAGTTGTAGGTTTACACATTGTATTTTTAATTTCTTGTAGGATCCTTAGGGATCTGAGTTGTAAGCCTGAAATTATAAAGGCTGAGTGGTAAGGCCTGTGTGCCTGAGTGTAGGAGATTGATTTCTCTGAGTGTAGGCCTTGTTGTGGGCTGAGTGTAGGCCTTGTTGAAGGCTGAGTGTAGGTCTTGGTGAAGATTGAGTGGTAGGGCCTTGAGCCAGAGTTGTAGGAACCTGGTTGGGGTTCTGAGTGTAAGATCTGAGGATCTGAGGAATAGTGGAGGAGTTTGGCCGAATCTAGTACACTACTAGATAGGCGAAGGGGGAAAGTGGATGTACCCAGACCTTGGGGAACCACTATAAAACTGTGTGTACTCTGTGTGTGTATGATTATGTGGTTGCTGTTGTATGTTCTGTGAAATCTATGATTAAATCTGCCTAAAAGTTTATAAAGATTAAAGTCACCTATTCACCCCCATCCCCTCTAGGTGATTAGGTACAATTTCTTTCAGAAATAGGTTCATCTTTAGGAATCATGATGAAGGAAGTGCTGGGTTGACTAGTGTTAGGAGTTGCTCGGGATTGACGAAAGATCGTCCTTTCTGTGAAGGGAGAGAGAGAGAGTTAAAACACACTAGGGTTAGGACCAGAGTAATATTAAAAGGGATCGGGAATCGGGTATTAACCAATAACAGTAAGTGCCTTGTGAAAGGGAGTTTTGGGCTTCAGCCCATCGTAGTTCCTAGTGCCCTCGAGAGCCCTTCACGGGGAATGCCTTGGGCAGTCCAAGGTTAATGTAAGCCGTAAGAATAAATTAAATTGAAGAGTAATTAGAAATATTCTAGGGTTACACTTACACTCACACTCCCCATTGTTATGGGAGTCAGGATGGTCACACGAGCGGTATGCTCGATGGTTTTGGTGATGGCCAGGTTTACCCGGCGAGTCGATGTCTCGGGTTGTTTTGGGAAGGATGGGTTAGTCCGGGGAGCTTTGTCTCGGTAGATATTTGTGACGGACGGGATTGTCTGGGGGGATTTGGCTCGGTGGGAAATACATTAATGTTGCATGTTTTTGGATCCCTAGTTTGGATTTGGGCTAAGGTTCACTATTACGATGTTTGACCCACCTTGTATAGCCAGGGTCAAATTTGTCAGTCCTAGAGTTTAGGCTAGTCATTAGAATCAATCTTCATGGACCAGCCTGCAGTGGACTTCAAGAGACTCATTACTTAGAAGAACTCAGAGTTCAGATTATTAGTTCGAAGTTCTTCGAACTCAGCTCGACGATTGTCGATCACAGATCGACAAACTCAGAGTTCTTTCTCTGAGTTGAGCTCGACGATATTTGAGCTTAGATCGACGATTTCTTCCTCAAGATAGATTCTCTGATCGACGAACTTGGAGCTCAAAATTAACAAGATATTTCCAGATTGAGGTTCGCTGAGCTCAGGTTGATGAATAGGATCTCTCAGCTCGACGAACTTGGAACTTCGGTCGATGAAATCTGCCCAGAGGTCGACGAACTCTATTCTGAGTCAGAATGATAGGTTTTCCACATTTCTGTCCCTAATTCATTTTACTCTTTGGCAGTAATTCTCTGAGTAATTAATGCTCATATTCTCAAGAATATAGCCGTTCATGGCAGCATTAATTATGGATTTCATCAGAGTTAATTACTTGCTTATTTTACTGGGACAGTTGGGAAAACTCATTAAAGACTATATTCCATTAGTTTCAATTTCCAGAATCTAATCAGCAATTAATGCTTATAATTCAAAATTCAAAAGCAGAATTAGAGAGCAGGATATAAAAGAGAGATTGTTTTAGACGGCTAAGCAGGATAAGAAGAATAAGAAGAATAAGCAGAAGAGATACACCTACACAGAACAATATACAGAAGAACTCTGCTCCTTCTCTGTGTAGAAAAATAAGTTGTTTTCCCCTTGATCTTACAAAAGATTGAAGAAGAACATCAAACATATATCAAGTGTCCTCTTCAACGTCTACTCCAGGAATCCTCAAAGACAACACGTATAGATCAGTCTACAAGTTCCTGGATTTCAACAAGTCAAGACTGAATACCTACACCCTGAGCAAAGCTCCAGTCTTCATGAATATTTCAACATCTCAGGGGGAGCTTTGACACCAGCAATCCACTGAAGTCTTCTCTGTTGTTTAGAGAAAGAGAAGACAACATCACCTTCTTATCCTCCTGTATAAAAGGTTTATTAACTCCCTTCAAAATTTTTTGTTGGTTTTTGGGCACCAGATCAAAAGCTTAAAGGGTTGTCAGATCTCCCTGCAAATAGATCTTATGGTGACAGGGCAACTGAGCAAAAACCTGTGGTGGCAGTCACCTGATCAAAAAACTGTTAGTGGATTCCTACCATGGTGGTAGAAGAGTGGATGTACCCAGATTTGGGGAACCACTATAAATTATTATGTTGTCTGTGTGTTCATTCTTCTTTGTTTTCATGTGCTTGGTTTGTGTAGTTTAGCCTAGTTTTTATTTCATTTTATACTACTACTACTACTATCGTTAATTTCTCTGATAAATTATAAAAATAGCCAAAAGTTTTAAAATTACTCTATTCACCCCCCTCTATAGTATATCAGATCTATCCCCTATCTTTCAATTGGTATCAAAGGATTATTTATTCCCTAAGTTATCTTTCAATTGGTATCAAAGGAAGGTCTATTTGATTGTACAAGGTAACACTTGAATAAACAGATCCTTCTAAGATCTAAATTTCTCTAGCATATTACTTATACCATGGTACAGAACAAGGACTATGCAAGCACCAAACCTATAGTTTGCAACTTGAACAAGTTTCTTATCTGAAAGGCAAGAATTAAATTATATATGAACTTCATTGATGAAGATATTTTTAATTCTATCTTGACAGATCCACCAGCTCCAGTGACTACATCTATTGCAACTTCCAGCACTCATGTTGTTCCACCACCTGAGTGGACAGATGCACAGAAGAAGGCCAAGATAGCTGAAGTTAAGGCCATGAACATTCTAGCTCAGACAATGTCAGATGACATTTTCCAGAAAGTGGCAGAGTGCACCTCAGCTAAAGCCATCTGGGATTTCCTAAACCATATGGTTGATGGATCTGCAGATGAGAGAAAAGACGGAGATCAAATCTCATGTCCCAATATGAGAATTTCAAGAAAGAAGAATCTGAGTCAGTGGGTGATATATAATAGACTTAGCTCAATTGTCAATGAGCTAAAAACCTTGGACAAGGACATAACCCTGACTAAGATCAATGGCAAGATTCACATGTGCTTCCCCAGCTCATGGGATTCCAGGATCTGGCCAATCAAGGAGGCCAGAAGTCTGAATGAGATCACTACTGAGTCTCTATTGGGAAAGCTCAAATCTTATGAGCAGCTGATGAAGACCACAGAAGCTGCTGAGCAGAAAACCTCCACACTAGGGAGAAAAGAGCCAAGCATTGCCTTCAAAGTAGTTGAAGGATCAGAAGCTCCACCTACTAATGATGAGCTTATAGGTCTTCTGGCAAGAAGATTCTACAAGATAGCAAGAAAGGATTTCAGAAGAAAATCATCCAGACTGGATGACAAACCAAGGTATGACAAAACACCTAATAAAGAGATTGTGTGTTTTGGATGCAGGAAACCTGGACATATCATTTCAGAGTGTCTAGAGAATAAGAATAAGGAAAAAAAATAGAAAAGGAATCCAGAAGCCATTACATCAAGCCCTCCTCCAACAAGTACAAAAGAAAGGACAAGGGCTTTATTGTTGAAACCTGGAGTGATTCAGAAGAAGAATCCTCATCCTTCAGCTCAAGTGAAGAAGAAGAGGAAGCAAAATCAAGAGAAGTTTGTTTGATGGTTATCAATGCATCAGGCAGCCTTTCTGAAGATGAGCAATCTGAAAAAGAATCAGAATCTGAAGAGCATCAGGTAATATCTTCATTTGATTTTAATTCAGATAGCTTTAGAATTGAATTCAAACTGTTATGCAATGATTTGATTAATTTTGAGAAGGAAATTAAAATACTCAGAGATAAGATAACTTAACAAGACAATCTTCTATATGAAAACATTAAATTAAAGGATGAACTAACTATTGCAACTTAACAAATCATGTCACTAAAATCAGAATTAGCTGAGGCAAGGCAATTTGAAGAATCCCTAAATGGGAGAAGCATCAAGTTGATGAACATTACAAGCACAGTAAATGTCAGACTTAATGGCAAGCTGGGCTTAGGTGCTTCATCAAGACAACCCCCATTAATTCAGAAAAATATACTGTCAACTCCAATCAAATTTGTTTCTGAAAAAGGCAAAGAAAAGGTAGATGATCATAGTACTAAGCAAATAGAATTAAAACAGAAAAATAAGAAAAAGAAAAAGAACAAGAAAAATTCTAACCATAACAATGTTCAGCAGTTTTCGTCAAACTCAGACCGACGAAATGCTTACAGTTCGTCAAACTCCAATCGACGAACTCTGGATGCAAAATTCTCTTATAATTATTCGTCAAACTACGATCGACGAAACCAATACAGTTCTTTGAACTGTGATCGACGATATTGATGCACAGAAAATGAATACCTTCATTCTTTGAGCAGAGTTCGACGAACTCATCCCTTTTCGTCGAACGCAGATCGACGAACTTATCAAGATTCGTCGATCTCAGTTCAATATAACAGAAACTCAAATTTTCCTAAAACTTATAATCAACCAAGATCTTTCATTAACCAATTTAATCAGTGGATAATTCCACCAAGAAAATTTCATCCCCTAGGATATAAGAACCAACCTGAATATTCTTATATTTCCAGTTTTAATTATGAAAAGAAACAAGGACTCAAGCTAACCTGGGTCAAGAATATCTAATCTGTTTAAATGCAGGTGAAAGACTATCCCACCACAGAGGAACAGTGGTACCTGGATAGTGGCTGTTCAAAGCACATGACTGACAGCAAGGACAACCTAATCAACTATAAGTCTAAGCTAGGTCCAAAAGTAATATTTGGTGACTCCAATTATGGCCAAACTGAAGGCTATGGGATGGTTAAAATTGGAGCTGTCACTTTCAGGAAGGTAGCATATGTAGTAGACTGAAGCACAACCTAATATCCATAAGTCAATTATGTGATGAAAGGTTTCAGGTATCATTTAAAAAATCCTCTTATATTATTACCTCAGTAGATAACCAAGTTGTGTTAACTGGAACTAGAGTAGGAAACATTTATGTAGTGAACTTTAAGTCTACTAAGTCAGAAATGTCTTTTAATCAAACTAGCAACAACAATGAACTTTGGCATAAGAGATTAGGACATGTTAATCTGAAAAATATTACTAAACTCTATAGGACAACCTTATTAGAGGATTGTCTTCTTGCCCCTACAAGAAGGAAACCCTTTGCAGGGCTTGTCAATTAGGCAAGCAAAACAAAAACAGTTTTAAGTAACTTAATATGAGTGATTCACCTATGATTCTGTATTTGCTCCATATGGATCTTTTTGGACCCATTGTTGTACAAAGTCTGGGAGGGAAGCCTTATACCTTAGTGATTGTTGATGACTTCTCAAGGTTCACTTGGGTGTTTTTCTAGAGGAACAAGTTTGATAACTTTAAGGTTCTTACAGATTTTCTTAAGAGCATAAGGATTGAGTATTCTACTCCAGTTGCATTGATCAGAAGTGATCATGGTACTGAGTTTGTGTCTTTTTCCATGCAAGAATTCTATGAGAAGGAAGGTATCAGACATTGTTTCTCTGCTCCTAGAACTGTTCAACAAAATGGGGTAGCAAAAAGGAAAAATAGGACCCTGATTGAAGCTGCAAGCACATTACTTGCAGATGCTTACTTATCACTATCTTTTTGGGCAGAGGCTGTAAGCACAGCAAATTATGTACTAAATAGGAGCCTGATACATAAGCTTAAGGGCAAGACTCCCTATGAATTACTTAAAGGGAAGCAACCTAAAGTAGATTACTTTAGATTTTTTGGTTGTTTATGCTACATTCATAACAATGACAAGAAATATCTTAAAAAGTTTGAAGCCAAGGCTACAATGGGAATTTTTCTAGGATATTCCCAAGTCAGTAAGGCATATAGGGTATATAATAAATTTACTATGAAAATGGAAGAGACTGTACATATATCATTTGATGAAACTAACATGCCTTACAAGGAGAAGAATCCTTCTACCAGTGAAACTCTGCAGGTACCACACTTGTGTGAGAAGTTGGATAAGTTGACCCTCACAAATGAGACTGTTGTACATCCCTCTCCATATATAAATGAAGTCAGTAGATGATGAATCCACTGAAGTGGATGTTGAACCAACAACAGCTCTCATAATTCCACAAGAGGAATTAATTCTCCAAGCTATTGCAGAACCAACTTCATCTATTGAGTTTGTCACACTTAGAGATCATCTTGTATCTCAAGTGATTTGAGACGTGTCAGTAGGTGTGCAGAACAGGCATCAACTCAACCAAGACTTGATGCATGACTACTTCATATCTCAAACTGAGCCCCAATCCATAAAAGATGCTGAGCAAGATCCACACTTGTTTATTGCAATGCAAGAGGAGCTCAACCAGTTTGAGAGATTTAGAGTTTAGGATTTAGTTCCAAGACCCAAAGACTACCCAGTCATTGGAACTAAATGGGTATTCAGAAATAAACTAGATGCTTGAGGTATTATCATCAGGAACAAGGCAAGCCTAGTTGCTCAAGGATATAGACAAGAGGAAGGCATTGACTATGACCAGACATTTGCACCTGTTGCAAGGCTGGAAGCAATCAGAATCTTTCTTGCTTATGTTGCCTACAAGAAGTTCAAAGTATATCAAATGAATGTCAATAGTGAATTTTTAAATGGTGAACTTAAAGAAGAGGTTTATGTGGAACAACCACCAGGAAACTAATGGTGATTACGGCGATATCACTTTCCGGCATGAAGTTTGACACAGGCTTTGACATCGATTTCGACTCATTTCGTCATTCTGATCCAATCTTCACGGACATTCTGCAATTATTTGAAGATCAACATCTAAAGAATTTCATGACCACGAGAATCAAGTTAGCAGTAACCGAAATAAAAGAATGGATTTATTCTTCAGCTACTCCGGATGCAGACACGATGACAGGCACCATCTCAGGGAATCAGGTTACACTAACCCCCACCGTCTTAACAGAGATTTTTGGTTTAGTTAATGGAGATGAAGATATTGAAATAGATAGTACTGAATACGATAATATGTTGATCAAAATGGGTCATTCTGATGGAAACCCTAACAAACTGCTTAAGAAGAATTTGTCTGCTTAATACAAATTTCTCGCTGATGTTGTTGGGAAAGTTTTGCTGAGCAGACTACATTATCAGGCACCAGTTCTTGGTGATGTGTGCTATGGTGAATAGGAAAGTGGTGAACTAGGGAAAGCTACTATTTGATTTGATCAAAAAGAAAAATACTAAAAAAGAGGTATGCTTTGGGAGAATTTTAGGCCTTTTCCTCTAGGCCAAGGCTTTTGAATCACTGGTCTCTCAGACCATATTCATTAATGCCTCCAAAAGGCTCACATGTGCCTTATTTGCGAGATGGGAGAGGACCATCACTAAGCCATCCAGGGCTTCCTCCTCCTCCATGACTTCTGAGGACACTAGGGCAGTAATAGCCACTCCTTCACCTCCAGAAGATGTCCTTCCCTCCACCAGAATCCCTCACCTCCTCCACAACAACAACCATCCTCAATTATCCCTCCTACTTCACCTCTTCCACCACCATCTCCTCCACACTCTCCCATAGTTATTCATGAGAAAATTTCCTCTCCACCTCCTCAGTATCCACCTCAAACTTATATCTCTGACATAGCATCTACCTCACAACCTTCCTTCAATTTATTGTCTCCTTACTGTCTCCTCAACCATCTTCACATAACTCTTTAATTCAGGAACCCACCTTCACACACACTACCACAGTTCTCACTTCTACCACTGACATTCCATCCATTCCTCCTTCCACATTTCAAGACTATACCCACACAGACCTTTCTCATGCCTTCTCTGTGTGTTCACATTGTGGACATCACACTCCTTATACCTCTTCTACTCCTGAGTCCCTCTACCTAAATTTTTCTGATATAGCAAAAGATCTTCTTACTTTCATCTCACCAACTCTTGAGCAACTCATAGAAACTACTATTGCTCCTCTTTCAGCTTCCATTTCTTCTCTCTCTACTCAAATTGCTGCTCTCTCTGCTATCCCCTCTTCTGGGGGCCTGGTTTCAGTACCCTTTGAATCCAGGCAGGGGGAGATGTTCAATGAAGAGGCTCCAGCTCCTCCAGCAGTAGTTCCAACACCAGGATCAGTACCAGCAGTTACAGCAGTAGTAGTTGATATTGAAATGGTCTGTACAGATGCAGAAGTAGAAATTCCAAAGATTATAACTGTTGGTGATTGTATTATCAATCTCACGGTTGATTTATTTCATTTATTAGATTCTTTTGATTACGTGCATATAAATTATTTACCAAGTTCTGAACAACAGCAGTCAAAGGTTATTTTCTGCTATACTTCTCCAATAAGCCCTGGGGTTGTAAAGCAACGAAAGGTAAGCTTTGCATTACCAGTTGTCACAAAAGTTACTATAGAGCCAGTTGTATCTATTGTTGAGCAAGTATTTGTTTCCGAGCCCAAGGCTTTCTCTCCACCAACTTATAAGATGGATGAAAGTCCTATACCAAATTTGGATGATATCATGCTTGTAGATATAGAAGAAGAAAATCAAACTGTTACTGAAAGTGTTGTAGAGCCAGAAATTCCAGATCAACCTCAGCCTGAAAGCAGATCTCTAAGGAAATTCTGAAAGAGATTGATGATTTATATGATAATCCTCCTGGATCTTCTGATGACAATGATGATGATGATGATGGTGATTCTTATGAATCAAATTCTAAAAAGGCAAAATCTAAGAAGAGGAAAGCTCGTGCTAAGGCTGTTCCTAAGCCTAATACAACATCAGACACTCCCTATTACATCTTGAACAAAATAACTCCATATAAAGGGATGCCTAACTGGATGTGGTTATCAAAGAATATGCAAAAAGCAAGGAAGAAGAGCAGAAGGTACTCTCCTCCTCCTCCTTCTAAAAGGAACTGGAGAGATCCTCCTCTTCCTCCTCCAGCAGCAGGTGCTTCAGGAAATGTATCACAGAGATCTATCTCATACACCCAAACATACCAAAGACATGATAGATCTTCAAGATCTTATTTTCAAGGAAGCAGTCAGCATCAACATCATAAATCTTCAAGAAGCATTTGTCATCTTCCTCCAAAACCAGCAAGTCCTCCACTAGCTCCAGTTGAACCTAAAAAAGAGAATAGTTCTGAAAGGCCTGAATCTCCATCAATTCCCTTTGTTGATCCTGAACAGGAGAACAATGCCAAAATGGCCAGATTTCATGAACTAATTGGACTATCTCTGATCAATAAATCTAAAGCAAAAGGCAAGGATCTCTCTCAATACTCTACCATGTCTTCCTACATGAGTTAAAAAGGAATGATAAAGCAAATCAATTTTTCAATATTGATGCTTACATGAGTCTTCACCCAGAAGCTGTTGTCCCAAGAGCAACCTCTTGCAACATCATTGGAGCATCTGATATGACAATGTCCAAGAGAGAAGATACAAATCCTAACAGGGAAATCATATTCCTACAACCTTCTGAGAAAGCTAAGAAAGACAAATCAAAGAAGCCTAAATAACTTTTTGATTAGTATATTTTATGAACTATTTATGTTAATTCATAATAAAGCACTAGTTGTATATATCTGCTAGATTTTTATTCTCTGCCATATATCTGTTGTTCTGCTTTGTGATCGTATTGTATTTTATATTTTGTTTAGTGACCTCACCCAAATATGGGGAGATTGTTGGATCCCTAGTTTGGATTTGGGCTAAGGTTCACTATTAGGATGTTTGACCCACCTTGTATAGTCAGGGTCAAGTTTGTCAGTCCTAGAATTTAGGCTAGTCATTAGAATCAATCTTCATAGACCAGCCTGCACTGGACTTTAGGAGACTCATTACTTAGAAGAACTCAGAGTTCAGATTATTAGTTCGAAGTTCTTCGAACTCAGCTCAACGATCATCGATCGCTGATCGACGAACTCAGAGTTCTTTCTCTAAGTTGAGCTCGACGATATTTGAGCTCAGGTCGACGATTTCTTCCTCAAGACAGATTCTCTGATCGACAAACTTGGAGCTCAGAATTAACAAGATATTTCCAGATTGAGGTTCGCTAAGCTCAGGTTGACGAATAGGATCTCTCAGCTCGACGAACTTGGAACTACGGTCAACGAAATCTGCCTAGAGGTCGACGAACTCTATTCCGAGTCAGAATGATAAGTTTTCCACATTTCTGTCTCTAATTCATTTTATTCTTTGGCAGTAATTCTTTGAGTAATTAATGCTCATATTCTCAAGAATATAGTCATTCATGACAGCATTAATTATGGATTTCATCAGAGTTAATCACTTGCTTATTTTACTGGGACAGTTGGGGAAACTCATTAGAGAATATATTTCAGCCGTTTCAATTTCCAGAATCTAATCAGCAATTAATGCTTATAATTCAAAATTCAAAAGCAGAATTAGACAGTAGGATATAAAAGAGAGATTATTTTAGACGGCTAAGCAGGATAAGAAGAATAAGCAGAAGAGATACACCTACACAGAACAATATGCAGAAGAACTCTGCTCCTTCTCTGTGTAGTAAAACAAGTTGTTTTCCACTTGATCTTGCAGAAGATTGAAGAAGAACATCAAACATATATCAAGTGTCATCTTCAACTTCTACTCCAGGAATCCTCAAAGACAACACTTCTAAATCAATCTATAATTTCCTGGATTTCAACAAGTCAAGGCTGAAGACCTACACCCCGAGCAAAGCTCCAGTCTTCCTAAACATTTCAACATCTCAGGGGGAGTTTTGACACCAGCAATCCACTGAAGTCTTCTCTGTTGTTTAGAGAAAGTGAAGACAACATCACCTTCTTAACCTCCTATATAAAGGGTTTATTAACTCCCTTCAAAAGTTTTTATTAGTTTTTGGGCACCTGATCAAAAGCCTAAAGGGTTTTCAGATCTCCCTGCAAATAGATCTTGTGATGACAGGTCACCTGAGAAAAAACCTATGGTGGCAGTCACCTGATCAAAAAACTGTTAGTGAATTCCTACCAGGGTGGTAGAATAGTGGATGTACCCAGATTTGGGGAACCACTATAAATTCTTGTGTTGTCTGTGTGTTTATTCTTCTTTGTTTTGATGTGTTGTGTTTGTGTAGTTTAGCCTAGTTTCTATTTCATTTTATACTACTACTACTACTATCACTAATTTCTCTTATAAATTATAAAAATAGCCAAAGTTTTTAAATTACTCTATTCACCCCACCCCCCCCCCCCCTCTCTAGAGTATATCATATTTATCCCCTATCTTTCAATTAGTATCAGAGGATTATCTATTCCCTAAGTTATCTTTCACATGTGCATAAGATATAAGGTGGTGGGTCGTCGGTATTGGAGAGTCATCACACCGACACCAATACGTTGGCTCGGCAGGTGTGGTTTTGCACTTGGCCAAATAAAGTCTGGTGCGCAGCCGACAAGAGTACACAGGAGCTCCGCTTAGTACACCGGCGTTGAGGCATACGATAGGTCTGATTGGTAGTGTGATACCGGTTTAGAGGTGGGCGAGGCCTAACCCACCTCTTCTGTTTGCCACTACGGAGGTATCCTGGGAGGTTAGGCTCCAGAAAGGGGGAACTAAAGGCCTGTGTGCATAGAGTCGAGTGGGTGTGTTGCACTTGCATGATTCACATCATGACATACTTGCATGTCATAGCATCATCATTGCATATAACCCTCGACACCTATTGTATAAAGTGGTATGGGACGCTTTATACAATAGGCCTTGCAAAACGACCCCTTGATCTATAGGTTTGTATGGGCATTCCTATAGGTCATGGTTACTTTCTTAATTTACTTTTTCATACTATACTTGTTCACTTGTTCTTGTGTATATTTATACTGCTTACCTACTACTGCTTGCCTACTACTACTTACTTATACTTGTTGTGATTATATATTCATGATAGACTAGTTCCGCCGTCACCTGCTTACTTTGTTATTCTCCACATTCATTACCTTTCCTTTCCTCCTCCCCGCTCGGTGCCTAGGAGTCATGGGGAGGGGTGGGGGATGATAGGACTTAGTCTTTTTAGACTAACGGTCATTGACCAAATCATTTTAGGGGATCGTGGAGCCGCACCAGGAGACGCAGCCCTAGAGGTCGGTGCGCAAGGAGACGGGCAGTCTAGCACTGGAGTCCAGCCAGCAGGGACTGTGAGTCCCGATCATTAGTAGATGTTATAGATTTGCTTCTGCGTTGAGTGACTTGTAGAGAGGATCTTGATGTATCGGACAGGAGCCCTTTTTAGTACTTTGCTTATTCTTTTTTGTGCACTCTCCCTTCGTGGAGATTTATTTATATATATGTGATCCTGGTGGACTAGTATTGAGTTCTACTTTACTCGTGTACTATTTATACTTCTACTCTTCTGCGATCGGTATGGCCGGCAAGATCGGCGTTTTGTAATAACGACCTTCCCGAGTGTGTTGGTGTCACCGCAAAGCGGCGGTTTTGGGCATAAGTCCCCGGTGGTTTAAAAGAAAAAAATGGGGTCTTATAGTGAGTGACACTTTACTTGTGCATTTGAGGTGGTAGGTACTCGGTACCAGCCTAGCCGTCATACAGACGTAGTGTGTGGACTTGACAAGTCGATAAGGTCTAGAGGGTCAACTTAGTCTAGAGTGTGACACTTTTCTAAAGACTTATCACTTGGCCGTGAAGACTGTTATATCCCAACAATGGGTACGCAGAGACTCTAGAGTACACCAGATATAAGTACAGAGGAGTACAAAGGGCTTAGGCTTCGTAGTGTGTATACCCGCCTAGGAGTGGGGAGGTGCCCGATCACCAGCCACCGTTTGTCCATGACAGGGGTGCCCGAGAGGTTAGCTACCTCCAAAGAATGGGAACAAAAGGTCTGTGCGTACAGAGTCGACTTGTGTGGGTGAGTTGCACTTGTATGAGACATAACATAAGCATTGCATTGCATATCTACACATTCATTCATAGCAGATCCTCATTATATAAATTAGTATGAACTCTTTTATATGATGAGTTATTTTAATTGGAAACTTTAACTTATAAGTTTATATGAGTATTCATATAAGTTAAGGTACACTTATGTGGTTGTAGTGTAGTTGTTCTTGTTTACTTTACTTATTACTTAATATTTACTTATTTACCATTTCCGCTGTTATTACTTTTGATGTTTACTGCATAATATATAAACGATTATATAGTATCATGCCATCTATTTTTTCATTCTGCTTTGTTGTCCTCAACTTTCTTCCTCCTGTGAGGTGCCTAGGAGTCACGGGGGTGAGGCGAGGATGATAATGACTTAATCTTTTGACCAACGATCAGTGGACCATATCATTTTAGAAACGCGTGGTGACGTAGCAGCAGTACAACCTGGAGGACCAGCAACATTAGGAGGCAGGACTGGAAGAGCTGTTGCCATGCACTACTACTACTACTAGACGTCAAGTCGAGAGTGTTTTGATTAACTATCACATGATTACTATTGTAGCGTGAGAGAGTGTGCTTTTACTTTTGGACATGTACCAGATTTAAGCTCGTATTACTCTTTCACCTATTTTATCTTTGCGGACTATCTTTTGATATATATGATTTGCTGTGATTTATGGACTTAGTTTAATCTTTTACTTTTTTTCTTGTTGACAATGCGATATGATCGTACTAGCTGACAGAATCAGCGTCTTGTAGTGGTGACTAACTCGTGTGTTGGTGCCACCGCAAAGCCGCAGTTCTGTGCATAAAATCCTCCCCCGGTCGTGCTCAATTACTTGGAAGGGGGATTTTACACCTCGTCGGCTACTCCGCATCTCAAAACTTGGTCCCCTGGCAGCTTGTCGGACGGTATTGCGTCTGTATTGGTCGCTCCCGCTCATCTTTTGCTTGCTCCTTACCTACTCGCCTAGACGGCTCCTCCTCCGATGGTGTCACGCGACGAGGTGAGATCGTCGTGACCTCGGGTCGAGAAAGAAGCCTCGCTAGGGTGGACCTCTCGATCCTCCTCATGAACTCCTCAAAAACCGCCACGGTCACAAAATCGCCTCCTCTCGTCGAATTGCTGAATCCTGCCGAGTTGTCGCCTATATGCTCATTCTCTCCTCCATTCACCATCTCGGCTGCACGCAAAACTTTCCTCCTCTGCTATGATCCACATTCACCATACCAAAGTATTGAAGCAAGGAAAATCCCTACTTTAAAATTCGAATCAATGCAGCCTAAGGTTATTGGTCCAGCAGTCAGCTCGACGGCTATACAGGCTAGAATACAAAAATAGGAGTGTAACAAAAAGGACCTCAGACGCTGCGGCAGGGAGGTCCCACCACATACCCAAGTTGAAAGAATTGGTTGTTAAACACCTAGAGCGGCGGTGAATAGGTGCAATTCCTTTTTTTTTCTAAGGCAGAACTTTTAATTCAGTTAATTAACAAAAATAGATAGTTCTACAGCTATCACAGCACGGAAATAATAATACCACACACAATCACAGATTGTACACTAATTTATAGTGGTTCCCCAAGGTCTGGGTACATCCACTTTCCCCCTTCGCCTATCTAGCAGTGTGCTAGATTCGGCCTAACTTCTTTCCTTCACCTCAGATCCACAGATCTTATAGCTCAGAACCCAAACAAGGCTCCTACAACTCAGAGTAAGTCCACACTCCTACAACTCAGGCAATCTGCCCTACCTCAGCCTTCAACAAGTCCTACAACTCAGAGATGAAAATCTCCTACAACTCAGGCTCTCAGCCCTACCTCAGCCTTCAACAAGGCCTACCACTCAGAGAACTTACTCTCGTACAACTCAGCCTTTATAAATCAGGCTTATAACTCAGATCTTAAAAAGATCCTACAGAAAATAGATGTTAATTATAAATCTACCACCACCCTGGTTGAGAGAGAAAGGATGGAAGGTTTCTTGATCAGTTCTTGAACAAATCTGATGATAGAGATCAACCTGTCTTAGCTTTCTTCAAAGCTTCTTGAATCTGAACACAGTAGGGTTGATCTCCTTTGAAGTCGATCTTCAATCAGCTTTTTTCTTGAAATTCAGAAATCAATTTGAATTCTTCTTGGCAAACTGATTCAAAATCTGCATTTAAGAGACTTGTTGATGTAAGTCCCTTTCTTCACTTGAATAAATGGAGCTCTCTCTCTCCAAATTCTTCTGAAGATTCTTCTGAATTCTTCTTTGAATTCTCTTGACAAACTCTGAGTAGATCACCACTTGAGAATGTCTTCTTAGATCTTCTATTGAAAATCTTCTTCTGTTTTTCGTGTGTTGTTTTTCTCAAATTCTGTGTGTCACTTCTTGAAACTCTGTCTCTGTCAGCAAAGTGTCGAGACTAAACTTCATCTTGTGTCGACACAAGTAGACTAAGTGTCGACACAAGCCTTGGTGGTGTCGACACAGCTCCCTTGGTGTTGAAACTGCTTCTCGACACAGCTTCTGTAGAATGTGTCGACACTAGTTATGTGTGTCGACACAGTCACTTCTTCTCTTCATAAAAATTAACTTTGTTGAAACTCTGCTATGTGTCGACACAAGTCCTGTGTGTCGACACAGTTGATGTCGACAAAGTATTCTGTGTGTCGACACTGCCTCTGTGTGTCGACACAGTTGCTGTCGACTAAGCTTTTCTGTGTGTCGACTCTGCCTCTGTGTGTCGACACAGTTTCTTCTGGTGTCGACACAGCCTTTCCAAGTGTCGGCACAATTGACTCTAGGTGTCGACACAGCTTTTCTTTAGTATCGACACAAGCCTTCATAAGTGTCGACACAGCTTCTTCTGCTGTCGACTCATGGACTTAGAAACTTTTCATGCATTCCTGTATTTTCTTAACCTGCACATATAAACTCAAAACAACATCAAATACACCTTGATGCATACCATTGAGTAAGGTGAGGCTTCTTCAAATCTGGTACATATTTTCCAATGTACCCAACAATCTCCCCCTATTTGGAGAAGTCATAACTCTTAGTCAATGATATACACCATTCATAATAAACACACATTATGATGTATAATAACATTACATGACAGGGTAACTTATAAACAAAACATGTATAAAATGTCATCACAGAATAATGATGCCAACATAATGAGCATTAATCATTGTTTTGTTTAAACTTTCAAAAGTTTCTTAACAATAGTTTACATAGATTTTTTAAAACTAAAGATTACAATGTTGTAAAATCTAGTTAATCTATTCTAAGGCTGAACAGGCTCCTTGATGACTATGACTTTGCCTGACTGGATCTTGGCTTGTACTGGAGCTTCAGTATCTTCAGCTGGCTTCTTGCCCTTCAGATCTTTCTTATTTTGTTCTTCAGCCCTTATTCTTTGCCTTTCAAAATAATGAAAAAGCTTTGGGAAGTACTTGTTAGGCTCTTGAGCATTAGGAGGTAGCTTCCCATTTTTTGTCTTTCTTCTATATTGTAGAATGGCTTCCTACCTAGCTTCATGTTTGTTCCATTCTTGCTCTGTGTACCATTTTCCCCTTTCATGGGTCTGGTCCTTCACAGCTTTCCAGGCAGTTAAGATAATATTCCTAGAAGTAGGACTCCACTGCTCAAAATCAGGCTTCAACTCAGCCTACTCTCTGAATCTTTTCTTTGAAAGTTGAGCTTCTTGCTCCTTATTCAAAGCTGTCTCTGACATTTCAACTTTCTTAATGATAACAGTTTTAGTACCCTCTGGAGGGTTGTACATTGACTGTACTTCTTGCTGAATCATATCAAAATCTGCTGAAGGGTAAATGACCTGAGCAACTTCAGGTTGAGCACCTTCAAAATAAGCAAGTTGCATACCTGACTCAGCTACATTATCATCATCACATAGGGGTGGATATCCAAGGGTGGCTATGATGTTATTAGATATTCATTTAGCATGATCTGAGTCTGCTTTGACTAACACTCTCTCCCCCTTTATGACTTCTCTTTCAATATGATCTCTGAGGTCATCTTTCTGAAATCTTACTTATTCATCTAGATAATTAACACCATCTTTATAAAATGACCTTAATTTCAGTAGCTGATCAGAGATGATCTTTTGAGAATTCTTAATAGCTGTTTGTATAGCCGCTAGTTCTTCCTGTAATTGTTTGTCAAAATCTGACTTGGCTTTAGCCCTTTCCTCAGTCTGGGAAGCAGCAGTATTCTTTAATTCTATAACAATCACATTGTGTGATTCAGTCAGATTGTCATTCATCCTTAGTTGATTTTCAAGGACATAGCCTTGCTTAACAGCTATATCATCAACTTGAGTCTTTATTCCTTCTTATTGTTTTACAAGATAGACTACAGCATTGCCACCGTTGTGGAAGCAATCTATCATTTCCTTCTTGTTCTTATTTATTTCAAATCTTATGGATTTGATATCTTGAGCCATGGAGAATTGCAGATCTTTATGGGTCTCATCCATATATTTCTCCATGGTTATCCTTTGTTCATCTAACTTTACTTGCAAGGATACTAATAAAGAGCTATAATCTGTGGCTGGAGCAGGTTGTGGAGCAGTTTGCAATGCCCTTTTATAGCTTTGGCTTCTCCTTTTGAAAACCATCAGCTTTCTCTTCTTTGCTTGTATTTCTGCTTCATCTTCAGAAGCTGAGGTACTTACAATATCAACTCTTTCCTTAGGACTAGGAGGCAATTCCTGTTCAGTCCTAGGTTGCTCCCCCTCAATGTTAGCTTGCTCCCCCTCAGTTCTTACTTTCTCCCCCTGAGTCCCTTGCTCCATATCAGTGAACAACTCTTCAAGGGTAAACTCTTGTTTAGTATGAACTAGAGATACTCTTAACTCTGGAGCATCAGCAGATGTAGATTTATCCTCCATGATAACATCTTGTTCTTGATTGTTGAGTTGATTGGTCTGGTCAACATCAACCAAGGGCATAGTTAGTGTTTCATCCTCATTATTGAAAATTGATTGATTAACTTCTTGGATTACCTCAAGAATAGTTTGAGTAGCCATTTCACTCTCTAAGTGTGTTGGCTCTTCCTCAAGATGAGGCTCCCCCTGCACCTGAGCACCATCTGTAATGTCCTGTGCAGGAGATTTTTCAGCAATCTCTGGCCTCTCTTCATCAGGCATGTCCTTTGTTAGTACATTATCCCATCTGGAGATTATCCTTATATCCATTCTTCTCATGTAGTTAATCTTAGAACCAGTAGTTTGTTCCATTACTTCTGGAATTGTTCCAGCCAAGTATAGACTCATGATTCTTCCTAGATTTGGCTTCTTGATGCCGTCCTTAATCTTTTCAAAGATTATTGCAGACCAATCTGTGTTCAGTCTGAAGATAATCCTGGTCATCAGGCTGAACATATAGGCTGAAACCCTATCATGTCCCCCTGGCTTGCAGAGTATGACCTTTCCAACCACTTTAGAAAGAAATTTTCCTTGCAGATTCATCCCTTTTCGGTTCATTGCAGATCCAATCTTCATGGTGGGATCCAATCCACACCACTGAAGTGCTTCCCTAGTCTTGAATGAGGTAACTTCTTCTTCTTCTTGGGTTCTTGGGAGTTGAAGAGTTTTCCTCAAGCTCTTCAAGGTAAGTTTAACTTTAGCTCCCTGAACAGTAGATTTGATCTTAAGTCCAGTTGAATCTAAAGTAGCTGCGTCATAGAATTCTAGTATTTCTTTCTTCCATATCTTTGTAGGTTCGGATACCAGAAATTCCAAACCATTCGCAGTAATTAGGGTAACTACTGTTTTAATCTCTGGTTCAGCATTGTCAAAAGCGTTGTGAACCAGCTCATAGCCTTCGTTGACGTTATCTTCAAGCTTTGGTGCCATTGGGGTTGAGAGAAATCTTGGATTGAGAAGAGAGAATTTGTCGACACAAGGTTTTGGTCTCGAAAATATGGAGAGTGTGTCGACAGAATATGTTGTTGACCTATTTATACCCTTATAAATAATAAAGTTCAAAAGGCACGTCAAAATTCTCTTAATGTGTCGACACAGACTTAGAATTCTCGACAGAAGTGTTGATTTCTATGTGTCGACACCAATTCTATTTGTCTTGGTCGCGTTCGACGAAGAGCCCGTGAAGTCGACGATTTGATGTCGAACTCTTGATATGACACCCATTCTTGACAAATGAAATATCATATCCAAGATCACTCAGTTGGCTTATGCTTATTAGGTTGTGTTTCAAAGCCTTCATATAAGCCACTTAAGTGATAGTGATTAAGTTGTTAGAGATGTTACCAAACCCTTTGTTGACTCCTTTTTCAGAACCACCAAAGATTACTTTAGGCCCATTCAATATTGGTGAGTAGTCCTTCAGCAATCCTCTTGTTCCAGTCATGTGCCTGGAACATTCACTGTCCAAGTACCATATAGGGGCATGACAACTTGGACTCACCTGCAACAAAGATTACTTAATCTTAGAACCCAAATAACTTTTGGGCCCTTGGTTCAAGTTAGCCTGAAACTTGACAAATCTGTCTGCAAATCTTCTAACAGGTAGACTACTATCCTTATTAACACTGGTATTGTGTCAGCAGTCTAAGGCATAATGGCCTATCTTGCCACAGCACCAGCATTCATACTTATTATACCTCTTTTTAGGTACAATCTTAGTTGTATTATTTGCAGCATATCTTTTGTTTTGTGCTGGGGATTTGCCTTTATTATTGGACTGTGCAGCCCATGCGGTTCCCTTAAAGCCTAATCCTGTCTTACCCTTTTGAGATACAAAGTCATCAATTAATGGTAGGATAGATTTTGGCTTAGAGAAACTAGCCACTATTTCCTTCTCTTTCTGAAGTCTGTTTTCCAGACTTTTGATTTGATCATTTTTGAATGTGATTGTACTCATCTGAATAACAATTATATTTTTCAGCTTGGTTCATCTTCTGATCCAGCAGCTTATCTGAATCAGATGCAGCCAACTTAAGAGCTGCAATTTCCCTAGCCTGATTTTTGGCCAGGTTTTTGCTTCTCTTGAGTGCCTGCAACAAATCCTCATATTCATCTATAAGCTGATGAACATCTCCTTCAGATTCAGATCCATCCACATCTCTTGATGCAGATGCATCTGATTCTGACCCAGTGCAGTAATCAGAATCTATAGATAAACTTTTTACCATACTAGGACCAGGTTGATCCTGAAACTGGTCTTCTTCAGACATAGCCATCAGTCCTTTACAATGATGGTCTTCTTGCTCATAGATAGAGTCCAGTAATTTCAAGAACTTATCCTCTTCTTATGTTGCAAACAAACCAATATAGGCCTCAGCCTCAGATTCAGACTCTGAAGTTGATTGATCTGTCCAACTTTTCTCTTTCTTAGCTACCAAGGATTTCTCCTTCTTGCTCTTGTGCTGAGACTTCTTTTTATCAGCAGACTCCTTCCTTTTGTCTGGACAGTCATCCACAACATGTCCAGGTCTGTTGCAGCAATAGCAAATAATCTTTGATGTAGTTGACTTGCTAGGTTTTGTCCCACTCCTGTCCTTCCTGGATGATTTCCTCTTCTGATAATAGTCATCCTTGGACTGAGATGAGGATGGCTTAGATCTTCACTGCTTCTTCTTTAAGAATCTCTGAAACTGTCTTGTGAAAGCAGCAAAGTCTTCATCAGAATTACTACTATCTGAACTGTGATTATCAGAATTTTCTGAGTTCACTTCTGCAGATTTCTTAGGAGAAGATGGAGACATCCTCCTATTCTTCCTTGTAGCTTCTACCTTGAAAGCCACTGACTTTTCTCTAGAGTCAACCTTTGTATTTTTCTCTTCCTCCTTTCTGGCCAACAGCTGCATCTCATTAGACAGCAATTTGTCAAACAGTGTTGGAGATGAAATTTCTGCCAGTCTGGCCACTTCCCTTATGGCACAGATCTTTGTATCCCAATCCTTATCAAAGACCTAAGGAATTTGTCATTCAGCTCATATATACTGAATATTCTTCCATAGGACATTAGTTCATTTACAATTCTGTAGAACTTCTTATAACATTCAGTTATGCTGTCAGACTTAGCTTGTCTGAAACTCTCATATTCTTGATTAAGCATAAACTTTTTATCTTACCTAACCTATTCAGAACCCTCCATGTAGACAACTAATGTGTCTCACATCTCCTTGGAGGTTTTGCAGTGAATCAAATTCTGGAATGTTGAGTCATCTATGGCACTTACTATAATATTTTGTGCTCTTTTATCCATTGTAGCCAAGATGATCTCATCCTTAGTCATTTCTGAAAAATCCTTAGGAGTCCTTTGATTAGCATCAAGAATAGAAACCTTCATTGGAATATATGGTCCTTCCTTAACTGTTATATAAATTCTGGGATCAGATGCCTCCATAAATAGTCTGACCCTTTTCTTCCATATTACAAAGATTTCCTTCCTGCAGATAGGCAACTTCATTGAACCAAGCTCTTTATGGTTTTCTCCTGAACCAATCTTCTTTAACTTAATTATGCCTTACAGATCTTACTCAGACTGTTAAGTCTTTCTTTGAGGAACCTGGCTCTGATACCACTTGAAAGAATTCGTTTCTAAACACCTAGAGGGGGGTGAATAGGTGCAATTCCTTTTTCTTGTAAGGTAGAACTTTTAATTCAGTTAATTAACAAAAACAGATAGTTCTACAGCTATCACAGCACAGAAAAAATAATACCATACACAATCACAGATTGCACACTGATTTATAGTGGTTCCCCAAGGTCTGGGTACATCCACTTTCCCCCTTCGCCTATCTAGCAGTGTGCTAGATTCGGCCTAACTTCTTTCCTTCACCTCAGATCCACAGATCTTACAGCTCAGAACCCAAACAAGGCTCCTACAACTCAGAGTGAGTCCACACTCCTACAGCTCAGGCAATCTGCCCTACCTCAGCCTTCAACAAGGCCTACAACTCAGAGATGAAAATCTCCTACAACTCAGGCTCTCAGCCCTACCTCAGCCTTCAACAAGGCCTACCACTCAGAGAACTTACTCTCCTATAACTCAGCCTTTATAAATTATGCTTACAACTCAGATCTTAAAAAGATCCTAAAGAAAATAGATGTTAATTATAAATCTACCACCACCCTGTTTGAGAGAGAAAGGATGGAAGGTTTCTTGATCAGTTCTTGAACAAATCTGATGATAGAGATCAACCTGTCTTAGCTTTATTCAAAACTTCTTGAATCTGAACACAGTAGGGTTGATCTCCTTTGAAGCTGATCTTCAATCAGCTTCTTTCTTGAAATTCAGAAATCAATCTGAATTCTTCTTGGCAGACTGGTTCAGAATCTGCACTTAAGAGACTTGTTGATGTAAGTCTTTTTCTTCACTTGAATAGATGGAGCTCTCTCTCTCTCTCCAAATTCTTCTGAAAATTCTTCTGAATTCTTATTTGAATTCTCTTGACAAACTCTGAGTAGATCACCACTTGAGAAAGTCTTCTTAGATCTTCTGTTGAAAATCTTCTTCTGTTTTTCGTGTGTTGTTTTTCTCAAATTCTGCGTGTCACTTCTTGAAACTCTATCTCTGTCAGCAAAGTGTTGAGACTGAACTTCATCTTGTATCGACACAAGTAGACTAAGTGTCGACACAAGTCTTGGTGGTGTCGACACAACTCCCTTGGTGTTGACACTGCTTCTTGACACAGCTTCTATAGAATGTGTCGACACTAGTTCTGTATGTCGACACAGTCACTTCTCTTCACAAAAATTAACTTTGTTGAAACTCTGTTATATGTGGACACAAGTCTTGTGTGTCGACACAGTTGATGTCGACTAAGCTTTTCTGTGTGTCGACTCTGCCTCTGTGTGTCGACACAGTTTCTTCTGGTGTCGACACAGCCTTTCCAAGTGTTGACACAATTGACTCCAGGTGTCGACACAGTTTTTATTTAGTGTCGACACAAGCCTTCATAAGTGTCGACACAGCTTCTTCTGGTGTCGACTCATGGACTTAGAAACTTTTCCTGCATTCCTGCATTTTCTTAACCTGCACATATAAACTCAAAACAACATCAAATACACCTTGATGCATATCATTGAGTAAGGTGAGGCTTCTTCAAATCTTGTACACATTTTTCAATGTACCCAACACAAATGCTTAGAAGAAGCTTTCCCTCCAAACCAAAGATGGTCGGGCAGGGAACATGGGGGACACTAGCTGAGACTTAACTCTCTGGAGAAAGAATCCAAAGATTCAGCTAAAAGTCCAATGAAAGAGGTGGTCAAGATCTTTTTTAAAATTTTGAAGTCCATATTCGTGTATCCATGTGGTCATATTTATAGGCAAATCCAAGGGGATGGGGTCTCTGGGCTTGGAGACCCAGCACTGCGATCATCGGTTGCAGCCTTCTGGCGACCTTGCTTGGTTACTGGCGAGTATAGACTGGCGATTATCTATAGTGTTGTTCGAAAGTCGCCTACTAGGCGATTATTGTTGTTGCTCGCCACTGGTATTATTCGGAGCTCGCCTGTACTAAAAGGACTTTGAAGCTCTCTCGCGCCGCTGGGTGGTCGTGCGACCTGGTGAGTATGATCCTCGCTTGCGTCTAAAGGTCGGCTTGCGCCCCCTGCTGACCATTAAATGTTGATCGGGTCTTCATGTACTGATGTTTCGTGTTGACTTGATGACTGCTGACCCTTGACGAATAAGTGTCGTACACAATCAATTTAATTATCATTAACCATACATTAGTCTGTTTCCTAAAATTCAATACCGCGGAAGAGGCTAAAGCATGTTATTCGAAACTCGAAAGTCGTTCAAAAATCGCTCAAAAATCAAGCGAAATTGGAATCGGTTAAAATTGATTCGACTTAATTTGAGTTGATTCTATATAACTTGAATCTGATTTTGAATCGATTTCGAGCTAGCGCTGAATCGCTCGAAATATGATTCGAAACAACTTGAAATAATTAAAAATATTATGCATTTATTAATATATTATTATTTTAAAATTAAAAATAATAAAATTTAAATCTAAATAAAAAGACTAAATGTTTTAAGTCTTTCATTTGCTAAATTTATAAGTTACCCAATTTAATTTTGAGTCAACTAGGAATAAAGAGTAAAATTGTGCAATTTTGAGCAAACGCGATTCAATTTCGAGCTGACTTGAAATCGAGTCATTTCGAGTCAAACTGACTCAACTCGAAATCGATTTCGAGCCGAGTTCGAGTCAAAAATTTTGATTTCAAGCCGATCCAAAATTGCTCGAACTTGGCTCGATATCGGCCCCACTGCAGAGACGCAGGTCATGAATTTATTCAAAAAAATTTTAAAGAAATATTATAAAATATGCTTATTTGCTTCATATTATTTCATGTACTCTTGTAGATATCCATTCACACACTTACAAAACACGTGTTTTGTCATTATCCCCTCTTTAAGAATCATCGAGAATGAATTGACCTAATTAAGATGATCCTTAATTGGGTGGCATTGTCCTCCTCCAATTATCCTTATCCGCTATGATAAAAATATTAATAAGGCTCAATTATGAGAAGTTATTTTTAACATATTTATAATATATTTCAAGAGAAAAACACTCATTTGTTAAACCTTTCCATTCCGATTTTATCCATTTTTATTTTAAAAAAATTATTTTTTAATATTTTTATGCTCCTAGATAAACAAAGTGCTTTAACTACAGTGAAAATGTATCCTATCAGACCTCGTAAAAATGAGTGACGATCGGAATATAACACAGAATTTTGCGAGCGGCGAGAGCGCCGTCGTGTCGAGACAATGTCATGGGAGGCACGGGAGCCCCTTCATGCACTATCACAATACATGTACTATTGCAATTGGTTGTATGGGCAGGGGTGGACTCACCTTGGGGCAAGTGTGGGCGGCCGTCCACTCTTTTTTTTAAAAAAAAATTAATAATATCAATCACGGTTTAAACCCGTGACTAATACTCCATTTCTTTTAAAAAATAATAGTATTAGTCATTGTTTAAATCGTGACTAATACCTCATTTATTTTAAAAAATAATAATAATAGTCACTATTTAAGCCAAAACGAATATTCCATTTATTAAAAAATAATAGTATCGGTCACGGTTTAAACTGTGTCAATAGCCTATTCCTTAAAAAAGGACTATAAGCTACGCTTTAAGCCGTGGACACTCTGTTCCCTTCATTCTCAAAACATGATAGGCGGACAGCGGGACAAGTGACTTTGATTAGATTTTCCTCCTCAACGAAGGCAAAATTTTTGCGATTTGCGATTGAGATCTCAGGTATTTGCGCTTACTAAAATTGTGCAACAGACATAAAAAATTAAACCACAAATATTTTTGATAGTTAATTTTAGAATGATATTTTGGGATACGGGCTGACATTTGTGATGACATTATTGATATTAAAGGATTTAGTTGGAGATATTATCAGCTAGAAATAGAAATCATATATTTATAGTTTAAATATTTATAATATCCCACAAAAGTGTAAAAGCCTTTGTGGCCTAATGGATGAAACTTCGGAAAATATGTAGGCAGTCGGGAGTTTTGAGCTTCAGCAAGGGCATTTATTTTTTATTTTTGATATTTAATAATTCCTGCGCAAAATATTCTCACATCGTCAGATAGAGAGATATTTTCGGATATAAATTAAAGAAATGGTGTTATTTATTTGGAAAATAGAATTTATTGGTCTACGACACTTGATTGCTGTTGTTCTTAGCCTGCCGAGTTCTCTCTTTGTTGCAGCCCGCCCATTCAATATTTTTTTGAATTTATTATTTCTAAAGGTATTAGCTTTAGGACGATCTTAATAGGTTTAGTAGACCTATGAAAACTTGGAGAGGGAGGGAGTGGTTTGATCTGACGGCTGTTAAAATATCATGACAGATCTGACGGTCATAAATGCTTCAATGAATTAAAAATTCATGTCAAAACTATTTTTTTTATAGTGATTTATATATATATATATATATATATATATATATATATATATATATATATATATATATATATATATATATATATATATATATATATACATATATATATATACATACGAGTGACAGGCACGGGCCTTCGACCCGGGGGGCATTTGTCGTGGGTGCGGCATATGTCGTGGGTGTGACATTTGTCGGGGGAGGGGGGGTGTCTTTTGTCGTGGGTGCGACATATGTCGTTGGGCGACATTTGTCGTGGGGCGTCATTTGACATTTGTCGTGCATGCGGCATTTGTCGTGGGTGCGACATTTGTCGTGGGTGCGCCAATTTTCGTGGGGGTGACATTGGTCGTGGGGGCATCATTTGACATTTGTCATGGATGAGGCATTTCTCATGCGTGCGGCATTTCTCGTGGATGCGACAATTTTCGTGAGGGCGACATTGGTCGTAGGAGCGGCTATTGTCGCGGGAGCTGCCTTTTTCGTGGGCGGTTACAATTGTTATAAACACATAACAATCTAACATATAATAATTGACAGATTATAAACACAAAAACATATAACAATTGTTATAAACACAGATTATAAACAATCAAACACATAACAATTGACAGATTGTAATCAACCACATGACAATCAAACATTTTCTACAATACCGACTTCCTAACTGTGTAAAAGCTCGCAAGAACTAAAAGAAAACGAACTAGGCTATGAGAAAGATGAACAATTAACCAAATACCTTTGATAGATTGAAAGAGGTAAATTAATATGAGACTTGCAATAAGATTAGAATGCAAATTGGAATTACCTAGACAGAATATTTCAATCTAAGCAGCATATGGTTGCTTTGACTAACCTGCTGCAAAAACCAAATCGCTCTAGGTTTTGACAAAATTGAGAAGATTGTGCCTAATCTGTTGTGAATTAAAAACTGATGAGAAAACAGGCCTAAATTACAACAACAATGAAAAATCATGAAGACATGAAAGGTAGAGAAATAAGAGGAGGAAGAGGAAGATGATACACTCAGAATAGGGGAGAAACCAGATTTATAAGAAATTCATTGGGAATGTATGAGGACATTTCATGATGAATTGGATAAAGCGTTACCTGATCGCAGAGTGCGAAACAAAATCTGACCATAGAAGCCCTAAATCTGACCATAGAAACGAAATCTGATCAAATAACATGTCATCCCCCCGGACAGTCAATAGTAGGTCCCGAGCAATGGGTGGGGGCAGAGATCAAGGGTAAGTAGGTGATCGCAAACTCCGGACGTTAATTTGTCGAGACCTGGAGGAGTTGTGGGATGTGGAAGGATCGAAGAAGCCATGACAAAACGCTATGAAGGAAAGCAGAGGCAACCTTTAGGCGTGGTTGTGGGCTTCAACGTCGGGGAGTGGTGGAACGTCGGAGAGCGACGAAGGCAGGCGGTGTTGATTCCGAAGGCGGATGATCGCGGGTGAGAAAAAGTGCGAGCGTGCAGCAGCGGTGCAGGAGCGAGGGAGCGGTAGATCTAGGGCACGGGAGGGGCGCGGGTTTTTAATTTTTTTGTGTGCATCCGCGGTTTAGGGGCAGAGGAATATTTTGATTGTTTTTTGATGGACGGTTGTGATTATGCTGATGTCTTTTTTACCTTGTCACAGACATCTAATTGATAGTTCTTTTTAATATAGTATATATATATATATATATATATATATATATATATATATATATATATATATATATATATATATATATATATATATATATATATATATATATATATATATATATATATATATATATATATATATATATATATATACGAGTGATAGGGACGGGCCTACGGCCCAATGGCCACGCGTCACAGTACCCGGCCCCCGACGGCGGGCTTCGCCCGCCCCCCGGCGGGCATCGCCCGTCCACCCGCCTGAAGCCTACCCCAGCCCGCCCGACCCAGCCGCATTTTCCATGGTATAAGAGTGAATCACCCTTTGGTGCAAAGGCAAAATTGGAAAGCCCAATTTTGCACAAAAAGGTGTTTTTTCCTTATAGAATACTGTGCGGACGTACGGGCATACGTGCAACGGGCAAGGATGCTCCAAATCGAAAAGTGATCAACATGAAAGTTGTAGATCTCGGCGAGACAAACAACTTTCATGTTGATCACTTTTTTATTTGAGTCGTCTTGACCTTCGATTTGAGTCTCGAAATCTGGGGCGGCGAGAGTGCTACAGTAAAGCCTCTCACCGTCCCAAATTTCAAGGCATAAATCGGAAGCGAAGACTGCTCCAAATCAAAACTTGATCAACATAAAAGTTGTAGCTCTCGGCGATACGAACAACTTTCATGTTGATCACTTTTTTATTTGAATCCGTCTTGACCTTCGATTTGGCCTCGAAATCTGGGGCGGCGAGAGTGCTACAGTAAAGACTCTCGCCGCCCCCGATTTCGAGGCCCAAATCGGTTGCCAAGACGGCTCCAAATCAAACGTGATCAACATGAAATCTGTAAATTTCGGCGAGACAAACAACTTTCATGTTAATAACTTTTTTATTTGAAGCCGTCTTGACTTTCGACTTGGGCCTCTAAATCTGGGGCGGTGAGAGTGCTACAGTAAAATCTCTCGCCGCCCCCGATTTCGAGGCCTAAATCGGAAGCTAAGACGGCTTCAAATCAAACAGTGATCAAAATGAAAGTTGTTCGTCTCGCTGAGATCTACAACTTTCATGTTGATCACTTTTCATTTTGAGATAATCTTGACCCCCAAAAGGTCTTGCCCGTACGTCCACACCGATGTTTGCCGTCGCTAAGCCTTCTTTTTAGTCCCACACCGCTCGTTCATTTAGGAATTTCAGGTATATATTGATTTTTCCGCATTTAGTGTTAGAAAAATTGTATCCTGGCAGGCCTACGGGCTTGCAAATCGCCACAGCCAGAGGCCTGTGGCTGTCAGCACACACATTCAGCTAGCTTGTGGGCTACATAGCTTTTATGGGCTAAATCTGGCGGGCCTAGTGGGCTTACAAAGCATCTTTGTTTTTAAAAAAACTGTTTCGTTTAGTCGCACACCGTGGATAAAAATTATAATTTCGAGTATATATAGAGAACCCAGCGATGTATGTTTGAAATTATACACTACAGGCGGGTTGTGCAGGGCTATATTGTGCTGGTTATATAGCCGGGTGGCATTATATCGAGGAGGTTAATTTTTTAGAATTGAAATGGTAAAATGGTAATTTCATATAGATTTTGGTCACCCTACTATGTAGGTTTAGGAGATATATGAAAATGTGGAGAGAGGGGGTTGGTTTGATCATATGGCTGCTGAAATAGCGAGACAGATCCAACGGCCTGAATCACTCCAATAAATTTAAAATTCATGTGTTTCATATTTTCTTTATAGTGGTAGAGATATTGGCGGCGGGCTTTGCTCGCCCACGACGGGCCACCAGCGGGCTTTTCCCTTCCCAGACGGGCCTCGCCAGTCCCAAGCGGGCGGTTGTTAATATTTATATATTTTATAATTATTTATAATCAAGTAAAAATATATTTATATATTTTATTATACATATTTTCTTATTATATAGATTTTAAAACAAATATTATTGCAAATACTTCTTAAATAAAAATTTATTAAGAAAAAAGAAAAATAAAAACGCTCGATCCCGCTCCGCCCCGCCCCGCCGGGTTTTTTATTCTCGCTGCCACCGCCGACTACACATGCAGCCTGTCCGGCACCCACCGGCAGGTTTGCCGGGCTCCAGTAAACTTGTTGGAGTGTTCCGACGGCGAGCGGTCAGGGCTAGCGCCGGTAGTGGCCCTGCCCATGACACCCTATGTAACACCTCCCCTGTAATGACCGTATAATATGGGTCCAGCCGGGGCCCCACAACATACAGACGTCACAGCTTCAGTATTATAAAATGATATAGCTACCCAAACTCAAACTCAAAACACATCACAACGGAAACAACCAAAGAGACTAGAAGCTATCCACGCCTACAAGAGTAACAAAATGGCCTTAAGGCCTTACAACAAGAGTAAATCCAACCTCAAATAATACATCAGTCCTGAAAGTGCATAAGCACACCTAGTCTACCTCGGCATGCAAGCCGGTCACCAAGGGCATCAAAACATACAATGTCATAAAGAGTAGAGATATAGCAGAAAGTTAACACTTCATGAGGCTTAGGCCTTTCTGGCCAGCGAGCTAGCTTCTGCTTGTGATCCTTGCCCTGTAAAAATTATTAGTAACGTGGGTCAGCAAAGTCTGACCTCAAACTGTGTAACAAACACATCTCCTCCCGGCCGCCCCTAACGGACCCCGGGGTATTCCTCCAACCTGCAAGTTAGCACTTCATATGCAATAATCATAAGCAAGAAAAGAAACTAAGGAAACAAGCTTGGATGTCTCAAACATCATACATGTTCTCTATTGTTGAGCATATAATAATAGGGCATACTATACAACATGAATGCAACACCCGGGCTTCACCCAAGGCACCCTATAGCTTATGCATCTAGCACAACATCACATCATTTGGGTACTCAACATTTCCTCATTGGCATAAAGCCGCAAACAAAGGGGAACCACAATCCCCCAATGGCATACAAGCCGCCACACGGAACTCTTGCCAAGGCCCCACCCGCTCACGGTCGCAGACCCGGGCTTACCGGCAAACTCTGACTTCTCATGTCAGGATTCCGTCCAACACACTGACCGATTCTAAGAACCCTTGCTGGACCCCACCCGCTCATGGTGTAACACCCCCTATCCGTCGCATAGCATATAGCAGTAGGTCCGGTCGGGGCCCGACGCCATATACTACAGACAGACCGGGTGGTTATTTATGGAAACCATCCAACCAATCTCAACGTCCTACACAGAGCATTCTAGCGGAAACAGTTTATAAAAGTTGTAACAAAGAACCCAGCATTAAAGCACGAATGTTCACTAATACAAAAATAGGAATGTTATACAAAATACCCAAAATAAGCTTTAAGGCCTTACAAAATGTTTCACTTCAAATTACATGTTTTACAAACCACGGCACGCAGGCCGGTCACACATGAATAAAGCAGTAAACACTTCCAATTAGGCCTTCAAGGGCCGGCTTCGCATTCGGGCTTTAGCCCGCTATTGACCGCTTGGTCCAGCTGCACCTGCAAGCAACAAACCACCGCACGGTGGCAAAACAAGGCAACGGTCAGCAATGCTGACCAAATTATAACGATCCCGCCCCCGCCTCGGGGCGGCGATGCTCCTTCCCTGCATTTCATTAGCATAAGCGAGCAATATAAACATATATCCATTTCATCACAGACGTTGGCTCGCACGGCCACACACCCCGTGCTCTCAGGGCACATTCTCGGTGAACCGGTCGATGTCACGTCAATTAAATCCATAGACATTCCGGACTCACCACCGCCACTTAGACGGCCAAACCTATGAGCAATTTGTCTTCCTGGCCTGGGTCACGACAATTTAAGTCATTGACCGCCGAAGACCCTAATCTATGCCAACGGCAAGTGCCACGTGCCTTTAGGTCTCTTTAACCGAACGACATAGAACTGGTACGGTTCCATCTAACCCGTGCTTACATCGCAACGACAATTTAAGCCATTTGCGCGGGTCAAACTTCCACCGAGTTCCGTTTCCATCACAAGTCACATAACCCGGTTATGTTCAAGTTGGCTCTCAGGCCACCAAGTTGGCAAGATCTCGTATCCGCCCAGTTTTCCGGGTGCACCTTTGGGTTAGTCCCCAAGGCTCCCTGCTGCAATCTACCGCGTAGAAAACCCGAAAAACAATCCATAGCACGAAGTCTTCTCCGGCATTTATGCAATGCAACATCACCGATCCAGACCAACATGTCCGGGTAGGCTTCATACATCATGCCTATGTCCGTTCTCGCTTACGGACTCTAAACAACGGGGACTTCACATATCTACCCGAAGGAACGCCTCCAACTCTCCGCAAACTCACGAGAGCGGGCTTCCTATGCAAAGAAAGAGAGCTACTCATGCTCAAGATGAGGATCGTTACCCTAGCGTTCCTCTTTGGCGCCATTGAAAAGTAAACAGATGAAAAGCACCGCACTAGCTTTGCCTCCGTGGATCCGGAGTCGGCTCGCGATTCGGAGCTTCGAAGCTCCTCCAATGGCCGGATCTAGCTCCTTCTTCCTTCCTTGGCTCTCTATCTTTCTCTAAGGTTTTAGAAAGCTAACCACTCATGAAAAGTGAGGGTTTCTAAGTCCAATCTCGGGTATATCCCTTCAGGAACAACCCCCAGCCGTTGGATCTCAAAATAAGGAAACGAACGGCTTTGATTCGGGACTGAAATGCCCAATCTGGACCGAACACGGCCTGGCACACGCCCGTGTCCAGGGCCGTGTGCCTCATTCGCCGTCAAAATCAAATCACCTGGAACAACACACGGGTATTGAACACGCCCGTGTTCGAGCTGACACGCCCGTGTTCCACCTGACACGGCCGTGTGGCCGGCCGTGTACCCCCATCATTTTTCCCCGAAATCAACCCGAGCACTGCACGGGTTCTAGGACACGCCCGTGTCCTTACCCGTGTCACCTCAACACGCCTGGACCCCAGGTCGTGTACACGGTCTCGACACTCGACACTTCGTCGAGCGAAGATCGTCGACCTGATGACACGGCCTTGGACACGCCCGTGTCCTAGGCCGTGTGCCTTGTCTCGACACCATGTCGAGACCAAAGTGTCGACTTTCCGGGACGAGTGTCGACACGGGTTGACACGCCCTGCGACACGCTCGTGTCGCAGGCCGTGTGTCATGTCTCGACACTTCGTCGAATGCAGAGTGTCGACTTCGCGGCTAAGTGTCGACACGGGTCGACAAGCCCTGCGACACGCCCGTGTCGCAGGCCGTGTGCCCAGTCTCGACACATTGTCGACACCAAAGTGTCAACTTCCCGGCTCAGTGTCGACACAGGCTTGACACGCCCTGGGACACGCCCGTGTCCCAGGCCGTGTGCCTGCAGCCAGAACCCAAACTGACCCAAAACGTCCCCCTTTGCTCCTTTGAGTTTCGAGGCGTTACACATGGCCTCATTGCCCGGGCTTGTCCCATGCTCGGCATTCTCGTCAGTCTCACAGAAGGGGACTAGTCTCTCCGGAACACTCTCCACACATGACGTGTACATCACGGGATAGCCAGCCGACCACGGAGACACAGTCACGCCTTGGCACATCACAATCCAAGACAATTCCACCCTAGTCCCTCATTTGTACTGCAGCATTCTCGCGCACCAAGGAAACCATCTACCGCCATTGAGGAGCTAACCTTGTCCGGTTCCGACTACATGTACTCACTCGAGAAAAAGGGGAAAACATCACCACATCACAAACGGCATCTTGCCGCAACGGATCTCTACGAATCCTTAAAGCTCGTATGCAACATCACCGAGTCGGACTAACAGTCGCGAGTACGGCTTCACACACCATGCCTAATCCACTAACGGAGCGGATCTCTAATGCAAAAACATGCCGGGGACGGACTCAATCGACCTGGAGGTTACTCTTGAACCTTGGCGACCCAAACCCCTCTCATTTGAGTGTTTGCTGCCTAAAAACTAGAAAAGAGAAGATGCTAAAACATGCATCCTAAAACCGAGAGGAGAAGTGTCGTTACCTTCCGACTCCTCTTCCTAGCCATGGAAAAATAGCCGGATGAAAACCTTCGCAATGATCTAGCCTCCACGGATCTGGACTCGGCTCGCGATTTGGAGCTCCGAAGCTCCGCCGATGACCGGATCTAGGCTTCTTCTTCTTCCTTTGCTCTCCTCTCTCTCTTGACTTAGAAAGAGAACCACTCAAAAGAAATGAGGGTTTTTAAGGGTCCAATCCCGTGTATATCCCATCAGGAACAACCCCCAGCCATTGGATCCCAAATTAAAGAAACGAACGGCCTTGATTCGGGCCTGAAATGCTAAAACTGGGCCGAACACGGCCTGCGACACGCCCGTATCCAGGGTCGTGTCCCCCATTCGCCGTCAAAATCGACGCGCCTGGAACAACACACGGGCATCCGACACGCCCGTGTTCGACCTGACACGCCCGTGTTCCAACTGACACGGCCGTGTGGTCGGCCGTGTGCCTCCATCGACACAGCCCCGAAAATAACCCGAGACTCACACGGGTACTGGACACGCCCGTGTCCTTGCCCGTGTCTAACTCAACACGTCTGGTCTCCAGGCCGTGTTCACTGTCTCGACACTTCGTCGAGCGAAGTTCGTCGACTGCCTGATACGGCCTTGGACACGCCCGTGTTCTAAGTCGTGTGCCTTCTCTCGATACATCGTCGAGCGAAATTCGTCGACTCCCCGGGCCAATCGTCGACACGGGCTCGACATGCCCTGAGGCACGCCCGTGTCTCAGGTCGTGTTCTCTGCTCGACGATCGTCGACTCCAAAATCGTCGACCTCACGACCAAATCGTCGACTGGAGCCTGACACGCCCTGGGACACGCCCGTGTCCCAGGCCGTGTGCCCCCTGCCAGAAACCAATTTTCCTTCTCGACGAACCCGGTTCGACACGGCCACGGACACGCCCGTGTCCTTGGCCGTGTGACTCTCAGCTAAGACCCAAACTTGGCCAGAAACGTTGGTCGTCCCTCTATAAATTTTGGGGCGTTACACCCTAAACTGGGTCTGATCACGTGCAGGACAACCGCCGTCAGTGGCCCTGCCCGCGCGACGCTGGACAACCCCCTGATGGTTTGTCGGGGACCAGCAAATCTCCCGGTGGTCACCGATCAAACACCGGTGGTGGCAGCGAGAGGAAAAATGAAGCAAGGGTTGTTTGTGTTGGTGAAACAGGGCCTTAGGTTGTTTGCGGGTTTGGGGAAAGTGATTTTTGGAAGAAAAAAATGTTATTTCCAGCCAGAAAATCTTAAATTGGGCGATTTAGATAGTTTTATGGAAGAAACTTGTACTCATGATGCCCATGAATATATTTCATTTTATAATATAGATATGTGAGTGTCCGACACGGGGCTTCGTCCATATGGCCATGGGCGACAGTACCCGACCGGCGGCGACGGGTTTCACCCTCCCCATCAAGGCGGGTTTCGCCCTCAACATATACATATGAGTACTCAAAATGACCGTAAAAAATACATAAATATTACAATTTTTATTTTGTAAAATAATATACGTTTTGACTTAAAAATATTAATTTTGACTTAAATAAGTTGATTGATTTAATGTCATCACCTCAAAAATACCACTGATGTGCCTAATGACAGCGTTCCTTGAATAGATCACTGACATGTCTAATGACAACCTACCATAGTAGGTGTATGAGCTATACTAAAAAACTTTTTGAATTTAAATGAATTTTCATCATTACTTCTAATTTTTTTGATAGTGTAATTACTTGAATGGACATTGTATTTTAATTTTTTTAAAATAGATTATAATATATGTCAAGTCATTAAAATTTAAAAATGATGGCATAATTGGTATTTTTGAATGTTTCACCAAAGACAACTTTTCTCTTATAATAGTCATATATATATATATATATATATATATATATATATATATATATATATATATATATATATATATATATATATATGGGTTTGGAATATATAAGCTCAAGTTTTTTTAAGCCTAAAAAAACTTGAGTTGATTCTCCCACAATAAATGTTGGAATTAGGCAAATAATATATGCATTTTATAGCCAAGAACGAGATTTACAACTTTCATGTTGAACAATTTTCCAAAATCTGCACGGTTTAGCCGGAATCTAGCCCGAAAGGTTGCTGGCTCGAATTTTGAAATTTATTATTATCATATTCATTTCGAGCAAGAAATCTTTCAGGCGATATTCCGGCCAAATCGTGCAAATTTTGGAAAAATGTTCAACATGAAAGTTATAGATCTCGTTCTTGGCTATAAAATGCATATATTATTTGTTTAAATCCGACATATATTGTGGGAGAATCAGCTCAAACTTTTTTAGCTTTAAAAAAACTTGATCTTATATATGTTATTTCGTGTGTGTGTGTGTGTGTGTGTGTGTGTGTGTGTGTGTGTGTGTGTGTGTGTGTGTGTGTGTGTAAGAGATAATATGCGGGCAAGTTCGGGCGTACGGGCTGGGCATTTTGGGGGTCAAGATAGTCTCAAATCGAAAAATAATCAACATGAAAGTTGTAGATCTTCGCGAGACGAACAACTTTCATGTTGATCACTTTTTGATTTGGAGCCGTCTTGGCCCTCGATTTGGGCCCCGAAATCTGGGGCGGCGAGAGTGCTACAGTAGCGATCTCGCCCCCCCCCCCCCCCCCCCCCCCGATTGCGGGGCCCAAATCGAGGGTTAAGACGACTTCAAATAAAAAAATGATCAACATGAAAGTTGTTTGTCTCGCCGAGATTTATAACTTTCATGTTGATCACTTTTCGATTTGAGGCGATTTAGAACCTTGCCCGTATGCCCGCATATTATATATATATATATATATATATATATATATATATATATATATATATATATATATATATATATATATATATATATATATATATATATATATATATATATAGTGCCCGACACGGGGCTCCGCCCCTACGGCCAAGCGTGACAGTACCCAGCCGCCCACCCGCCCGAAGCTGGCCCCAGCCCGCCCACCCGTGCGAAGCCAGCACCAACCAGCCTGGCCCAGCCGCAATATCCATGGCATAAGGGTGAATCACCATTTGATGCAAGGGCAAAATTGAAAAGCCCAATGTTGCACCAAAGGGGGTTTCTTCCTTATAGAATAACAAGCAGTCATGCACGGGGACCCCGTGCGAGCAACATTCGTTGTGGGTGCGATATTTGTCAAGGGTGCATCATTTGTCGTGGGGACGACATTTGGCTGAGGCGGCAACATTGGTCGTGGGTGCGACATTTGTCGAGGGGGCGACATTTGTCATGGGAGCGACATTTATCTTGGGGGCGACATTTGTCGTGGGAGCGACATTCGTTCTCAAAATCTACCATATGTCGAACATGATGGCTAAATCAGACTGAATCATTTTTGTCGTCTGCGAGTTGGGTGATCTTCGACCGCATCTATGAGAAGAGTTCTCAAAGTATAAGAAGAAATGACTAAAAAGACCACTCAAGATCTGGCCCAAATAAATAAAAAGGAGGGGAGAGCTCTTGGGTGGTCTTCGGACTCATCTAGGCGGGCTTCGCCCGTGCTATATGTGTCGCTGCGGGCTAGACGCGCAACATATACATATGAGTACTCAAAATGACCGTAAAAAATCTAAATCATGTTTATATTTTTTACTTTGTAAAAAAACATATGTTTTCATATACAAAAAGACTCAAATAAATGAAAAGGAGAGTTGATTATATGAGGGGTATTTAGTGAATAAATGTTTCACCATTATGGAGGGTATTTTGGGCATCAAAATGTTACACCATGCTCTTTTGCTCTTTGCTTATAGTATATAAAGATATATATATATATATATATATATATATATATATATATATATATATATATATATATGGGGAATATGTGTATCCGCGCAACGCGGATACACATATTTCCGCGCTTTTTTCATCCCAGCCGTTGGATCTAATCCAACGGCTGGGATTAAGGGCGGATCGGTAAAATGAAATAGTATAGACCGTGATTGAACCGCCAAAGCCAGTGATCGCACACAAGTGAATGCTCGCGCGCGCTGTTCGGCATTATTAATGGGCATTACTATATAAACAGCCATGGTAAGCTGTAACTGGCGGTGTGGGACTAAAGTCCCGCACCGCCTGGAAGCCGTCCGATCGGGCGCGCCCGATCGGACGGCTTCCAGGCGGTGCGGGACTTTAGTCCCACACCGCCAGTAACAGCTTACCTTGGCTGTTTATATAGTAATCCCTACAAGCAGTTAAAGAAATTGTGCACGCGAGCCTGCTCCCACGCGTGCGAACCGCTTTGGGCTATGGTGCGGTCATATTAAATGCTCGCGTGCGAGCATGCTGTCTCGCGTGCGCGCCAGACCCTGTTTGGACCATGGTGCGTTCGGGCTCGCCTATTTTTTACTGTTTCGCGGTTAATTCCAACCGTTGGATTAAATCCAACTGCTGGAATGAGAAGCGCGTATATTGTTAATATACGCGTGCCGCGGATTTCCAGCGTCCCCTATATATATATATATATATATATATATATATATATATATATATATATATATATATATATATGGGCTTTGAGAGTATACACGTGTTATTTTAGAAAATTATAGCACGAATACGGTATTTCGGGAAATAAACCCCCTAAACTGCTTCATTTGAAAAATGATCAACATTAAATTTGTAGATCTCATCGAGATCTACAACTTTCATGTTGATCACTTTTTCAAATAAGAAAAATTTGGTGGTCCAAATCCCAAAATTCAGCATTCGCGCTATAATTTTCTAAAATAGCTCGAGGTAATATATATATACACACACACACACCAGTGCATCTTCGCACGGGCTACGCCCGTGCTCGATGCTCTCGATCGGCCTTCGGCCGCATCCAGTCGGGTTTCGCACACGGGCCTGACACACACACACGAGTGCCTGACACGGGGTTCCGCCCCTATGGCCATGGGTGACAGTACCCGACCTGCGACGACGGGTTTCGCCTGTCCCATTAGGGCGGGTTTTGCCCGCAACATATACATATGAGTACTCAAAATGACCGTAAAAAAATATACATAAATATCACAATTTTTATTTTGTAAAACAATATACGTGTTGACCTAAAAATATTAATTTTGAGTTTAATAAAATTGATTGATTTAATGTCATCAGCTTGAAAATAACACTGATATGTCTAATGACAATCTTTCAAAAATTGCACAGTTTGGCCGGAATCTCGCCCGAAAGGTTGTTTGCTCGAAATGAATATAATAATAATAATAAATTTCAAAAATCGAGACAGCAACCTTTCAGATCAGATTTCGGTTAAACCGTGCAAATTTTGGAAAAAATATTCAACAAGAAAGTTGTAGATCTCATTCTTGACTACAAAATGCATATATTATTTAATTTGTCTAATTCCGACATATATTGTGGAAGAATCAATTCAAGATTTTTTTAGGCTTAAAAAAATTTGAGTTTATATATATATATATATATATACAGACATGAGTGACAGGCACGGGCATTCGACCCGGGGGGCATTTGTCGCGGGTGTGACATATGTCGTGGGTGCGACATATGTCGTGGGTGCGATATTTGTCGTGAGGGCGACATTGGTCGTGGGGCGACATTTGTCGCGACGCCGATATTTGTCTTGGACGGCGAAATTTGTCGCGGGGGTGCCATTTGTGCGGGTGCGGCATTTGTCGTGGGTGCGGCATTTGTCGTGGGATGAGAGGAGCTGATGCGGTAGGGATAAAAATGGATGACGTTTTTTTTATCGGTTGTTTTATTGCGCCGAACCCTACTCGAAATAATGAACGTCTGTGATTTGTTTAGTATCTTATTTATCTTATCGTAGAACCTAAAACAATACTTTTTTTTAATATAATATATATATGAATAAAAATTATAATATGGATAAATCTTATAATAAAAATAATAATTATAAAATAATATACGTGCATCTTCGCACGAGCTATGCCCTTGCTCGATACTCTTGGACGGGCTTCAGTCGCATAGAAGCGAGCTTTACCCGCCTTCATGCAATCTCATAGCTCAGCATCGCACCCGCCCCTCGCCGCCCCCATAACGCGTATGCAAAATCAAGAAACAACCGTAATGCTCCAGGGGACGCGCGTGGCGGGTGTGACGCCGAGCTGAGGGATTGCGTGCAAGCGGGTTAAAGCGTTTGAAGTCCGCCCGAAGTATCAAGCAGGGGCGAAGCCCGCGCAGAGCTAGGCGAAGTCCATCTGTATGTGGGCGGAGACCTCCTGAGAGCCTCGAGCATGAGCGTAGATCGTGTCAAGATGCTCGTGTCTGTACCTCGATATGTCACACACACACACACACACACACACACACACACACACACACACACACACACACACACACACACACACACACACACACACACACACACACACACACACACACACACACACACACACACACACACACACACACACACACACACACACACACACACACACACACACACACACACACACACACACACACACACACACACACACACACACACACACACACACACAACATGGGACTTCACCTCTACAGCATACCTCAATATGTCTCACGTGACAGTACTTCGGCCACAACATTATCCCATCGAGACGGAGCTCCTGTCGGTCATTTTTTCGTGTGCACAGTGAATTTGTGAGGAGGGGAGAGAGCAATTTTTTATTATAGGTAAGAAATTTAATTTATTTACATGAGAACACATTTTCTAGGATTAAATAAAAAAAACATATAAAAATAATTTAATATATTTTTTTGTCGTCAAATATTTTTTACTATAAGAAAATTGTAATTGTTTTTTTATAAGATTTTTTTTAATATAGAAGAAATAGAAAAATAATAATACAATTAAAAAAAATCTCCTGCCTTCACCCTCCGGAAAAAGTCCGATATGCCCCCTCCTTCTCCCTCTTTTGCGACTCCGCCGCCGTCGGAGCCGTCAGTGTCCTTCCCGGCCCCCACAGACAGATTTGCCCTGTTAGCTCGATGAGCCGGTTCGTAAAAATCTCGATGAGCCGGTTCGTAAAAATCTCAATGAGCCAACTCAAAAAAAGCTCGAGTCGAGCTCGAGCTTGATTACGAGCCGAGCTCGAGCTCAGATATTATTGTTCATGAGCTCGCGAGCCGGGTCGCGAGCTTTTAATTCATATAAAAAAATCAGACTCGTGAGCTAAAAAACTCGTGAGCAGCTCAAGCTCGACTCGAACTCGCGAGCTTGATAAGCAAGCATTGAGTTCGAGCTCGAGCCAGGACAAAATGAGCTCGACGACTCATTTGCACCCTAGAAAGATATAATAAATATTGATCTTAAAGATAAAAAGGCAGGAATGTGTATAAGATACGCCACCAACTGTTTATATGATAGCCCATTCAACCAATTAATTCCGCATCACAAAATTTTATTGGCCTTGTAGTGTATAAGAAACACATTCCTTGGTTTTAAGAAATGGTGTGTTGATATGGGCTAGCGGAAATTAATAAAACCTGTCCTGCCCGCTTATGAACTGAATAGTTCCATGACTTCTTCTTGTAGATATGTACAGTGACAATCTAATGCACCGCAGTGGCGGACGCAGGAGTTTTATTCAGTGTGTTCACGTGCTGACGGGCTTCTGTGCGTATAATATATCTTTCACTATTATAAATGAAAAGTTGTCTTTGGTGAAACATTCAAAAATATCAATTATGTCGTCATTTTTACATTTTTAATGACTTGACATATATTATAATATATTTCAAAAAAATTAAAATACAATATCATTCAAGTAATTACACTATCAAAAAATTAGAAGTAATTATAAAAATACATTTAAATTCAAAAAAAATTTAATAGAGCTCCTACACCTATTATGGTATGGTTGATCGTCATTAGGCATGTCAGCGGTCTATTCAAGAAAGGTTGTGATTAGGCATATCAGTGGTATTTTCGAGGTGATGACATTACATCAATCAACTTTATTAAAGTCAAAATTAATATTTTTAAGTCAAAACGTATATTGTTTTACACAAGCTTTTGAGAACCGGACCGGAGATCGAACCGGTGAGATCAAAGGTTCAAGGTCCGACCGGTTGGACCGGTCGGACCGGGGTCGGACCGGGATTGAACCGTTATGTTGTAATATACATTTATACTATTATATTAATATATTTAAATGAGTAAAATTGTAAAACAAAGTAACAAAATATAAAAACATATTACATATTTACATATCATGAAAAGATGAAACACAAAATTAGATAATAATATTTTTGTTAATAATTGTCTCAAAATAGTAATGATCTACTAATAGATAATAACGTTTTAATGACATTATTACAATTCACAAATTCAAATCATATTGTAATAAGTCAAACTCAAATCCTCCACCAAAGTCATTGCCAACACCATCAAAATTCGCAATACTCTCATCGCCAAAATTCTCCAAGTCGGTGTGCTCAACAAATGGCTCAGTAATACCAATTTGTTCATCATCTGCAAATTCAATATATATATATATATATATATATATATATATATATTTAAATTATGAAACAATTTATATTTTAATGATTTAATCATACAATTATGCATAGAAATTGACATGTAGATATACACTTACTTTGAGTTGGTAATGTATTAAGGCTTTGCTCTCCACCTATTGGGATAGCGTCTTCATTATAAATTTCATTTTCTAGATCATCATATGTGAGCTCCGGCACTGGTTCCTCCTCTACCACCCAAAAGTCCATCAAATCAATACATGTGTAATCTAAAGGATCGTAACTCCTTTTCGTACATGTAAACCTAAAACAAACATAAAATGATAGAATATAGAAATATAAAATGCTATTAAAAAGATACAAAATATAAAACTTAAAAGAGGATAAATGAAAGTCATACCGATTTCTCAGATTTAGATTATATCGGACATATACGAGATCATTTAATCTTTGGTGCTCCAAACGATTTCTTCTTTTGGTGTGAATTCTTTCAAAAACACTCCAATTTCTTTCACAACCAGATGAAGATGATGTTTGACTAAGAATACGAATTGCTAATTTTTGCAATTGAGGAGCACTAGATCCAAACATTCTCCACCATTCATCTAGATAAAAAAATAATAGAAAGATAATTATTAGATTATGATAATTGAAAATTAAAACAATAGATTGAAAAATTAAAAATACAAAAATCAATTTTTGTTCTCACCGGGCTGCATTTCCATCGCTAATTTGATAGCAATGGGTTTTCCAAAACTTTCTAACTGATCACGGAACAGTCTAACCTCCATCATTGCTTCTTTTGGTTTGCTGCATACATCTTTGTTTCCAATTAACTCAACCAATCCTTGCATCACTTCAGGCTTGTGACTGTAATTATCTTTATCATATTGAAATGTTGGATTTAGAAAATATGCGGCAAAATGTATCCCTTGACGAAACTGACTATCCCATCTGCTCTTGATAATACTTGTGTATGGCTTGTACAATCTTTTGTTATTTTTGAACAAATTTTTAATTGCTCTCCTTACCCTGTATAATCCATCATAAACATATCCAAGTGATGGTTTCTCATCTGCATCAACAATACGTAATAGTCTTATGATAGGACCTGATATCTTTGTCATTATCAAGCAAGAAGTCCAAAACTTGTTGTCCAAAATAATTGAAGTTGCCTCTTTTCCTTTAACTGTTTTAGATAACTTGGAATCAGAAAAATATTTACTTGTTATCAAAGCTTGTAAATCATGCTTATGATCATGCACACTCCTTAAGGTAATGAAAGTAGTTGCAAATCGAGTTGCCCCAGGACGTACAATCTCTTTCCATCCTTCTCTTTTTCTTAGCCATGATAGTAAGAAAATATGATTATACACAAGTATAGTTACTTTGGAAGCTTTATTAGCAAGATCTTTGACATGAGCCATAGAACAAATTTCTTTTAAAATAAGATTCAAGCAATGAGCAGCACAAGGAGACCAATAAATATTAGCATACTTCTCATGGAGCAAAGCACCCGCTTTTTTATAATTTGCCGCATTATCAGTCACTATTTGAACAATATTGCTAACTCCAACCCATTCAACTACTTCAGAAAATAACTCGCATAATGTTTCTGCATCCTTCTTAATATCAGAAGCATCAACAGACTTCAAAAAAGATAAACCGCGAGGGCAATAAACTAAGAAGTTTATTAATGTTCTACTCCTCACATCGGTCCAGCCATCAGCCATAATTGTGCATCCGGTCTCCTTCCAACTACTACGGTAAGCTTCCAATAGTAGTTTGCATTCCTCCCTACAATCTTTTAATAGATTTACTCGCATCATATGATATGTAGGTAATTTATATCCAGGACCAATGGCAGTGATTGCATCAATAGCCTTTTGTGCAAAAGGTGAGTTTAAAGCATTCATTGGTATGCAACTATCATAAAACCACCTAGCCACAGCCATATCAGCACGATGTACAACTTGCTTTGATGCCAAAACACTTTTAATAGATGGTTGTGATCCTGCTGATGTTCTAGGAGCAAAGAAATTATCAATTTCGTCAATCTTTCTTTTACCTTTATCTTCTGTAATAGAATTTCTAGACGGTTGTGATCCTGCTGATGCTAACTCCTCAGTTGCATGGTCATCATATATGCCTATATTCTCTCTTGCTTCTTGAATCTCTTGTTTTTTTTCTGAAATCCCTTTAAGGTTCTCTTGCATTTGGTGACGAACATCAAGAGAAACCTTTTTACAAGCCGCTATATTTCCTTTAACACCAGCTAAGTGTTGTTTCATCCTATTAATTCCCCCACCGCTATAAACAGTTCCACAATGCAAGCATCTAAATTTATTTTTTCCATTCACATCTTTTGTTAAACTAAAATGAGCCCATCCTGGATCATTTTTGTCACGAATAGCTTGTGTAGAAACATTTGAAGAATCACCACCTTCCATTTTATCGAATCTAATAAAAATTTGATTTAAAAAATGACAACATATCAATAAAAAATGGTGTAAAGAACTACAACATATCAATTACAAGTAATCATCACAGATCTATCTACTCCGCTTGACCCTCTATCGGTCAATACTACGGAGCAGCCCTACAAGCAATCATCACAGATTCACAGAGACTATATGCTTTGTTTAGCCACTACTTGACTAATACCTCAAAGCACCCCTAAAATTTAGAATATATGTATATAAATAAAAACAAGTAAGAAGAAAACAATACCTAAGCTACAATCCGTAGTTGGAGATGAGTCGTATGCCCGTATAGATAGAAACGAGAAATCTGTCTCCAACTTTTCTTGGTGGTTGTAGGTTGTAGGTTGCAGCCTATAACAAGTGATGTACAATTAATATTAGTTAAACACATGCTATGACAGTGGCGTTCTTGTCCAAACACATTCTTATATAAAAAAATTATACATGCGATAAAAATATACCTCTCTTGATCCAAGAACAAAACTACGTTTTAAACTTCAAACTTCAAGTCAAATCTCTTAAAAGAAGAAGAAATCCTGTTGAAAAAGAGCAATAAAAAGTATAAGAATTCAAATATTTGAAATAACTTGTCAAATTCTATGCTTTATAACTCTTTCTCATGGCTTTGTAGTCAATTTATAAATTAAATTTCTCTAAAATAACTAATTTAACGAGACCAAAATGCTTCTTTTAGTCATTTGTGATGAGGATGTAGAATCCAAAATGGTGCAAACTTTCCTCTCTACTCATTCTTTATCATCGTCATCCAATTGTTTCATATAAATCTATCCAAATTAAGTAGAATTCCCCACGATTAAACTAGAATAGATAATCAACATCTACACAATCCTGAATAAGTTATCTATGTTATGCCTAAGAGGCATTAGATGAGATCATGAGAACCACATGATGCAAACTGGTGACTAAATGTCTAAATCAGTAAATCATATGACAAAGGGGAAATCAAAAATCTGTAAATCTGTAAATCACAATCAGAAAAAGTACTAGTTCTCTAGTAAAAAGTAAAAACTAATCTTTTCAGAATTATGTAAAAAACTAAAAACTAAAAACTAAAAAGTAAAAACTAATTCTCTAGTAAATCTCTAGCAAAATGATCCCGTGCAGCATAGAATTAATTCTCTATAAAATATGTAAATCATAATCGGAAAAAGTACTAATCTTTTCCAGATTCAAAGAAGAAAGAATGAACAGAAATGGTGAATCACTTGCGATCGAGCTTAATCAACTAATCAAGAGCAAAAAAAAGATTTGGGAACTGAGAAAAAAAACTGTTGCTTACAAAGAACAGATTATTTTATGTATTTCATAGTTTCACAGAAATTTTGAGAAAGAAATCAGATCCACAAGTAGACTGAAACTTGAAAATTGGTTATAAGCACGAGCAAATATAGCTAAGTTCCGACCATCATGCATATCCTCCAGAATCATTCTGAAATATTTTTTGCATTAGAAATAGTTAGAAAACTCACATTATGCTTGAGGAAAACCACAGAATCCATGCCATCTCCAGACCACTTGCATAGTTTGGCAAAACCCTGCTCGATGTACTTGCATCTCCCACACGAGGCACGGTAGAAATCCACCACCACGAGGGAATTTGTCCCTTCGGCCCTCTCCAGAATCCTCGAGAACTCCGTTTTGAACTCCTTCACGCAATCCACAGGGCTCGCCACCCTTCCGGCCTGCAGGTCCCTCCCTCTGGCGGCTCCGGTGCGAGGAAGGAGGAGTTTCGCACTTTCGCCGTCGCCGTTCCCTACTTCACAGTAAAAACTAAAAGTAAAAAACTAAAAACCCTAGGTTAATGGTTATCCAGATATCCCTCTCATCTATTCCCCTCACCATTTGATTGAAATCAAAGGCGTCAAAATACATCCGCCCGGTTTTGGAAAACCGGCCACGGTTACCGGTTTCCCGGTCAAACCGACCGGTTCTCCGGTTCCGAGACGGTTCGGGATTTTAGCTGCCAGAATACCGGGACCGGACCGGCTGGAGGGCCGGTCGGCGGTCCGACCGGTCCGACCGGCCGGTCCGGTCCGGTTTTTTAAATGTTGGTTTTACTTTTACAAAATAAAATTGTAATATTTATATATTTTTTGTACGGTCATTTTGAATACTCATATGTATATGTTGAGGACGAAACCTACCCTAATGGGGCGGGTGGAACCCGTCGTCGTCGGTCGGGTACTGTCGCCCATGGTCATAGGGGCGGAGCCCCGTATCGGGCACTCGTGTGTGTGTGTGTATATATATATATTCTATAAAAGAAAACTTCTCTTTGGTGCAACATTCATAAAGTCTAATATACCCTCAATTTTTTTACTTTAAGATTGACATAAATTCAAGAAATATTCAAATACATTTGAAAATAAATGTCGCTTATGTAATTGAACCCTAAAGTCACCTCCAAAATAAAGCTGATAGCAGGCAATTATAAGGCACAACGTCCAAAAGCACCATGTCAACTGCTCTCATTACACCCTGTCAGTTGTCAGTCGCTCTCATTACTTCCTCCGTCAATCACGTTCTCTCCCGGACAGATTACATCCAAAAAGCATTCTTTTTATTTTATTTTTTTGGTTCACTCTTCTGGATGTCGCTCCCAGCTGGCCGAAGTAAGGCAACCTCTCCACCGGTAGAATCGATCTCCATGCATCCTCTCCAGGTGCAGTGGACCTTCCGTTCTTTCCAGTTGCGCTCTCACGACCATCCATTCTCATGCATACCTGCACCTTCCAACCCCTCCAACTGCGCTCCCACGGCCTTCCACATCTCCGCTTGATTGAACACATCTCCGTGATCTCTGGGGGCCATCAACGCCATCTTCAATCACCATGTACCCCAACTTTAGATCTCATTGTTCTCCAACTCACTCTTATTTTCATCTAATTCCTCGCAAATCTTCATTCTCATTGCCTCAGTATAGCGGATTGAACAAATCAATCTCCATCCTCTCCAAGTACTTCAACCTACATCTCAATGTTCTCCAAGTCTCCAACTCATATTCTGATATTCATCTACTTGCTCGCAGATTATCCTTCCATTTATGCTTTTGGAGGAGGATGAGGAGCGGGGATTGACGTACATAAGGCTTGTCGCACCCTTGCCGATAAGAGTTTGTTTAGGCTTTGGGTTTTCATTTATACTTGCTTCAATCGATGGCATTCTCCTTTTCTTCATTGTTTCAAAAGCTTTGATGTCATCGATGGCCCTCTCCATCAGCGATGACATTATTTCTCTAAGATTTCTATGGTTTTAAATTGACTCCTTACGTTTCATATGTTATTCTGTGATGACCCTCTCCATCAATTCCCTATTTTTCTCTCCTATGTGCTTCGTGTTGCTGGCCTAAATTTAATTTTTGTTTTCATTCAGAGCCTTGAGAATTGCAGGGCAACAACACGTTTTGGTTCCTCTGAACGAAAACAAAAAGCCACTGAAGTGCATCAACTATTTCCTTCTCCGGTAAGGTGCAATTTCACAGGGCATCATCTAATTTTTCTGCCCAAGTTTTATTTCTTTTTTTTAATATTTAAATCTTCAAGTTTTAAAACTTCCATGACTTTTGCATTTTCCCTAAATAAAGTAAATCCTGAGCAAATTTTTTCTTAAGGACTTTTCTCATGTTCATAAGATGGGCATACATATTTATTATACAGTTGAACAATTTTTTTATTTTTCCTGAAAATATTTGCTCAAGTTTCAATGATTATCAAACCATGTTCAAATTAACTTATTAATCACTGCATGATTGATGAATTGTCTAAGTGAGAATACATGTTTTGACAAATTTCTCTCTACTTGGACATGTTAATTAATAAACATGTTATTAATTCACAGTCATTAGCAACCTCTATTAATTGAAAATCAACCCGCAGAAATACAATTGAAGTTTGTATTGAAATAACGATCTGATTGATCTTACTTGCTGGAAAGCTATTGCCAACATAATATAGGATTGCTCTTTTAATTCAAAATTCTCATCTTCATGAATTTCAGGAAATTTCTATTTCCAATGTTCTCAATTAGCATAAATTTGGGATTCTTAATTTAAGTAGCTGTCTTTTTTACACAAAAAGATGTGCAATTAAAAGGGTGATTCTTATACTATTAATATTTGTATGAAGCTTTATTTGGGTTCACTTGGAGAGGCTTTGTTTTCCTGCATATCCAAGCAGCTGAATAAAATATTTGAAATATTGTTGAGATATCCAACTATGAGCACCTATTTGAATTAAAATAGTGAAGTAAATGAGCATTTCAATCATTTTATGTTGGGAACAAATATTATTATAGGTGCAAAATCTGTTCAAATGATTAAGGCTCTATTTGTTTGGGCGTTTCAGAGCTCCGTTTTGGGCAAACGCCACCGGAAGGCGGGTAAACAAATGAACCTCCGGCGGCGTTTGCTCCGTTTCCACCCGCCCGCTTTGAGAAACGCCCCAAAAAGCTCCGTTTGGAGCAGCCACCTCCCCCTCCGTTTCGAACACTCCATTTCCACCCGCTGGATCCATCCGCCACCGCCGAAACAAATGAAGCCTAAAAGTAGACCTAAACTTCTGACATTTTACTAGAATCGTGTCGCCGCCTTCGATCAACGTCGCCGTTTACAATAAATGTTGTCATCCAGGACCATTGTAGCCGCCCACAGAAAAATGTCGCCGTTCACGACCAATGTCCCACCCACGACCAATGCTCCGCACGCGACCAATGTGCCTCCCATGACCAATGTCTCGCCCATGACCGCACTCCCGCCCACGACCACTGTCCCGCCCACGACCAATGTCGCCGCCCTGACCAATATCGCCTCTCCACGTCAAATATTGCCACCAGCGACAAATGTTGTCGCCCACGAGAAATGTCGCCGCCACGACAAATGTTGCTTCTGCGACAAATGTCGCCTCCCACGACAAATATCGTCCCCACGAAAATGATGCCACGACAAATGTTGTCACGACAAATGTCGTCTCTCATGACAAATTTCGCCCCCACGACAAATATCGATTTGGATAGAGGCGAAGCACTGTGTTTGTCACGACAAATGTCGTCCACATAACAAATGTCTCTCCCAAGACATGACGTCTTGCACGACAAATGTCACCCCCATGACAAATGTCTCTCCCACGACAAATGTCGCACCTACGACAATTGTCGCCTCCTCCCCCCATGACAACTGTCGCACTCACGACAAATGTCGCCCCCACGACAAATGTCACCGCCCACGACAAATGTCGCCGCCCACGACAAATGTCGCCACCCACGACAAATGTCGCACCACCGGCGAATGTCGCACCCCGCTGAATGTCGCACCACGCCGATTGTCGCAACCCCGTTGAATGCCTCCAGGGTCGAAGGACCTTGCCTGCCACTTGTATGTGTGTGTGTGTATATATATTATATATATAAGAGAATATAGATATTTGGAGACACACCAAAGATTGATTTTTGGCCATTGGATTAAGAGAGAGAGAGAAGGGAGAGGGAGAGAGGGGCGGGCGAAAAAAGGAAGGAGAGGGGTGTGATAAAGAGAGATTGAGAGATAAAAATAGGAATAGTATTTTATATTTTTTTTGGGTCATTTTAAGTACTCATATGTATACATTTTGAAAAACGCCCGATTAAAAAATGGCGTTGTTACGTGCACACCATCTTCGGCTTTGTGCACACCAATACTATGTACATTCATTGGAATTTTATGTGCACACCATCTTCGACTTTGTGCACACCAATACTATGTGCACCAATTGGAATTTTATGTGCACACTAATGCTATGTGCACATAAAATATAAATGATAAAATACGTTCAAAATATAAAATTACTCAAGCATTCACCAAATTTAATCAAAATATATTAGAGTAACAGTTCACACTAACTTAAATGAAAACAATGAAAAAAAACAAAATGTATTAATTGGGAATCAAAAACACCCCAAAACATCAAATAACTAAAAAAAATCACTGGAGACATTACCAGGAGGTTAAGGAGGCAGCCGAAGGTATCAATGGAGGAGGCGACCGGAGGTATCAGCGAAGAAGGCGGCCGGAGGTATCGCGGGATGGGGTTTCGCCGGATGCAGTCGGGGAAGAGAGATGATGCAGGCGGGGAAGATAACTGGATGGCTTTTGCGGTTTTTGCAGGCTGCGGTCGGGAAGGATGACGGGGAAGAGTGATGCGGCGTGCGGGGAAGAGCGAATCGGCGGAGAAAAGTTTCGCCCGGAGGAATCACAGGAATCGGGTGGGGGGAAGGGTTTCGCCGAATGAATATCGGGAAGGGGAGGCGGGCTGTCGCTTTATTTTGTGGGTGGGGTTTAGAAAACCTAAAATATTAAGGGTTATTTTTTTGATGGGTATGCACATAGCCGAAAATGGTGTGCCTTTAGCACCACTCTAAAAAAACAAAACACCAGGGTTTCAAAACCGCGCATCGCATCATTTCGCCATTTAACTCATAACACTACTCCACGCAGCCGCTGTCTCCCCGATACCCAGCCCTCTCCACGGCTCCTTTTGAAAAAGCTTCCTAACTCTGCCCTCACTACGACTCCTCATAAAAGCCTTCACAAAAGCACAGGTCGCGCCTCTTTCCCCACAAAACCAGAGAACGCTTACGAAATCTTCAACGTCGTCACAGGTCGCGCCTTCTTCAGTCGCCGTAAAGAAGATCAAGGTACTCACCGTCATCTTTTTCAAACCCTACATTCTGCTCCCTGCTTTCTCCGTCTCCAATCACCTCCTCAATTTTTTTCGTTATCACTCGGATCTTTCTTATCATTATTCTTCAGATTTTTCACTCTACAACCTTAGATCTGGGTTTTCTAACACCATTTACCCAACTTCCCTTTCTTATTCCACACTAACAATGTAACAGATCATGAGAATATTGCAGTTCTAAAACAGCTGAGGTTATTTGTACTGCGTGCTGATCTACCCCTTCTTCATTGCTTCACTCCATGTTTGTTGATCTACCACGACTTCTGATTTTTTAAAACACATTCTGAGGCTAATGTATTTGTAACGCCCCGAAACTCAAAAGAGCGACGGGAGGTGTTTTGGGCCAAATCTGGAATTTGGCAGGGGGCACACGGCCTGGGACACGGGCGTGTCCCACGGCGTATCAGGCTCGAGTCGACGATTTGGCCGTGAGGTCGACAAATTTTTGGAGTCGACGATCGTCGAGCATTGAACACGGCCTGAGACACGAGCGTGTCTCAGGGCGTGTCGAGCTCGTGTCGACAATCTGCCAGGGAAGTCGACGATTTCCGCACAACGAAATGTCGAGACACGGAACACGGCCTAGGACACGGGCGTGTCCAAGGCCGTGTCGGGTGGTCGACGAACTTCGCTCGACGAAGTGTCGAGTCAGTGAACATGGCCTGGAGCCCAGGCGTGTTCGAGTTTGAAAGATATAGTACCTAAACACCTAGAGGGGGGGTGAATAGGTGACCAAATTCTTTTTAAACTTTAATGGCAGCAATCAGTTATAAACACAGAATCTAATCTACTTTTGCACAACAATCACACAGCATACACAGCAAATCACAATCACAGCAGACACAGAGTTTTATAGTGGTTCCCCAAGCTTTGGGTACATCCACTTTCCCCCTTCGCCTATCTAGTAGTGTACTAGATTCGGCCAAACTTCTCCACTATCTCAGAACCCAAACTGGTTCCTACACCCCAGGCCCAAGGCCCTACAACTCAGCTTTTCCACAAAGCCTACACTCAGCCACAAAGGCCTACACTCAGCCACTCAGGCCTACACTCAGCCACCAAGGCCTACACTCAGAGATTTCAATCTCCTACACTCAGGCTCTCAAGCCCTACACTCAGCCTTTATAATTACAGGCTTACAAAAACTCAGATCCAAAGGATCCTACAAGATAAAAATGAATTTACAAATGATAACTCAGCAACCCAAAGACAAGAGAGGGGAGTTGAGAGTTTCTTGATGAGTTCTTGGAAGAACTCAGCTGGATTCAATCTGACTTAGCTTTCTTCAAAGCTTCTTGAAAATAGAACTCAATAAGATTGACTCCTTCTGCAGTTGATCCTTGACCTCTGCTTCTTAAGATCCAGAATAAAATTGAACCCTTCTTCTCAGCCTAGTTCCAACGGCTGATTTCTTGGATGAAGCCCTCTCTCTCCAACTTCTTAGATCTACACTTGGACAGCTAGATCTTCTTGTTTAGATACTTGATAAATTGAACAATTCTGTGAACCACTTATATCAACAACTTCAACAAGAGTTTCTGTAGACTGTATGAGCCTATTTATAGGCCTTCTTCATTGTAACCGGCTGGTCCGGTCCATAACTGAATTCTGACATCTCTGACAGATGCTGTAGACCGGCTGGAACGACAGCTGTCAAGTCATCCAGTCAGTTCTTGAAAGTTCTCTAACTGTCTGAAAGTGTCGAGACTTTCTGTCTTTAAGTGTCGACACTTATAGACCAAGTGTCGACACAAGTTGTGTAAGTGTGGACACTAGCCTACATGGTGTCGACACAACTCCTTGTGTTGTAGATTCTATGTCTCGACATAGTTTCTTCTTCATGTGTCGACACTGAAATTGAGTGTTGACACAAGTACTTGATCTTCTGTATTTTGCTGAATTCTTCTAAGTGTCGACACATCTCCTTTGTGTCGACACATCTTCATGTGTTGAATCTGATAAGTGTCGACACTGCTTCTTGGTGTCGACACATGTCTTCAGTGTTGATACTTGTTGAGTGTCGACACAGCTCCTTGTGTCGACACTTGATTCTTCTATTGAGACTTCAGCTGAGTGTCGACACATTCCCATAATGTCGACACTTGTACTTAGAATAATTTGTTGATCTTGCTGTTCTTTGCTAAGTGTCGACACAGCTCCATGTGTCGACGCTTTCTTCAAGTGTTGAGTCTTCAGCTGAGTGTCGACATATTGTTCTGGGTGTCGACACTTACTTCAAGTGTTGACTCTTCTGTTGAGTGTCGACACATTGTTCTGAGTGTCAACACTTGTACTTAGTCTCTGCTGACTTTTGCTGAGTGTCGACACAGCTCCAAGTGTCGACACTTTCTGATGTAGACACAGCTTCACTGGGTCTCGACACAACTGTTAAATGTCGACACAGCTTTACTATCTTTTCTTCACTGAGTGTCGACACAGCTCCTTGTGTCGACACTTTCTGTCTGGTGTCGACTCAGCATCCCTGGTGTCGACACAATGACTCCAAGTGTCGACACTGCTTGCCTGGGTGTCGACACAAGTTTTTTTAAGTGTCGACACTTTCCTTCTGGGTGTCGACACATGGACTTAGAAACTTTTTGCTTCATTCCTGCAAATACTTAACCTGCACAAGAACTCAAAATACATCAAATACATTTTGATGTATATCATTGAGTTGGGTGAGGCTTCTTCAAATCAGGTACATTTAACCAATGTACCCAACAATCTCCCCCTATTTGGAGAAGTCATAACCCTTAGTCAATGATATACACCATTTAGAATTAAATTAAAAAATGATGTAAAGCAGGATTATATACAGCAGGGTAAACATAAACATGTATCAATTACACATGTATACAAATACATCATCACAGAACAAATATGAAATAGACATAGACATTATCACAGAACAAACATGAAATAGATTAATCATATAACATATTGTTCTAATATCTGTCTTATACATTTTCAGAAGTTCACAAAAAGTTTTACATCAAAAAGATTACAAAGTAAACTTCAAGAAAATTCTAAATCTATTTCAGTTCTGGCTCCTTAATCACTATTCCTTTGCCAACTTGAACTTTAGCTTGAACAGGAGCATCAGCAACTTCAGCATCAGCAGGCTTCTTGCCTTTCAAGTCTTTCTTCTTAAGCTCTTCTGCTTTAATCTTCTGTCTTTCAAAGTAATGGTACGGCTTTGGAAAGTACTTGCTAGGCTCAAGAGCAGTAGGAGGTAGCTTTCCCATCTTGGCCTTCCTTCTATGTTGAACTATGGCCTCCTGCCTTGATTCATGTTTCCTCCATTCAGCTTCAGAGAACCATTTGTTCCTGTCTTGAATGTTATCCTTGGCAGCTTTCCAGGCAGTTAATATAATGTTTCTAGAGGTAGGGCTCCACTGCTCAAAGTCTGGCCTTTGTTCAGCTTGTTCCCTAAACCTCTTCTTAGACAGTCTTGTCTCTTATTCTTTCTGCAGTGCCTCTTGCATGGCTTCAGATATAGGCTGAACCACTTTCTCCAGAATGACATTAGACTTCCCTTCAGTTGGGCTATACATGTGATGAATATCAGCTTGCACCATTTCAAAATCTGGTGGAGGATAGATCACTTGAGCTACTTCTGGTTGCTCACCTCCAAGATATGCAGGCTGAATGCCAGATTCAGCAACATTGTCATCATCACAAAGTGGAGGATAGCCCAGTGTAGCTCTGATGGAATTAGATATCCATTTGGCATGATCAGAGCTAGCTTTGACTAAAACTCTCTCCCCCTTTATGACTTCTCTAGCCATATGATCTCTGACATCATCCTTCTGGAATCTGATTTGATTATCCAAGTATCTGACTCCATCTTTAAAGAAAGGTTTGAGCTTTTTAAGTTGTTCAAATATGGCCTTCTGGGAGTCTTCAATGGCAGTCTTAACAGCATTGATTTCTTCTTGAAATACCTTGTCAAATTCAGCTTTAATAGTAGCAGTAGAGGTAGAAGGTCCAGCAGCCTTGTTCTTTAATTCAGTGACAATAGCATTATGGGAAGCAGTCAAATTGTCATTCATCCTTAGCTGATTTTCAAGAACATACCCTTGCTTCAATGCTATGTCATCCACTTGTGCTTTTATCTTTTCCTGGTGTGTAGCCAAGTACAACACTGCATTTCCACCCTTGTTGAAACATTCAGTCATCTCCTTCTTGTTTAGTTTCATCTCAAATCTTATTGACTTTATGTCCCGGGCTAGATCAAATTGCAAAGATTTCTGCCCTTCATCCACATAAGTCTCTATGGCTTTTCTATGTTCATCCAGTTTAATCTGCAGTGCAACCATCAAAGCACTATAATCTATTGATGGAGCTTGCTGAACTAGAGGCTGTGGTGCAACAGTCTGCAAAGCCTTCTTGTAACTTTGGCTTCTTCTCCTGAAGACCTGAAACTTCTTTTTCTTTGCCCTAGCAATCTCCTCATCTTCAGAGGCCGATGTGCTGGCTATATCCACCCTCTCCTTAGGGCTAGGAGGCTTCTCAGTTTGCACATCAGGTGCCTTCTCAGTTTCTTGCCTTATAGGCTCTTCCAGAATTTGCTCTTGCTCCCCCTCAGCAGCAGCATTATCTCCTTCAGCAGCAGTAGTTTCTTATTCAAAATCTTGTTGGTCTAGATTTAAAAATAAATCCTCCATAGTGTACTCTTGTGGTGAAGGAGCTGGAGTAATTCTAGGCTCTTCAACCACTGGATCAGGAACCACTTGAACAACAGCAGATGTGTCTTCTATGACAACATCTGAGACTTGGCTATCCAGCTGAATTTGCTGATGAATATCAGACAAATCAGTATCTTCTATAGGAAAATCTATAGTGTTTAGTTCAGTGATTATCTCTAGTATGATTGTGGTTGCTTGTTCACTTTCTAGTGTAGTGGATTCATCTACAACTGGAAGCTCCCCCTGGCTTTGATCCTTATGTATGGGGCTAGCTTGAGGTAGCTCCCCCTGGATCTCAGCATCATCTTGAGGAGCAGGAGATTTAACAGCAGGTCCTTCCTCATTCTCATCTGGAGTGAAGACAACTTGTTCTTCACTGTCTGAGCTGCTAGTGGACTCTTGTGCCACTGGAGCAGTCTTCCTCTTCTTCTTTGGAGGAATGTCTTTCTCAACAACTATCTTCTCAGGGGTTGGCATTTCTTTAGACAACACCATGTCCCATCTAGAAAATATTCTCAGATCCATCGTCCTCATATGATTGATTTTGCTTCCAGCAGCTTGTTGCATAACCTCTGGTATGGCACCAGCTAGGTATAGACTTATGATTCTGCCCAGGTTGGGCTTCTTCAGACTTTCCTTAATCTTCTCAAAAACTACCATAGATCAGTCAGTTTGCAGAGAGAAGATTATCATTGTCATTATTCCAAACATATAGGCAGACACTCTGTCATGCCCTCCTGGCTTGCTTAAAATTACCTTTCCAACAATTTCAGAAAGGAATTTACCTTGACTGTTCATTCCTTTCCTGTTAAAAACAGAACCAATCTTCATTGTAAAATCTAGTCCACACCAGGTTAGAGCTTCCCTGGTTTTTGAAGCAGTAACCTCATTTTCCTCTTTAGTTCTTGGAAGCTGTAGAATCTTCCTCAGACTTTTAGGTGATACCTTCACCTTCTCACCATGAACCCTGGATTTGATTTTGAATCAAGTTTCATCTATCTTGGCTCCATTGAGGAATTCAAGTACCTCTTTCTTCCATATCTTAGTAGGTTCAGAAACTAGATATTCTAACCTGGAATCTGCTACTAGGGTTACCACGTTCTTGATTTCTTGCTCAGCATCCTCAAAAGCGCCGCGCACCAGCTTGTATCCTTCGTTGACGTTCTCCTCTAGCTTAGGCGCCATTAGGGTTTGTAGAATTTGTCTTGAGAGAAGAGAGGTGTCGACACAGAAGTTTGGTCTCGAAACTTTGAAAGCGTGTCGACAGACTAAGACAAAACCCTATTTATACCTTTCTAATTTTGAAGATGAACAGGCGGGACAGCTAACTTAAATTGTGTCGACACTGGCAATAAGTGTCGACACTAACTTATAATGTCTCGACACATATGTGTCGACACAAGTTTAGTCAATAGATTTTATGTGTCGACAATTGTTTATGTGTCGACACTGCATAACTCGACACATAGTCGAGACTTTACTTAGAGAATTCTGAGTAAAACACTAAGTGTCGACACCACCTTGGGTGTGTCGACACCAACTTGTCATGTGTCGACACTAATATTCTGAAGTGTCGACACTAACTTTCTAGATGTGTCGACACCTTTTCCCTGAAGTGTCGACACCAACTTTCTGTGTCGACACAGAAATCTCTATGTGTCGACACCTTTTTACTTAGCCAATTTCAATTCTGTAAACTTACTCTAAGTTTATCATTCCTAGTTCAATTTTAAATCTATTGAACTTAGCTTCTTCTAGGGGCTTAGTATACATATCAGCTAGTTGTTCATCTGTTTTAACATATTCATGTGAAATATCTTCTCTTTCTACATGCTCCCTAAGAAAATGATATTTAATTTCAATATGTTTTGTTCTACTATGAGATACAGGGTTATTAACTATTGAAATAGCACTTGTAGAATCACAAAAGAGTGGAGTTCTACTTACCTGAAATCCATAGTCCTCTAGCTGATGTTGTATCCACAGAAGTTGAGCACAGCAACTTCCTGCAGCCACATACTCTAACTCTGCAGTAGAGATAGCCACACTGGTTTGCTTTTTGCTACTCCATGAAATTAGTCTCCCACCTAGGAATTGACAGGTTCCAGTAGTGCTTTTTCTATCTTCTTTGCATCCTGCAAAGTCTGCATCTGAATAACCTATTAGTTCAAAATCCCCATTCCTTGGGTACCAAAGGCCTAGATAGGGAGTGCCCTTTAGATATCTCAATATTCTTTTGACTATTGTCAAATGAGACTCTTTAGGGCAGGCTTGATACCTGCACAGACACATGTAGCATACATGATATCTGGTCTACTAGCAGTCAAGTATAATAGGGAGCCAACTATCCCTCTATACAAGGTTTCATGTACAGGTTTCCCTGCATCATCCTTGCTAAGAGATATATTTGACCCCATAGGAGTCTTTATGGTACTGGATGAATCCATACCATACTTCCTTATGAGTTCTAGGGTGAACTTGGACTGACATATGGATAAACCACTCTCAGTCTGTTTAACTTGGAGACCCAAGAAAAACTTCAGCTCTCCCATACTACTCATCTCAAATTGACCTTGCATAAGTTTTGCAAACTTTTTGCAAAGGATGCTTTCAGTAGACCCAAATATAATGTCATCTACATATATTTGGACTAGTATAACTTTGCCTCTAAATTCCCTAAGGAATAGAGTCTTATCTATTTTCCCCCTTGAGAACTTGTTCTCAATGAGGAAACTAGATAGGGTTTCATACCAAGCCCTATGGGCTTGCTTTAACCCATATAAAGCTTTCCTAAGTCTATATACATGATTAGGTAAAGTTGAGTCAACAAAATTAATATTACCATTTAGAAATGCTGACTTGACATCCATTTGGTAAACTTTGAATCCTTGATAGGTTGCATAGGCCAAGAACATCCTTATGGCTTCCAATCTGGCTACTGGAGCAAATGTTTGATCAAAGTCAATACCTTCTTCTTACCTATATCCTTTAGCAACCAGTCTTGCTTTATTCTTAATGATGACCCCTTGTTCATCCATCTTATTCCTGTAGATCCACTTGGTTCCTATTATATTGTGGTCTTTAGGTTTAGGAACAAGTTCCCAGACCTTGCACCTCTTGAACTGATTAAGCTCTTCTTGCACTGCTTCAGTCTATTGTGGATCTAGTATGGCTTCTTCAAACTTCTTTGGTTCAACTTGAGATAGAAAGCTGGAGTAGACTGTTGCATTCAAGTTTCTGCTCCTTGTTTGTACCCCTTGTCTTGGATCTCCAATAATCTGCTCTACTGGATGATCTCTAAGATGCCTGTTGGATGGAGGCATCCTGACTTCTGGTTGAACCTCTTCAGCATCTCCATCATGCTGTACTCCTTGAACTTCATCAGCAATTGGTACATGTAGTTCTCCCCCTAGACAACAGCCACTGTCATCTACTTGCTATCTTGCAGTAGACTCTTCTTCTAGAGTGAGCTTGTCCATCTTCTTTGTTAAACCTGTGGGGCTGCATACACTACTAGACAACTCATTGTTAATAAGTTTAGTCTCATCAAAAGCTACATGCACAGATTCTTCTACAACTTGTGTAGTCAAGTTGTAGACTCTATAAGCCTTACTGTTGTTGCTGTACCCAACAAAAATTCTCTCTTGGGACTTGGCAGCAAACTTAGTCAAGTAAGACTTCTCATTGTTAAGTATGAAGCATTTGCAGCCAAAGATCCTGAAATAGGATAGATTTGGTTTCCTGCCTTTCACAACCTCATAGGGGGTCTTGTTGAGCCCTTTAGTGATGGTAGCCTTATTTATAACATGGCATGCAGTATTAACTGCTTCAGCCCAGAAATATTCTGGTAGTGATGTATCACTTAATAGGGTCCTACCAGCCTCTATCAAGGTCTTATTCTTCCTCTCAGCAATGCCATTTTACTGAGGTGTTCTAGGTGAAGAGAATTCTTGAAATATCCCAAAGTCTTCACATAGTTTTGTCATGCTATAAGACTGAAATTCAGTACCATGGTCACTTCTAATCTTGACCACTGTACTGTTTAGTTCATTCTGAATTTGCTTGACAAAGCTATAGAAGACACTAGGTATTTCAGATTTCTGTCTTAAGAAGAACACCCAGGAAAACCTTGAGTAGTCATCTACAACTACAAAGGTATAGACCTTCCTACCTAGGCTGTGAACTGGCATTGGACCAAAGAGATCCATATGCAAGAGATATAAACACCTCACAACATCTTTGTTTTCTATGCTTCTAAAGGTGGATTTAGTCTGCTTGCCCTTTTGACAAGCTGAGCAAATACCATCTTTAACACACTTAACTTGAGGACCATTCCTCACTAACTCTTTGCTAAAGAGTTTACTAATAGTCTTGTAGTTAAGATGGGCAAGCCTCTTGTGCCATTTGACACAATGAGAGGCTGTCTCATCAGCTACAAGACATACTGGAGAACCATTGTTCTCAACCATAATATCTAAGCAATAGACATTCCTTTTCCTATAACCAGTCAAAATGATCTCTTGATCAGTTGACCTCTTGATATGACAACTATTTTTAACAAATGAGATGTCATACCCTACATCACTTAATTGACTTATACTTATTAGGTTGTGTTTCAACCCTTTAACATAAGTCACTTGAGTAATGGTAACTAAGTTGCTAGAAATGTTACCAAATCCTTTGATGATTCCTTTTTCAGAACCACCAAAGGTGACTTTTGGACCATCTTTTATTGGAATGTAGTCCCTTAGTAATCTTCTAGTTCCAGTCATATGTCTGGAACATCCACTGTCCAAGTACCATGTTGGGGTATGGCCACTTGGACTCACCTGCAAAACAGATTAATGAACCTTAGAACCCAAAGAATTCTTGGGTCCTTGGTACTTGTTAGTTTGCAACTTGACAAAACTACCTACTGGCTTTCCAACAGGTAGATTGTTACTCACTTTGGCACTAGCATTGTGCCAACAGTCCATTGCAAAATGGCCAACCTTGCCACAACACCAACATTCAAACTTATTGTACCTTTGCTTAGGTACTGTCTTTACTGTCTTATTTACAGCTGACTTGTTGAGTGTTGGGGCTTTGCCCTTGGACTTGGACTTGGACTGCTCAGTCCTTGCAGGTCTAGTAAAACCCAGTCCAGCTTTACCCTTGTGATAAACAAATTCATCAATTATGGGTAACACTGACTTAGGTTTGGAAAACCTAGCAACAAGCTCTCTCTCCTTCTGAAGATTGATCTCCAGACTCTTGATTTGATCATTCTTATAGGTGATAGTTCCCATCTGAATCACTGTTATGTGTTTCAGTCTGGCTATCTCATTAAGCTTTTGATCAAATAACTTCTCAGAATCTGTTGCAGCAGCTTTGAGATCAGCAATTTCCTTTGCCTGACTTTTGGATAGGGATTTGCTCTTCTTATAAGCTTGCAACAGAACCTTGTATTCATCTATCAACTGATGAATATCTGCATCAGACTCAGATGTACTATCATCACTTGATGATGATGAATCTGAATCTGTACTGGCACAAGAAATTGAACTTAGAGTTGAATATTGTACCTTACTGGGTCCTGGCTGTTTCAGGATTTTGTCACCTTTTGTCAATGCCATTAGCCCTTGACATTGACTGTCTTCTTGTTCATATATAGACTCCATAATCTGCATGAATTCTTCTTCTTCAGCAAACAACCCTATGTATGACTCAGCATCAGACTCAGTTTCTGAAGAAGAGATTTCTGACAGAGTCTTCTCCTTTTTGGCAACAAAAGACTTCTCTTTCTAGCCTTTGAAATGAGTCTTCTTCCTGTCACTATACTCCTTTCTCTTTTCAGGATAATCTGCAACAACATGACCTTGTCTATTGCAGCAATAACACACTAATTTTGAAATAGTTGCCTTGCTAGACTTAGTTCTTTTCCTGTCTTTCTTTGAAGACTTTTTGTTCTGATAGAAGTCTTCTTTTCCTTGTGAAGTAGAAGACCTTGTCCTCCACTGTTTCTTTTTCAAGAATTTCTGAAAATGTCTAGTGAAGGCAGCTGATGACTAGTAATTTAGTCATCATATATGATTTTTATCTTAATTAGATATTCTAAATATTGACATATGTTCGTGATTTTTATAAAATATTTCGTAGAAAAATAATATTTTGAGGTCTAACACTAATATTCTCTATTTTGTAGGATTGCGGCAGGCGTATGAGGGATTTTCTGTGCAATATCCCGCTGTCACGTCCATATAATTTAGGTTCGTCAGCGTGGAGTCCGATCATCACCCTCCATTCATGCAACCCGAGCCCCTATTTATTATATATATACATATATATATATACATATATATATATATACATATATATATACATATATACATATATATATACATACATATATATATATATATATATATATATATATATATATATATATATATATATATATATATATATATAAGTTATATTATATATATGCTCCAGCGGGAGCTCCACCCTCCGCCATCACCATGCAAGCTCCGGCCGCCAACTCCATACAGCAAGCTCGGCCGCCACCTCCCCATCAACCTTCGCCGCATACAGCTACAGTTCTACCACATACAACCCCGGCCAAGCCCGAGTCCCAACTTCAACTCCTCCTCCACTCGGCCACCAGCAGCGCCACCACCGCGCACCTCCGACATGCACCGCCACCTCCGCGTCAACCTTCTCCGCATGCAGCTACAACTCTACCACATACAACCACCTCAAGCTCCTCCAACTTCACTCTCCAGGCCACCACTTCAACAGCTTCGGGCAACAACTTCCAAGCGCCGGCAACCTCCATGCAGCCACCTCAACAACCATCCAGCACTTCCACATGGCCAGCTTCACCACCACCCTCACAGGAGCAAGCTCGGCATCCTCCAACAGCAACTCCACGTCATCAATCCAGTAAACGGCTACTCCTCCTCCACGTCAGCGATCCACCCCGCGCCGGAGCACACGCCTTTGCCGTTTCACCCGGCTGAATTTATTTATTTCCGCCGTTACTGTAGCATGAACAGTAACGACGAAATGAATAAATTCGCCCGATTGTGGCCTTATAAATACGGATCTTTCTTGGACATTAGGGGAGCGGAAAATTTCGAAGGCATTTCTCTTGAGAGTAATTTGAGTCCAGCAGTTTGTTTTAAGAGTTGTTCATTTCAAAAAAAAAAAAATCATTGGAAGTTCTTGTTCCCAAAATTTGTGCGTAGAAGTTGTTCTTTTTTTCTGTCTTTAATTTGCTCAATAATTTTGTACGTATCTTTGTAACGTTGTTTTTGTTCGCCGTTCCCCCTATAAATAAAAGTTTAATTTTTATTTGCACTTTAAAATAATTCAATTTCAATTTTTATCAATTGTCGTTTTCGTTTCACTTTTTCATAATATCGCATTATTATGATAATGATTCCTCCATCTCCATGAGCGGCTAATTCTCCATAGTGCTCGATCGAGACGATCCGAGGATGAGATAATTTTTGCGGTGATTTTAATTTTGCGCTTCTCAATTTGTTGAACACTTACGATTTACCGTTGATCAATTCATTGAGGCTATATATTTTTATATAGTTTTCAAAACAGTTTTCGCTCTTTAGTTAGCCGAGAGGCTCGTAAGGCGAATCGATCACTCATCGGTAAAAAGAGTAGAACGCAACCCTCGAGAGAGGACGACGTAACTCTTCCGAATTGGAGTAAAATCTAATAGTGAGGTTCACTACCTAAAGCAAGTCTTAGGCGATGCGATTTGAGAACGAAAGTTCGGTCGATACACCTAAGCTTAGTTGAACCTAATCCTCGAAAGAGGGGTGTTCATGCTTCGGGAACCTCCACGGTCAAAGCCTCTTCAACAAGAGAATTGCACTTTATTTTCATTTTGTAATTTTATAATTCCAAGGTGACTCAAGATCGGGTACTAATTGAAAAACCATTATTTTAATTCCGTTAACATTTCTAGCTTTTACTTTGCACAACCCCAAAACTTCAAATTTCTATTGATAAAATAATAACGATTTTCAAAGTAGGATTACTCCACCACCCCGAGTCTAATACGACCTTGGTTTTATAAACCTATACCACTCCCGATACGGTACACTTGCCGTTGTCGTTTGCGGATATAGTTTCGTCTGATCAAGTTTTTGGCGCCATTGCCGGGGAAATTGGTCGATAATTTGAAAAAGAAATAGTTATTAATTTTATCGCTTCTTTTTTTAGTTTATGACCCGAGTAAACTCTTCAAATAATTTTGAATTCGGTTTTGATCCGGAAATCGAGCGCACCTTTCGGCGACGTCTCCGATTTAGTGATCTACCAATAATTCGCGAAGAGTCAATCGGAGAAACTAACGAGGTAATAATGGAAGTTCCTAACCTTAATGCGGCCCCGCTACGGACTATGTCCTATTATGCGAGACCGAAATTGGAGGGAACACAATCTAGTATTATTCGTCCAGCAGTAGCGAATAATAATTTTGAAATTAAAACGAGTATCATTCAGATGGTACAGCAATCAGTTGTATTCGATGGCTTACCGGATGAAGATCCAAATTTACATCTGCTTAATTTTTTGGAAATTTGCGATACATTTAAAATAAATGGCGTCACCGATGACGCCATCAGTTTGCGTTTATTTCCATTTTCTTTGCGGACTAAGGCCAAGCAGTGGTTGGGTTCTCTTCCTAGAGGTTCCATCACTACATGGGCCGAAATGACGGAAAAATTTTTAACGAAATATTTTCCTCCGGCCAAGTCCGCTAAATTACGTACGGACATTCTCTCGTTCACGCAAATAGACTCGGAGTCTCTCTATGACACATGGGAGCGCTTCAAGGAACTTTTGCGGAGATGTCCTCATCATGCCCTTCCTACGTGGCAACAAGTTCAAACTTTCTACAATGGTTTGAATCTCCAAACAAGGCAAATGATTGATGCAGCCGCAGGGGGAACTCTTAATAACAAAACCCCCGAGGCCGCTCAAGAGCTTTTCGAGGAGATGGTCATGAATGCTTATCAGTGGAATGCGCCACGGTCGCGCCCTAACAAGCCGACTGGACTCTTCGAAGTCGAGGCCACCCCTAATTTAGCACATCAAGTAGAATGGCTCACTAAGCAAGTGGCGGAGATGTCTGCTTCCTCCGCCACCAATTGGGCTTATAATAATAATAATTTTAATAATAATTTTCATGAGCAAGTTGATTATATGGGGAACTCCTATCGTCCTCCGTATAACCCGAATAATAATATTTCGTTCAATAATAGTTATAATCCGGGTTTGCGGAATCACCCAAACTTTTCATGGAGCAACCCCAATAATGCTCAACGTCTACTGCAAGTGAATCCTCCCGGATTCGCTCCACCACCATCACACAAGCCTTCTTCACTTGAAGAAGTCTTCACTAAATACGTAGCCTCAAATGAGTCCAATATCCGGAATCTTACCGGATCTATAAAAAATTTAGAAAATCAAATTGGTCAATTAGCCAAATTAGTCTCTGAGCGCCAACAAGGAACTTTGCCGGGCAACACCGAGCCCAATCCAAGGGAGAGCGCCAACGTAATAAACCTCTGCAGCGGAAAGGAGGTAACCTCTACAAATTTGGCTGGACCTGAGGTAAACGTTTCATCTTCACCCTGCAATTTACTTCTCCGCAAATTAGTTCTTCTACTTTACCATCTTCTACTCTAGCTCCGCGCAATAATTTTAAACCTTCAATGCCTTATCCTTCAAAATTTAAAAATGAGCGCAATGAGGAGCAATACAAAAAATTTATTGAAATTTTAAAACAAATTCAAATAAATGTCCCATTCTGCGAAGCAATCTCTAATATGCTTAAATACGCGAAATATCTCAAAGAATTACTCTCTAATAAAAAGAAACTTGAGGATATTTCGCGTGTTTCTTTAAACGCAGAATGCTCGGCGGTTGTATTAAATAAATTACCGGAAAAACTTAACGATCCGGGACGGTTTTCCATCCCATGCCTATTCTGTAATTTATTAATAAAACACGCCTTGGCTGATTTGGGCGCTAGTATTAACCTCATGCCATATTCTTTATTTAAAAAACTTGGGTTGGGCAATCCTAGCCCAACAAAAATTAGCATCCAACTAGCAGATCGGTCTATTAAATATCCAATTGGAGTCATAGAGGATGTTTTAGTTAAAGTAGACAAGTTTATCTTCCCGGTAGACTTTGTCATTCTAGACATCGAGGAAGACGCCGAAGTGCCCCTTATACTTGATCGTCCATTCCTTGCTACCTCTAAGGCAATAATAGACGTAAGTAACGGAAAGCTTCTCCTACGAGTGGGGGATGAAGAAGTTACTTTTAGTATCGACTCTTCCATGAAAAACTCTTTTTCTAATGACGACTCTTGCTTTACTTTAGAAACAAATTTTGAAGAGCAAATAACGTCATCTTCTGAAATTATTTCTCATTTATTTGAAAATCCGAACATTGCAAACTTATACTGTTTAAAAGAAATAACTCATCCGCTCAAATTTGAAGAAATAAAATTGAATAATTTTAAAGTAAAAACATCTTATGAGGAGCCGCCGAGTTTAGAATTAAAGCAATTGCCGGAACATTTAAAATATTTATTTTTAGAAAAAGAGTCAAAATTGCCCGTGATTATTTCATCCGCACTTAACGATTCAGAAATTTCTGAATTAACAAAAATTGTAAATAAGCATCGCCATGCAATTGCGTGGCAAATTTCTGATATTAATGGGATTAGCCCATCTTTTTGCACGCATAAAATAAGTTTAGAAAATAATTCTCGCGGTACTATTCAGCCTCAACGACGCTTTAATCCAAATATGAAGGACGCTGTTAAGGCCGAAATAATAAAACTATTAGACGTGGGAATTATTTATCCTATTTCGGATAGCACTTGAGTTAGCCCGGTGCAAGTCGTGCCTAAGAAGGGCGGGATAACGGTAGTTTCCAATGAAAATAATGAGTTAATCCCAACCCGTACCGTTACAGGTTGGCGAGTTTGCATCGATTATAGGAAATTAAATGATGCAACTCGTAAGGATAACTTCCCGCTTCCCTTCATTGACCAAATCTTAGAACGTCTATCCGGACACTCACACTATTGTTTTCTTGATGGTCTTTCGGGATACTTTCAAATCCCAATTGCACCCGAAGACCAAGAGAAAACCACGTTCACTTGCCCGTTCGGCACCTTCGCCTATCGGAGGATGCCGTTTGGTCTTTGCAACGCGCCAGCTACATTCCAAAGATGTATGTTGGCAATTTTTAACGAATTAGTAGAGGATGTCATGGAAGTTTTTATGGACGATTTTTCAGTCTTTGGCGATTCCTTTGAAAATTGTTTAAATAATCTTGATCGTGTTCTTCAACGCTGCGAAGACACAAATTTGGCGCTCAATTGGGAAAAGTGTCACTTTATGGTCCGAGAAGGCTTAGTGCTCGGACATAAAATTTCTAGCAAAGGGATCGAGGTCGATAGGGCCAAAATCGAGGTCATAGAAAAACTTCCCCCGCCTACCAACATAAAATCTATTAGGAGTTTTTTAGGACACGCAGGATTTTATAGGCGGTTTATTAAAGATTTTTCAAAAATTACAAAACCGTTAACACATCTTTTAGAAAAAGAAACCGCATTTATATTCGATGAAGAATGTTCTAAAGCGTTCAATAAAATTAAAAATGAACTTATCAACTCGCCTATTTTAATTGCGCCAAATTGGTCTCTTCCGTTTGAAATTATGTGCGACGCAAGCGATTTTGCTGTAGGGGCTGTTTTAGGCCAACGGGTGGATAAATATTTTCACCCGATTTATTACGCAAGTAAAACGCTCACGTCCGCCCAAGCTAATTATACAACGACGGAGAAAGAACTTTTGGCGATTGTTTTTGCATTTGATAAATTTCGATCTTATATAACGCTATCAAAAATTATTGTTTTTACTGACCACTCCGCTCTTAGGTATTTAATGAAAAAAGGGGACGCGAAGCCCCGATTACTAAGATGGATTCTCCTTCTACAAGAGTTTGATTTGGAGATCCGAGATAAGAAGGGAGCGGAGAATTTGGCGGCCGACCACCTCTCAAGATTGGAGAATCCAGCTGCAGGAGCGCTAGTGGAGTCCGAAATAGATGACAAATTCCCTGAAGAGCGCCTCCTCGTCATGAATAAGGTAATAACTTCTTTCACCCCTTGGTACGCGGATCTTGCCAATTACTTAGTAGCACGGGTCCTCCCAAAGAATTATTCAAGTCAACAAAAGAAGAAATTTTTTTCGAACTTGAAAAATTACTTTTGGGAAGACCCCTTTTTATTTCGTGTTTGCGCGGACCAAGTGGTAAGAAGGTGTGTATCGGGCGAGGAAGGCGTCAAAATTTTGCGGCACTGCCACGAAGGACCAACCAGTGGACATTATCAAGCAAACCGGACCGCTAGGAAGGTGCTCGAGGTGGGCTTCTATTGGCCCACTTTGTTTAAAGACGCTCAAATGTTTGTAAGCAAATGCGATAACTGCCAACGGTCAGGTAACATTTCTAACCGGGACGAAATGCCCCAAAATATATTTTTAGAATGTGAAATTTTTGATTTATGGGGGTTAGATTTCGTAGGTCCACTACCACCGTCTCATAATAATAAGTACATCCTTGTTGCGGTCGACTACGTGTCAAGGTGGGCAGAGGCACAAGCTTTCCCGACTAACGACGCGAGAGTCGTCGTAAATTTTTTGAAAAAATTATTTTCACGATTTGGCACACCACGAGCACTAATTAGTGATAGAGGCACCCACTTCTGTAACGACCAACTTGCTAAAATTTTAGCCAAGTATGGCGTTACCCACAAACTCTCTACCGTCTATCACCCACAAGCAAATGGCCAAGTGGAGGTGGTAAATCGTGAACTTAAGAGAATTTTAGAAAAAACGGTTTCTGTTAATAGGAATGATTGGTCACTTAAGTTAGACGATGCTTTATGGGCATATCGAACGGCGTACAAGACCGCAATCGGTTGTACACCGTACCGATTAGTCTACGGAAAAGTTTGTCATTTACCGGTGGAATTAGAACACCGCGCATATTGGGCGCTCAAATTTTTAAATTTAGATCTAAACTTAGCCTCCGAACAAAGAAAATTTCAATTAAATGAATTAGATGAATGGCGTGCAAACGCCTATGAAAATAACAAATTCTATAAGGAGAGAACTAAGTTTTATCATGATAAAAATATTAAAAATCCAAAATCTTTTTCACCGGGAGATCTAGTCCTTCTTTTTAATTCTAGACTTAGGCTTTTTTCGGGAAAATTGAAGTCCCGATGGTCCGGCCCCTTTGTCGTGAAAGAGGTTTGGCCATATGGGACCGTGCTAATTGAACATCCGGAAAACGGCTCATTCAAAGTTAACGGACACCGATTAAAACTATATCACCCCGGCGACCCCTCAACCGGAAAAATTGAATCTCTAAATCTTCCAAACATTTAAAATCGTCGCTTAGTCAAGCTACGCGACGGTAAACAAAGCGCTTGTGGGAGGCACCCCATAGTTATCCCTTTTCATTTCTATTGTTTTTTTTCTTCTTGTTTTCTTTCCTAACAACTTTTGCAGGTTTTGGGTCTATGTTATAAAGCGGCTGCCCCGACAAATAATCAGGGAATTTTTCTTATAACATTTAATTTATTTCGCTTTCCTTTTAAAATAAATTTCAAATATTCATACTTAGTTTTAAACATTGGGGACAATGTTTATCTTTAAGTATGGAGGGGTAACAAAAGTAAGTTCTAATTTTTAACTTAGGTTGTTTTAAAAATTAATCTAGTCCTATTTCTTGCATTTTTTTTCTTAAAAAAAAAAATAAAAATAAATATTTTAGTACTTTTAAAAAAAAAATATGAATAAATCTTTTCGCTTAGTCTATCAACACTTTCCTCGTTTACTCAATTGTAAAGTTCTAAAGTAGACTTAATTTTTCATGAGAACTAAAAATTTTTTGTGCTAGAATAATTTTCCGAAACTTTTGAGTAAAATTGTTGACTCGTGTAGTGTTTCTAGTAAAATGCATGTGTTTGAGTAGAATTAGTGTAGAATTAAATTTTTGGCATAAAACTAAACTTATGATTTGATAATTTGTGTAGAAAGAATTTATTTTACTTCTAATTTGAATCTGGTTTAATCCAAAAATAGTTTAGGGAGTGTGTAGAAGATCGTTAGAAAGCTATATTACTCGACTCGAATGGAATGGTGTCTTTTTTTTTGATGTCTAGAACTTGTCCTTAGCTATCTTTGAAACGTTTGCATTTTATAATAATTAAATTCTATGGAAATGATTTAGGCCTCTCTTTGGATAGTTTGAGCTTTTGCACCCAACCCCAAATTACTACCATTGTTCACACAAATTTGAGCCTTGTACCTTTATTTGACCCACCTCCACCATTTCGCCACCAAAACTAAAAAGTCCAACCAAACTGTACACTCAAATTTTGAGCTAAAATATTGAAAAATGGGTGTTTATAAAAAAAAAAGCAAAATTTTCGTAGTGATATGCGGCCTAGGTATGCATACGCATACTTGGAATGATCCCAACTATGAAGAAAAAAATTGTGTTTATTCTTAAAAAGCTAAAATTTCATAGTGACATGTGGCCTAGGTATGCATACGCATACTTGGAATGATCCCAACTATGAAAAGCAAATTCTCATAATGATATGCGGCCTAAGTATGTGTATTCATGCTTGGAATGATCCCAATTATGATGAAAATAAGAAGAAGAAAATTTTAGCTCAAAAATCTTTGTTTAAGTGAAATACTCCTACATGCTCATCATTGTTCACCTTTCTCTTAAACTCAAGCCGTATGTACATCCTATTTAAGTCCTAAAGATCCATATAGTGATTAAGTATAAAGTGTAGTGGAAAAGATGCAAGCAAACAAGCTTATGGACTTCTATGAAGGTCACCCCGAGCGTCAGAATCTAGTAATTTAAATCTCAACGATCACACTATTTTCTCCCTTCACATAACTTGTGATTTAACCATCGACTTTTTTTAAAAGTAATAATAAATAATTGAAACACATTTTAATTATCTCACAAATTAGTATTTATGCCAAGAACGTCTCTCTACTAAAATATCTACACATACCAGCATAAAACTTCGCATTTTACTTTCTAGCTTTCAAAATTTTATCTAGCAATAAATCTTCCTACTCTTATGAAAAATGGTTTGCTCGGGACGAGCAACGAGTAAGTATGGAGGTGTTTGATGACTAGTAATTTAGTCATCATATATGGTTTTTATCTTAATTAGATATTCTAAATATTGACATATGTTCGTGATTTTTATAAAATATTTCGTACAAAAATAATATTTTGAGGTCTAACACTAATATTCTCTATTTTGTAGGATTGCGGCAGGCGTATGAGGGATTTTCTGTGCAATATCCCGCTGTCACGTCCATATAATTTAGGTTCGTCAGCGTGGAGTCCGATCATCACCCTCCATTCATGCAACCCGAGCCCCTATTTATTATATATATACATATATACATATACATATATATATATATACATATATACATATACATATATATGTATACATATATACATATATATATATATCTATATATATATATATATATATATAAGTTATATTATATATATGCTCCAGCGGGAGCTCCACCCTCCGCCATCACCATGCAAGCTCCGGCCGCCAACTCCATACAGCAAGCTCAGCCGCCACCTCCCCGTCAACCTTCGCCGCATACAGCTACAGTTCTACCACATACAACCCCGGCCAAGCCCGAGTCCCAACTTCAACTCCTCCTCCACTCGGCCACCAGCAGCGCCACCACCGCGCACCTCCGACATGCACCGCCACCTCCGCGTCAACCTTCTCCGCATGCAGCTACAGCTCTACCACATACAACCACCTCAAGCTCCTCCAACTTCACTCTCCCGGCCACCACTTCAACAGCTTCGGGCAACAACTTCCAAGCGCCGGCAACCTCCATGCAGCCACCTCAACAACCATCCAACACTTCCACATGGCCAGCTTCACCACCACCCTCACAGGAGCAAGCTCGGCATCCTCCAACAGCAACTCCATGTCATCAATCCAGTAAACGGCTACTCCTCCTCCACGTCAGCGATCCACCCCGCGCCGGAGCACACGCCTTTGCCGTTTCACCCGGCTGAATTTATTTATTTCCGCCGTTACTGTAGCATGAACAGTAACGGCGAAATGAATAAATTCGCCCGATTGTGGCCTTATAAATACGGATCTTTCTTGGACATTAGGGGAGCGGAAAATTTCGAAGGCATTTCTCTTGAGAGTAATTTGAGTCCAGCAGTTTGTTTTAAGAGTTGTTCATTTCAAAAAAAAAAAAAATCATTGGAAGTTCTTGTTCCCAAAATTTGTGCGTAGAAGTTGTTCTTTTTTTTCTGTCTTTAATTTGCTCAATAATTTTGTACGTATCTTTGTAACGTTGTTTTTGTTCGCCGTTCCCCCTATAAATAAAAGTTTAATTTTTATTTGCACTTTAAAATAATTCAATTTCAATTTTTATCAATTGTCGTTTTCGTTTCACTTTTTCATAATGTCGCATTATTATGATAATGATTCCTCCATCTCCATGAGCGGCTAATTCTCCATAGTGCTCGATCGAGACGATCCGAGGATGAGATAATTTTTGCGGTGATTTTAATTTTGCGCTTCTCAATTTGTTGAACACTTACGATTTACCGTTGATCAATTCATTGAGGCTATATATTTTTATATAGTTTTCAAAACAGTTTTCGCTCTTTAGTTAGCCGAGAGGCTCGTAAGGCGAATCGATCACTCATCGGTAAAAAGAGTAGAACGCAACCCTCGAGAGAGAACGACGTAACTCTTCCGAATTGGAGTAAAATCTAATAGTGAGGTTCACTACCTAAAGCAAGTCTTAGGCGATGCGATTTGAGAACGAAAGTTCGGTCGATACACCTAAGCTTAGTTGAACCTAATCCTCGAAAGAGGGGTGTTCATGCTTCGGGAACCTCCACGGTCAAAGCCTCTTCAACAAGAGAATTGCACTTTATTTTCATTTTGTAATTTTATAATTCCAAGGTGACTCAAGATCGGGTACTAATTGAAAAACCATTGTTTTAATTCCGTTAACATTTCTAGCTTTTACTTTGCACAACCCCAAAACTTCAAATTTCTATTGATAAAATAATAACGATTTTCAAAGTAGAATTACTCCACCACCCCGAGTCTAATACGACCTTGGTTTTATAAACCTATATCACTCCTGATACGGTACACTTGCCGTTGTCGTTTGCGGATATAGTTTCGCCTGATCAGCAGCAAAGTCTTCATCACTTTCACTGCTCCCAGATTTTGTGTTGATTGACTCATCTGACTCTGATTCAGCAACCTTTGAAGGTGGAGTTGGTGACTTACCTCTGTACTTTCTGGGAACTTCTGTCTTGAAAGCTACAGTTCTTTCCTTATGTTCATTTCTTGTTGATTTCTCCTCCTCTTTCATCACTGTCAACTGCATTTCATATGACAACAATTTGTCAAACAGTGTAGGTGGAGGAATTTCTCCCAACTTAGCCATTTCTCTAATGGCACAGATCTTGGTGTCCCAATCTTTAGTTAGGGACCTTAAGAACTTGTCATTTAGTTCATAATTACTGAACTCTCTTCCATAAGACATGAGTTCATTCACTATCCTATAGAACTTCTTGTAGCACTCAGTTATGTTATCACCCTTTCCTTGTCTAAAACTTTCATACTCTTGATTTAACAATGATTTTCTGTCTTGCCTAACTTCTTCAGAACCCTCCATATAGACAATGAGAGTATCTCACATCTCTATGGCTGTCTTACAGTGTATTAGATTCTGAAAAGTGGCATCATCTATGACACTTACAATGATGTTTTGAGCCCTTTTGTCCATGGTGGCTAGGACAATCTCATCCTTAGTCATTTCAGAGAAATCCTTTGGTGTTCTCTGATTAGCATCTAGGACTGACACCTTCATGGGCACATATGGCCCTTCCTTTACTGTGATGTAAATTCTTGGATCTGAGGCCTCCATAAACAGCCTTACCCTTTCCTTCCATATGCCAAAGATTTCCTTCCTACATATAGGTAGTTTCATGGATCCCAATTCCTTGTGATTTTCTGTGGAACTCATGGTTCTTGATTTTCTTGAATCTGTAATTTGACTTAGACTGAATCTACCAATCAGGATCTCCTCAGACTGTTAGTTCTTTTTGAGGAACCTCGCTTTGATACAATTTGAAAGATATAGTACCTAAACACCTAGAGGGGGAGGGGTGAATAGGTGACCAAATTCTTTTTAAACTTTAATGGCAGCAATCAGTTATAAACACAAAATCTAATCTACTTTTGCACAGCAATCACACAGCATACACATCAAATCACAATCACAGCAGACACAGAGTTTTATAGTGGTTCCCCAAGCTTTGGGTACATCCACTTTCCCCCTTCGCCTATCTAGCAGTGTACTAGATTCGGCCAAACTTCTCCACTATCTCAGAACCCAAACTGGTTCCTACACCTCAGGACCAAGGCCCTACAACTCAGCTTTTCCACAAAGCCTACACTCAGCCACAAAGGCCTACACTCAGCCACCCAGGCCTACACTCAGCCACCAAGGCCTACACTCAGAGATTTCAATCTCCTACACTCAGGCTCTCAAGCCCTACACTCAGCCTTTATAATTACATGCTTACAAAAACTCAGATCCAAAGGATCCTACAAGATAAAAATGAATTTACAAATGATAACTCAGCAACCCAAAGACAAGAGAGGGGAGTTGAGAGTTTCTTGATGAGTTCTTGGAAGAACTCAGCTGGATTCAATCTGACTTAGCTTTCTTCAAAGCTTCTTGAAAATAGAACTCAATAAGATTAACTCCTTCTGCAGTTGATCCTTGACCTCTGCTTCTTAAGATCCAGAATAAAACTGAACCCTTCTTCTCAGCCTAGTTCCAACGGCTGATTTCTTGGATGGAGCCCTCTCTCTCCAACTTCTTAGATCTACACTTGGACAGCTAGATCTTCTTGTTTAGATACTTGATAAATTGAACAACTCTGTGAACTACTTATATCAACAACTTCAACAATAGTTTCTATAGACTGTATGAGCCTATTTATAGGCCTTCTTCATGGTAACCGGCTGGTCCGGTCCATAACTGAATTCTGACATCTCTGACATATGCTATAGACCGGCTGGAACGGCAGCTGTCAAGTCATCAAGTCAGTTCTTGAAAGTTCTCTAACTGTCTGAAAGTGTCGAGACTTTCTGTCTTTAAGTGTCGACACTTATAGACCAAGTGTCGACACAAGTTGTGTAAGTGTCAACACTAGCCTACAAGGTGTCGACACAACTCCTTGTGTTGTAGATTCTATGTCTCGACACAGTTTCTTCTTCATGTGTCGACACTGAAATTGAGTGTTGACACAAGTACTTGATCTTCTGTATTTTGCTGAATTCTTCTAAGTGTCGACACATCTCCTTTGTGTCGACACATCTTCATGTGTTGAATCTGATAAGTGTTGACACTGCTTCTTGGTGTCGACACATGTCTTCAGTGTTGATACTTGTTGAGTGTCGACACAGCTCCTTGTGTCGACACTTGATTCTTCTGTTGAGACTTCAGCTGAGTGTCGACACATTCCCATAGTGTCGACACTTGTACTTAGAATAATTTGTTGATCTTGCTGTTCTTTGCTAAGTGTCGACACAGCTTCATGTGTCGACAGTTTCTTCAAGTGTTGAGTCTTCAGCTGAGTGTCGACACATTGTTCTGGGTGTCGACACTTACTTCAAGTGTTGACTCTTCTGTTGAGTGTCGACACATTGTTCTGAGTGTCGACACTTGTACTTAGTCTCTGCTGACTTTTGCTGAGTGTCGACACAGCTCCAAGTGTCGACACTTTTTGATGTAGACACAGCTTCACTGGATGTCGACACAACTGTTAAGTGTCGACACAGCTTTACTGTCTTTTCTTCACTGAGTGTCGACACAGCTCCTTGTGTCGACACTTTCTGTCTGGTGTCGACTCAGCATCCCTGGTGTCGACACAATGACTCCAAGTGTCGACACTGCTTGCCTGGGTGTCGACACAAGTCTTCTTAAGTGTCGACACTTTCCCTCTGGGTGTCGACACATGGACTTAAAAACTTTTTGCTTCATTCCTGCAAATACTTAACCTGCACAAGAACTCAAAATACATCAAATACATTTTGATGTATATCATTGAGTTAGGTGAGGCTTCTTCAAATCAGGTACATTTAACCAATGTACCCAACAGGGTTTGACACAGGCGTGTCAAATAGGACACGGGAGTGTCCAAGACCCGTGTGAGTCTCGGGTTATTTTTCGGGGCTGTGTCGATGGGGGCACACGACCAACCACACGGCCGTGTCAGTTGGAACACGGGCGTGTGAGGTTAAACATGGGCGTGTCGGGACCCGTGTAATTTTCGTAATACGTTGATTTTGACGACGAATGAGGGACATGGCCCTGGACACGGGCGTGTCGCAGGCCATGTTCGTCCCAGGTTTTACTTTTCAGCTACGAATCGTAGCCATTCGTTTCCTTATTTTGGGATCTGATGGTTGGGGGTTGTTCCTACTGGGATATACCTGGGATTGGGCCTTTGAAACCCTCATTTCTCTTGTGTGGTTCTCTTTCTAAGTCAAGAGAGAGGGGAGAGCAAAGGAGGAAGAAGAAGCCTAGATCCGTCACCGGCGGAGCTTCGGAGCTCCAAATCGCGAACCGACTTCGGATCTACGGAGGCAAGGAGAGTGCGGTGCTTTTCATCCGCTTACATTTCCATGGCGCCAAGGAAGAACGCTAGGGTAATGATTCTTTACTTGAGCATGTGAAACTCTACTTCTTTTGCATAGAGAAGCCTGCTCTCGCGAGTTTGCGGTGAGTTTGAGGCGTTCCTTCGGGTAGACATGAATAGTCCCCATTGTGTACATGTAGAGTCTGTAATCGAGAACGTATATAGGCATGATGTGTGAAGCCTACCTGGATAAGTTGGTCTGGATCGGTGATGTTATATTGCATAAATGGCCGGTGAAGACTCCGTGCGGATGTGTGTTTTTCGGGTTTTCTACGTGGTAGATTGCAACAGGGAGCCTTGGGGATTAACCCCAAGGTGCACCCGAAAAATTGGGCAGATGCGTGATTCTGCCAACTTGGTGGCCTGGGAGCCAACTTGAACATAACCGGGTTATGTGAAGTGTGTAACGGAAAGGGGACTCGGGAGAAGTTTGACCCGCGCATATGGCGTAAATTGTCGTTGCGATGTGAGCACGGGTTAGACGGAACTGTACCCGCTCTATGTCGTTCGGTGTGAGCCGTTGGCATAGATGAGGGTCTTCGGTGGTTTATGGCTTAAATTGACGTGACTTATGCCGGGAAGACAAAATGCTCATAGTTTGGTCGTCAAAGTGGCGGTGGTGAGACCGGGGTGTCTATGGCTTAAATTGACGTGACATTGACCGGTTCACCAAGAATGTGCCCTGAGTGCACGGGGCGTGTGGTCGTGCGTGCCAATGCCTGTGATGCAATGTTTATATATATATATATATACTGCTGGGTTATGCTAATAAACTGTAGGGAAGAACCATCATCGCCCTGAATTGGGGGCGGGATCGTTATAATTTGGTCAGCATTGCTAACCGTTGCTTTTGTTTGCCACCGTTGCGGTGGATTGTGCTTGCAGGTGCTGCGGAGCCGAGCGATAAATAGCGGGCTAAAGCCCAAGTTGCTGAGCCGGCCCTCGAAGGCCTAATTTTGAGTGTTTTCTTTTATTCATGTATGACCGACTTGCGTGCTGAGGTTTGAAAACATGTAATTTGAGGAAAACAATTGTAAGGCCATAAGGCATGTACTTGTGTATTTGTACTTCATTCTTTTTGGCGTATTAGTGGACGTTCATGCTAGTGTTGGGTTCTTTATTAATACAATAATTTTAATTGCTTCCGCTAGAATGTTCTGTGTAGGACGTTAGATTGGTTGGATGGTTTCCATTGAGTAACCACCCGGTCTGTCTGTGGTATATGGCGTCGGGCCCCGGCCGGACCTACTGCTATATGTTATGCGACGGATATGGGGTGTTACAGTATTGCTCTCCTGGGCTGCCACTCTTGTGAATGTAAGCTTCAAATAGGAGATCTTCCAGGTCATCGTCCTTACCTATTTCTCTTCCACATATCATTTTTATCAACAATTTAGATCCATCATATTCAAATTATGTTGTATATTAGTTGTGTTCTAGGCATGCGTGGAAGTGCAAATTGCATAATTTTAAGACATTATAAATGGGGTTGCCTGTCACATAAAGAAGCAGGAAGAATTAAAGACAAAATTTAAGTTACATAATTATTCTAAAAGATCAAGATATATGGTAGAATAGGCTCACCAGTAACAAACAGTATTTTATTTTAGAAATACTACAATATACATGCAATGGGCGCTTCATACACAAGTAATCTAGCTATACAACTAATTATTGTTGCACATGAGAGCATGATTTAGTTTAACATCGGATATGCAAAGTAAATGTTGGAGAAAAATGCCATATGGTTGGTCCTAGCCTACAATCTCCAGCTTTTGGGTCATATATGAAATTTAATCACCATGATATTTTCATTTTAGATTTAGGCTTCATTTCGTTCGGCGGTGCCGGGTCGATTCGGCGGGTGGAAACAGAGGGTTCGAATATGATGGGGAAGGTGACTTCTCCAAACGGAGCTTTTTTGGGCATTTCTCAAGGCAGGCGGGCGGGTGGAATCAGAGTAAATGCCGCCGGAGGTTCATTTATTTACCCTCCTTCCGGCTGCGTTTGCCCCAAACAGAGCGGAAAAAACGCCGAACCAAATAGAGCCTTAGTGTTTCAAATTATTAGTTTTTAAGAATTCTTTTTCTATACAGATTTGGTGGGTATATAGGAAATTTTTATTTATATTACCTGTTCGAATCTAAGTCGTACATTTATATTATCTGATCATACAACAAATTATTCAACTTACAAATCTTAACCTCAAATTTTTGTTTAACAATCTTATGTAGTTATTAATATAGTACAAATATAATACAAAACTGCAACTCAAATTCTCTATTAGAGTCTTATACGAACTTCTATATTCTGAAATTGTCTTAACCGCCAAACTATGTTGGATGTCAATCTCGGCAGGGCCTCACCTGATAATCGGCTTAGCAAGGAGAAGGAAGGAGAAGGTGTCAGAGACCTGCAAACATAAAAAGGGAAAGTCATTAGAACAAGGCTGTTTTGGTGCTGTGTTTTCTAAGTTTATTGTGCCCCGGCTTGCTACCAGTTTTGTTTTTTTGTGGTTGTCTTCTGTTTTATGTACCTGCTGGCATTGACCGATAGTGTAGTTTTTATGTTATTATTTTTGCTCCCCTGTATGAGTTGCAAGGGATATGAACATTGTCCTCCATTCAGTTTCGATGATTGAAGGCTGCTCTGCTAGATGTGTTCTAAGTGATTAACCCCCATGAGTTGCAGGAGTTTATCCTCATTTTCCAATATGGTATCAGAGCCAGCTTCCCACCAACACCAACAAACTTTACCTATTCCCCATCCGGTGTGCCCATCTTTGAAGGAGATGGCTTTGACGTTTGGCAAGCCAAATGCGCACATTATTCATCTCTCAGGGCCTCTGGGATCTTATTATTACTGGTTTTCCCAAACCATCTGATGCAAACCCTCTTGCAACTTGGGAAGCAAGTCTTGCTACCACCTATGCAAAAAATCTCAAGAGAGATGCTAAAGCCCTCTTGTACATTCAACAAGGAATTGGTCGAAGCGTGTTTTCAAAAATCATGGGGGCAGATTCTGCTTAGGATGCTTAGGAAATCCCGAAACATGAGTTCCAAAGGTCAGCCAAAGTCATCTCTATCAAACGTCAAAATGTCTGGCAAGAGTTTGACACCTTGAAGATGCTTGATGGTGATAATTCTCGGTCCTATTTATCCAGAATCACTCTACTTACCAATCAGATCAAGAACTATGGGGATATGATTGATGAAAAAAATAGTCTTGAAAGTTCTAAAGACTCTTACACAAAAGTATGTGGTCATTGTTACAACCATTGAAGAAACCAAAGAGCTCAGTACTCTCTCCATTACAGATCTGCTTGGCTCTCTCCAATCCCATGAGGAAAGAGTCAAAAGGTATGAATGTCAGTCTATTGAGCACGCTTTTCAGACGAAAAATAGCATTCAACCTAATAAGACACAAGTTGAAGCCAACACAAGAGAAGAGAAAGGGAAGATGCATACTAGTGCTCCTCTGTTTTGTGAACTGTGTAAGAGATACAATCATGATGTTGAGCATTGCTACTATAGGTGCAAAAAATGCAGGAGGCCGACGCACCTTGCTAAAGATTGTTGTTCTAAACAAAAAACCATGGTTACTACAACAAAAGAAGCACATTTAGGAAATCAAAATGTAGAGGAAGATGATTATGGGTCAGTTTGTTTCGGCGGCGGCGGTGACCAAAGGAGCTGTGGGAATGGAGCTGTTCAGAATGGAGAAACAGTTTGGTAAAACAGCGGTGACAGAGCTGTTCAGAATGTAGAAACAATTTGGTAAAACAGTGGTGTCATTTCTATTAATATATATTATCATTATTAACATTCAATTTTTTTCCTGATAAATATACTACTCATGGTAAGCCTGATTTTTTTAATTACTAAAATAATAAAGGAGCAGAAATATCATAAGCAAATAATAAAAACAAATGTAAAACATTTATAAGCAAGTCCCATAAATGAAAGCAAGAAACATTATCGTAGATCTCTGTCTTCAACATGCTAGCAGAGTTCATCACCTACAAAATATGGCATAGTGATGAATAAATACAAATTTTTATAATTTAATTATTTTGAGAAATATTGAAAATTTTGTTACCTTTTAGCACTCTATAGTAGATCAGCAATTGTTTCTCGTAATGCATATATTTTTGTTATCCCCACACCAGTACTCCTACTATGACGCACATCAATTATTCCACGTCGGTCTGTTGTAATTTCATTAGCCTCTGGATATACTAAATTTTCATCAACATCACATGCCATGAAATCAGGGTTCACATTTGATGAGTAACGACAAATGAAATTATGAACCGTAATTGTAGCCACAATAATATCTCGTTGTCTATCGAAGCGGTATTGCGGCATATCCCGAAGGAATGCACATTTTTTTCAGATTCCAAATGTGCGCTCTATGACGCTGCGTAAGGATGAGTGTGTTTGGTTGAACATTTCTTGACGTCCTCGAATAGGCTGATTTCCACGTGCGAAGTCTGCTAGATGATAGCGGGTTTTTGGGAAAGGCTTTAAAATTCCTCTTTCCAAAGGATCCTCTACGTCAACCAAATAATACTTACCTGCAAATATTAAAACAAGATTTAATTCCAACTTATAAGCTTACAAAGTTTTTTTTAGTTTTCGTAAATTACCTACAGGAGGGTGAGGAAAATTCCAGCAAGGTTCTCTTGTGGCCTTTTTAAAAATCCGACTATCATGCGTTGAACCCTCCCATCTGGCCATGATGAATGTGAAACACATGTTGAAATCACATACAACCATAACATTTTGGGTTGACACCCCATGTCGACCAATATATTTAACTTTATTTTCCGGAGAAATCCTTGCATCGATGTGTGTTCCATCAATCGCGCCAAATACAATCCTTGAAATACGGCATATAACGAGTCGTGCACAATCTGTGGCAGAATATTTTTGAATTCTCTGTCGGTTGCATCTATCATTTGTATCGACATGTCGGCTAGTGCCTCGATGCCTCTAGAAATAAATCTACTAATAGTCTCCATTGAATGTTGAAATTATTCTGACGCCTGTCTGACTGTACAATTTTGTGTCATCACATACAGTGTAATTGCAAGCACCTCATGCACAGGCGTTCGTCTAGAACCACGAAGCCCGTATTGTTCGACAAGTACATTTAAGAGATCAAGAAAAACTTGTTTTGACATTCTAAACATAATGTGGAATCTAGATGGGCGTCCATTCATTAACTCCAAAAACCATTTGTGTCCTGTATGTGATGATGTCATGCATGGGGTTTGACATACTCTATTATTCTGATGTGTCAAACATATAGTAGTATTCAGAAGTAGAAGGTAGTACACATATCCATGAAGAATTATTGACCGATTCGGCATTTGTTCAGATTAGTCAATATTGTTTTTTGTGTTTTCATCAAGCATGAAATCAAAATTTTGATCCTCCATAATCAATGTTGCACCCATTAAAAAAACACGCTATCATTATATATTAAGGAAGAACAAACAGAAGTTGCTTTTGATATAAAAGATTGGGCAGAAACTAGCATATGTAAATAGCATAACTATGAACACAGTTTTACACGGACATAATATACTAGACATAATACACTAGACATAATACACTATCACAGTTTTACAACATAGCAGACATCAAGAAAGCTAAACAACATAGACAACATAGACAACATAGACAACATAAACTAGAAGCACATGTGTTCACGGACAACATAAAGCAGGACTAGAAGGGTATGTTATCACGGACCCATATGCTGGGTCATACATTGATAACGGTTCTTCAACCATCACACTCTCTTCTCTTCATCAAGGCAAAGAAACATTTCTCTATTTGATTTTTGCAGCATGAAAACAGTTGCGAAGTCGTATAGGAAGTGGTCTTCAACGATATCTTCGTGTTTATTAAGTTCTTTTATGACTTCTGCAATGGTGTATGCTTGATTTGAGGGATTGGTAGCTTCTCTAATAGCCAATCCAACTGATCTTGTTTCTTCTACCAAGGACCCAATGTTCAGCTGGATTCCGTGCTTCTCCCCCTTACCTTTGTCTTGCCCTTATTTATACGTTTTCTCACCGTGTCGATTGATTCTTCTTCGTTAATGTTTGCAGCCCCCCCTCCCCCCCCCCCCCCCCCCCCCCCCCCGCGAATTTACTGTACCCCCCCCCCCCCCCCCCCCGCGTAGGGGTGCAGGCAGTTCAGTTTTGGGTTGATTTGAACCGAAACTGAAACCATACCGAAAAGGGTTGGTTATTTATTTCCGGAAACCAAACCTAAACTGATCGGTACTGTTCAATAATCAGTGCGGTTTGTGGCGGTTTTTGGGGTGGTTTTCGGTTTTATTGAAGCATGTCAGCCCATATTGACTGTCTACTCATTTCTCAATATCAAATTTTCTGGCCTTGAGAAATCTGCACTATGTGGTATTGTGGTCAAAGAAAATGAACAAGATCATTGTCTTAATACAGGTTGTGCTTGAATGATACGTCCTACCCCTCTTTCCTCTGCCATAAGAATTCATAGAGGAAGGATCCCTTAATGAAGCCTTTTTAGAAATGGGATTCTTATGAATAGGAGAATCAGCCTTGTACACATCTGGCGGAGAAACAACATCAGTCTGAGCAACTAATACTCTCTTAAATACTGTAATGGTAACAAATATATAAAATGGAATATCCCATGTGTTGAAACCAAAAACTTGGTCTCTGTGGAGTTCGGGGTCCCTAGAAAGGGGTGACCTCACACCTACTACACTCAAGAGAACGTCACGGACCAAAGGATCAAGAAGCTAGGAACAGACCCTCGGCTCTAGCGCGGAGGTCCCACCTCACACCCGAAAGGCTACCTGAGCACTTCCCCTCCCTAGCCAATGCTCGAGCTAGGGTGCCTTGGAGCTCTCTCTACTCTACCTAGAATAAGCTAAGGGAGGAGGAAGCAAGAAGAAGATCCTCTCCAAAGGCACCCAAGGGTGTCTATTTATAGTTTTCCAAATCCCATGTACCAAAATGACTGAAATACCCTTACGCCCAATACACCTCGGGCCAATAGAAAACAGCCACGCCGGGGGGTAAAGGGGTAATCCCCCCTGAGGGCAAGACAGTAAAAGCAGGGGGGGCAAGGGCGAGAAGGCTAGGCGAGCTGGCGGCCTGCGAGCGGGGGCGGCCTGCGAGCTGGGCGGCCTGCGAGCTGTGGCCTGGCGAGCTGGCCTACTTGGCGAGACGGGACAAGGCGAGCTGCGGCCTGGCGAGCTGGCCTACTTGGAGAGACGGGGCAAGGCGAGCTACGGCCTGGCGAGCTGGCCTACTTGGCGAGACGGCGGCCTGGGCGAGCTGCGGCCTGGCGAGCTGGCCTACTTGGCGAGACGGGACAAGGCGAGCTGCGGCCTGGCGAGCTGGCCTACTTGGAGAGACGGGGCAAGGCGAGCTGCGGCCTTGCGAGTTGGCCTACTTGGCGAGACGGCGGCCTGGGCGAGCTGCGGCCTGGCGAGCTGGCCTACTTGGCGAGACGGCGGCCTGGGCGAGGCGGCGGTTTGGGCGAGCTACGGCCTGGCGAGCTGCGGCCTGGCGAGCTGGCCTACTTGGCGAGACGGCGGCCTGGGCGAGGTGGCGATCTGCTTGCGGGCTGGGGCGGCCTGGCTGGGTGAGCTTGGCGGCCTGGGACCGGGCTGAGGCGGCTTAGGCGGCTTGACCGACTTCTCAAGAGTGCCTTGGGGGAGAAATATTTTCTTCCCCTATTAGTATGTTTTCAAGCCAGAGCCAAAATTGGCCTCCGAGAGTGCAAAATCTCCAAAAAGCTTAAAAACGTGTTTGTCTTATTTTGGGCTCACTTTTCGCGAATACGGGGTTGTACACAATCCCCGCTCTTTTCGAGGTTGGCACGAGCTCGGAAAGAAACATCCAACCCAACGTATTCGCGGAGTGTAACTTCCACGCGGGGTCAACCTGCCATACCAGCTATGGGGGCCTGGGTGGCGAGACGGCCTCGGGGTCACCATCACTACCAGAGGACTTGAGCTACCACGAGAGATCAACCTGCCTTGCCAGCTAATGGGAGCCTGGCTGAGGAGATCCTCTCGGGGGGTGGGGACTTGATCTCCCCGAGGCACATTCGACCCAACCAGCTAATGGGAGCCTGGCTGAGGAGATCCTCTCGGGGGTGGGACTTGATCTCCCCGAGGCACATTCGACCCAACCAGCTAATGGGAGCCTGGCTGAGGAGATCCTCTTGGGGGTGGGACTTGATCTCCCCGAGGCACATTCGACCCAACCAGCTAATGGGAGCCTGGCTGAGGAGATCCTCTCGGGGGTGGGACTTGATCTCCCCGAGGCACATTCGACCCAACCAGCTAATAGGGGCCTGGCTGAGGAGATCCTCTCGGGGGTGGGACTTGATCTCCCCGAGGCACATTCGACCCAACCAGCTAATGTTAGCCTGGCTGAGGAGATCCTCTCGGGGGTGGGACTTGATCTCCCCGAGGCACATTCGACCCAACCAGCTAATGGGAGCCTGGCTGAGGAGATCCTCTCGGGGGTGGGACTTGATCTCTCCGAGGCACATTCGACCCAACCAGCTAATGGGAGCCTGGCTGAGGAGATCCTCTCAGGGTGGGGACTTGATCTTCCCGAGGCACATTCGACCCAACCAGCTAGTGCGAGCCTGGCTGAGGAGATCCTCTCGGGGGTGGGACTTGATCTCCCCGAGGCACATTCGACCCAACCAGCTAATGGGAGCCTGGCTGAGGAGATCCTCTCGGGGGTGGGACTTAATCTCCCTAAGGCACATTCGACCCAACCAGCTAATGAGAGCCTGGCTGAGGAGATCCTCTCGGGGGGGGTGGGACTTGATCTCCCCGAGGCACATTCGACCCAACCAGCTAATGAGAGCCTGGTTGAGGAGATCCTCTCGGGGGTGGGACTTGATCTCCCCGAGGCACATTCGACCCAACCAGCTAATGGGAGCCTGGATGAGGAGATCCTCTCGGGGGTGGGACTTGATCTCCTCGGGGCACATTCGACCCAACCAGCTAATGGGAGCCTGGCTAAGGAAATCCTCTCGGGGGTGGGACTTGATCTTCCCGAGGCACATTCGACCCAACCAGCTAATGGGAGCCTGGCTGAGGAGATCCTCTCGGGGGTGGGACTTGATCTTCCCGAGTCACATTCGACCCAACCAGCTAATGGGAGCCTGGCTGAGGAGATCCTCTCGGGGGTGGGACTTGATCTCCCCGAGGCACATTCGACCCAACCAGCTAATGGGAGCCTGGCTGAGGAGATCCTCTCAGGGGTGGGACTTGATCTCCCCGAGGCACATTCGACCCAACCAGCTAATGGGAGCCTGGCTGAGGAGATCCTCTGGGGGGTGGGACTTGATCTCCCCGAGGCACATTCGACCCAACCAGCTAATGGGAGCCAGGCTGAGGAGATCCTCTCGGGGGTGGGACTTGATCTTACCGAGGCACATTCGACCCAACCAGCTAGTGGGAGCCTGGCTGAGGAGATCCTCTCGGGGGTGGGAATTACTCTCCCCGAGGCACAGTCGACCCAACCAGCTAGTGGGAGCCTGGCTGAGGAGATCCTCTCGGAGGTGGGACTTGATCTCCCTGAGGCACGTTCGACCCAACCAGCTAATGGGAGCCTGGCTGAGGAGATCCTCTCGGGGGTGGGACTTGATCTCCCCAAGGCACATTCAACCCAACCAGCTAATGGGGGCCTGGCTGAGGAGATCCTCTCGGGGGGTGGGACTTGATCTCCCCGAGGCACATTCGACCCAACCAGCTAATGGGAGCCTGGCTGAGGAGATCCTCTCGGGGGTGGGACTTGATCTCCCCAAGGCACATTCGACCCAACCAGCTAATGGGAGCCTGGCTGAGGAGATCCTCTCGGGGGTGGGACTTGATCTCCCCGAGGCACATTCGACCCAACCAGCTAATGCGAGCCTGGCTGAGGAGATCCTCTCGGGGGTGGGACTTGATCTTCCCGAGGCACATTCGACCCAACCAGCTAGTGGGAGCCTGGCTGAGGAGATCCTCTCGGGGGTGGGACTTGATCTCCCCGAGGCACATTCGACCCAACCAGCTAATGGGAGCCTGGCTGAGGAGATCCTCTCGGGGGTGGGGCTTGATCTCCCCGAGGCACATTCGACCCAACCAGCTAATGGGGGCCTGGCTGAGGAGATCCTCTCGAGGGTGGGACTTGATCTCCCCGAGGAACATTCGACCCAACCAGCTAATGGGAGCCTGGCTGAGTAGATCCTCTCGGGGGTGGGACTTGATCTCCCCGAGGCACATTCGACCCAACCAGCTAATGGGAGCCTGGCTGAGGAGATCCTCTCGGGGGTGGGACTTGATCTTCCCAAGGCACATTCGACCCAACAAGCTAGTGGGAGCCTGGATGAGGAGATCCTCTCGGGGGTGGGACTTACTCTCCCCGAGGCACAGTCGACCCAACCAGCTAATGGGAGCCTGGCTGAGGAGATCCTCTCGGGGGTGGGACTTGATCTTCCCGAGGCACATTCGACTCAACCAGCTAGTGGGAGCCTGGCTGAGGAGATCCTCTCGGGGGTGGGACTTACTCTCCCCGAGGCACAGTCGACCCAACCAGCTAGTGGGAGCCTGGCTGAGGAGATCCTCTTGGGGGTGGGACTTGATCTCCCCGAGACACATTCGACCCAACCAGCTAATGGGAGCCTGGCTGAGGAGATCCTCTCGGGGGTGGGACTTGATCTCCCCAAGGCAAATTCGACCCAACCAGCTAATGGGAGCCTGGCTGAGGAGATCCTCTCGGGGGTGGGACTTGATCTTCCCGAGGCACATTCGACCCAACCAGCTAATGAGAGCCTGGATGAGGAGATCCTCTCGGGGGTGGGACTTGATCTTCCCGAGGCACATTCGACCCAACCAGCTAGTGGGAGCCTGGCTGAGGAGATCCTCTCGGGGGTGGGACTTGATCTCCCCGAGGCACATTCGACCCGACCAGCTAATGAGAGCCTGGCTGAGGAGATCCTCTCGGGGGTGGAACTTGATCTCCCCAAGGCACATTCGACCCAACCAGCTAATGGGAGCCTGGCTGAGGAGATCCTCTCGGGGGTGGGACTTGATCTCCCCGAGGAACATTCGACCCAACCAGCTAATGGGAGTCTGGCTGAGGAGATCCTCTCGGGGGTGGGACTTGATCTCTCCGAGGCACATTCGACCCAACCAACTAATAGGAGCCTGGCTGAGGAGATCCTCTCGGGGGTGGGAAACCAGGTGTGCTACTTAAATTCTACCAAATCCAACATCCTCAAAAGGGGAAAATATTGGGTTACATGATCCCCCCGACTCAGCTGGTCGGGGGCTGGACTCACTATAACATAAGAAACATACATGACTCAGCCGGGGCGTGGTTTCCTCAAGGGGTCTGGGAATGATCGCCGCCATCCTTCCCCTCGGAGACTTCCATCTTGCTCAAGCTCTCCATGATCCTCTCCATCTCCTCCGCCCTCGCCAACTAAGAGATGGTGTTGACGGCCATGACGTAGCACTGCCTCGCCATCCTGGAGTCTCCCTTGACTCTGACCTGGATCCCTCCTGAGCTGAACTTGAGGCATTGGTGGAAGGAAGATGGCACGCAACGGAAGGCGCTGATGAGGGGCCTTCCGAAGATGGCGTTGTAGCTGCTTGGAGCGTCAACAATAACGAACCGGCAGTTCCTTGAGACTCCCCCCAATTTCACTTGGAGCCCCACTCCACCTTCGACCTCCTTCCTTTCTCCTGAAAATCCGAACAAGGGTCCATCCGAGGCTAACACCCTCCTTGGCTCTACCTTCATCTCGTCAAACGCCTTCTTGAAAATGACGTTGACGGAACTTCCGTTGTCAACCAAGATCCGGGAGACGGTGTAGCCTTCGATGGCAGTCTGGATGACAAGCGCATCGCAAAATGGGTCCTCATGATCCGGCAAGTCCTTTACCGAGAAGGTGATCTTCTCCTCCTGGGGCGGGGTCTGGGAGGTTGAGACGACTGTCCTTCGGTACATGACATGGAGGCTTGCCTTCCGAGTGGCCTCAACCCCCACTCCACCGTGGATCACTCCTATACCACCTCGGGTTCCCACGTCGACCCGGTCCTCGCATATGTCATCCCCCCCTTCTCTGGGTAGAACCTCTTCAACCCGCACTGGCGGCTGTGGCTGGGCAGGACCTCTTGCCCCCCTCACTTCCAGAAACTCGGGGCAGGTAACCGTGGCGTGCCCCTCCACCTGGTGGAAGTCACAGTATGGTAGCGCTCCTCCCCTCCTTTGGCGGGTTGGGTGTTCTCTCCTGTTTCCTCTTCTCCCTCCACCTATCGCCAAGGCCTGCTGCGGAGGGGGTAAGAGCTGCATTGGGGCTTGCCTCTAGAAGTTATATCTCCCTTGGCCTCCCTGGAAATTCCCCGCTCCGTGGATGAGGGATCTTCCTGGACCTTGGGGAGGTCCTTCCTGCTGCCTCCAGCCTGGCTCAGGACCCTCCTGAGCTCTCCACTACTCTCTCCTTCTTCCTTCCTGATGTCTCGAGCCACCTTGCTCCTTTGGCCCCGTCTCTGTTAGCTCTGCCAACTTCTTGACAAATGCCGGGTTGGCTGCCTCCATGGCTATCTCCTCAGCCGCCCTTTCCATCAGCTCCTCGAAGGAAAGGGGGGCCTTCCGGGTCAAGCTCATCTTGAAGAAGCCCTCCTTCAGCCCAACGGTGAAGGCCATCTGGAGAGCATACCCTGGCATCTCCTGGACCTCCAGGATCTCCTCTTGGAATCTGTCAACGTAACGGGCCAGCGACTCCTCGGCCCCCTGCCTTATCAGGAAGATGGACTCGGGACTCCTCTTCCGCTTCTTGGAGGTGGAGAAGCGAAGCTGAAAGCTTTGGATCAAGTCCTCAAACCCGTAGATCGACCTCGAAGGGAGTTGATGGAACCAGTCCCTTGCCTTCTCCTTTAACGTGATCGTAAAGAGGCGACACTTGAAGGCGTCCGTCATCGGCCTGATGGAGACGACATCCTCTAACCACTGCAGATGCTGGATGGGGTCATCCTTCCCGGTATAGTAAGCCATGTCAGGCTCTCTGAACCCCTCGGGAACGGGAGCTGAGATGATCAGCTCGCTGAAGCGTGACCCCCTAAGGGGTGGTCTCGCCACCTCCACTCGCGCGACCTGCTCGCCTTGAAGGTTGGCACTCGCCGGGCTGGAGAACAGCTCCCGGCCGGTGAGGTCTCGCTCGACCCCATCTCCCATCCTCTCCTTCCCTGGCCTTCTCCTGGTGCACTTCCTTCTCCCCCTGCTGGGGTCATCTCGCCTAGACCCCTGGGAGTCGACTCGTCGAGGGGGGGAGCTAGCTCCTGGGGGGTCGGGGTGGAGCTGCCACCCTGAGGAGCGATGCTTCACAGCATCTCCATGATGCCCTGGATGGAGTCCATGAACTCTTGCCTCCCAACGAAGGGTCCTGGGCTGGGGAGCTTGCCGAGATCATCACTACCTCCTTGACCTCCTGTCATGACACTCTCCCGAGATCTTCTGTGCTGGTCACTCTCCACGCTCACCGCACCAAAATGTTGAAACCAAAAACTTGGTCTCTGTGGAGTTCGGGGTCCCTAGAAAGGGGTGACCTCACACCGACTACACTCAAGAGAACGTCACGGACCAAAGGATCAAGAAGCTAGGAACAGACCCTCGGCTCTAGCGCGGAGGTCCCACCTCACACCCGGAAGGCTACCTGAGCACTTCCCCTCCCTAGCCAATGCTCGAGCTAGGGTGCCTTGGAGCTCTCTCTACTCTACCTAGAATAAGCTAAGGGAGGAGGAAGCAAGAAGAAGATCCTCTCCAAAGGCACCCAAGGGGGTCTATTTATAGTTTTCCAAATCACATGAACCAAAATGACCGAAATACCCTTACGCCCAATACACCTCGGGCCAATAGAAAACAGCCACGCCGGGGGGTAAAGGGGTAATCCCCCCCCCCCCCCCCCCGAGGGCAAGACAGTAAAAGCAGGGGGGCAAGGGCGAGAAGGCTAGGCGAGCTGGCGGCCTGCGAGCGGGGGCGGCCTGCGAGCTGGGCGGTCTGCGAGCTGCGGCCTGGCGAGCTGGCCTACTTGGCGAGACGGGACAAGGCGAGCTGCGGCCTGGAGAGCTGGCCTACTTGGAGAGACGGGGCAAGGCGAGCTGCGGCCTGGCGAGCTGGCCTACTTGGCGAGACGGCGGCCTGGGCGAGCTGCGGCCTGGCGAGCTGGCCTACTTGGCGAGACGGCGGCCTGGGCGAGCTGCGGCCTGGCGAGCTGGCCTACTTGGCGAGACGGGACAAGACGAGCTGCGGCCTGGCGAGCTGGCCTACTTGGAGAGACGGGGCAAGGCGAGCTGCGGCCTGGCGAGCTGGCCTACTTGGCGAGACGATGGCCTGGGCGAGCTGCTGCCTGGCGAGCTGGCCTACTTGGCGAGACGGCGGCCTGGGCGAGGCGGCGGTCTGCTTGCGGGCTGGGGCGGTCTGGCTGGGTGAGCTTGGCGGCCTGGGACCGGGCTGAGGCGGCTTGACCGACTTCTCAAGAGTGCCTTGGGGGAGAAATATTTTCTCCCCCTATTAGTATGTTTCCAAGCCAGAGCCAAAATTGGCCTCCGAGAGTGCAAAATCTCCAAAAAACTTAAAAACGTGTTTGCCTTGTTTTAGGCTCACTTTTCACGAATACGGGGTTGTACACCATGAACATCATTTGATGAATGAGAATCCTCTTATCCTCTAGAGGAGAAGAAGGAAGAGGGGATTCAAACCCATAGTCTTGGGGATGGAGATTGGTTGATCTCCTCCTGATTTGATGGCTCCTTCTCAGGCTCCCCATGCTTGGGTGAAACCTTCCCAAAAGGAGATTTTATAAAAAGAATAGTTAAAACGTCACAGAGAACTACCTGCACTATTATTGAACGTTCCAACTGAAAAATCCTGCTGATTCCGCAACTAACTATTTTGTATTTATGCATTATTAAGTTTTTTGGTTCGGTGTGATTTTATCAGTTTTTAAAAATCGAAAATCACACCAAACCGAAATAAGGTCATGAAAAACCGCACCTAAACCGAACCGAGCGGTTCAGTGGGGATATCGGTTCGGTTTAGGCGGTTTGGGTGGTTTTCGGCTTTTCGTGCACATCCCTAACCCCTCCCCAGCGGGCTACCCTTCTTTAAATTTAATTTCCTTAATAAAAAATGTTTAAATAATTTAAAATTTATATAATCCTATTATATATCAATATTATTTTCTTAAAACTTTTTTAAATATTTTAAAAAAATAAAGAGCATTAACAAAAATAAAAATATAAAAATATTGTTCTCTTAAAAAATTTTAAAGAAATAATAAAAAAAGGCGTTCACGGTTTTGGCCGCTGCCTGCCAGGCGACCACCGGCTAACTCCCCGATCTTCGGCGAACCCGTCTGGGGTAGCCTGGCGACGTTCCGACAGGGCCACCACTGGCGGTGGCCATGTATGAGCGCCGCTGGGCTACCCTCGGTAAATTCGCCGGATAGCACCGAGTCTGTCGGTGTTCGCCCGGCCTGCAGGCGGCGGCTTCCCCGGCGAGGACGGCCAAAACCATGAACGCAGCTGTTTTCTTAAAAAATTTTAAAGAAAAAAAACTGTGTTCACGATTTTAACCGTCGCCTGCCTGTCGGGCAACGAACGACGAACTCGTCGGTCTCCAGCGAACAAGCCGAGAGTAGCCCGACGACGCTCTGGCAAGGCCACCGCCGGTGCTCGCCCTAATCGTGACCTATGCCCTGATCGTGACCTGTAGCTCACAATCAGGGCCACCATCGGCGGTGGCCCTATCGGAGCGCCATCGAGCTACCCTCAGCAGGTTCGCCGGAGACTGGTGAGTCTGTCGGTGGCCGCCCGGCAGGTAGGCAGCGGCCAAAACCGTGAACGCAATTTTTTATTTTTTTGATCGGGAATTTTCCAGAATAGTCCTATGAATAAATTTAGGGTGCTGTTATTAGCAAATCCACTTTCGTTACTAGCAAAACAGAAAAAAAAACAGATTCAACCTTTTTTGCATTTTTTTTCTTCCCAAAAATTACTACTAGCAAACAAATCTTGCTTTTTTGTAATTTTTGCATTTCTAAATTTTGAGCCCCAAATATTTCTCATTTGAAAAAATGATCAACATGAAAGATGTAGATTTCATCGAAATCTACAACTTTCATGTTGACCATATTTTTATTTGAAACCGTTTAGGCATTCAATTTGAGTACGAATACAGACACGCACAGAATGAGTCGTCCGTACATATTTTCGGCATGTCTTTTTTCGGGGCCCAAATTGAGGGTCTAAACTGCTTCAAATCAAGAAGTGTTCTACATGAAAGTTGTAGATCTCGTCGAGATCTACAACTTTTATGTTGAACAATTTTTAATTTGAAGCCGTTTAGGATCCCGATTTGGCCCCCGAAATAAATCACGCCGATCTCGGGCGTCCGTACATGTTTGACGTGATTTTTTTCTGGGGCTAAATTGGGGGTCTAAATTGGTCAAATCAAATGGTATTCAACAAAAAAATTTTAGATCTCGTCGATCTACAACTTTCATGTTGAACACTTTTCATGAAAATGTACGTATAAGACGCAGTTCAAAAGGCGTGTATAATCTTATATACACTTAGCTTGTATATACAGCACACCCTTGTTGGTTTTTGGATTCCATTACATTTCTAAATCGGATGTTTTTTTGTTTAAAGATTTTGGCGCAGATGATATTTTGTTGAAAAAAATTTTTTGGACATTAAAAAAACTTTGCGACATTTTAACTCATTTCTAATGCTAATATAAGTAGTTGAATGAATACATTTGAAATCATTTGTAATATCATTATATGTAGTAGGTTATTTTAAAAGAATGAATGTTTTAAACAAAATTTAATTTTTTTTTAAAAAATTTATGTTGGTTTATTAGTAACAAAATAGTTTTTAATTAGTCATCTTGAAAAATAAAAATTTGCTAATAGTAATGATTTGCTAGAAATCAAATTGAGTTTGCTAGTAACATCATCCTGAGTTTATTTACAAGACAAGCTCTTCTAAGATCCAACAACTAAAAATAAGCTAATGGGACTTCGAGATATTACACCATACAAAAAATTGATTTAATGTACAACTCACTATATAGCAAGTATTAGGGCTACTCATGCTAAATAGGATACATTAGTACTTTTGAATAAAGCAGATTGTACGTACATTGCTCCTACGTCAGTCTAATTTCTTCATAACCGACAAAAAAAACGTTCCCCGTTGGACTGTCATTAGTGACAGCTGTCTTGCATCCATTGCACAAAAAGTCAATGCAACGGACACGCTACCCTTGTTTAGATAGGTACACCTTGCACTGAATTAAAGTCTTCCCTACCCTGAAACCTGGAACCACCGAGAACTTTACGGTCAAACCTTCCGACGAACTAAATGGAAAGTTGGCCGGAGAAGCGGCAACGCTATCCATATAAACCTCCGAGAACCGGCAGCCCCTCTTAACCTGGAAAATGGCAGCCTCCATCTCCGGCCCAAAGGAGAAGTAGAGGCAGTGAAGAAGCCAAACCCTCTTTGCCATTTCGGCGAAAGCGGCCGAGAACTCTGAGTCCGGGAGCCATAGGCCGAAACTTATGGCGGTTCTCCGATCAAGGTCGCCGAAGGACACCTCCATCTTCGGATGCACCAAAGATAGATATTTCGATTGGACGAACCTTCCCAGCTCGGATCCGTCCGGCGCAGGCTTCACCGAATTCAGTTCCAGGAACTCCTGGAAGAATGTCCGGCGATCCAGGGACGACCGCCGCTCGAGGGTCGAGATGCCAAAATTGCGGTGCTGGAAGTGAGAGAACATGCTCCTGCAGACAAACGATTCGAAAGCGTGAATCCGGTGCTCCGGCTTTCCCCTGACGTCCGGTTGAATGGCTGCTGCGGCAGTATCGAGATCCCAGCCAGCGGATTCCATCTCGATCACCATCCGTTTGACGAAATGACGGACGGACTTCGCGGCCCAGCATAGCACGGCGATGAATTGCTTGGAGTCCGGCAAGGACGGCCGGAGATCACCTCGCAATCCAATAAAATCAGAGCAAAGTTGGGACTGGAGGGATTGGTTGTGGCTCACCAAATCTGTGAGCTGAGCCCGCAGGGAGTGGAGCTCTGCGTCCATGTGCCGGAGGCCGGACTCCAGCTTCCCGGCGGTGGTTTGGTAGGTCTTGAGGAGGTTTTGCTGCTCCTGCAGCTCCGGCGGCACCACCTGGAAATCAGCAGGCGACTTCACCTGCTTCTTGAGATAGGAGTACTTCATGGAAGAAAGGCGTTTGAGCTCGGACACCACGGCCTGGTCCGAGGCCTGAATGGCGTCTGGATCGTATGGAGATTCGGCCACCTGGAGCTGCGCATAGGCAGCCTTTATAGCGGAAACTCTGGTGAAGATGTTGGCGAGGAGGGAATCGGGGTCGAGCTCGAGCCCGTCGCTGCTGAGACTGCCGGAGGCTTCCGGCTGAGGGTGGTCCTTGGGTTTTCCGTCATCGGATGTATGGGAGTTGGTGAGGCCAGAGGGATTATCGCTGAGCTTGAGTTTTAGGTTCTTGTTATCAATATCGGCGGCGAATCCGGAGCGACTGACGGTCCGGCGGAATCTGAGGATCTTAGTGACCGTTCTCGTAAGACTGCTGCGAGTGCTGGGTGGCTGCAATGGTTTCTCAGTTTCCATGTATGCTTCAATTCTGCGGAGGAGGAATAAGACATGGTTTAATGAACGCAAGCAAGAACTAAAATTCTCTACTTTCACTAAGAGTCAAAATTCCACTACAAATAAAATGTAAATGAAAGTTAAATTGTGCATCAATTTATAAGAGCAATATCTTAATATATTAAAACTAAACTTCACGGAACTCGACGACCGGCAAGCGCCTCGCTATTCTGCGATGGGCGATTCCTTCCTCATAGTTGAAGCTCAAGTCTCCAGTCGACAATCGGCGATTTCTCCCAGTTGATGCTAAGATGCTATTGACAGTCAAATTAGATTATTATATAATGTGTTTTTTTTGGCACTGCTCCAAATAGAACCCTACACAATTTTCCCTTACAAGGGCAAGAAGCCGCAGCAGATTTTTTTGTTTTCTCCAAAGCCGAAGAAGAAGGTGCAGGTCTCAAAATTTCTTGAGAACCACAGCAGTTTTTCAGTTTGTTATTTCCCTGAATTGATTTCTCTTGTATTGTGAGCATCCAACGCTATTGAGGCCTCTCGATTTGATTTTGTTGTGTTGTGAAGTCTGTTGTTGTGAACCCATTATTCTTTATATCAAGGTTTTCTTCTTGTTATTGTGTTCTCTAGGAGGGTGGTTTGTGCATCTTTGGGGTGTAGATTTTTTGCATGGTCTTAGAGCATCAGGTTCCAGTTTAGATTTGAATCAATGATAGGTAACGACATTGTCCGCTCCCTACCTTCTTAAATCTGATTTATGAACTAATTAGATTGCCTAGAGGCTTTGATGTTGGCTATGTCAGAAAAGACTTGTGTTTGCTAGATACTAAGTGAAGAAATTTGAAGGTTGTAGGAATTTCAGTCTATGGTAAGTTCGGGTCAACGCCATGTTGGTTGAGTAAAGCTAGATATGAGTGTTGTGGTGATGTGATTCATTTACCCACTCCTATGAATGATTCATAGTGGACTTGGATGGACGTGCTACCAGTGTCATCACGATATGTGTCGACGACAAGGTACTCTTCAACATTGGTGTCAAAGACTATACCTGGGAAAGACGCTGACTAAAGGTTGTTGATGAAGCATCTATTGTATGACTTGAAGATGCAAAAGAGTGGTAACCTGCATGAACAATTCAACTTATTCAATGGATTTATCAACCAACTATATGTGACTGATGTGAAGGTGAACGAAGAAGATAAAAATGTGTGGCCTCTTATCTCGCTCAGGGCGTCCTACAAGCACATGATGACTATGTTCTTGTATGAGAAGGTTACAGTGGAGTTGAAGCAGGTCACATTAACATTGTTGTCCAATCAAATGTTGGCGGACCCCACTCCGTGGGTGAGCATCTGTTGGCAGTAGGACGACAAAAAAGTCAGTAAGGGATTTAGGAGTGCAAGGGTCATGCCTGAGTTGAAGAAAAAGACAATGATAAAGTTGTGTTGCCTCTTATCTTGCTCAAGGCATCATACAAACACATGATGACTATGCTCTATATGAGAAGGTTACAGTGGGGTTGAAGCAGGTCACATCAACATTGTTGTCCAATCAGATGTTGGCAGACCCCGCTCCCGGGGTGAGCTATGTTGGCAATAGGAGGACGAGAGAGTTAGTTCGGGAAGGGATCTAGGAATGCAAGGGTTATACCTGCATTGAAGAAAAAGACAATCAGGTGTTACCACTGCAGGCAGGCAAGTCGCATCAGGAGGAACTGCCCGCAACATGTGCAGAATTTTGGGGATGCCCAGAACGTGTGCAAGGCGACGCTAGACTTAACAACGGATAGTGATGACACTCTTACCATCACTAAGAGTCGTTGTACCCATTATTGCAAAATATTGATTCTAGTGATTCGCACCACATATGCTTGGATGCAGCGATGTTCAGTTCACTAAAGGTGTATACTGGATCAGTCTTTCAAGGCGACAACTCATCATGCGAGGTCACGGGGTAATGGATAGTGAACATATGGACGCATGACGGAGTAGTACGTAGCCTTGAGCGTGTGCATTTGGTACCCAAGCTGTGCAAGAATTTGATATCACTGGGCAGATTGGATTCAAGAGACTGTATTTTTGCGACAAGAGTTCTGACAGTAATGAGAGGGTGCACCGTACTTATGCAAGTTAAGCAGCACAATAGTTTATATCGGTTGATGGGGACCACTACGAGAGGTGTTATGCCTATGATTTCTACACTAACAGATTGGATGGTCAGGGTGGTGCAAAAGATCACCCTTCTGGTATTCTAATTAGGTGAGTGAATTGTAGGATCGTCGGCATTCAGGAGTTGAGCCCGAGCAGAGATGGAATTGACTGGAAGCAGGTTGACAGATGCATTGGTATTGGGGCAGTGCTAAGAGCAAAAGTTGCTCAGTACAGTATGACGTTTCTCGCAGTTGTCTAGTGAAGTTAATGCTTCGTGTAGGTAATAGCTTCGGATCACAAACTAAGGTGGTGGATTGTTAGGTTTGGGTTTGAATCCTAATTTGGATTCAGATCCAGATGGGGATCTCTAAGTCGCGACGTGACCAAATCCATAACCCAGTCTCCTTTGCCCTTGATCTATCTCGTGATAGAAAGCGGAACCGAGAACCATGACACCACAGCTACCTATGTGAGAACCATTCTTGTCATGGCGACAAGGCGAACCAAGGCGAGTGCCGAGTGCCTTGACACTTAGGCGTCAAGCCGGACGCCTAGGCGACAATAAGACGACCAACTCGCCAATTTTTTTTAAAGGAAGGCTATAGACATCGATTATTATAATAACCGCTTATAAGAACCGTTGTTTGTAGTATAAACAACGGTTATTATAATAACCAGTGTTTATAGTCTTCAGACTAGAGACAACGGTTATTATAATAACCACTGTCTATAGACTGCGGACTGTAGATAGCGATTATTACAATAATCGTTGTCTATAGCCTGCAGACTATAGACAACACAATAACCGTTGTCTATAGTCGACTATAGACAACGGTTATTGTAATAACCGCTGTCTATAGTTTTTGTGTCATACTTTAGACAACGGTTATTATAATAACCGCTGTCTAAAGTTCCATTTTTTTAACTTCACAAAATATTTACTAACACACAGCCATTTGTCAGTAATCAGTAAACAACTAAGCATAGCTTCTGATATCATGATATCTCAAATTCTCAAATCTCTATATTTATACCATTAGTCAGTAAGCAGGTAAAGCAACTAAGGACACATGTTCTGAATCCTCTGATATCATGAATTCATGATATTTTCATATCTCAATTCTCAACACATTCATACCAAGAAGTAGCAAGCACAAAATTTCTGATACAATGAATTCATTAACCGCTGTCTATTCCCTGAACCCTAGAATAGACAGCAGTTAATATATAAACCGCTGTCTATTCTTCGAGGAATAGACAGCGGTTTTTATAATAACCGTTGTCTATTCCCATTTTTTTTAAAAAAAAGACGTCCAATGCCATGTTTACCATTCGGCGCTTGGACGCCTAGGCGTCACCTAGGCGACTCCATGACAAGAATGGTGAGAACCGCGAAAGAGCATCAATGTTTGCAGTGACAGCGTCACACAATGTAGTTGGTCGACAGCTTGGCTCCGACAAGTAGGAGACGCATGTTGTTGACGATGTTTTTGCGGTAGAATGTTAGGCCAAGCCATCTTCGAGGCAGCACATGATTGAAGAGTTTTCTCTGTTCGACAGCTTGGCTCCAATAGGTAGGAGATGCGGGCTGTTGACGGTGTTTTGCGGTAGAATGTTAGGCCAGCAACGAGCTTCATCTTGTGCGGCAAGGCTGTTGTGGGTTCAATCCACCTCAAATTTTTCTCTCTGCTGGTGACAGTAGTTGATCGTCTAACGATGACTAAGGTTTGTACGTAAACATTGTGCTTCAGTTGTTCAACGGATTGCATGTCTCGTTATTTCCACCCGTGGTGTCCTTTTATTGGATCCTTGTTTTTCTTGCTCTTACTATATCTATGTAGTGGGAGCTGTTCTCGATTCCCTAACAAGTAATATCAAAGCGACACTGGTTCGCTCCCTGGTGGAGAAAGTGAGGCTCATTTATATAATCTCTTCATTTCCTGCCCTGTTCCCATCTCGAAGTTTTAATTGGCAAAACTTTCAATGTCTTTCATCACCAACAAATTGTTGAGGTAGACCACCATATCTCTTCATTTCTTCCCCTGTCAAGTGGGTAAGCACTCACCGAGTGTGCAAGCGATTTTGTAGCAACAAGCGCCACTCAAGTGAGCAGGTATCTGTTACGGATCCTCCGTAAGTTATCCCCTATTATGTTATGGTTATTATTTATATGTTGAGTTAAATGTTGAGTCAAGTCGTTGTATCGAGTCATGTAGCATTTAAGTGTTTTCAATATTTGTTTTATGTTTGTGTTATTTACTATTATGCCATCAGCGACAACATATAGGGTCCTTGGGGTCATTTAATCTTTATACAAGAAATATTAATCAAGTTCTCTTATCTCTCTAACTTCATCTCTCTCTAGTTCTTCTCTTCTCACCCCCCCTCTCTTCTAGGGTTTTCAACTTCTCTCCCCTCCACTATTTTTAGGGTTAACACCCTTGTATCCCCACCTCCATCCACATCTCCGCTTCCATCTAACAACCCACCATCCAGACACATAACAGTATCAAGCAAACGATTGCCAAGATGGAAGTCGATCGCCGAGCAAGGTTAATTTAAAGTACCTTTACCCAACTATGCCAAGTTTATTTCTACAAAAATGATTTGAATGTTTGCATCGTCGCTTTACCTAGCATGATGGGCCATCTCCTCTTCCTTTCAAGGAGGTGGCATCACCAGCATAAGAGATTGTTTCTTGTTTTGCAGTCGTTTTTATCTTTTTCCTTCCAAACAGATTGTGCTGAAATCTTTACGCTGAGTTTTCCTCTTTGCCGACTCTTTAGGTTAAGCATCTCTCTATATGAGGTGAGTTACTTTTTAATGAGCTAGTCTTGAATGCCAAATATTCACTTAATCCTCCTCGCTGACTGCTACACATCACCAATCACTAGGCATCAACTGCTCAAGGAACCATCTCACAACAAGACATCTGTCAACTACTCACAAGTCAACCCCAAGCTTGAGCATGGCTCAAATTCAGTCTCAGAATCATATCACAGAGGAAGGCTGATACCCGAATCAATAAAACCACTGATCGTTAATCCACTGCACAAACTCAACAATCCGATCCCACCCATGCACGAATCATAGAAGCATCACATCGAACAGTTCCTTCTATCAGCCGACAAATGCTATTACACTTCTTCCTCAAATAAGCACGGTGCACCCACACGTCACCAGCAAATTCTCCTCACCAAAAAATCACAGTATGTGGAATCCATCTTGCCCAACAAGATCAGATTCTTGCGGGACTACTTTACCAACAGCACCATGTCATAATGCATCGGAATGTCAACATTTCCTTGACAAGTGAACCATTTTAGCCCGTTAAGGAACTAAAATAACATTCATCCGACCAATCATGTCACTCGATTTCAGAAGTCCTCGTAATTATTTGTTATCATAGATCTTTCTGCATCTTATTTATGTAATTAATGGAATTGTTATTCGTGTCATTTATTCATATACTTTTACTATCGGCAGCTCTAAAAGGAGTCTTTTTTCGTGACAAATATTTTTGTTATCCGAAGATGAAAATAAAGAAAACAGAAGATTACTTGATGAAAAAAATTAAGCTTTAGTAGCCCCAACCATCCGCGGAGAGGAAGCAACAATAACTCGTGAGTGCGAGCGCACCTCAAAAGAGTGGCTGTGGGAATGAAGAGGAGGCTATCATTGCAATCTATATGCATCGATCCCAAGGCTAAACCAAACCAAAAGGAGGATCCAATCAGCAGTTAAACAAAGTGGAATTGGGTTCAGGCTTATAGACTTCGGAGAAATAACGATTAAACAAATAATACATCAGAAGCACTATGGTTGACCCTATAGGAAATAACTTCAACTCCAACTAGCATATCCAGCAAAATCAGCAAGCTAAAGAACCACGGGATAATGGTAACTTCTAACTCATGTATCAGTTTACCAGATGTGATTACTCAATTTGAGGCCAAAATTCATAAGACTAATGAAAATAGTCCAACTACATTGGCAACTTGTAACATCCGTAAGTTTGACGCGAAATTTAATTTTAATTGTAGGGTCGAGTCGCGACGGTTTTTGATCGAGGCAGCGCGTCGTCAAGGTACAATGTTACAATGTTAGTCATAATTATAGTGAGAAGTATTTTTAATTTTAGTAACGTTGCTCGGCGAGTCGTTTAAGTTCTAAGGCGTTAGTAGAGAATGAGTTGCGTTTAACACGAATAAATAAAAATGGGGTGCCAATAGCAGTTTCCCCCCCTCTCATCATGCGGTTATCGAAACCGCAAAACCATTAATTGTATCCCGTAACCTCATTTCACGGGAGAATAGAAAACCGAACTCGTGCTTCCCATCTCCCGACGTTTCCCGTTTCCGCACGCAGCGACGCCAAGCCGACGTCCCTCCCGCTGCCTTTCCGCCGGCCGATCCTCCTCCAGAGCGCATCTCCGACTTCTCCTCCTTCCTCCACGAGCGTCGGTGGGTATTCCTTTTCCTTCCTTGGCCGTGGAAGAGCCGGATTCAACCCTAACCGGTGGAAGTTGAAATCGTTCATTTTCGGTGAGTTTATTTCTCCTTTATCTCTATTCCTTCATGGAAATTCTTCGATTTGGAAGTTAATCTAACCTAGGTTTTCATCTTATTGCCCTATATAGGTTTTGGAGTACGGAATCCACTGCAAATTTTGAGTTGGGCGCATTGAGAGCCTCAATCACTCTCTCGTAAAGGTAATACATTAGGTTATCCGTTGATCTTGGGTTACACTAGCGTTATTGGAATTTTTCCAACAAAAAAACCCTAAAGGAAAAATATGTAAAGTATGGTTGTTTTGGATTTCAGGATTTTGGTAGCCTCGGGACAAGATTCTGAAAGTTCCTAGCAGTCCAAATTCCTTAGGAAAAGCAAATGTCACCGCGTCGAGTGTACGAGCGCCGCAACATCACTGTAAGGAAACCTAATTTCTGTTAGTTAGACATAGCAAGAAAAATATTTTGTATACGCATGTGTCGGTTTTGTACAAATATCATGACCATGCATAGAAAAGTGTAGTGATAGGAAAACGGTCGCGGAAAATGTGTAGGATGACACCCTTCTCCAAGACCCAAGTAGTCAGATCAGGAATGGTAACGTTAGGTACGAAACCTTTACCCGTGTACATGTGTTTGGAATTTGTCCAACCAAGGGCGTGAATGTCCCTTCTAGTCGACCACGAGAAAGTCAAGGGTCGCTCAGTAGTACACCAAAAGAAATGTCTCATGCAGAATAACATCAGACCAAAAAAGGTCGGTAAGCACACATAAGTCTTTTCATGCTAGGTAGAGGCGCGCTACCTTTCTCATAAGGAATATGGTACCCTATGAGCAGTACAGTCTTGTGAGTTGACTCCCCTTTGAGACAGTTAGCAGATTCGAGATCGTGTTCGCGCGACACTAGAACAATTGAGTTCATCAGATAGTCTCGGGTCGTCAGTTTCAGATGCGCGTTAGCAGTTACTCTGCCTAGAGCCTTCCAAGTAGATGTGCATGCTAGTAACTGCCTAGAACTCAAATATAGACCTGACGTGAGACAATACACTAGTTAGTGAACACCGAGACTTGGGTAAGTATAATGAAAGCTCATGAACGTAGAACGAGTAGGTCTGTTGACCAGGGAGCATAGTAAACACATGCATATTATAACATAAAGATTTTAATGAACAAAATCATTTTTTAAAAGGTATGCATTCATCATTTAAGAAAAAGTTTTTAGTGTCACTAGGAGGAGTTATTTTTTCTTACTCTGACCCCCCGTGGGCAATATTTTTACAGGTGACCCAGGTGGAAAACTACGCCTAGGATGAGCGTTTTGTGGAGTCAGTTTGTAGTAGCTTCCACTTTCAGTTTTCTCTTTTTCAGCATGTATTTGTAAATATAGACAATGTAGCTTGTTAATGTTTTATATGCCATATAGCAGACTTATGATATTATTTCAGAATTTCAGTCATTTCACTTCTATTCATGTTTAGTGGCTCTGTGAATCCAGATATCAGGTATGTGGTTACCCTTAGTTTACTTTCTTAGCTTCCGTTGTAAGTTTTAAAATTTCTAATAGCTTCTACTTTATACCTGCTGTGTACTAGTTTTGATACTGTTTCCTAATTTTTTTTATATCGCTGACCCGGCCGGATGGCTGATTATTGTAAAACTGGGAAGGGGTGTTACATAACTTCCTATACTTGCATGGAAAGTTACCACATTTCCATATCAAGTATTTGAGGTCAATATATTAAGATGGGTATCCACATCAATACCGTTTGGGATCTAAAATAAGAAGAGAAAGTAGCTCATTCCCAACATCATCGCAACAGAGGCGATTAATTAGAACATCTCCACGGAGATGGAGAAAATATATACCCTGGACAAAGGATGGCTCTAGTTCCCGGTAGGAAGGAGAAGCGAAGGTTTCTGACCATCAGATTGAGGCAGGGGATGGAGGAGGTGAGAAGCAGGCCCTTTCCTAAGAGTATATACCTTAATCCCGTGTTCATTCTTTGTCGGCGAGTAGTGATCAACAATAAGGTAGGATCAGGCGTTCGCGTGAAGGATCGCGGCTAGACTGAGAAAGGAAGTCACAACAGATTTTGGCTAGGTATGGTTTGCAAATAGAGAACTCTTAAAGTTAAAAAAACAATCATAAATTAAAATAGGGGGGTCGGTTTGCGGATAGAAAAATGTGATGTGAATGGGGGGGGGGGGGGGGGTGGTGGTGGTGGTGGTTACGAGTTGATATTGGGAGATGTTATTCGCATAGCAACATTTCCACATCCATAGATCAGGCCCGACCAAGTACATGACATTGATATTTCAGTCAATCTGGGGATCACCAGTCAATCGTCATCTACAATTATTCTCATTCAAGATCGATGATGTTTATGCCTACTCTCCTCTTGCACGCATGAATATTGATAGTGTTCTTAGAAGTCACAGGGCATCTGCAGATTTGTCTTCACACTTCTGCTAGTACACCAATGATTTCTTTTTGACAGAACAACGCTGCACTCAATTATTTTGGTGAGAGATTCATAAACTGGACGCTCCACCTTTAGATCCAAACTGGATACCATGAGTCAGAACTTGAGGACAAGTGCGAAAAAAAAGAGGGGTGGTGTTACGGGCATAGACTAATCAATATTACGGTGTTAATTATAAAGTCCTTTTTTCGAATCACACGATCTTTTTGTGTTTATTAGGAGGTATTACTTATTAATGGGCCATTATGAGTTGATAAGTGTCATGTAAGTCTATTTAAAGATGTAGAAAAATCAGTAATCCCATGTAAAAACTTAACCAATATACATGTATGAGTACAAATATATAGGAGGAAGAGTAGAGACTGTCCCATTCAAGATGTGGGGACTAAATTCTCTAGCTAATACACTAAATGAGCCTTAACTAATGGGCCTGGACAAATTTCCTTCAACACTCCCCTATAAGCTGGAGCGTACAAATCGTAGGCACCAAACTTGAACAAGAACAGATAGTACAAAGATCGTAAGCCTTCGTGAGGATGTCAGCAACTTGCTCAGAAACGGGAACATGCATTAACTTTATCTTTTTTAATTGAACCTTCTCCTGAATGAAATGACAATCAACTTGAATGTGTTTCATTTATTCATGGAAAACAGAATTCTTGGCAATGTGTATGGCAGCTTGACTGTCGCAAAATAGGGTGGCCGGTGAGAAAATCTTGACTCCTAAATCATCAAGGAGACCCTCAAGCCATGTTAGCTCAGACACAACCGCTGTCATTGAAAGATACTCGGTCTCAACAGATGAGCGAGCAACTACAAGTTGTTTCTTGCGACACCATGTAATGAGATGTCCCCCAAAATAAGTGCAGTATCCACTTGTGGAACGACGATCATCCAATTAACCAGTATAATCGGCGTCAGAATATGCACTCAGAGATAAGGGAGATAAAGAGGACTTGTATGCAAGTCCTTGTCCATGTGCAGTCTTCAAGTATCGAAGAATGCGCTCAACTGCCTTGGGGTGAGAGATACAAAGCGCATCCATGAATCGACTGACAACTCCAACAACAAATGATATATCAGGTCTTGTAACAGTGAGAAATATCAGCTTTCTCACAAGACAACGATAATACTATGGGTTCGGAAGGAGCAGATCAGAGTCTGAGGCATGAGCGTAGAACTTGTGATTGATATCTATGAGAGTGTCGGCAGACTCACATCCAAAGTAGCCCGCATCATGAAGCAAGTCAAGACAGTACTTTCGTTAAGATAACACAAAACTCATCAGGTCGCTGAGCCACCTCTAGACCAAGAGAGTAACGAAGACTTCTCAGGTCCTTTGTTTGAAACACAGTCGTCAGATGTTGTTTGATCATAAGTATTCTTGTAAGATCGTCTCCCGTAATCAGAATATCATCAGCATACATTAAAAGAATCATTGTTGTTGTTGAACGATGACGAGTGAATAACGAGAAGTCAGTTGAAATTCAAGTGAACCCAACAACACTAACAGTCTGACTGAATTTTTCAAACCATACCCGAGGCGACTGTTTGAGACCATAAAGTGACTTTTTCAAACAGAGACTCCCCCGTAGTCTCAAACCCGGGAGGTTGTTACATATACACAGTCTCCGACAAATCGCCATTAAAAAGCATTTTTGACATCCAATTGATACAACGGTCAGTGCCAATGAACAACGAGGGAGATCAACACACAAACATTATTGAGTTTGGCGACTGAAGAAAAGGTCTCATCATAATCTAGACCTTCTTGTTGAGTAAAACCACGAGCTACCAGATGAGCTTTCAAACATTGAACCGTCCCATCTGGACTTTGTTTGAGGGCAAACACCCACTTACAACCAACGCAAGTCTGTCCAGAAGGAAGAGAGACAAAATCTCAAGTATGGTTTGCCCAAAGAGCAGTCATTTCCTCGTCCATAGCCGCCCGCCAGCCCGGATGTTGGAGAGCCTCCTGCACAGATGTCAGGATGGTAATAGAGGATAACGAAAGAGCAAGTTGGTGAAGTTACGAAGAGAGGCGGTGGAAGGAGACATAATTCGTCATCGGGTGTGCAGTAGAACTAGTTGTCGGATCAGCAGGCTGCAAAATATCATCAGAGGGCATCTCCCGTAGGGTAGTAGACGAAATAGGACAACGAGTATACGCACGAATGATAGGTGGTTTGGGTGGGAGTGGCATGCGAAGGAGAGGCGGAAGGTTGGAAGTAACAGGGACAGCCGACCGTGTAAGGAGCGGTGGAAGTAGAGAATCAGTTGGTTGAGAATGATAGGGCTGGTCTTCGAGAAAGGTGACATCAACAGAAGTAACAACATTGCAATCCTTAGGAGAGAAGCATACATAGCGCTTCTGAGTACAGGAGTAACCAACAAACATATATTTTGTGCCACGTGGAGCAAGCTTGTCGATGGACGGGCTAAGATTATGAACATAACACACACAACCAAGCACACGATGGGTGACTGAAAAAGGAGGTGTGGAGGGAAAAAGAAGGTTGAAGGAAACCGCAAAGTTGAGAATAGAGGAATGCATGTGGTTAATAAGAGAGCAGGCGGTAGACACCCGCAAAATTCCAATATTGTTTGAGAACATTCATTCGAAACAAAAGAGAGCGGGTGACCTCAAGGAGGTAACGATTTTTGCGTTCAGCGACTCCATTTTGTTGGGGGTATAGGAACACGAGGTTTGATGAATGATCCCGAACTCAGCACAGAGGTTAGTAAACGCATGACTAGTGTATTCACGTGCATTGTCGGTACAGAAAGTTTTAACTGTAGTAGAGAACTTGTTGTGAGTTTCAATGATAAAGACATGAAATACATCAGACAGTTCAGAGCGATCATGAAGGAGATACAGTCATGTTACGCGAGAGTAATTATCGACAAAGATAACAAAGTAACAATAGCCAAAAAAACTTGTGATTTTGTCGGGTCCCCAAATATCAGAGTGAACTAGATCAAAAGGAGCAGGACTGCGAGTAGGATGGGGTGAAAACGTAGACCGGTGATGTTTGCCAAAAATCTTGGAGGGAAACACCGGGAAGAGCTTTTCAGAGTATGTTTTGAGGAACGTGACCAAGACGACAGTGTCATTCAATAGAGCTCATAGAGGACAACATCGTCAGAGGAAAAGGGTCAAGGATGTAGAGACCATTCGACAAATGCCATTTTCCAAAGATAGATTGCATCTTGTGATCCTGCACAACACAGGAGGTGTAAGAGAATGTTACGTAGCAATCAAGATTTTGAATGAGGCGACTAATAGAGAGAAGGTTGAAAGGAGAGCTCGAAACATGAAGAGCTGAGCGAAGAGTGATGGAGGGAATAATGTTATGTCAGCTGAGCCAGAGACAGGAATGATTTCCCCACTCGCAACAGTAATAAACTTGGGATGCACCGAGCCTACGTAGCGTGATGGCTGTCATGAGGTAATGTGGTGAGAGGCCCCGAAATCCAAGATCCAGGATGAACTATGGGAAAGACGGGAGAAATAACCATCAAAAATTGACACAACAGAGCCCGAAGAATGATCGATCATCCTTTGAAATTGCTGGATTTGAATCCGCAGGTCATCAAGGTCAGTTTGAATGTCGTTAGGAGTAGAATTCACGGTCATGGATAGAGGGGCAGCAATAATGAAGCCACTGAACCAGGCTCGGCTAAAGCATCGACTTAGAAGATCATGTTGAAAATTATGAAGTGAAATTGGTTGATTGAGCAGACAGCGCGGTTTGGGCGGTCTGAGTTCGCGGCCTGGGCGGACTGTCGGTGCGGCCTGGGTGGTCAGCGGCCTGGATGGTCTTGGTTGCCTGGGTTTATTAGAGCGGCCTGACTATGGCGGACTGGTGGCATGTTCAGTCAGCTCAGCCTCCGGTTCTGCAGATAGCTTGTTCATGAAGTAACCAGGCGGATTAGCAGTGAGTACGCGGGTTGTGGCAGACTCAGTTGGAGTCTGCTGTTGCGGATAGGGTGGAGGACGTAAGATCGGCATTGGTCCTTGCCTTGATCTTGTGTTGCGGCGGGTGATAGCCGCATTCTTGTTGGCGGACTGTGTTTTGGGGCTAGCAGCCTGGCTTCGTGTCCGCCGAGCTCGCACCAGTTGTTTAGTGAGTTGCTGGACTTGGTCACACTTTGTGATAAGTCCAGTTTGTTGGAACTGATATTTCACATTCCCGGTATTTGAGAATATCAAATTCCCGGTTGTATTTGATCATGTTGTATGTTGATAGAGTGTGCAGGTTGTCACGTGGAAGCAACAGAGAAGGCTCATATGGATGCTACCGCCAGGCGCTAACACTAACACACCGCGCTAGCCTGTCGACGAATGTCTCGAGTAGAAGCCTCGAGACTCTGGGCTACCGCCAGGCGTTAGTACTACAACAGGCGCTAACGCGACGATTTATTTGGACTTAGCGCTCTGGATGGTTTCGGCGCTAGCTCTACCGCGCCGCGCTAGGTCTTCAACGAGTTTCGAAGGCAGAAACGACGTCAAGCTCAGTGTTGCCGCCAGGCGACTGGATTACCGCAGGCGGTAACTGAACGATTTATTCGGTCCTAGCGCTCCGGAAGATTTCGGCGGTAGCACCTACCGCGCGGCGCTAGCCTTGTCAAACGGATGTTGCCTTTTCAGGAACGGCGCATCTTATGTTACCACGCGGCGGCGGTAGGCCCTACCGCGCGGCGCTTGTTCAAATGAAAAGGCAAATGATCGTTTCGAAGACTACTTTCCAGATTTGGAGGACAACTGGCACAGCAAGCGCGCGAAACTACCGCAGGCGCTAGTCTTACTGCCGACGGTAGCCTGCTTTCATGAAGACGTATAAAAGCCGCGGCGTTTCCTGTTGTCATTACGGATCCAAGACGATTTTTGACGAAGGGTTTCTGAACTACAGATTTCGGCCGCCTCCTTGCGCCCGTCTCCACTTGTCTTCGTCAAAGTTGAAGGAAGCCTTCTCCCTCCCGTTCGTGAACGAAGAACTCCGGCGATCCAGAATCTTCATCGACCACTGAGAACCGACTGGTTGCTAGCTAACGAAGATCTCAAGCATCGGTCGTAGATCGCACACCGGAGAAGTCGTCAAGAGGGAGAACTTCATATTACTTATCGTCTTTACTTTTAATCTTTGTACTCCTTTTCTATTTTCTGTTTAGTTTTCAGTGAGGAAAATCGACCAGAGAGGGTCGTCGGAATCCGGGAAGGATTCTGCGGTAAATCGTCCAGGGATTTGGGACGTCTAGATCGGAGGATCTAGCGGGGCTCTAAGACCCTCCCTTGTGTGGAGGTGAAGAGTGGGCTCTAAGACCCTTCCTTGTGTGGAGGTGAAGAGTGGGCTTGAACGCCTTTCCTGGAGGGAAAGGGTGAGAGCCAACCGGTCATAGTTTGGTCGGTATATAAACCAAAAGAATCTTCATTCTCTTCGTCTCTGATCTTTGACGCCATAAAGATCAAGTTTTGATGTATACTCATCTTGTACTATCTTTCATTATTGATTTAATGCAATGAGACTCTCCTCTCTGTGATTGTTTTGGTATGTGAAGTTTTTTTAAATTCAATAAACGTTCGCAAACCTTATTCACCCCCCCCCCTCTAAGGTTGGCCACTAGATCCAACACAGTTTGTTCGCAGTGTCCGCGTATAGCGTGCGGACTGATGCAGTATGAGCTGTGGTTGTGTCTGTGTGCTGTGCAGTGTGGCGGACTGGTGCAGTGCTTGAGAGCAGTGCGGGTTGGTGTCGTGTCCGCATGTAGCGTGCGGACTGACGCGGTGAATGGGATGTTGATGTGTCCGCGTGCTGCAATGTGTGCGGACTGGCGCGGCGTCCGCCTGGTGGCGGACTGACCTTGACTTGGTGTCTGGCGAGTTGGCTGGAGTCCGGCCTAGTCCTTGCAGACTCGGCGGACTGAGTTGTGCTAGCTGCGAGCTGGGGTGGTGACACTATTCACTAGGGCGGTGACCACACTTCTCACCCCGCCTATAAATAGACCCCCCCCCCAACACGTCAACAGTAACAGAGTGAACAGTAAGTTGAGCGCAGATCAATTGTTGCGGACTCGGTTTTTCAGGTCGCGCGGTTTGAGATTTAACTGCTTGTTGTTTGCAGGTTGTGCGGCTAGCACTGTGAAGTCGGACGTCTGGTTCTGATTAAGGTCAGGAAGCAGTGAAGCTTGCGGTTTACAATCAACGGTTGCAGCAGGTCGCATTTGGCGGCCAACCAGTTTTCTCTCCATCAATTGAAGTTTAAGTTCAATAGTTTTCTCTCCATCAATTGAAGTTTAAGTTCAATAACCAGGTCGCCGATCTCGGCGGGCTTGGCGGTCTGTTCATCCAGTTTGGCGGCAGCTTGTAGAGCGGGCGTCAGCAGAATAACGGGTTGCCCGCGGTTTGTGCGGACTCCGTAGAATCAGAGTAGCAGCAGCCGCTTGGCGGTCTCGGCGGACTCAGTGGTCTCTGAAGCAGTCCGCCCGGCTTGAAGATTCTTTTGCTTTACTTCTCTTTTGTACGTGGCGAAATCATGTCTCGCCATGTATACGCGGCCCTGTAAAGATTGATAGTTGATTAATGCAAGATTTGTGTTTGCTCTTCATTGTTACTGATGCATAGCTCAGTTTATGGTTGGAGTGTTCCTGCACCTATTTCTTGATTTCTGCTTGATCAAGTGATCAGCTTGATAGTTTTGGAAGTGTTTGCTTGATACCCGAACTATCAGTTGATTAGCTAGTGAGAATTTTCAACATGGTATCAGAGGGAACAGTGACTTGAGAAGTGAGCTGTGATCAACCTCAGATTGTGCTCTGCGCTTCTGGAAGCTTTGTGATCAGTGGTGTTTTGCAATGGAAGGAGCTTATGGAAGAGGTCTTGGCATTGAACTTCTTACAGCGACTAACTTCAAGAAGTGGAAGTCGTGTATGAAGAGCTATCTCTTGGGCGAGAAGTTGCGGGAGGTCGTCGGTGGTGACGACAAGCAAGAGATTACTGCTGCTACTGGTACTGCTGAGGAGGTGAGAGTTTGGAGAAGAACTAATGCGAAAGCAGAGTTTGCTCTCAAACGGGTTGTCTCACATGAGCTCTTTGATCACATCTTAGGATGTGAGTCTGCTGTGTAGATTTGGACAACCATTGATGGTTTGTTCAACAGGAAGAATGTGGCAAGGCTGCAGTTCCTGGAGAATGAGTTGACTAAGGCAACTCAAGGTGATCTTTCCGTCTCTAAGTTCTTTCTGAAGATGAAAAACCTGTACGCTGAAATATCATCATTGGATCCTGATGAGCCCGTCTCTGAAACAAAGTTGAAGAGGCACATAGTTCACGGGTTGCGGAAGGAATATGTGGCATTTGTGACTTCCATGCAAGGGTGGGCAACTCAACCTTCTCTGCTGGAGCTGGAAAACTTGTTAACGTCACAGGAGAGCTTGGCCAGGCAGATGGCCGGTGTGACTATCTCTGAAGGAGGTAGTGAAACTCTCATCACTGAGAAGAAGAAGAAGAAGAGATGAGAGAAGAAGAAGAAGCCTGCTACTGAAGAAGGGTCTTCAACCTCTTATCAGCAAGAGAGGAGCTCTGCTTCTAAGAAGAACTGAAAAAAAGAGTTGAAGTGTTACAGATGCAATCAGGCAGGCCACTTCAAGCGCTACTGCAAGGTCAAGCTGCTACTTGTGCATGTTGCAGGTAAGGAGAGAGCTTGTTCCAGTTCTGAGGAAGCCGGGTGGGGTGGAGCTTTTCTGACAAGCACATGTGTTCGTGCTCTTGCCACCGTTGACTACCAAGATGACTGGATAGTAGACTCGGGGTGTGGTCATCACCTCACTGGAGACGAGTCGAAGTTCTCATCTCTGCAACCGTTCTCAGGTAATGAAGCAATTATTACAGCTGATGATTCTGTTCATTCTGTAGAGAAGGGGGCGTTGTTTCTTTGGATAGTGCTCAGGATCCGCTTATTTTAAGGAGTGTGTATCACGTACCCGGTATGAAAAAGAACCTCTTCTCGGTGACCAACACAGTTGACGCGGGTTTTCATGTTCTGTTTGGCCTAACAGAAGTAAGGTTTATCCGCAACGTATCAGCAATTAAGCCTGATGTTGCTCATGTATCAACAAGCTTTTATGTTGATCGGATGAGGGTCAATGATAATTGTAACACCCCAAAACCCAAATTTAGGTTCAGGCTGGGTGACACGGCCTGGGACACGGGCGTGTCCCAAGCCGTGTCCAGCTCTGTACTCGAGTAGGACTCGAGTGGATCTCGAGTGGGCCTCGAGTGTGCCTCGAGTGAGGCACACGGCCTGGGACACGGGCGTGTCCCAGACCGTGTCCTCCTCTGGTCAACGAACTTCTCGAGTGGTCGACGAATTGCACTCGAGACAGCGAACACGGCCATATTTTGGTTGACACGGGCGTGTCAACATCGACACGGGCGTGTATGGAACTCGTGTCCTCTTCGAGTTGTTTTTGGTGCTGTGTCGATTGAGGAACACGCTATGCCACACGGGCGTGTACTGAGTGACACGGGCGTGTCAAGGTTAACACGGGCGTGTCTAACCCCGTGTCCTGATCGGGTTTAAGTCGGTTCCTTTGCCGCTTAAGGAACACGGCCTGTGACACGGGCGTGTCTGAAAGAAATTGTACCTAATCACCTAGAGGGGGGTAAATAGGTGACTAAATCTTTTTGAAACTTTTTAGGCAGATTTCAGATTATATCACAGAGTTATAATCAATTCTTCACAGCAATCAATCAGCAATCACAGAATAAACAAGCACACAGTGAACACACAGATTTATAGTGGTTCCCCAAGGTTTGGGTACATCCACTTTCCCCCTTCGCCTATCTAGTAGTGTACTAGATTCGGTCAAACTCCTCCACTATCTCAGATCCTCAGATCTTACACTCAGAACCCCAAACAGGTTCCTACAGCTCAGGCCCAAGGCCCTACAACTCGGTCTTCTCCAAAGACTTACACTCAGCCACAAGGCCTACACTCAGCCACAACAGGCCTACACTCAGAGAAATAGATCTCCTACACTCAGGCACACAGGCCCTACCACTCAGCCTTTATAATTGCAGACTTACAACTCAGATCCCTAAGAATCCTACAAGAAATATAGAATACAAAGTATATACCTACAACTCAGAAAAAAAAAAAAGATTAGTTGACAGGTTCTTGATGAGTTCTTGTAAGAACTCTGCTGAGATCAATCTCACTTGGCTTTCTTCAAATCTTCTTGAATGTAGAACACAATAGGATTGATTCTCTGCAGCTGATCTTCAATCACTGCAACTTAAGATTCAGAACTAGGTCTGAACCCTTCTTCACAGCCTGGTTCCAACGGCTGTCTACTTGGAAGGAGCTCTCTCTCTCCAACTTCTTATATCTTCACTTGATTCTTCAATGAATAGCTAGATTTTCTTCTCTTTCAATCTCTTGATTATATGATCATTTAGACACCTTTTCTGTTGACAGAATAAGCCTATTTATAGGCCTTCTTCATGGTGACCGGCTGATCCGGTTCCTAACAGCTTTCTGACAACTCTGACAGTTGCAGTAGACCGGCTGGAATGGCAGCTGTCATGTCATCCAGTCACTTCTTGAAATATCTGTAACTGTCTGAAAGTGTCAAGACAATCTGTCTTTAAGTGTCGACACTTATAGACCAAGTGTCGACACAAGTATACTAAGTGTCGACACAACTCCTTGTGTTGTAGAATTTATGTCTCGACACAGCTTCTTCATCATGTGTCGACACTGATATTGTGTGTCGACACAACTTCTTGTTCTTCAGTACTTAGTTGAATTCTTGTAAGTGTCGACACAACTCCTTCATCCTCTTGTGTTGAACTTGTTCAGTGTCGACACATCTTCTTGGTGTCGACACTTGCCTTCTGTGTTGATACTTGCTGAGTGTCGACACAGCTCCTTGTGTCGACACATTCTTCTTCTGTTGAGACTTTGACTGAGTGTCGACACATCTTCATTGTGTCGACACTTGTGCTTAGAATTTTTGTTGAACTTTGCTGAGAGTCGACACAGCCTCCTAATGTCGACACTTTCTTCATGTATTGAGTCTTCTGCTGTGTGTCGACACATTTTCATTGTGTCGACACTTTCTTCATGTGTTGAGTCTTCTGCTGTGTGTCGACACATTCTTCATTGTGTCGACACTTGTACTTAGACTCTGCTGAAATTTGTTGAGTGTCGACACAGCCTCCAAGTGTCGACACTTTCTGATGTAGACACAGTTCCTCTGGGTGTCGACATTGCTTCTAAGTGTGGACACTGCTTCTCTGGACTTCTCTACATTGAGTGTCGACACAAACTGTATGTGTCGACACTTTCTGTCTGGTGTCGACTCTGCATCCCTGTTGTCGACACAATTACTCCAAGTGTCGACACTGCTTGCCTGGGTGTCGACACAAGTCTTCTTAAGTGTCGACACTTGACTCCTGGGTGTCGACACATGGACTTAGAAACTTTTCAGCTTTCCCTGCAAATACTTAACCTGCACAAGGCAACTCAAAATACATCAAATACATTTTGATGTATATCATTGAGTAGGGTGAGGCTTCTTCAAATCAGGTACATTTAAACCAATGTACCCAACAATCTCCCCCTATTTGGAGAAGTCATAACCCTTAGTCAATGATATACACCATACAGAATAAAATCATAGCATGATGTAAAGCAAGATTATATAACAGGGCAAGTACATAAACATGTATTAAACAAAACATGTACACACATATATCTCAGAACAATTATGTAATAGATTTTTCACACATCACATTGTTCTAACAACTTTGTCATATTCATTATACAAAAATTTACAGAATATTAAAATCAAAAGATTACAACTGTAAACTAAAGATAATTCTATTCTATTTTTGCTCAGCCTCCTTGATAACTATGCCCTTTCCCAGACTGTATCTTTGCTTGCACAGGGGCTTCAGCATCTTCAGTAGCAGCAGGCTTCTTGCCTTTAAGATCCTTTTTCTTTAGCTCTTCAGCTTTGATCTTTTGCCTCTCAAAGTAATGATAAGGCTTAGGAAAGTACTTGCTAGGCTCCTGGGCAGTAGGAGGTAGCTTTCCCATCGTAGTCTTTCTTCTATACTGCACAATGGCTTCTTGTCTGGTCTCATGCTTCCTCCACTCCAGTTCAGAAAATCACTTGTTTCTATCTTGAATATTGTCTTTGACAGCCTTCCATGCAGTTAAGATAATATTCCTTGAAGTGGGGCTCCACTGTTCAAAATCAGGTCTTTGTTCAGCTTGCTCTCTGAACCTCTTCTTAGACAATTTGGCTTCTTGTTCTTTCTGCAAAACTTCTTGTATAGCCTCAGATACTGGCTGAACCACTTTTTTTATAATGACATTGTGCTTTCCCTCAGGTGGGCTATACATTGATTGTATGTCTGCATGTATCATATCAAAGTCTGGAGGAGGGTAGATTACTTGAGCCACTTCAGGTTGCTCCCCTCCAAGATAAGCAGGATGAATCTCAGACTCTGCTACATTGTCATCATCACACAATGGAGAATATCCAAGGGTGGCTCTGATGGAATTGGAAATCCATTTTGCATGATCAGAGCTGGCTTTGACTAACATCATCTCCCCCTTTATGATTTCGCTTTCAATGTGATCTCTGAGATCATCCTTTTGAAATCTTATTTGGGCATCCAAATAGTTGACTCCATCTTTAAAGAAAGGTTTCAACCTTTGAAGCTTTTCAGTGATCAACTTCTGAGAGTTGTCAATAGCAGAAGTAACAGCAGTTATGCCCTCTTTTAAAGCTTTATCAAACTCTGCCTTAGCAGTAGCATTAGATGTACTCTGTCCAGCACTATATTCTTCATCTCTGTGACAATTGCATTGTGTGAAGCAGTCAAATTGTCATTCATCCTGAGCTGGTTCTCCAGAACATATCCTTGCTTCAATGCAATGTCATCCACTTGAGCTTTGATTTTCTCCTGATCAGTAGCCAGATAGACTACTGCATTCCCTCCCTTGTGGAAGCAGTCAGTCATCTCCTTCTTATTCAAATTCATCTCAAATCTGATGGACTTAATATCTTGGGCAAGATCAAACTGTAAAGACTTATGCCACTCATCCATATATGTTTCTATTGCTTTCCTCTGCTCATCAAGCTTTATTTGCATAGCAACCATCAGAGAACTGTAATCTACAGATGGTGCTGGCTGTAGTGCAGGCTGTGGTGCTATGATTTGCAGAGCTTTCTTGTAAGTTTGGCTCCTTCTTTTAAAAACTTGGAATTTCCTTTTCTTTGCTCTTGCAGCCTCCTCATCTTCAGAAGCTGATGTGCTTGCTATTTCTACCCTCTCCCTAGGTAGCTCCTCAACATCCTTTGACTTCTCAGGCTTTTTCCTTGCAGTTTCTTCTAGAATCTCCACTTGCTCCCCCTCAACTTGAGCATTCTCCCCCTCAGCAGCAGCACTTGCTTTCTCAAAGTCTGTTTGATCCAGATTAAGGAAGAGATCTTCCATTGTAAACTCTTGTTGAGGTTGTGATGAAGATTCTCTTATCTCATCAATTACTTGATTTGGTTCCACTTGATCTGCAACAGATGTGTCCTCCATGACAACATCTTGGGGTTGGCTATGTGTTGGAGTTTGCTGATTAACATTATGTGATGAATCAGACAAAACATCATCCTCAATAGGAAAATCTAATGCATTAATCTCAGTGATTACCTCAAGTATTGTGTGAGTAGTTTGTTCACTTTCTAGTGGAGTTGGCTCTCCCACTACTAGTAGAGGCTCCCCCTGGATAGAATCCTGGTGAAATGGGCTTGCTGGTGGTAACTCCCCCTGCCTCTCTGCATCATTTTGTCTAGCTGGAGACTTCCCAGCATTTCCAGTGTCTTGTTCATCATCTGGAGTAAAGACAACTTGTTCCTTAGAACTGCTAGAGGATTCTTGAGCCACTGGGGTTGTCTTCCTCTTCTTCTTTTGTGGTGTTATCTTCTCAGGTGTTGGCAATTCCTTGGTCAAGACCCTATCCCATCTTGAGAAGATTCTCATGTCCATCTTCCTCATGTGATTGATCTTTGATCCTGCAGCTTGACTCATTACTTCTGGTACACTACCAGCCAAGTAAAGACTTAGTATCCTACCCAAATTGGGTTTCTTCATGCTCTCCTTAATCTTCTCAAACACTACTCCAGACCAATCAGTGTTTAGTTAGAAGATTAACCTTGTCATTAGACTGAACATATATGCTGAAATCCTGTCATGTCTTCCTTGAAGTTGGCATTAGCCTATTTATATTAATAAAACAAAAAAGTAGAAAGCGGGACTACAAATAATTGGCGTCATGCCTCAAAATAAGCGAGAAAGATGTGGTTAGGGGCATACCCCTAGACCACTGAAATTCATTGGAACATGCATTTTTTGCGAGGTGATCAGCCGCTGAGTTTGCCTTTCGGTTGACCGAAGAGATTACCAATCTTGGGAAAGTAGCTAGGAAATCCTGTCATGTCTTCCAGACTTGCACAGGATCACCTTGCCAACAATTTCAGAGAGAAATTTGTCTTGGCTGTTCATCCACTTTCTATTGAATACTGATTCAATTTTCATCTTGGAATCCAGTACACACCATGTTAAGGCTTCTCTGGTCTTGGAAGCAGAAACTTCATCTTCTTCCTTAGTCCTTGGTAGGTTTAGTACCTTTCTCAAACTCTTAGGTGAGACCTTCACCTTTTCTCCATGAACCCTTGACTTTATCTTGAGTCCAGATTCGTCTAGTGTTGTTCCATTCAGAAATTCTAGAACTTCTTTCTTTCATATCTTGGTTGGTTCTGAAACAAAAAAATCTAACTCTGAGTTTGCAACTAGGGTTACCACATCCTTGATCTCTGATTCTGCGTCATCAAACGCATGCCGCACCAGTTCATATCCTTCATTCACGTTCTCTTCGAACTTGGGCGTCATTAGGGTTTGAAGAATTTGAATTGAGATAAGAGAGGTGTTGACACACAAGTTTGGTCTCGAAACTTTGGTGAGCGTGTCGACAGTCAATGGCGAAATCCTATTTATACCTTTCTAGAGTTGAAGATGAAAGGGCGCGTCAACAAACTTAAATTGTGTCGACACTGTTGAAAAGTGTCGACACTGACTTATAATGTTTCGACAACAATGTGTCGACACAAGTATAGTCGACAGAATATATGTGTCGACACTTGTTTATGTGTCGACACCGCTTAGCTCAGCACTTAGTCGAGACTTTACTTCACTAAGTCTGCATAAAGTCTAAGTGTCGACACCACCTTGGATGTGTCGACACCTACCCTGTATGTGTCGACACTAATTCTCTGAAGTGTCGACACCAACTTTCTAGATGTGTCGACACCTTTTCTCTGAAGTGTTGACACCAATTCTCTGTCTCGACACAGACAACTCTGTGTGTCGATACTATTTTACTTAGTCATTTCTGTAAACTTATTCTAAGTTTATCATAACTAATTCAATTTTAAACCTATTGAACTTGGTTTCTTCTAAAGGCTTAGTATACATGTCAGCTAGTTGATTATCTGTATTAACATACTTCAGTGAAATATCTTCTTTTTCTACATGTTCCCTTAGAAAATGATATTTTATTTCAATGTGTTTAGTTCTACTATGAGAAACAGGATTGTTTGCAATAGATATAGCACTAGTAGAATCACAAAATAGTGGTGTTCTACTTACTTGAATACCATAATCCTCAAGCTGATGTTGTATCCATAGAAGTTGAGCACAGCAACTTCCTGCAGCCACATACTCTGATTCTGCTGTGGAGATAGCCACACTTGTTTGCTTCTTGCTACTCTATGATATCAGTCTTCCACCTAGGAATTGACAGGTACCAGTTGTACTTTTCCTATCTTCCTTGCAGCCTGCAAAATCTGCATCTGAATAACCTGTCAGTTCAAAGTCTCCATTTCTAGGGTATCAAAGGCCTAGATAAGGAGTGCCCTTAAGATATCTTAGAATTCTTTTGACTGCTGTCAAATGAGACTCTTTAGGGCATGTTTGGTACCTAGCACAGACACATGTAGCATACATGATATCTGGTCTACTTGCAGTCAAATACAATAGGGAGCCAACTATCCCTCTATACAAATTCTCATCTACAGGTTTCCCTGCATCATTTTTGCTAAGAGACATACTTGACCCCATAGGAGTCTTCATGGTACTGGATGAATCCATATCATACTTCCTTATTAGTTCTATGGTGAACTTATACTGGCATATGGATAAACCATTCTCAGTCTGTCTAACTTGGAGACCCAAGAAGAACTTAAATTCCTCCATGCTGCTCATCTCAAATTGTCCTTGCATTAGTTTTGCAAACTTTTTGCAAAGACTACTTTCAGTAGACACAAATATTATGTCATCTACATATATTTGGACTATTATGATCTTGCCTCTGGATTCCCTAAGGAATAGAGTCTTGTCTATTTTCCCCCTTGTAAATTTATTCTCAATGAGGAAACTAAACAGGGTTTCATACCAAGCCCTAGGGGCTTGTTTTAACTCATACAAAGTCTTCCTAAGTCTATAGACATAATTAGGTTGAGTTTAATCAACAAAACCTGATGGTTGTTCCACATAGACCTCTTCTTTCAGATTACCATTCAGAAACGCTGACTTAACATCCATTTGGTATACTTTAAATCTTTGATAGGTTGCATAGGCCAGAAACATCTTTATGGCTTCCAGTCTGGCTACTGGAGCAAAGGTTTGATCAAAGTCAATACCTTCTTCCTGCTTATATCCCTTAGCAACCAGTCTTGCTTTGTTCTTGATAATCACTCCATGTTCATCCATCTTATTCCTAAAGATCCACTTGGTCCCAATTATGTTGTGGTCTTTTGGTTTAGGAACAAGCTCCCAGACTTTGCATCTCTTGAACTGATTCAGCTCTTCTTGCATTGCCTTAATCCAACGAGGGTCTAGGATGGCTTCTTCAAACTTCTTTGGCTCTACTTGGGATAGAAAACTGGAGTAGAGTACTGCACTCAGATTTCTGCTCCTTGTTTGTACCCCTTGTCTTAGATCACCAATGATTTGATCTGTTGGATGATCTCTTAGATGCCTATTATCTGGAGGCATCCTGGCTTCAGGTTGAACTCCTTCAGCTTATTCATCTTGCTGCACTTCTTGGTCTTCTTCTGCATTAGGTACATGTAGTACTCCCCCTGGACGACAGCCACTATCATCTACATGCTGACTTGCAGTAGATCCTTCTTCAATAGTGAGCTTGTCCATCTTCTTTGTCACATCTGTGGAGCTGCAAATACTACTAGACAATTCATTGTTAATAAGTCTAATTTCATCAAATACTACATGTACTGATTCTTCTACAACTTGAGTAGTCAAGTTGTAGACTCTATAAGTCTTACTATTGTTGCTGTACCCAACAAATATCCCCTCTTGGGATTTGGCAGCAAACTTAGTCAAGTAAGACTTTCCATTGTTAAGTATAAAGCACTTACAACCAAAGATCCTGAAATAGGATAGATTTGGTTTTCTGCCTTTCACAATCTCATAGGGGGTCTTATTGTGACTCTTAGTAATGGTAGCCCTATTAATTACATGTCATGTAGTATTAACTGCCTCAGCCCAGAAATATTCTGGGAGAGATGTGTCACTTAATAGGGTCCTACCAGCTTCAATCAAGGTTCTATTTTTCCTCTCAGCAATGTCATTTTGCTGAGGTGTTCTTAGTGAAGAAAATTCCTGAAATATCCCAAATTCTTCACATAGTTTTGTCATACTATCAGACTGAAATTCAGTACCATGGTCACTTCTTATTTTGACCACAGTACTGTCTAACTCATTCTGAATTTGTTTGACAAAGCTATAGAAGATACTAGGTGTTTCAGATTTCTGTCTAAGGAAGAACACCCAGGAAAACCTTGAGTAGTCATCTACAACCACAAATGTGTAGACCTTCATATCTAGGCTGTGAACTGGCATAGGACCAAAGAGATCCATATGCAAGAGGTATAAGCATCTCACAGCATCTTTGTTTTCAATGCTACTAAAGGTGGATCTAGTCTGCTTGCCCTTTTGACAAGCTGAGCATATTCCATCTTTAATACACTTAACTTGAGTACCATTCCTCACTAACTCTTTGCTATAGAGTTGGTCAATTGTCTTGTACTTGAGATGAGCTAGCCTCTTGTGCTATTTGACACAATGAGAGACTTTCTCATCAGTTACAAGACACACTGGAGAACCATTGTTCTCACACATAATGTCTAGGCAATAGACATTCCTCTTTCTATAACCTGTCAAAATGATCTCTTGATCATTTGATCTCCTGATATGACAACCATCTTTGACAAATGAGATGTCATATCCTAAATCACTCAGTTGACTTATACTAATAAGGTTATGTTTCAAACCTTTAACATAAGCCACTTGAGTAATTGTAATATGGGTGCTAGAAATGTTACCAAAACCCTTGATTATTCCTTTTTCAGAACCACCAAAGGTGACTTTAGGACCATCCTTGATTGGTGTGTAGTCCTTTAGCAATCCCCTAGTTCCAGTCATGTGTCTGGAACATCCACTATCCAAGTACCATATTGGGGCATGACCACTTGGACTCACCTGCAAAACAGATTAGTTGACCTTAGAACCCAAAGAATTCTTGGGTCCTTGGTGCTGGTTAGTTTGCCTCTTAACAAAGCTACTTGCAGATCTTACAACAGGCAGTTTGCTACTCAACTTGGCACTAGAATTGTGCCAACAGTCTATGGCAAAGTGGCCTACCTTGCCACAGCACCAGCACTCAAATCTATTGTACCTTTGCTTAGGTACATCCCTAACTGTTTTATCTACAGCTGGCTTGTTGAGAGCTGGGGATTTGCCCTTAGACTTGGACTGAACAGTCCTAGCAGGTTTTGTGAAACCTAATCCAGTTTTACCCTTTTGATGTACAAATTCATCAATCAAAAGTAGAACAGACTTAGGTTTTGAAAACCTTGCAACAATGTCTCTCTCCTTCTGAAGATTAATCTCCAGATTTCTGATTTGATCATTCTTAAATGTTATAGTCCTCATCTAAATAACTGTTATGTTTTTCAGTCTGGCTATTTCATTTAATTTTTGATCAAATAACTTCTCAAAATCAATTGCAGCCACTTTGAGACTTGCAATCTCCTTAGTCTGACTCTTGGCCAAGGATTTGTTTTTCTTAAATGCTTGCAACAGAACTCTATATTCATCAATCAACTGATGAACATCCCCTTCAGACTCAGATCCACTGGCATCACTTGATGCTGATGTAACTGAATCTGAACTAGCACTAGAAATTGAACTTAAAGAACAATTTTGTACCTGACTAGGTCCAGGCTGTTCCTGGATTTTGTCACCTTCTGTTAAGGCCATCAGTCCTTTGCATTGAATGTCCTCTTGCTCATATATAGAGTTCATTATCTGGATGAACTCCTTTTCTTCTTCTTCAGCAAACAGTCCTATGTATGCTTCAGCTTCTGACTCAGTCTCTGAAGAAGATATGTCTGACAGGCTTTTGTCCTTCTTGGCAACAAAGGACCTTTCCTTCTTGCCCTTGAATTGAGTCTTCTTCTTATCATTAGACTCTTTCCTTTTCTCTGAACAGTCAGCAATAACATGTCCTTGTCTGTTACAGCAATAACATACAATTTTTGATAAAGTTGTTTTGCTTGACTTGGGTTTTCTCCTGTCTTTCTTTGATGACTTCTTGTTCTGTTAATAGTCATCTTTTCCCTGTGAAGTGGATGGCTTTGTCCTCCACTGTTTCTTCTTTAGGAACTTCTGAAAATGTCTTGTGAAGGCTGCAAAGTCTTCATCACTCTCACTGCTTTCAGAGTTCTTGCATTCTGTCTCATCTGTCTCAGATCCAGCAACCTTTAGAGGTGGAGATGGAGACTTACTTCTGTATTTTCTGCTGGCTTCTGTCTTGAATGCCACTGTTCTTTCTTTATTCTCAATTCTGGCAGTCTTCTCCTGTTCTTTCCTTACCATCAACTGCATTTCATAGGATAGCAGTTTTCCAAACAATGTTGGAGGAGGAATATCTGCTAACTTGGTCATTTTCCTTATGACACAGATCTTGGTGTCCCAGTCCTTTGTTAGAGACCTCAAGAACTTATCATTTAGCTCATAATTACTGAAATCTCTTCCATAGGACATTTACTCATTGACAATCCTATAAAATTTCTTATAGCATTCTGTTATGCTATAAGCCTTGTCTTGCCTGAAACTTTCATATTCCTGGTTTAACAAAGACTTTCTGTCCTGTCTCACTTCTTCTGAACTCTCCATATACACTATCAAAGTATCTCACATCTCCTTAGATGTCTTACAGTGTATCAAGTTCTGAAAGGTAGCATCATCTATGACACTCACAATGATATTCTGAGCCCTCTTGTCCATTGTGGCTAGAATTATCTCATCTTTTGTTATTTTAGAAAAGTCCTTAGGTGTTCTCTGATTTGCATCCAGGACTGAAACCTTCATAGGCGCATATGACCCTTCTTTAACTGTGATGTAAATTCTAGGGTCTGAGGCTTCCATAAATAGTCTCACCCTTTCTTTCCAGATGCCAAAAATCTCTTTTCTGCAAATGGGCAACTTCATGGATCCAAGTTCCTTATGATTCTCTGTTGAACCCATGTTTCTTGATTTTCTTGATTCTGCACTTTACTTATACTGAATCTGCCAACAGGATCTACTCAGACAGTTATGTTCCTTTTTGAGTAACCTTCCTCTGATACCACTTGAAAGAAATTATACCTAATCACCTAGAGGGGGGGTGAATAGGTGACTAAATCTTAGTGTCCAAGGTGGATGGCGTTACTCCTGTTACTTGCAAGTGGGTCTACATGCTGAAGAAAAAAACGGATGAAAGCATCGAGCGGTACAAGGCTCGCCTTGTAGCTCGAGGGTTTTCGCAACAGTACGACGAGGACTATGAGGAGACGTTTAGTCCGGTGGCGAAGATGATTTCAGTACGAGTGGTGATAGCTTTGGCGGCATGTCAGGGTTGGAAGATGTGGCAGTTGGACGTAAAGAACGTTTTTCTTTACAGGGAGATTGACAAGGACATCTTCATAGATCAGCCGCTCTGGTACATATCTGAAGAACATCCGGACTACGTCTGCAAGCTCCGGAAAACGCTTTATGGGTTGAAGCAGTCTCCTCGAGCCTGGTATGAGAAGATTGCAGAATACCTTCAGTTCTGCGGTTATCTGGCTTCAAACTCATACTTGAGCCTCTTCGTCAAGAAGGGGAAGTTTCTAGTCCTGGTGTTGTTATACGTGGATGACATGATCATCACGGGGAACTTCAAGGATGAAATAGCTAGGCTCAGGGCAGAGCTAGCTATCAGGTTCAAGATGAAGGATCTGGGTGAACTCCACCATTTCCTTGGACTTGAGGTGGAGAGGAAGGAGAGCGGCTTACTCGTGTCCCAGAAGGGCTATGCGGAACGGATCGTTAGGCGATTCGGCATGCAGGAGGGGAAGAGTAGCTCTACTCCATTTGATTCAGACATCAAACTTCGGCGGGATGAGGGGAGGATTCTTTTGGATCCTTTGGTGTTTCGGGCTCTAGTTGGGAGTCTTATTTACCTGACGATTACAAGGTCAGACATTGCTTATGTAGTTGGCCGAGTAAGCCAGTATATGGCGGAACCCAGGAAGCCTCATCTGATGGCGGCTATGAATATCTTGAAGTACATGAAGGCCACTTCTAACATGGGTCTCCTGTATAGGAGAGGCATTGAGTTTGTTCTACAAAGGTACTCGGATGCTGATTACGGGGGAGATTCAGACGACCGGAAGTCAACATCCGGTTACGTCTTCACTTGTGGATCAAGGAGTATTTCTTGGTGCAGCAAGAAGCAAGACTCAGTGTCTGTCTCTACTACGGAAGCGGAATACAAGGCTTCGGCCTTGGCAGCTCGGGAAGTCATCTGGCTCAGGAGATTAGTAGAGGACGTCTATGAAAAAGTGCGCGGTCCTACTTTTCTGAGCGGTGACAATGAGAGTGCTCTGAAACTAGTGAATAATCCAGTTTGTCACTCTCGGACCAAGCACATAGAGATTGAGCACCACTTCGTTCGGGAGGTGTTGGAGGGGTCTCTTATGGTGCAACATGTGCGGAGTAAGGATAATGTCGCGGACATCTTCACGAAGCCGTTGCCGAAGGTGTCGTTTACACGGTTACGAGGGTTACAGGGCTTGATCACCACTTCTCACTTAAAGGGGGAGTGTTGAAAATTATGAAGTGAAAGTGGTTGATTGAGCAGACCGCGCGGTCTGGGCGGTATGAGTTCGCGGCCTGGGTGGACTGTCGGTGCGGCCTGGGTGGTCAGCGGCCTGGATGGTCTTGGTGGCCTGGGTTTATTGGAGCGGCCTGGGCGGCCAGACTATGGTGGACTAGTGGCGTGTTCAGTCAGCTCGGCCTGCGGTTCTGCAGATAGCTTGTTCATGAAGTAACCGGGCGGATTGGCAGTGAGTCCGCGGGTTGTGGCAGACTCAGTTGGAATCCGCTGTTGCGGATAGGGTGGAGGACGTGAGATCGGCATTGGTCCTTGTCTTGATCTCGTGTTACGGCGGGTGATAGCAGCATTCTTGTTGGTGGACTGTGTTTTGGGGCTAGCGGCCTGGCTTCGTGTCCGCCGAGCTCGCACAAGTTGTTTGGTGAGTTGCTGGACTTGGTCACACTTTGTGACAAGTCCAGTTTGTTCGCAGTGTCCGCGTATAGCGTGCGAAATGATGCAGTATGGGCTGTGGTTGTGTCTGTGTGCTGTGCAGTGGGGCGAACTGGTGTAGTGCTTGTGTCGTGTCCGCATGTAGCGGACTGACGCAGTGAATGAGATGTTGTTGTGTCCTCGTCCTGCAATGTGTGCGGACTGGCGCGGCGTCCGCCTGGTGGCGGACTGACCTTGACTTGGTGCCTGGCGAGTTGGTTGGAGTCCGGCCTAGTCCTTGCGGACTCGGCGGACTGGGTTGTGCTAGCTGCGAGCTGGGGTTGTGACTCTATTCACTAGGGCGGTGACCACACTTCTCACCCCGCCTATAAATAGACTCCCCCGGCACGTCTATAGTAACGGAGTGAACAGTAAGTTGAGCGCAGATCAATAATTGCGGACTCGGTTTTCCAGGTCGCGCGGTTTGAGATTTAACTTGTTGTTTGCAAGTTGTGCTGCTAGCACTGTGAAGCTGGGCGTCTGGTTCTGATTAAGGTCAGGAAGCAGTGAAGCTTGCGGTTTACAATCAGCGGTTGCAACATGTCGCATTTGGCGGCCAACCAGTTTTCTCTCCATCAATTGAAGTCTAAGTTCAATAACCAGGTCGCCGGTCTCGGCGGGCTTGGTGGTTTGTTCATCCAGTTCGGCGACGGCTTGTAGAGCGGGCATCAACAGAATAACGGGTTGTCCGCGGTTTGTGCAGACTCCGTAGAATCAGAGTAGCAGCAACGGCTTGGCAGTTTCGACGATCTCGGCGGACTCAGCGGTCTCTGAGGCAGTCCGCCCGGCTTGAAGATTCTTTTGCTTTACTTCCCTTTTGTACTTGGCGAAATCATGTCTCGACACGTATACCTGGCCCTGTAAAGATTGATAGTTGATTAATGCAAGATCTGTGTTTGCTCTTCATTGTTACTGATACATAACTCAGTTTATGGTTGGAGTGTTTCTGCGCCTAGTTCTCGCTTTCCGCTTGGTCAAGTGATCAGCTTGATAGTTTTGGAAGTGTTTGCTTGATACCAGAACTACCAGTTGATTAGCTTGTGCGAATTTTCAACAGATCATGCGGTCAGAAGCGGCGAGGAAGTAGCTACAGCGGGAAGGCACAAGCTACGGGAAGCTTCGGGAAGAAAGAACGACAAGATAAGCAGTAGGCGGAAACGACAACAACGACCTAATCTAGAAGAACAGAGGACAGAGCAGCGGGCGGACTGCGCAGCTGGTGGCAAAAAGGGAGACCAGCGACCTCGGCTAGGCCAAAACACGGCGAGGTGCGGATAGCGAGCACCAGTGGGTAGACTTGGGAGGCCACAGACCGCAACAACACAATGGCTGACGACAAGAAGAACAAGGGGCAGCGACAAGCAAGTGTATGCGGCTAAGAAGGCACTGTCGGCGAGAAGGCAGAAAGAGACCGCGCATTCACGAGAAAGGAAGAAGGAAGTCGCAGCAACTAACAAGCACGCGAACAGATAGCGGGGGCAAGCAGCAGAGAGAAAATTGTGGCCAAGCACCCAGTGAGAGCGGCAATGGAGAACCAAGGCAAGGCTAAAAGCAGACGAGAAGACGCCACAAGTAGAGATTCACTGGAGGCAAGGCAGAGAAGCAACCAGCGCACAAACCGCATGGCTAGGAGAGCATGGGGGCAGCGACCTGAGAGGCAAAGAGAGCGGGCGAGCAGAGATGTCGTTGCGGGCTGGTGACTTGAGAGGCTCCGATGGTTTGGGAGGAAGAACACGAGGCGAGAAGACCGGGCAGAGATAAATCTTCGATCAGACAACCGCCATGCTGCGGACAGGCGACCCGAGAGAAGAGAAAAAAACAGCGGCCTGGCGACCAGAGGAAGCGACAACGGTTAGAGAGAAGGCAATGGGGCTATGCACGGTAGGCTGCAAGCAGCGATCAAGGAAGGTCGCAACGCAAATCCCAGGCAGTGGCAAAGCAAAGATCACAGAAACTTCAGCGAAATAATACAAGATCAAAGTAGATCCCAGCCAAGGAGGATTATAAAATAGAGGGGAGAGAGGGTGTTGGAGGTTAGCCAAGGAGAGACGCAGAGGGCTCTAGAGACCAACGATTAGGAAATTAGAGGCCACAGGAAGGTTGTGGGTTGACCCCAACTCCTGACCGCCCAGGAGTGCGATTAGATAGAGATCAACGACTTTGATATCATGTAGAACAATTAGTAGATGGAGAAAATTCCAATATATCCCATGTAAAAACTTAACCAATATACATGTATGAGTACAAATATATAAAAGGAGGAAGATGAGAGAATGTCTCATTGAAGATGTGAGACTAAATTCTAGAGCTAAGAAACTAAATGGGCCTTAACTAATGAGCCTGTACATATTGCCTTCAACAAAAGATATGAAAGGTTTGGCAATTTAAAGGTTTTCACTGAACATTTCATCTCACACAAGAAGATCAAATGGCAAAATGGGCATTCGCCCACGCCCATGTGGCTCCTCGCTAAGTATAGAGGTGCATCCAAACATCTGATTGGGTAACAGGACAACACCAATGAAGCTCTGATAGAAAGGGAAGGCATGTCAAGGCTGTATGCCTAGGGGTCCAGGACAAGGATTCTTCAAAAAAGCGCAGGCTGACTCAGAGGCTTAGGACCCTGGCTTAGCAACAAATGAAGGTTCATGAAGCGAAGGGAAGCAAATATTGAGTCTCTCCTTATCTTTTAGCATGAGATTGTGGCAGCTCTATCTCTCTCCTAAGTAGAGCGATCACTTAAAACCAAAAACCAAAAATCAAAAACCATAAACCATAAACCGAACCAGAATCAAAACGGAACCACAAAGAACCGAACTGAACCGTTCGCTAATTATCTGAGTTCTGGTTTGAATTTTGAAACCATGAACAACATTTGTCTGAGTATGGTTTTTTCATTTTATTATCCGGACCGGAATCAGAACTGCAACATACAAGTCTCAAGCGGTTTCAAGAATTTTAGACCCGATCCAAACAGGACCGAAGCAGAACCGAACCGCGACCCGTTTATTATTATTATTTATAATATTTTTATTAATATTAATATTATTATAGTATTGTTATTTTTTATAATATATGTATAATATCTATACTTACTATTAAGGGTGGAACTTGTGCGGTTTGAACTCAAAACGCAATCGTACTAAAGATGGTCGGTTTTGAACTGAACAAAATCGCACCGCACCAAAATTGTGTGGTGTGGTTTGAACATTGTATCAACATTACACGATCGTGATCTTTGAATTTTTGAATGAATATTGAATGTAACGGGTCGGCCCCAGACTTCGAATTTCCTCTTGCAAAAAAATCTAACAAGTTTACTTTTCCCCTCAAGTGTTTTATTTTTGACCTCCCTCATTAATGCCGCCAAGTTTGATTTTCGTTTGAGTTGGAACCGATTGGAACCGGACCGAACCACGTAGAACCAGACCTAACTGTTAGTGGTTGGTTTGGTTTTGGTTCTTGTTGAACCGGAACCGGAACCGTTGACACGGCGGTTCCAAAAATATGTTGGAACCGGAACCAGAATCGGAATCGGTCAAATCAAACAAGATTTTGATTCTAATTTGAAAAATTGTTACCTTAGCGGTTCGGTTCACGGTTTTAGAAAAACTGGAACCAAACCGGAACCGTGACAACTCTACTCCTAAGCACACACTGCCCAGGTAGCCACAATTCCTACTTTATAGTATCTTCCTACCACCACTATCATCTTCATCACTGATGCTCTCCAGTGAAAGATACTGTACAACCTTGGGCTCGCGAGTAGCCCGACAAAGCAAGGAAGGAAGTCCGGCGAGACGGGAGATAAGGCGAGACCTCGCTAGGCGAGACCTCGCTAGGCGAGAGCTCGCTAGACGAGGCCCCCGGCCGCGGGCGAGTAGCCCACAGGCGAGATCCCCTAAAACTTGACGAGCCCCTCCCCACTCGCCGCAGGAAAAAAGATGGTCTTTACCTTTTTACCCACAAGGGGGATTTTACCTTTGTGCCCCAGATAGTTTTGCATTTTTACCCCTGGAGGCCTGCATATAGCTCTCCAGAACAGCGGAGTTTGACTATTGTCAGACCCAGCCCAGGGTATTTTGGTCTTTTCAGGTGGATTTAGAAGTGATATTTGCAGATCAGATTCAGAGGCCTATAAATAGACCGATAAGGTGCCTGAGATGGTTGTTGAACCTTTCCACTATTTTCCTCTCAGGCATCTAGCTCAGCACTGGCTAGGGAGGGGAAGACTCCCAGTTCTTCCGAGTAAGAGGCGGGACCTCCAAGCTGAGTCCCCTCGGTCTGTTTTCAGGTGATTGACTCTCGTCAGGACGGTAGCGCAGGGAGAGTACGTGTGGGCTGCATCCTTGTTTCGAACTCTAGGAGGGACCGGGAAGCTGGTTCCAACAGCTACCAACATGCTACAACTGAAACCGTAACAATATATTAATTGAATGAAAAAAAAAACAAGGTAAGAACTCGCAGGGATTTATCTTTTTCCTATACCTATACCCCACAACGTGTGACTGACTCAAAAATAAGAATTGTTCCTGCAGATTGCGTCATGTGGTTGAATGAATATAAAAAAAAGTGATGTTAGAAGTCGTAGGGATTTATCTTTTTTTCCTCTACTTTTGCACCCACAATTCGTGCCTGCCTCAAAAATGCATCAAGCACAGATTGCCACATTCCTACATGTCAAACCATATAGTTGATGGTTCAGTCGCACTTTGGCAGCTTCTCTGAAAGTATGATGTAAAGCTGACGAGTATATTGTCAACCACACATCATTTGATGGAGCTCGTGGCATGCTCATCCATGTCATTCTTTTAAGCATCTTTCATCGGCGTGGGCTTTTGAACTTCTGCAACAATCTTGGTTGAAGCCCTTGCCGCACTAACATATCCTTGACTAGTTTCTATCACAGGCCAATTTATTCTATCAAACTTCTACATCAAATCCACCAAAGTTCAAAGTGTTCCATATTTCCATCATTGATTTTAGAATCGTCAAGATACTAATGACCTATGTTGCACTGACACTGACACACGACGCAACACGACACGTGACTCGTCAATTCATAAAAAATATCATATTCTGACACGTTGAGACACGTATATTAAATATTTATTTTTTATAATTATGAAAATCCTAAAAAATTTAACAAATAATAAAAAAAATGAACAATTAACAAATATTCAAATAAACTAAGTCATGTTTAAATAGTAGTACTCATCAAATATTCAAATCCAAAATTTAACAAAATGTCAAAAAATGATAGAACATTAACGCATTATCATTATATATCATCAGTAAAAATAATGAATTCTTAAGGAAACTTTTTTCCCCACTTTAAATCTTCCTTTTTTCTTAAAAAAAATATCTACCCCACTAGTAGATCCACTTTCAATAGTTGAAATGCTAGAAGGGGGCAAAGACAATTTTTAGGAGCAAGACTCGTTATTCTATCATTCATCTCTTCTTCTAGTTTTTCCAGCTCAAATAAATCACTTCTTGAGATTTTTACACACTTTCCAATTCCTTTTCTACCAATCATTAATCAATGTGTTTTCACTATTGTATATGAATTTATAAAACATTTTTAACAAAAATTGCACTTCTAAGACATTGCTTCCGCATCACCATGAGTAACTTCGGGACACACGTGTCCGATTGAGCGGGACACGCGAGTCCCGCGTGAGCCAGTGTGTCGGACTTTCGACACAAGTGTTAGAGTGTCGGAGAGTTGGATGAGTGTCAGAGAGTCTGACATCGACACGCTGGGCATTTTGAAGTGTCGATGCTTCATAGCTAATGACTTCAAAGATCGTGATCTAGAAAAATAGGGAGGAAACTTTGTTGTCGCTTACTGTACCCATATGGGATCTGAATTCAAAATCAGGTAACCTAGATTGAACTTAGCTCTGATACCAAATTTCAAAAAAATTCTGACAGCGAAGAAGTTTCACCTGAAATCGACACAATAAAATTACAAGTGCACAAAATTGATATATAAATCGAGGACAAAATAAATATATAAACATGAAAAACAATCTGGATATCATATCGACGACAATCCAGCTTAATTCGTCAGACACCACCTATATGAAAATGATCGTTGGTAGAAGCGATCACCATCGACACACAACGATCCACCACATCAACTGCAATTATGATGAGTTGCAAAACTCTCACAAATCTCTAAATGCGACAAACACAATCTCCTTCTATCGTCATTTTATTGAACATAACAAGAGAAGTGCAAAAACAAAAATACCTTCATTCATCGCGGAACATAAACAAGATAACACTTCCTGCAACCTCCGCCAATGAAGTACTAACTCTCAAATAATGACCCATTCTCCTTCCTGTGTTCTCAAATGATTAGCACCAGAAATCCCCAGACCATAGCACTGCACAAGCACCTTCAATGATCAATGTTGCGATGTCGGGGGAGGGTAGGTTGTGGTAGGGGAAACCGTGGGGGAGAGAGAGAGAGAGGGAGAGGGGATTAGGGTTAGAGATTAGAGGGAAAACATACATTAATCCAAGATAAGAATTACATGGTTCGATTGCCCTCTTATAGTGACGAGAAGCAAATAAAAAAAGAAATACGGAAAATCGAAAATACAGAAAATACTAAAAATACCTCAAGAAAATAAAGCAACAAATTTAATATTTAAATATCTTCCGCGCCGACCCCACCCGGGTCATCCTCGTTGGTCCAAGCCGCTCTCGAAGCGCCCGGTTCGCCTTCATCGGTTAGCGCAACGCATATCTGTAACAATGTCGCCATCTGGGAAGAATGCCTTGTCCTTAAGGCAGTTGTTGGAGTGGCTGCGGCCGAAGTGATCCTGGGGCAACCAGTTGGCATCAGACTCAGGACGGGAAGACCTAGCGACATGGACCACTTGCAAGCCAGGGTTCCCCTGAAAGTGGTAGCGGCGACCAAGTAGCTTGGTTAGGTGGTTCGGCACCAACTGCCATCTTTCTTCAGGACCAACAGAAGCTGGGTTGGTGGCAGTCGCGTCGGAGGCTGGATGGCATCAGTGAGCGTGGTCGAAAGCTCCTGGTGGTTCGTCGGGAAAGGAAGAGGCACAATGAATGTTCCCGTGAGGTCCCACAGCTTCGTGGAGAGGCCGTCGTCCGTGGTCCGCTGGATCGTGTAGAGGGAGCTCGGAGAGCGCAGGAGGGCAGAGTTGCCGCCGAGGCGACATGGCTTGCGCTTATGCAGGAACTGCATGAACATAGCATGCCAATTAACGCACACATCGCTGAGGGTAGCGAACTCCAAGAATGACGTCGAGACCGCCTAAGCCAAATATGTAGAAGTCTGCGGTCACGGAACAGGTCTCCATCGAGAGGGAGACGGCGATGCAACGACCCATAGACAGACGGTGGCGCCCATTGCCCAAATGTACCACAACATCAGGGGAGAGAACGAAGGGAAGACAGAGCTGCTGCACCAAGTGCTCTGAGATGAGGTTGTGGCTTGCACCGTTGTCCACCATGATGATGATCGGGTGATCCCGTAGTGTGCCCGAGAGCTGCATGGTTTGTTGGCCAGAGGTCCTGCCCGTCGAGGCGCAAGATAGCTCCAACCGGTTGAACGTAGCTGCGGTGGAGTCGAGAGGTGTGTCCTCCGGTGAGAGCTCTAGAGACTCAAAATCAGCCAAGGTAACCACCTCAGGGTCGACGTCGCCGATGATGGCACGAAACTCTTTGACCGTGCAGACGTGGGTAGGAGAATAGGGATGACGGCAACAGAAACATAACTCTTTTCTACGGAGGTCGTCCAACTCGCGGTTGGAGAGTCGCTGAGTAGGTGCCGGTCAGCCTGGCTGAGCGGCTGGAAGAGGTCGAGGGATTGGTGCCTCTGGAGTAGCGGTTCGCCATGGTTGGCCTCCCGGTGGAGGTCCGCCTAGTGGTGGTGGTGGGCGAGGAGACAAATCTGCCTCCACAAGGCGGGCCATGTCGAGGGCCTCAGAAACTGTTCGGGGATGGTGAGTGCGGAGCCGGGAGCGGATGGGGGGCAAGAGGCCCTGCATGAAGAAGCCGAGATAATGATCCGACGGTAAGCCCGGAACCTGGGTGACGAGGGCCACAAACTCATCGATGTATTCATCCAAGACACTGACTTGACGTACCCCACACAGTTGTTCGATGGCGGAGCCGAAGTAACGACTGTCGTAGCGGCGGATCATCTCCTGCTTGATCTCTGGCCGGGAGATGGTTGGGTTGGACTGCCATAGCCATCGGGCCCAATGTAAGGCTGAGCCGTCGAGTTCCATGACGATGGTGGAGACCTTGTCTTGCTCGGGAGTGTGGTGGAGGTCAAAGTACTGCTCCGCCTTTGCGATCTACCCAATCGGGTCAACACCGGCAAAAGTGGGAAGATCCAAGGCGAGGGTCGGCCGGCAGGGGGGAAAATGGGGTGCGGATTCCCCGATGTGCGGGGGTGGTGGCGCCCCCAGGATGGACGTGTCGGTGGCCGGGCATGCGAATCCGTTGGCGGAAGAGGCCGCGGGAGGTTGTAAAGCATCAAGCTTTTCATGGATGGCGAGCAGGGAGGCCTGCAAGTAGGCCTCGATGGACTCCTGGGTGCCTACACGGCGTAGGAGGGCCTCAGTGGCGTCCTCCGGTGGGGCTTCGGCGGAGGAACGGGTGTTCAGCGCCATGGCAACGACAGAAAGCCTACAACGGCTGGAGGGTTGCTGAGGCGGAGACGATGCTGGAGCTGCGGCGCTGGAGGTGCGGAGCTGCACGAGCGGCGTTCGGAAACAACGCTGGAGATGCGGGACGGGGGCGAGGCGCTGGGTTGCGGTGGTCTGGATTGCGGGACGGCGCTGGAGGAACCCGCGATGCGGAGTCGAGGGGTGTGCAGCGCGGGAGAAAACTGTGATGCGGTTCTGAACGCGGACGCGCGTCGGGACGGAAGTTTCCGGCGGCCTTCGATCGGCGGGCGGAAATGGCAGGTCGGACCAGTTGTTGCGATGTCGGGGGAGGGTAGGCGGTGGTAGGGGAAACCATGAGGGGGAGAGAGAGAAAGAGAGGGAGAGAGAAAGGGAGAGAGGATTAGTGTTAGAGATTAGAGGAAGGGAAAAAACATGCATTCATCTAAGATAAGAATTACATGATCCGCTTGCCATCTTATAGTGACGAAGAGCGAATACAAAAGAAAATACGAAAAATAGGAAATACAGAAAATACTAAAAATACCTCAAGCAAATAAAGCAACAAATTTAATTAACAACATATTTAATATTTAAATATCCTCCACGCCGACCTCGCCCGAGTATTCCTCGTCGGTCCAAGCCGCTCTCGACACGCCTAGATCGTCTTCATCGGTTCGCGCCGCGTCCGCCCCGCATATCTGTAATAATCACACCCTAGGTGCCTCTGATAGAGGATGAGGTATCCAGAGGATCTTACATTGATCGAGACTTGATCACTATTTACTATTATAAAGCGAGACAAATTCACTAAACAGTGAACTAACCCAAACTTTTTTCTAGGGCTCATGTCATGCATACACCAACCACACTGTATAAGCTTTATTGGCCCCACAAAACTTCCTACCCTCCCCCCATTGAATTTGAAATGAAAAATCCAATCATCACTGTATAAGCTTTATGTTGCATATGTATAGTATAGCCCTACTTGTGGACAAGTAACATTATTCTATTAATTCTCAATTCTAACATGATATCAAAGACTTCATTGTCTTTTACGTTTACTTCCACTCCGAACGAACGGTTCTTTCGATCAAGTAGAGACTGCTCGATCTTGAGAAAAAATTCTATCAAAACTCTTCATAATATATATTAACAGAAATACACATACATAAACAAATGTTTCAATCAATGACAAACGATGAAAATCAATTTGGTTTATTTATTTATTCAAGGGTTATACGTCTATGACACTTTTAGTGTTTCTCACTTTAGGGTCTAATTTTGTCGTTTGCATACTAGGATTTGCTGAACTGTGAATTACTGTAGAAAAAATCACAAAGTAGAAAGATTAAACCCTAACATTTGGCCGCTCCCCTATTGTCATGAATTATTAGCTATGATATAAGACCCGGTTCTTAAAGTTCATGATGTGTGCAGACATGTGTTTTATTACTACGACGTGCTTTTGAAAATGAAATAAAATAGCATTGATAATCAATTGGAGTGAAACCATGTATTTATAAACTTTTAATTATGTAGGTTAGAATCTTCCTAATCTCTTAAAACCTAAGTTCTAAAAAATTCAGTTCATGCACAGTTCATGCACACGTACATCCAAACACATCATGTTCTTCATCACAAAAACTTTATCACAATTGCTTAAGAGTTTGCATTATGAATAGTTATTTCCATTAGTTCCTATGAACCGTTTTTGTACAAAAGTGAAAAGCAGAGTATTCCAGGAACTAAAACAGGAAATGATATATCATATAAAACTGAAATACGCTACAGTGTTATGTCACTTTCACAATACATATTTCAACACACACTTCAAAAACATGTTAAATATACATCTGCTGCTATCTTTTTATAGTGAGGAAAGTAGGTAAAGGATTGCGCGTGACTCCTCCATCCGGTGAGTCTTCTTCATCCGGTGTGTCTTCTAGTTTACCTTGATCTTCACGAAAGTTAAGTTGAATCTCTTCATTTCTCTACAACTCTTCGTCATGTTTGCACCTCTCAATAACTGCCGCATCTCTTTGCTTCTCAGCTAGTTGTAAGCACTCATTCAGCATCTCTCAAGCTTACAGCTGCCTTTACTCCCTCTTAAGCTGAGAGATCTATAACCCCTATTCGAGAACGAAGTTTTGCAAATTTTGTTCTTGGTAGGGGTTTAGTCAATAGATCAGCTAGTGATCCTTTGTGGATATTTGTCCTAATTTTATTTCTCCTTTTTCTATATTCTCCCGCATGATGGAAGTGAATTTCAATATGTTTACTTCGCATCGAAATGCTAAGGGTCGGCCTAGTAGGGGGAGTATTTCAGACTCCACCTCGTAAGGGGGGTAGAACTCTCACACCTCGTAGGGGGGTCGAACTCCTACAGATTATGATATGAATCCGATTAGAAGGCGTTGAAGCCTGTTGCGCGTAGAAGCACACTAAAGTGGATAATGATATGAAGGGTCGATGGACCCGGATAATTGAGATATTCGAATGACCCTAAGTATTTCGCGAAACGAATTATGAATAAAAATGAAATTGATAGAAACAATACAAATGAAATATGAATTGATATCAGATATAGAATTGTTGATTTTACCTGTTCCTACCTTAAAAACATGTTCATATAGATTTCATTGCTGCTGACTCTCGTGTCTACTTGCAGTGCGGAGCTACTGGTAAGGGTAAGGAATTCACTTAGTTTTCAAAACTAATTGGTTCCTAATTTCTTTTAGGAACCGAGCACCAGCGTACCAGACCCCGCTAGATGGGCTCAGGCAGAGGAAGATCGAAGACCAGTTGAAGACATGGCTCGTCCACGGGTTAGCATGATTTTATTCCTTGTACTTTTGTTAGATATTTGTAATGTAATAAATGTAGACACTTTTGTATCTGACATTTAGACAATGTATATATTCCGTATATTAATGAAATGTGATGTTATGTTTTCACTAGTACACTTCTTTTATACTGTTGCGTATAATTATGTGAAAAACCCACTCAGAAAGAATGATTGTAAGTTGTGGCGGATTTTGGGTCGTTACATTATAATATATTAGGTTTATAATATATAATTTTTAAAAAAAAGGCCGGCAGCTGCTGCTGTTTTTGAGTCGCGAAAAATTTCCGCGTCTCAAAAACAGCGGGGCCCCGCTATAAATCACGGTGGCATCACTGATGCCACCATGATGACCTCCAGATATTATTTGGCGCTGCGTTTGAAAAATCGGCGGTGCCCTGCTCTCAAAACGTCGCGCCAAACAAAGCCTTAATCATTTGGCACTTTTAACTCCATACATTCATCTAACTTATGCATTTTAACTTCCATTTTACAAGCCCAAACCACCAAGCTTTTTAGTACCTTATCTTCAATATATGTCTCTCTCACCATCTATGTAATAGAATCATTCAATATTCAATATTTTTTAATTTTCCCACAATTCCATCTTAGCATTCTAATTTCTATCACACTCAATTTACATAAAATATTTTTACCGCGCAAATTTCAGATTCACACAACATCATCAACCTATGGCAACATTATAAAACTTTTCTTTTAAGTATCATAAGTATACATATACCCTCTTATTGCACACTTGCAACAGTACTCTCAGTACTCCCATCAAAATATTTCTCCTATTAGGCTCCCATCTTCATTCTAAGCCTTCAAATGCACTTCCACATAAGAGAACAGCTTATTTTAAGTGCTTCGCTTCAAACTCCAATATTCATTTCAGTTCTTCAACTTGAGTGTAACTTTTGGTAAAATTTTCTACAAACTCAAACTTTGACAACTCCACTGGATTCATCAAAAGCCATGCCAAATATTAATTTGTAAGTAGTCTTGCCACTTCTCTCTACAATATCTAATGACCCAACATATCTTGGACTCGACAGCACATCAATGAATAATAAGTATCTAAGTGAAATTTAGTATAATATAATTAATAAAAGTATTATAGAAAAATAAAGATGCTTGTTCCTTGAACTAAGATCCATAAAGGTGTAATATCCAGAAAAGGCAATAGGTTAAATCACTATATACTAAAATACAGTGAAGTATAAATAGAATTGGGAGAAAATTTATTCTGATGCCCTAATTCGGACCAAACATACATATTTATATGATACAATACACGTGACATATCACGTGTACTAAGACGCGGGAAAAATAAAAGTGTGAATATTCAACTCTCCCCCTCAAGTTGGGAATATATATCGATCATTGATCATCCCCAACTTGATCATATCATCGTTCATGAAATTGTCATACCTTAACCCCTTGATGAAGACATCGGCCAGTTGATCACACGAATTTACGAACAGAGTACAAATATTTCTCTTGTCTATGTGATCCTTGATGAAATGTCTGTCGACTTCAACATGCTTCGTCCTATCATGTTGAACCGGATTGAGGGCAATACTGATGGCAGCTTTGTTGTCGCAGTATATAGTAATTGGTTTGTTCACCTGAAGACTCATATCTTAGAGAATTGTCTTCAACCACAACCCCTCACATACTCCTTGTGGCATAGCCCTATACTCTGCTGCGGCACTCGAGCGAGCAATAACATTCTGTGTTTTGCTTTTCCAATGTACAATATTTCCACCCACAAACAAACAATACCCGGTAATAAACTTTCTATCGTCTTGACAACCAGCTCAATCAACATCTGTGAACACTTCAATTTCCAAATGTTGATTTGCAAAAGACAGAATCTCACGTCCTGGAGACTTCTTGAGGTATCTAAATACCTGATATACAGTCTGATGATGCGAATTGTGGGAGAGTGCATGAACCTGCTTAGGACACCAACGACGTACGTAATATCAGGGCGAGTATGAGATAAGTATATGAGTCTCTCAACCAATCATTGGTACCTTGAAACATCAACTTTAATCCACTAGTATCAGCATCAATCTTGTGGTTAGCTTCAATAGGTGTATCCACAGGAGCACACCCAAGAATACCAGTTTCCTCCAGAAGATCAAAGGTATAATTTCTCTGAGAGATGAAGATCCTCTGACGAAACCTCACTACTTTAATTCCCAAAAAATATTTCAACTTCCCCGGATCTTTGACTTCAAATTCTTTGTCCAATTGTTCTTTCAAATGTATGATATCCTCTAAGTCATTTCATGTAATGATGATGTCATCCACGTATACAATAAGTATTGATATTTGAGCTCCACTCCTCTTGATAAAGAGAGTATGATCAGCCTATTCTTGAGTATAGCCTAGTTGAAGCGTGGCTTTGTTAAACCATTCAAACCAAGCTCTAGGTGACTACTTCAGGCCATATAGAGATTTTTACAGATGACAGACCTTTCCATTGGACCCTTTTTTGATAAAGCCAGGTAGGATAGTCATGGACACTTATTCTTCAAGATCACCATGCAAGGACACATTTTTGACATCAAGCTATTGTAATTCCCACTCAAGACAAACAACACAAAAGAGGATCACACGAATGGAATTCATCTTTGCAACAGGGGCAAAGGTTTCTTGATAGCCAATTCCATGAGTTTGGATATACCCTTGAGCAACTAAGCGTGTTTTATGTCGCTCCACCACCCCATCTTGATTCTGCTTAACAGAGAAAATCCAGTGTGATCCAACTATTCTCTTCCCAGAGGGAAGACTTGCAAACCGCCATGTTCCATTTTTTCCAAGGCACATATCTCTTCTTCCATAACCTGTTTCCACTCAGGTATGTGAACATCTTCCTATCAGGTCTTAGAAATCACAATAGATGAGAGAGATGAAAAAAAAGCTTTGTGAGTCTGAGAGAGGTGATGGTAGGAAATGTAATTGGCAATAGGGTGTTGGTGCCACCAATATTACCTTTAAGACGAACGAGGGAAACATGGAGGTCATCATCTGAATCTGGAACAGAGGCAAGCACCTACACGGGTAGAACATCCACGAACGGTACTTGGTCAATGGTCCGAGGTCTGCGAGAGTATATATATAATATAAGAGGAATAAAAGTGGGAGGAACAAAAGCAGTACTGGGTGAACTAGGAGTAGGAGGGGGAAATGAGGAGAAACAACAATCGGGAGAGGGGAATTAATGGTCCTGTCACTATCAGTACTCGTCTCCCCTAACGAGGACTAAAATATGACTCCCTCTCACGAAAAATGACATCAACAGTATAGTAATAGCGACGTGTAGGGGGGTGATAACACCTATACCCTTTGGTGGTAGGAGAGTAGCCCACGAAAACACATCTGAGGGAGCAAGCATCCAGGTTATTACAATGCGGGGTATGAACATGAACAAAGCACACGAAACCAAAGATGCGATGAATGATGTCAGAGGTGTGGATAATGTGTTGCTTGGCTAAACGGGAGAGGGTGTATCGTTGGAAAGGGAGCGTGACGGAAGACGGTTAATGAGATGAGCTGCAGTCAAGACCGCATCACCCCAATAGGACTTGAGAAGGTTCATGGTAAGCAACAAACACCAAACAACCTCCAATAAATGTCTTTTTTTTTCGTTCGGCTACACCATTTTGAGTAAAAGTGTGAACACATATGGTTTAGAGAATAATGCCATGTTCGACAATATAGGACTCAAACACTCCCCGATCATCATATTTCCCACCATTATCACTACGAAGCACATGAATTGTATTGTTGAACTGAGTCACAATCATTCGATGAAAAGATCGAAAGCAAATAAGCACGTCACTCTTCTTTTTTAACAAATACAATCAAGTAGTACGAGAATGACAATCAATAAAAATAACAAATCATTTATAACCAGATAAAGATAACATGAGAGATGACCCTCAAACAACAGAATGTATAACATCAAAAGGACAGGAACTAGGAAAAGAAACAAGATTAAGACTATGACGAGCATGTTTTGAGAGTTCACGGGTATCACAAGTAAACGATTTAATTAAACAGCTGAAAGCAGGAAGCAGTTTGGTAAGATATAGGCTCTGTTTGACTCAACTGAAGCGACTGGAGAAGCAGCTGATTTGCAGAATGGTGGAAAAATCTGCTGAATTGCAGCGACTAGAGAATCAGCAAAACTGCTTGGAAGATATGCTTTTCTAGTGCTGTTTGAACAGAGAATCTATCAAAACTGTTTGGCAGAGTAGCTGTTTGGTGGCTTATTCAAAACAAAAGTAATTGCTAGCAGAATATGAAATTTTAATGTTTTGTCAAATATTATTATTACATAATCAAATTGTCTAGACATCATTAAAAAAAACTTTAGCTAATTTTTTGGTTGCTTCATTGGATCCTCTCGCTTCTGCACCGATGATGTTTACCTGCACAATGAAAAAATATATGATCACTGATTTTGGTGTTAAATTTTCTTTTTGACTACTAAAAAATATTATACCTGTGATCATTTTGTAACTGGTCGGCTATAAAATCTCGTAATGCAGACATTTCATTAGCTCCAATTCCTTCAATTGTTACTGGATCAATGTTTGGATTTGCATTTGTGGTTCTTCGGTTACCAGTAGCTCGAAGCTCATACGCATGTCAATGCACAAAGTTAGCATCCATATCACATGCATTAAACTCTCGGTCCACGCATGAGGGGTGCCTCTGAATATAATTATGTAGGGTCATTGTTGTCACCACAATGACACATTGTTTGGAAAATGTGTATTGTGGCATCTTTCTCAGTATGCCCCACTTATTCTTCCAGACAGCAAAGGTTCTCTCAATCGCACTACGAAGTGATGAGTGAGCCTTATTGAAAATTTCACGCCGTCCTGAAACCGGTCGATTACCCCTTACAAAATCAGGTAAATGATAGCGAATCTCTAGATATGGCTTCAAAATTCCACGCTGAAGTAGATATCCAACATCTACTAAATAATAAATACATACATAAGAAATTTATTAATTTTAAAATGAAGTGAAGCTTTTTTTGAATGCCAAAAAATTTACGTACCAGGAGGCGGGTGGGTAAATTCACAACTTGGATCGTTAACTGCACGTTGAAAGATCTGACTGTCATGAGCTGAACCTTCCCATCCCGGGACCACATAAGTAAAGCACATACTGAAGTCGCATATGACTATTATATTTTGAGTTGGTTTACCATGACGTCCTATATATTGCACTTGATCATCCACCGAAACACAGGCATCTACATGAATTCCATCTATGCCTCAAATACAATCTTTAAAGTAAGGCATGTATCGGTCATCATTCAAAATTTTTGCAGGTATATTCATAAATTACGGGTCTAGTGGTTTTATCATTTCAACAACAAGGAGAGTCAATGCATCCAGACCTATCGCAAAAAACTTATAGTTTTGGTGGAATGCTGAAAACGTTCACTTGTGAACCTCACTGACCATTTATGCGCTAAAGTATATATGGTAATAGTCAATACCTCTCTCGCAGTTGTTCTTTGTGAGCCCTGTAAGCCATAAGATGTCTGAAGTAGATATAACAAATCCGTGAATATTTGAGGTGACATCCTGAATGCAATGTGGAACCTCGTTAGATGACCAACTAACAACTCACCAACCCACTTATCTCCAATCTGTGTAGACGTCATGCATGGTATTTTATCATTGTATGCCGACATGTATTCACAGACCACAATCACTGTCGTGGTAACTATATTGTTGAACAATACAAAACGACGTTGTCGATCAAAATCAACAGCTGAAATTTGCTCGTCATCATCAAGAGCAAATTCGTCGTTATCATCTGTCATTGCAAACTACCTATAATCACATCAAACATATTTCTTTTTTTACAATCTGAAGAGGTAAATTACATCTTAAACGTATAAAGATAGTAAAACATGCAACATGGTTAAGCATAGAAACAAAATGTAAGTACTGACAAATAAGAGAATACACAACAAAATAAGTACTCACAAATAAGAGAATACACAACAAAAAAGTAAGTACTGGCAAATAAGACAATGTAAGTATTGGCATATGGGTTTGCAAAACATGTAAGATAGTGCAAATTCGATTCAAGAGCTGCTATGCATGTAGCGATTTTTCAGTCACTCAAGCCTTTTGTCACTTGGAATGTCCAAAAAAGTAGTCATATTGATCGTCATTAGGAAAACTGTAGCCCAATCATAGAACCTTGAATCTTCATAAATCTCAGGATATTTCACAAGCTTTTCCAATGCTTCATTCAACAAATAAACATTTGGTGGTTTAGCGGGCATACAGAAAGAACTAGCAACACTACTCCACTAGCTTCTCAACATGTGATTCCAATGTTTGTTTTTACCCTTGTCTTTGAAGCTCCTCTCATTGTGTGATCTCTTGGAACTTTGTGAACTTGTACTACTATTCGGATCCTTCGGCCTACTAGAAGAAATATCATCAAGAGCAGGTGGTGGCATATTTAAATCCTCTACAACATGCTCATCGTTAGACCCAATATTATTGGAAATATGGTCATGTTGATCAAATGCAGGTGGCATAGCTCCCGTAGAAGGGATCCATACATTCTCACCAGTAGCAACAACCTGACTAAACATTCGATCAAGTTTCTCCTCAAGTTCGGGAGCAATCCCTGTGAATCTAAATTTTTGGGCGGCAGACAACATCTGAAATAAAGAATTTAAGTTAATTTAAAAAAAAAACATTAACAAAATTAACTTCATATAACAAATTGTTCCCGACCTCTATTCTTTTTTCCATCATTCATCTGAGGCATCAATGGTCTTCTTAATTGAATTCCACCCTAACTCAGTCTCCTCTCTTTTTAGATCACGTCATACTTCCAATCCCTCTTTAATTAGTCTCATTTGTTTTTTAACTGTGCCCGATCATATGTTAATCTCGTGTGTGTTTTGAAATTATCTATTATGTTTTTCCAACCCTCTTTGTTGAAGTGAGTGGTTGGCCGATTCCCAAGTCGATTTCTCGGATACATATATCACAAAATACATGAACTTGGGCATTCTCCCATGAGGATGAAACACCGACTGTTTTTTGTTTACCCATCTAGAAACACCCTAATAGCAAGGACACCGGAAACATAACAGATTTTTCATTAGCAAGCGAATCCACACAATGCTACTTCATGAACGAACAAGACTGAGATCACAAAAACGACAAAAAATGTGAACTTTTGGGACCAAATTGGACTTCGATCCATTCACCGACAACAACTTGATAAAATATACAAGAAAGCAAAGAATTTTTTTTGCTCATACACATGGCCTGGACAGATCAAAAAACGCATGGCTCGAACACATGGCTCAAAGTAATCAATTGCCAAATGCACAAAAATAATATTGGCCTGGACATAAACAATACTGCCTCAAACACATGGCCAAACACAAAAAATAATACTGGCCTGTACAGAAATAACACTGACATGCACAAAAAACGCATGGCTCAAACGCATGGCCTAGATCGAAAAAAAAACAAATATGGAGCTCGGAAGAGAAGAGACCTGCTAGGAAAAAGCTGAATATTGTCGGACCGACGGAAGGAGCGCCTCTATGCGTCGCCGTAGACTGGCCGGGAGATCGATGTGAAGGACCGAAACACTAGTTGCGCGAGAAAAATGGAGAGGAAGGAACTCTGTGCGTCGCCGGAGATTGGCCGGGAGATTGATAAAAATCGCAGAAACCCTAGTCGCGCGAGTAAGATGATTGTGGAAAATTTCGCTGTCGCTGGGGAAAGATCGCGATTTGGGGCTTTTAAGCGGCTTTATCATTTCAGCGGCTTTCAACGGTGGGAGTAGAGGGCCGAGATTTTTGTTTGGTGCTGCCTTTTGAGAAGCAGCGGTGTGCAGCTCTCAATAATCCGCGCCAAACAGGGCTATAAAACAGAAGGGTGGTCAATGCGCAGATGCCAGCATCGGATGTTATGTAACGTTGGAGCACTTGTGGTGGAGAGAGCACGGAGAGTAACGACTGGTTCAGCAAGTAGAGGCCATCAACGTTCCTACCATTGTCAAGCATCCGCTGTGTATCCAGATCCTGAAACACACAAACATCATGAAAAAAAGTTACGGAGCAATTTAAAGAAGCAATTAAGTGGCTAATGAAGAGAAGATTGCGAGCAAATAAAGGGATATGCAAAACCAAAGAAAGAGATAGGTCGGGAGAACAGGCAATAGTTCCTTTGCCAGCAATAGAAGAAAGGGAACCATTGGCAGCAATAACTTTATCACGACCAGAAAGAGCAGTATAAGAGTTAAAACCAGAGGAAGAGTCAGTTTTGTAATCTTCGCACCCGAGTCGATGATCTACTTGGAAGAGGATGAAGACACAACATGAGTATTGAAGATACCTGAAGTAGCAAACACGACAGTGGAATTAGCCGATGGAGAGTCAGAATGGGCACGCAATATACGACAAAGGGACTCTAACTTCATAGCACAAAGGCATCCAGAGGTGTCCTCATAAACCTCAGTCGAATGCGCAGAATACTGTGTGCGGGCACCAGCCTGACGACCACCACCTCGGTGACCCCCTCTCCCACGAACAGCAGAACCCTGGCCATAGGGAGCAAGATGAGGGTGTAGACGAAAACAAACGTCCTTAGTATGTACTTTCTTCCCACAGTGGCTGCATAAAAGCAGAGGTCCTCGGGCAATCCGAGCAAGAGCAGAGTGGTCAGTAGAGGAACCAAGAGAGCGGCGACGATTCTCATCACTGAGGAGCATACTGAAGGCTTCCCAGAGAGAGGGAAGAGTCTCACGGTGGAGAGCATGCAGGCGAACCACATCAAACTCTATATTGAGTCCTATAAGAAAAACGTGAACCCGAAAGCGATCTTTATCTTTCTGCAGAGCCTGCACATCGGCAGTGCAAACAGCGGTAAAGGTGTTGAAGTAATCCAGTTCCTGATACAAACGTTCGAACACAGAGTAGTAGACAGAGACGGATAGGGTTCCCTGCTTCAGCTCCAAAACACGGAAAGTGAGCTCATAAATCTGCGTCGAACCGTCTGCCTGAGAATAGGTGTCACAGGCTCTTTTCCAACTTTCATGAGCAGAATCCAGAAGCATGTAACTTCGATACACCTGAAGGGGCATAGAGTGAAGTAACCACGAGATAACCAAGGAATTGTCTACATCCCATTTTCTTCACGAGGGATCGATACGTGGTGGCTCGACAATGGTACCATCAATATGTCCATATAGCTGGTGGCTTCAAATAGCATGTTATGCCGCCCTGGACCATTCAAGATAATCTGTGTCATCTAAGACAACAATAATGATCTTTAAAGAGTCAGATTGACCATGACTCCGAGGGGGATGTGCAGAGGGACTAGTGGGGGCACCGGTGTGGGAAGACGATGAGATGTCGGAGGAATCACCCATCGATGATTGTTCAAAGGTAACCGGTAAAGCAAAAAACTAAAAAAACAAAGAAACCACATCCTACGGGTGTCCCTTAAATCGCGTCACCAGAGAGGACACTGGATGATGTGACCACGATGTCTCTGGCAGTCCCCACGGAGGACATAACAGCCGGAGATAAAGGGCAGCCCGAAAACCGTGCGGAGAAGGGTGTTGAAGAAGGCCGCTGGAGAAGACCGCTGGAGAAGGCCGCTGGAGAAGCCTTAGGTGCTGGAAGGCCTAGGCTCGGGCGGCAGACGAACCGACTAGGGTTGCGCCGGAACGATGCGTCTAGGCGGCGCAGGACGATGCGAGAGGAGCGGCGTCGGAATGATGCGACTAGGGAGGTGCCAGAAGGAACGCGGGAGGAGCGGGATCGTGGCGCCAGAACGAAGCGAGAGGAGTGGGATCGCGGCGGACGCGGGATCGCGGAAGAGGCGAAAGCAAGATCGTGGGTTCCCTCTGATACCAAATAGAGTTGAGAGAATTTATTTTGATGCCCTAAGTTGGGTCAAACATACATATTTATAGGATACAATACACGTGGCATGTCACATGTAATAAGAAGCGGGAAAAATAAAACTTAAAATAAAAGTGTGAATATTCAACTGTATAGAGACTTCCAGTGTTCTATAATATTACATTAAGCATTGCACAATTATAGGTATGTTTAGGGCGGCCACAACACTGTAAAAAGATTAGTGAATAAAAATGAGCAATGGATAACAGTTGTCAGAAAATATGGTAATTATTTGAGGCTCTGTTTGGCACGGTGGTGGTGACCGTGAACACGGTGGTTATGAACCTAAGGAACTTCATCCGCTTGTGTTCAAAACTAATTTTCTTTTCTTAAGGTTGCCACAACCATTGTCTTGCTAAACGTGCATTTTATGATGATGGTGTTTTTGTCGAAACTCAGTGGAGCAAAAAAATGTTACGCCAAACGGAGCCAGGGTGATTTTCATTTTCAAAGCAGTGCAGAACATCAAAACAATGTTATAATAAGGAATTGTTATTGGTACACCCATAAATGGATAATTGTAACCTATGAATATTTGCATAATAATCGTACCCATATATGATAATCTTAAGAACAAATATTTTTGGTCTCATGTGTATATAAATTGGTGTTTGTTTGAGTACGAGCTAAATGCCAGTCACAAATGTTTTTTGGAATTGTGATCATTTTATGCTTACAACATATCCATCTGGAGTTCACCGTATAATGTCCCATTTTATAGTTATGTTTTTGTTTTGCTAATGTGAAACATAAGCCTCTGCACAACAATATGAGGGAACAGAAATCAGAGGGAATGACCGGAGCGATCAGTAGCCTGGCTATGAAGAAAACTCGCCTGAAATCAAAGGGAACACCAATAATCAGTCGCTTTTTACCAGATCTGGTGAAATGGTGCTGTGAAGAAAACTCACCGACGACGGGCTATGACGGAGGAAATGGGCGGAGGACTACGACCGAAGAGAGGGGGCGTCAAGCGGCGAGGGAGGATAGGAACGTCGGCGAGCGAATGACTGCGAGAGTCTGCAATCGAAGAAGGGGCGAGGTTTCCGCTGCGGAATCGAATTTAGGGCTTGAGAGAAACAAATGGCTTCGGGGTACAAATATCGGCTTGGTAATTTTTTAAAAAAGGCTAAAATTTCTAATAATATGGGTGTGAATATCCATTTATGTGGTACCAATAACAATTCTCTTATAATATTATTCAAAAAAGTACGATAAATATTTTAATTCTTTATTTTTAAAAATTAAATTAATTGATATTTTTGAAATCAATAAACATTTATTAAAATTTTACTATTAAATAAAAAGGTTATTACAATTAGTTAAAATATATATTATAACATAATATACAGTAAAGAAATATTTATTTAAATCTCCATTGAACAATAAAATAACTTAGGATCCATTGTAATATTAAAAAAATTAAGAATAAAAATATTTACATTAACGTTAACAAACTCTGTGTAAATACATATTATATTATTATTGATAAATACTTATTTAAAGAATTATTAATATAATGAAGAAAATAATTTTATTTTCATTTGAAGATTAAAATAAAGTTTAAGTTTATTTATATAAAATAATGTTTATAGTATACGAGTGATAGGCACATGGCTCTGCCCATACGGCCAGCTGCGGCAGTACCTTCAGGTGACATTATCTCAGCCACGATATTATCCCGGCGCGACAGCGCTGCCACTGCTTGCAAACCTGATGCATCCTGAATTGCATCATTGTTTATCTTTATTAAAAAATAATTTGTAGCGCAATGTCGTTCCTCTAGTTGTCCTTTATTTTCTATGTATTATTGTGTTTGGAATCTATCGTGACTTATTGGTGTGATCAGCCAATAGTATCTTAAATAAATTGATCCGTCAAATTAGGACTATGATTAATTTGAGCAAGCGAGAAATAAAGTTATTAAATTTCTTGACATTCACATTTTTTCTCAACCGGCCCACCAAATTGAAAAACTTCTCTCTTTAATATTATTAAAGAGAGCCATAACTGTCAGCAAACTTTGCTTTGAACAGTGTTTGAAACTGCATCCATCTTTGAAATAATCATTTAATACCTTTAAAATAATCATTGAAACCGCTGCCTATCTTTGAAACCGCTGCCTACCTCTTCCAAAGCCATAAAATATTGAAAAAACCTCAACCTTATTAAAGCCAACCTCCTCCTACACGCCAAAGGTGGTGGAGTTAGAATCGGGAACGGAGATAACACTCTTGTTTCCCGAAATTACCCACTGTAGCTCCTCCTTGTCCTCTTGTCGCTCGTTGCCGGCCCACCTTGCTCCGTTGCCGCCACCTGACACCACAGAAGTTCCAGGCGACCAGTTCTGGGCCCTTCGCCAGTCCCGTCGGCGAGTCCAGGTCCGCCCCTACCTCCGTCTTCATGTCCCAAATCGTCAGGTCCTGTCGATTCCTCCGGCCCCCGGGACTCCTCCGGCCGTTGTTGGGCCCTGCGACCAGAACAGGGGCGGCCCTCCTCCTTCCTTCGTCAGCTACCGACGGAAGTCTGCCTGCCATCGTCGAACCCCCGAGCTTCATCTTTCTTTGTTCGAGCACCTCCAGACCGCCGGAAAACACCCTTCCCGTCCGGAATCGAGGCCTCCCTTCACTGTACCGCTGCGGCCATTCCTATTCGGGACCACCCTGTCAGATCCAGCCATTTTTCTGGCCGATTCCAGAGGCCTTCTGCCTTTACTCGGCTCCTTACTCAGTGGGGATCTTCTTCTTCACAAGGAGTTGGTATATCCCTCCCCTCTTTCCGCACCTCCAATACTTTTAGTCTAATTTCATGAATGTCTGCAAAAGTTTAATGATTTCAGAGCTCGTTCGCCCTAAATTAATCTTGCTCCTGTTTGTCATCAATTTGTTTTCATTTTTGTCGCTATCCCTTTTAATTGAGAAGCTTGTGGATAAGTTAGTTATATTGAAGCATGTGCACAAATGTTAGTCGCTTGTGAAGGGTTACTAAAACTTTGAGCAGCTATTGCGGGTCAAAGCTCACAAAGCCGTATTTTCACTGCCAATTTTAATTTGCGCACAAAATCTTTATTTTTAAAATTAATTACGGATTTTTGTATGCATCAGTTTGGTATCAGAGCAGGTTCGATTCACTCCTATTGTGAATCGAACGATCCTGTTTAAATTTTTTTTTTGTTTTTCAAAAAAAAAAATAAAGAAACTTTTATTTTAAAAAAAACATTCAAAAAACTTTATTTTGAGCCCACTTTTCCAAAAAAAAAATATTTATTATTAAGTAATTTTTTTTATTTTAAAAAAAATGGAGAGTCGTATAGATCGCATAGACGCTAGTATAGGCGACCTAGCTAGCCGAATGGGTGAGCTGATGAAAACGGTAGAAGCACTCACTGCTAACGTGAGAGACACGAACCACATCGTAAACAACTTGAGAACCACAGTTAATAACTTAGAAGTTGAACGCCACCTTGGACTAAATCCACCTCCTCACCAAAATCCTATGCAAGAGGAACTAAACCCTAGGCCCGCGGATCTTGCACAACCTGACTTTGGACTCCGTCGCCAACCCCGTTGGGACGAATGAGTTAAGCTTGACGTAGGAGATTTTGAGGATCACGTAGAGCCCGAAAAATGTCTCGATTGGTGTGAGCGTGTGGAAAGGTTCATGGCGTGGAAACAAATGTCTGTGAATCCACAAGTTGAGTATGTTGTCCTTAGGCTTAAAGGACCCGCACTAATTTGGTGGGTTCAACTTGAGCGCACTCGATACACCTTGGGCCTAACACCTATCACAACGTGGGTAGAGTTTAAGTTGCAACTACGGAAGCGATATGTGCCCTCCGACTATCTACAAACTCTTTATCGAAGGTTCCACAACCTCCGACAGGACAAACTTTCTGTAGATGAGTACACCCACGAGTTTTTAGTGTTGCAGTCTAGATTAGACTTGCATGAGGAGGACGATATGACAGTGTCCCGTTATCTGAACGGGCTCCGTTACGCTATTAGGGATGAGCTAGAGTTGCACGACTTTAGGGATTTGGGTGAAGTGTCTAGCCGAGCACGTAGAGTGGAAGCCTCGCTTCAGACGAGGTCATCTGGGCACAGGTCTACTGATAGACCTTCCTCGATCACCACCACCACTGCACCCACCCCTAAAAATTCTGATTCCCCTCCTCATGTCTCTACTGGGGCCCCAGCTCCTCCTACTGTCCTCACCCGAGGTAAGGAGCCCAGGGGTTCCAAGACCAACACTGGAGTATTTCGATGCTTCAAGTGTATGGAGCCCGGGCACAAATCTTCGGAGTGCCCGCGACATCACTTCGTCGCAATTACTGATTCCTTTGAAGGGCGTGAACCAGAGTATGGAGTTTTCCTTAATGACTCCAAACCTGAGCCCGAGCCCGAGTCTGATAACGTTATAGAGATCGAGGGAGAACAAGCTGAGCACTTACTTTGTGTCCTTCAATATAGCTTGATTTCTCATAGTGAGTCTGCTGAGCGTGATTGCCAGAGACACGAGATATTTTGCACTACTGCACGCATTCAGGGACATTTTTGTTCCATCATCATTGACAGCGGTAGCATGGAAAATTTCGTTTCCAAACGTATGGTTGAGAAGCTAGAACTCGAGACGCAACCCTTGGAGCGACCCTACCACTTATCTGGAGTTAATAGTCACATGACTATGCCTGTTACCCGTCGTTGTCTCGTAGAGTTTTCTCTCGGGAATGTGTGTCAGAATTCTGTCCTGTGTGATGTCGCCCCCATCGATGTTTGTCATATCTTGTTAGGTAGAGCATGGCAGTACGATAGACGCGTCATGCATGATGGTGTGAGGAACTCCCATTCCCTTGATTACCGTGGGCACAAAATTGTTCTTCTTCTCCAGAAGAATAGTCTTGTGCCTAAGGCTCCTAGGAGGACCTCGTCATCATCTCTCTCACCTTCCTTAGTCACCACTACACCACTATTATTTAGTGTCGCACTTATACCTGGACCCCTACTCCAGGAAGACACACTTGATTCTAGTAAGACATTCGACTTGGATGTTGCTCACACTTTTGGTGATCCCACTCTTGATCCACCTTATATAGATTTTGTCTTTGGTGATCATACTTTTGGCTCACCTCACCTTGTTACGATTATGCGTGAGATTGATTTCAAACTTTCTAGGCTAAGTCGTCGTAAGAACATTGATTCAGTCCCTAGAGTTTTCTTTCCTGTTAGGGACACCCGTTTTACATGATTTCTGTGGTTGGTTGTAAATGAAGAAATTGTGCTCGGTTTCAAAATTTGTGTTGTTAATAAGATGTCTGTGAGTGACGATATGTCGATAGTTGATCGTGGTTTTGTGGACTTTCATAGGTGTCTAGCACTAGTGCGTATGATGCAATATGATCTAACAAATCCACAAGTTGATTATGCCTCCTTTTGGCCTTGTCTCTTTTTCTGTCGTATTGACTCACTTTCTTTCTCACTTTATCGTACTCACCTCCTTCCAGCTCTGAATTTTATTGAGCAATTGCATGTCATGCATGAATTTTTTACTAACAGTTTTTGAGAAATTTTGGAAAACTATAACTCCGCGGTTGATTTTATCGACTGGCGTTATAATTTTCCAATAGAGATGAGTTTTCTATTCCTTTCAGGAAAGAGGGTTTGCCAAACACTCTTGTGTTAGAATGATGAGACCTCCCTGTGTTTGACTATCTATCACATCAGAGCAGAGGCAGTGCTTGATCCAGATCTTTGTTTCAATGACGGGTTCCATTACAGCCTCGACGGGGTCGAGCTCCTTCAACCCCGGGAGAATTGATGCATCCTGAATTGCATCATTGTTTATCTTTATTAAAAAATAATTTGTAGCGCAATGTCGTTACTCTAGTTGTCTTTTATTTTCTATGTATTATTGTGTTTGGAATATATCATGACTTATTGGTGTGATCAGCCAATAGGATCTTAAATAAATTGATCCGTCAAATTAGCACTAGGATTAATTTGGGCAAGCGAGAAATAAAGTTATTAAATTTCTTGACATTCACATTCTTTCTCAACCGGCACACCAAATTGAAAAACTTCTCTCTTTAATATTATTAAAGAGAGCCATAACTGTCAGCCAACTTTGCTTTGAACAGTGTTTGAAACTACAGCCATCTTTGAAATAATCATTTAATACCTTTAAAATAATCATTGAAACCGTTGTCTACCTCTTCCAAAGCCATAAAATATTGAAAAAACCCCAACCTTATTAAAGCCAACCTCCTCCTACACGCCAAAGGTGGAGTCAGAATCGGGAACGGAGATAACACTCCTGTTTCCCGGAATTACCCACTGTAGCTCCTCCTTGTCCTCCTGTCGCTCTTTGCCGGCCCACCTTGCTCCGTTGCCGCCACCTGACACCACAGAAGTTCCCGGCGACCAGTTCTGGGCCCTTCGCCAGTCCCGTCGGCGAGTCCAGGTCTGCCCCTACCTCCGTCTTCCCGTCCCAAATCGCCAGGTCCCGTCGATTTCTCCGACCCCCGCGACTCCTCCGGCCGTTGTTGGGCCATGCGACCAGAACAGGGGCGGCCCTCCTCCTTCCTTCGTCAGCTAACGACGGAAGTCTGCTCGCCATCGTCGAACCCCCGAGCTTCATCTTTCTTTGTTCGAGCACCTCCAGACCGCCGGAAAAGACCCTTCCCGTCCGGAATCGAGGCCTCCCTTCACTGTACCGCTGCGGCCATTTGAAAGATATGGTACCTAAACACCTAGGGGGGGTGAATAGGTGACCTAATCCTTTTCTAACTTTGTTGGCAGCCAAACAGTTATATCACAGATTTCTAACTACTTTTGCACAGCAAACAGCAATAACAAAACATACACAGCTAATCCACAGCACAATCACAGCACAGCACACAGTGTTTTATAGTGGTTCCCCAAGATATGGGTACATCCACTTTCCCCCTTCGCCTATCTAGCAGTGTACTAGATTCGGCCAAACTTCTACACTGTCTCAGAACCCAAATTGGTTCCTACACCTCAGGCCCAAAGCCTTACAACTCAGCTTTATCCCAAAGCCTACACTCAGCCAATCAAAGCCTACACTCAGCCAACCAAGGCCTACACTCAGCCAACAAGGCCTACACTCAGAGATCTCTATCTCCTACACTCAGGCTAACAAGCCCTACCCTCAGCCTTTATAAATACAGGCTTACAATTCACTCAGATCCAATGGATCCTACAAGTTAAAAAAGTATTACAAATAATAACTCTACAACTCAGAATTAAAGGAGGGGAGTTGAGAGATTCTTGATGAGTTCTTGGAAGAACTCAGCTGGATTCACCCTGACTTAGCTTTCTTCAAAGCTTCTTGAGTAGAACTGAATAAGACTGAATCCTCTGCAGTTGTTCCTTGACCTCTGCCACTTAAGATCCAGACTGAATCTGAATCCTTCTTCTCAGCCTAGTTCCAAAGGCTGATTTCTTGGATGGAGCCCTCTCTCTCCAACTTCTTAGATCTGCACTTGAACTGATAGATCTTCTTGTGTTGATACTCTTTGTACTACTATAATAATTACTTCAACAATAATCTGATCAACAACTTCAACAATTCTGAACAATAGTTTCTGTAAACTGTAGGTGTCTATTTATAGGCTTTCTTCATGGTAACCGGCTGGACCGGTCCATAACTGACTTCTGATATCTCTGACAGGTGCTGTAGACCGGCTGGAACGGCAGCTGTCAAATCATCCAGTCATTTCTTGAAATTCTCTAACTGTCTGAAAGTGTCGAGACTTTCTGTCTTTAAGTGTCGACACTTATAGACCAAGTGTCGACACATGCTTTGTAAGTGTCGACACAAGTCTACAAGGTGTCGACACATATCCTTGTATGTCTCGACACAGATTCTTCTTCATGTGTCGACACTGAAATTGAGTGTCGACACAAGTACTTGTTCTTCTAGCTTTTGCTGAATTCTTCTATGTGTCGACACATCTACTTTGTGTCGACACATCTTCTTGTGTTGAATCTGTCAAGTGTCGACACTGCTTCTTGGTGTCGACACATAGTCTTCTATGTTGAATCTTGCTGAGTGTCGACACAGCTCCTTGTGTCGACACACCTTCTTGTTGTTGAGACTTCAGCTGAGTGTCGACACATTCCCATAATGTCGACACTTGTACTTAGAATAATTTGTTGTTCTTTCTGTTCTTTGCTAAGTGTCGACACAGCTCCATGTGTCGACACTTTCTTCCAGTGTTGAGTCTTCAGCTGTGTGTCGACACATTGTTCTGGGTGTCGACACATACTTCAAATGTTGACTTTTCTGTTGAGTGTCGACACATTGTGCTGAGTGTCGACACTTGTACTTAGACTCTGCAGACTTTTGCTGAGTGTCGACACAGCTCCAAGTGTCGACACTTTCTGGTGTAGACACAGTTTCACTGGGTGTCGACACAGCTCCTTGTGTCGACACATTCTGTCTGCACTTTACTTCACTGAGTATCGACACAGCTCCAAGTGTCGACACTATCTGTCTGGTGTCGACTCTGCATCCCAGGTGTCGACACAATGACTCCAAGTGTCGACACTGCTTGTCTGGGTGTCGACACAAGCTTTCTTAAGTGTCGACACTTTCCCTCTGGGTGTCGACACATGGACTTAGAAACTTTTTGCTTCAGTCCAGTACTTTCTTAACCTGCACAAGTAACTCAAACATACATCAAATACATTATGATGTATATCATTGAGTTGGGTGAGGCTTCTTCAAATCAGGTACATTTGACCAATGTACCCAACAATCTCCCCCTATTTGGAGAAGACATAACCCTTAGTCAATGATATACACCATTCATAATTAAAAATTACAGAATGATGTAAAGCAGATTATAAACAGCAGGGTAAACATAAACATGTAATATTTCACACATGTATACATATTCAACATTGCAGAACAAACAAGAAATAGACATATTTACAGAACAATCATGAAATATATTTATCATATATTGTTCTAACATTGTTCCTTATACATTTTCAGCAGTTTACAAAAATGTTTTTCATTCAAAAGATTACAACAATCTTCAAGTCAATTCCTAATCTATTTTTGATCTGGTTCTTTGATAACTATGGCTTTGCCAGATTGGACTTGAGCTTTGACAGTGGCTTCAGCAGTTTCAGCAACAGCAGGCTTCTTGCCTTTTAGATCCTTCTTCTTCAGCTCTTCTGCTTTGATTTTCTGTCTCTCAAAATAATGATATGGCTTGGGGAAGTACTTGCTAGGCTCCACTGCAGTAGGAGGTAGCTTTCCCATCTTTGTCTTTCTTCTATATTGAACAATGGCCTCCTGTCTTATTTCATGTTTCCTCCATTCTGCTTCAGAGAACCACTTGTTCCTTTCATGAGCATTGTCCTTGGCAGCTTTCCAGGCAGTTAAAATTATATTCCTAGAGGTAGGGCTCCACTGTTCAAAGTCTGTCTTTTGTTCTGCTTGTTCCCTAAACCTCTTCTTGGACAACCTTGTCTCTTCCTCTTTTTGTAGAGCCTCTTGCATAGCTTCAGATATAGGTTGAACAACCTTCTCAATATGAACTGTGTCCTTGCCCTCAGGTGGGCTATACATTGTGCTTACATCTGCTTGAACCATGTCAAAATCTGGAGGTGGATAAATCACTTGAGCTACCTCTGGTTGCTCACCCCCAAGATATGCAGTTTGAATCCCTGATTCAGCAACATTATCATCATCACAGAGTGGAGGATAGCCCAGTGTGGCTCTGATGGAGTTAGATATCCATTTGGCATGATCAGAGCTAGCTTTGACTAATACTCTCTCCCCCTTTATGACTTTTCTGGCCATATGATCTCTGACATCATCCTTTTGAAATCTTATTTGACTGTCCAAATACCTGATTCCCTCTTTAAAGAATGGTTTCAGCTTTGTAAGTTGTTCAGAGATGACTTTCTGGGAATCTTTAATAGCAGACTTAACAGCAGTAAGTTCTTCCTGTAATATTTTATCAAAATCAGCTTTGCCAGCAGCAGTAGATGTTGAAGGTTCAGCACCTTTGGTCTTCAACTCAGTGACTATAGCATTATGTGAAGCAGTCAAATTGTCATTCATTCTTATCTGATTTTTCAGGATATACCCTTGCTTCAATACTATATCATCTACCTGTGCTTTGATCTTCTCCTGGTGTGTTGCTAGATAGACCACTGCATTCCCACCCTTGTGGAAGCAGTCAGTCATCTCTTTCTTGTTGAGATTCATCTCAAACCTTATAGACTTTATTTCTTGTGCAAGATCAAACTGTAGGGTCTTGTGCCCTTCATCCACATATGTCTCAATTGCCTTTCTTTGCTCATCCAATTTTATCTGTAGGGCAACCATTAAAGCACTATAATCAGCAGTTGGAGCTTGCTGAACTATAGGCTGTGGGGCAATGGATTGCAAAGCCTTCTTATAACTCTGGCTTCTCCTCTTGAAGACATAGAGTTTCTTCTTCTTGGCCCTAGCACTCTCCTCATCTTCAGAGGCAGAAGTGCTGACAATATCAACTCTGTCCTTAGGGCTTTGAGGCTTCTCAGTTTGCACATCAGGTGCTTGCTCAGTTTCCAGCCTAATAGGCTCTTCCAGAACTGTCAGTTGCTCCCCCTCAGCAGCAGCACTCTTATCTTCAACAGCAGCATCCTTGTCCATGTTAAAATCTTCTTGATCTAGATTTAGAAACAAATCTTTCATTGTATATTCAGGTGGAGACTGTGCAGGAGAAGTTCTTGGTTCTTCAACCACTTGAGAAGTATCATCTTGAACTACAGCAGATGTGTCTTCTAAAACAACATCTGGAACTTGACTGTCTAGCTGAGTTTGCTGATGTACATCAGACAAATCAGAATCTACTATAGAAAAATTCAATGTATTTAGGTCAATGAGTACCTCTTGTATGATGTTAGTGGCTTGTTCACTCTCCAGTGTAGATGACTTTTCGACAACTGGAGGCTCCCCCTGGCTTTGATCCCTGTGGATGGGGCTAGCCTGTGGTAGCTCCCCCTGGATCTCAGCAATATCTTCAGCAGCAGGGGTCTTCTTTGCAGCCACTTCCTCTTGGTCATCAGGAGTGAAAACAACTTGTTCTTCACTCCCTGAACTGCTGGAGGACTCCTGTGCCACAGGAGCTGTCTTTCTTTTCTTCCTTGGAGGAGAATCTTTCTTAGTAACTGTCTTCTCTGGGGTAGGCATTTCCTTGGACAACACCCTGTCCCATCTGGAAAATATCCTTTGATCCATCTTCCTCATGTGGTTGATCTTGCTTCCTGCAGCTGAACTCATGACTTCTGGTATGGTACCAGCTAGGTAGAGACTAAGTATTCTGCCCAGGTTGGGCTTCTTCAGACTCTCCTTGATCTTGTCAAACACTATCATTGACCAATCAGTTTTAATAGTGAAGATAATTCTTGTCATGATTTCAAACATATTGGCAGACACTCTGTCATGCCCTCCTGGCTTACTGAGTAAGACTTTTCTCACAATCTCAGACATGAATTTTCCTTGAGTATTCATGCATTTCCTGTTAAAGACAGAACCTATCTTCATCTTTGGGTCAAGTCCACACCAGGTAAGAGCTTCCCTGGTCTTGGATGCAGTTACTTCTTCTTCATCTTGTGTTTTAGGTAGCTGGAGTACCTTCCTCAGACTTTTTGGTGAAATCTTGACCTTAGATCCATGAACTCTGGATTTGATTCTGTATCCAGATTCATCTACAGCAGCTCCATTAAGGAATTCAAGAACTTCTTTTTTCCAAATCTTTGTTGGTTCTGAAACCAAGTATTCTAGTCCAGAATTGGCGACTAGGGTTACCACCGACTTGATTTCTTGATCAACTTCATCGAACGCGCCTCGCACTAGCTCATAGCACTCGTTAACGTTCTCCTCAAGCTTAGGAGCCATTAGGGTTTGGAGAATTAGTTTTTAGAAAAGAGAGATGTCGACACAGTAGTTTTGGTCTTGAAACTTTGAAAGCGTGTCGACAGACAAAAACAGAACCCTATTTATACCTTTCTGATTTTGAAGATGAACAGGCGGTACAGCTATCTTAGGATGTGTCGACACTGGCAATAAGTGTCGACACTGACTTATAATATCTCGACACACATGTGTCGACATAAGTTTAGTCAACAGATTTTATGTGTCGACACTTGGTTATGTGTCGACACAATATAACTCGACACATTGTCGAGACTTTACTTAGAAAAATTCTGAGTAAAACTTAAGTGTCGACACCATATTGGATGTGTCGACACCTACTTGACATGTGTCGACACCATATTGGATGTGTCGACACCTACTTGACATGTGTCGACACTAACACTCTGAAGTGTCGACATCAACATCTTATATGTGTCGACACCACTATTCTGTGTCGACATAGACTTGTCTATGTGTCGACACATTTTTACTTAGCCAATTTTCTATTCTGTAAACTTAGTCTAAATTTATCATTCCTAGTTCAATTTTGAATCTATTGAACTTAGCTTCTTCTAGGGGCTTAGTAAACATGTCAGCTATCTGATTATCAGTTTTAACATATTCAAGTGAAATATCTTCTCTTTCTACATGTTCTCTAAGAAAGTGATATTTAATCTCAATATGTTTTGTTCTACTATGAGATACAGGGTTATTAGCTATTGAAATAGCACTTGTAGAATCACAGTAAAGTGGAGTTCTACTTACCTGAAATCCATAGTCCTCTAGCTGATGTTGAATCCACAGAAGTTGAGCACAGCAACTTCCTGCAGCCACATTCTCTGACTCTGCTGTGGAGATAGCCACACTAGTTTGTTTCTTGCTACTCCATGAAATTAGTCTCCCACCTAGGAATTGACAGGTTCCAGTAGTGCTCTTCTTATCCTCTTTGCATCCAGCAAAGTCTGCATCTGAATAACCTGTTAGATCAAAATCTTCATTCCTAGGGTACTAGAGGCCTAGATAGGGAGTGCCCTTTAGATATCTCAATATTCTTTTGACTGCAGTCAAATGAGACTCTTTAGGGCAGGCTTGATACCTTGCACAAACACATGTAGCATACATGATGTCTGGTCTACTAGCAGTCAAGTATAGTAGGGAGCCAACTATCCCTCTATACAAGGTTTCATCTACAGGTTTCCCTACATCATCCTTGCTAAGAGACATACTTGACCCCATAGGAGTCTTCATGGTACTTGATGAATCCATACCATACTTCCTTATGAGTTCTAGGGTGAACTTTGACTGACAAATGGACAATCCATTTTCAGTCTGTTTAACTTGGAGACCCAGGAAAAACTTCAGCTCTCTCATACTACTCATCTCAAACTGACCTTGCATAAGTTTTGCAAACTTTTTGCAAATGCTGCTTTCAGTAGACCCAAATATAATGTCATCTACATATATTTGGACTAGTATGATTTTGCCTCTAGATTCCCTAAGGAATAGAGTCTTATCTATTTTCCCCCTTGAGAACTTGTTCTCAATGAGGAAACTAGATAGGGTTTCATACCAAGCTCTAGGAGCTTGCTTTAACTCATACAAAGCTTTCCTAAGTCTATAGACATGATGAGGTAGAGTTGGATCAACAAAACCTGACGGCTGCTCCACATAGACTTCTTCTTTCAAATTACCATTTAGGAATGCTGACTTGACATCCATTTGGTATACCTTGAATCCTTGATAGGTTGCATAGGCCAAGAACATCCTTATGACTTCCAGTCTGGCTACTGGAGCAAAGGTTTGATCAAAGTCAATACCTTCTTCTTGCCTATATCCTTTAGCAACCAGTCTAGCTTTATTCTTAATGATGACCCCTTGTTCATCCATCTTATTCCTGTAGATCCACTTAACTCCTATTACATTGTGGTCTTTAGGTTTAGGAACAAGTTCTCAAACCTTGCACCTCTTGAACTGATTAAGCTCTTCTTGCATTGCTTCAGTCCATTGTGGATCTTGTATTGCTTCTTCAAATCTTTTAGGTTCAACTTGAGACAAAAAGCTGTAGTAGATTGCTGTATTCATGTATCTGCTCCTGGTTTGAACTCCTTGTCTTGGATCTCCAATAATCTGCTATACTGGATGATCTCTAAGATGCCTATTGGCTGGAGGCATCCTAACTTCTGGTTGAACCTCTTCAGCATCTGCTTCATGCTGTACACCTTGTATTTCTTCAGCAACTGGCACATATAGTTCTCCCCCTGGACAACAGCTACTCTCATCAACTTGCTGTCTTGCAGCAGGTTCTTCTTCTATAGTAAGCTTGTCCATTTTCTTTGTTAAACCTGTGGGGCTGCATACACTACTAGACAACTCATTATTAATAAGTTTAGTCTCATCAAAAACTACATGTACAGTCTCCTCTACAACTTGTGTAGTCAAGTTGTAGACTCTATAAGCCTTACTATTATTGCTGTACCCAACAAAAATTCCCTCTTGGGACTTGGCAGCAAACTTAGTTAAGTAAGACTTCCCATTGTTAAGTATGTAGCATTTACAACCAAAGATCCTAAAATAAGATAGGTTTGGTTTCCTGCCTTTCACTACTTCATAGGGGGTCTTGTTAAGCCTTTTAATGATGGTAGCCCTATTTATAACATGACATGCAGTGTTAACTGCTTCAGCCCAGAAATACTCTGGCAGTGATGTATCACTCAATAGGGTTCTACCAGCCTCTATCAAGGTTCTATTCTTCCTCTCAGCAATGTCATTTTGCTGAGGTGTTTTAGGTGAAGAGAATTCTTGAAATATACCAAAGTCTTCACATAGTTTTGTCATGCTTTCAGACTGAAACTCAGTACCATGGTCACTTCTAATTTTGACCACAGCACTATTTAGTTCATTCTGAATTTGCTTGACAAAGTTGTAGAAGACACTAGGTGTTTCAGATTTCTGTCTTAAAAAGAACACCCAGGAAAACCTTGAGTAGTCATCTACAACTACAAGGGTATAGACCTTTCTAACTAAGCTGTGAACTGGCATTGGACCAAAGAGATCCAAATGCAAGAGGTACAAACACCTCACAGCATCTTTGTTTTCTATGCTTTTAAAGGTGGATTTAGTCTGTTTGCCCTTTTGACAAGCTGAGCAAATACAATCTTTGACACACTTAACTTGAGGAGCATTACTCACTAACTCTTTGCTAAAGAGTTTGCTAATTGTCTTGTAGTTAAGATGGGCTAGCCTCTTGTGCCATTTGACACAATGAGAGACTGTCTCATCTGCTACAAGACAAACTGGAGAACCATTGTTCTCAATCATAATGTCTAGGCAGTAGACATTCCTCTTCCTATATCCTGTCAAAATGATCTCTTGATCACTTGACCTCTTGATATGACAACCATTTTTAACAAATGAGATGTCATACCCTACATCACTTAATTGACTTATACTTATTAGGTTGTGTTTCAACCCTTTAACATAAGCCACTTGAGTAATGGTAACTAAGTTTGAAGAAATGTTACCAAACCATTTGATGATTCCTTTTTCAGAACCACCAAAGGTCACTTTAGGACCATTTTTTATTAGAATGTAGTCCTTCAGTAGTCCCCTAGTTCCAGTCATATGTCTGGAACATCCACTGTCCAAGTACCATGTAGGGGTATGGCCACTTGGACTCACCTGCAAAACAAATTAATGAACCTTACAACCCAAAGTATTCTTGGGTCCTTGGTGATTGTTAGTTTGTAATTTGACAAACCTACCTACTGACTTTCCAACAGATAGTTTGGAACTCACTTTGGCACTCACATTGTGCCAACAGTCTACTGCAAAATGGCCAACTTTGCCACAGCACCAACATTCAAATTTATTGTACCTTTGCTTAGGTACTGCCTTGGCTGTCTTGACTACAGCAGGCTTGTTGAATGTTGGGGCTTTGCCCTTGGACTTATACTTGGACTGCTCAGTCCCTGCAGGTCTACTAAAGCCCAGTCCAGCTTTACCCTTGTGATGAACAAATTCATCAATTATGGGTAACACTGACTTAGGTTTAGAAAACCTAGCAAACAAGTTCTTCTCCTTCTGAAGATTGTTCTCCAGACACTTAATTTGATCATTCTTAAAAGTGATAGTTCTCATCTGAATCACTGTTATGTGTTTCAGCCTGGCTATCTCATTCAGTTTTTGATCAAATTGTTTCTCAAAATCTGTTGCAGCAGCTTTAAGATCAGCAATTTCCTTTGCCTGACTTTTGGCAAGGGACTTGCTTTTCTTGTAAGCTTGCAACAGCACTCTATATTCATCTATAAGTTGATGAATATCATCCTCAGACTCAGATACATTCTCATCACTTGATGAAGAAGAATCTGAATCTGAACTAGAACAAGAGACTGAATTTAAACTTGAACTTTGTACCTGACTGGGTCCTGACTGCTCCAGGATTTTGGCACTTTCTGTCAAAGTCATTAGCCCTTGGCAATGACTGTCTTCTTGTTCATAAATTGACTCCAAGATCTGCATGAATTCTTCCTCTTCTTCTTCAGCAAACAGCCCTATGTAGGCTTCAGACTCAGTTTCTGAAGAAGAGATATCTGATAGAGTCTTCTCCTTCTTAGCAACAAAAGACTTTTCTTTCTTCCCTTTGAAGTGAGTCTTTTTCATGTCACCAGATTCATTTCTCTTCTCTGGACAATCTGCAATAACATGACCCTGTCTATTGCAGCAATACCAAACAATCTTTGAACCAGTTGTCTTGCTTGATTTTGTCCTTTTCTTGTCATTCTTTGAAGACCTCTTTTTCTGATAAGAGTCTTCCTTTCCTTGTGATGTAGAAGGCTTTGACCTGCACTGTTTCTTTTTCAAAAACTTCTGAAAATGTCTAGTGAAAGCAGCAAAGTCTTCATCACTTTCACTGCTCTTAGACTTTGTGCTGACAGACTCATCAGACTCTGATTCAACTACCTCTGGAGGTGGAGTTGAAGACTTGTTCCTGCACTTTCTGGGAACTTCTGTTTTGAAGGCAACAGTTCTTTCTTTGTGCTCAGTCCTTGTTGATTTCTCCTCCTCTTTTCTCACTGTTAACTGCATTTCATAAGACAATAGCTTGCCAAACAGTGTGGGAGGAGGAATTTCCCCCAACTTAGCCATTTCTCTTATGGCACAGATCTTGGTGTCCCAATCTTTGGTTAGGGACCTTAGGAACTTGTCATTTAGTTCATAGTTACTGAACTCTCTTCCATAAGACATGAGTTCATTAACTATTCTGTAAAATTTCTTATAGCACTCAGTGATGATATCACCCTTTTCTTGCCTAAAGCTTTCATACTCCTGATTTAGCAAGGACTTTCTATCTTGCCTAACTTCTTCAGAACCTTCCATATAGACAATGAGAGTATCTCACATCTCTTTTGTTGTTTTACAGTAAATTAAGTTCTGAAAAGTTGCATCATCAATGACACTCACTATTATGTTCTGTGCCCTCTTGTCCATGATGGTCAGGACAATTTCATCCTTAGTCATCTCAGAGAAATCCTTTAGAGTTCTCTGGTTTGCATCTAGAACTGAAATCTTCATAGGCACATAAGGTCCTTCCTTTACTGTGATGTAGATTCTAGGGTCTGAGGCCTCCATAAATAGCCTTACCATTTCTTTCCAGATCCCAAAGATCTCCTTCCTGCATATGGGTAATTTCATGGAACCCAATTCCTTGTGATTCTCATAGGACCCCATGTTTCTTGATTTTCTTGAATTTCTTGAATCTGTGTTGTCCCTTAAACTGAATCTGCCAAACAGGATCTCCTCAGACTGTTAGTCCTTGTTTTGAGGAACCTCCCTCTGATACCACTTGAAAGATATGGTACCTAAACACCTAGAGGGGGGTGAATAGGTGACCTAATCCTTTTCTAACTTTGTTGGCAGCCAAACAGTTATATCACAGATTTCTAACTACTTTTGCACAGCAAACAGCAATAACAAAACATACACAGCTAATCCACAGCACAATCACAGCACAGCACACAGTGTTTTATAGTGGTTCCGCAAGATATGGGTACATCCACTTTCCCCCTTCGCCTATCTAGCAGTGTACTAGATTCGGCCAAACTTCTCCACTGTCTCAGAACCCAAATTGGTTCCTACACCTCAGGCCCAAAGCCTTACAACTCAGCTTTATCCCAAAGCCTACACTCAGCCAATCAAGGCCTACACTCAGCCAACCAAGGCCTACACTCAGCCAACAAGGCCTACACTCAGAGATCTCTATCTCCTACACTCAGGCTAACAAGCCCTACCCTCAGCCTTTATAAATACAGGCTTACAATTCACTCAGATCCAATGGATCCTACAAGTTAAAAAAGTATTACAAATAATAACTCTACAACTCAGAATTAAAGGAGGGGAGTTGAGAGATTCTTGATGAGTTCTTGGAAGAACTCAGCTAGATTCACCCTGACTTAGCTTTTTTCAAAGCTTCTTGAGTAGAACTGAATAAGACTGAATCCTCTGCAGTTGTTCCTTGACCTCTGCCACTTAAGATTCAGACTGAATCTGAATCCTTCTTCTCAGCCTAGTTCCAAAGGCTGATTTCTTGGATGGAGCCCTCTCTCTCCAACTTCTTAGATCTGCACTTGAACTGCTAGATCTTCTTGTGTTGATACTCTTTGTACCACTATAATAATTACTTCAACAATAATCTGATCAACAACTTCAACAACTCTGAACAATAGTTTCTGTAAACTGTAGGTGCCTATTTATAGGCTTTCTTCATGGTAACCGGCTGGACCGGTCCATAACTGACTTCTGATATCTCTGACAGGTGCTGTAGACCGGCTGGAACGGCAGCTGTCAAATCATCCAGTCATTTCTTGAAATTCTCTAACTGTCTGAAAGTGTCGAGACTTTCTGTCTTTAAGTGTCGACACTTATAGACCAAGTGTCGACACATGCTTTGTAAGTGTCGACACAAGTCTACAAGGTGTCGACACATATCCTTGTATGTCTCGACACAGATTCTTCTTCATGTGTCGACACTGAAATTGAGTGTCGACACAAGTACTTGTTCTTCTAGCTTTTGCTGAATTCTTCTATGTGTCGACACATCTCATTTGTGTCGACACATCTTCTTGTGTTGAATCTGTCAAGTGTCGACACTGCTTCTTGGTGTCGACACATAGTCTTCTATGTTGAATCTTGCTGAGTGTCGACACAGCTCCTTGTGTCGACACACCTTCTTGTTGTTGAGACTTCAGCTGAGTGTCGACACATTCTCATAGGGTCGACACTTGTACTTAGAATAATTTGTTGTTCTTTCTGTTCTTTGCTAAGTGTCGACACAGCTCCATGTGTCGACACTTTCTTCCAGTGTTGAGTATTCAGCTGTGTGTCGACACATTGTTCTGGGTGTCGACACATACTTCAAATGTTGACTCTTCTGTTGAGTGTCGACACATTGTGCTGAGTGTCGACACTTGTACTTAGACTCTGCAGACTTTTGCTGAGTGTCGACACAGCTCCAAGTGTCGACACTTTCTGGTGTAGACACAGTTTCACTGGGTGTCGACACAGCTCCTTGTGTCGACACATTCTGTCTGCACTTTACTTCACTGAGTGTCGACACAGCTCCAAGTGTCGACACTATCTGTCTGGTGTCGACTCTGCATCCCAGGTGTCGACACAATGACTCCAAGTGTCGACACTGCTTGTCTGGGTGTCGACACAAGCTTTCTTAAGTGTCGACACTTTCCCTCTGGGTGTCGACACATGTACTTAGAAACTTTTTGCTTCAGTCCAGTACTTTCTTAACCTGCACAAGTAACTCAAACATACATCAAATACATTATGATGTATATCATTGAGTTGGGTGAGGCTTCTTCAAATCAGGTACATTTGACCAATGTACCCAACACCATTCCTATTCGGGACCACCCTGTCAGATCCAGCCATTTTTCTGGCCGATTCCAGAGGCCTTCTACCTTTACTCGGCTCCTTACTCAGTGGGGATCTTCTTCTTCATAAGGAGTTGGTATATCCCTCCCCTCTTTCCGCACCTCCAATACTTTTAGTCTAATTTCATGAATGTCTGCAAAAGTTTAATGATTTCAGAGCTCGTTCGCCCTAAATTAATCTTGCACCTGTTTGTCGTCAATTTGTTTTCATTTTTGTCGCTATCCCTTTTAATTGAGAAGCTTGTGGATAAGTTAGTTATATTGAAGCATGTGCACAAATTTTAGTCGCTTGTGAAGGGTTACTAAAACTTTGAGCAGCTATTGCGAGTCAAAGCTCACAAAGCCGTATTTTCACTGCCAATTTTAATTTGCGCACAAAATCTTCATTTTAAAAATTAATTACGGATTTTGGTATGCATCAAAACCCCGGAGTTTTATACTATGCTCGTCACTCATTTTTGCGGTGTGCAAGAGGGTTTGCGAGTGGTGGGGAAAACACATTTTTTATTATAGTTAGAGGACTGTCTATATTAGAGCACGTTTTTTGAAATAAAAGAAAAACACAAATTTTAAAATAGGAATTTCTTTAATAAAATATTTGGGGTACTTTGGTGTAATTGGGAAGACCAACAAATTAATATCGACCAATAGATGTTTATTTAAATTAAATATTTTAAAAATTAAAAAATTAGTATTTTAGAGAATATTTTGATATATTGGACCTTGAAATGTCCGGTGGCCGAGGATTTATTTTACTTATGGTGGTAGAGAACAACGGAGGTGATCAGAGATCTCATCGAACACCCGGGAGCTTGTCAGGTAGGAAGGTGGTCACAAAAAAGGATGCATCTATCGTTGTCAAACAAGCTACATATATGTAAGCAAGGGCCTAGACATGGAAAAATAAAGTTCTAGGAATAAATACATCATTTCATGGTTGAGGCTAGGTTGTCTCGCACATCTTTTTCACCAAGGTTATCGAGTGGTGTCAAATAAAAAGTATGTCAAAATATTATAAGACCTTCAACTCTAATACACATGGTTGTAGGACTGAACCTATTATTCAAAACTCGAAAGTCGCTCGCAAAACGCTCGAATATTGAATCAAATCAGAATCAGTTAATTTGATTCGACTCAATTTGACTCGAATATGATTTGGTGTCAATTTTGAGTCAGTCCTAAATCGCTCAAAAAATATTTCGAACCAGCTCGAATTAATTAAAAATATTATGTATTTATTAATATATTCTTATTTTAAAATTAAAAACAATAAAATTCAAACATAAATAAAAAGAATTAAGGCTTTAAATGTTTCATTTGCTAAATTTATATGTTACCAACTTTAATTTTGGATCAACTAAGAATATAGAAAAAAGTGCTCAATTCCGAGCCGACTCGATTCGATTTCGAGCCGGCTTGGAAACTATCCATTTCGAGTCGAGCTGACTCGACTCGAAATCGAAATTTCAAGTCAATTTTGAGTCAAGTTCGAGTCAAAATATTTGATTTCGAACCAAGCAAAAATCACTCAAACTCATATGTTCATATACATATACATGTAATAGAAAAAGATTGGGTAAGATCTTAATGGTGGCGGGAAAGATATGAGATTCAAGGAGAAGAAGAATTTTTGTCGAAGATTACAAAGGTTTGTCCCCATAAACTACAAGCATAATGTAGTTTATTCTCAAAATTATGTCAGAGAAAGTAGAAAGAACAGGGTAAGTAAAGACAAGACAAGCTCCACTTACTGGCAACTTCTTGAAGAAAAGAAAACACTTCATGAATTCCAACCAAACCACTAAGCATCCACATGCATTTTTAATTAGCTGACGATCAATAGTAAGGGTATATTCAAGTTCGAGCTAATCATTTTGAGCTTGAGCTCGACAAATTCATTTAAGCCTGGCTCGACAAGCTCACGAGTTTCGAGCTCGCAAGCTCGAACTGCTCCCCAGATTTTTTGCTCATAAACAATAATATCTGAGCTTAAGCTCGTCGAGCTGGAGCTTGAGCTCCACAGACTCGAGTTTCGAGCCGGCTCATTGAGCTTTCGAGAAGGCTTATCGAGCTCTCGAGCCGGCTCAACTTAGGCTCCGTTTGGGGGAACTTATTTTCACCGGTCAAGCGGTTACGACCGCATGAACCGGACCTTAAATAAGGTCCGGTTCATGCGGTCGTAACCGCTTGACCGGTGAAAATAAGTCCGCCCAAACGAAGCCTTAGACTCCCCTAATCATAACATTGAACACTACAACGTTGTTATACCATTCCAACTTTTCCTAAACCAAAGAAAAAAAAGACTGAGAGGCGGGACCACGCACCGCCCAAAGCTGCCAAATCTGCATCGCACGTACGGGCCGAAGTATCACGTGCCAAAACAAAACCTGGCTCCGAAGACAACACGACGCCAGTCCCCAGTTGCAGTAACACGACAATGGCAGCCCATACGCTTTCTACTGACTTACTTCTCTCTCTTCAACGCACTTTTTTAAGAAAGTAATATCAATTCCTTTATTCAGAACGGCGACCATTAATTTCCCATCTTTTAGAATCCCAACAATTAATGATTCATCCTCTTCCTCAAAGCCCAAACCATTTCTTTCGAATGCGGAGAAATGGGGGAGACGAACTGGTAATGCTTCAAGATTTGTGTATCAAACCAATGACCTCTTCAACATACTCTCACACCGACGAAGAGATTATAAATCCTCCGTGAGTGAGTAACGGTGATCACAGAGCAGAGCGATATGCATACATGAAGAACTAGAAAGAAATCGAGTATACAAATCCCTAATCAGTCACTAAAAATATCATAAATCGAGAACTAACCTCAAGTAAGCAGCTCTTTTCGCCCTTGTCCTTCTCACCGATCGATCGATCGATATTACTTCCGATGTTCCCCAAAACTGTAGAGACAAAAAGCTTCTGCCGACGACTTTTCTTCTTGATCAAGATCGAACCGATGCCGCCGGGCAACGAATCGATGGTCGGAGATGAAGAAGAGACCGGAGAAAAACGCGGGAAGACCAGTGAAAGCAGAACTAGCAGAAGGGGGGAGATGGAGGAAGAAGGCAGAGTATTGGTCGACTAGAAACGGGTCCCGAAACCGACATTTACATGTATTTTTAGGGATACAGAATTACAATTCTACCCCCTCATTACTCGCTGGTCGCTTTTAGGTATTTTGCACCTCAAATTTGCGATTTTGGCACTTTCCGCGCGTAATTTTAAAATTTAGCACTTTGCATTCTTCCATTACTTACAGATTTCTGACATCTTGTATTCTCATGCCGAAATTTTAAAGGTACTTATGTACGGACAACACAAAAATACTCGTTTCTTGAAAGGGGCACAAAAATACTCGTTTCGACACTGCACAGTTACACTCGAGATTTTTGCTGCTCATTGGACCTAAATATCTTTGAATGAGCATTTTTGATGCTGCTCCAACTTAAATACTCTTAAAATTTCAACATGGGGATGCAAAGTGCACAAAATTGATTATTAATAAGAGTGTAAAATGTCAATTTTAAATTTTTAAGATGTAGAGTGTTAAAACCCCAAATTTCAAAAGTGCAAAGTGTCAAAAACCTTAAAAGCCTCAATACTCGTGTTATTATATTATATATATATGAGTGATAGGTACGGGGCTCTGCCCCTACGGGCTATGAGCAACCACGACAGTACCTCAACTGCGATAGTACACGTGGGACTCTCATGTCATGCACGATATTATCTCAGCTACGATATTATCCCTGCACAACGCTACTCCCGCCACTTGCAAACCCTGAATGTTATACTCTGCCCACCGCTCATTTTTTTGGTGTGCACGTGAATTTGTGAGCGGCAAGGAGAACACATATTTTATTGTAGGCAGATAATTTTTTTAGGACGCTGTTACGTGCACACCAATTTTAGCTATGTGCACACCAAACTCTTAAAATAAAGAGCGATGTTACGTCCACACCACTTTTGATTATGTGCACACCAAATTCTTAAAATAAACAATACCACTATTTTTTTCAATCCCACCCATATTAAACCTAAGCGCACATCTCACTCATATTTTCTCTCGAAAGTCGAAACTCTACCCTCGCTCCAGCTGCAGTCTCGTTTCACATGACATAAAAGTAGAGTTGGGTGTGATACTCCAAAAATACAATAAATCATCCACTATTTAAAAAAATGAATTGAAAAAAATTACGGGAGCTATTGGATCCTATACCAACCCAAACTGTAGAACTTTTGATTCCGGGTCGCTTAAAAGGGTGACCAAAAGAAAGCTTGAACAAACAAAATGATCGTGTAGATATTAATATTCAATTTCAAGTAACTTGCAAATATTTTATTTATTTAAGATAACTAATATTCATATTTTTATATTCGTGCATGTACACATGAACTTAAAAATGGATCGTGCAAATTTTTAGTTATATCGGTGGAAATGATTTGAGATTTTTATTTTTATTTTATTTATTTTTTATTGATTTGAAATATAAAAGGGAAGAAATTTTTTATATTTGAAGTAAAAAAAACTCAAACTTTATTTTGATATTTATTTAATAATTTGGCATGTAAATAAAATTTATGATATTTACTTGATATTTTGATATGCAAATAAAATTTATGACGTGCACATAATCAAAAATGATGTGCACTTAACAGTGCACTTTTTATATGAATGCATATTTTTTAAAAAAATATATATATATAAATTTAAAAAATGATTTTTTTTAATAAAGAAAGGGTAAAATATAATCGAACTCCGTCAAACCGCGCTCCATTATTAGCGAGGCAACTGAGCCAGTTAGCTATTGAATTTAAAACGGCTCCGTTGCATTTCCCAAGAATAGAATAATAGTTTCACCCAAAATTTAACCCTCATGGGTCCCACTTTTGGAATCGTACAATGTAGGCGAGAAGATATCGTTTAGCAGCACGGGTGCAGCTCCTCTGCGAGCAGATACTGGAAATGAGCGGGAGGGAATAATGCCAGCTGGATACCAGCAGGCTCGTAACGTCTCCTTTTTAATAGAGATTGTATTTTGTTTTTTCGCTAAAACAAGTTTTTTTTCATTTAACTGATATTCTTCGTCATTATATAATTATAAATATATAATAAACCATAAAGTAAGCTCATAAAATATTAAATATGCCCAGAAAAAAAGGAACATGGTCTATTTAATTATTATGATATACAGAGCGCTGCTAAAGGCACACTCGTTCTGATCATGTGTACATCAATTATTAAACTTAAATCTTATTATTTTTTTCCTAGGCCAATTCGTTTAGGCGCACACCTTTATGGCTCGCCGGGTCCTCTCCCCCATTGCGTGATCTGAAATCCTATTCCCGTGCTTGCGGGTCCACGACATTCCTCTAGACAATGCCTTAGGCTTCATTTGGCGCAGTGTTTGGAGGTTTTCGTTTGGGCCAAATGTCATCACACAACGGGTAACTAAATAGCCGGCGGCGGAATTTGCTTCATTTGCACCCGCCGCGCCATGTGAAATGGAGGAAAATGGAGAGATTCCAACTGCAGCCTTCTCCCTCCGGTTTCAAAAGCGCTCCTCCTCCCGCCGCCTGAGCAAAATACCAAATCAAACAAAGCCTTAGTCGAGGCCCTTCCATCTCGCCGAGTATATTTCTATTCACCAAAAGCCTTAAGTGGAGGTCCTTCCTTCTTGCTTTGCACCTCTTCAGCCGACAATTTTTTCTCTTATTTGATGCCATTCCATCTAGTCTATTGCAAGGTAAGTTTCTAAGCTTGATTGCTCTTTTATAAGGTAGATTGTTCTTCTATTGGCCTCTATTCCATCTCTCTATGCACAAGAATCATCACGTCTTCTTCCAACTAGTCAGTGGCCTTTGCTATCTATTGTTGGGTTGACTAATTTTCAAACTTTAAGCTAATTATAACATAACTTTTTAAATAAATTTGATGAGGCCACGAAAAAATAAATAAAGAAAATGAGGTGCCAATAGACAATTGTGCATCACTCATAATCCTCCCTAACTCAGTTGGATCATGAGGCTAACTACCGCGCACGTGATTGGCACGCCCGATCCCCCTTACACGGAAATCCACCATGCACGCAAACCACCCACGACCGGACATAATGGCCAGCCGTCGTCTCCACTCCTCAGCAGCTGACCGCCGCGGGACAAGGAGCCCCCGGTTGGTGGGTGTCGTTGCCTCTCCTGGATGCAAAGTAGCACCCGCAAAGGGGCGGTTGCGCCACGCGACCACGAGGCCGCTCCCGCAAAAGGGTGGGCGAGCGACACCCACCAACCATCTCTCCTACACCTCTCCTTCCTCGAATCTCGAAGTGCAAAAACAATCAACTAGAATTATATAGAGTTAAACCTAGGGTTTATTCGCGCAAAGCCTCCGATCTCGTTATTCGTCCGAATATACACTTACAATGTGAAGTGCTTGGTCATGCCATAGTGGAAAGGAATCAAGCAGAGGAGACTTAATAAATAAACACGCATGCCACTTAACATATCCAAACCAAAGGGAACGCGCAAAAATCCATGCTAATACACTGACCAAAACAGGAAAAATGATGAGAAATTCTTTCATGTATTTTCAGCCCAAATATGACCTCTGACAATTAACAATACCAACAATATTCTTTGAAATAAGGAGGCTAGATTACTCGCAAATTGAAGAAGGAGAAGAAGTCGTGGCTCAAGAAACGCACGGGTTGCATTGGGCTCTTCACATATTAGTGATCTCATATCGATCACGATGCCCACAAAAGCAACTTTCGAGCAGGAAGAAGAAAATCCCTCAAGGGACAAGCATTCATCCCAAAGGAATAAAAATTTATGGGTTTATATAGTTAGCCTGTAATGACATCAATATAAACGGATTTATACTTTGTATCCTACTATTAACATTTGAGAATGTGTACTAAGAAGATGAGGTTTTATTCCTTTGGGATGAATGTTTGTCCCTTGAGGGATTTTCTTCTTCCTGCTCGAAAGTTGCATTGTTCGTACCCACACTACAAAGAGAAATTTGAGGTTTCTTAAGGGCACAAGCACGAGACCGCAACCGCCTCCCCCAGCCGCAAGGCCGCACCCGCAGAGGGGCGGTCGCGCCGTCCCCCCCCCCCCCCCCCCCCCCCTCCCTCCCTCCCCTTGCGAGTTCGCACCCGTAAAGGGTGGTCGCCTCCGGGGCCGTGAAGTCAAGACCGACGCCAAAGCCGGCCGGCCCTCCCGCCGGCCGCCACTCCTCTCCCTCCTCAGGCGGTCGCCCACCGCCTTGATAGATGCTAGTTGATTGCGAGCTCTCTCCCCTCTTCGATTGTCCCGTCATGATCATCGTCCTCCATTACATGGGTAACTACCCACATAACCACCATAATTAGTGGAGAATATTATTTATTTAATTAACGATATGCACATAGCAAATATCATATCAATAATATATATTTGGAACTATGCAAGATTTGGTCTGCACCCAGTAATTTGGGTGGTTACGGTGTGCGGATAGCCGCGTAACTACCGTAACCACCACCTGGAGTATATAAAAAGGCTCCTAGACTTCTCTTATTTATAACTTTTCTCTCTCCGGTCTTTCTTCTTCATTAGGTCGGAGCTTTGCCGAAATCGTCGTACGAGCCTCCTCCCTCCGAGCCACCCGAGAATTCGTCCAAGTCCACAACGCTTCGAGGAAGAAGATGATCGCCAACCAGTCACTCCAAGAAATCTCCTACGTGCGCAGCATTCTGCAAGTCTCCGCCAACGCATCTTCGTACGCCTTGCAGTCGTGTTGTCGTGCTCAACATACGAGCAATATCCAAGAGCATCTGTCAACGCCAGAAAGTGATAGAAAACAAGCTTTGTGTGAGACGCCTTGCCCGCCCACCGATCGCACCTGCAATCTTTAACCTCCACGTTGTAACGAGGGGCGGCTTGTCGCCCTCGATTCCCTTGGTAATCTGTAAACTGCTACCAACAGTGAAATTTGACTGGCACCATACTAATCATGTAATTTTTTATCCAGTTGAGAGATTTTTCCACGCTAAAATCATTTTGTGTTCGACTCTGTTTATTTTGTGACTGTGTGCACGCTTGACTGCTCCACGGTCTAATGCAACCTAGTTTAATCCGGTCTACCAAGAAGGTTAAGTTGGCCGCAAAAAAAAACTCAAATTTATGAGCACTTAAAAATGGATTGTAAATAAAATTTTGTAGCGTGTCAATATCAAAGGTGTGCACAACCAAACTTGGGCTCTGTTTGGTTGAACTGTTGCTGATGAAAAGCTGTTGATGAACTGTTGTTGATTGAAAAAGTGCTGGAAAATAGAGTTTTGTTAAAAAACTGTTTGGGTGAAACAGAGTTTACAAAACGGAGTTTTCAAAAAGTTGTTTGGATTCAAAACGGAGTTTTTACAAAAAGAAATTTTTCAAATATGAAAGTGACATGACACAACACTAAACAAAGATTCATTCATAACACAAAATTAAGGTTAATTGATACAATTTTTTACACTCTATGCTCTTGCTTCATACAGCTGATTCGCAATAATATTACGTAGCGCAATCATCTCTTCTGTTGGCAGGAGAGGCCTCTATTTTTTTTTCAGCTTGGAGATTCAACCGATTTGTTGAATTTTGTAAAACAGATTGTTGAAAAAGTCAAATAATAATTAAAAATGAAAAGAATAAACATTCCAGACAACGGACTCAAGATCAAAACCAAGGGCAGACGGTCCATCATCATCCAAGCTTGCCCAGGTTGTTACCGATTGTGCCTCCTGTGAACCAAGCTTGTAGGCGAGAAAAGCTTTCTATTTAAATTTGCAGATTCCCTTTCGACGAGAGTAGAGTCGTCACAATCTGGAAGCAATTTTTAGCAGTGGATCGCGGACTGAGGAAGAGGGATTGGATGAGGAGGATGTCTGGTTTCAATGATGAGGATGAAGACGAAGAGGGCTTGCCTGCGGGAAGGGCTCGTGAAGAGGAAGCTCGCCTGCGGGAAGGAAGAAGGGCTCACGATCGAGGTAGGTATCGGGAGGAAAGAACGCGGAGCAGGAAGAAATCGGGCTTCTGCGGTTGAACGCAGGTAGGAGTTGCAGATGGGGAGATAACAAAAACGGCGGATATTAATAACTGGTGTTTTCGAGAAAAAGCCAAACCAAATAACGCTTCTTATCAAAATCACGGTACGTCTCAGCCGCACCATAGTCAAAAAGTATAACCAAACGCCACCTTGATGTGCTGATAACAATGCTCTATAAAAATTCACTTGACTCGTTTTTATACTTTGAGCTATAGGCTTAAATATACAACTCATATATATTTGTGCTTGTATAATAAAATATTCTCGGTATATGATGAATACACGTCAAAGTTAATGACGTTTGACGTGACGACGATGAGAAAAATAGTGTCACGGACCCATTTTGATCACTTTTGCCCCAAGAAGCCGATTCGACAATCAATACGGCAATACAACCTATTTTGATGTTAGTCCATATGGACCCGCCATTGTTCCAACTCTCGATTCTACAGCACGGGTAGGATAATCCTCTGCCGAAAGCGGAAAATTCTTGGGTCTGAATCTCGAACGCTGTCTGAAACCAATGAAATAAATTAAAACAATGGGGCTCTCGGCGCACAGGTTTATTGTGCACCGCTGGCCCCACTAAAGCATGCAATTCCTTGTATTTCATTGATCCCGGACGCCAGCACCTCATTTCTTGCTATTGGTGCATGTTTCAAGAAGGATTCAAAGATTCTGGCTGAAGTGAAAAAATACATTATGTTGGGGGTCTAAGGAAGCATGAGACAATTGGGTGTGCCATCCATGATGATCGTCGGCCTCTCTTGTTGGGTCCATTTTCAAGGCAGTTTGAAATAAAAGAAATTTTAGCCAATTAAAAATTGGCTCGAACCCATTTTAGCTCGAGTCAATTTTAAATCTTCCGATATTTCCTCAAACCAAGTTGTAGCAAAACTTAAGACAATGCAACTCCTTCATGCATTTGTTATTGTTGAAACCTGAACTTTGTATTAACGAGAGTTTGGACTCAAGTGGGTAGCTTGCACCTACTTCTTCCGAACTAAAACTTCCGACCAGACACTTGGAACTAGAGAACAGACCCAGGGCTGCAGCGCGGAGGTCCCACCACACATCAGGAATGTTGAAACCAGAACTTGGCTTCTTGTGAAGATCGGATCTGAAAGGGGTAACCTCGCACCTACTTCTCCTGAAGAAGTGCACAAGACCAAAGACATAGGACTTGGAACAGATCCTGTGCTACAACGAGGTAGTCTAACCACACACACAGAAGATCTTATAGCGCTTCTCCTCCCTAGCCAATGTTGAGTTGGTGCACCTTGGAGGGCACTTGAAAGCTAATCAGAAAACCAGAGGAAGAAGCCAGAGAGAGTTCCCTCTCCAAAGGTGCAACTACAGGTCTATTTATAGAATCTCAAGTCTTGTCTGCAAACAGTGTAACTCCGCTATTCGAATCTACTATACGCAGCCCAACTGGGTCTGCCAATAACGTGACTCCACTATTTGGGAAGGTTAATAGCGGACCAAAACATAACTCCACGAAGGAGTGGCGAATGCCTAGGCGAGACGGCGAGCATCCACCTACTCCTGGCTGAGGGCGAGTGGCTGATGAAACTCACACTCGCCCACTACTCACTCGCTGCTCTGGGTGAGTTCTGACTGATTATCACACTCGCCTGCTGCGCGCAAGTCTCAGGCCCTGGGTGAATGCAGACATGTTGGCCTCATTCGTCGGGCCACGCGCAACCTTGCAGTCCTGGGCGAGTGCGGGCCCGACTTCCCCATTTGCCTGTTAGGCCACCCTAGGTTATGAGGCCCTTTTGCCCCTGGGACTCCCTAAGGGACCCAATCAGCAAACACAGGGCTGCACATGGAAGATCTTAGAGCGTTTTCCCTCTAAAGCCAAAAGCTGAGCTGGGCTCCTTGGAGGGCACTCGAAGCTAACCAAAAACAGCCTGAGGAGGTAGAAGCCAAAAAGAACTACCCCCTCTTCTCCAAAGGTGCTCATATGGTCTATTTATAGTTTTCCAAGTTTGATCTGCACATAGCGGAATCCCGAATTTTAGTTTTACTATACTCAACATGAAATGGTCTGTCAACAATGTAACTCTGCTGTTTGGATAGGATATCAGCAGATCTCAAGGGATATCCTGGGGGTGGCGAGTGACTGATGAAGCTGGCACTCGCCGCTCACCCCTTGGAGCCTAGACTCGCACCAGAGCCTTTGTACTCGCCCCAAAGTCTATGTACTCGCCCCAGAGCCTCTATACTCTCCCTGGAGCCTTTGTACTCGCCCCGGAGCCTCTGTACCCGCTTTGGAGCCTCTGTACTCGCCCCTGGGCCTCTGTACTCGCCCCAAAGCCTCTTTACTCACCCCGGAGCCTCTTTACTCACCCCGGAGCCTCTTTACTTTCCCCGTGGATAGGCAAGGTCCTCTAGGCCATCCTTGGTCGTTTTGACCTCGACGAGTTACGGGTTATACACAATCCAAGTTTTTTTCGATCTCGACACAAGGTCAAAAAAAACAATGTGGAACCCATTGCTTGGAGAGAAGGGTGTTAAACGACATGCCACTTAAAGGCCCTCCCAGGAGCTGAGCTCAATTAGAGGTGGAGAAAGAATCTTCAACTCCCAGCTCAGCTGGAGATGGAAAAAGATCTACTCCTCTCAGCTCGACTAGAGGTGGAAAAAGAGATCGACACCTCCCAACTCAACTGGAGGTGAAAAAAGAGATCTACACCCCCCCATCTTGACTGGAGGTGTAAAAGGAGATCTACACCTCCCAGTTTGACTATAGGTGGAAAAAGAGATCTACACCTCCCCGCTCGATTGGAGTTGGAAAATGAGACCTACACCTCCCAGCTCAGCTGGCGGTGGAAAAAGAGATCTAGACCTCCCAACTCGACTGGAGGTGTAAAAAGAGACCTACACCTCCCAGCTCGACTGAATTAATGAACAATCATAAAAAATGTAAAGTACACGAGACACATAAATTTATAGTGGTTTCCTGAAATCTGGGTACATCCACTCTTCTACCCTCTTGGTAGGAATTTACTATCAACAGTGACTGAGTCTTTTGATAAGTAGACTCTTAAAACCAATCACTAGATCTTTTGATAAGAAAATCTTGAACCAATACAATGTCTGAGTCTTTTGATAAGGAGACTCTTAGAACTAATGACTGAATCCTTTGAAGAGGAATTCTAAAAACTCTTTTCTCAAAGTGAATAAGATTTGGAATGAGAAAAAGAAAGAAGATTTAATGTAGATGTAATCTTCTTGTTGTGTCCTCTCAGCAGATTTCTGAGGACTTGTTGAGATGATCTCTGAAATTTCTGATGAATCCTTATGTATGAAGATCACAATGTTTATAAGCCCCGATTCCGGATGATCCTTTAATCTTCTCTGAATCTGTTGCAACAAACTCTTGAGAAGAAGAAGAACTATTTCTCTTTTGCAGATTCAGGAGTATAATGTTGATCGACTGATTCAAGGAAGAACTTCAAATGCAGATGAAAATCCTCCTATCTTTCTCTGTCAAATTCAATCTATCAAAGCCACGATCTAATATATCTACTATGATCGTATTTATGTTATTCCTGTGATTATTTTTATGTATGTATATCTCTGTTTTTAATGTCCTCAAGTATCTTTGTATATATATATATATATATATAGTTGAGAATCTAACGACTCCAAAAAGATAATTAATCAATGATAACATTTCCTAAATTAACTCTGATTAAATCCTCAAAACAAGCTTTGTTCAAAAAATTAGTCGTCGTAACGTCGAGTTCATATCGAAGTAACATTAACTTCTAGCTTCATTTAAACAGCCTGTCAAAGTAACTCTGTAATTGACGGTGCATCGACATCATATTGACGTATGCGTCGATTCATTCTCAAAGAGCGTCGATTTCATTCTCAAAGAGCATCGACTTCATCATATATTGATGCTCTGATTTCTATTCGAAGTAGCGTCAATTTCTAATCAGAGTTACGTCGACTTCTAGTCAACGTATGTTGACAAATCTTAACTTTTCTCTTGAATTCAGTGTGTTCTTCTCATGTTCTTTATATTATTGACATCCTAGGACTTCTTAAGACCAAATTACATTCTCTATATAACATGGACAATTGTCCTACGTTGTAAAATCATTGAGAGTAATTTGTTAAGGTAAATCATAAGGGTTTGTCTCAACGTCCTGGTTAGGCGCTGGACCTCCTTGGCATTCCAGGTAACTCCAAATCCAAGATCGCTTTCACCTTATCAGGGTTGGGCTCTACCCCTGTCGGGGTGAGGAGGTGACCCAGAAATTTTCCCCTGCTTGCCCCTGTACAACCTCGTATTCAGCGAATGGGGCCCTCGGGAGGGGTCAAGGCCAGAAGGCGTCATTCAGACCCAGACAAGCTGAAAGGGAGGGTGGAGTCCCCGGCTCGCGCATAGAGAGTGCCCAGAACAATCAGGGGGCAAGTAAGGTATCTTTGCCAATACTCGCCCTGGGCCCGGGACAGGAGGTGGGTGAGTGGGGCGACATGGCTCATACTCACCCTCGGGCCATGGTGAGTGGCGACTGCTGACCTCATTAAGCACTCGCCTCCTTTGGCAAGTTGCCGACTCGTCAAGAAGTTTTTCCCTAAGAAGATCTATTTTGGGTCTGCTAATAGCTCCTCCAAATAGTGGAGTTTCGTTGTTGGCAGACCAATTTGGACTGGGTGTAGTAAAACCAAAAGGGGGAATTCCGCTATTTGCAGGCCAAACTTGAAAAACTCTAAATAGACCCCAAGAGCACTTTTGGAGGGGATCCCTTTTTTTGGGATTCTTCCCCCTCTAGTTAATTTTGATTGTCTCCCAGTGTCCTCCAAGGTACTCCGCTCAGCATTGGTTAGGGAGAGGAAGCTCTCTTCGATCTTTTAGGTGTGCGATGGGACCTCCACGATGCAGCTGAGGATCCGTTCCTTAGTCCCAAGTCATCAGTGCTCTTCCTTGGGGGAAGTGAGTGCAGGTTACCCACTTTGGGTCCAAACTCCTCTTGAGACCCGGTTTCAACAGCCCCGAAGACACACTTCAAGGGATTGAGTCTCATCTTAAACATCCTCAGGGTGGAGAAAGTCTCAGCAAGGTCCTAGAGATGAGACCCTATATCCAGCTCTTCACCATCAGGTCATCCACATAGGCCTCCAAATTCCACCATTTCTGCTCCTTGAAGACTCGAACCATCATCCTTTGGTAAGTTGCTCATGCATTTCTCAACCCAAAGGACATCATTTTATAGCAATAACATCCATCACCCGTGAAGAAGTAAATGTTCTCGACATCTGATGGGTGCATTCAGATCTCATGATAACCTGAAAAATATCTAAAAAACTCATCACTGGGAAACTGACGGTGGAATCTACCAGTGCGTCGATTTGAGACAGCAGATAATAATCCTTGGGATACTCTTTATTTAATAATGAAAAGTCTACACACATTCTCCACCTCTCGTCGCCCAACTTTATCATTACAACATTGAAGACCCAGCCCGGGTCATGTATCTTCAATGTAAAGCCTACCTCCAATAGCTTGCTCACTTCCACTCGGATGAGCTCGGTCAGAGTAGTTACCACAACCCTCTTTTTTGGCAGATAGGGAGGATGCTTGAGTGTAGGTTGAGGCGGTGGCATGCCACATTGGCATCGATGTCATGCATGTCTGTGGCGCTCTAAGAGAAGACGTCCACATTATGCTGAATGCATTCTCGACCCTCTCCTGGTCCTCCCCACTCAGACTCCCATTGACCTGCATCTTCTTTGGCCTCCTGCCTTGGGTGATGATCTCCATCTTTCGCTCCTACGCTGCTTCCATCCCATCTTTATCCTCCATCACCTTATCGACGTCCTCTGCCTCCTCCTTCCAAGAGATGGTATTGACAGTCATGACATAGCATTGTCTAGCTACCCTATGGTCTCCCCTAACCCGGATCTGGACTCTTCTGATAATGAACTTCAAGTATTGGTGGAAGGAGGAAGACACACATTGGAAGACGTTGATGAGGGGCCGCCCAAAGATATAGTTGTAGCTGCTCGGAGCATCCACAATGACGAATCAGCAGTTCTTTGACATCCCCCCAAAGTGACAAGGAGCTTGGCTCCTCCCTCCACCTCCTCCCTCTCCCCAAAAATTCTGAAGAGAAGGTCATCCGAGGCAAGCACCCTATTCGCCTCCACCTTCATCTTGTCGAAGGCCTTCTTGAAAATCGTCTTAACAAAATTCCCATTGTCCATCGGGATCCTAGAAACTGTGAAATTCTCAATCACTGTCTAAAGTACCAGCGCATCGCAAAATAAGTTTTTGTGCTCTGGCATGTCCTTCGCTAAGAAGGTGGTCTTCTCCTCTGAGGGTGGGGTCTTAAAGGTCGAAGTGACACTCCAACGGTAGATTCAATGAAGGCTCCCCTTTCAGGTGGCCTCGATCCCTACCCCCATGGATCACTCTGATCCTGCCTCGGGTTCCCACGTCGATGCGGTCTTCATACCAGTCTTCCACCTCGGCTCCCCCCTTCTCATACTCCCTTGATCTGTTGTTGTGGTTGCTGCCCCCTCAGGGCTCTCACTACTCCCCTCACCTCAAGGAACTCTGGGCATGTGGTCAGTGCGCAACCTTCCTCCTGATGGAAGTCCTAGTGGAGCAATGCCACCCTTCCCCTTCCTGCCCTCCTGGCTAGTTCCTCCTTCCACTTCGGTCGATCACCATTGCTTGCTGGGGAGGGGGCTGAAATGGCCTTGGACCTGGTCTCCACCCCAAAGGGTTGAACCATCCCTGTCATGCTTGAAAGTCCCCCCCCCCAAAGGGCCCTTCGCCCTGAGCAAACCCTCTTTTATGACCCTGAGGGGGGGTCCTCCTGCTGGCCTTAATACTGTCAGGTTGATCTACGACTGAAGCCTCCACCCCAGCTCCATCCCCTTGGGGGGTCCCTGAAACCCGTGCCTCATCGGCTCTTCCCTTCTTTTCATCTCATGCTGTTGGGACCCTCCTGGATCCTTTGTCTGACTTTCTCCTAACTTGACCAACTTGACACAAACGTGTGGTTCGCAGTCTCACACTCGATCTCCCATCCTGCTCGGTTAATCAGCTCCTCGAAAGACAGAGGGTCCAAACTAGCTCCATTCTGAATAACCCCTGATGTAGCCCAATGGTGAGGGCAAGCTGCAAGGTGTGCTCGTGCACCTCCTGAACCAGAAGAATTTCCTCCTGAAAGCGATTCACGTAGCTCCTCAGTGACTCTTCAGCTCCTTTCTTGATCAAGAAGAGAGCCTTGAATCCCTTCTTCTTTTTCTTCGACGTGGAGAAGCGCAGCAGGAAACTCTGGCGTAGGTCTTCAAATTCATAGATGGTCCCCAAGGGAAGCTGGTGGAACCAGTCCCTTGCATTTCCCTTGAATGTAATGGAGAACAACCTGCACTTGAAAGAATCCTTCACTTTCCTGATGGAGACGGTATGCTTGAACAACTGGAGATGTTGGACGAGATCATCCTTGTCGATATAGGCTTTGTTTGGCGCTGCTGCATCGACTGGAGAAGTAGTTGTGGGAAGCAGTGATGAAATAATCAGCTGTTTTGCAGTGTGGTGGCAGAATTTGTGAAACTGTTTGGAAGAACAACGTTTGCATTGTTATTTCAAATGCACAATCTGTTAACCCGTTTGGTGAAACAGCTGCACGTTTTAAATTTCATTTTTTTAATTAGAGATAAACAACAATTAATTCAAACAAACTCTGATGTTGTTATAAAATAAAACACACTTATTAACACATTTTTCCCAATCAATTGTTCTTGGACAATTAATTGGTCGCAGCTCGTAAGGCTCTGCATGAACAAAGCTTTTGCTTCACATACTTCAAATGCCAAAATTTCAGATTTTTTGATTTATAATAGCCAACAAACCAATTTTCTGGTTCTGGCAGAAGAGAGGTAAACAGTCAAACAGATGCCAAAATTCATTACAGTTTTCAAGTGACTGAAATTCATTTCCTACTTTATTGTAGAAGAAAGGTATGTTGCCCTGGAAAGCCGGTGGAAGAAAGGTTTGTCGCCGTCATCATCAATCAGATTCTGCCACTGGAAGAAATTTCTTCTGTTGCCGGAAGAGGTGATGCGTCGTCAACCGCCGGTGGAAGAAATTTTGTTGTTGAAGTCTGGTGGATTCGGGCGTTTCGCCGTCGAGGGAAGCAGGAAGCAAGTTTCGCGCAGTCGAGCTAGGGCAGGGGAAAAAAAGGAGAAGCACTTTTCGGCGTCTGATCGTGAAGAATAATCACAGGCTGTGAATCGCTGATTTTCCACGATTTTGCAATGGTGGCATTTTCACAGCGCTCCGTAAAAAATTGTTTGGCGGGGTGGATTGAAAAGCGGCGGCATGCCGCTGTCAAAATGCCCCGCCAAACAAAGTCGTAGTAGGACATGATAGGATCCCTGAACCCCTCCGACGTCGAAGCTGAAAGGATCAATTCACAAAAAGGGCTCCCTAACCCTTCCTGGAGAGCCGGGGGGATTCATGCAGTCTCCTCGCCATGGTAGTGAGTACCTGGCGGGCTGGGGAATATAACTCGCACTTGGAGGGAACGCTCACTCTCCATTTTCTTCCCAGTTCGCCAACCCGACGCCTCCTCTCCTAAGGCTTGTGATGCATGTATCTTGACTGCAGTGGTCGAGCACTCGCCCGACGGCGTGAAGGCGAGACGCTGAGTCTCCAGAACTGTCTTCTTGAACTCATTGAAATCACTCTTCCTGACGAACTCGTCTAAGCGTGGCGAGTTACCTGGGTTGTCCCCTTGCCCTTCGCTTCTCACCGTGAGACTTACTTTGAATTTTCTAAGCAAGCTACGGTCTACGCTTACTGTACCAGAATGTTTAACCCGAAAACTACTGTTCAAGAGGGGTTCGAACCGATCGGGGTGTAGCTTGTGCTTACATCTCCTGAGTTAGAACACAAGGTCAGACACTCAGAGCAAAGAACCTCGCTCATAAAGGGTGGGTAACTAGAAATAGACCCCTCAAGCTACAACGAGGTCTCACCACATACCCAGAAGATCAAAGAGAGTGTCCCCTCCCAAACTAAAGCCGAGTCGGGCACCCTGGAGGGAACTGAAGAGCACTAGACTGTAAACCCAAAAGCCACTGTGAATAGAGTGTTGGAGCTCTCGCCAACCAGACCCGGCCAAAGGAGAGAGAAGCCCAAAAGTCCCTCCTAAGGTGCCATTGGGGGTCTATTTATATTCTTCTAAAAATGATCAGCGGATGGCAGAATCCCGTATTTAATTTTTACTAAATACGGGCCAAAATGATCTGCCAACAACGAAATCCTGCTGTTTGGAATGGGTTAATGGCAGGCCAGAATGTGTTTTCCCAAAGGAAATGATTACTCCCCTCGGGGCAAGCCACTTGGGGCGTGCTCGCAGGGGGGTGGACTTGCACTCACGCAGGGCTGGGGTAGGTGCGAGATGTCGAGGGTGTACTCGCTCATGGTTGGCGAGTGCACTTGTTCCTCTGGTCGCACTAGCCCCTCTTTCGCAATGCTTCCTCCTTCTAATTGCTGGCCTGTTGAGTCTACTCGACGAATACAGGGTTGCACTATGGTATTTCCAAACAAGTTCCTGGATGACTTCCCTCTGAAGTTCAAAGAGGTTTCAGTGACAGAGTTGATCATAGGCCACAGACTTAAGATCAAGAGCTTCAATGGCAACAAGTGTTGCTTGCATTGAAAATTATGAGGGGCATAAATATGCAAGGAAAAGGGTAAGGTTTGGTACAAAAAAAGAGGTAATTGAGGTAGATAAGTGAGCTACAAAGGCTAGATGGGATTTTAATAGATGGGAGTGAATATGGTTAGGGATAAACTCTAAGGATAGTTATAAAGGATTTGTATTGGAAGAGAAAATAGGAGATTATGTATATAGTAAAAGATAAGTTTGCGTTATACCTAGGCATATTGTCCTTAAGTGGCTAAATCTTTGGTTTGGTGATAAGGAATGAGATTAAGGCACTGTTTGACATGACAGTGGTTATCATGAATGTACAACCTCGTGTCCGGCGAGCAAGGTCTCCAGGAACCAGATAGATCGGGCTGAAGGTAATAGGCGAGCTCGGCAGTGAGGAGGCCGAGCCCGAGCTTGACATTCGTCGACCAGAGATCGGCGATCGTCGAGCGGAGATCAGCATTCGTCGAACTCGGGCTCGACATTCGCCGAGCTAGCCCCAGCTCGCGTCCTTGCAGTGGAGCTCGGCAACAGTGGCCGAGCAGGACCCGCCGAGGTGGTCAAAGCTCCCCAGCTCGCCTGGATGAATGAGGTACTTTTTACTGTTTTGCCCCCACTGGTCTGCCCATAGCCCTTCAAAACAGCGGAGTTTGGCTGTTGGCAGACCCAACCAAGGGTTTTCTGGTAATTTCAGGTCAGTTCTTTTGGTTATTGGTAGTCCAGATTCTAAAAACTATAAATAGGACCCAAGGGGTACCCCAGAGAGCATGCTTCCTGTGCCTCCCTGCTCCAGTTTTCAAGTGCTTTCAGAGGGTATCTTAGCTCGGCTTCTGGCTAAGGAGGGGAAGCGCTCTGAGATCTTCCGGGTTTGTGGTGGGACCTCCCCGCCGAGCCCTTGGGTAGGTTTCTCCTTGTCTTCTTTGTTGTTTTTCTTGCAGGAGTGAAGTAGGCGCGAGACCACCCCTTCCCCAAGGGTCGAACTCCACAAGAGACCGAGAAATCGGTTTCAACATTTTGGTGCGGTGAGCGTGGAAAGTGGTCAGTGCAGAAAAGCTTCAGCGGGTTCGATGACAGGAGGACAGGGATCAGACAGGCCGAACTCGCCGCCCCCCCCCCCCTCCCCCGCCTCTCGCCACAGTGGGGATGTTGGATTACAAATTTCAGGAACGAGGTGCTGAGCCTCGTCAAGTTCGCACTCGGCACGCGGGCCGAGTGCTCGACTCCGGCAGTCCAGATCGCGGCCGCCCCCTCTTTGGGCGAGGACGCTCCCGGCAGGCTAGCTGGGAAGGAGGTGGCCGGGGAAGGCCGGGGGTGCGAGCTCCCCGGGCGCGAGCTCTTCCTCGGCTCGGCAGGCCGAGGCCGGTTCGGCGAGCTGGGCTCGCGAGACTCGTCGGCTCGCCCAGTGGGGGGAGGCAGTCCTTTCAGCGAGCTAGTCTCCTCAGCGCCAGTTCCAGATGGGTTCCGGGAATCCGAGATGTCCTACTACACCGGGAAAGGAGACCCGGTCCAGCATGTGCAATGGTTTGAGGATGTAGTCTCCATCCGACAGATGTCGGATGGGTTCTAGTGTCGACTCTTCGCTATCACCCTCAGGGAGAAGGCAAGGGAGTGGTTCCATCAGCTACCGGCCAGCTCCATCTACTGCTTTGAGGACTTGCGTCGAGGGTTCATGCTGAGGTTCACTACCTCGAAGAAGAGGAAGAAGGAGTCCGAGTCCCTGTTCCACATCAAGCAGGGGGTGAACGAGACGTTGGGGAGCTATGTGGACCGGTTTCAGGAGGAGGTCACTCAGGTCCAGGAGATGCCAGACCATAGTCTGATGATGGCCTTTACCCTGGGCCTGCAGCAGGGGTTCTTCCGGATGGAGCTGAAGAGAGTTCCCCCTCCCCTCTCCTATGAGGAGCTGATGGAGAGGGCGGCAAGAGAAGTTGACGGGGAGGCGTCGAACCCGGAGTTTGCAAGGAAGCTGGCCAAGTGGGCCACAGAGGAAGAGAAGGAGTCGAGAGGAGGGAGAGGACAAGAGGAGAGAAGAGAGCCTCGACAGAGGGAGCAAAGGCAGCTCCAGTGGCAGCAGCAGCCGAGGTGGGGGCGTCAGGAGCCCGACCGTCGACTGGGCTGGAGACCTGAGTGGCAAGGGCAGGGGCCACAGAGGGGATACCACGGAAGGAATCACTACCAGGGGAGGCAAGATCAGTTCCACCCTCCAGGCTGGAGGCAGGCCCAAAGGCCCCGGCTTCCCGATCAAGAGGAGGCAATGGCCATAGCCTTGGGGGCAAGGAGGGGAATAATGAGGAGGAGGAGAGAAGTGAGGGTGGAGTTGCCCTATTGCGACTTCCATCAAGAGGAGGGGCACGCAACAGCCACGTGCCCGGAATTTCTTAAGATGAGAGGGAATAGGGAGCAGCAGCAGCAAGGGCGACAAAAGTGAGGATTGAGGAGGTCCTGCCTCGGACGGAGGAGGATCGTTGCAAAGACCGGGTGGATGTTGGAACCCGAGGAGGGATCGGAGTGATCCACAGGGGGGTGGGGGTCGAGGCTTCCCGCAAGGCGAGCCTCCACACCATGTACCGTCGGAGCGTTGCCTCCACTTCCCAGACCCCACCCCCGGAGGAGAGGATCACCTTCTCCAGAAGCGACATGCCAGATCACAAGGATCCGTTCTGTGATGCGCTGGTCATCAAGTCAGCCATCGAGAATTTCACCGTCTTGCGGATCCTCGTTGATAACGGGAGCTCCGTCAACGTCGTCTTCAAAAAGGCGTTTGACGCGATGAAGGTGGAGGCAAGGAGGGTGTTGGCCTCGGATGGACCCTTGTTCGGGTTTCCAGGAGAGAGGAAGGAAGTGGAGGGAGGAGTAGGCCTCCATGTTACCTTGCGGGGGCAGTCCAGGAACTACAGGTTCGTCATCGTGGACGCCCCCAGCAGCTACAACGCCATCTTCGGGAGGCCCCTTATCAGCGCCTTCCGCTGCGTCCCCTCGTCTTTCCATCAGTGCTTGAAGTTCAACGCTGAGGGGATTCAGGTCCGGGTCAGGGGGGACCCAAAGATGGCGCGGGAGTTCTATGTCACTGCGGTGAACACCATCTCCTAGCAGGAGGGAGCCGAGGAGATGGGGCAAAGGATGGAGGAGGCTGAGCAGGAAGCAGGAGGGGAGAAGCTGGAGATGAAGAACTACACAGAGGAGGAGGCGGCAGGAGGAGATCTGGAGGTGGCCGAAGTAATGGCCGTAGGGGAAGAGATGGAGGTAGAGGTCCCCGTTCCGGAGGAAGGGGATGCTGAAGAATGGGGAAAGCAGCACAGGCTAGAGGCTGCGGAAGAAGTGGCGGAGCTGGAGGTGCTCACCCGGGGAGGCAGGATGGAGAAGATCCGCGTCAGCGGGGGGCTGACTCCGGAGGACCAAGGCAGGATGCTGGAGTGCATCCAGAAGAACGTGGACATCTTCGCTTGGAACGCCGCGGAGATGCCAGGGGTTGACGCGGACGTAGCCTGCCACCGCCTCAACCTGGACCCGGGAACACGCCCCGTTCAACAGAAGAAGAGGTCCACTGCGGACAAGCTAGCAGAGCCTATCAGGGAGGAGATGGCGAAACTCCTCAAGGCCGGCTTCGTGTCTGAAATCCAATACCCCAGATGGGTCTCCAACGTGGTCATGGTCAAGAAAGGAGACGGCCGGTGGAGGATGTGTATCGATTTTTCTTTACTTAATAAAGCTTGTCCTAAGGACTGTTATCCTTTGCCTCGGATCGACGCGCTGGTTGACTCAGCCGTCGGTTTTTCTGTAATGAGTTTTTTAGATGCATTTTCAGGTTATCATCAAATCAGGATGCACCCCCCGGACATCAAGGATGTCTCGTTCATCACAGGGGATGGATGCTACTATTACAAGATGATGCCCTTCGGGCTGAAGAACGCAGGGGCAATCTACCAAAAGATGATGGATAGGGTTTTCAAGGAGCAAAGGGTGAGGAATTTGGAGGTATATGTAGATGACCTCATGATCAAGAGTCGGGATGTGGACTCCCACCTCCGGGACCTGGAGGAGACCTTCGCCACCCTGCGCAAATACAATATGCGGTTGAATCCCCTAAAATGTGTCTTCGGGGCTAGAAGGGGAAAGTTCTTGGGGCACCTACTCACCCCCGCGGGGGTCGAGCCGAATCCTGATAAGGTCAAGGCTATCTTAGAGCTGGGGTCGCCGCGAAATGCTAAGAAGGTCCAACGACTGACGGGGAAGCTAGCAGGGCTGAGTAGGTTCCTCTCCCGAGCAGGAGAGAAGTGTTCCCCCTTCTTCAAAACGTTGAGGGGAGGTCAGAAGTTTGAAGGGACCAAGGAGTGCGAGTAGGCGTTCCAGGCCCTCAAGATGCAGTTGACTCAGGCTCCGCTACTCCAAGGGCCGAAGGAGGGGAAAGACCTGTTTCTATATCTCGGGGTCGGGGCAGAGGCCTTGAGTTCCGTCCTAGTTCGTGAAGAGGGAAAGAAGCAGCTCCCCATTTATTACGTGAGTCGGGTCCTGAGGAAGGCCGAGCTCCGATACCCGATTTTGGAAAAGCTAGCCTTCGCCCTGATCGTCTCAGCCCGGAGGCTGCGACCTTACTTCCAGGCACACTCAATCCGAGTGGTGACCGATTATCCTCTCCGCAACATCTTTGAGGGGGTGGAGAATTCGGGAAGGCTGGCCAAGTGGTCGGTGGAGTTGAGTGAGTTCGACGTCTCATTCGTTCTGTGGCTCTCGATCAAAGCTCAAGCGATGACCGACTTCTTGGCTGACTATGTGATTGAAGTGGCAGAGGAAGAGCTCACCCGTCCGGCTCCTTGGAAGGTGAAGGTAGACGACGCCTCGGGGAGGCATTCCCTAGGAGTGGGGGTGATCCTGGAAATCCCTCAGGGGACTCAAATTGAGCAGACGGTGGTGGTGCACTTTCCCATCACCAACAATCAAGCCGAGTACAAGGCCGTGATAGCAGGACTGTGGCTGGCCAGGGAGCTGGGGGTGTTGGACGTGGAGGTCCTCACCGACTCCATGGTGGTAGCCTCTCAAGTCAACGAGGAGTTCGAGGCAAGAGAGCCCACCCTGCGATCATACTTAGCCAAAGTGAAGGGGGTCATAGGCGCTTTCCAAACCTTCTTCATCCGACACGTGCCCAGAGAAGAAAATGAACAAGTCGACCAACTAGCAAAGCATGGTCCCCAGGTGGGGGGTACCATCACCGACTTGTTCCGCTCCTACATCGAAGAGGGGGAGCTCATGGAGATTGATCAGCAAACTTCGTGGATGGACCCAGTTGCAACTTTCCTCTCCACTGGAGAGTATCCGGAGGGGGAAGATAAGAAGCTAAGGCACAAGTCGGCATACTACCTCCTCCAGGACGGGCATCTGTACAGGAAGACACTCTCAGGGATGTTGGCTCGTTGCGTGGCTGAGGGAGAGGTACAAAGAATCTTGGAGGAAGTCCACTCCGGAGAGTGCGGGAGTCACTCCGGGAGTCGGACCCTGGAGGGAAGAATAGTCAGGCAGGGGTACTTCTGGCCCACCCTGAGCCAAGACGCCACGGAGTTCGCGAGGAGGTGTCATAAATGTCAGCTGTTTGCCCCCATCCAGCTACAGCCGGCCCAGCGACTCAAGAGTATCACGGCCCCCTAGCCCTTCGCCATTTGGGGAATGGATTTGGTTGGGCCGTTCCCCCAGACCAGTGGGCAGAGGAGGTTCCTCCTAGTGATGATCGATTACTTCTCCAAGTGGTTGGAAGTGAAGGCACTGGCCAAGGTGACCTCCCATGTAATCAGGAACTTCGTTTTGGGGGAGATCATCTGTCGCCATGGATTGCCCCAAGCCATTGTCACGGACAACGGGCCCCAGTTCGCCAGCGCCGAATTCACCAGCTTCTACGAGCAGCTTGGAATTGACCTTAGGTTCGCCTCAGTCCATCACCCCAGGAGCAACGGGCAGGTGGAGGCCGCGAACAAGATCATCGTCAATCTCCTCAAGAAGAAAGTGGAAAATTTGAAGGGGAGCTGGGTGGAGCAGCTTCCCACGGTTCTTTGGGCCCTAAGAACCACCCCCAGCACGGCTACTGGAGAGACCCCCTTCAAGCTCTCCCATGGGTGCGAGGCAGTGCTCCCCGTGGAATTTGAAATCCAAACACCACGAGTCGTTGCGGCCAAAAAGGGCCGAGAAGAATGGCAAGCAGAGAACGAGGAGGAGCTGAGGCTCTCCCTGGACATGGTGGAAGAGCTGAGGGACCTTTCCGCTATCCGACAGGAGGAGGTGAAAAGAAGAATGGCCAAGTACTTTGACAAGCATGTCAGGGTCAAGCAGTTCGTGGCAGGGGACTTGGTGCTGAAGATGGTGGATGCAGCAGGGAGATCGGCATCCGTGGGGAAGCTCAACCCCAGCTGGGAGGGATCGTTTATTGTAAAGGAAGCTTTGAAGTCAGGAGGCTATCGACTCCAAAATATAGAGGGCGAGACCCTGAGTCTCACCCGGAGTGGTGACGACTTAAAACGTTTTTTCCCCTAGAGCATGTAAGCAATACTTTGATTATAATAAAATTTCTTCAACGCTCCAGTACTGTCATAGCTAGCCTGCATAGAGAAATAGAATGTGTTTGGACCCCGAGCAGATCCCGCTGCCAGACTCTCACCTAGCTGGCAGGGCCGGAAGTCACTCGGTGTCATCCTTGGCCTCGAGCAGATCCCGCTGTCAGGCTCTCACCTAGCTGACAGGGCCGGAAGTCACTCGATGGAATGTGTTTGGACCCCGAGCAGATCTCGCTGACAGGCTCTCACCTAGCTGGCAGGGCCGGAAGTCACTCGGTGTCATCCTTGGCCTCGAGCAGATCCCGCTGTCAGGCTCTCACCTAGCTGACAGGGCCGGAAGTCACTCGATGGAATGTATTTGGACCCCGAGCAGATCCCGCTGCCAGGCTCTCACCTAGCTGGCAGGGCCGGAAGTCACTCGGTGTCAACCTTGGCCTCGAGCAGATCCCGCTGTCAGGCTCTCACCTAACTGACAGGGCCGGAAGTCACTCGATGGAATGTGTTTGGACCCCGAGCAAATCCCGCTGCCAGGCTCTCACCTAGTTGGCAGGGCCGGAAGTCACTCGGTGTCATCCTTGGCCTCGAGCAGATCCCGCTGTCAGGCTCTCACCTAGCTGACAGGGCCGGAAGTCACTCGATGGAATGTGTTTGGACCCCGAGCAGATCCCGCTGTCAGGCTCTCACCTAGCTGGCAGGGCCGGAAGTCACTCGGTGTCATCCTTGGCCTCGAGCGGATCCCGCTGTCAGGCTCTCACCTAGCTGGCAGGGCAGGAAGTCACTCGATGGTATCGACCTTGAGATTGCCAGGAAGAGATCAAGAAGTTTCAGTGCCAGGAAGCAAGGGGAAAGGGGTTTTGTAGAGGCAAGCTCGGGCTCGGCTAACCCAGTTCGGCATCAGCAAGAGGATTCTGCATGGGCAAGTTTGGACTCGTCAATCCCAGCTCGGCATCGGCGAAGAGGTGGCGAACCCGGGCCTCGCCAAAGGAAGGCGAGCCAGGCCAGGGAACTTCACCCCTTTGCCTGTTTCACTTAGAAGATTTTTTCCTTTTTTGAGCTCAACCTGGAGGGCTCGGAAGCGAGTAAAGACGGCGTGATAAGGGCGGAGAGCAGCCCACTCCCGAATCGCCTGGGGCTCGGCGAGCACTCAGAACGCACTCACTCGCGGGCGCGTACACATGACTATCCTACTCGCGGAACCTGTCTATGCGAGGTCGCCAGGGGAAGCACTCTCGGATATATACAGCACAACAAGGAAAGTACAAAAAAGGAGAGAGAAGTGGCACAGGTATGGTCAAAATCTTTCATTCATTGAATAAGTGTTTACAAAATGTTTACAGGGAGCTCGCCTCGGCGAGTAGACAAGAAAAAGAGAGAGAGAAGAAGAAGGAAAAAAAGTATGTATAAGTTCAGGCCTCGTCCCCCCCCCCCCCCCCCCCCGCCGGACTGGTCCTCGCCTTCACCCGATGGATCCTGGAAGCTCTTCCTGAACATCGCATCTAAGCTGTCCTCCTTCTCGTTGGGCGGCGTTGCCGGGAACAGGCTCGGCATCAGGTCCCGGGCCGAGATCCCCTCGCATCCCTCCACCAGCACCCTCGAGTCCTTCATCATTTGGAGGGTGCACTCGGCGGCTTGGATGGAGTTGATCCGCAGTCTCTCGGCGCGGTGAGCCTCGCCAAAGATCCGCGGGCTCTTGTAGGGGAGGGTAGGGTCGATGTCGTGGGGTGCGAAGAAGATCTCCGCCTGGTGACGGACCTCGCTGAGGAGGTGCTGATTCTCCCCCTTCAGCTTCGTGTTCGCGCCCTCCAGCTCGGCCAGGCGTGCGCGCAGCTGGCTGATCTCCTCCCCCTGCTCGGCATTGCGAGCCTGAAGCTCCCCTGCAGCCTTGGCATCCTGAAAGAGAAAATCCAGCCTGGTATCAGCGCAAAATGTTCTAAGTGAAGGAGAAGAGTAGTGTTTGGCACTTACCAGCCCGCCGACGTCTTGGGCGAGTAGACCCTCCGCTATGCCGAGCTGCCTCGCCTGGCCAGCGACCTTATCTTTGGCGATGTCGCGAGCCTGCTCAGCCTTTTGGAGTTGGTGGCTGAGGGCAAAGCTGCGGCGTGCCAGCATATGGTGGAGCTCCAGGGTCCGGAGATGGGCCTGCAGACCCTCGTGGCCGAGCTGCCGGAGGGTCATGTGCTTGTAGGCCTCGGCATCCTCGCGGCCATAAAGGCCGAAGCTGAGGGCGTAGGCATGGCCGGTGGCAGGCTCGCGGTCATGCCAGGAGGGGTGCAGGGTGGAGATGGAGACTCGATGAGCGAGCTCATCCCACTGCAGCATAGGCTCGCCCGCCGAGTCCTTCCACCGCCCGCCGAAGTTGAAGAGGGGGTGTTGCTTCGGCGTCGCGCGCTCGCGGGCCGCCCTCTTCGCCGATGGAGGAGGGGAGATCGCTGCCGCGGAAGAAGGGCCCTCCCCGCCTTTCCGACCCTTGCTGGTAATCTCCTTCAGCGGGCTCTCCAGCGACGCGTCGGGAGGGGTCTCCGACGAGCTGATGTATTTGGGGCTGGGTCGTTGATGTTGTTGTTGTTGCCCCCGCGGAGCCAACAGGGCCCTCCGCATCTTCTTTAGAGGTCGTTGGCGGTGTGGCGGGTTCGACCCCGCGTCCTCAGGTCGCCTCTTGATGGAAGAGGGTTGAGAGAGGGCCGCCTCATCTCGGCAGGCCTCCGCTGCCGCCTTCTCGCGGGCAAAGGGGTCCGGGTGCGACCCCGGATCCGCAAACGGCGGGTTCGCAGGAATAATCCGCTCCCCTGCAAGGAAAATACTTTGAGAAAAATTAGAATTGGTTCAACAACAATATGGCGAGCTCGGCGATTGGGCGAGCTCGGCAAGATGAGGAGAGAACAGTACCTTCGCCGGGCAGAACGGGGGGAAGCGCGTAGAGGCCCCTCCGCAGGAAGGCGACCTCGAAGTCCTTGTGGAGAAAGAACTTGTGGAGCTCGGCATCGTTGCCGGACACGGCAGGGGGGCGGTAGACCTCCTCGCCCTTCTGCTGGGGCGAGTAGGGGATGTTGCCGAGATCGCCCTTGAAGGCGATCTTGGTCATCCGGGTTTGATGCTTGTTCGCGATCTCGCGAACCTTGATCAGCGAGCCGCCGAAGTAGGCGACCCCATCCGGCGTCGCCTTGTAGGAGAACAGCTTCCTGAACACTGTCAGGTTGAACTCGATCTTCTCCCGCCGGAGATAGCTCGCGAACGCCACCATCATTGCGACAGCGTTGGAGTTCAGCTGGGCGGGTACCGCGCCGTAGTACTTCAAGATTTGCCGGATCTCCGGCCAGAGGGGGAGGCGCAACCCCACCTCGAAGTGCGAGATGGGGAAGGCGAGCTCGTCCTCGTAGAATGTGTTGATAGCTTCCCCCTCCCCCGGCCTGCGCGCCTCGAAACCTGGAGGCACATACGCGGCCTTGAATTCCGCGAGCTCCTCCTCGCTGGTGTGCCCATCGAAGAAGCAATAGTCTGTGAAGTGCAGCGCGCACTTGGAGCGGTCGTGGGCGTCTGGATTGTTCTTGCCCATGATCGCGGAGGAGCGAGAGAAGCGCGAGAAGGAAGAGAAAGAAGCACAGAGAGAGGGAAGCAAAGCAATAAAGGCACAGTACATGGTAGGTGAGGGGGGGGGGGGGGGTGGGGCTATTTATAGGAAAAGAAATCTGGGGCAGGCCGTCCAATCGGCTCAGCTCGCCGCCTCTGCTCGCCACCCCAGCTCGCCACCCTAGCTCGCCGACTTCCGGCGCATCCCAACCAAGGCTAAGTCAAACATTGCAATACATTATTTGAATAACATGACCAAGAATATTCTAAAAGCTACTTATTACAGAAGCAAAGTTCAGGAATTAAAGGACAGGGTGCGCGAGCAAAGGGAGCATCGGGATGCGAGTACCGGTCGGCTCGGCAAAGGAGCCGCTCAATCACCTACCCCGGCCTCGCGACCCCCGCTCCCCAGACTGCCGCGCGCGGAGCAGCTCGCGGATCCTCCCCGAATTCCTCTGCGCCACCGAGAGGCCATCGTCTATCTCATCGAGGAGCCGGGAGGGGGACATCAGCTCGCCAACCTGGCCACTTCGCACCTCGTCGGCGAGACGCGCGTAGTCGCGTTGGAGCGTCTCGTTGACCACCTGCACCTCGCGCAGCCCGCACACGAGCTTCTTGAGGAGCTTGACCTCCCTCCTCGTCAGCTCGCCTTGATCCACTTCAGGGCCCAGGTAGGAGTCCAGCGAGCTGGGGGAAGGGAGGGGAGAGTAGTGGGCTGCCCGCGAGGATTCCTCGGCAGCGGATTGGCTGGGAAGAGCTGTGAAGACAAGTGCCAGCAAGAAGAGAAACGCGGAAAAAACTCATGGGGCAAGAAGTCAAGCAAGATTGACCTGACGAGCTCGGCGGCTCAAAAGAGATGTGGGGAGGGATGAACCTCAGATCCTTCCCGCGACCTGGGCCGCGAACCCCCGACGAGATGAGCTCGAATCCCGGGGTGGGGATTGTTCCCAGACCCGCCCCCGCGGCCACGTCAGTTTGGCGAGGAGGGGAGGCGCGCACTGGCGAGTTCGGCCTCTGCGAGCTCACAGGCAGGATCCCAAAGAGAAGAGGCGGGTCCTGGGGACGGTTGTCCGGTGTCGTGAACCGTGAGTCCGCGAGAGTCGTCTCGTCTCGCGGTGTGGGCTCTCGCGGCGCGACGCCCCCGCCATCTGGTTGACCGTCCGGGTCGTCGCCGACTACGACAACCTCTCTATCCTTCTCAAGAATGGTTCAGGTGGAAGAGCCGTTCTCGGGCTCCAGGGTTGCCCTCAGGTCGTGGTAAATAGACTCGGCCGCCTGAGGGAATAACTTCGACTTCTTTGAGCTTGGCTCGGCGGAGCCGGTTGGAGGAACTTTGGCAGGAACCGCCGTCATGGCGGCTACGCGAGCTGCGGAGGCTTGGCGAGCTCGGTCTATGCGCTCTTGGATCTCCTTGGGAAGAGGCATCTTGGCAGGGTTAGAGCAAAGGGAATGACAAGAGTCAGGCAGGTGGACAGGTGCACATATATATAGCCGCAGATGGACCCCACCCAAAGATTCCCTCCAACTCGCCAGCCCGCGCTCGCCGCACACTTGGAGTTGGATGTTTCTTTCCGAGCTTTGTCAATCTCAAAAAGAGCGGGGATTGTGTACAACCCCGTGTCCGGCGAGCAAGGTCGCCAGGAACCAGATAGATCGGGCTGAAGGCAATAGGCGAGCTCGACAATGAGGAGGCCGAGCCCGAGCTCGGCATTCGTCAACCAGAGATCGGCGATCGTCGAGCGGAAATCAGCATTCGTCGAACTCGGGCTCGACATTCGCCGAGCGAGCCCCAGCTCGCGTCCTTGCAGTGGAGCTCGGCAGCAACGACCGAGCAAGACCCGCCGAGGTGGTCAAAGCTCCCCAGCTCGCCTGGATGAATGAGGTAGTTTTTACTGTTTTGCCCCTGCTGGTCTGCCCATAGTCCTTCAAAACAGCGGAGTTTGGCTGTTGGCAGACCCAACCAAGGATTTTCTGGTAATTTTAGGTCAGTTCTTTTGGTTATTGACAGTCCAGATTCTAAAAACTATAAATAGGACCCAAGGGGTACCCCAGAGAGCATGCTTCTTGTGCCTCCCTGCTCCAGTTTTCAAGTGCTTTCTGAGGGTATCTTAGCTCGACTTCTGGCTAAGGAGGGGAAGCGCTCTGAGATCTTCCGGGTTTGTGGTGGGACCTCCCCGCCGAGCCCTTGGGTCGGTTTCTCCTTGTCTTCTTTGTTGTTTTTCTTGCAGGAGTGAAGTAGGCGCGAGACCACCCCTTCCCCAAGGGTCGAACTCCACAAGAGACCGAGAAATCGGTTTCAACAATGAACATGAACACAGTGGTTATCATGAACATGGGGTTATGAACCATTGTTCATGAACATCCGACCTCACCTAAGGAACTTCATTCACTTTTATGTTCCAATTTTTTTTCTTGATAACGGTCATAACCGTTGTCATGTCAAACATACATTCATTGACAGTGGTGTTTTTGTCCAAACTCACTGGAGCAAAAACACAGTGCCAAATAGAGTCTAAGAATCACAAAGCCAGCCAAAAAACCACACAACTAATATTAACATAAACATAAGTTAAAAAGTAATATTTTGATCCATTTATTAAAATTTGATATTGTTTTACAGTTACTTTCACCTTATTACATAAGAATCAAAGGTAAGTAAACAAAACATTAAACATTCTCTTGAACTCAAAACCGATCAGCGGGTCGACTTGGTGCTTCATGTGCTGCAAGTAAAATAGAGAAGGGTAGATTAATCAACTAGGCTAAACAGTTGTGTCAATCATCAAAAGCAAATCATGAAAACATACAGGAAATGCTTAAGTATAAAGACTATGAACTTACATGGGTAGTACGACTATAACAACATATTATGAAAATGTAGACAGCGAAATATAAATCCAAGAAATCTACCAAAATCTCATGCCTCTATGTTCGAAATAGTGAATGAGCATACATCACATGTGAATCATTTTTTAATCAGAGATCATTTTCAATTGAATTTAAACTCCAATTCTAATTCTAAAGCCTCGATTCTGCAAAACTGAACAAGGCCTAATGTTTTTCCCCGTGTACTCTATAAAGGTCAAATACACATCAATGTGCAATATAAAAGCAGCGACACACGCTTTAGACGTGGAGCATACCTACGAAGGTGCAAGGATGTACTATGTGGGAGAAGTAGGCTCCCTCTGTTAGAAATAATAATTGCATGATCCAAATATGATAATTATGCACATTATCAGATTGTCGTTAATATCACAAAATTTAAGTGATCTGATTAATCGAGAGGATTACGTTTCATATTGTATGAACTGTTAGGATTATGTGACGATACTGGGGGTCATTTTACAATTATATGATGAGCTTAATCGTAAGACGGTCGCATAAGGGCTTTAATATAAATAGGTTATGGTCCCCAGATCATAAGATAATTTTTCCACTCTCATTCAGTCCTAGCATCCTATTGCTAGAGAGAGCCTAAGGGAGGAAAAGGATCAGTCGTCTTCTTCATCAGAACCTACTATGCTTGGAAGATCCATAACCACAATATTCCATCTCCATGAATTCAGGTATGATTCCGCTCATGTTTTCATCTCGATGCCTCGACTAGAATGAACCGTCTCCATCATGGTTTAACAATTCTCCCAATCAACCTCATGAAAACATTATATATCCAATGAAAGCGGTACTCTTTTAACCTTCGTCATCAACCAGGGGAAAAAGAAACCGCATGGTAACCCTTGCCTCTATGTTTGAAATTGTAAATGAACATACATCATATTGGAATCATTTTTTAAATCTCAACATGTTAATGTTAGCTTCCTCTATGTTATGTTGGTAAGCTCCACTAATAGTTTCCCCCATGCAGCAACCTACAAGGACACAATACACGTCAAAGTGATGTATAAAATTAGTTCCGTTCCCTTTAAAAGTGAAGCATACCCTACGAAGGCACGTGGATGTACTCTATGGGAAAAGTATGGTACCTCATGAAAGCTAAACTCTTTAAACTCTGTCATCAACCAAGAGAAAAAGAAACCGCATGGTAGACCATCAACATTGGGTAGCACTCAATGCCTCGTATAAATCCACCATCCACCAATTAAGAGACTTTTGTTATGCAATCAAACACCCATATCAAGGCATGCATGTAACAATGATAATCACATCCATACATCATTCAATATTATAATTTTCTTGTTTATGCAATTTAATGAGGCCCAAAATTGGCCTTTCCTAGGGCACAAACACATCATCAACATAATGCCAACATGTTTCTACTCTTTATGAGAGACCAACTGATGGGGATTCATCAGATCGTGCACCTGGAGGGGTTCGCCGCAAGGCGGGACCCACGTTCATGTATTCGCGCAAGAGAACTTGATTGGATCGCCGATCGGACTCCGCGGCTGCGTCCGGGACGTCGCCGCGAGTCAAAACACTATATTAGTTTATATTTTTTTTGTTTATTATTGATGTATTTTAAGGGTCAAACCAACCGGTCAATCATAGCCGTTGATGGGGGATGCTCTAGCATTTCTTTTCTTATAAATAAGTCTTATAGTGGCTGAATAGAGGTATTGCAGAATTTGGAAAACTCTAATCCCGGATTCCAGCGATCCCTCCCCGGTGCCGACGCCGTCGAACCCTAGGTGACGACTCCTAGGCCTCCAAACTCCTCCCCAAGGTAATCTCTGCCCCCACCTTCGTTTTCCGCCCCTCATACTCCACCTCCAGCCGCCGGAATCCCTCCAAAACCCTCCTCACTGCCGTCGGCCTGCAGGATTCCAGCAAGCCGCCCACCCCCCTTTTTTGCTGTACTGCCGCCCCCCTCAGCCCACTGTTCCGCCGCTCCCTCCCTCTCCAGTCCAGGCCTGGCTGTCAGCCTCCTTACCCTCACCCCAGCCCACCGCCACTCCCCCATACCAAAACCGGCCACTCCAAGGGCCCCTTTGCCCTAGCTGACCCCCCCCCCCCCTCATCTCCTCTCTGTGGATCCACTACCAAATAGCCTCTATTCTCTAGATCACGCTAGATCTGAGAATTTCAGCCCTCATTCCGACGTTTGCCCCCACCCTTATTACCATTTTTGTACGGATCCGCTCTTACACATCGGATCTACCCGGCCCGGATCTACTTATACGTGGCCGGATCTACCGTTTTATTGTCCGTTTTCACCGTTTACCGCCGAGGACAGCCACCGTCGCCTCGCCACCGGTTCCATCTCCGATCGTCGATCTACACATCCGGACTCCAAATTCTTCAGTACCTCGGTTCAGCCCTCTACTTTGTGAGCTTTTGTAGTATTGTATTATTTGACTCGACATTTTCCATTTAGTGATTTGCTATATTTTGCTGCGATTCTTGTTTGTGGAAATTTGTTTTTGTACACTAATAATTTGTAGGAGACATTCGCCGCGCGCTTTGCTTCGGCCCTCCGAGCGGTGGAAGCCATTATAATTTGCTAAAATTAAATATTAATTTTCTATTTAAATATCTGTGTGGTGCTGAAAAATTTACATTGCTTTAATTTATTCATCAAAATATCGATCATTACATTGCATGTAGATTTGGATTAGCGTGTCACCCTCACACTACCGCCTAGAGTCGTAGGTTTTGTGCACTAGTAGTGTACCCCTACATCACAAACTCCAAAATTATTTTCAAAAATATAATGAATCTTGAGACAAGAAATTTGCTTCCTGATGATATATAACATTTTAATAATTAATATATGATTATGATGTATCTATCTATCTTTTATAATCGTCCACATCAAATATACGTTTCAAGAACATATATATCTATACTAATATATAAAAATATCCCCTTATGTTGGTGTGCACCATTTGTTTCATCGTGGCCGTCGATTTTATTCACATTTCCTATAACTTGCATGAAATTAGCACGACATTAATAATCATTTCTATAATAACGATTTAGCACGATATAACTCCTGAGGAATTAACATTTCAATCAACATGACTGATAACCAGGCGAGGATGTCAATTCTCCATAACTATCAAGATGAATGATGTAAATCATTAAACTTGCATAGGACGCTACTTTCATTTTGTTGAAATAGAAGAAAAGAAATATTCAGTGCAATTTTATTCTTTCATGACGGGGGTAATGTATAAGAGTTAAATGAAAATAAACTCGGATTCATGATGTGTGACTAAAATCAAACAGACATAAAGACCTAAATGACTAATAATATGCAAACTTCAACACCTTTGAATAAACCATCCCCAGTACCCATCTACACAAAATATAACCCACCCCATCAGTTCCTTGTTGCGGTTATAATCGTAGAGGGGCCCTAGGCGCAGCTGAGTTTGATGTGGACATGTGTTCCATTGGCTCTATTGTGCTTATGATACGGTTATAACCTCCGCAGAGAGCCGGAACTAAATATCACCTCCTACAACCCCAAATTCATTTCCTTTGCAAACCCTACCACTGCCTCCCGTGAACTCACTCGAGCCCTTGTCATTTGTCAAGTTTTAGCCCTCTGCCACCCAAATCCCTTGCCACTGCCCCATTTAAACTCATGTCGTCCGCATCCACCACCTGTCTCCGTTCACGCCGACAAAATTTGCCCGAATCCATCGGCGCCCGCATCCATGTTCTTCTTCCTCCTTGTCGGGCATCATCAACGTGGTCTATTTTTTTCCTCTTCCAATGTTCAACTTCTCTCAGAACTTGCATGCTACTAGATGACCTAGCTGGGGCCTATATATTTGTTTCTTAGAAATATCCACAAAAGTATTTTGGATTCAATATGCTACATAGCACTCTCGTGGGACCCTTTTACAGTAGTCTATTTAACAGTTACCTGCAAGTGTGTGCCCCAATAAATAGTCCAAATGCTATCAGGGGGTAGTCTCACATGGCAGATTAACCCAGCAGCACTACAAAGATTCACAAATTGCAGCTAGGGTTTAGCTTATCAGTGCGACTGTGTTTAGTGAACAATGCTGGAAAGATCAAAAGTATTGCAAAATTAAAACATATTTCAACATTTTTTGAGAAGAAAAGTTGATCATTGCTAAAATAACAACTCAAGGAGAAGGAAATAGGTTTAAAATTGGTGTAACAATATCTCTCTATTTCGGCACATAAATAAATTAGAAAATAAAAATTTTCTTACAGGAGCTCGACAACAAGGGCAGATGCTCCCCCACCACCATTGCATACCCCTGCAACTCCAAATCTGCCATTTCTATGTCGAAGGACCTGCACATGTTCGCATGGTGTTTCAGTTTAAGAAAATACACAACAATATAAAAATAGATTAAATTTTAGTGTACAATAATCCAACTAAATTTACCCTTCTAATTTGTTTTGATGTTTATCTTGTATCCCTCCTGTGTGGTTGTATCTCTCTCCATGAGTTGCAAATTTGGTATCAGAGGGATGAAAACTTAAAAAACTTTCCCTTATTTCTCTTGATGATCCAGAGGTGTTCATGATTTGTTCATGATGGTATTGGCATGATTTGTTCATGCTGACTTGCATTTGGTTGAGAATATTATGCTCTGTGGTTGCCCTTCTTTAGGGATCCTCCACATCAGAAATCTTATACTAGAACTAGTGGCAGAATTCTTTGTGAAAATAACGGAGTTGTGGCCTTTGAAGCTGCTGGGTGTGCGGCTGTGGGTATATGCTCAGGTTTTCACGAGAATTAAGCAACAGTTGTATCATTATGTATGATAGCGAGCCACCTTAACACCGAAGGAGATTCCTGAGAAATAAGGTGGTGGAGACCAGCCCTGACCAGGTCGACGAAGAAGTCTCGGCGCCGCACCAGTCCGGGCCTCTATCGACCCTATGTTTTAAATGTTTAATTTGTCATTTATTGTGTTGCGTTTTATTTTTGCAAATTTTATGTTGTCAATTTTAGTTGTCACACGCCTGTGTGCATAGTCATGTTATTGCATGCCTGCGCGTGTAGCTTTGGGAGTTTTATTTTAATTCTATATATATATAAATACACCTACATGTATATATATATATATATAAAATAAAAAAAATAAACATTTATTAATATATGCAGTAATGTATATATTAATCTATATATATATATATATAGATGTAAGAATAGGGTGAAGAAGAGCCGGCCCGGGCACTGTTTCCCTCCCGATTCTTGCACTGTGCCTCTTCCCCGGTCCGACGCCGCATCATTTCCCCCCTCTCGATCCAGAGCCGCAGAAAGCCATAAATGGAGGAAGCTCCAGCCCCACGAGGCTCATCGTATCTTCACCATCTCCAACCGCCGGCCCACGAACCAGTCAATCCCATGAAGAGATCGAAGAGCGACGGTTTCGGCGCTTACCCAACTCCGTCATGGCCGTGCGTTCCATGCTTTAGACGGTTAAGGATTTCTGGTTTTTTTTATTTTCGTTTCTTCTCTGTCGTAACCCTATAAAAAGGGGGGATGTGTTTTGTATGGGGGTGATGATGTTGATCTGCTGAAATATATGAGTGTTGCTTCTTGCATTTTGGATTCCCGAGTGACTCGGGTGGACGATTTCTTTGAGTCCTGTTGTTAGATTGATTCCCGTAGGTGGATGAAAATATATTGATTTGCTGTATGTATGTTTCCTATGGGAGAGTTGTTTGTCTGGATTTCTTGTTTGAGGGTTGGAGAGAAGATGAACAGTATGTTTAATGTTACTGTTTGAATTGATTACTCCAGCTACAGTTGAGTGTAGGAGTCTAGTTTTCCGTTACCGGTGAAGAATTGCGGATGAAATTGCAGATGCGTGTTTGCTTCCAAGTCCTGTTGATGAAATCAAGGAAGAAGGCTTGCTGTTGTGTAATTAGGGGATGATGAACAGTAACTTTATGTTTCTGTGCAGTAAACAGATTGCAGTAGGATATTTAGGAATGATTTTAGGTCTTAGTTTTGATTCCCGTGGAGCCACTTTGAGGGAGGAATTAGGAAAAATCAGCTTGGTGCTTTCGTGAACAGTAACGAGAGAAGTTAGGTTCTTTGTGATTTTGGAGCGATTGAGATTTCGTGGACCCTCTTGCGTGTGAGGATGCGTGTGAAATTAGGTTTGTTTAGTTTGTGGCTTTCTCTAGAGTGAGTGACTCTGTGGAACCACTTTCGTCTATGAGTGAGATTCTCCTTGGTGCCCGTGTGCGATAGCGGCCGACCTCGGAGCGGAAATCGAAGGTGACGAGGAGTTTCTCGCGTGATCGTCATCGACTTCGAATACGGAATACGTCTCTTCCGTGGGTAATTGTTTCTTTTTCTGTTCCTTTGTGGTGCCTCTATAATTTCTCGTAGGATAATAGACTCACTGCTGAGTTTTCGCCCGAATTTTGTCAGCAAACGGTACGTCGAAAACTCTAAACGGAAACGTATTTGGAGTTCACGATTTCCGTTTTGCTACGACAAGGGAAACGAAACGAAAGTTGCAAACTTTCGTCCCCGAATTTAAAATCGAACCTTATTTAAGAAAATTCATTTTGAAATGGAGAAGTAATTTTGTGTTTTTTCATAAAAAATTCCAAGTTGTGAAATTTCTTAAGCGCCGCGCCCGCTCTCAAATTTGCAAAATTAATTTAATCATCTCATGCATTTAGGGTTTCCTAGAAAAAGCCGACAGACGCGCAAACCCTACGCGTCGTCCTGCATCAAATTGGTATCAAAGCCAGGTTCCGAATTTTTTCTAAATTTTGGGATCTGCCCTGTGTAGAATAGGAACCCGCATATCATTTTAAATTTTTTCAAAAAAAAACAGAGTTTTTTTTAGTATCATTATTGCATTTGACTTGTGTGTTCGAATGTATCTGCGTAGAGATAGGATGCATCGTGTTGAACGTGGTCAATCGAGCCATGGGAACGAAGGGGAACCACCCCAATGGTTTTTAACTTTCGCCCACCAAATGACGACATTAACTGAGAGTACCTGTCAATTGCGTGAAAGGTTAGCACACCTTAGAGGTAAGGTAAGTAGATTAGAAATACCCCCTCGAGCGTCAATGCCGTCTCAAATTCGAGATGAGCATTCGGTCCATGCACATTACGATGTTCCTCAACATTATGTAGAAAGATCTACATTTAGGAAAAATCCATTATATGAGGATCACGATTACACTTACACTCACTCCTATAGAGATCCGTCACGGAGATCGTTATGACACTTCGATGATTATACTCGATCACCGTATACCACTGCCAGAGATTGTGTTGACTCACCAACACGTTCTCATTATAGAGACGATCCGTACGATGACCATCGTCGTTATTATCCTCGTACCCGAGTGGATCCTATTGGTCCCTCGACACCTTATTATGAGGATAGGATTCAGTATCCCTCTAGTTATCAATACTACACGTCTCTTTTATATGAGGAATCTGAGACGCATATGTGTGACCACCATCACACGTTCGTAGGACTTATGATCATCCACGAGCACGACATGATTATAATATGGACACTCATCATGATTACCCTTGAACTATCTATAGAGGTCACTATCGTCATGAGTACATCACACCTAGCGATCCTCCTAGTGTTCTGAAGGTGAACATGATGATAGATATTGAGGGGCAGCAAGAGCCTTGTACTGCCCGAAGCAGGGAGACATCGCCGACTCTATCTGATGTTCTAGTACAGGATGTGTGGAGTCAACCCACATGTGAGTCTGTTCCACTTAGTGAACCTTCCCTTGATTCGATATCGACTAGCTCGCTTTTGAGTGTAGATTCTCTGCACACTTCACCTAGTGGCACATCGAGTCACACCGCCACACCCAATGACGTATCGAGTCACATCACCACACCTGATGGCGCACCGAGTGACATTACGATCGGGAGTCGAGAGCCTAGTAGTGATCACGAGGTAGTCACTTCTACCCTATCTGGGAGTATGACCCCTTCTGACGGTTCATTTCTGGAGGACCATCACTCGACTGATGAGTCATTTGACGACCGTCCTATGGAGCCTCCAGATGAGCCACCTTGTCCTTATGCGAATGAACTTTATCTGAATAGTACACTTGCGAGTTTTAAGACATGGATACCTGCTCCATTGTCTCACTTGATGTTGATAGTGTTTGGGCATAGTCATCTGGTTGCTCGCACTCTAGATGAGTTATGGGACGTACCACCTGTTGACCATCGTATTTGCGATGAGTTTTTCTATGTCCCACCTGGTGAGCCTCCTGATGCCTCACTTTTCCCGAGCACCTTTCTTACGGTTGCCACACTTCGTGCACATTTATATGAGAGCACTCCATATGTGTTTGGAGCCTACGTTTGCACGTGTCGCATTTGCGACGAATTTTACTATACCTCTCCCGGCGAACCCCCAGATGGAAAACTTATGGGTTCACCGCACATTTGGGATGTTTCCGTCTTTAGTGACACAGTCAAGTTTGATTGTGCACTCACTGATTCGTTGAAGTTATGTCTTGTCACGATCACTTACAGAGACAATTCGCACACCATGTTGACACATTTGGTCACTGTTGTCTCTGATTTACACTTGAGTGTCCATCGCCCCCGCGATGAATTCTTTTATGATCCACCCTCTGAGCCTCAACTTTCCTCTTTCACGAGTTGTTCTTGGTATCTGAAACCATCAGTTTGTGGCGTTAGTCATATTAGTAGTTCATTTATTGCATTTGCATGATCTGCATAAAAACTTTTTTTGAGCGGAAAGTTGCATAGTATTTATGATTTTTATGCAACTCAATTTTAAAACAAAAGCATAAAAGAGCTACTAGTTTTAAAATGACTGACTTGATTATGGTTCGGCTAAATCCGGAACGGCTACCTTCTGGTACCGTAAAGAAGCTAGCTACCATAGAACTGGACCCTTTTGAGTAGTAAATCGGATTGGGCAAGATGCGTATGAACTTGAGATGCCTTCTGTTTGGGGAGCAAATCCTGTTTTTCACGTAGCCAATCTGACTTAATTTGATGATTACTCGCATGAGTCTTTAGAATCTCCATTGCCTTCTCCTACATTTGTTTCTTCTGGGTTGGTGAGTGAGAGTGAGGAGCCACATTCAGGACACCCTGATTTTAATTCTGCTACTGACACTTCCATCGTAGTTCCTTCTACTTTCACTGCCAGTTTCAGGTTGAGCATGGACACCAGGAGATTATTCTATTCCAGTTCCCGAGCACATATTGGACAGTGACCACTACTGATGATGGTTTCCAGAGATCTTTGGTTCGTTGGAAAAGATAATGATCTCCTCCAGTACTACCACTCGGAGCACTCACCAGAGATGAGTGATTTCGAGAGGGGGAGAGTTGGTGGAGACCAGCCCTGACCAGGTCGACGAAGAAGTCTCGGTGCCGCACCAGTCCGGGCATCTATCGACCCTATGTTTTGCATGTTTTATTTGTCATTTATTGTGTTGCGTTTTATTTTTGCAAATTTTATGTTGTCAATTTTAGTTGTCGCACGCCTGTGTGCATAGTCATGTTATTGCACGGCTGCGCGCGTAGCTATGTTTGTTGCACGCATGCGCGCGTAGCTTTGGGAGTTTTATTTTTATTCTATATATATATACACCTACATGTATATATATATATAATAAAATAATAAACACTTATTAATATATGCAGTAATGTATATATATATATATATGTAAGAATAGGGTGAAGAAGAGCCGGCCCGGGTCACTGTTTCCCTCCTGATTCTTGCACTGTGCCTCTTCCCCGGTCCGACGCCGCATCATTTCCCCCCTCTCGATCCAGAGCCGCAGAAAGCCATAAATGGAGGAAGCTCCAGCCCCACGAGGCTCATCGTATCTTCACGATCTCCAACCGCCGGCCCACGAACCAGTCACTCCCATGAAGAGATCGAAGAGCGACGGTTTCGGCGCTTACCCAACTCCGTCATGGCCGTGCGTTACATGCTTTAGACGGTTAAGGATTTCTGGTTTTTTTTTACTTTTCATTTCTTCTCTGTAGTAACCCTATAAAAATGGGGCATGAGTTTTGTATAGGGGTGATGATGTTGATCTGCTGAAATATATGAGTGTTGCTGCTTGCGTTTTGGATTCCCGAGTGACTTGGGTGGACGATTTCTTTGAGTCCTGTTGTTAGATTGATTCCCGTAGGTGGATGAAAATATATTAATTTGTTGTATGTATGTTTCCTATGGGAGAGTTATTTGTCTGGATTTCTTGTTTGAGGGTTGGAGAGAAGATGAACAGTATGTTTAATGTTACTGTTTGAATTGATTACTCCAGCTATAGTTGAGTGTAGGAGTCTAGTTTTCCGTTGCCGGTGAAGAATTGCGGATGAAATTGCTGATGCGTGTTTGCTTCCAAGTCCTGTTGACGATATCAAGGAAGAAGGCTTGTTGTTGCGTAATTAGGGGATGATGTACAGTAACTTTATGTTTCTGTGCAATAATCAGATTGCAGTAGGATATTTAGGAATGATTTTAGGTCTTTGTTTTGATTCCCGTGGAGACACTTTGTGGGAGGAATTAGGAAAAATCAGCTTGGTGCTTTCGTGAACAGTAACGAGAGAAGTTAGGTTCTTTGTGATTTTGGAGCGATTGAGATTTTGTGGACCCTCTTGCGTGTGAGGATGAGAGTGGATTTAGGTTTGTTTAGTTTGTTGCTTTCTCTAGAGTGAGTGACTCCGTGGAACCACTTTCGTCTGTGAGTGAGATTCTCCTTAGTGTTCGTGTGCGTTAGCGACCGACCTCGGAGCAGAAATCGAAGGTGACGAGGAGTTTCTCGCGTGATCGCCATCGACTTCGAATACGGAATACGTCTCTTCCGTGGGTAATTGTTTCTTTTTCTGTTCCTTTGTGGTGCCTCTATAATTTCTCGTAGGATAATAGACTCACTGCTGAGTTTTCGCCCAAATTTTGTCAGCAAACGGTACATCGAAAACTCCAAACGGAAACATATTTGGAGTTCACGATTTCCGTTTTGCTACGACAAGGGGAACAGAACGAAAGTTGCAAACTTCCGTCCCCTGATTTAAAATCGAAACTTATTTAAGAAAATTCATTTTGAAATGAAGAGGTAATTTTGTGTTTTTTCATAAAAAATTCCAAGTTGTGAAATTTCTTAAGCGCTGCGCCCGCTCTCAAATTTGCAAAATTAATTTAATCATCGCATGCATTTAGGGTTTCCTAGAAAAAGCCGACAGACGCGCAAACCCTACGCGTCGTCCTGCATCATAAGACCTCTTATATCTATGGCAAATTCACAATCCGTTACCCGTTCATCTTCCTTTTCTTACCCCCGAAATTCCTACAGTTCATCTTATACATCAACAAATTCTGATTTGCTATATAAAGTCGACTACCTTACTGAAAACAGTCGTATTCCCGTAACAGACCTCCCCTTGCTAAATTCATATAAAACCTTCACCAAAAAACATCATCCAGTTTCTCGAGTCTTCCGACAGGCTCTCACCCCCAATAGGGCACTCGCTGCGAAAGAACTCGTTCTAGCCTCGAGGCTTGAACAAGTACCTATTTCTGCCACAGAAGCAGAGCAAATATTTCCTATACGACTGGATGAGGAGCTGCTTGGACAATGGAAGGCCCGCAGTTATTCCCACATACATTTCAGAGCTGTGAGAATGGCTCTCACTTTGCACGCAAGGAAGGGACTCCCAGTGGTAGCTAGATTAGCTCTCCTGGACACAAGATTTCAACAATACAGTCATGCATGCATCGCAACTATCCAGACTACCTTAAATACTGGTACTGTATTTATAACATTATTTCCAAACTTCAACTTGAGGCTTGATGATCCTCATATCTACAACAACCTTAACGTTCAGCTTCAGATTGCTGGAGCACCTCAAGTCACGGGGACATATGTCGCAACGCTGCACTACCAGATGGCTTATCGGGTCCAAAATCATTCCTTCGACTTAAGTCTTCCTCAAGACACTGATGAAACGCTCTATTTGGAAATTGATGCTCGCTCAGGCTCCTCATGCATCCACATCCCAAAGCAACTTCCAAAAGATGAGCTCATTAAACTTCTCCATGAATCTTGGGTCACACACTATGAAAAAATAAGAAACAATAACCAGCCGATCCACTCTGTCCAGTCTTCATTTATCAGAAAGAAAGATGGTGCGGTAGAAATTGTGTTCAACGGCGAAGACTCCTCTTCTAGCAAGAATCTCATCTTCACGTCGGAGATAAACATGATTGAAGAAAAGGGAATCGGGCTTGATGCGCCCATCATTTCATTCAGGTCAGATGGATTGCCTATATATCAATTTCAAGACGAAGATGGTCATAAATACTTTGACGTCTGCTCGTGTGCTAAATGCAAAGAAGATGACTCTGATACAGATTATCATCCTAGACGGAGAAAGAACAAACAGAAGTCAACACAGCAACTGCTTAAAGAACGTTACGAAAGGGGAGATCCAACAGTTGGATTGCAAGGAGAACAGTCTGGAAAATTTGACTATTATGTTCTTTATCCTAAAGAACCAGAAATCAACATGCTCCAGCCAACCTCTTATCAAGATGATTTCCCTCCAATGGAGTTCGATGAAAATAGAATTTCCCATACCTGGAAGATCAAAAATCGAACTACCAAAAATCCTGATGGAACAACAATGCATGTATCTCATGCCGAAGCTACGTTAAATTGGCAGTCTGAAAATGTCATGACACAAAACAGAGTTTTAAAACAAATAGCGGCAAGCCAACAAACCGTGGAGAAAAGGCTCGACTTCGGGCTTTCGACAATAACCAGAGTCACAATGCAACTCCAAGATGAGATAACGGTGGTGCATCATGAGCTACTCAAATTGGTTAGTACTGTCTCTTTCAATTCACCGCTTCTGGCCCAAAAGGAGGCAGAGTTAAAAGGCCTAAAAGTCCAACTGCATTCTCTCCAAACCAAAAAACAATACCACTCCCCAGGATATTATGAAACCTCATCTTACTCCTCTTATTTACCTCCACTTGCAACATATTCTCAACCATTATCCACTCTCTCCCCGTTTGATCCCAATCCTTTCAATAGTGCAGCTTTCCTCCCGCAAATGCGCTACGAAACACCACAGTCTTCAAAACGAAAACCAGAAAAATATCCATCCAAAGAATATTCACCACAAGAGTTGTCTGCAACTCAACCGTCTTCTCAGCTCATGATTGACAATTCTATCTCCTCATTATTAAAACAAATAGCTACACAACCACAGATACCACTTGTACAAGAGAAGTACTCTGAAGATTCAGAGGACCTATCCCTCAACATTCTAATGGCGGATCTACTTACCGAAGACCCTACTGTTGAAGATGAAGAAGCACATGACCCTGGTCAAGCACCCTTCAAGGACCAGAACAATCTGGTCAATTTCAAAATGATTCATCAACTGGCTTTTCATTTGATAACATCCCACCATCAAAATGGTGAGACAGAATCTATGAAATGCATGCTTAGTGCACTGCCGAGCTGCTACAACCTGGAGTAACAATGTCTGCTGTCGCAAACATATTTGTATCAAAGTTTCATGGTAGACTAAGGCAATGGTGGATTGTTCTAGGTGCATACAGACAACAAATGGTCAAACAAATCTCAAATGTGGATGCCTTGATCATGCATATCCACAATGAGTTCTTAGGAGCATGAGATCACTATACAACTCAAGCTAGGGAGGAATACTTGAGCATGAGGTGTTGCTCGTATAAAAGAAAAGACCTAGAAGACCATTATGAGAAGATGTCAAAAAGATTTTATGCGATCAATGAGATTGACGACGTCAATTTGAAGCAAACTTTCCTAAATTCGCTTCCAGAACCTCTCGGGAATGAAACATCTCGACTTCTCCAGGTAAAAAGCATCCCTATAAGTCATACATCTATTGTAGAGCACTACCAGAATATGTTACTATCGCTTGAAAAGTTATGCAACCAAAAAAAGTTCCTCAAGCAAATCGAGGACCAAAGTAAAAACTTTGGATCGGCCTGTGATCGCCATGACCTCCAGATCAAGTGTGGAAAAGACAAATCTTGTACGTGCAACAAGAGAAAAAAGGACAGACTTTTCACACGTAAGAGAGATGGAGGAAATGATTATTTCTCTAAAAAAACCAAAAGAAATGGAAATTTCTCAGAAAGAAGAAAGGAAACACAAACTCTTCAAGGTGTTATATATGCAGAAAGAAGAGACATTTTGCCAAAGAATGTCATGACAAAGAGAAGAGTTCATGACTCATTGCGAAACTCTCTCAAGTTGAGGATGTAGACAACGACGACATTGAGTCACTCTTTTCTATAGATGATGAAGTTGGCCCAGACACAATTCTCTCCCTGGGTGCAGATCTATCAGACTCATTTGTTGAATAGAACGAAGATATCGTTATTTTTGATAATATTTATACCACCACAACCAGCAACAACTTTCTTTGTCAACCAACCCCTTCTGCAAAGATCCACATTTTCACGGGAAAATGGGATAAACCTATTCCGGTGATAGCATTCTTTGATACTGGAGCAACATCCTCCAGCATGAAGCCCAACATCCTGCTAAAAGAATGTTGGAATTCCTGCTACAGATCATTTCGGGCAGCCAATGACGATCTCTTCACGATCACTCTGATCAGTAAACCCATCAATATCCAACTTTTCCCAGGATATGTTATTAGACATCAAGTTTATGGATCAGAACTTCCTGCCAAAGATCTGCTTATCGGGTTTGACATCCTGCACTTGCTAAAACGAATTACATGAAATAAAGAAGGATTACGATATAAAAATCATCTACTGTCATGGACAAAAACTCTACATCTTTACCCAATTGAAAACCTAAGCCCCATCAGGGATGACATTGCTCGCACCTCCTGTGCCGAATCACATTCAGAATTCCTACAAAAGTGTGATCACCCTCTTTGGAAGAATCCTCAATTCTTCGTCTCCCTGCCGTTTAAGAGGAATGAAAACATTAATCCCACAAAGACAAGTCACAAAGGTATGAATCCAGATCATTATGCACTTGCTATAAAAGAAGTCGACCAACTGCAAAATGAAGGGTTAATCGAACCCACAAAAACACAATGGACATGTGAAGCCTTTTATGAGAACAAAAGGACAGAGCAGGCTAGAGGAAAGATGAGACTGATAATTAACTACCAACCTCTCAACCATTTTCTTGAGGATGATAAATTCCCTCTACCAAAGAGAGAAGTCTTATTTCAAAAACTCAACAGACAAAAATCTTTTCCAATTTCCAAGTTCGATCTTAAAACAGGTTTCTGGCAGCTAGGAATTCACCCCAATGATAGACAAAAGACTGGTTTCTGCATTCCTGAAAGACACTACCATTGGACCGTTGTAGCCTTCGGACTAAAACCGGCCCCTTCTTTATTCCAGAAGGCGATGACAAAAATTTTCCAGCCCATCATGGAAAATGCTTTGGTTTATATTGATGACATCTCATTGTTCTCTCCAGATATTGACTTCCATCATGCCCTCCTCTCACAATTTCATGACATGGTCCAATTATATGTCATTATGTTATCCGAGAAAAAATGATTATTGGAAAATCCGACATTGACTTCTTGGGTATGCATATATCAGATAGTCAATACCAGCTCCAACCACACATAGCAACCCAATTAGATCATTTGTCGGATGAGAATATAACATTCAAGCAGGTACAATAATTCTTGGGGATTGTGAATTATATGGCAGAATTTATTCATGATCTGTCCAAACTCAGAACTCCTCTCACTAATCTACTCAAGAAAGAAGCGTCGTCATGGAATGAAGAGTGTACCAAAGCAGTTAAAACGTTAAGGTTGCTAACAAAAAACCTTCCCCCACTCCAAATTCCATCATCGGGCAAGCGAATACTTCAGACTGATGCTACCGATAAATTTTGGGGCGCCATACTGCTTGAAGAATTAAATGGGAAACGTCAAATCTACGGATACAAAAACGGGGCCTTCAAGAATGACGAACTGCATTATCACTCCACCTATAAGGAAATCCTAGCCGTCAAAAGAGGTATTGAAAAGTTTCAATTTCATCTTATTGGGCAGCACTTCCTCATCGAAATGGATGTCGGCATTTCCAAAAATGCTACAGCTTAAACAAAAGATGCTACCCCAAGCCCAACTTTTGTGATGGACAAATTGGTTCTCTCAGTGAAAATTTGAAGCCCAACACATGAAGGGCAAACATAACTTCCTCCCGGATTTCTTATCTCGAACTCAGCGGACGATCTCTGTGGTGTTCCCAGTCATCTACTATTTTCAGCCGACGGACCTTCCAGCCCACATTAGAGTCAAGTTACTGCATTTCGCCCTTCATAAAAGATCTCTACATTATCTGCTCATTTTTCAAAAAATATATATCAGGCAATACGACCTAAATGACGGTCCTCTACCCAGTTTTCCCTTACATCCCAGTTTTCCTTTTCTAACCATACTTGAATGTAGGGAAGATTTTTATTATAATTTTCCTAAGGAAGTCTATATGGTTTTATGATACTTTCTCGAAACCTGCCCATTTGACATCATATTCGACAAAGGGTGGCTCCTTCAGTATATCGCCCAAGTTGATATCCATCCATGCCAACAGAGGCATAAACAACTCCTGAAGTGGCTTCACTTATTTGGCAACACCAGCTTTTGGCGCAAAAAACTACGGCCTGTAGGAAATAGTCTTAATGGAGTCCGCGAACAGAAGCAGTATATTGAAGAAATCCAGCACTGTCACCACTAGTCTGAAGGTTCCAGACCATCAAGATTCCAGGCTCCACCAAAAGCTCGCACTAGCAACAGTAAAAATGTCGTGGAGCCATCACCTTTTTTTCATCAGGGGGAAAAGATGAAAGAATCTTATCTCTTAAGATAAGATATAATATAAAATGATGATGTGACATAAAGTTATTCCGGTGTGTCGTAGAAGTCAAGAAAAGGTTACTCTGGTGTGTCGTAGAAGTCAAGAAAAGAATAACTTGGTTTGTAAGAAAAGGAATCTTATGTAGCGTGTGATGAAAGTTATCCCCCTACGGGACAACTATAAATAAGGGTCCAGTGTAATGGTTTAGATCATCTTCGTCGGTACCAATATCTCTAAGCAATAAAGTTTGAAGTGTTCTTCGATTGTTCTAATACTCACTCTCTCTGAGTATTTTAATATCTTCTTATATTCTCTTGTTTTACTGTTTATCTTGTATCCCTCCTGTGTGGTTATACCTCTCTCCGTGAGTTGCAAATTTGATATCAGAGGTATATATACAAAGGGCATACTATCTTTGTAAAGTTTGTTAATTTTAGTATCATGATATACTCATAAAATACTCTTAAACCACTTCTCTATTTTATTGATCAAGATCTAACTCTATGGGTTATATCCAAATAAACTATATGTTTGGCACGGTGTTTTTGCTACAGTGAGTTTGGACAAAAACTCCATTGTCATAGACTATGTTTGACATGACAACAATTATGACCGCCACCAAGAAAAGAGCACTAGTTTTGAACGTAAAAGTGGATGGAGTTCCTTAGGTGAGGTCGGACATTCACAAATGACAGTTCATAACCACCGGGTTCACGACCACCACCACCGTGCCAAACGAGCCCTCAAAGTACCTATCACACCTTCAATCTTTATATTCTAATATAGTATTGTTTAATTATCGTTAGCATAATACGAAAAATTTATTTCACGTACTTCATAAACCAATCTTCCATTCAGATTCTTTAGTGTTCTAATGTTTAAAATCAAATCATAAATGCTGCTGTGATGCCAAATTGTTGAAATTTTGTGAGAAGAAAATGAAATGAAATAACTTCATATCATAGTATGGAAGCATGCTTGTAGCAATCATGAGCGAATATGCAAGTCATAGAAATCATGGATGCATACCCCTAATAATGTGACTAGAATGCGAGCTCCGCTGCATCCAAGGGGGTGTCCAAGTGATACAGCTCCTCCATGAGCATTCAGCTTTTCCTGCAAAATGAAGCAATAAAATACAGTCATTATAATCAGCAAATCATGTTTTGTTAGACCTTCCAATTCAGTCTCTATTTTTGTATTTGACAAAATGGTCTTCTGAAGTTAAATGTCAGTCTTGGAGAGATCCTCTCGTGCTAAAGATGTTAATGATTCCATTAATTTATTCATGTTACGTGTATCAAATTTTTAATACTATAAAATACTCTCATTCATAGTCCTAGATTGGTCACTAACTAGAGGAGCTACTTAAGATATTAGAAGATACAAGGAAATTTTAGTCATTTTCTCTCAATTGCCAGCTCTAGAAAATGATGTAATCTTTTATGTCAGGACCAAAATGAAGGGTTCTTAAAAAACGCCAACCAATTCGAAACATTTTAAAAATCACAAGGCACTGAAACCATTTTTTGTCCTTTGTTGGGTTTCTCTTATCTTTGTCATGGAGGAAGGACATCTCACCTAGTGCCCAGCTCAACAAAAGAGATGCCTAAGGATCTCTTTTTCAGAGTCCGAGCTTGATGGGGATTGGGGAGAGACGTTTAAATACTCCTCATCATCTCACTTTTGCAAGAGTGGGATGTGTATGCTCATAGGCTCGAATACTTGGCAACTGTATGTTGGTGTCATCGACACTAGGTCTTCGGAGCTAGATTTTGAAACAGTTGATGCCAAAAGTTGATGGGATCCATCAAATCATGCACCGTGAGAGGTTCTCCGCAATGCGGGACACACGTTTGTGTATTCGCGCAGGAGGGTTTGATCAGATCGCCGATTCGACTCCGAGAATGTGTCCGGATCCGTGTTGCAACTCAAAATCATTTATTATTTTAGTATTTTTGGTTTATATTTGTTGTATTTGAGTGACCCCACCTCCGGCCAATCATAGCCGTCGATGGTGGGATGCTCTAGTTTTTCTTTTATTATAAATAGATAGGCAGTGGACTGATTTTAGGTATTGCAGAGTTTGGAGAATTGTATTCCCGGATTCCCGCGATCCCCCCCCCCCCACGGTGCCGACTTCGTGGAACCATAGGTGACGACTATTATGCGTTCAATCTCCCCCCAAGGTACAACCCATCCATAGCCCTCTTTTCCCACCGTAAAACCTCCATCCTCCGCCGCTACACCCCTCCACGGTCGGTTGTTTCGCTATTCCAGCAACCTCCACCGGTAGCCGCCCAGTCTACCTCCCGCACACCAGCCGACCGCCCTTTCGCCTGGTTCTCCCCCACCCGATCCATCACCTGCAGCCCTGCTCCATTCCGGCGGCCCATCCACAGCCGCCGCCCATCCCCTTTAGCCCGCCGCAGCCTCTCCTCCATCCTCAACCCAAAATCGAACCCCCACCCCCTTTCTCCTCTGTGGAACCACCCTTGCAGTCCTTCCCGGACCCTAGCTGCCCGGATCTAAGCAGTCCAGCCCAAATCCGGCTTTTATCTTCACCCTTCCTTCATTCCTTAGCCTGGATCTGTTCTCAAATCATCAGATCTATCCACCACCGCCTGGATCTACACCTACGTGGCTGGATCTATCCATTTCCAATCCAATTCTACCTTCCACCGTCGAGGACAGCCACATACGCTATTTCCACGCCACCGATACCACATTAGATCGCCATAAAAACGCATCCGGCTTCGGAATATTCAATGCCTTGGTCAGCTCACTACTTTAGTGAGTCACTTGTTGTATTGGACGATTATTTTCAGCATTTTTATTGGTTTGACTAATATATTTGCTTGGAAAAATTGCATGTGGAATATAGTCTTGTATCGCTAGTGATTTGCAGGTGGGATCCATTCGCTGCACGCTTTGCCTTGACCCTCTGAGTGGAGGAAAGTCATCTAATGCTTGTTTATTGAACGCTTGTTTTCTGCTTTAATTATTGTTATGTGGGTTACTTATTAATATTGCTTGTCGTAATTGGTTGCCGTCACCGGTGAAATCAATGCATATAGATTTGGGTTAGTGTGTCAAGTCTACCTTTTCATCCCTAGAAGTCTTGGTTTTGTGCACCCCTTAACCTACCATACATCAATTGGTATCAGAGCTCAGGACGGGCCGTTTGCATGCTCCGCAGAGGTAGGAGTTTTAGAGCAAGCATGTCAGATCCACTAGTCACCGACAACCAAGCGACAAGCTCGAATTCGGGTCTTGCTTTTGCTGAGTTTCAACGTCGTATTCTAGATTGTTGGGACACTTTAGGTACCCAGTTCGACGTGTGTAATGAGCTTGCCGAGGTGAACCTCCATTTAGATCACTTAGAGAATGTCAGGGACACTCCAGCACAACACCATGACTCACTTGGGGATGACCCTGATGCTCCTCATCTTGACCAGCGTCAGATGGATGGTCAGCCTCTCGTAGACCATTACCGTTGTGATATTCCTCCCCGAGCCCCAGTATCGCCAGCGAGGCAGAATCCTGATCTTGCAATTGAGCGTAAACAAGCTCCGGCTCGTGATAGACACCCACACCAGCGTGATGAGTGTCGTGTGCCCCATCAGCCTCAGCCTGACCCCATAAATCATGTGCCCCCGCATGGTCGCCGCGACCATCACCGTGATGAAAATTACCCTCCGGGTCGGAGAAAGTGTGTCCACCACTATGATATCACTCGTCGTATTCGCCTCGATGCCGCTTCGTTCGATGGTCGTTTGGACCCGAAAGCCTTTAGCGATTGGCTCCTCAACATGGACCATTACTTTGAGTGGTATGACATGAACGACGAGCGTTGCATTCGCTTTGCCAAAATGAAGCTGATCGAACGGACCAAAGTATTTTGGATTGACGTAGAGAGAGCTGTTGAGCGGGATGACTATTATCCTATCACCAGATGGGATGATATGAAGCAAAGACTGAAAGATAAGTATCTCCATGCGTCCTACCGAGACTAGTTACTTGATCAGTTACAGAACTTACGACAGGGGACCCTTACTGTCGCAGGGTATATGACTCCCTTTGACGAGCTTGTCGTTAGGAGTGACATCTCAGAGGAGCTCATTGTCATCGCCTCTCGTTTCAAGGCTGGCTTGCGTTTTGAGATTCGGAAAGAGCTGATTCCCCATCGTCTCAAGACCGTCGATCAGATATTTCAGCTCGCTCTAAATTACGAGTAGTACCTCTGATCATCTAGCACGAGGAAGTTCCCCTCTTGGACTGAATCCTCTACTTATAGGAAACCCGCTACGCCCCAAACCACCGCGGTTGCGCCCTCATGTGTTCCCACGGACAAAAAGGGAAAGGTTGTCGCCACTGATGGCCCGCGATCTCGGGGTATTTTGTGTTATAGATGTTCTGGCAGAGGACACGTGGTGGTGCAGTGCCCCACGCGAAGTCTGCTAGTTGAGGATGAGGAGCAGGGTTTAGAAGAAGGTGAAGAGGTTGCTGAGGAGATCACCGCCACTGTCGAGGAAGGATGGAAAAGTGATGCTGAGCAATCCTTAGAGATGAGAGTGATTAGACGCCTCTTACACACCCCACGTGTAGATGAGGATTGGCGCCGCACTACCATATTTTACACGTACTTTTCTAGCGCAGGCGGTCCCTGCAAGTTAGCTATCGACAGTGGGAGTTGCGTGAATATCGTGGCCCAAAAAGGTCTTGATCGTAAGCAGGTGAAGGTAGAGTCTCACCCCCACCCCTATTGTGTCGTCTGGGTTGATAAGATAGCGATTCAGGTCACCCAGCGTTGTCTCGTACCGATTAACATTGCCTCATTCCAGGATCAGGTCCGGTGTGATGTCATTCCCATGGTTGTCGCCCATCTGTTGCTCGGCCGCCCCTGGCTATTCGATCGTGACGTCACGTGTTTTGTCTGTTTGAACACGCGTGTCTTTTATGACAAGGGGCGAAAGATTACATTGTCGTCAACCCAACTCAAGGAGAGATCCAAGGATCAGATTGAGCCTTTTGTGAGCACGAGCGCCTCGAGACCACTGCATATCTTGAGGTGAGGCGAGTTTCTGTAAGACAACATTGAGTCTGATGTCATTTATGTTCTGGTGGCCACTTGGCTTCTGAGTGCCCCCCTGACGGCAATCCCCTAGCGATGGGTCCCCTTTTGGATGAGTATACGGATAGCATGCCTGATGAGCTCCCTAATGAGTTGCCCCCTTCACAGGACATTCAACACGCTATTAACTTGGTCTCGGGGGCTTCTCTCCCGAACCTGCCCCACTATCGTATGAGGCAGGTTGATGAGCTTCTTCGGAAGCAAATTATTTGTGAGAGCTTGAATCTGTGTGTGGTTCCCTCCCTTCTTACCCCTAAGAAGGATGGTAGTTGGCGCATGTGCATCAATAGTCGGGTCATTAATAAATCACTGTCAAATATCATTTCCCCATCCCACGACTGGATGACCTACTAGATGTTATGTCTGGTGCCCAGATCTTTTCTAAGATCGACATCCATAGTGGGCACCATCAGATTCGAGTTCATGAGGGCGACGAGTGGAAAACAACATTTAAAACCAAAGATGATCTGTACGAGTGGTTAGTCATGCCATTTGAGTTATCGAACACCCGGAGCACGTTTATGAGTCATGGCGCAAGTGTTGCATCCCTACATGGGCAAGTTTCTGGTAGTATACTTCGACGATATACTAATTTATAGCCAGACTCAGGCCGACCACCTCGATCATCTGAGGCTTCTCTTTGGCACCCTCCGCCGGGAGTTATATGTGAATTTGAAGAAGTGCTCCTTCCTTTCCGAGTCTGTTCATTTTTTGGGGTCCATTGTGTCATCCACTGGAGATTCTGTTAACCCTGAGAAGGTCAAGTCCATTCGAGACTGGTTTGCGCCTCCAACCATCCACTAGGCTCACAGCTTCCACGGACTTGCCACCTGCTATAGGAGGTTTGTCCAGGGGTTCAGTACGATCATGGCCCCATTTACGAGCTGCCTTCGGAGGGGCAAGTTTCAGTGGACCACCGCAGCCACTAGGGCTTTTGAGGAGATCAAGGAGAGGTTGACGACGGCTCCTGTCATGAGACTTCCTGATTTTAGCCACGCGTTTGAGATCACGTGTGACGCTTCTGGTATTGATATTGGTGGCGTATTGAACCAAGAGAGACATCTGGTTTCTTACTTTAGTGTGAAGCAGAACGAGACCAAACAAAAATACTCGAATTACGATTTTGAATTTTATGCGATTTTCCAATCTCTGCGCTACTGGAGGTACTATCTCCTTCCCCAGAAGTTTGTGCTTTATTCGGATCACCAGGCGTTACGATATCTAGATTCGCAGCGCAAGTTGGGACACCGGCATGACAAGTGGGTCGAGTATCTCCAGAATTTCGATTATGTTCTCAAACACCGAGCGGGTGCTGAGAATAAGTCGGCCGATGCGTTGAGTCGTCGTGTCTCTTTGTTACAGACGATGACCACGCGTGTAGATGAGCTTGAGAGTGTGATTCTAGATTGTCCGACATGCCCCGATTTTGACGAGATTTATATCGTCTTGTCCCGAGACCCTCCGAACCCTGTTGAGGGCTATCAGATCTTTGAGGGATATCTGTACCGGGGCTCTCGCCTGTGCATACCCCTGACTTCCTACCGTGATTACTTGGTTTAGGAGTTGCACGCGGGCGGGGCCGCTGGGCCCTTCGGGTGTGATAAGTCCATAGTCATTGTTGAGGATCGCCTCTACTGGTCCAACCTTAAGACGAACGTGGCTTGGGTTATCCGCCACTGCCGTATCTGTCAAATGGCCAAGGGCACTAAGCAGAACACGGGTCTGTACACACCTCTACCTGTCTCACACCGCTCTTGGGAGGACATCAGTATGGACTTCGTGCTCGGACTCCCCGCACTCTTCGAAGACACGATTTCATCTTTGTGGTGGTCGATCGATTCTCAAAGATTGCGTATTTTATTGTGTGCCACAAAACAGCGGATGCTTCACACGTAGCATTCATCTTAATGAGAGACGTTTTTGGGTTGCATGGCCTACCCAAGTCTATCATGTCAGACCGCGATTTGAGGCTTATGAGCTATTTCTGAAAGATCATGTGGCACAAGACTGACACCACATTTAGGTTCTCCTCGGCTTATCATCCACAATCGGACGGACAGACGGAAGTAGTAAACCGTAGCTTAGGAAACCTATTGAGGTGTCTAGTGGGCGAACATGTAGGTAGTTGGGACCTTGATCTTCCAGTCACGGATTTTGTGTATAATAGTTCAGTCAATAGGTCCACTAGGTTAAGTCTATTTCATGTAGTTTCAGGATACGAGTCATACGACCCTAGGAAACCTATTGATCTTATCCCTAGTCACCTAGAGTCGTGCCCTAGCGAGTCTGCTGAGTCATTTGCATGAGTTGCATGAGTCGGTCTGCCGACGAATTATTACGAGCAATGAAAATTATAAAACTCATGCAAATAGGAGAAAAATGGAACAAGTGTTTCAGGAAGGCGAATAGGTGATGGTGCGAATCCGCCCTAAAAGGCTCCCTCCGGGGCCTGCCAAAAAGATAAGCGTCAGGCGAATGAGGCCCTATTCGGTCATTAGTCGCATTGGGACGAACGCCTACAGACTCGATATCTCTGCAAGTATGAGAATTCATCCAGTATTTAATGTTGAAGAACTGACGTCATACTACGAGTCTTGCGAGTATGTGGACCCAATCAGTGAATACTCACAGCTGCCCACACCTTCACTCTCGTTACCTTACACCCTCATAGTCCACCCACGTCTGATGGCCACCATAGTTCACCCATTATTGACACCCACCCACTTGGGGATTCGTCTTCTTCGGTTTCACCGTCGACACCCCTGATCGCACCGGGATCCACTGCTTGAGAGATGAGCGATGATAGCATTACAGAGGTCAAATCCCACCAGTTCGTTCCTACCGCAGGCGGGTCGCTATGTCTTTACTTGGTACATTGACAGGGCCGCCCAGATGCAGATAACGCATGGATACTACCAGCAGAACTCGATCGACTCGCCCCTGGACTTCGACTTTGGTACGATCGTCTCCATTCATCGAAGATGAAGGCTTTTCAGTCGAGGGGAGTTGATGGAGATCCATCATATCATGCACCAGGAGGGGTTCGCCGCAAGGCGGGACCCACATTCATGTATTTGCGCAGGAGGGCTTGATCGGATTGCGGATCTGACTCCGGGGATGTGTACGGATCCGTGTTACGAGTCAAAATCATATATTACTTTAGTATTTTTGGTTTATATTTATTGTATTTAAGTGGTCCCACCTCCGGCTAATCATAGTCGTTGATGGTGGGATGTCATATCTTTTCTTTTATTATAAATAGATAGATAGTGAGCTGGTTTTAGGTGTTGCAGAGTTTGGAGAATTGTATTCCCGAATTCCTGTGATCCCCCCACAGTGCCGACTCCGTAGAATCCTAGGTGACGACTCCTGGACGCTCAATCTTCCCTCCAAGGTACTACCAATCCTAAGCCCTCTTTCCCCACCGTAAAACCCCCCTTTGCTCCGCCCCTACAATCCTCTACAGTCGGTTGTTTCGCTGCTCCAGCAACCTCCACCGTTAGCCGCCCAGTCCGCCTCCCGCACACCAGTCGGCCACCCTTTTGCCTGGTTCTCCCCCACCTGATCCATCACCTGCAACCCTACTCCATTCCGGCGGCCCATTCGCAGCCGTCGTCCAACACCTTTGCCCCACCGCAGCCTTTCCTCCATCTTCAGTCCAAAACCAAATCCCCACCCTGATCCATCTCCATCGTGGAACCATCCTTGCAGCCCTTCCCGCACCCTAGCTGCCCGGATCTAGGCAGTCCAGCCCAGATCCGACTTTTATCTTCACCCTTCCTTCATTCCCTAGCCCGGATCCGTTCTCAAATCATCGGATCTATCCACCCCCACCAGGATCTACACCTACATGGTCGTATCTATCTATTTCCAGTCTGATTCCATCTTCCACCGCCGAGGACAACCACCTACGTTATTTCCACGCCACATGTCTCACATTAGATCGTTGTCACAACGCATCTGGCTCCGGAATCTTCAGTGTCTTGGTCAACCCACTACTTTGGTGAATCACTTGTATTTGACGATTATTTTCAGCATTTTATTAATGATTTGGCTATCATATTTGCTTGGATAAATTTCCTGTGGAATATAGTCTTGTATCGCAAGTGATTTGCAGGTGAGATCCATTTGCCGCACACTTTGCTTTGGCCCTCTGAGCGGAGGAAAGCCACCTGATGCTTGTTTACTGAACGGTTGTTTTTTGCTCGTCGCAATTGGTCTTCGTCACCGGCGAAATCATTGAATATAGGTTTGGGTTAGTGTGTCAAGTCTACTTTTTCACCCCTAGAAATTTTGGTTTTGTGCACCCCTTAACCTACCCTACATCAGAAGTAGTCAAATAAATGACAATTGGAAGTTTTCTTACATGGAATTTTGACCGCCAATAAGGTGTTTGTGACACCAATCAACCTTTGGAGCTTGTCCTTCGACTAGGTATTTTGCTGTAGTTGTCAACCTCCATAGCTCAATTGCTAGCAAGGTAGTTCTTGTTTGTAGGTCGTTGAACCTTGATCTCTACAATCTCGAAACTTGGACAGGAAGACCAATACTAAGAGAGCTCTTCATTTGGTGGGTAGGCTAATGGAGCTCGTCAGATTGATCAACCCACTGGAAGAGTCGAGAAGTAAGAATACAGTAAGGATATGCATATGATCTGGCAGTCAAGTGTAGGGTAGACGAAGCAACCATTATCCAACAAAGGTGGTTGCCAGATTGGCGACACTACTAGACATAAAAATGTTCATGTGAGATAATGCTCGACAGACATAGAAGTGTTATTTTGCCTAAATGTAGCTCTAAAGTTGGGAAGTGCAAATGCTAAGACAAAGCTCAGTTTATGACTTCTGGGTGTTGGGAGGAGACACCACGAGTGACAAATTTTGCAAATGAAGGAGGCGTCGATGGCCTTTCTGTTGGGGCGTTACTCAGTAGGAGAAGTTGGTGGGCGGCTGCTATGGGTCTACTTCCAGAGGTGGCCGGAGATTGACCAAAAAGAGGATGACGGCGACGAGAGATGCAACGAAGCCAATACCACGGCTGTCTAAGCGGGGCTTGCTCATTAGAGGAGAGAGCATCCAAAAATCTCACAACAAGGGACAAGAAAAATAGATTATTTCAAAATATTGCAAGACCCCAAGAGTAATTTGAGAAATTATGCAAAAACTAGTCAGTTCCCCCTAAGGAAGCACCGTATGATCCAAATGCGACGTCGTGACAAAGACCGCTACATCTCCAAGACTTGGGTGTAGTGTTAAATATGCAAGAGTTCGTGTCGTATGGTCTGAATGTGGCGTCAAGGCAAAAACCGTTGCACCTCCAGAGGACTTGGGTGTAGTGTTAAATATTTAAAATTTTTCACATATTAAATGTGTTAGGAAAGTATATCGTTAGGATTTGTAATCAACTTAGGTTTGAAAATTGAAATATAGGTACACTAACAAGAAAAACGATGGAAGTAGTGAACACGATAATTAAGAGAATGATAAATATTTTCTGTCTGCAAGAGACTAGATAGGCGAGTGAGAAAGCTAAATTTTTAGACAATTCGGGTTTTAAATTATAGTACCGAAGAAAAAATAAAACAAGCAATGTAGTAGTTATTATTGTGGATACAATATGAAGGGATGGAATTGTTGGGCTAAGTAAAAAAGATATAGAATATTTGTTTTTAAATTGGTCATAGGAAAGAAAACTGTTAATGTTATCAGTGCTTATGCGTCACAAGTAGGATTAAATGAAGCAATTAAAGTACAATTTTGGGAACACTTAAATGATTTAGTAAAAGAAATCTCACAAAAAGAGAAGATTTTCATAGAATGAGACTTAAATGTAAATATATAGAGGAAAAATATAGATTATACAATTGTTCAGGAAGATTTACGTATGAAGAAAAAAATAAAGAAGAATCATTTCAGACTTTGACATAACACGAGCAAATTGTGACAAATACATTTTTCATGAAAAAAGAAGAACATTTAATTACATTTAAAAGCGAACCAAATAAGTCACAAATGGATTTTTTTATGACCCGTAAAATAGATAAAATAACTTATAAGAATTGTAAAGTCATGTCAGGAGAGTTTGACAACACAACATAGATTAGTGATGTTGGACGTGCTAACTAAATATAATAAATTTAAGACAAGGATAAAAGTAGTGACAAATATTCAGTGGGGGAACTTGAAGATGAAAAAACAAGTTACTTTCAAGACAAAAGTCACGAAATAACTAGTTGATAACCATTATGTTGATCCTGCTGTCTCATGGGAAGTTATACCCTCACATTTAAGGATAAGTAGAAATAAAATATATGAAGAATCAAAAAATCATGTGCCCCCAAATAAAGAAGCTTGTCAGTGGAAAGAAGTACAAGACAAAGTGAAGGCAAAAAGAGTCAGCTAAAAACACTTTACGCTTGTAGGAATAATGAAAACTTGAAGAAACTAAATAGGTAGTAAGCAAAGCAAGAAATAAAGTTTACGAAAAATTTTATACGTGACTACATACCAAAGACGGAAAGCATAACATATATAAAATTGCACAAGCTAGAGAGAGGAAGAAAGAGCTTTAAGGCAAGTTAAATGCATAAATGATTAAACATATACAATTTTGACGGATGATGTTATTAAAGAACAATGAAAAAAATTTGTATCAACTCTATAATGAAGCAAAAGATAGTAAACTGAACTTGAAAGAGTTAAATAAATCGAGAAAGTATAGAAATATAGAATTTTAACGTAAAATTCAAGTATCCGAGGTAATTAATGCTCTAAAGAAGATAAAAAATTGAATGACAGCTGAGACAGACGATATACTCATCAAAGTATGAAAATGTATAGGAAAAGAAGGAATTTTGTGTCTTACATGTTTATTCAATAAGATACTGAAGTCAAATAGGATGTCGAATCAATGAAAAAAACATATCTTGGTACCTTTGTATAAGAACAAAAGAGATACACAAAATTGTGTTAATTACAGAGAAATTAAATTGATGAGTCATGCCATGAAATTATGGGAACGAGTAATAGAAAGAAGAATACGACGGAAGACTAACATCTCGAATAATCAATTTGGATTCATGTTAGGAAGGTCAACTATGGAAGCTATACATCTCTTGAGAAGAGTTATTGACAACTATCGAGAAAAAAAAAACAAGATTTGCATATGATGTTTATGATAGAGTTTCAAGAGAGATCTTATAGATAGTCTTAGAAAAGAAACGCATAAATGTACCATACACTGACATAATCAAAGATATGTACAAATTCAATGACGAGAATGAGGACATCTAGAGGATTAACACAAGAATTCACTATCATTGTTGGCTTACATCAAAGTTCAGCTTTAAGCCCTTATCTCTTTACCCTTACTTAGATGAACTCACCAGACATATCCAACAAGCAATACCTTGGTGTTTATTGCTTGCGGATGATATCATTTTGGTCGATGAGACGTGCGAGGGTATAAACACAAAACTTGAGATTAAATTTAACAGTACAAGAAGGACGGATGACTTCTTCATTAAGTTGCGTGAACAAGATATTTCCCGCAGTGAATGTTGTAAATATCATGGATCGATAGTTCAAAAAGATGGAGGTTTTGATAAAGATTTGTAACATAGAATCCAAGCAGGTTGGTTGAAGTGGAGAGGCACATCAGAGATCTTATATGATTGTAAAGTACCATTAAAACTTAAAGGCAAATTTTGACATGTTACAATTATACCAATGATTCTCTATAGTTCTGAGTGTTGGACAGTGAATTGTGTACATAACCAAAAAATAGGAGTTGTGGAGATGAGAATGCTTAGGTAGATGTGTGGACACATAAGACAAGATAAAATTAGGAATGAATGTATCATGCATAAGACAAGAGTGATACTAATTGCAGAGAAGATGCGAGAATCACAACTAAGATGGTTTGGAAACGTATAAAGGAGACCATTAATGACACATATTAGGCATTGTAAGAGTTTAGCCACTATGCATGTTAAATGGGGGAGGGGTAGACCAATAAAAACTTCGAATGAAACTATAAGGAAAGACATGATGTACTTAAGCATTAGTGAGATTATGACTAAAAATAGGGCACAATGGTGACAAAGGATCCATACAGCCGACCCCACTATAGTGGGAAAAAGGCTTGAGTGTTGTTGTTTATTGCAAGACACAAGGATCTCTTAAATAGATGATACAGAGGGACAAACTCGTAAATAACGACATATCTTAAGAAAACATAATAAAAGATGCACAATGTGTGATGCGATAAAAAATAACTAAAGATGCAGTAATTAGCTGAGCATGCAACCCATAAAATCACTCACGTCGTCCAAAATGAGCTTGACCTCAAGCTCAGGGGAGATTAACTGATGAAGTTTATGAGTTTTATAGTAATATATCAGGTTATTAGTATCCATGCATTAGATCTAGGGTTTAATCCCACATCGGCTATCGATGTTGTCTCCTTGTAATGTTTTATTTACCCCTATGAGGAAGAATAAAACAATTTAGTCTTTACTTTCTTATTATTCAACATAGTATCAGAGTTATGTTTAAATTTTCTCTCCTGTCTAAAGCCCTAATCTCATAAGCCGCCTACTTTACTTATTGCTTCCGCTTCTCTGTTTCGATCCCATCCAGCATTGTGAAAACCCCCGTCGAGCAGCTCTCGTCCTGCTTCCGTTAACGGAATCATCGTTTGATTCCATCTACAAGAGTGGCCTTTATTCCCCCTCGACGAGGAAGACTCCGCTGGTCAAGCCTGCGCTCGATCCCGTCGACGTGCTGATCGCGTCCGACGATCCCGTCGACGTCGACAACGCCATTTCCATCGTCGTACTGTTATGCAACACTTGTTACTCAGCTTCTCATCCCGTCGAGCCCGTCTCTTCTCATCGACAAAGAAGCTCTTCCCATCTGGTTGCTGCTCTCATCATCTTCAACAGTGCTTCTCCTTTACCGACATTGTTTCTCCTCTGCTAATCGGACCTAGGGCTGATACCGAGTCGAGTTCGAGTGATTTGGTCTTAGCTCAAAATAGAAATTTTTGAGTTGAATTGGGCTCGAAATTGAAATCAATTTTGATTCGAGTCGGTTCAACTCGAAATGGCTCAATTTCGAGTTGAAATGAAATCGAATCGAGCAGGCTTGAAATTGAACATTTTTTCTCTTTATTCCTAGTTGGCCCAAAATTAAATTGGGCAACCTATTTAGCAAAGGAAACACTTATAGCCTTGACTCTTTATTTAGGTTTAAATTTTAGTATTTTTAATTTTAAAAATAAGAATATGTAAATAAAAAAATAAATAATATTTTTAATCAATTCGAGTTGATTCGAATCATATTTCGAGCAATTCAGAGTTGGCTCAAAATCGGCCTGAAATTATATTCGAGTCAAATTAAGTCGAATCAATTTTAACCAATTCCGTTTCGGCACAATATTTGAGCGATTTTCAAACGACTTTCGAGTTTTGAATAATATGCTCAGCCCTAATCTGACTGTGTTTCTCTTGTTGCTGCCTCCATGAATCTCTCTAGTTGCTGCCTCCATGGATCTCTCTAACTTGCTGCCTCCATGGATCTCTTGTTAGAGCTTTCAGTTTTTTATGTTTTTAATAATTACTAAGTAGTTAATGTTGGTTTTGTCTTGTCTTCTAGCCTTCTTGCACGTGTTTCACGTGAGAGGGAGTGTTTTATACGAAGTCGACTCGGATGATCTTTCCCGACCTTTCACCTTCGTTCCACATGGCATTCAGACTTATGTCGTATGTTGTTTGTGTCTCCCTATTTTTTCTTTCGATTGGTCATGTGTTGGGGCACGATTGTTGTTGGTTGTTCTAAACTTCTAATCTCAGTGGGTTGTGTCGCGTGAAACTGTGTCGTGCGGGACTGTCATGTGTGGCCGCCCTTTGTGCAAATTATCCCCGACAGAGTATCCCTGGTTGCCCGTTTGATGATTTACTCCATGTCGTTGGTTCTCTTTTGCATGTTGTGTGTGTATGTGATGTTGGTTGACCGGTTTCCAGTGAGTACACATCGTGTGTGGGTCATGCATTGTGTGTGACTGTCCCCAGCTTGATTTCCCAGTTTGGAATTTTCCCTGGTGGCTCCTCTGATGTTTTGTCCCACATCGTCGACCTACATTGTTGTTATTTGATGTGTCCAAACTGAATGTTCTCCCTTCAGCTTGAGGGGGTGTCAGGAGTTGATGAGTTTTATAGTAATATGTCGGGTTATTAGTATATATGCATTAGATCTAGGGTTTAGTCCCATATCGGCTATCGATGTTATGTGTCTCCTTGTAATGTTTTATATACCCCCTATGAGGATGAATAAAACAATCCAGTCTTTCCTTTCTTATTATTCAACATCAACGATGGTGAGAACTTCATCTGATGCCCTCCTCGTCGGAGTCGATGAGTTGTCGACGTGCAGATAGAAAAGCATTTTGCATTTATGTTTGCAAGTATACTGCGGGTCGCAGTTATAACATAACCCATGCGCGCGTCGTGCCAACATATCGGCTCGAGATAGTTGACAGATCAGTGAGTCCCGAGCGGAGTCGTCAGTATCGGTGGGCAAGTAGGTCTCTCGCGCCAACTGGAGGCGATGGTCGTATAACCATTAAGTCTGGAGGGGCCTCAGATTCGACATTTAGACGCAGGCGGTCGCGAAGTACGATGGTGAAGATGACGACCTGCATCTCCAGGGAAAGTGTAGAAGCTAAAATTGCTCTAGGTACTTGTCCAAAGAGCCTGTCTGACGCAATGTTATGAGGGCACTGAGGGGATTACTGCGGATGGGAGGACTGGAGCGCAAGTTGCAGAGTCTCTTGAAGTCTTCCCAAGTCAGTATCGGCAGGTCGGTGAGGAGACGAGTAGCCCAAGGCAGAGCGGAGTCGAGAAGGTGGAAGAGGCTAGAGGAAGCCTATCAACTGTTGGGGTTTGTTGGTGACCAAAGAACTACTCGCATCTGGTGAGTCAGCCTAAGAGATCCGCTTTTTCATCCGAAGTTGGAAATTCCAACCTGGTCTAATGTGGCAGAATAGCAGTTTCAGGGCGCACAAAGCTTGGAGGCGGTGGCGCATGGAGGATCTATGGTGGTGCTTCGTGGAGGATAAGTAGCGGTGCCTGACTGTTGCTCGGTTGATCGTGTACAAGAGGTGGTAAAGAGATGATTGAGGCACAGAGAGAGTATAGTAATGCCCTCCTGATGACAATCTGCAATGACAGTTTGTTGCGCCATGACGGCCTATAGCATGAACATAAGCTGGCTCATCTGATCCGATGAGTCACACATTAGTTCGAGATAAAAAGCGGGTGATTGGACGGTTGTGGTACACCGAGACGGCTGGTTGGGTGGTGCCGTGAGATCCGCGACACATCCCAATTTTGTCGCGTAACTCAAATATGCTTGTTCGATTGTTCTCGTGTCTCCGTTTTTAAATAAAAGTGCTTAATCAGGGGGGGGGGATTAAGTGATGTGTGTACAGACCGCACAGAGATCGAGAGGAGTAGAGCTTGAAAAGAAAAGGTTTCCTGTGGTTCAGGCGGCTCGATGTTGTGGAATCGAGGGAGCAGAACAGCAGGCGGATCTGGGGGTTCGATGATGATAGGAACATAGCGCATGTGCAGGGAGGCGACGAGAAGGTTTGAAGGGTGCAACTGCGGCTGGGTATGAAATCGCTGGAGTGGTTTTGACTCAGTCACCGGTGGCCACAAGATGGGAAGATGAAGTCGTTGCGTCGATTTCAAGAGGAGCATGTGGAAGGCGGCGTGGCCAGAGCACGTGAAGCCGCGTGCGATTCTTGGTGCTGAAATGACAACGACGCAGGAGGATTGAACGTTATAGGGCGTGGATGCGATCAACTGCGACTAGGAATGGCTTTGGGTTGTAGGAGGCCATCTACTGCTTGCATAAGTGTTGTTGAGTCGGAGGATGAGCGGAGGAGATGAATGGTCGTGAGGTTGTAACCTGTAATGCCAAGATGTTATGGGTCTACTCGGAGGGGTGGTAGGAGGTTGACCGGAGACGAGGATGACAACGGTGAGAGATACAACGGAGCTAATATTGTGATTGTCTAAGCTGGGTTTTCTTGTTAGATGAGAACTTCTGAAATCATGCAGCAAGGGACAAGGAAAATAGATTGATTCTTTCATAATATTGCAAGACACTCCAAGGGTCTCTTAAATAGATGATACATAGGGGTAACCGCGTAAATAACGACACATATTAAGCAAACATAATAAAAGACTGATACGGTCCGCACATGAGGGAGGCAACACCATGGAAGATCTACACACGCAAGAATGGGTTCGGGTCGATGCCCGACTACGTTGGCGAATGCCACGGGAAAGTTTTTCGTTTGAATATTTCGTTTTTCGTGCATGTTTCTAATTTTTAATACTCGTACCCCAGAACTCTGACTATTCGCACCCCGCTATTATACGGGGAGTTGTAGGTGTTATTTTAGGGTTTTATCTTGAATGAATACAAGAAATTGGGCTGCTCCCTAAGTTCCTTCTCAACCCAAATCCCCTTTCTTCTCCCTCACTACGGTCGACCCCTTTCCCCTTGTCGGATTCCTCCGAGGAACCCAAATATTTGGTCCGACCAGCCATACCGCCTGTTGTCGCAGCTGATACTGCGGCTATCGCTGTGATTTCTATTCCCCATGTGCGTCGCTGCTGCGTTTTTGTGATATCGCAGACCCCTTCGCGCGCCCCCGCGATACCGACGTCAGTTGTTGCGCATCTTGCGTCCCAGCTTCTTCCGTCGTCGCACACAGCACTGCGTCTGTCGAGATGCTTCCATGGCCCCTTCGACCTGGCTTCCATCCTGATTCTGCCGCAAACAGCGTTGACGACACCCTAAGCCGCTGCGTGGATGCACACAACCAACTCCTCGCCTCCATGCAAGCAACACTCCTCGCCATCAACTCCAAGATCGACCAACTCCAAGCATCTGTCGCCTCCCCCGCCGGTTTTGGCTCTGGTTCTCTTTCGAACGGGGGTTCCCCTCTCGGTGCACTATCGCCCCGACCGCTGCTGGAACTGCACCATCCCCCTCTGCTAGGTTGTTTTTCCCTTGCCCTTGGCATTCCATCCTTCGTCGATGTCGACCGAATGGGATGGATCGCTAAGACGGAGCAATATTTTGATCCTCAATCTCACCCCAAACATGGAAAAGGTGCCTACCGCTATTGTCGGTCTCGATGAATCCGCACTACATTGGGCTCAGTGCTCTATCAGTCCAACCCCTTCCTTTCTTGGAGCGAGCTCAAACAAGAAATCATTCGGCGGTATGATACCCACTATTCCAGCTCCGCCATCGAGCGACTTTGCGGAATTCGTCAAACGGTTGGCCTTGACGATTACATTTATGAGTTCGTCGCCTTGGCGATGCATGTTACCGGCCTTACACCCAATCACTATCTTGGGTTTTGTATGCATGGCTTGCTCCTGCACATCCGCTCCCGCCTTCACACGCATCATCCATGGGCGGTCCCTGATGCCCTTGATATGGCTCGCTTGGTGGAGGCTGACCTGTCTCCACATCCGCATGCGCCTCCCGCCAGCCCCCACACTCCGTGACCACCATGGAGGCCACCCGCCCCGGCTCCTCCACGGGTCCCGCACGAGGGTAACCGCCTGGGCCGCAATCTGACCCCCTACTGTCTCTTCAACAACAAGCTCCGCAGCAAAGGCTTGTGCTTCTGGTATCTACAACCATACGATCCCAACCACGAATGCCCTATGAAGGAGTTCCACGCAATCTTTGCCGACTTTGACTCTGAGGGCACTCTGACCGATTTTGAGACCCTCGAGCTCGCCCCGGAGGATGACACCTTGGGCGCAGTCACAACCACTTTACACCACTTGGAGCTTCTTGTTTCTCAGTGGGAGGGATCTCCGGCCCCCAGACTATGAAGCTCCTCGAGACACTTCAAGATCAACCAATCATCGTTATGGTGGACAGTGGTACGAGTCATAATTTCATCTAAGAGCAGTAGGTATTGCTGCTCTACCTTCCAACCGACCCCTCCTCGGACGTCTGCCTTAGCAATAGGAGACGCTGACCGACCAAAGGACGTTGCCCTTCCGCGACTCTTCTTGGTAGGCCCCTGTGTCATGACAACGGACTTCTATGCTTTTAGCTTGGGCGTCATCGACGTCATTCTAGGTGTAGCTAGGCTTCGCATACTGGGCGATGTTCGGGTCAATCGGGCAGCCATTACTATGCAGTTCCTCCAGGAGGGACATCTGTGTCGTCTCGTCGACGAACTCCACCCTACTCAACCATCCCTACACGGCTGCTTCCGTGGCAAAGAGCTTCATCAATGGGGTAGTACAACTTCATGGATTTCTGAGGTCAATTGTGAGCGATCACGGCTCGTTATTTTTTAGCGCATTTTGTTCATCCCTATTTTGCCTCCAAGACACCTGCCTCTGCATGAGCACCGTGTATCACCCGCAAACGGACGACCAATCAAAAGTTTTCAATCGGTGCTTGAAGACCTATCTCTGTTGTTTCATTGGGAAGCAACCCCGGGAGTGGGCCAAATGGCTAAGTTGGGCTGAATACTCCTACAACACGGCGTATCCATCAAGCGGACAACACCACGCCTTTCGAAATCATCTACGGTCGGCCACCACCGTCAATCGTCTGCCACCTTCCAGGATAATGTCAAGTGGAAAGTCGTTCCAACCATCTCCAAGATTGGGACTCTATCCGCGAACAACTTGAACACCACCTACGTCAGTCTCACGAGAAGCTGGCTTCCTTTGCCAACAAAAAGCGGCATGACCTCTCCTTCCAAGTGGGCATGAAGGTCATCATCAAGATCAATCATTACCGCCAACTATTGGTGGCCAGATTTCCTTGCCCAAAGTTAGCCCCATTGTTCTTCGGGCCTTTCAAAGTCATCGCTCACATAGGCGTCGTTGCATACCGCCTTCGCTTCCCTAGTGGGAGCCACATACATCCAGTGTTCCACGTCTCTCAGCTACGTCGGGTTGTGGGCAAGCACCCCGCCATGGAACCACATCCCAGTCGCCATCGAACTCTCCGGCGAGGCCCCTACTATCCGGCCAAGCTACTTGGATGTCCGCCGCCACCTTCTAGGCCATGCCAGACCCGAGCAAATTCTAGTAGCCTGGCGAAACCACCCAAAATTGACGCTACATGGCTGCCCCAGGACAAATTTCACCGTCAATTTCCAGATTACTGCCATGAGTACAAGGACAATTTTCCAAATGGGAGTATTGATACGTTGTGGAAGATCTACACGCGCAAGAAGTGTTCGGGTCGATGCCTGAATACGTTGACAGATGTCGTAGGAGCGTCTTCCATTTGAATATTTTATTTTTCATACTTGTTCATATTTTTACTATTTGCACCCCAAACCTTTGATTATTCACACCATGATGTTATAAGGGGAGTTGTAGGTGTTATTTTGGATTTTATCTTCGATGAATGCAAGAAATTAGGGTTGCTCTTTAAGTTCCCTCTCAAGCCTAATCCCCTTCCTTCTCCCTCACCACCACCCCTTTCCCCTTGCCGGATTCTTCCCCAGAACCCTAATAAAGACGCACGACATAAGATATGCAATAATTAATTAGGCATGCATCCCATAACAGAGGCACTTCGTGTTTCCTAGTCCAGCAGCCATCAAGAGGAGGGAGAATTATCATTTTTTACCATGGCAGAAGCTTTGCTTCTGTTTAGCTCCCTACAGCTTTCTCACGGGATCTCTTTGTTTAGTATTTACCTTCTCTTTCTAGTTCTGCAATATTTCCTTGTCAACTTTCTGCCTTCTTTCACTTTCTTATCTTTTTGTTTTGTTTTGCTCTAGTTACTTCCTCAAAACCCTAACTTTCTCTTTTTTCTCTTTCTTTCATTTCTCTCTCATTTCCCTTAACAAATCTCTCTCTTCCTCTCCTAACTCTGAAGCCCTCTAAGCCAAAGCTCTCCTTTCCTCTTCCAACTCTCTTCAATGGAGTCCTCTTTTTTGCCCTCTCACTTTTCTTTCGTTTTTATACCTCTTCCACTGTCTATCTCTTTCTCAACAAGTCTTTGTCAATTTTATCCTTTGACTTGAACAAGGAGCTCAAATAAATTCCACACAGGCAAGCTCCAAGAGCTGTTTTCGGCTGAGGACATTTTTGGCATGTATATGATACTCCCACCATTTCATTACTCATTAGCACAACCATTTTTAGTTCCATCATGCATCCAACTTAAAATTCTTGTTTGTTACACTCAATTTACGTATCTACGAGAGTACAACTTATTTACTCATGTATTATCTGATCCATACAACATAACTGGCCTATTTGCGCTGTAGTTCCATAAAATTTACCCAAACTGACAAAAGCATAAGATCAATGCATAGTTTGAAGTGACAAAAGTGTAACACGAGGATCAATAAAACATTCGACAAAAAATTGATGCACCGGTATTGTTATAATAACTAACTTACAGAAGTAAGCCCAAGAAGCTTCTGATTAGCCACAGCAACAACCTATAGCAACGCAATAATAAAACTTCATAAATCCCGGCTCCAGGACAAGATTTTTTCATAATCATATTAACGAGAGCAAAAACATACAGAAAAAGCTTCATTTATTTCGTAAAAGTCAATTTCAGAAGCATCCAAACCAGCATTTGAAATAGCTCTTGGTATTGCGAGTGATGGTGCTGTTGTAAAAAGTTCAGGCGCCTGCAAGAGAATCAGTCATTTATAATAGAATTAATGAAAGAAATAACACTAAAACTACAAAGCTTATTGTAAATGGGAAGTCCACAAGAAAAAGTCATAGAAGATGTTGAAGCCTTAAATCTTTCAGGCAAAGAATCATATGAAATAATCGGTAATAGACAAGTAGTGCCACCTATGATACAATACTGAGTGTAACAATGAAGTAAATCCTTAAACATCGAGATGTCCTCTGTTATGGGTCCCCGCCATCTATCGCTGATTCTATTACACATATTTTATTAAGAGTCTTCGTGTATTTAAGTTTGAGTTGTATGAGTCAAGTGAGTCAAGTCTTTAGATTCTTAATGCTTTAGTGTTATATTTTATTTTAATGTTTTAGTGCTCATGTGTTGTAAGTTTATAAATAAACTCCTTGGGTCATTGTATGAACTATGAAATTAATTAACCTAAGTTTCCTTTATCTCTCTAGTTCCTCTCTCTCTAGTTCTCCCATATTCTTCACATTACTGGGGTTAGGGTTGGGTAAGGCTCCTCATCTTCCTCTCCCCTCGCATTCTCTACGGGTTGAGCTCCACTTGACTCTCCGCCTCCACCGCCACCTCCGATGATGTTATGGGCAAGACCCATAATATCTTGGTATCAGAGCTTTTTGATCCTCCTCACACATCCTCTATTCAATCCTCCTCTGTAGCGACCCGACAACGTCAGCTCACAATAGCTTAGGCTGCTTGCTCACCGTCCGCATCTCCACAACTGTCTGACTACCACCTGTCGTCGATCCTTTCTTCAACGAGAGGATAATAGTCGATGTCTTACACTGTTCGATGTATTAGCTCGTATCTTTCCGCACTTGCAGCGTCTCCTTCCTCGACTTAAGTCGGTGCTTCTGTGCAGACGCTGAAGTAGCCTTGTCTTTTCCAGCACCTGTGGTGTCAATCTTCCTCTGTCAATTCCGCTCATTCCGCTTTTGCTGGGGACGACGACACTTTCTTGACGTCCATTCACGCTTCGAGCCCTGCGCCCCTTTCTTATTTCAAGCCCCGTGGAGCCACCAGCTCGTGCTCTTGATCTTTTCGTTATTGCCCCTTGCCCGACCTTTTTCCTCCAACTATTAATCAACAAGTTATTTACTTCTTTGGGTACTATTTGCTTAATAAATTATTTCGGCAGCGACAAACTCCGACGAGCAAAAGGTTCGATGTTTCAGAAGTTACTGGAGATGTCGACGTCATGTGACACCGCGCTTTTGCAACTCACCTCTAGCATTGACCAACACTTTGGGGAGCGATCCCACCAATGTCACCGTTAATTCCACTTGTATAATCACCGGTCCCACCGGTGCCCAAATAAATTCCACCACTCTTTGTCGTTCTTATCGCTCCACCATTTGCACGGTCCTCTGTATCCCTCGACTGTCTACAATCGCCGGGCACACTCGCCCTGACTCCTGAAGATTCTATCTGACGATCTTCCTTCCACGAGCGCCCTTGCCACCCAAGATCCCTACAGTCTCTAGTGTCATCTATGAGCACGATGAAATACTGCCACTTAATGCAGTAGCCGCCACAGTAACACGCTGCCAGGAGTTGTTCTAGCGTGAAATTAAGGAGACAGGCGATCAAATCATTCCAATCTCGTTCGAGCTTGAGGGCAAGCACGATTTGAAGGTTTGGTTAGATGTTATGGTCCCACACAACCAGTTATCTATGTTGATAATTAGGTGTCTTCATGTGTTTGTGTTAGGTATCTTTTATTAATCGAGTCGATGTACGAATCTGTAGTGTTTTATTGTTTCGCGTTGTTCTCTTTTTTGGGGGTTATTTACACTCATGTCACTATAGTGTTATAAATAGACCCTTGGGTGATGTATGAGCTTATGAAATGAATTAACCAAGTTTTCTTTATATCTCCAAGTTCCGCTTCTCTCTCTAGTTCTCGCATCTTCTTCGCAATTCTAGGGTTATGGTTGAGCAAGGCTCCCCTTCTTTCTCTTCCCTCGCATTCTATGCGGGTTGAGCTCGGCCCTGCTTGTATCTTTGCCTCCACCGCCATGTCCGACAATGTTACATGTGAGGCCCATAACATCCTCTTTGTTGTAATAGTTCCTTCAGGAACTTCAAATTAAAGCATGCTCAGGTTGGCGCATTCCTAGAATGGCAATCTTGCTCAGAAGTTACACCAGATGAAATTGCACAAGGCCAGCTAGGAAAAGCATACAATATCTAAATGGTTAAGAATCCGCAGGCTACAAATGGTATGAGAGCAATACACCAACCCAAATATGGGAACCGTCGGAGAAATGGAAGTGCTAATACATCCACCTGTTACAACCAAAGGAACTACCTCTTGAACTTATAAAGTCCACCTGGTTTATAATTTCAGGTTGGGTCATGACAGGTTTTTAAGGTGCCGTTATGAAGCATAAGTCTTCAACATCAAGATGAATTTTAGGGTAATGCTGAAACCTCGTCAGTAATGAAGCGTAGAACACTCCCATGATTGGTAATACTTCTAGCGAAGTTGCACTAAGAGGAAGAAATTATAAGGGCGATAAGGCAAAAGGGGATAAATTGTTAGAGTTTGGTTAGTTATATTGTGTGTATCACTGCTCGTGTACAATGAAAAATTTTGCATGGATATTAATTAATAAGCTCCAAAAGTTCGAAGACCTTAATTCAATAGGCTTAGCGGTAAATCATTTTAATCAAGTATGGTTAGTCACGTACAGCAGTATTTATTCAGAAAATTCTCACAAAAGACTGACCTGAGCAGCATCTGCATATCCTCTTATCTTTGCAATCACAAGCAATCCAAGTTCTTGGGCCTTGGCTCCACTGACTAATACCAAGGCCGCAGCACCATCACTGTAGATGAAAAGTGATTTTCAAAGATCTCAAGTTTAAATTATGATACAAGATGTTTATGAATAGATCTAATGCAAGACGAATCTATAGGTGCGGACAAATGATGCTCTAACCCTACATGCAATGTGAAAATTCATGTCATGACTACAATGAACCTAAACACTGTCTAATGAAGGATTGGATACGTGAGTGTGCGACCAACAAGCAACCCTAAGTGAGGTGCAAATAAGTAGCTCTCTTATATGTAGCAGCAAATAGGATGCGGCAGAGAGAACAATAGGTAATAAATAATTGAACGGCACTTAGATAATTTAAGCGATTCAATTTATTTCATTTAGGGAAAGCAAGCTTCGGCCTTGCCTTCGCGTGGAGGGCCAAAACAAGAGTGTGTGGCAAATAGCTCCTGCAAATCACAAAAATATCCCAAAACAAACAACAATAAATCGAGAGATCCAATCAAGAATGAAATCACATAACCAAATATTAATTCTGAAGAAAATATTTCATACAACAATAAAACACACACAGAGTAAGGGGGGTTTCCATGCAACGAAAATTCGGTGACTCGTGAGTAGTTGGTGGTTGTCTGAAGGAGGAAGGAATGTTGTATGGTAATGTACCGTGGCTGCAATCAGAGTATTGAAGGTGGGGAAGGACTGGATTTAGCGTTGTTGGTTGGATTGGCCCGAAAGCAGTTAACGTGGACAGGGGGTGGAATCCAATGGTTGGAAACAATTAACGAGAATGCAGGCTTAGATGTTTAGGGATTCACAGGAATGAGAACGGATGCAGGGGATGCAGGGGATGCAGGGAATGCTTACGGAAAAAAATGCAGGTGTGGCTGCTACAGGGAATGCTTATGGAAATTGGAAGGTAATTGTGGATTCACGAGCAAGTGAAATCAGTGATTCACAACAAAGAAAATAGGGGGAACTTACGAGAGATGAAAAACATCAGAGGCCAGGACATGGGAGAGGGTTGTGAGTAAAAAAGATCGGGGAATACAAAATACAAATCCAAGGAGTCACACCTTAGGGCTTCGCGGTGTCGCACCATGAAAGATCGCCGTCGGGAAATCTTTTTCTCCAAAACTAGCAATGAAAAAGATGGTCGTCTCCTTACTCCTATTTATAATAAAAGGGCATTAAGGCACCCAGACATCAACGGCTATGATTGGACGACAGTGTCAAGTGCCCGATTTCACTAAATAATGAATGAAAATACAAAGTAATATATGAAAAAACATGTAAGCAAAAATACGGATGCATCCGCAGAGTCAGATCGTTGCCACGAAGAAGCAAAATATGGTAGATGGCTAATCGGCCCCAGACGGGTTCAAAACTTGTGCTCAAACGTCGGTTAGCATCGTCAATCCCCATCGAAATATAATCAAGACAAAGATAACAAAAGGTAAATTGTTGCAAAATAAAGAAACGACACAATATTGGAAGGATAGAAGGAAAGAAGAAAACGTGGAACCTAATATTTTAAGTGAGCCGAGTCACGATAGTGATGAAGGCCCCAAAGGGGACAAATGAGCCGATAGAAGAAGAGGGTGATAAGCTAGGTGATGGAATGTAGTCCATGAGCTGTGCTGGCAATGAACAGTCCAAGAAGGCCGCCCATAGGGGGCGGTGAGCTTATAGAAAGAGAGGTGAACAAGCATGGTCACAATAGTGACTCAGAGGTCTAAGGTTTCCCACGAGGGCGGTGAGCTTATAGAAACAGAAGATGAGAAAGATGTGTTGATAGAAGTAAAGGTGAGAAAGATAATAGCTAAGCAAAGGAGCAAAGAGCTGAGTCGTAATAGCGACGAAGGGGACTTATGTCGGTGAGCCCATAACAAGATTGTCAGGATCGAGATCCTACGTGAGATCGTTTCGAGCTTGGATCAGATAGGAACGTAGGATCGGATTGAGGATCGCAAGATCCTACAACATTCATAAATTAAGACTAAAAATATAAAGTGAATTTTGTATCAACCAATTACATGCTCAATTAGCAAAAATCAATAAATTGAACAGTATGTGAATAATTATATTAAAAAATTTCGAATAACTAAGTCAAAAGATAATATCATACTAAGCTCACTTTCAGTTTCAGGTAGGAGGCTCAATGTCTACTAACAATAAAAACAAATCTTGACTGATGGATCGGTGGAAGCCTAGAAGTAGGAAGACGAATCCAGACAACTGGAAATTGCTCGTACGTTGGAAGCAAGAAACTTGAATTGCTCGTATAATGGATTTCTAATCGGTGGATTGCTCTTACGCTAGAAAGGAAGAGAAGACGTCAGCCTGAAAGTAGGAAGCAAGAAGTCATTGGATTACCAATCACTGGATTGCTTATACACACAAATATAAGATAAGACACTGACACTGCTTGAAATGGAACATAGAAAGGAAGGAAAAAGAAGACATTATCTGGACTAGAAGTGATCCGAAGACGTCGCTCTTGGCCTCTGTTTGCAGTAGGAAGCTTTCTTCCGACATTTTTTCAGTCGAAGATCTTCTTGCTCTGCGTCGCCTCCATCGGTCTCCTAGCACCTCTTCAACCGCTACATTTGGGACTTTCGGTGGTCCCAGTCCGCAATTTGCTTATGTTGTGTCGTCCGAGTGGATCAACGATTTTGGTGGTACCGATCATATGACGAGGGCAGCATCAGGTTTTACCTCATACATCCCTCTCTCGGGGCGTGATAAAGACATCACAGTTAATGACTCTCTTTCCTCTATCGCTGACAAAAGGGTTGTCTTTTATTCCCCTGTCATGCCTCTCACTTTTGTTTTGCTTATTCCAACATTTCCTCGCAATTTACTATGTATTAGTCGCTTGAGTCTTGACTATGTCCTTAAACTGATTTGTAACCATTTCTCCCTGATAGTTGTGTTTTTCAGGATCTCACAATGAAGCGGTGTATTGGCAGTGGTAGGAACTTGGGGGCCTGTACATCTTGGGACATCCTCCTGCCCAAGCTCTGTTCAGTACCTCTGCTCTCACTCCTGCATATGTTCGTCGATGGCATCAATGTCTCGGGTATCTGTCCCTCAGTTATCTTATTAAGATGTTTCCTATTTTTCCAAATGTTTGGACAAATTTTCTAAACATGTACAACATAGTCCGCATAATGTATTTTCTCTCAATACAATTCTTTTTGATATAATTTACGCCAATGTTTGGGGACCGTCTCCTGTTCTTTCTCTGGTCATTGATGGTTTGTCAAATTTATTATATGCTTCTCTTGTACTACCTGGGTGTACTAATTAAAAAGTTAGAGTGTTGTGTTTAACTGCTTTCAACTCATTCATAAGATAGTTTACACTCAGTTTGGCTGTAAAATTTGTCCTTCACGGTGACAATGGGGGGAGTACGACGATCGTTGTATATTTGGTACTTATCTTGCTTGACCATGGGATCCTCCAACAAACCACTTGTGTTCACACTTTTACTCAAAACGGTGTTGTCGAATGGAAAAATAAACACCTTCTAGAAATCACACGACGCCTCCTCATTACTATGGATCTTCCCAAATCTTATAGGGATGAAGCGGTCCTCACTGTGGCATACCTCATTAATCATCTTCCCTGCCAGTACCTTACAATATGTCTCCCCTCTATCCCGATTGTCCACCAAATGTGTAGTCCACACATCTCATTTAACTCCCCATGTTCGAATGTGTATGCTTTGTCCACATTCATCAACACACTTGTGATAAATTAGATGTGTGTTCCCTTTAAATGTGTTTTTGTTGGCTACCCATCCACTACAAAAGGCTATCGTTGTTATCATCTCGTCTCTCGTTGTTTCTTCTGGACCATGGACGTGACATTCCGTGAAGGGAATAACTTCATTGGCTCACGTCAGGGGGAGCGAGACACCGATGTCGACGTCATTCCAAATTTTCCCCTTCCCAGCCTTCCAAATATTTTTATGCTTGTTGTGAATCCAACTACTCCTAATGCGGATCCAACTACTACTGAGTATCCAACTACTGTATTCACTCTGGTGCAACCTATAGTCCATGTTGTTCCGCGACTTACCTCTTCCTCGGGTCTATCAGAGACGTAATGTTGGTGTTAACGTGCTACAAAACCCGGTCATTACACCACAAATGATACACTCTTTTGAACCAGACTCTAATGAAGACCTCCATCAAACTCTCATACATTGAAAATGTAAGTCAGACTCTTCTACATATCCAATTGCAAATTATAACTCATATCACAATCTGATAAAGGCGCATAGAGCCTTCATCTCTTCTTTAGCCTCTACTCGTATTTTCAACACTTGGCAGGAAACAATAAATATACTAGAATGGAGAATGACAATGAAAGAAGAGATGTCTGCATTAGAGAAGAACTAGACCTAGAATCTGTCACGCCTCCTGTCTGGAAAGAAACATGTTGGATCCAAATGGGTATTCTCCGTCGAGCAGAATCAAGAAGATGACGTCGAGAGATACAAGGCACGTCTTGTTACTCAGGGAAATACTCAAACCACTGGTGTGGATTATCATGAGACGTTTGTGTCAGTTGTCAAAATGGACTATTCGCATTATTTTATCATGCATTGCATGCCTTAGATGGGATCTCCAGCAAATGGATGTCAAAAATGTCTTCTTATATGGCGATTTTAAAGAAGAGGTATACATGAAGTTTCCGCCGGGTTTCTTGAAGCAAGGGGAAGAAAGGAAAGTCCGTCAACTCCAGAAATCTCTCTATGGGTTGAAGCAATCTCCCAAGCCTTAGTTTGAAAAATTCCAAAAGGTCGTGACCCTAATGGGACACAAAGAGGGTCACTCTGATCATACCCTCTTTGTTAAGATAAATGTTGAGAAGGTGGTTGTTCTCATTGTTAATGTCGACGATATCATCATCGCGGAAAATGATTTGGAAGAAATCACGAGATTGAAAACACGTCTATGCAAAGAGTTCAAAGTCAAGGATTTAGGAAAGTTGAAATATTTCTTAGGAATTGAAGTTGCACGGTCTGACTATAGAATCTTCATTTCCCAAAGAAAATATGTCCTAGATCTACTAAGAAAACATAGATGTTTGGCTATGCTCTGACAGATACAATTGATGAAAACGAGGATGGTGAGAAGGCGAACTTCTCTAGCTATCAAAGACTGGTGGGAAGGTTAATCTACCTCACACACAATCGCCCTGATATCACACATGTTGGTATCATTAGCAGATACATACATTCTGCCAAACTAAGACATCGGGAAACCGCTATGAAAGTACTACGGTACGTGAAGAAATCTCCTGGTCAGGGACTCCTATTCTCTCGGAACCAAGATTTTCAAGATCTCGATTTTGCTCGTAAGATCGGACGATCTTACGAGTTTTACGGGAAAAATGAGTCACGGGCTATGCTGGATCGGGCTCCCTGCAGAAACACCAGGATCGACGTGTATGAACGTAGGATCGGGCGATCCTACGATCATAGTCGATCCCAGCGTTTTAATCCCGCGCATTATTCATCCCCGATCCCGTCGCTCCCGCAGCAGATCCAGCATTCTAGGTCATCCTGTCGCTCCCGCAGCAGTCGCTCCCGCAGCAGGCAATCCCGTCGCATTCTTCCCGCAGGCTAGGTCATCCCGCATTCTTCTTCTTCTTCGTCGTCGTCGTCGTCTTCCCGCAGGCTAGGTCATCCCTCCTCCCGCAGGCTAGGTCATCCTGTCACATTACTTTTTCTTCTTCTTCGTCGTCGTCTTCCCGCAGGCTAGGTCATCACGTCACATTACTTCTTCTTCTTCTGGTCATCCTGTCACAGTACTTCTTCTTCTTCTCCTCATCTTATTTCTTCCTGTCGCAGCACTCATTATTCCTCTTCTTCTCATTATTTCTTCTTCTTCTTCTTCACTTTCTAACGGTTTTTTTGCAGGTGCAGCAGAATCTCTACTCGGAAGTTTTTTCTCCTCGGCTGGTATAATATCAGATCCCACCTAAACTGATTTTTCTCCTTATTGTTTTTTATGTTTGGTACTTGGTAGATTTGTTTGCTTACAGATTATTCAGTTTTATTATTAAAAGAAATCAAATTGTTTTTAGGTATAAAGTTTCTTAAATTGTTAACACTAGCAATGAGCCAATGAGTTCTTTTCTACTATTTTGTTCAAATTATTTTAAATTGTTAATAACTTAACACTACTAATTGTTTTAGAAATGGCTTCAAGTGGTGGTTCGAATAGTGCATCTTGGAGCAACAATGTTGATGCTCGTATGGGATCTAGAACGCAAAAGACTGCTGCAGGATGTAGAAGTGATGTTGGATGGAAATATGGCTTTCCAGTAAAGGGAGATGTTAGGAAAACAAAATGCAAATTTTGCGAGAAAGTGGTGACTGGAGGGATCTATCAGTTAAAACATCATTTGGCGGGAACACAAAAAGATGTTGGAGCATGTAGAGCCGTGCTAGAAGATGTGAAAAAAAAATTTATGGGATATTCTAGTTGGTTTGCAATAACGATTATTGAAGAAAACAATCGCTCCTGCAGAAGAAGAGTCAAGTGGAAGTGCGAAGAGGAAAATAGATGATAAAAGCTCTGCTAGTTTTTTCAAGAGAAGTGACAAAAACACAATCAACAATTAACAATATTTTTAAAAAGGAGGTGCGAGAGGAAGCATGTAATGATATTGCCTCATTCATCTACAACAACGCAATACCATTTAATGTGGTAAAGAGTGATGAATTCCACAAGATGTGTGAGTCTATGTTCAAGACATGGATTAGGGTTTCAAACCATCATCTTATCATGAAATTAGAAGTCAAATATCTGAAGCAACAATATGATTTGACAATGGAGACTCGTGCTAAACATAGAGTTCATTGGAAGAAGTTAGGATGCACAATAATGACCGATGGGTGGACGGATAAAAGAAGAAGAACACTAATAAATTTCTTAGTAAACAGCTCTATGAGAATAGTTTTCCTCAAATCTATTGATGCTTTCTCATATGACTAAAACAGCAGAGAAGATCTTTAAGATAATTGACGACATTGTTGAGGAGGTTGGTGAAGATAATGTTGGTCCAAGTAGTGACAGATAATGCTGCAAACTACAAAGTTGTCCGGAGAAATGTTGATGGCTAAAAGAAAAAAAGTTGTATTGGACACCTTGTGTCGCGCACTGCATTGACTTGATGTTGGAGGATATGGAGAAGAAGATAGTTGTGCATCATGAGACAATTCCAAATGCGAGAAAAATTACAACTTATATTTATTCTAGATCTAACCTCATATCGATCTTAAAAAAATTTACAAAAGATAAAGATTTGGTGAGGCCAGGAATGACTCGCTGTTACGATATGGGATGGAGCAATTCTCTGGAAGGGAAGAATGGCCAAGAGAGGGCCAGGTGGGAGAGAGAAGAAGTCAGGGGAGAAGGAAGATGAACATACTTTACTTTATTCCTTAAAAAAAATATTACATCCTGATTCACATATATATAGTTTATTACAAGAACAGCTATTCCAACGGCTATGAAGAGGAGATCTCCTGCTGAGCTGGCCGGGTTTCAAATGGGTGGTCTTTATGTGCCACGTGTCGTCCTGAGCTTTATTTTTTGATGATGAATCCATCTGAGCCGTTGCTTTAATTGAAGAGCCAGTACTTCGGCGAAGCAGCATAAGCTAATGTTACCTTCAGCTAAATAACAAACGGATGGGTTTCCAGCCGTCCGATCCTCAGGTGAGAGTAATCTGGTTGTAACATTTACCCTCCCCTTATAAAACACGTTGTCCTCAGCGTCTTCATCATTTTGCCTCCCAATCTCAACCCTAGCGATGGAGAAGGAACAGTACACATCTCCGGCGTGTTGAATCTTCCTGGCTGGCTAATGGTAGACGACAGAAGTTGATGTTGATGAGAGCAGATACGCCGGATGATCTTAAGCTAATTCCAGAACTGATTCTGCTACTCTTAGCTAGGCGAGGTAATATTCCGCTGTAGATGATGCTGGATCTGTCTCTATTCTGGATGTGTTGACGATGTTGTTTTTTTTTTTGTGTTGTTTTTGGTTTTGTTTCCCCCCCCCCTCCCGCGAGGCAGGCCCCTTAATCGCAACTGGAAGGTAGTTCCCCATGCTCTGCTGGCCTGTTCTCGTGTGATCTGGTCTTTGATTTTCTCTTGCTTCTTTGGCCCTTGTTCTTCCATCTTGGTTCTGCTTTATGATTACTTTGAGTGCCTAAGTTGGGAAAAACCTTAAGATTGGCGAGGTCTTCCCAAGTGCTGTCCTCTGGTGGAAGTCCTTCCCACTGCACTAAGGCTTGTTGTATTTCGCGTCCTTGTTGTGAGATTGTCCGTGTAGAAATGATTGCTAATGGCCGATGAAGTGGGTTGTTTCTCCAATGATTCTCTGTAAGGGCAACCGGCTGAGGCCCTGGTTCTCCTATGAATGGTTTAAGCAAGGAGATATGAAAAACTGGGTGTATCTTTGATTCCGGAGGGAGGTCCAGTCGGTAAGCGACCTGTCCGATGACTTCCCGAACTTGATATGGGCCGTAGTATTTGAGGCCCAATTTTTTGTTATAAGAACGCCCCAGTGAGAGCTGTCTGTACGGGTGCAATTTGAGTAGAACCCACTGCCCTGGTTGTAAGTGCAGCTCCTTCCTTTTTTTATCGGCGTTGGTCTTCATGCGTTGTTGAGATTTCTGCAGGTTGTCTTTAAGTAGTTGTAGAATTTTCTCTCGCTTTTCCAGTGTCGCTGCAACTGCCTCATTTGTTGTGCTTCCGGGGCTGTAGGACAATAAACCAGGAGGTGTTCGACCGAACATGACCTCATAAGGGGTCATTCCGGTCGCCGAGTTAAACGTTGTGTTTATAAAGTATTCAGCAAAGCTTAGATATAATGTCCATTTCTTATAATTGTGTTGACAAAATAGGCGTAAGTATTGCTCCAGGGATCTGTTAATTCGTTCAGTTAATCCATCTGTTTGAAGATGGTAAGCTGAACTGTATTTCAGTTTTGTGCCCTGAAGCCTAAATAATTCTTTCCAGAAATTACTAATGAAAATCGTGTCTCGATCAGTAATTATAGTTTCTGGAATACCGTGAAGTTTTCCTACTGTTTCCCAGAATAAACTAGCCACAATAGGTGCAGCTAATGTTTTAAGTGATGCAAAATGAACTGCTTTTGAAAATCTATCTACTACTACCATAATGATCGTATGTGAGTTTGAATTTGGTAGTTGAGTTATGAAATCCATGGTAAGATCTGACCATAGTTTGTTAGGTGTTTCTAGTGGTTGTAACAGGCCATAGGGTAGATGGTTACTGGGCTTGGCCCGCTGGCACATTGCACATTGTTGGACATATTTTTTGATCAGTGTACGCATGTTGGGCCAATAAAATTGTTGCTGTAAACGGAATGTTGTTCCCTTTACGCCAGAATGGCCTCCACAATGGCTGTCATGTGCTTCCTTAACTAGCGTCTGCCTTAAGTCTGAGTTTTCTGGAATATATAATTTGTGCTTATTATAAATATAAGGTCCTTTCATGGACCAAGTAGGAATTAACTGTGGTGATGTGTTCAATTTCTGGATGAGTTGTTGTGAAAACCTATCGGTGGCATAAGTCTGCTCCAGTCCACTCAAAAGTGGGGAGATTGGAGCTGTTAATGTGGCTAGGCACATTAAGGGTGGCTGTTCTAGGGGTGTGTCTACCCTAGATAAGGTATCAGCAACAATATTATTCTGGCCAGCTTTATATTTTATCGTGTAGTCGTAACCCAGTAACTTGGAAAAAAATTTGTGTTATTCTGAAGTGTGTAAGTCTTGAGTTAATAGATGGTGTAAGCTTTGGTGATCTGTGTAAATGGTGAATTTATGGCCCAGAAGATATTGGCGCCATTTTGCTACTGCTGAAATGATTGCATACATTTCCCTTACGTAGGTAGATTTTAGTTGCATTTGAGGAGTCAGTTTTTTGCTATAAAAGGCAATTGGTCGTTTAAGTTGGGTTAAAACCGCGCCGATTCCCTTCCCCGATGCGTCTGTCTCTATTTCAAAGGGTATTTCAAAATTTGGTAAAGTTAAAACCGGAGGATTGCTTAAGTTGGTTTTTAAAAGTTCAAAAGTTGTCTGTGTTGACGGTGTCCATAGGAAAGGGGTTTGTTTTAGCAGATCCGTCAGGGGATAAGCAATGGTGGCGTATCCCTTGATAAACTTGCGATAATAGCCCGTTAATCCCAGGAATGCTCGTATATCTTTCTGGGTTTTAGGTTCTGGAAAGTTTTGGATGGCCTCTAAGTTTGATTTAGTTGGGCCTACTTGTCCTTGAGTTATTTGGTGGCCCAGGAAATCAATTGTGGTGGTCAGAAAGGAGCATTTACTGTGCTTAATATATAAATTATTTTGTTTTAAAACCTCCAAGGCTTGGCTCAGATGCAAAAGGTGGTCTTTTTGAGAAGCGATGTATATTAGTATATCATCGAAAAAAACAACTATAAATTTTCGTAAAAAGGGTTGAAAAATTTTATTCATCAAAGCCTGAAATGTGGAGGGCGCATTAGAAAGTCCGAAGGGCAAAACTGTGAATTCGTAGTGGCATTGATGTGTTCTAAATGCCGTTTTGTGTATATCCTCCTCGGCCATCCTTATCTGGTGATATCCTGAGCGTAAATCTAATTTTGTAAAGTAACGGGCATGGTGGAGTTCATCTAATAATTCATCTATTGTCGGTATTGGGAATCTGTCTTTAATTGTAATCTTATTTAGGGCTCTGTAATCGACGCAGAACCTTCATGTGCCGTCCTTTTTTTTAACTAATAGGACTGGGGAAGAGAAACTTGAAGTACTCGGTCTGATTTGTTTTTTGTGTAACATTTCAGCAATTAAACGTTCAATCTCATTTTTTTGGTAATACGGGAATCGGTATGATTTGAGGTTGGGTGCATGGGCTCCTGGTTCCAAATCAATTCGATGGTCGATGTCACGTTTTGGTGGTAATGTTGAAGGTTTCTGGAATAAATGATCATATTTTTTAAGGAGGGAGGTAAAGTGCGGTGGTAGTGATGGTTGGTCCTCTACAGATGTTGGGGATAAAGTATCGAACATAATTAACCAACAAAGTGCTAAAGGCTGTAAGGATAACAATCGTGAGAGTTGCGATGATGAAATCTGGCTATCATGAAGATTGGTATGTCCCTGAAGAGTTACTGGCCCCTTATCGCTTACATAGGACATGGTTAAGGTAGAGTAATCGGTGGTTATAGGTCCTAAAGGTCGTAACCATCGTACTCCCAGAATAACGTCCGCTCCTGTGATGTCTAGTACATATAAGTGTACTGAGAATGGAATAGCCTGAATGAGCAACTATATATCCTTACAAATGCCCTTACACTTAATGGATGTCCCGTTCCCCATTAGGACAGGAAATTCGGGTATAACATAAATCGGAATGCCTAAGTATTTGGCCATGCGAGGGGAGATGAAATTGTGGGAACTGCCGCTGTCAACTAATATTTCTAGGGGTTCTTGTACGATATGTCCTGTGAATCAAATAAAGTGTGTGGGGGACGAATCTGTCAGTGTTTGTATTAAAGCAGCTGAGGTTGGATTATCGTCGTCAATATCGGAGAGTTGGACTATGACCTCTTGGGGGTCCTCATCTTCAGTGCCTTGAAAATAGCATAGAATTCCTTTGCCGCGGCACTTGTGACCCTGATGATATTTCTCATCGCAGTTGTAGCATAAGCCTTTTTCTCGGCGATATTGGAGTTCCTGGGGGGTTAATTTTTTAATAAATTGTTTAGGGTGTTGTGTCGGGTTTTTGGTGGTGGAAGTTGGAAGCCAGGTTTGAGGTTTAGAGGTATAGTCGGGGACAGGCTTATATTGTTGTGGAGGTGGTTTGTGATATTTGAGATGTTGGGCCTCAAACATGCGGGCCATTGCAAAGGCCCGATCCAGTTCTGTGGGTTCGTGGATCATAACTTGACTTTGGATGTGGGGTTGTAAGCCGGAAATGAACATATTGGTGACGAAAGTTGGGTCAAGCCCAGGAACCCTATTTTTAAGCTCTTCGAATTCTGTTTTGTAATTTAAAACTGTTGTTGTTTGAGTGAGTTTCGTGAGGGCCCCCTGCGGGTTCTCGTATGGGCTGGGGCCAAATCGGTGCACTATTGCTTTAACAAAGAAGTCGAAGTTAAGGGCTGGATGGTCAAATAGGAGTGCTTGGTACCAGCGGGAAGCGGGTTTGTCTAAGTGTAAGGCGGCGTATAGTAAATATTCCTGGGGATCGACCGTGTTATATGCGAAAAAAATTTTAAGGTCATAGAGCCAATCCGTTGGGTCACCCTCGGAAAAACGTGGGCAAGAAATTGAAATTAGTTTAGGTTGAGCAGAAACAACCTGGATTGGGGGCTCTGGAGGGGGCGAAACGCCCAAAATGTCGGCTGAAGAATGTCCTGTGTACAGGTCCGGTTGTTTTTGTAGGCGTGCGTTTTGCAAGTCGAAACAACGCTGAATCGATTCCATAAACGAGCGCATTTCTTGTCGGATTTCCTCCTGTTGTTCTTGTGTCTGGTCTCTGGAGGCCAAGAATTGTTGAGTTAAGATCTTGGTTTGGGACTGCAATTCATTGCGGACGGAGTCGATCTGTGCCTGGCGTGCCCGTTGTTCGTCTTGGAGGGCCTGAAATACATCAACGGGAAGATGTTCCGTTGATTGGGATCTGGTGTCGCCCGCCATGGAAGGAGTTCGAGACGAGAGCGCCAAATGTTACGATATGGGATGGAGCAATTCTCTGGAAGGGAAGAATGGCCAAGAGAGGGCCAGGTGGGAGAGAGAAGAAGTCAGGGGAGAAGGAAGATGAACATACTTTACTTTATTCCTAAAAAAAAATATTACATCCTGATTCACATATATATAGTTTATTACAAGAACATCTATTCCAACGGCTATGAAGAGGAGATCTCCTGCTGAGCTGGCCGGGTTTCAAATGGGTGGTCTTTATGTGCCACGTGTCGACCTGAGCTTTATTTTCTGATGATGAATCCATCTGAGCCGTTGCTTTAATATAAGAGCTAGTACTTTGGCGAAGCAGCATAAGCTAATGTTACCTTCAGCTAAATAACAAACGGATGGGTTTCCAGCCGTCTGATCCTCAGGTGAGAGTAATCTGGTTGTAACACTCGCTTTGCCACTGCATACTTAACTCTGGGATGCCTTCATGACAATAAACTAGCACTGATAAGAATGTTTAACTCAGATGAATGGAAGGGTAGTCGGTTTGCAGCTTCCAGAGACGGAAAATTGATTGACGATGTGATTATGGATATAGAGTTTTGTAAGAATATTGTTATTTGCTTGAAGGGGGCATATCCATTGATGAAGGTGCTTCGATTGGTTGATTCAGATGAGAAGCCTGTCATGGGATTCATTTGTGAGGAAATGGATAGGGTCAAAGAGGAAATTGCACAGGCCTTTGATGGTGTGCAAAAATAGTAAGTGTTTTTAAATAAAATGTGACATTATTTATTTGTCTTGTTTTAACTTATTTGAATTTTTTTCATTGTTTAGTTATCAACTTATACGGGATGTTATTGATGCAAGATGGGACAAGCAACTCCATAGGTCCTTGCATGTTGCTGGCTATTATCTGAACCCCCAATTTCATTACAGTCCTACATTTAAGGCTGATTATGAAGTAAAACGTGAACTATATGACTGTATAGAAATAATGACGGGGAGAAATCTAGATGAAATTACAAAAATTGATAGCCAGCTTGAAGATTTTAAGAATAAGAGAAAATTTTTTGGATCAATAGTTGTCAAAGCTGGAGTTAATATCAAAACTCCAGCGGCGTGGTGGGATTCATATGGGGAGGAACATCCAGAGCTTCAGAAATTTGCTCTTCATGTGCTAAGCTTGATATGTAGTTCCTCTGGATGTGAGAGGAACTGGAGTGCCTTTGAAATGATATAATTTAAAAAATAAGAAATATTTTATATGTTGTATTTAAATTATGTTATGTATATTAACTTATTTGATTTTTTTAGGTGCACACAAAGAGAAGAAATCACTTAAAACAAAAGACCATGAATGATGTCATCTTTGTGATGACAAATTCAAGATTAGGCAAAATGAAAAAAAAAAGTACAGATAATTTCAATTTTGATGATATCCTTTCAGATGATGAGTGGATTTTTGAAGATGAAGACAATCTGAATGATCTTAGGAACACTTATGAAGTAGATGCTCCAAATTTAACGGAGTTGGATACTCCTGATTTTATTGAAGAACTTGTTGCAGCCGCAGGAGAGGAAGAAAGTCAAGCGATGGTCGAAGGAGAGGAAGATGCTTTTGGGGAAAATTTGAATTTTGACTTAAGTGATTTTATTTAAAGTTGAATTGAACACTTTTGAGTTTGTCTTTTTGGAATATTATATTTTGATGTGATGGTGTCATTGGTATGGACGTATGGTATGCAACTATGCATTAATTACAATGTCTTTTATATTAATATTTGTCGAATGCTGATTGTTACATACTTACATATTTCTCATGCTTTGGTTTTACATTTTTTGATGTTTGTGTTTTATAAAAATATTTCTTCCAATGTGTAATTATTAAAATTTTTATTATAATATGATCTTGCGATCTGTGTCGATCCTATGTTTTACGATCTTAGGGATGCCTCCCGATCCTAAGTAAGATCTCGATCTTCACAACCTTGCTCGGAACGAGCATTTGAATGTTGAAGTATATACAAACACTGATTGTGCTGGAAGCCAAGACGACCGAAAATAGTCGTGTTCAAAAAGCCCGATCAGGCCGGGCCGGGCCTGGCCCGATCGGGCTCGGGCTTTTGTCAAACCGGGCTCGGCCCCAGCTCAATTTGAGTCGGGTCGGGCCAGGCTCAGGCTCCCTCCAAAAGGAGCCCGATTAGGCCCTTCAGGCCGGCCCGGGCCGGCCTGAATTCAAAAAGACGGGATTTTATCCCGCCTAATTAGGCGCCCGCCTAATCATCGGCGGGATTAATCCCTCCTATGATTAGCGGGATTAATCCCGCCTGATCCGGCGAGATTTAATCCCACCTGATCAGGCGGGATTAAATCCCGCCTGGCGATCAGCCGGGATTGGGATTAATCCCGCCTGGCGCCTGGCGGGATTAAAATCCCGTCGGGCTTTCCCTTAGCCCGGCACCCGGGCTTTGCCCGGCCCGGCCCGGGCCGGGCACCGGGCCGGGCAACCAGCCCAAATGGTGGCCTGGTAAGGGCCCCAAGCCCGGCCCTGGCCCGGGCCGGGCTTTTACCGGGTCGGGCCTAGCCGGGCCCGGGCGGACATTTCGGGCCCGGGCTTTTTGCCCATGACTAACCGAAAGTCAACCACCAAATATTACTCCTTTGTTGGAGAAAACCTCGTGACATGGTGAAGAAACAAATTGTAATGGCAAGGTCCAGTACAGAAGCAGAATATAGAGCAATGTCACAGGGGGTATGCAAATGGCTCTAGCTTAAATCACTAATGCATGATTTAGGGATACTAGATGGGAAGCCTATATGACTACACTGCGACAATAAAGCGGCTATCAGCATTGCTCATAACCTTGTTCAGCATAATTAAACAAAGTATGTTGAGATCGATAGACACTTTCAAAGACCACCAGCAAAAAGGTAACACCTGCACTCCTTTTGTTCAATCTCAAGATCAGCTTGCAAACATCTTCACCAAAGGCTTGAGATGTAACACCTTCACCGATAACATCTCCAAGATGGGAATGATCAACATATACTCTCATCTTGAGGGAGGGTTAAATTATAGCATATTTTATGAGTTAAATCGCCCATTGTTAAGGCCCACATAAGGCCCATTTTTCCTCCTTGTATTTAGTCTCACACATCTAATCTTACTTTAGGATCTCCACCTTTGTGCATATATAGAAGAACGTTGTAATATAGATAAGTTAGATTCGTGAAATAATATCTAATTTCATCTCTCAACTGGCCCTTCTTTTGGGTGCAATTGAGAGATCTTCATGCTTTCCTAGTAACACGCAGCGGTCTCTTTGCTGCATTGATATCTCTATCTGCTTCGCATAATGAATCCTCACCTTTACCTTCATTGAAGAAATCTTTTCCATGTGCTTTTGCTCTATCTCTTGGCACCACTAGTCGTTTCTGCATTGGGCGCTACTTTAATCTATGGAGTTCATTGAGAACCTGGGCGGACTGTATTTTCAAGGGCATCGCTTCCTTGTCTTTGTTCAATATATGCTGGCTACTCCAAGCTAGTCTCTAGTGGCTGGGTTCATCATGACCTATTTTCACTCATATTGGAGTTGCACTACATTTGGATAAAAACTTTATCATTCTCTAACCCCCAGGATACCAACTTGTAACTCGTAGGCTCCAACTCATCAACCTCTGCTCATTGACCTCCATCTAGTAAATCTCTCTCATTGTTCTATATCTTAATGATTCAGATTCATTGTCCGCTCCTCTTTTGATCTCCAAATTAGTGATATTGTCGATCAGTTTGTTTGGAACCAGAGTGTTAACAATCTAAGGCTCTATTTGTTTGGGCGTTTCACAATTCCGTTTTGGGCAAACGCCGCCGGAAGGAGGGTAAACAAATGAACCTCCGGCGGCGTTTGCTCCGTTTCCACCCGCCCGCCTTGAGAAACGCCCCAAAAAGCTCCGTTTGGAGCAGCCACCTCCCCCCTCCGGTTCGAACTCTCCGTTTCCATCCGCCGGATCGACCCGCCACCGCTAAAACAAATGAAGCCTAAACCACTGCCAACCACATCTACATCATTAGCGTTCCTACATTTGTACACTAGCTAGAAATATCATGCCCCTAAAAAGGTCACTCGTAGGCCCAGCTTTCAAATTTTGTATCCAAGATTTCAGCTTCTCTCTAAGGTTGCAAAATCTACTCTCTGGTTACACAACATTAGATACTGCTCTGGTTGTACATTGAACTAAACCATACCCTAAGGTAACTAAACATCACTAAATTTTTAAAAAAAAATTCTACCGCATCATTCTATAAAGAAAGATATGCCATAACTATTGTTTACAGTTCCAAACTAAAATACAAATGTCATTATAAGTCAAACTTCAAACACAAAATACCATACTCTACTTCCTCAGAGGAATGCCAACATATTTATTTTGTCATTAATATTGTTAGCATATTTATTTTATTAGTGTTTGTTACGAAGTTGAAAGTTGTGTGATCGAGAAGTAGAGAACAAACACAAAATTGCATTAACTGAGAAAAAACATACAAAATATGATCCGGAGACAAGCTCCAGCCAACTCTCGGATATTGGGTCCTCCAAAGAGCCTCTTGGAGGCACAATTTTTCCAACCGATCTTCGTTTCCAAATTTCCGTCCGTGACGAATAATTTTTGTGTGTGGGGCCGGAGAGAGGGGTAGTCAGTCTCCTAGGAGATCGAGATGATCTCCTAGGAGTCTCGATCTCCTAGGAGATCCCCCAGATGGAAAAATTTTTGTCTGGGTACCGGTTCGAAATTATTTGCCTCGAAGGCTGGGTCCTCCAAGGAGCTTAAAAACAAATGATCTCCAAGATAATCCAACACACATTCCCCTCCCCTATGTATAGATGAGGGAGGACACATAATAAGAAAGTACAACTAATATTAATTAATATGATTAATTAAATCAATATTAATTAATAATAATTAATCAACATTAACCAATTAATTAATAATAATGATTAATAGAAACAATTTAATTAATATTATTATTAATTAAGTAATACTTTTTAATTAATAATATATTCTGACATGAATGTACCAAGGCGGCTTGCATATGTCAGTGGCCCAAATAAGGGAGGTTTGCTTGGGAGAATGAGTGTGTGTAACCGTGTCATCATGAAAGTTTTATTCTAACTCTTAGATTACTTCAAATGGATTATTTTCCTATTCATTTCTTATTCAAATAAAGTATTTTCTTATTCATTTCTTATTCAAATGGACTGTGCCACTATCATATATAAAATAACATATCTTAGCATCTTTTTCATTTTCTTTTACCATCAACAACACTTAAGAATATTTACATCTAAAGAACAGTTAACCAATCACCTTATAAATGAAAAGTCATTTTTTAACTTTTGAATCATTCAATCTCTTCTTCTTTGAAGAAAGGGAGCATACCAATATAGCATCATCAACATCGTCAATAGTCATATACCAACTATTTAGGGTCAACTATATTAATCCTCCTAATTTTCTTCTCAATTATGAGTATTTCTCAATGCATTAAACCAAAATTAATTATTCCATAGAAGGGAAGCATACTATTCAATCAAACATTTCTTTTGAAAATTTTGAAATAATCTCTGGATCACCGAATTTGCATGGGCGAATGAGTGCGTTCGGAGCGTTGTTTTACTATTTATGTATTTTATTTTCATTGTTTTGGACTTTATTTAGTATTATTTGGACATTTGGCGTAATGACCAATCAAAGACATTCGCTCTGGGTGCCTAAGCCCCCTTTTTCATTATAAATAGGGATAATGGTTGCAGGTATGAGATATAGTTAGCCTTGTGATAACGTCCAGAGTTGACAATCATATCATGGTACGACGGCGTGAGATCTCGGGGTACGATGTCCTGGACTCCTGGTTCCCTTTTCAATTTCCTGTATTTCCCTTTCCCGTAATTCCTTCTACTGTGAAACCTCCGTAACTGCAAGTTGCATGACTTCTTCCTCGATTCATCCATAACCATTTACTCCTCTTCATCTCAGCCACGACGACTCCAAACCAGCCCTCCCGATCCAATGATAAGCCAACAAATTCCTCTAATTTCTCATGCGCCGATCTGCATCACCAATCCTCACACCGCCAACATTCCTTCTGTGTCACCACAGTCATCCCCGCATGGCTTTCATCCACCCCACTGCTGCCAAATATGTCTCTGGAAACACAGCAATTGCACGCCCCCGCAAACCACCATCATTTTCCTCCACCTCCAACCACAAGCCATTCTCCTACCCCCACCCAATTTGTAAGCCCTAATCCACGTTCCTTGTCTCCTGCAGAAGGCCTCAAGCCTCAGCCACGATTTCTGGTGGCAAGGCCGTCCCTTTCTATGTTACCTGCCGCCAAAGCCACCCACATCCACAACAGTCGCACACCACCACCTCCCAATGCCAGATTTTATGCTCGTGAGTACTTTTTTAGTATTTTTATTGTATATTGAATATTGGATGAATATTGCATATTTGGGTGGAAATCCTGTCTAGTCGACACTCTTGTCTCGTTTAAAGCTCTTCGTGTGAAGGAGAACATGTTTTTGCTTACGTACTTGAAATTGCGGTGAATGCCTTGTTTGGTTGCTTAGCATATTTAATTTATTGTTCAATTAAATTTTGGATTAATTCAAATAGTATATGCATCATTTAAATTAAATTTGTTTAGTCAACTCAGCAACATTCACGTAGGCTTGCATTTAGCATCAGTCCACTTCCACAGTCTACCCTACGTCAAAATTCAAGCATTCTTCATTTCAGTGGGCATGAAGTCAAGTTGAAAGCTCAATAAATTTCTATACGGATGAGTTGACGTAAAAAGGTACGTCATAAAAAATTGAGCTTACGCAAATAACATAATCTTGAAAAGGTTCAAAGATCAATAAAATTCTGCACAAAACTACTTGAATACCCTGTAAAAAACAAAAAATGGAGCAGAATAAGAATTGACAAACCTTATACTAGAGGCATTTCCTGCAGTTACAGATCCTCCATTATCCTTAAAGCTGGGCCGTAGTTTCCTTAGTTTTATAGGATCAAACTAACAATCAGAAAAAAGCAGGATCAGTAATGAGCAAATCCTGTGATTTCTAGAACATTGTTTACTCTCATCACAAACTATACAATTTTTCTAAAGATATTTTACAAAATGAAAATTAAAAAGGTATAAAAGGGAAAAAATACCCAAGCTGCAAACTTCGAGTAAAAGAAGAAAGTCTTTGTAAAGGTTTTGAGGGAATAAACAAGTTCCATGAACAAGTATGAGAAGAAAGTCCTTTGTAAAGGTTTTGAGGGAATAAACAAGTGGTCATGAATGCATTCAAAATGAGAAAACATGAACACGAGAAAACAAAACTACTACATAAGTAGAACAGTTCTCAATACAAGAAGTTATATAAATAAGATGAAAATAGCATTCACTTGAAATCACGCATTATATGTGGTTGAAGAAACTGGGCTATAGAGTATGGATTGGGATTGTATATTTTACTGAGCTATGATAGACTAATGATGAGGATGAACTTAATTAAAATACACGACTCGCGCAGTGGTAGAAAAAAAACTAGTCCAAGATATTAGAGAAGGTTTACTTTATCAAGACTCTCATCCTTATCCACAATGATTGAAGGCTTCCCTCTACCTGCAGATACTTCAACCTGCATAAATCACATAAAATGGTAAATTATCAGCATTTCAAATGCATACATTCCCTAGATTCAGTTAGAAGCGAGAAGAGTGGTCAAACCGGAACTATTTCCCACGTAAAAGCACCTCCTTTTGAAGCAGCTATTCCACGTTCGTTACTTTGAATTGCATAAGAATCCTGTACATGTGTGTGTACATATATGTCAGCTAAAAGACTTGTCTTCCAAATTACAATTTTGTTTAAAGATCAGTTGATGCATGGAAAAATTAACCATTTTAATATCTTAAAATTAAATTAGAATTTCATTTTTTTGTTAAATAAATGATTTTCATCAGGATAGTTACCATGTTGTCTTTATTTCAACTATTTGCTTGAATAATGAATTTTATATAGTATTGTTAGAACATGAGCACCCTAAAATAAATTGATTATAGTTGAAGGGACTCGAGACCTACATAAAGGCACATGACAATATGAGTTTCCGAAGATGACACTAAATCAAAACCCACCCCCACTCCCCGCCTACAGAAACATGTGAAAACTTCTCAACATACTCCAATATGTGGACTTCCATGATGTTAAATGGGACATAAGTCAAGCCTGCTTTGATACTGTAGAGAAGGAAAAAGCCAACCTTGTATATATGTTCACTTGTATAAAATACAAAGAATGAGTACAAATATATAGATGAGAGAAAGAGAGAAGAAGGTCCTATACATGATGTGGGACTAAAGAGGAGAGAGAAACAATAAAAATACATAATGGGCCTAAACTAAATGGGCTTTTCTAATACTCTCCCGCAAGCTGGAGCGTATAGGTCATATGCACCCAGCTTGGACAAACACTGGTAAAACAAGGTACTTGATAAAGCCTTTGTGAGAATGTCAGCAACTTGATCAGTGCCCGAAACATGTTTTAATTCAAGTTTCTTCAATTGAACTTTCTCTCGAATAAAGTGACAGTCGACCTCAATATGTTTTGTGCGCTCGTGAAACACCGGATTCTTTGCTATGTGTATGGCGGTTTGACTATCACAAAATAGAACAGCAGATCAAGGAAGTTTTACTCCCAGGTCAGTAAGGAGACTTTCAAGCTGTGTGAGTTCTGAGACAACTGACGCCATCGATCGGTATTCAGCTTCCGCGGAGGATCGAGCGACCACGGCTTGTTTCTTACTTTTCCATGTAATGAGATGACCACCAAAATAAGTACAAAACCCACTGGTTGACCTCCGATCGTCCAGGGAACCGGCATAATCGGCATCAGAATAAGCGACCAATGCTGGAGCCGAGTCGGAGGTTTTGTAAACAAGCCCTTGAGCCGGAGCTGCCTTAAGGTATCAGAGAATCCGTTCAACCGCCTGAAGATGAGAAACCCGGGGGGCATGCATGAACCGACTGACAACCCCAACTGTAAACGATATATCAGGCCTTGTGACCGTTAGATAGATCAACTTTCTCACAAGGCGTCGATATTATTCCGGGTTCTGGAGAAGCAAATCATCATCAGACGCATGAGCACATAGTTTGTGATTTGCGTCCATCGGGATATTAGCTGGCTTGCAACAAGATTGGCCAGCATCTTTGAGAAGATCGAGGCAGTACTTCCGTTGGGAGAGGACAAGCCCGTCCGGCCGTCGTGCGATCACAAGACCGAGAAAATAGCGAAGATGTCTCAGGTCTTTGGTCTGAAACACGGTGCTCAGATGTTGTTTGACCTCTAGAATCCCCTTTGAGTCATCCCCAGTAAGTAGAATGTCATCAACATAAACCAACAGAAGGACTGTTCCAGTGGCCCGGTGTCGGGTGAATAGCGAGAAGTCTGCAGAACTCCGAGTGAAACCCATGTCCCGAAGCACCTTGCTGAACTTGTCAAACCACGCCCGAGGGGACTGTCTGAGACCATAGATGAATTTCTTGAGAAGACACACGCGAGACTCCCCCGTGGTCTCAAACCCGAGCGGTTGGCGCATGTAGACAGTTTCCTGAAGATCTCCATTCAAAAAGGCATTCTTGATATCGAGCTGATGAAGGGGCCAGTGGTGGTGCACAGCCACGGAGCAAAAAACCCGAACGGTGTTGAGCTTAGCCACCGGAGAGAAGGTTTCCTCATAATCAAGACCCTCCTGCTGAGTGAAGCCACGGGCCACAAGTCGGGCCTTCAGTCGGGCAATAGTGTCATCCGGAGCATGTTTGATGACGAAAACCCATTTACACCCAACAGTGTGCTGACCAGGAGGTAAAGGGACAAGTACCCAAGTCTGGTTGGCCCAAAGGGCCGTCATTTCTTCGTCCATGGCAGCCCGCCAGCTTGGATGTTGAAGCGCCTCCTGCACAATGTTAGAGACAGAAACAGAGGATAATGATGTGGCAAAGTGAATAAGTGGCGGTGAAAGGCGATGTAGAGAGACGTAATTCGCCAGCGGATGAGCGGTGGATGCGGGAGCCGGAGCAGCAGGTCGAGGAGCATCAAAGGTCGATGCCGACTGCAGGGGGCAACGGGATGAGGAGAGCGATGAGAATAGACCTGGATAACAGGTGGATGTGGACGGACCGGAGGCGGTGCAGGAGGAGGAGATGATGAGGAACGGGGAGCAGGGATGACAGGACAAACGACGGGCTCTGGACCAGGAGCGATATCCAGAGCAGAAAAGAAGGGAAGATCTTCCCGGAAAGTGACGTCCGCAGAGACAGTCACCTTGCGGGTAGTAGGCGAATATCACACATAACCCTTTTGAGTGCGCGAGTAGCCGACAAAGATATGTTTGGCTGCACGGGGATCCAACTTGTCTGTAGAGGGACTGAGGTGGTGAACATAGCAAGTACACCCAAAAATCCGGGGAGTAACCGGAAAAGGCGGAGTTGTGTGAAATAAGAGGCCGAAAGGAGTAGCATGCTTGAGGATGGAAGATGGGAGACGGTTGATAAGAAAACAGGCCGTGGAGAGCGTAAAGTTCCAGTACGGTTTGGGAACCTGCATTTGAAGCATAAGGGAGCGAGCTACATCAACAATGTGACGATTCTTGCGCTCGGCGACACCATTCTGTTGTGGAGTATACACACACGATGTTTGGTGAAGAATGCCGAACTCAGAGCAGAGGGTCGCGAAGTCATGACTAGTGTACTCGCGCACATTGTCAGTACGAATAGTACGAATGAGCGCAGAGAATTGAGTGCGAGTCTCAAGAATGAAGGCCCTGAAGACGCGGGGAAGCTCAGAACGATCGCGTAAGAGATACAACCAGGTCATGCGAGAATAATCATCAATAAAAGTAAGAAAGTAACGGTAACCAGAAATACTAGTAATTTTGTACGGACCCCATATATCGGAGTGTACCAACATAAAAGGAGCGGAGCTCCGAGTACAATGGGAAGGAAAAGATGAACGTGGTTATTTGCCAAAAATACATGTTTCACACTGAAACGCAGGAAGAGATACATCCGGGAGAGCCTTCTGGAGGACTGGAAGAGGAGCATGACCAAGACGTCGATGTCAATCCGAAGAGAAGATAGATGCGAGGAGAGTAGGAGAGTCATCAAGAAGGTAGAGCCCGTTCTGCAGCCGCCCCCTACCAATGATAGTCTGTGTCTGCTGACCCTGTATCAGAAAATAAGAGGAAGTAAAGGTCACTGAGCAATTAGAATCAGTAGTAAGGCGAACAACAGAAAGTAAATTGAAAGGAGAGCCCAGAACGTGAAGAGCCGAGCGTAGGAGGAGAGAAGAGGCGAGAGGAATATCAGCACATACAGAGACAGGGACAGTTGCCCCATTGGCCACAGTAATGTACTTCGGGTGAGGTGAAGACAAGTACTGAGGCGGCCGAACAGAGGTGATGTGATGAGTGGCACCAGAATCGAGGATTCATCGCGGGCCAAAGGAGAGGCATGTGATACCTTCATTGGAGATGGAGGCAGCGGAGGCAACCGAGGCAGGCGGGCGGCTGAGCAATCCATGAAGATGCTGGAGCTGAAGGCGAACCTCGTCGAGGTCAGTACGAGTGGGAGAGGGGTCGGTGGCAGCAACAGAGGCCTGCGGACGAGGAGGGCGACCATGTTTGTGATAGCACGTGGCTTCAAGATGCCCGTCTTTGCAGCAGAACGAGCACTTAGGCCGAGGCCGTCCACCCCGACCACGTCCCCGAGAATCAGGGCGGCCTCCACGAGCTGAAGATGGAAGAGGCAATAAAGGAGCAGGGGCCTGCTGAACAAGGGCCGGAGAAGGAGGCCCAGGCACATCCGAAGGCGGGGATACTTTGAGAAGCATCGAGCACACATCTGAAAAGGACGGGGTAACAGTAGAGGAGAGGATGTGAGCACATACATTGTGAAGGTGATGAGGTACCCGAGCCATCATCATGGCGATACCCACAGCTTCCTTTTGGGCACGTTGGGCAGCAAGATCCAGAGTAGGAGGCTGATGTTGGATCCAAGTCTCGACCAGAGACCGAGCCTGAGCAACAAACGAGGTCAGATCAGTCGCGCCACCGCTATCAAGGGCCTGGAGAGCAGTGATAATGTCATACAGATGGTGGAGATTATCCTTGTCAGAGTAAAGGGTATGGAGCTCGTCCCACATGCCCTTGGCCGTCTCATGATACATGGTCAGGCGATAAGACTCGTCATCAAGAGAATTAAGGATCCATGTTTGCACACGACCATCATTGCGTAACCAATCATCAGTAGAAGTAGCGGTAACGTCCTGGGTCAAGTGATGAATAAACCCCTTGCATTGCAGGACACGGCAAACAGAGTGCGCCCATTCCACAAAATTCTTCTTGCCGGTCAGAGAGATAGTAGTAATACGGATCTCATCTCGCACTTCCGGGAGAGAGGCTGGGAGGTCAGCAGGAGGAACCGCCGTTCCGATAGAATCAGCATAAGAGGCCATGAAGAAGAGTAGTGGCTAGGAGAACAGACCGGTCAACAAAGGAGACCACACGACTAGAGCTGAGACCGCCCAGTCACAATGGGAATACACCAGCGGCAGGAGGAGGCCGCGACCAAAGGCGGAGGCCGGGAGAGAGAGAAGGCCGCAGCGGACAGAGACAAGCCATGCGGATAGGAAAGAGGAGAAGACCGCGACCTAAATGCGGGAAGGCAACAGTCCGCACGGTCGGGCTGAGCACAACAGCGGTCAGAGAAACAGGAGGCCAGCAACGGGCAGAGAGAAGAGACCGCGAGTAAATTAGACTCAAGCGGAAAGAGAGAAGAGAGCGCCGCAATAAGGAACAGACCGCGGCGAGCTGGAGCAGGCCGCGAGAGGAGCAGGCCGCAGCGAGCTGGAGCAGGCCGCGAGAGGAGCAGGCTGCAGCGAGCTGGAGCAGGCCGCGAGAGGAGCAGGCCGCGAGAGGAGCAGGCCGCAGCGAGCTGGAGCAGGCTGCGAGAGGACCAGGCCGCAGCGAGCTGGAGCAGGCCGCAAGAGAAGCAGGCCGCAGCGAGCTGGAGCAGGCCGCGAGAGAAGCAGGTTGCAGCGAGCTGAAGCAGGCCGCGAGAGAAGCAGGCCGCAACGAGTTGGAACAGGCCGCGAGAGAAGCAGGCCGCAGTGAGCTGGAACAGGCCGCGAGTAAGAGAGTGTGGTCTGGAGGAGAGACAGGGAGAGGTGGGCCCGACGAGAGAGAGGGGGAAGGATATAAATACCTGAGGGGAGGGGTGGAACCACGGAGAAGAAGAGGAAGTGGAAGAAGAGAAGCGGAGCGGACAAGGAGGTAGGCCGCAGGAGACCGAGCGGGCAGCGGACAGAAGAGCAGTCCGCAGCAGGTCGCAGGGAGGGAAGAGGACCACACGGGTTGTGCGGTTTAAGAAGAGGGAAGCCGCTCAAGGAGAATCAGTGGCTCTGATACCATGTAGAGAAGGAAAAAGTCAACCTTGTATATATGTTCACTTGTATAAATGTTCACTTGTATAAAATACAAAGAATGAGTACAAATATATAGATGAGAGAAAGAGAGAAGAAGGCTCTATACATAATGTGGGACTAAAATGGAGAGAAAAACAATAAAAATACATAATGGGCCTAAACTAAATGGGCTTTTCTAACAGATACTATATTAAAACTCAAGCATTCAACCTAATATCAATTAGTACTCCGTGGATAGGCCAAAAATACATAGAATACACAAAACAACAGTGATTTCTCAATATGGAACTAAATATTCCATTAAAGTTTGAGACTTGTCACGATATTTTGTAAACAGGCGGGTCACTATCAATTAAAAGATGCATAATTTATTATTTAATTGAGGATTTGATTTTGTATTTGCTTTCATAAGCATAATTTCATTGGGACTTTTTATTATGCTAGTTTCAATATCGCTCCTGTTGAAGCCTTCGTTCATCTCTCTCTGTTTCTCACCCCTTTGAGCCTATTCACCTCTTTGATACTAATATTCTGAATAATTTATTTCTCATAATAATAGTTTGTTTTTGTTGCTTGTTGTGTCATCAGCATAGCATAGCTTCTTTATATTATCTGTTGATGGAGAAAAGTGATGTCAAAATTAATAATGAAGAGGGGTTCCCACCTATATATGAGGGAAATACAAATAAAGATAAAAACATAAAAATCATAAAGTAACAGGTAAATCTAACACTCTCCCTCAAGTTGGGTGTGTGATATTTTGCATGTCCAACTTGCCAATAATCTTTTCGAACGCAGTCTGACTTAAACCCTTGCTAAGAACATCCACAAGCTGCTGATCTGAAGGAATAAATGGTGTGCTCACGGCCTCCATCCCGCAACCTCTACCTCCGGCCGCCTCACTGTCTCTTCTTCGGCCACACGTTCTGTAGGCCCCTCGAGATCGGTTACTTCCGTCGAACGTCCCTCTGACTGCCTTGCTACTGCAACTCACTACCGCTCCACTAGACAATTCATTTCGTCGTAAATTTTTCCGACGGCGCCACCTTTACTCGCCAACAGCCCCGCCACCACGACGCATTGCCAGAAACTCTTCTGGAGCGAAATCAAGGAACCAGAAGATCAGATCATCTGAGGACAGTTTGAGCTTGAGGGAAAGCTCAATTTCAAGGAAGAGTGAAGCATTAGGGGTACCATATGGTCAGTTTTATATATATATATATATATATATATATATATATATATATCTTTAACTACATTTAAAAAGTAGTTTGGAGTTGTAGAATTAATCTTGATCATCAAACATGTGTCAAGCTTTTGATCTCAGTCATCCAATGAAAAGAGAAAAAGAAAGAGAGAAGAGAGAGCGGGAGAGAGGGAGAGAATTTTTATAGCCATCCTATCCCAACATTCAGGGATAGGAGGGAGAGGGAAGAGAAGAGAGAGAGAGAGAAATTGATTTTTTAGGTAAAAATTTATATTTTTTATAAAATAAAAATATTAATATTGATTCATTTTTTTACAGCCATTTTAAGTACTCATATGTATATGTTTTGAATAAAAGTAAGTGCTCGAATTAATCTTGATCATCAAACATGTGGCACCGGCGGCCTGACCGGCGACCCCCGGGAGGTTCACCGGACTCAGACCCTCGGGAGGTTCGCCGGACCCAGGCGGCAGCGGCAATGTGAGATGAAACCACCGGGTTGTTAGCATGGGGAAAGGGCATCAGAATGTTTGTGGTTTCCAGGAAACATTTTTGGGAGAAAATGTTATTTGCAGACATCTCATCTTAGATCTAACGGTTGCGATTTGCTCAGTGGTTGAAACCTGAATTCAAGATGTGCACAAAAATTTTTATTTTTATAATATATATATATATTGGCCGTCGGACCGCCACCCCTGGACGCACGCGCCTTCCTCCAGTGAGTCGAGTGGGGGTGGTGGATAACGATAATGATGGTCGGTCGGTGATGGAGACTCTGGAAGCATGGGAGAAACAGGATGCAATCGCAATCGTTGATCCAACAAGAATGATTATGGAGAACCGTTGGATTAGCTTAACAACTCCGAACTAATGATTGGCTCGTCCCCACAACAGATCAACCTCGGATCCGCTGTGGGGGAAGAACAAACCTTGTCTGCCACTTTCCTGAACCGGTGAATTTGCGCTAAAATCTGTGTCGTCGTCTGTTTTATTCATGTAGTTAACATATACATCAATTTCATATTAAATTTAATTGCGGCATACAATCGTTAAATTAAACGGAAAAACTGAGTACCTTCCAGATAAAATTAGCCAAATTGGTCAACAAAAAAGTTGTAGACCATGATCTTAGCATTCCAAGTTGGGGTTGCACATTTCCAGGGAATGTCTATAGACAATTTTGAAATTACTGTCACAAATTTTAGGAAAATTGAAGTTTGTGTATATTACTCTCAATCTTGATCTGATGACTATGAAATTTGAACTATGACTGTATCTTTGACCCTGGGAAGGTCTACAAAAATAGATAGAATTTTTGGAAAAGATTTTTCTAAAGTTTTTATTAAATATTTAGCTAATTTCAATTAGTCATATTAATGAATTTTTTGAGACTTTTTGATTGAAATAAATTGCAAGCTTTTGGCTACAACTTTATTATCATATGTTTGACCTCTGGTAAATATTTAAAGGCATTTGTTCATGGTTAGCCACTGTTTTGATTTGAACTTCGAAAGGTACTACTTAGGTCAATTCAAGCTTTGATTTTGAGAATTATCATTGGAAGCTTAAATACAAATCAAATCATACTTGTAGTAGTTGATTAATTAAATGATTATCCAGAGATTAATAAGTGGATTTTGTTGTTAAAGATTAGTGACACAATTTTGCCTTCATGAAATAATTTGGTTTGTTTAAATATGATTAAATGTTATATGATATTGGTGATCATTTCTTCTTGAATTTAGAAGCCTAACATTTAAATCAGAGGTTTGCAAGCATATTTAGGATGATGATACTACTGATTGCATGTCCCATACTAAATATTAAGCTTGCATTTAAAAGACTCCTAAAACCTGAGAGTTATTATACAAGTCGTATATTCCGGGTTTATTTATTGTTATTGTGCGTAAGTTGGTTTACTCCCACACCGTGAGTCTTGTTGTTATGTATCATTGTAGTCCCTATATATTCTCACGTTGTGGAAGAATAAAACAAGCTTTCTCTTGATTCAACTTGGTAGGAAACACAAAAAACCCTAATTTCGACCTCATCCTGCTCATCCCGCTCATCCCGCGTCTGATCCAAATCCCGCGTCTAACTCCGACCTACCCCACCCCGCCCCGCCCCGGGTCCGTCCTGCTCGCCTCAGCGCCGCCCCGCTCGGCACCGACCTAGATGTCGGCAGGCCACCATACCACCGTCAGTTGGTGAGGGGTGTCATCGTCGTCCCTCCGTGATGCAGCCCTGTCTCTTCTTCATGCTGTGGCCGCCGTCTCCTCTCCGTAATGAAGCCCGCCGCTGCCTCCTCTACTTACTGCCGCCCGACTGCCGCCTTCTCTGCCTGTTGCAGCCCGGCCGCTGTCTCCTTTGCTTGAGGCAGGCCGCCATCTCCTTTGTTTGTTGCCGCCCGACTGCCGCCTTCTCTGCCTGCTGCAGCCCGGCCGTCGTCTCCTCTGCTTGAGGCAGGCCGCCTTCTCTCTCCGGTCACCACTTCTGCGTCTTGTTTCCTTCATGGTTGCTCCTTCCACCGATGAAGGTGACTCTTCGGTGTCGTCCCCATGCGTGATTCCGCCTCAGATGAGCGACTCTCAGCGGTCTCATGGCTTCTCTGGTTCCCTGAAGATCATCACTGTCCCATTAGATGACACAAACTATCTTGAATGGTCCCGAGCGGCGCTACATACATCCGTAACCACCGGATGTATGGCTACATCGATGGGACTGTTAAGGAGCTCCAACTGACTGATCCCTCTTGGAAGCAATGAGACTCAGAAAACTCCCGGGTGGTATGTCTTCGAAGGTTTACCGGAGTTACATGCTAATGGATTCTGCTTTTGAAATGTGGACTCGTGCCCGGGAGACATATTCCCAGATTGGCAGCTCTACGCAGGTTTATGAACTTACTCGCCGCAATTTGGAACTACGACAAGCATCTATGACGACGTCATCCTTCTTCTCCGAGTTTGAGCGACTCTATCAGGAGTTGGACTACTTCTCCCACTTCACTCCAGCATGTACTGTGGATGCTGTCCAACTACAATAACGGGAGGATCGCTTTTCTCTCCATGTTTTCTTGATGGGACTGAGCATGGAGTTTGACATGGTACAGACGCATATTCTTCACCGCACTCCCCATTCATCCCTTCGCGAGGCCTTCCGTATGATCCTGGGTGATGAAGACCGTCGAAGCTATCTCAGTGCTAATGCCCCTCCTGATCGCACTGCTCTCACTAGCGTTGGTCGTGGCCATGTCCTCAGCCCTAGCCCGTCTGCTCCTATGTGTGATTATTGTGGCCACAAAGGCCATACTCGGGAGGTGTGCTACAAGCTTCACCCCCATCTTGCTCTTCGTGGTCGTGGTCGTGGACGAGGGCCTGGACGAGGGGGCCATCGCTCGGGTGGTTCCAGACCTCATGATGCTGCTTACTCTACCGACGTCTTCGACGAGACCCCCCATGTTGTGTCCGGGCCTCTTACTGCTCCTGAGTTGGATGCATTTTGTCGTCTGCTGCACTCTCCGTCTGATCAGCCTCCAGGTGCCTCCGCTTCCATTATTACTATTGCTATGCCACATGCTCAGGCTGTCATTGTTTCCTCGTCTGAGTGGGTGATTGATTCTGGTGTCACTCACCACATGACCAGCTCTTCCTCAGGTTTCCTCTCTTACACCGCTTTGTCTGGTAAGGACAAAGTTATCTCTGCTAATAGTTTATTGTCTCCCATTGCTGGGAAAGGCCATATCTCTTGTTCCCCTTCTATCTCTCTACCATATGTCCTTCATGTCCCCTCCTTTCCTCGCAATCTTCTTTCTATCAGTGACATTACCCGCTCTTTTAATTGCTCTGTAATCTTTTTTTCTGATTCCTGTGTTTTTCAGGAACTAGGTACGAAGCGGAACATTGGCAGTGGTAGGAACCGCGGTGGACTGTATTACCTGTATCAACCTCCTTCTCAGGCCCTTTCTTTTGCTCTTGTTACAGCTGATGATGTTCGCCGCTAACACCTACGGCTTGGACATCCCTCTCCTATCTACCTTCAGAAATTGTTCCCTATTTTTTCTCTTTTTACAAACTTTTGTCTGTGATATCTGTGATGAGTCTAAGCATGTGCAACAAGTTCATCACATTTAACTTCTCCTTGTAGCACTCCGTTTAATATTGTTCACTCTGATGTTTGGGGACCGTCCCCTGTTTTATCTACTTTTGAGTTTCGTTGGTTTGTCACATTTATTGACTGCTTTTCTCGTACAACTTGGATGTATCTGCTCAAAAAGAAAAGTGAAGTCTTCCCTTGCTTTCAACTGTTTCTCAATGTAGGTTGGAATAGAGCATTATAAATGACTCGCATCTCTACACATCTCCAAGAATCCTAACTCGCGAAAAATCTTCATAAACACCATTATCCCTACTCATTCCTGGATCCTAAGATATTATGTTATGAGCTTACTCAGAATGGTGGAAGAGATACTACAGAGCCTTGATCGCATCTGCCTAAGAAGGGTTGCTTGTTGGAGGAGAGAGCTACCAAGACCTCACACAAGAGAATAGGAAAATAGATTGATTTCATTCATGTCATAAACAAGAACCCAAGGGTCACTTAAATACACATACATGGGTATTGCCGTAATTTTCCCGACACACACTAATAGTAAAGCGAACATCATACAACTCGATAATAGACTATAATAAACATAACTCTGCCAAAACATAACGCTGTCATAACATCACTTCCACCGTCCAAAAAGAGTTTGACCTCAAACTCAAGAGGGACCTTGGTGGAGCTACTTCATCTGATGCCCTCGTTATCAGAGTCCTTGACGTATAAGTATAAAAGCATGTTGCATCTGTGGCCGTGAGTGAACTGCTCGTCGCAGTTAAAACATAATCCCCGAGCGCATTGTTTCAACATCTTGGTCCGAGATAATCGGAGGACCGGTGGGGGTGGAGGACCCTAGATAAGGCATCATTGAACGATGTTGTTGGTAGAGAGGCAGACCTCCAGTACTAGCTGGAGCCTGGAGGCAACGATGGCAGAGCTTGGCCAAACTCATAGCAGTCATTAATTCTGGATGGGCCTCAAATTCGACATCCAGTCGCAGGGAGTTGCAAAGTCTGGCGGTAAAAATGGTGACCTGCATATCTGGGGCAAGAGTGACATGCGCCAAAAGAAGCTGAAATTGTTCTAGGTACTCATCCACAGACCTCGTTTGTCGTAGAGATGCGAGTTCGTCGAGCGGGTTGTTGTGGATATGAGGTCTGAAACGCAAGTTCCAAAGCCGTTTGAAATCTTCCCAAATCATATCTGGTCGGTTCGTGAGGAGTCGTGAAGCCCACAAAAGAGCGGAGTCGGGTATGTGGAAGGATGCCAGATGCATTCGGTCTGCTGCCAGAGTTTCTTGGTGGCTGAAGAATTGCTCACACTTGGTGAGCCAGCCCAAAGGATCGTTTTTCCCATCATAGGTTTGAAAGTCCAACATGGTGTAGAATGGTACAATAGCAGTGTCGGGGTGCACAAGGGAAAGCAGAGGTGCCTCGTGGACGGCTAGTGGCGGTGCGCATGGTGGATAAGTGGAGATGCTTAACTGTTGCTTGTTTGATCATGTGCAGGGGCGGTAGAAAGATCATCGATGTGCTTCGAGAGCGCAGTAATGGCCTCTTGATGATGGTCGGTGAGGGCAGCTTGCTGCACCATGACGACATGCAGCATGGACATAATCTGACTCATTTGATCAGACAGGTCACCCATAGTGCGAGATAAGGAGCAAGAGGGGGAGCGGGTGACAGGACGACTCAATTTCTCAGAAGAGGCTGGCTGGGAGTTGTCGTGAGAGCCGCGTCGTCACACAATGATTACACAAATAATTCTACTCCAAGCATTCGTACTCTCTTGTGTTGGAGGCAGCAAAATAAGTAGACACCGGTTGGGTGAAAAATGAAATTGATGATGCTGCTGGACTTATAAGAGAGTCGCGGCTGCTTTATAAAATAATAATAATAATAGAGCTGCGCTGGGGGGCTTTAATGAATAAGAGTAAAGCGTTGGGAGGGGCTCAAGAAGGAAATAGAACTGCAGGAGGGCTTTAAATTAAAAATAAAGTTGTTGTGGTTGGCTCGAGAAAAACAGGCTTAAGGAAACAGCTGCGATGAAACAGCGGCATGTGGCTCGAGACGTCAGAGTGGGAGACGGAAGAATCAGCCTCTGCAGAAGGATGTCGCCGAGCACGACCAGGTTATCGACGATGCAAAAGGGCGGAATCGCACGGCAGGAGACGCAGGAAACGTAGACTGTCGACGATTTGTTCGGGGGAACTCGTATCACGGTGAGGAAGATTCAAGAGGAGCCGTCCAGGATCGGCGTCGAGCTCTGGGAGGAGAAGACGTTGGCCTGCGAAGAAGAACAATGACTGTTGGGCTCGGTGTGTAGTGCTGGAGTTGATGGAGGGCCTGTCGAACGGTGGGTTTGAACGGCAGCTGGTGTGGGAGAAGCCGAACCAGCTGCTACTATGGAGGAAGTTGATGTTTGGCTTGTTGAAATGGTGAGGACAGTGGAAGTGTCGTGCGGTGGAAGTCTCAATCCGAGGAAGGAGAGCTCTGATACCAAGTTGTTATGAGCTTACTTGGAGTGGTGGCTAAGATACTACGGAGCCTTGACCGCGGCTACCTAAGCGGGGCTGCTCGTTGGAGGAGAAAACTACCAAGATCTCACACAAGAGAATAGGAAAATAGATTGATTTCATTCATATCATAAACAAGACTTCAAGGGTCCCTTAAATAGACACATATGGGGGCATTACCGTAATTTGTCTGACACACGCTAATAATAAAGTGAACATCATACAACTCAATAATAGACTATAATAAACATAACGCTGCCATAACATATTAACAAAAATTGCTAATCATTTGATCATTCCGATATGCAGCCATTAATATAGCATGGTTCAGCCATCCCGATCAATTATCACATTTAATATTCAAGATTTTCTATTGGTTATAATGTTTTTGATGAGGAATAAGGTATCAAAAGAGATAGAAGAAGCGTATAGTGCTCCATTCAATGGACAGCTGTGGAGCCTTTTCAAGCCTCTCTTCCATTGTCTCTGGTAGTTTCATCGTCCATAAGAGTGTTATTTCAACGTTAGAGCATGAGACAGGTGTCGAGCTCTTTGATAATATTTGGGTTTGTTTCCTCCTAGAGAAGACTGAGTATACAATCTTTACAAATTATTCTGCGAAAGCATATTAAGAAGTAGGAGAACTGTCCTTTGTAGGAAATAAGATCACATGATATTGACATTGAATACGATGACTGCTTTGATCGATTACCCAAATACCCAATCTAGAATGTTTTGCTCGGATAAGATAATTATAAGATGCTATATTTATTTTTGTTAGGAAAAAATCCTGTAAAGGCCCATCTTAGGCCTTCTTCCTCCTTTGTTTAGTCTCACATCTTGTCTGGGGATCTTTCGCTCCCTTTCTCTTCCTATATAAGCGTACAAATGCTTGTATTTAATTATTGAAAAAGGATTAATAAAATTTTCATATGTTCTCTCAATATTTCGGGAGTCTTTCTACATGGTATCAGAGCGCTCAGTCCTTCGATAGTTTTCTTCACGCTCGGCTATGGGCGGATAGCATTCTGCTAATCGTTGTCTCCTTTTTTCTAACCGCGCCTGCGGCTCTGGGCTCCTGGCTCCTGCAATCTCAGTTTTCTACCAACAGCTTTCTTCCCGTGGATCCACTCCTCCCTCCTTCCCACCCCCTCTCCTCCTTTTATAGTTTTTCTCTGTGGGCCCCTCCGTCTTATTCGCCGTGGTTTGTTCTCATAACTGTTTGTCGGGGTTCTGTTCTGGTCGACTCCGCCTGTTCGTCGCGGCCTACTCCCAGAATTCAGCTTGCCAACCTGCCCCTTCTCCGCTGCCCTACCCACAAGGCCGCTCATTACTAGCCGTTGTTGCTTCTCTCTGGTCGCTAGTCACGAGCCTGTTGTTTCTTCTCTCAGGTCGCCTACTCTAGCCGCTGGCCGCTCCTCTCTACTAACCAGAGCCTTCCTCTTAGGCCTCCACAGCCCCTTAGCTCGCTTCTGCCAAAGCTCGCTCTCAGACCGTTGCCCGGATCATCCGCCTGCGGCCTTCCTTCGGTCACCTCAGCTACTGAAGACCGTTATCGCTTTCAGACCGCTGCCCGCATCTGTTGGAGCTTGCTCTCAAACCGTTGCTCTAACTCTCAGACCGCCGCTCTTCCTCTCAGACCGCCGTCGTTGCTCTCTAACTGCGGCCCGCGTCTGCTGAAGCTTGCTCTCAAACCACAGCTCTTACTATCAGACCGTCGTCGTTGTTCTCGGCAAACTGTCATTGCTCCCCTGGTTGGCCATCTCCTCGGGCCGCAGTTCTCTTGTTTGTCGCTCTTCTTCTCCTGGACTGTCCCCTCTCCAGGTAGCCTGAGGTTGCTTTGCTTGCTCCCTCTCCTTTTCATGGATTCGACGGTTGTCGCCTCGCTTCCCTCCCATGCTACTGCTCCTCTCCCTGAGGTTCGTGATGAGGTGCGAATCACCACTATTTCTCTTAGTGAGAAGAAGAACTTTGTTGAGTGGATGGACTCTGTCTGCTGGGTTCTTCAGACGAAGGGTCTCCTGCACCATTTAACTAAGGCCACCCCGTCTGCACCCACTGATGACTGGCTTCGTGATAATGGTCGTGTCCAGATTTGGCTCCTCAACTCCCTGGATGGAGAACCCTACCGTATGACCATGTATCATGAGACGGCCAAGACAATGTGGGATGAGCTCCATTCCCTTTAATCCGGCAAGGACAGTCTCCAACACTTATTTGGCATCATTACCGATCTTCAATCTCCTGACTCAGGCGATGCGGCTGACTTAACCACCTTCGTTGTGGGCTCCAAGACTCTAGTTAAGGCCTAGATTCGGCATCAACCGCCTACCACTCATCTGGCAGCTCAGCGCGCTTAAAAGGAAATTGTTGGTATTGTCATGATGATGGCTCGTCTTCCACCTCACCTTCACAGTGTTCGGGCTCAGATTCTCTCTTCATCTACTACATCGTTCTCTGATGTTTATTTCATGTTGTTGAAGGTTACACCACCTCCTGAAGCTCTTGGCCCTCCCTCACCGTCTCTTCTCCAACAATCTGCTACTACACCCCCTTTCCTTCCCCTATCCGAGGAGGTCGCTCAGGATCTCGTGGGAGGGGTCGTAGTAGCCGGTCGCGGCCTAAGTGTACTTACTGTGGTAAAGATCGGCATCTTGAAGCAACTTGCTACCGAAAACATGGTCTGCCTCCTCGTTCTAATGCCTCTATTGTTGTCAATACTTCTTCTGTCACTCGTGTTGATCTTGATGCAGTGCGCATCCAGCTCCAACAACTTCGGGGGTTGCTCAACCGCCCGCCTGCCTCCATCTCTAATGAAGATATCACATGTATCTCCACTAGTCCACGCTGGATAGTAGACTCACGTGTTACTCACCATATCACTTTGCACCAACCACCTCAGTACTTGGACTCTTCGCATCCCAAGTTTATTGTTGAAGCCAAAATTTGACTTCGACGAAAGTTCGAAATTAGAGGCGTAGCCAACACCTACTTGTCCCAAGCTCTGTCCTCCAACTGGTTGTGAAGGACCAGAAACCGACCCAAAGCCTCAGCAGGGAGGTCACACCGCTTACCCAGAACATCTCTGAGAGCTTCCCCTCCAAAGCCAAAAGCTGGGCTTGGAGCTCCTCAGAAAGCACAGAAAACTCTTCCAAAATCCCGGGAAAAAGTGCTTCTGAAGAACCCCTATGGGCATATTTATAGTTTTCTGAGTTTGAACTGCCAATAACCAAACTGAACCGACCTGAAATTACCAAAATACCCTTGGTTGGGTCTGCCAACAGCCAAATTTCGTTGTTCTGAAGGGTTATATGCAGACCACCGCGGGCAAAAGCGTAAAATCACCTAGGGCTAAAAAGGTGAACCGCCTTCCAACTGAACCGGAGCTCGGCGAGAGCACCGTCTCGCGGGCGAGAGCACCGTCTCGCGGGCGAGAGCTCCTACCTATGGGGCTCGTCTCGCCTAGCGAGGCTCTTGCCTGAGCCGCTGGGCCCTCTCGCTGGGTCCGTCTCGCCTGGGAAGGCTCTCGCCTGAGCCACTGGGTCCATCTTGCCCAAAATGCTGGGGCCCTCTCGCCTAGCGAACCGGCCTTAACCCGGCGAGTGGCCCTTTTCCTGGGATCCACTCGCCAGTGAGTAGGCTTCTGTCAAAGAGTCCATCTTGCCTTACCGTCCCCTCTCTTCGAGCCCGAACCGTTCCTTCGAGTCCGAGGTTGTACACAATCTCCGCTCTTTTCGAGATTATTTTAAGCTCGGGAAGAAAGTCCAACTGAGGCTCCTGTCATTAAAACGTATTTATGGGCGTATTTATGAGGGAATCTTTGGTTAGGCCCCACACCGGAGCCTATAAATATAGGGTTCCTGTTTCATATAGAAATCCCTCTTTTCACACTCCTTCCTCCCTCTGCCCTATTGCAATCATGTCTCATAGCCAGAGTTTCCGCGAGCGTCTTGCAATGGTGCGCAAGCAGAATAAGGCCAACGCGGCCGCTCTGACCAAGACTCTGGCTCGTACTCCACCCTCCTTACCGTCCTCTTCTCCTCGCCAGAAGAAGGTAAAGACAGGCGGCCCTTCCTCCTCGGCTGAGGGGCCATCTCGCGCTGTCCTGGAGACCCACCCCTCTCCTCCTCCCGCATCTCCTAAAGAGAAGGAGGTGAGTTCTCGCTTTTGCCCCTATTATCTTTTCATCCATATCTGCTTATTTACAATTTTGCTTCTCCAGCGAGCCCCCGCGCCTCTACACCGACCAGTCAGTCCGCGGGATGACACAGTGGCCCATCGCGAAGAAACTGACTCACCACAGCCTTCTACTCCATCTACTCCCCCTAACGAGAGGCAAGACGACCCTTCTCAGGCCGACGGGACCTCCCGCCATCCTGGTAAAAAACCTTCCCTCTCGCTTCTCTGCCCTACTCGCTACTCTCACACCCTCCTGCGAGAGCCTCTCTCACCCTGCCCCTCCACTCCTTGCATAGACGTCCAGACCGACTCGCCCGCTGAGGAGCTTTTTAGGAGACTCGCCGTCTCGCCCCCTCCTCCTATAGATAAGATTGAAGACTACCTGGGTGACCCCGTGGACCAGCTGGAGATGAAGCGCAAGACAGCTGAGATGTTCCGGAAACACGAGCGCATCATCAGCAAGCTGGAGCAGGACAAGCAGGCGGCCGAAAGGCGAATCGAATTGCTGGAGACTGAATGCGCTTGCCTGTCTTCTGAGGTTGACCCTGGGATAGAGGTTGAGGGGACCGATCCTCAAGTCATTATCAGCGAGGTCGACATGCAGTTCCGTCTCGCGCGCAGTGGGCTTGGCATCGTTCGCGCCTTGAACTCGCACAGTAGGCCCCCCTACGCGGGGGCTCGCGGGGGTTGCGGGGGTGTGCTGTGCGAGCACTGTGCAGTGCGGGATCGTGTGGCTGCGAGTGCATCAGATCTCGCGCGCACATATCTTAAAGATGTGCACGCATCTCCGCGCGAGATCTGATGCACTTGCAGCCACACGATGCCGCACTGCACCGTGCTGTGCAAATCCCGCACAGCACACCCCCCGGACCCGGCTCGCGGTGGCCGCTGGAAATGGTTCCCGTATTAAGGACTGCCCTGCTCGACCGGCTTTATTCCTTCGTCTCGCACTTTCTTCTTTGTTTTTGTATTTTAATGATGTAATAATTATATAATACATTATGCTGTCGTCTCGCCGGCAATGTCTGAGAACATGGTGCCCGCCCTATGCGGGATGGTATGTTTAAATATTTATTACTGCTAATTTAATCGCTTAATTTTCATTTAATTTCCTTTAATTTAATCCTTCTATCCTGTGATTGTGATGAGTCACACAAATCGAGGTTTATGAGAGAGAGAGTGAACCGTCGGCCGACTCTTCCCCTTCCCCTATACGTTTTTCCCGCCCATTTAATCATTTTACTACATCCGCTATAAATACTCCTGCCCCCCAGAGCAGAAGGATATATGCGCCTTCATCTCTGTCGCGTCCAAGCCTTTGCCCCCCTGCCTCTTCCGTCTCGTCGATCCCTCTCGCTCTTTCGTTCCTCTCGCTTCTCCTTCTCTTCTCGCTTCTTCTTCTCTTCTCGCTTCTCCTTCTCTTTCAACCATCTCGCCCACATCCTTCTCGCCTAAAATGGAAAAGAAAAAGTCGAGGAAGGCGAGGGGCGCAGTCGCTGCGGGAAGAGGTTTACCGATCATGACTTCCCTCCCGGCAGGCTTCCTGACATACACTATCGCAACTTCGTACGCGAGTACATGAAGGAGGGGCTTGAATCGCGGCCCCCAAGGTTGGTGAGGCGATCAACACCTATTACCCGGGAGAACTCGCCTTCCCCGTCTCGCACTTCGAGGCGGGGTTGAGATTGCCCCTCTAGCCGGAGGTAAAACAGGTCTTGAAGTACTTTGGCGCCGTCCCGACGCAGCTTAACCCGAATGCTATTTCGGTGTTAATCGCTTTCGCCTGCTACATGCGTCGGGAGCGCATCGAGTTTAGCTTGACGGTCTTCCGCAAGCTCTTCATCTACCACGCCAACGCCGACGACGTCTCGTACTTTACTGGGCAAGGGCTCAAGGTGTGCGAGACGCCCAATAAAAATCATCATTGGCTCACCAGATTTCTCTTCATCCGCGACAACTTTGGGGGCGTCCCGCTTGCGCCTATGTCGCCCGCCGAGATCTTCTATGTGTCCCCGCAAGTGGGCGGCACGGGCAAGCTGCTGTACGACTTCTTCGTCGGCAAAAACTTCGAGGTCAACTTCCTGCGGCGAGGCCTCGACTCGCTACCTCCCGTGCTCCCCGACGAAGGTACTCTCGCTCTTTTGTCTCGCGTTTTATTATTTTTCGTCTCGCCATCTTATCACTCTTTGCTTGTTTCAGGAGAGCGGGTTGTACCAGTCCACCCCCCCCCCCCCTACAAGAGCAACATCCAACCAAGCAAGGGCCTCAGTCTCGCCAGCGCGGCGGCTGAGGTGGCGAGAGGGTCCTTGGCTCCGCCCCCCCCCCCCCCCCCAAGAGGCCTGCAGGCGACACGGCCCCATCTCGCTCCAGCCCTCCCAAAAAAAAGATGAAGAAGGTTGTGGTCATCACCAAGGGGAAAAAGAAGGCCCCGAAGGAGAAGGAAATATCGGGGTCCTTGATCCCCATCTCTATAGGGGACTCCGAGTCGCCCCGCACCCCTCCCTCTCATGCTATCTCGCCTGCCCGCGAGACGGCTCTACCCGATCGGCCGGCAGTCACTTCTAATCAGCCCGCCATCGATACATCTCACGAGCCTGCTTCTCACAGTCTCCCAGCCCCCTCTTCTCATCCCAACTTCAACTTGGGCCCCACGATCCAAGATGGTGCCGGCGCCCCCGTTCTGGTGTGGGAGAAGGACGTCAACCGCGTGTCCATCTCCACCCTCCTTCCCTCTTGGAAAGAGCAGGAGGTTCCCACCAGCCATGCCTTCTCTGTGGGCTATGGCCTTTATGGTGCTCCCGAGGTAGTCTCCCCCGAGAATGAGTCCTCGCGAGACCTCGTCCTGAAGTCTTCCCACGCCAAACTACGCGCCTTGGATCTCTCGCACCGCACCTGGTGCCGCCTGATTTATACTAACAAGAAGTGGAAAAACACCGAGGCGGGTCTGGCGGCGGAGCGAGTGAAATATGACGACCTTGCGAAGAGACTATCTGTCGCCGAGACCCTCCTCGCAAAAGCTCAGGGCGGCGTGGTAAGCCTCAACTTATCTTTGGATTATTATTTTTTTCAAATACTCTTTTCTAATGACTGGGCGTCTCGCAGGATGCCGAGACGGCGGAGCGGATGCACTCGCGCATGGCGGCCCTGGAGGAGGAGATTAAGGATTTGAAAGCCCAGAACACTCGCCTTCAGGACAACGCCGCGTCGTCGTCTCGCCGCGAACCCCTCCCGGCCTCTCTGCCTCGATATTCTCTGGATGAAGTTGAGGAGCGGTGCCGAGACGCCAGAATCATGACGGCGGAGCTGGTCCTAAAAATGATGGAGCTGGGGGTCGTGAAGGAAGACTCCGAGACGGTGACCTCGCGCGATCTGCTGACCTCTCGCGATCTGGTCCCCCAACTCTATGGCGTGGAGAGCGAGCATTCTTCTTCCGCCGGGGAAGAATGACCTGCTGCCTGCGAGATCTCGGACCCCTCTCCCCCTTTTTTTGTTGTTGTATAACTTAAACATTTTGAGCTTCTTTTGTGATCAAAGATGTATTGATGACTTGTGATGAACAGATCTAGATCCAATGTACGCTTTTGTTTTGTTTCTTCATTTTACACTTTGCGGAATGATTTATTGGCTTGCTTTTGTCTGCGAGACGGTGCTGCCCACCCGTCTCGCCGCCTCGCTTTTACTTGTTTCACTTTGCTTTATTTCGTTTACTGCGAGACGACCCTGTGATGCGCTCACGCCCGCGAGACGGTGTTATTTCTTGTATCGCCGCTTCGCTGGGGAGTTGACTTTTTTCAGAGCGCGAGTCGTCACTTCCCTCATCTTATTTGTGTGTGAGGCCTAACTGGTATAACCCTCTCGCCTCGCCTCAGGGTACTCCCGGCGCGAGTGGCTTTTAGTGACCTAACTTTCTCCACTATTATTAGGCAGAGCCTTCTGTCCCGCGCGAGTGCCCACTCGCCGTAGGCGAGACCATCCCCGAGGCCGCCAGCTGGGAGTGCCTCCACTCGCACTGCTCCAACCTTTGCCTCTCATAATTTATTTTTCATGAGTTTAAGTAGGATGTTCCTTAAGGAGGTCTCCTCAACCACTCTGTCATCGAGTGAGCTTTCCGTCCCGCCAACTTGATGAGAGCCTGGGCAACGAGTCTACCGGGGACCGAACCAGGCTCGAGATGGTGCAAAAGCCTCTAAGAACCAAGAACCAACAACCGACCCTCTCCCCCACAGGCGAGCCTTCGGACCTGCCAGCTAATGAGAGCATGCGCAACGGGTCTACCTGGGGCCGTGCCGCGCTCGGGGTCCCTTACCCCCACAGGCGAGCCTTCGGACCTACCAGCTAATGAGAGCATGCGCAGCAGGTCTACCTGGGGCCGAGCCAGGCTCGGTGTAGTGCAAGAGTCTCCAAGAACCAAGAACCAATCTTCTCCCCCACAGGCGAGCCTTCGGACCTGCCAGCTAATGAGAGCCAGCGCAGCGGGTCTACCTGGGATCGAGCCGCGCTCGGGGTCCCTTACCCCCACATACGAGCCTTCGGACCTGCCAGCTAATGAGAGACTGCGCAACGGGTCTACCTGTGGCGGAGCCAGGCTCGGGGTAGTGCAAGAGTCTCCAAGAACCAAGAACCAATCCTCTCCCCCACAGGCGAGCCTTCGGACCTGCCAGCTAATAAGAGCCTGCGCAGCGGGTTTACCTGGGGCCGAGCCGCGCTCGGGGTCCCTTACCCCCACAGGCGAGCCTTCGGACCTGCCAGCTAATGAGAGTCTGCGCAGCGGGTCTATCTGGGGCTGAGCCGCGCTCGGGGTCCCTTACCCCTACAGGCGAGCCTTCGAACATGCCAGCTAATGAGAGCATGTGCAGCGGGTCTACCTGGGGCCGAGCCAGGCTCGGGGCAGTGCAAGAGTCTCCAAGAACCAAGAACCAATCCTCTCCCCCACAGACAAGCCTTTGGACCTGCCAGCTAATGAGAGCATGCGCAGCGGGTCTACCTGGGGCCGAGCCAGGCTCGGGGTAGTGCAAGAGTCTCCAAGAACCAAGAACCAATCCTCTCCCCCACAGACGAGCTTTCGGACCTGCCAGCTAATGAGAGCCTGCGCAGCGGGTCTACCTGGGGTCGAGCCGTGCTCGGGGTCCCTTACCCCCACAGGCGAGCCTTCGGACCTGCCAGCTAATGAGAGCTTGCGCAGCGGGTCTACATGGGGTCGAGCCGCGCTCGGGGTCCCTTACCCCCACAAGCGAGCCTTCGGACCTGCCAGCTAATGAGAGCCTGCGCAGCGGCTCTACCTGGGGTCGAGCCAGGCTCGGGGTAGTGCAAGAGTCTCCAAGAACCAAGAACCAATCTTCTCTCCCACAGGCGAGCCTTCACACCTGTCAGCTAATGAGAGCCTGTGCAGCGGGTCTACCTGGGGCCGAGCCGCGCTCGGGGTCTCTTATCCCCACAGACGAGCCTTCGGACCTGCCAGCTAATGAGAGTCTGCGCAGCGGGTCTACCTGGGGCCGAGCCAGGCTCGGGTTAGTGCAAGAGTATCCAAGAACCAATCCTCTCCCCCCACAGGCGAGCCTTCGAACCTGCCAGCTAATGAGTGTCTGCGCAGCGTGTCTACTTGGGGCCGAGCCGCGCTCGGGGTCCCTTACCCCCACAGGCGAGCATTCGGACCTGCCAGCTAATGAGAGTCTGCGCAGCGGGTCTACCTGGGGCCGAGCCGCGCTCGGGGTCCCTTACCCCTACAGGCGAGCCTTCGAACATGCCAGCTAATGAGAGCATGTGCAGCGGGTCTACCTGGGGCCGAGCCAGGCTCGGGGCAGTGCAAGAGTCTCCAAGAACCAAGAACCAATCCTCTCCCCCACAGGCGAGCCATCGGACCTGTCAGCTAATGAGAGCCTGCGCAGCGAGTCTACCGTGGGCCGAGCCGCGCTCGGGATCCCTTACCCCCACAGGCGAGCCTTCGGACCTGCCAGCTAATGAGAGTCTGCGCAGCGGGTCTACCTGGGGCCGAGCCAGGCTCGGGGTAGTGCAAGAGTCTCCAAGAACCAAGAACCAATCCTTTCCCCCCACAGGCGAGCCTTCGGACCTGTCAGCTAATGAGAGTCTGCGCAGCGGGTCTACCTGGGGCGGAGCCAGGCTCGGGGTAGTGCAAGAGTATCCAAGAACCAAGAACCAAGAACCAATCCTCTCCCCCCACAGGCGAGCCTTCGAACCTGCCAGCTAATGAGTGTCTGCGCAGCGGGTCTACCTAGGGCCGAGCCGCGCTCGGGGTCCCTTACCCCCACAGGCGAGCCTTCGGACCTGCCAGCTAATGAGAGTCTGCGCAGCGGGTCTACCTGGGGCCGAGCCGCGCTCGGGGTCCCTTACCCCTACAGGCGAGCCTTCGAACATGCCAGCTAATGAGAGCATGTGCAGCGGGTCTACCTGGGGCCGTGCCAGGCTCGGGGCAGTGCAACAGTCTCCAAGAACCAAGAACCAATCCTCTCCCCCACAGGCGAGCCATCGGACCTGCCAGCTAATGAGAGCCTGCGCAGCGAGTCTACCTGGGGCCGAGTCGGGCTCGGGGTCCCTTACCCCCACAGGCGAACCTTCGGACCTGCCAGCTAATGAGAGCCTGCGCAGCGGGTCTACCTGGTGCCGAGCCAAGCTCGGGGTAGTGCAAGAGTCTCCAAGAACCAAGAACCAATCCTTTGCCCCCACAGGCGAGCCTTTGGACCTGCCAGCTAATGAGAGCCTGCGCAGCGGGTCTACCTGGGGCCGAGCCGCGCTCGGGGTCCCTTACCCCCACAGGCGAGCCTTCAGACCTGCCAGCTAATGAGAGCCTGCACAGCGGGTCTACCTGGGGCCGAGCCAGGCTCGGGTGGTGCAAGAGTCTCCAAGAACCAAAAACCAATCCTCTCCCCCACAGGCGAGCCTTCGGACCTGCCAGATAATGAGAGCATGCGCAGCGGGTCTACCTGGGGCCGAGCCGCGCTCGGGGTCCCTTACCCCCACAGGCGAGCCTTCAGACCTGCCAGCTAATGAGAGCCTGCACAGCGGGTCTACCTGGGGCCGAGCCAGGCTCGGGTGGTGCAAGAGTCTCCAAGAACCAAAAACCAATCCTCTCCCCCACAGGCGAGCCTTCGGACCTGCCAGCTAATGAGAGCCTGCGCAGCGGGTCTACCTGGGGCCGAGCCGCGCTCGTGGTCCCTTACCCCCACAGGCGAGCCTTCGGACTTGCCAGCTAATGAGAGCCTGCGTAGCGGGTCTACCTGGGGTCGAGTCAGGCTCGGGGTAGTGCAAGAGTCTCATCTTTCTGCCGTTAGAATTTCACAGTAGGTAAAAGCAAAAGTAATTTGAGAAATATATTACAATAAACTTGACTATGGGTATACAATTTTACTCTCCCTTCTCATGGGTAAAGCGCTTCAAGTTGTCGCCTCTCCAGGTGTGGCTCATGGACCTACCCTCCACATCCTGGAGGTGGTAACCTCCCATTCTCAGGACCCTCTGGACAATATAAGGTTCTTCCCAATTTCAGTTGAGCTTACCCACGGGGGCAGATCTTCCCGCAGCATCAACTTTCTTCAGCACCAGGTCTCCCTCAGCGAACTGCTTGATCATGATATGTTTGTCAAAGTATTTCGCCATCCGTCGTTTGATCTCTTCCTGCCTGATAGTTGCGACATCACGTAGCTCTTCCACCATATCCAATGAGAGGCGTAGCCCCCCTTCGTTTTCCAACCTCCAAGCCTCATCCCCGTCACCCGCGGCCGCGACTCGTGGCGATCGAACCTCAAACTCCACGGGAAGGACTGCCTCACATCGATGGGAAAGTTTGAAGGAGGTCTCGCCGGTGGCCGTGTTCGGGGTTGTCCGCAAGGCCCACAATACTGAGGGGAGCTGTTCCACCCAACTTCCCCTCAAGTTCTCCCCCTTCTTCTTGGGTAGGTCCACGATGATCTTGTTGGCCGCCTCCACCTGGCCGTTGCTCCTGGGGTGATGTACGGAGGCAAATCTAAGGTCTATCCCCAGCTGAGCGCAGAAGCTGATGAGCTCTTCGCTAGCAAACTGGGGCCCATTGTCTGTTACGATCGCCTGAGGGAGCCCGTGCCTGCATATGATCTCCCCCCAGACAAAATTCTGGATGACCTGTGAGGTGACCTTGTCCAATGCCTTAACCTCTAGCCACTTTGAAAAGTAGTCAATCATGACCAAGAGGAACCTCCTTTGACCACTAGCCGGAGGGAAAGGCCCAACTAAATCCATCCCCCAGATGACGAAAGGCCATGGCGTCGTGATGCTTCGGAGCCTTTGAGCGGGCAAGAGCTGGAGGGGGGCGTACAGCTGACACTTCCGGCACCTCCTCGCAAACTCAGTCGCATCCTTCCTCAGGGTCTGCCAGAAATAGCCTTGCCTTACCACCCTTGCTTCCAACGTCCTTCCCCCTGAGTGACTGTCGCATTCACCTGAATGCACTTCCTCCAGGATCCTCGGGACCTCCTCCTTGGTCACACACCTTGCCAGGAGCCCTGACAACATCTTCCGAAGCAACCCCCCTTCCAGCATTAGGTAGTGAGCTGACTTGTGCCTGAAGCTTTTTTCGTCCTTGGTCCCCTCTGGAAGCTCGTCAGTGGTTAGGAAGGCCACCAATGGATCCACCCACGAGGGTCGCCGATCCACCTCCATCAACTCTCCTTCCTCGATAACCAGTCGAAATAGCTCAGTCAAGGTCCCTCCTCCCCGAGGTCCAAACTTAGTCAATCGATCGGCAGCTATACTTTCTTCCCTTGGAACATGTTGAATTGAGAATGTCCGGAACCCTCCGATGATCGCCCTCACCTTTGATAAGTACTTCACAAGGGTGGGCTCCCGAGCTTCGAACTCCCCTCGGATTTGTGATGCCACCATCAGCGAGTCCGTAAAAGCCTCCACATCCTGGATCTCGAGTTCCTTCGCCAAACGAAGGCCGGCTATCACGGTCTCGTACTCCGCCTGGTTGTTAGTCTCAACTCCTTCTCCTACTCCTTCCATCTGTCGACCCTCTTGAGGCTCCGACTCTTCGTCCCTCTGGACCTCATGCACACCTCCTCCTCTTTGCTCCTCCTCAGTCTCCTCCCTCGCCTCCACCAGGCTCACTTCCTCAATCTCCTCCCTTGCCTCCTCCAGGATCACCTCCTCCTCTCCGACAACCTCTTCCTGCTCCGTCATCTCTCTCTCCAGCTCTTCCGCCTCTGTCATCCAAGATATGGTGTTGACCACCGTTACGTAACATTGTCTCGCCACCTTCGGGTCCCCATTAATCCTAACTTGTACCCCTCTGTTGTTGAACTTAAGGCATTGATGAAACGAGCAGGGGACACAGCAAAAGGCGCTGATGAGAGGGCACCCAAAGATGGCGTTATAGCTGCTCGGGGTGTCCACGATCACGAACCTGCAGTTCCGTGACACGCCCCCCAACTTCACATGCAGCCCTACCTCTTTTCTTTCTCCTGAAAATCCAAATAACGGTCCGTCCGAAGCTAACACCCTCTTGCCCTCGACCTTCATCTCATCGAAGGCCTTCTTGAAGATCACATTCACGGAGCTCCCGTTGTCCACCAAGATCCTGGAGACCGTGAAGTTCTCGACTGTCGTCTGGATCACCAAGGCGTCACAGAACGGGTCCTCGTAATCTGGCATATCTGCTGAAGAAAAGGTAATTTTTTCTTCCGGAGGGGGATCCTGGGAGGTCGAGGCTACCCCCCTTCGGAATATGGTCTGGAGGCTCCCCTTACGAGTTGCCTCAATCTCAACTCCTCCGTGGATCACCCTGATCCCTCCCCGGGTCCCTACGTCCGCCCGGTCCTCACACCTATCTTCCGACTCCCCATGTTGCACCTCCACGATCCTCATCGGCGGATCCTGCCTCCCGAGCCCCCCGGCTTCTCTCATCTCCAAGAACTCTGAGCAGATGGTCGTCGCGTGGCCCTCCTCCTGGTGGAAGTCACAGAAAAGCAACGCCACCCGACCCCCTCTTCCTTCTCCACCTCCTCTTCTTCCGGCTCCTCCCCGAGCTCCTCTCCTTCCTCCTCTACCTCGGCCGACCTCCATTGCATCCTGCTGATGCGGGAAGTGACCCCTCAGCCCCTGCCTCCTCGCCGGCTGATCAAACCTCCTCGGCTCGCGGAAGTTGTCTCTTCCATGAAAGCCTCCTCCTTGCTCCTGGGGGCGACCCTCCCGAGGCCTCCAACCTAACCGGTTGTTCGGCTCCCGGGCCCCCCGTCCTTGATGCAGTCCCTGCTGCCCCTGTCCTCGGGGCTCCTCTCTCCTCTCTTCTCTCTGCTCCCTCTGCCTTCCTACTCCCGGCTCCTTCACGTCATCCTCCGCCAACCTGGTCAGCTTCCTGGAAAAAGCCGGATTTGCCCTCTCGAAGTCTATTTCCTTCGCCGCCCTCTCCATGAGCTCCTCAAAAGAGAGGGGGGCACTCTCTTCAGCTCCATGCTAAAGAATCCCGGCCTCAGCCCCAGGGTGAAAGCGAGCATCAGTGCATACCCTGGGACCTCCTGGACCAGGAGGATCTCTTTCTGAAATCGATCAACATAATGGTCCAACGTCTCGTCTTGCTTCTGTCTTACCGCAAACGGGCACTCCGCCTCCTTCTTACGCTTCTTTGATGTCGAAAACCTCAACAGAAAACCTCAACGCAGATCCTCAAAACTGTAGATCGAACTTGCCGGCAACTGGTGGAACCAGTCCCGTGCCTTCTCCTTCAACGTGATGGCAAACAGCCGACACTTGAAGGCATCCGTCATCTGCCTTATCGAAACAACATCTTCAAACCACTGCACGTGTTGTACAGGGTCATCTTTCCCCGAGTAGTAGGACATGTCGGGCTCCCGGAACCCCTCCGGCACCGGGGCCGAGATGATAAGCTCACAGAAAGGGCTCTCGCCACCTGCCTGCCGAGAGGGCACGTCTCGCGGCCTCGGCTGGCTGGCCCGATCCGCGAGACCATGCCCAGGGAAGAGTTCTCGCACAGCCGCCTCCCTCTCGCCAACTTCTGTCGGAATCTCCTTCCCGGGACGCTAACCTGGGAAGAGCTCTCGCGCGGCCACGTCCCTCTCGCCGACCTCCGCCGGGACCTCCTTCCCGGGGCGCTGCCCAGGAGCGTTTTCGCCCAAGAGCGGGACCGCCTCTACTGGGACCTGAGGCGTTGCCCACTCGCTCCTTGCCGAGAAGGCCAAGCTGATGGTCTGCAAGACCTCTCGCCTGAAGTACTTCAGCATCTTCCTCGTCGTCTCCTCTCCTCGGGAGGGGGAACCTCCTGAACCAGATCATTCATCTTCACCTCCTGCCATAGGACCAAACTCAAAACTTTCTTATATCGGCTACCTTCCACGCTCACCGCACCAGAACTGTTGAAGCCAAAATTTGACTTCGACGAAAGTTCGAAATTAGGGGCGTGGTCAACACCTACTTGTCCCAAGCTCTGTCCTCCGACTGATTGTGAAGGACCAGAAACCGACCCAAAGCCTCAGTAGGGAGGTCTCACCGCTTACCCGGAAGAGCTCTGAGAGCTTCCCCTCCAAAGCCAAAAGCTGGGCTTGGAGCTACTCAGAAAGCACAGAAAACTCTTCCAAAGTCCCGGGAAAAAGTGCTTCTGAAGAACCCCTATGGGCCTATTTATAGTTTTCTGAGTTTGAACTGTCAATAACCAAACTGAACTAACCTGAAATTACCAAAATACCCTTGGTTGGGTCTGCCAACAGCCAAACTCCGCTATTCTGAAGGGTTATATGCAGACCACCGGGGGCAAAAGTGTAAAATCACCTAGGGCTAAAAAGGTGAACCGCCTTCCAACTGAACCGGAGCTCGACGAGAGCACCGTCTCGCGGGCGAGAGCTCCCACCTATGGGGCTCGTCTCGCCTAGCGAGGCTCTCGCCTGAGCCGCTGGGCCCTCTCGCTGGGTCCGTCTCGCCTGGGAAGGCTCTCGCCTCCTTCTCGCCCAAAATGTTGGGGCCCTCTCGCCTAGCGAGCCGGCCTTAACCCGGCGAGTGGCCCTTTTCCTGGGACCCACTCGCCAGTGAGTAGGCTTCTGTCAAAGAGTCCATCTTGCCTTACCTTCCCCTCTCTTCGAGCCCGAACCGTTCCTTCGAGCCCGAGATTGTACATTTATCACAGTAGCTAATGGTGACACCGCCCCTGTCTTCGACTCTGTTGATATACCCCTCAACCCCTCTATTTATCTTTGCTCCGTCCTTCATGTCTCGGGCTATTCGTTTAATTTGTTTTTTGTTAGTCGCCTCACTGTCGATCTTGATTGTTCTGTCACATTCACCTCTTCTTTTTTTATGATATAGGATCGACGGACGCAGAGTATCATTGGTAAAGGACGGCTGCACAACGAGCTCTACCTTCTTGATGTCTCTCATATTATTCTCTGCTCCGTCTCTTCTGCAGATTGACATCGGCGCCTTGGGCATGCTCCTCGAAGGCCCTTCCTGATATTCCTCTTCCAGCATTTACTTGTGATTCATGTATTTTGAGAAAACAACAATGTTTATCTTTCCCTCATTGTACCTAGAGCGTTGTTACTTTTCATTTAGTCCATTCAGATATTTGGGTCCCGTACAAAATAGCTAGTCTGTCTGGTTATCGCTACTTTATAACTTTATTAATGATTATTCTCATATAACATGATTATACTTACTTCGCGATCGCTCTAAGCTTACACGTGTGTTCCGAATTTTTATTCTTGAGACACGCACACAATTTTCCAGCAACATTAAAACACTCTGAACTGATAATACTCGTAAATACACTAGTCATGATTTTGATGATCTCTGCTCTGAGTTTGGGATCATCCATCAGACCACTTGTGTTTATATTCCCCAACAGAATGTCGTGGCTGAGCGCAAAAATAGACATCTTCTTGATGTTGCTCGCTCCCTCATGTTTCAAATGTCAGTTCTTATGGCTTATTGGCACTTTGTTGTTTTCACGACGTGTTATCTCATCAACCGTCACCCCTCATCCGTCCTCAACCATGTCACTCAGTTTAGTCTTCTCTTTCCCTCCACCCCGCCCTTTCCTCTCACTCCTCGGATATTTAGGTGTACCTGTTATGTCCATATGCTTGGACCCTCCACTGACAAGTTTGCTCCTCAAGCAACCAAACATATATTCGTAGGTTACTTTTGTACTCAGAAAGGATATATGTACTACTCTCCCACCACTCGCAAGATGGCTGTTTCTGCTAATGTTACTTTTCTGGAGGACCAATCTTTTTTCTCTGCTACAACCCCCCCCCCCCCCACTTCCACCAACGTTATTACCATGACATGTCATCTCAATTACGTCCACTCTCCCACCTCTCCACCCAACCTTGGTTACCGATCCGCACAAACCACCTCTTCTTCGTTTCAATACTCGGCGTCCTCCCTCTGCCGCCCCGCTGCAGTTGCCTTCTACCTCTGGCACCGTGCAGCTTGTTGATCCAGCTCCTGTCTCCACGGCTTATCCCTTGGAAAATCATGTATCCTTACATCGCCTATCTCCGATGCTTCAACACTTTGCAACTTCATTATCCTCCATCTCTGTGTCTAACTCTGTGCAGGAGGCTTTCCAACATCCGGGATGGTGGGCAGTCATGGAAGAAGAAATGACTGTCAAATGGGCTAATCAAACATGGGATCTGGTTTCTCTTCGTCCAGGACAGAGTTGTGTTGGATGTAAATGGGTGTTTGTGATAAAACATGCTCTTGATGGGGGCGATTGACCATCTCAAGGCCCGTCTTGTGGCTCGTGGGTTTACTCAACAACATAGCCTCGACTATGAGAAAACTTTCTTCCCGGTGGCCAAGCTCAACATGGTTCGTGTCCTACTCTCCTTGGTTGCCCATCGACATTGGCCCTTACATCAACTGGATATCAAGAATGCATTTCTCAATGGCGACCTACAAGAAACAGTCTGCATGCAATAGCCTCTCGGGTTTGAGACCACGAGGGAGTCCCGAGTTTGTCACCACAAGAAGTCGATTTATGGTCTCAAATATCTCCTCAAGCATGGTTTGATAAATTTACTAGGGTTGTTCGTGAAGTTGGTTTTACTTGGAGCTCGGCGGACTTCTCTCTATTTACTCTTCATCAACTAACAGACATTGTTCTTCTCTTAGTATATGTCGATGACATACTAATCATGGAAGATTCAAAGGGAATACAACTAATTAAGCAGCACCCGAATTCTGTTTTTCAAACAAAAGATCTGTGGAATATTCGGTACTTCCTTGGCTTGGAGATCGCAAGACGTTCTGATGGTCTTGTCTTATCTCAACGAAAGTACTGTCTCGACCTCCTTCAGGATGCTGGCTACTCTGGATGCAAGACGATTGATATTCCTCGAATGTCTCACCTACAGGCGGTCGAACGCATCCTAAGATATTTAAAAACAGCCCATGTTCAAGGGTTGGTATACAAAACCTCTTTCTCCTTTACTCCAACGTTAGTTGCATAATTTGATGTTTATTATGTTGGATCCCTGGATGATCGGCATTCCACCAGTGGATTCTGTCCATACTTTAGAGGTCACCTTGTTACTTGGCGCAGTAAGAAACAATATGTGGTTGCTCGCTCTTCGGCCGAAGCCGAGTATCGCTCGATGGAATCTGATGTATCTGAGCTCACATGGCTATAAAGTCTCATATGTGATCGGGGAGTCAAACTTTCCTCAACAACTACTTTACTTTGTGACAGTCAAGCGGCTATACACATAGCTGAGAATCTTGTTTTCCATGAACGGACGAAACACATTGAAGTTGACTGTCACTTCGTTCGGGAAAAGGTTCAAATTGAGAAGCTAAAGTTTAAACATGTTCCGGCTACTAAAAAAGTTGTTGATCTCCTCACGAAGGACCTCGTTCTCTATATCATCAGTCTGTGTCCAAGCTGGGTGCTTACGACTCCAGCTTGCAGGGGAGTGTTAGAAGAAAATCCTGTAAAGTCCCAAAATAAAGGCCCACCTTAGGCCCACTTCCTACATGTTTAGTCTCGCATCTTGTATGGGGATCTCTCTCCCTTTCTCCTCCAATATAAGTGTACAAATGCTTGTATTTAATTATTGAAAAAGGATTAATAAAATTTTCATATTTTCTCTCAATATTTCGGGCGTCTTTCTACAACCTTGAAGATGTTTCAATCTACAGTTTTAAATGTTCGTTTAATTATTGCTTGGATCTTTTCCTGGTATGTGGATATTAGATTCAAAACTGACAATACTAGCTTCAATAGCATGCACCTAAATGGACCAATGTCCAAAGCTCATTAACCAAATCAGTTATCAGAACCATACATGCTGCAAATTTTAGGCTATATGAATAATTTACTTCTTAGCAGTCAGGAAAAATTACCTGCTCATCTCTTGAAATTGAATGCTGATCAGAGCATAGTTCTGCACACATACCCATGGCAAAGTCATTGTACACATCCCACAGACCATCTTTAAGCATTCCATCAATAATAGAATCATTGCCAAATCGAGATCCCTTTCTACATGAATGTGTTTTCTTGCATAAGATAACTGTACTTAAAAAGTCAAAAGTAGTCAAATAACAACATGAAACAAAACTAATTCAAGTTCATTAGTTTGATTACATAACTCATATCGCCACAAAGTTCTTTAATTTTTTTTTCATCCCAAGATTTCAATGAGGCACCATTAGAATAAACCAGTGAATCTTCAGAGAGATTAGAACAGTATCCTCAACTTGTAACTTTAACAGTTGGTCATTCCAAGATATGTTGTAGAAGGAATATGTTATGTGCTTCTTTTGAAGGGGGTGGAGATGATGATGATGATGACGGGAATACCTAGGAGCCGAGTTGAACCAGAGTAGAAGAGGGGAGAAGGCGGAAAAGGGGAGCCTTGCTCAATTCCAACCATATATTGAAGTGGGAGAGAAGAAGAGATGAAATAACTAAGGGAGAGAGAGAGGCTAAGAGAGAAATAAAGATTCATTCATTGATTCCCCTCGTTCATAACTCAACGGGTTTACATATAACATTACACTGACATGGACCGTAAATAAATAAAACTATCCAAAATACTAAAAGACACTAAGAGAGCTTAAAATAAAGCCGCATAATACTAACTCATAACATTGACGCCTAACATAGAAGAGTGAAGGGCGCGAGAAGAGGTAGAAATGGGAGATAAGTATGTAGAGTTAAGGACTTGTTAAATTATGAGGGTGCAGCTATGAAGAGTGGTAGTGGGAGGCTCGGTTATGGGAGGGAATGGTTGGGACTGAGTTTTGAAGGGGGGAGGGACTATTGAGGAGTTGTCAGGGGTGAGATGGGTAGTTGTTAACCGTATGGGGCAGTGAAAGGAACTTTAGAAAGAATGAGTGAGGGGCTCTAGTACTGGAAGAGGCCGGCGGGGATGCAACATGCATACTCTGCCAAGAGTGAATGGGAAGATCCAATCAACGAGTGATGCTATGAAATTGTGGATACTCCCCGAGTCCACTAATGTGAGCAATGAGTGATCCATGATTGAGGCCATGATCTCAATGGTTTGAGGGTTCATACTCTTGAAATAGCAAAGAGGAAGATCTCTGGGTCTTCCTGTGAGTCTTCCTCTTCTTGCTCATCTAGTTATTGTATCTTCTATGGGCAGCGTGCCCAATTACTTATCGCGTCTTTTATTATGTTTATAGTATCGTATCAAATCTAATTATGAATGTGTTGTTATTGTGAAGGGCCGGGGTATTTACGTTAATGTCCTTGTATGTTCTATTTAAAAGATCTTGGGAATCTTGCAATGGTATGAAATGAAGTTAAGTCTATTTTCTATGTCTTTGTGAGATTTGTGGTAGCTCTCTCCTCTAACGAGCAAGCCCGGCTTAGGCTTACACGGTTCTGGCTCCGTAATATCCTCCGTCTGTTTCTTGTCATCCTCCGATCACCTCTCCTGCGAGCCCATAACAAATTGATATCGTAGCAGTCCATTCTCCCCTCCACCTCTTCGATCAGATACACCAACCCATCCAACCAATGTTTCTTACATCTGCCTGTTGCTTCCTCGTCGCCAACTGCATGTTTCCGCCCAAAAGCCCATAACAAATTCGTCCATCCTCCCTGCCACCTCTTCGATTGGATACTCCAACCCATCCAACCGATGCTTCTTACATCTGCTTGTTGCTTCCTCGTCGCCAACCGCACCCCTCCATCTTCACAGACGCCTGCATGCACGCCTCCGCATGCACAGATCTGCCTCCACCTACCTCTCCCATATTGCATCCCATACACACCTTTTTATCCATGCGTAGCTCTTCCGTCTCGAGCCCCATGAGCTCGCGCCTTATCCTTTTGCCTTGTACGCATATTTTCTTCTCGAGCCTCCCCCCCCCTCCCCCCCGCACAACAGTTGTTACGGTCATAGCTCCAAGAACCAGACTGGGCCCCAGGCAGGCCACAATCCTCTTGGGTCATCCCCACAATTCCTAGTCTGGGTATTGTAACAGGGTCGTGGCTCATACACTCCAACCCTTCTCCAAACATGTTCTCAGCGTGGCGGGTTCTTGAGACCGGGGATCGAAGCCCGGACCTCCTTGATAAGGAGTCCTTAGCATGGGCTCAGTTGATGATGGGAGTCATGTAAGGATTCCTTAGCAAGGAGCCTCAGGGTTCGATCCCCAGCCTCAACAACCTGCAGCGTTGAGAACAGGTACAGAGAAGGGTTGGGGTGGATGGGTCGCGGCCCTGTTACGGTACCCAAGCCAAGAATTATGGGAGGGAATTGTGGGAATTTCCCGGGAGGATTGAGTTCTGCCTGGGGCCCAACCCAATTTTGGGAGCTACGACCGTAACATAATCTTCACTTTTATGTTACGGTCGTAGCTCCCAAAATCGGGTTGGGTCCTAGGCAAGCCTTAATCCTCCTGGGCAATTCCCTCATGCGGCTCAGTTGGTGATGAAAGATCATGGAAATTCTCACTTTTATGTTGCAGTCATAGCTCACAGAATTGGGTTGGGCGCCAGGCAGGCCTCATTCCTCCCGGGTAATTCCTCCCACAATTCCCAGTCTGGGTATCAGTTGGTGATGGGAGTCATGTTAAGGATTCCTTATCAAGGAGGTCCGAAGTTCGATCCCCAACCTCAACAACCAGCCGCGCTGAGAACATGTGCGAAGAAGGGTTGGGGTGGATGGATCGCGGCTCTGTTATAGTACCCAGACCAGGAATTGTCGGAGGAAATCGTGAGAATTGCCCAGGAGGATTGAGGTCTGCTTGGGGCCTAGCCCGGTTCTGGGAGCTACGACCGTAACATAGTCTTCACTTCCAGAACATGGTTGGGTCGGGTTGGGCCCCAGGCAGGCCTCAAACCTCCTGGGCAATTCCCACAATTCCGTCCTGCGGCTCGATTGATGATGAGAAATCATGGAAGTTCTCACATCAAGGGGGGTGTGGGTTCAAATCCTCACCCCAACAACCTGTCGCCAAGGTTAAATAAATGTTGAGAGGGGTTTGGGTGTATGGACCACAACCCTGTTACGATACCCAGACCGGAAATTATGGGAGGGAATTGTGGGAATTGTCCAGGAGGATTGAGGCCTGACTAGGACCAAGCCCGGCCCAGCCCGGTTCTGGGAGCTGTGACCGTAACAACAACCCACCCTCGAGCATCCTTTCCCTCCCTCGGGACATCCAACTGCAGTAGCCAGCAACATTATTTTTTCCTTGTGCCTCTGGACCACGCAACCACGGCAAATTTCATTTTGGACGAGCCCATTTGGGGATTTTAATCCAGGAGAATTATTAATTCTTGAACTTCTTCGCCTCAGGATTTTCCTTCGTCTCAACATAGAGAAGCATCGTGGGTCGCGTGGCTCACCAAAGTTGCACTTGGACGCTCTGCTCACCCAACCGGACTCGAACCACCCTATAACTCGCTCCATTACATCCACCCAGCACAACATGGGGGGCTCATCAGATCAGATGAGCCAACTTATGACCATGATGCAAGCCTTCATGGCGCAATAAACTATCATCGGGAACCGTCGATAGGATTCCAGTACTGCACTCACCAAACGGCTCGATGATCTCTCCACTACTTCCGCACACGAGCACGCTTGCAGCAATCAGGTGCCTCCCCCGCGACTCATCATCCACGATCCTCTACCACCGACCCTCTTACGCTCTGAAGCTGTTATTCTACAGCACTATACTCGGTTGGAATTTCCCACCTACGATGAAAAAATTGATCCCTTGGGTTGGCCAACAAGATGCGAGCAATTCTATCGCCACCAACAATTCTTTCACCACCTTCTCGACTCGGTTTTGTTTTGGGTCGCTTGTCTCCTCACCGACCAGTCAGATCTAGCATAAGACGACTTCAGGCAATTTTGCAAACTGAGTTTCAGTTATCCCATCAGCAACAACCCCCTTGGTGCCCTCAAGACACTACGCTAGACGAGCTCTGTAGATGATTATCTGAAACAGTTTCAACTTCTTCTGGTGCACGTCACACTTTCTCCAGAGATGAAAGTCTCCATCTTCACCGCCCGACTTCGTGACCGCGTACGACTAGATGTCGAATTTGAGGCCCCTCCAGACTTAGTAACTGCTATGAATCTGGACAGGCTATGCGACTGTCGCCTCCAACTGGAGCAGGAGGCCTACTTTCCTATAGACTATCTCAGGTTGATATGTTGGAACAGCGCCCCCAGGGATTATGTTTTAACTGCGACGAGCAGTACACTTGAGGACACAGGTGCAAAAGGCTTTTCTACCTGCACGTCGAGAAATCTAACGAGGAGGGCATCGAATGAAGTTCACACCTTGTCAATCTTCTTGAGCTTGAGGCCAAGCTCATTTTTGGACGACGGAAGTGATGTTATGGGTAGCATGCCCAATTAAGTATCGTGTCTTTTATTAAATTTATTATATCGTATCAAGTCTTATTATGAATGTGATGCTATTGTTAAGGATCGGGGTATTTAAGCTAATGCCCTTGTATGTTCTATTTAAGAGACCTTGGATATCTTGCAACGGTATGAATTGAAGTCTATTTCTTATGTCCTTGTGAGATTTATGGTAGCTCTCTCCTCTAACAAGCAAGTCCTGCTTAGGAAGCCACGATTTCAGCTACGTAGTATCCTCTGTCGTCATCCTCGTCTTCGGTCATCCTCTAGTCACCTCTTTGGCGAACCCATAATAACCAGCAATGAGTGGCCCATGATTGAGGCAATGATCTCAATGGTTTGAGGGTTCAAACCCTTGAAATGACAAGGTGATCTCACGGTCTTCCGTTGAGTCATCCTCTTCTTGATCATCTAGCTAATTTAGCTCTATCCATAAGAGATTCTTGCATTGGAGGCCCTGCGTATAAGATTCATGCAATGGTCATCCATGTCCGCTTTTGAGAGCTTCTTCACATAAGTGGTTATTGTACTCCCCCTTTCACGTGGCTCGGTTCCCACAGGCCATGGCGGTTCAAGAAGCAAGTATTGAATTTAGGTTTTGCCTACATTTGTCCCCCTTCAGCAACCCAATCCATTTGTAGACTATGATCTTGCTCACATATGTGGGCAATGCTCAAAGAGGTGACCAGCGGTTCTGAAACTCAACATCTAGTAGCAATATTTCTTGAAGGACATCCATAAAAATGGGAACATGTTGGTCCAATCTAATCTAGGTCGCTTTGCCTAGTAGGCAGAGAACCTCCTGAGAAACTCGGGGATTAACTTTGTCTATGAGAGGAATCAATTCTCCCAACAGGTTGTTGTGGAGAGGTGACCCAAATGTCTGATTGCATAAATGTTTGAACTCCTCCCTGTCATGGGTGGATGCTCTAGTAGTAGCTATATGTACCATAGTTGTGCAGATCCCTCTGAGTGAAATACTATTAAACTAATACATTCAGTCAACGAGGTTCGTTGGTTTATGAAGAATCACTCACAGTGAGTGAACCACGTAATTGGGTCATGTTTTCCCACAAAAAAGGAAAATCAAGCTTTGCCTAGAAACATTGATCAAATCGCCTCAAGATGGCAAAACATATCTGGGGTAAGGATATGAAGGTCCCTCACAACGAAATGGAGGATCCCAAAGTGTTCTGTTCGCGAGATTTAGTCCCAAGAGAGCGGCTCCCATTATTCCCTATTGGACCCTAATTGTTTTCCCCTTTTTATGGTGTTGGATGGTTGAAAGGGCCTCTGCGGGCAGGCGACACCCTGATTGGTCTACTAGGAGGCCCACTCTCAAGTTCGATAATCTAACCAACAATAGAAAGTCCTGATCCACTGATGGTTGTACAATTTGGGCCCAAGGATCCCACCATGAGGGAATCAAGACATGAATGCATGGTGGCTAGGGCAGTCATGTGTTTAGCTTGCAATGAAATCGATTGTCAATTCTGCTAGCATCACTTTGACTCCACCAATTGATTCAACATCCATGATGATTGACTCGTACACCAAGTTATTAGCTGACCTTAAAATGGATCTCATCACAAATCGGTGAAAGATTGGATCGTAATCAAAGGTGTGCTTCTTAATTCTTCTTTTTTCCTTGACGATGTTCATGATGTGGATACCTAGGTAGAGAGAGGTAGAGAGAGAAAATAGAAGAGGGGACAGAAGTGGGTCGGTGGCCACTAGAACGTGGAGAGAAAATATTTGAGTAACAACCATTTTTTTCATTCCATCACATGGGTATTTATACCCATGGTCAAAACTAAAATAACAAGTCCATAATAATTAGGGAAGTAAAGCAAGATATGATAATAAAAATTGCAATTATAATGCTAAAGGAATAATCTTAAATTTCCCATTCAGGATCCTCGCTTCACGCCTCGGTCCTTTTCTGCTAAATTTGTGCCCTCGGAATGCTTTGTAACACTCATTGACACTTAGAACCGTATAACAAATAGATAGTTCTATCATCATTTCATTTTTAATTTTTCTTTCAGAGATCTTAATTGTGTGGGCAATTTACAGATTTGAAAACTTCAAAGTAAAACCTTAGGAAATAACACTTTAACATCTAAGAAAGAAGTCCCAGAAGCTGCAAACCTTGCATCTACTAAATACTTTGGAGCATTTGACATGCTCTCCATGCCACCAGATACGACAATATCATTAATGCCCAACTGAATGCTCTGAGATGCTATCATCGTAGCTGAAAAGAGACATTTTTCATTACATCAATAAAATTTCTAGTAAATCAAGGCACTTTATGGTTACAAAAAAAGAAACTGTCTCCTACCCTTCATGCCAGAAGAACAAACTTTGTTAATAGTTGTGCAAACAACTGTATTTGGTATTCCAGCACCTAATGCAGCTTGCCTGGCAGGAGCTTGTCCCAGGTTCGCACTCAAAACATTTCCAAAATATACTTCCTGGACAGATGCTGGATCTACATTTGCTCTTCTTAAAGCACCTAAAAATTTCAGTGATAGTTCATCATGTTTAAGCAAAAAGAAGCTAAAACAAAGGAGAAGATTATGGAATTTCCATCTCACTCTCAATAGCAATAGATCCAAGCTTTGTAGCCGGTAGAGACGACAAGGCGCCAAGGAAACTTCCAATGGGCGTGCGTGCGACACCAACAATGCATACATCTATAACAGTCATCTAAACTGTTAAACTTGTATTGTTATAATATAAGCAAAAAAACTGATCATAAGAAGTTAAAACATACTTGAAATAAGCAAATACTAAAAAAGATTATTGACGAATAAAATCAAATCATTGCAACAACAACAATGCTGTAAGATCTGCAAAAAACAGAAAGTAGTTCAACAAGTTGTCAAATGTACCTCTTGGTTTCAACTGATCACTCGCTGAAGCCATGAATTATGGGGTAGGTAGCCTACCTGTTAAAGACCAAAGAAGTAAGAGCAAAAAATGGATTTAAAACAAAACAAATAATGTATTTAGGAAACAAAATATCGCATAGCTAACAATATGTTTGAACTCTAATGGAAAGAAAGAAAATATCTCAGTTTAAGAGGAAAAACAAAAGCAAAAATAAATAGTGAATATTTCTTGTATTGAAACCTTTGCACGAAAAAGAAAATTCTCATTTTTGTAATTGATGTCTAATTGTTGACATAGAGACTCTCTTTGGCACGACGGCGGCGATCATTAACACAGTGGCTATGAACCCTCATTGGTGAACACCGACCTCAAATAAGGAACTTCATCTCCTTTTATGTTCAAAACTAGTTATCTTTTTTGATGGCCGTTGTCATGCCAAACATAAAGTTTATGGCAATGGCGCTTTTGTCCAAACTCACCAGAGCAACAAAAAAGCATCGCCACGCGGAGCCAAAAAGGAATCAAAATGCAATGATTAATTTGGCAGACACAAGAAGACGGATAGGATACAGGATTTAAAAAGGAAGAAGATTTGCCATTAGTAGAAGATAACTTAAGAGGATTCATTTTCACTTTGCTACATAAACAAAATAATTTGTTGAGAAAGAAACTTTTTCCCTTCTCTTAAATCCCTGTTAAAATCAAATTAAAATTTTGATTCTAAGAAAGCCGGTAAAGTAGAAGCTGCCTGAAGAACCAAGTGGAATCTCATAGCAAAATAGAAATGCTTCAAATTAAAAGATAATTTTGTAGCTCTATTACTGAAATTAGAAGGAAGCAGGCACAAAAACACTATAATGGGTTAATGTAGAAGAGATGGAAATCCCTGAATTGATAGAACTTGTTGTTAGTGGGATAAGGGGAAGAAGATTTGCCATTAGTAGAAGATAACTTAAGAGGATTCATTTTCACTTTGCTACATAAACAAAATAATTTGTTGAGAAAGAAACATTTTCCCTTCTCTTAAATCCCTGTCAAAATCAAAATAAAAATTTGATTCTAAGAAAGCCCGTAAAGTAGAAGCTGCCTGAAGAACCAAGTGGAATCTCATAACAAAATAGAAATGCTTCAAATTAAAAGATAATTTTGTAGCTCTATTATTGAAATTAGATGGAAACATGCACAAAAACACTATAATGGGTTAATGTAGAAGAGATCGAAATCCCTGAATTGATAAACTTGTTGTCGGTGCGATAAAGGGAAGAAGATTTGCCATTAGTAGAAGATAACTTAAGATGATTCATTTTCTCTTTGCAACATAAACAAAATAATTTGTAGAGAAAGAAACATTTTCCCTTCTCCTAAATCCCAATCAAAATAAAAATTTCATTCTTAGAAAGCTGGTAAAGTAGAAGCTGCCTGAAGAACCAAGTAGAATCTCATAACAAAATCGAAATGCTTCAAATTAAAAGAGATTTGTGTAGCTCTATTACTGAAATTAGATGGAAGCAGGCACAAAAACACTACAATGGATTAATGTAGAAGAGGTCGAAATCCCAGAATGGATAAACTTGTTGCTGGTGCGGTAAAGGGATCAATTAGGGCGGGATCATAACGGAATTGAATCATGCAAATTGAGAACTTCGTTAGCATTCTACGAGTTTGGAGGCCAGAAAATTAGTCATCACCTTCCCAGATCCGCCTTGACCTTTGCTCCGAAGAGAGAGAGAGAGAGAGAGAGAGAAAGAGAGAGAGAGGGAGGGAGAGAGAGAGGATCGAACCCTATTTATATTGGTGGTTTTTAATTTCTTCTCCCACACCCCACGGTAGCAAATGTTGAATTGAATTTGGGACACGAACTTTACACACTTGCAGAAAACCCGAAACCATTCATCTTCACACATAAAGAATGACCGGAGGTGTAATCGGCGTGGTGGTGACGGGGGCGTCGGAGGCGGGGAATAAGACCGTAATGAAGCAGAACCAGCCGGACGCCCTCTTGGATCCGGCATGGTTCGGCCATCCTGGAGTTCGCGCGAGTTGATGCGGCAGTGGGCTCAAAACCGAACACCGCCTCGATCGGATCGGGCGAGGTTCGGCCATTTTCTTATTTCTCTTCCGGTCATATTACATGGATATAGATTTCTTTGTCGTGTTCAGCAATCAGATTTGATTATATATAAACTTCTATTATATATAACTGAGTACAAATCAAAAATTGTTATATGTAAACAAAATTATATTATATACAATCAGTTTAATAATTAAAAAAAAATTAAAAAAATTTAAAATTTTAAAATTCCAAGACATTACAAAAATTTTAAAATCTCAGATATAAATATGCATTGAAACCCAAAAAATATTAGCAAGTATGTCATTTCTTTCAATCAATAACGTCAATAGATTAATTCGTGCAATAAAAAAAAATTAGATACGGTTGAAATGTATTTAAATACATTAAAATATAATTTAATCAAAAAAATTCTATCATTTTTAAGTTAGAAGACTTCATTATATATTATTATTGGAACAAAAAATCAGTCTCAATGAGAGTTCGGATCATGTGGTGTAGCTAACAGCTACTTCTCCCACACTCGGACGCTTGCCCAGTTGCTGAGAACTAAGAAACTGACCCTGGGTACAGCACGGAGGTCCCTCCACTAACCTGGAAGATCTCAGAGCGTTTGCTCTCCTTAGTCAAGTGCTGAGCTAAGGATACCATAGAAAATGCTAAAAGACTTTAGAAAATGAGAAAGTTTGCTTTCTGAGGTACATTGCGGGTCTATTTATACATTCTCAGTATCTGGTCTGCCAAAAGCGTAATTCGGTTGTTCCAAAATACTATATTCAGCTCAAAGTGGTCTGCCAACAGCCAAATTCCGTTGTCTGAGGAGTTAGATGCAGACCTCTAGGGGCAGCCAGATAAATTTACCTCTGGACCAAACAGGGTGGGAGGCTTCTCGCACACCTAGGCGGAATCCCTTCTACATGCCCTGTCAAAAGGCCAAATATCCGACCGGGTGCGGGTTTGCCTACCCCACTCGCTTGCTTTTATAAGAGACATGGTCAAGTCCAAAAGCATTAAGTGCGTTGAGTGGAAATGCTTTACTCAACGCCAGAGGCGAAAAGCGTCGAGAGCGTTGAGTGGAAAGACTTCACTCAACGCCAGAGGTGAAAAGCGTCGAGAGCGATGAGTAGAAAGACTTCACTCAACGCCAGAGGCGAAAAGCGTCGAGAGCGCTGAGTGGAAAGACTTCACTCAACGCCAGAGGAGAAAAGCGTCGAGAGCGCTGAGTGGAAAGACTTCACTCAACGCCAGAGGAGAAAAGCGTCGAGAGCGCTGAGTGGAAAGACTTCACTCAACGCCAGAGGCGAAAAGCGTCGAGAGCGCTGAGTGGAAAGACTTCACTCAACGCCAGAGGCGAAAAGCGTCGAGAGCGATGAGTGGAAAGACTTCACTCAACGCCAGAGGCGAAAAGCGTCGAGAGCGCTGAGTGGAAAGACTTCACTCAACGCCAGAGGCGAAAAGCGTCGAGAGCGCTGAGTGGAAAGACTTCACTCAACGCCAGAGGAGAAAAGCGTCGAGAGCGCTGAGTGGAAAGACTTCACTCAACGCCAGAGGCGAAAAGCGTCGAGAGCGCTGAGTGGAAAGACTTCACTCACCGCCAGAGGGAAAAGCGTCGAGAGCGCTGAGTGGAAAGACTTCACTCAACGCCAGAGGAGAAAAGCGTCGAGAGCGCTGAGTGGAAAGACTTCACTCAACGCCAGAGGCGAAAAGCGTCGAGAGCGTTGAGTGGAAAGACTTCACTCAACGCCAGAGGCGAAAAGCATCGAGAGCGCTGAGTGGAAAGGCTTCACTCAATGCCAGAGGCGAAAAGCGTCGAGAGCGTTGAGTGGAAAGGCTTCACTCAACTCCAGAGGCGAAAAAGTGTCGGGAGCGTTGAGTGGAAAGGATTCCACTCAATGCCAGAGGCGAAAAGGCGTCGGGAGCGTTGAGTGGAAAGGATTTCACTCAACATCAGAGGCGAAAAGGCGCCCGGAGCGTTGAGTGGAAAGGCTTCACTCAACTCTAGAGGCGAAAAATGCCGCGAGCGTTGAGTGAAAAGGCTTCACTCAACGCCAGAAGCGAAAAAGCATTGAGTGAAGGAGCTTTTACACAGCGCCTTCAATAAGGACTCTTCCTGTAACACCCCAAAATCCTAAAAAGGAAGAATTGGAAGTTAACGTACAGCGTAAGTGTTAACGCGCGGCGTTAGTGTTAACACGGGCGTTAGCTTTTGAATTAAATCGACTGACCTCTCGGGAATCTACCGCGTGGCGATAGTGAAGTTAGCGCGTGGCGATACCACTCAACGCTTTCGACGAAGCGTTGAGAGGACTACCGCGCGGCGGTAGTGGGCTAACACGTAGCGGTACCACTAACACACTCAACATTTTGAAGCGTTGAGAGGAATACTACAGGGCGGTAGTGGGCTAGCGCATGATGCTATCTGTATAACCCTGTATCCGGCGAGTGGGGAGAGCCAAGAACCAGACCGGCCGGCTCAGATCATCCAGGCCCCAGGCGAGCTCGGCAGAGAAAACCCGAGCCCAAGCTCGGCATTCGTCGACCACGAGCTCGGTACTCGTCGAGCTAAGGCAAGATTCGTCGGGCAGAGATCGACTAATGGAAGTCGACGGATGGGCCTGCTCGCTGTCCCAGCTCGCACTCTCACAAAGGAGCTCGGCAATAGTGGGCGAGCCGGATCTGCCGTGGTGGCCAGGCTCCCCAGCTCACCTGGATCCATGAGGTATTTTTACTGTTTTGCCCCCGCTGGTCTGCACATAGCCCTTCAGAACAGCGGAGTTTGGCTGTTGGCAGACCCAACCAAGGGTTTTTTGGTAACTTCAGGTCAGTTCATTTTGGTTATTGGCAGTTCAGATTCTGAAAACTATAAATAGGACCCAAGGGGTACCCCAGAAGGCATGTTTTCATGTGCTCTCTTGCTCCAGCTTTCAAGTGCTTTTTGAGGGTACCTTAGCTCGGCCTCTGGCTAAGGAGGGGAAGCGCTCTCAGATCTTCCGGGTGTGTGGTGGGTCCTCCATGTCGAGCCCTTGGGTCGATTCTTCCCTTGTCTCTTTTGTTGTTTTGCTTGCAGGAGTGAAGTAGGCGCGCGATCACCCCTTCCCCGAGGGCGAACTCCACCAAGACCGATTTTCGGTTTCAACATTTTGGTGCGGTGAGCGTGGAGCGTGGTCAGCACAGAAAAACTTCAGCGAGCTAGATGACGGGAGGACTGGGATCTGACAGGTCGGACTCACCCCCCCCCCCCCACCTCTTGCCACGGTGGGGATGCTCGAGGATTTCAGGAACGAGGTGCTGAACCTTGTCAAGTTCGCACTCAGCACGCGGGCCGAGTTCTCGACTCCAGCAGTTCAGATCGCAGCTTCCCCCTCTTTGGGCAAGGACGCCCCCGGCAGGCGAGCTGGGAAGGAGGTTGTCGCGGAAGGTCGGGGGTGCGAGCTCCCCGGGCTCGAGCTCTTCCCCGGATCGGCAGGCGGAGGCCGGTTCGGCGAGCTGGGCTCGCGAGATGGGCCAGCTCGCCCAGTAGGGGAGGAATTCCCTTCAGTGACTTGGTTTCCTTTGCCCCGGTTCCAGATGGGTTCAGGGAACCCGAAATGTCCTACTACACCGGGAAGGGAGACCCCGTCCAGCACGTCCAATGGTTCGAGGACGTAGTTTCAATCCGACAGATGTCGGACAACTTCAAATGTCGACTCTTTGCCATCACCCTCAAGGAGAAGGCAAGGGAGTGGTTCCATCAGCTGCCGGCCAGCTCAATCTACTGCTTTGAAGACCTACGTCGGGGGTTAATGCTGAGGTTCACTACCTCGAAGAGGAGGAAGAATGAGTCGGAGTCCCTATTCCACATCAAGCAGGGAGTGAACGAGACGTTGGGGAGCTATGTGGATCGGTTCCAGGAGGAGGTCACCCAGGTTCAGGAGATGTCAGGCCATAGTTTGAGGATGGCTTTCACCCTGGGCCTGCAGCAGGGTTTCATCCGGATGGAGCTGAAGAGAATCCCCCTCTCTCCTACGAGGAGCTAATGGAGAGGGCTGCAAGAGAGGTTGACGGGGAGGCGTCAAACCCGGAGTTTGCGCGGAAGCTGGCCAGGTGGGCCACAGAGGAGGAGAGGGAGTCGAGAGGAGGAAGAGGACAGGAGGAGAGGAGAGGAGAGCCCCGACAGAGGGAGCAGAGGCAGCTCTAAGGGCAGCAGCAGCCCAGGTGGGGGCGTCAGGAGCCCGACCGTTGGCTGGGCTGGAGGCCCGAGTGGCAAGGGCAGGGGCCACAGAGAGGGTACCAAGGAAGGGATCACCATCAAGGGGGGCAAGACCAATTCCACCCCCCCCCCCGGGCTGGAGGCAGGCCTAGAGGCCCCGACTCCCCGATCAAGAAGAGGCTATGACCATAGTGAAAGAATTAGTGTCTAACCACCTAGAGCGGGGGTGAATAGGTGTTATTCCTGTTTTTCTTTTAAGGCAGCAAATCTATTCAGTTGTTTACTTAGCAGCAGTGAATGTTACAACTAACACAGCACAGATTCACAGAATTATCACAACACAGATTGCACATAGATTTTTATAGTGGTTCCCCAAGGTCTGGGTACATCCACTTTCCCCCTTCGCCTATCTAGTAGTGTGCTAGATTCGGCCTAACTTCTTCTCTTCACCTCAGATCCTCAGATCTTACAACTCAGAACCCCAAGCAAGGCTCCTACAACTCAGGCAATCTGCCCTACCTCAGCCTACACAAGGCCTACAACTCAGAGATATCAATCTCCTACAACTCAGGCTCACAGCCCTACCTCAGCCTTGAACAAGGCCTACCACTCAGAGAAAATATTCTCCTACACTCAGCCTTTATAAAATAGGCTTATAGCTCAGATCTAAAATAGATCCTACAGAAAATAATGTTTACAAAGTGTTTTACCACCACCCAGGTAGAGAGAGAAGGGATGGATGGTTTCTTGATCAGTTCTTGGAAGCAACTGATGGCAGAGCACAACCTCTCTTAGCTTTCTTCAAAGCTTCTTGAATCTGAACTCAGTAGGGTTGAACTCTTGAGAAGTTGATCTTCAATCAGCTTCTGACTTTAGATTCAGATCTTAATCTGAATCTTTCTTGACAGCCTGGTTCAGCAACTGCACTTCTTAGATGGAGCTCTATCTCTCCAACTTCTTAGATCTTCTGTCGAAGGTCTTCTTCTTTTTGTGTTGTTAGTTATCTGTGTATATTCTTCAATCTTCTTCTTAATTGTTATCATCTTCTGCTGAAGGAGAAAGCCTTTTTATAGTCTTCTTCCATGATAACTGGTTGATCCGGTTTCTAACAAACTTCTGACAGCTTTGACAGTTGCAGTAGACCGGTTAGAAATGACAGCTGTCAAGTCATCCAGTCACTTCTTGAAATACTGTCTCTGTCTGAAAGTGTCGAGACTGAACTTCATCATGTGTCGACACAAGTAGACTAAGTGTCGACACAAGTGGACTAAGTGTCGACACAAGCCTTGGTGGTGTTGACACATCTCTTATGTTGTTGATACTGCTTCTCGACACAGCCTTTGTAGAATGTGTCGACACAAGCCTTTGTGGTGTCGACACAGTCACTTCTTTTCTTCATACAAATTTACTTTGTTGAAATACTGTCATATGTCGACACAAGTCCTGTGTGTCGACACATTTGATGTCGACAAGATCTTCTGTGTGTCGACACAAATACTTCTTCTCTTTAACTTAGTTGAAACTTTGTTATGTGTCGACACAAGTCCTGTGTGTCGACACAGCTGATGTCGACAAAGTCTTCTGTGTGTCGACACTGCCTCTGGGTGTCGACACAATTGATGTCGACAATGCTTCACTGTGTGTCGACACTACCTCTGCATGTCTACATAATTTCTTCTGGTGTCGACACAGCCTTTCCAAGTGTCGACATAATCAACTCCAAGTGTCGACACAGGCCTTCATAAGTGTTGACACAAGTTTTCCTGGTGTCGACATATGGACTTCGAAATTTTTCTGCATTCCTGCATTTACTTAACCGGCACATATAAAAACTCAAAACACATCAAATACACCTTGATGCATATCATTGAGTAGGGTGAGGCTTCTTCAAATATGGTACACATTTTCCAATGTACCCAACAATCTCCCCTTATTTGGAGAAGTCATAACCATTAGTCAATGATATACATCATTCATAACAAATACACATTATGATGTATAACAGTATTATATGACAGAGTAAATACTAAAACAAAACATATATAATATATTATCTCAAAATAATAATGCTAACTCAATGAGCATTCATAATAGTTAACTTCTAAACAAAACATAGCAATATATCATCTCAGAATAATAATGCTAACTCAATGAACATTCATTCTAGTTTTGTTTAAACTTCAAAAGTTTCTTTAATAAAAGTTTACATACATTCTAAACACTAATGTTTACGATGTTATAAAATCAAGTAAATCTATTCTAAGGCTGCTCTGGCTCCTTGATGACAATTCTTTTGCCTGATTTGATCTTGGCTTGAACTGGAGCATCAGTGTCATCAGCTGGCTTCTTACCCTTAAGATCTTTCTTCTCTTGCTCTTCAACCCTTATTCTTTGCCTTTCAAAGTAATGAAAAGGCTTAGGGAAATATTTGCTAGGCTCCTGAGCATTAGGATGTAGCTTCCCTAGTTTTGCCTTTCTTCTATACTGAACTAAGGCTTCTTGTCTGGCTTCATGCTTTTGCCATTCTTGTGTAGAGTACCATTTACCCCTATCATGGGTCTTATCCTTTACAGCTTTCCAAGCAGTCAGTATAATGTTCCTGGATGTTGGACTCCACTGCTCAAAATCAGGCTTCAACTCAGCATGTTCTCTGAATCTTTTCTTAGACAATAGAGCTTCTTGCTCTTTCAAAACTGCCTCTGACACAGGCTTGTCTACTTTCTCTATGATCACATTTTGAGCACCTTCTGGAGGGCTGTACATGGACTGTACTTCTTGATGTATCATCTCAAAATCTGTTGGAGGATAAATTACTTAAGCAACTTCAGCTTGGTCACCTCCAAAAGAAGCAGGGTATATTCCAGATTCAGCCACATTGTCATCATCATAAAGGGGTGGATATCCAAGTGTGGCTCTGATGCTATTGGAAATCCATTTAGCATGGTCAGATCCAGCTTTGACTAATACTCTCTCCCCCCTTTATGACTTCTCTGGAAACATGATCTCTGAGATCATCTTTCTGAAATCTGACTTGTTCATCCATAAAATTGACATCATCTTTATAGAATGCCTTTAATTTCAGTAGCTGTCTAGAAATAGTCTTTTGAGAGTCCTGAATAGCTGTTTTTACAGCAGCTATTCCTTCCTGGAAGTACTTATCAAACTCTGCCTGGGCTGTAGCCTTTTCCTCAGTCTGGGCAGTAGCAAGATTCTTCATTTCTGCAACAATCACATTATGTGATTCTGTCAGATTTTCATTCATCCTAATTTGATTTTCTAAGACATAGCCTTGCTTGATAGCTATATCATCAACTTGTGTCTTGATTTTCTCTTGGTTTGTGGCTAGGAAAACCACAGCATTTCCACCCTTGTGGAAACAATCAGTCATCTCCTTCTTATGCTGATTAATTTCAAACCTTATAGATTTTATATCTGTAGCCAAGGAGAGTTGTAAATCTTTGTGAGTCTCATCCATATACTTCTCCATGGCTATCCTTTGCTCATCCAACTTAACTTGCATGGATACTAACAGAGAACTATAATCAGTTGTTGGGGCAGGCTGAGAAGCAGCAGTTTGTAATGCCTTCTTGTAGCTTTGGTTTCTCCTTTTGAAGACCATTAGCTTCCTCTTCTTTGCTTGAACCTCAGCTGCATCCTCAGAATCTGAGGTACTAACTATATTTACTCTATCCTTTGGACTAGGAGGCAATTCCTGTACAGTCTTAGGTAGCTCCCCCTGAGTCCTTTGCTCCTCCTCAGTTCTTATCTGCTCCTCCTCAGTCCTTGCATTCTCCCCTTGAGACCCTACTTGCTCCCCCTCAAGGTCAACTTGCTCTCCCTCAAAAGCAGTTTTCTCCCCCTCAAAACCAGCATGCTCCCCCTCAATATTAGCTTGCACTAAATCAGGAAACAGCTCTTCTAAGGTAAACTCCTGTTGAGAAGGGACTGGAGATTCTCTTATCTCTGGAGCATCAGCAGCAACAGATGTATCTTCCATGACAACATCTTGTGGTTGACTGTGTAGTTGGGTTGGCTGGTCAACATCAATCAAAAATTCAGTTAGTGTCTCATCTTTATCAATAAGAATTGATTGATTCACCTCTTGAATTACCTCAAGGATTGTCTGTGTAGCCATTTCACTGTCCAGGTGAGTTGGCTCTTCCTCAACATGAGGCTCCCCCTGCACTTGTGCACCAAGTGTAGGGTCTTGTGCAGGAATTTCTTGTGCTGTAGATTTTTCAGGAACCTCTTGCCTTTCCTCATCAGGCATGTCCTTAGTTAGGACCCTATCCCATCTTGAGATAATCCTTATGTCCATCCTTCTCATGTGGTTAATTTTAGAACCAGCTGCTTGTTCCATTACTTCTGGAATAGTTCCAGTTAAGTACAGACTCATAATTCTACCCAAATTGGGCTTCTTAATACTTTCCTTAATCTTTTCAAAAATCACTGCTGACCAATCAGTATTTAATGTGTAGATGATCCTTGTCATCAGGCTAAACATGTAGGCAGAAATCCTATCATGTCCCCCTGGCTTGCAGAGGATGACTTTGCCAACTATTTCTGAAAGAAATTTGCCTTGCTGATTCATTCCTTTTTTGTTCATTGCAGCTCCAATCTTCAAGGTGGGATCCAATCCACACCATGGAAGTGCTTCCCTAGTTTTTAATGAGGGTACTTCTTCCTCTTCTTGAGTTCTTGGTAGTTGAAGAGTTTTTCTCAAGCTCTTCAATGTAAGTTTGACTTTAGCTCCCTGAACTATTGATTTGATCTTTAATCCAGTTGAATCTAAAGTTGCAGCGTCATAGAATTCTAGGATTTCCTTCTTCCAAATCTTTGTTGGTTCAGAAACTAGAAACTCCAACCCATTCTCAGCAATTAGGGTTACTACAGCTATAATTTCAGAATCTGCATGGTCAAAGGCGTTGCGTACCAGCTCATATCCTTCATTGACATTCTCTTCAAGCTTAGGCGTCATTAGGGTTGAGAGAAATCTTGAATTTAGATGAGAAAATTTGTCGACACAAAGTTTTGGTCTCAAAACTATGGAGACCGTGTCGACAGACAATGTTGTGGACCTATTTATACCTTTCTAAAAATGAAGGTGAAAAGGCACGTCATAATCCTCTTAATGTGTCGACACTATTGAAAAGTATCGACACAGACTTCTAATGTCTCGACATAAGTATTGACTTCTATGTGTCGACACTTATACATTTGCGCTCGACGATTAGTCGATACTCTACTCGACGAAATATGTGTTGAACCTAAGTGTCGACACCACTTCTGGATGTGTCGACACTGCTTCTCTGAAGTGTCGACACCAATTTTCTAGATGTGTCGACATCATTTCTCTGGAATGTCGACACCACTTCTATGTGTCGACACAGACAACTCCTTGTGTCGACACCATTTTACTTAGCTAATTTTGTTAAACTAATCTATGTTCAACATTCCTAATTCAATTTTAAACTTATTGAATTTAGTTTCATTTAGAGGCTTAGTAAACATATCTGCAATTTGATGATCTGTTTTGACAAATTATAGTGAGATGTCCTCTTTCTCTACATATTCTCTAAGAAAATGGTATCTAATTTCTATATGTTTAGTCCTACTATGTGAAACAGGATTATTAGCAATAGAAATAACACTTGTAGAATCACAATGCAAAGGTGTTCTACTTACCTGAATACCATAGTCTACTAGCTGGTACTGAATCCACAAAAGTTGTGCACAAAAGCTTCCTACAGCAACATATTCTGACTCAGCTGTGGAGATTGCCACACTGGTCTGCTTCTTACTGCTCCAAGACACTAATCTTCCTCCTAGAAATTGACAGGTTCCTGTAGTACTTTTTCTATCGTCTTTGCAATCTGCAAAATCTGCATCTGAATAGCCTATCAGTAGAAAATCTTCATTCCTAGGGTACCAAAGGCCTAGATTAGGTATGCCCTTAAGTTATCTCAAAATCCTTTTGACTGCAGTCAGATGAGATTCTTTAGGGCAGGATTGGTACCTAGCACAGACACATGTAGCATACATGATATCTGGTCTACTAGCAGTCAAATATAGGAGGGAGCCAACTATCCCTCTATACAAAGTTTCATCTACAAGTTTCCCTGCATCATCTTTGCTTAGAGACACATTTGTCCCCATTGGAGTTCTCATGGTAGTGGATGATTCTATACCATACTTCTTTATTAACTCCATGGTGAACTTAGACTGGGATATGGACAATCCATCTTCAGTTTGTCTTACTTGGAGACCTAAGAAGAACTTAAGTTCTCCCATACTGCTCATTTCAAATTTTCCTTGCATAAGTTTTGTAAACTTTATACAAAGATTACTTTCAGTAGACCCAAATATTATGTCATCAACATATATTTGAACTAGAATAATCTTTCCTTTAGATTCCCTAAGGAATAGAGTCTTGTCTATTTTCCCCCTTGAGAATTTGTTCTCAATGAGAAAAGTAGACAGGGTTTCATACCAGGCCCTTGGGGCTTATTTCAACCCATACAAAGCTTTCCTAAGTCTAAAAACATAATCAGGTTTGAGAGAATCAATAAAATCTGAGAGCTGCTCTACATAGACTTCTTCCTTTAGATTTTCATTTAGAAATGCTGATTTTACATCCATTTGGAATACCTTAAAGCCTTGATATGTTGCATAAGCAAGGAACATCCTAATTGCTTTCAGTCTTGCTACTGGGGCAAAGGTTTGATCAAAATCAATACCTTCTTCCTGCTTGCATCCTTTTGCAACAAGTCTTGCTTTGTTCTTCACAATGATCCCATTCTCATCCAGTTTGTTCTTAAAGATCCACTTTATTCCAATGATGTTGTGGTCTTTTGGTTTAGGAACTAATTTCCAGACCTTGCACCTTCTGAATTGATTCAGCTCCTCTTGCATGACATCAATCTAATGTGGGTCTAGAACAGCTTCTTCAAATTTCTTGGGTTCTACTTATGATAAGAAACTAGAGCACAGAACTGCGTTCAAATTCTTGCTCCTTGTTTGTACTCCTTATCTTGGATCACCAATTATTTGATTTGCTGGATGATCCTTTAAGTGTCTGTTAGCTGGAGGTAGTCTATCTTCAGGTTGAACACCTCCAGTATCTTCATTATGCTGCACCTCTTGGTTTTCATCAGCATCTGGAGAGTCTTGTACTCGCCCTGGACAGCAGCCACCATTTTCCACTTCCTGATTTGCAGTTGGATCTTCTGTAATGGTAAGCTTGTCCATTCTCTCATTTATACCTGTAGAACTGCAAGCACTACTTGACAACTCACTGTTAATCAGTCTTGTTTCATCAAAGACTACATGTACAGACTCTTCTACAACTTGAGTAATCAAGTTATAGACCCTATAAGTCTTACTATTGTTGCTGTACCCAACAAATATCCCCTCTTGGGATTTGGCAGCAAACTTGGTTAGATAAGACTTGCCATTGTTAAGGACATAACACTTGTAACCAAATATCCTAAAATAGGATAAGTTTGGTTTTCTGCCCTTCATAATCTCATAGAGAGTCTTTTTGTTGCTTTTGGTGATAGAAGCCCTATTGATCACATGATATGTAGTGTTTACTGCCTCAGTCCAGAAATATTCTGGGAGAGAAGTGTCACTCAATAGAGTTCTACCAACCTCAATCAGTGTTCTATTCTTCCTTTCAGCAATACCATTTTGCTGTGGTGTTCTAGGTGAGGAAAATTCTTGGAAAATCCCTAATTCTTCACACAGTCTTGTCATACTTCAGACTGAAATTCAGTGCCATGGTCACTTCTGATTTTGACCACTGTACTGTCCAACTCATTCTGAATTTGTTTAACAAAACTATATAAGACACTTGGGGTTTTAGATTTTTGTCTTAGAAAGAACACCCAGGAATATCTAGAATAGTCATCTACCACCACAAAAGTGTAGACCTTCCTACCTAAACTATGAACTGGCATAGGACCAAATAGATCCATATGCAAGAGGTAAAGACACCTCACTGAATCCTTATTTTCAAGATTATGAAAGGAAGATTTGGTCTGCTTGCCTTTTTGACAAGCTGAGCATATCCCATCCTTTATACACTTAACTTGAGGATCATTCCTCACTAACTCTTTGCTAAAGAGTTGACCAATAGCCTTGTAGTTAAGATGGGCTAGCCTCTTGTGCCATTTAACACAATGAGAGGCTCTCTCATCAGCTACAAGACAAATAGGAGAAATATTGTTCTCACACTCGAAGTTAAGACAGTACACATTTCTTTTTCTATATCCTATCAATATGACCTTTTGATCACTTGACCTTTTGATATGACATCCATTCTTAATAAATGAAATGTTATATTCTAAATCACTCAACTGACTTATGCTTATAATGTTGTGTTTCAAACCCTTCACATAGGCCAATTGAGAGATAGTAATCTGGTTATTAGAAATGTTACCAAATCCTTTGATGATTCCTTTTTCTGAACCACCAAAGGTTACTTTAGGGCCATTCATGATAGGTGTGTAGTCCTTCAGCAACCCCCTTGTTCCAGTCATGTGCCTGGAACATCCACTGTCCAAGTACCATATAGGGGCATGACCACTTGGACTCACCTTACTAGGACCAGGCTGATCCTGACACTTGTCTTCTTATGACACAGCCATCAGTCCCTTGCACTGATGGTCTTCTTGTTCATATATAGAGTTCAGCACCTGAAGAAACTCTTCTTCTTCATCTGCTACATATAGACCAATGTAGGCCTTAGCTTTAGATTCTGACTCTGAAGTAGATTGGTCTGTCAAGCTCTTCTCCTTCTTAGCAACAAAGGATTTCTCCTTCTTGCTCTGGTGTTGACTCTTATTTTTATCTGCAGTCTCTTTTCTTTTATCTGGACACTCAGCCACAACATGTCCAGGCCTATTACAGCAGTAGCAAACTATCTTGGATGTTGTAGATTTGCTTGGCTTAGACCTGCTCCTGTCCTTCTTGGATGACTTCCTCTTTTGATAATAATCATCCTTAGGCTGAGATGTGGAAGGCTTAGACTTCCACTGCTTCTTTTTCAGGAATCTCTGAAACTGTCTTGTAAATGCTGCAAAATCTTCATCTGAGTCATTACTGTTTGAACTTTGGTTGTCTGAATTATCTGAAGCAATTTCAGCAACTATCTTAGGAGGTGATGAAGACATCCTCCTATTCTTCCTAGTGGCTTCAATCTTGAAGGCCACAGACTTTTCTCTATGCTCCCCTTTTGCACTTTTCTCTTCCTCTTTCCTAGCCATCAACTGCATCTCATATGACAGTAATTTTCCAAACAAAGTTGGAGGTGAGATATCTGCAAGTTTGGTCACTTCCCTAATGACACAAATCTTAGTGTCCCAATCCTTTGTCAAGGATCTTAGGAATTTATTATTCAGTTCATATGTACTGAATATTCTTTCATAGGACATCAGCTCATTAACTATTCTATAGAACTTTTTATAACACTCAGTTATACTGTCAGACTTTCCTTGTCTAAAACTCTCATATTTCTGGTTCAGCACAGATTTTCTATCTTGTCTTACTTCTTCAGAACCCTCCATGTAGACTATTAAAGTAACCCACATTTCCTTGGAGGTCTTGCAGTGAATCAAATTTTGAAAAGTTGCATCATCTATGACACTAACTATGATATTCTGGGCTCTCTTATCCATAGTTGCCAGGATGATCTCATCCTTAGTCATCTCTGAGAAATCCTTGGGAATTCTTTGGTTTGCATCCAGAACAGAAATCTTCATAGGAATATAAGGACCTTCCTTGACTGTAATATAGATCCTTGGATCAGAAGCCTCCATACACAGTCTGACCCTTTCTTTCCATATTCTGAATATCTCCTTTCTGCATATGGGTAATTTCATAGAACCTAGTTCCTTATGATTTTCTCCAGAACCTATTTTCTTGATCTTGAATCTGCCTTAAGGATCTAACTCAGACTGTTAAGTACTTCTTTGAGAAACCTCCCTCTGATACCACTTGAAAGAATTAGTGTCTAACCACCTAGAGGGGGGGGTGAATAGGTGTAATTCCTGTTTTTCTTTTAAGGCAGCAAATCTATTCAGTTGTTTACTTAGCAGCAGTAAATGTTACAGCTAACACAACACAGATTCACAGAATTATCACAACATAGATTGCACAGATTTTTATAGTGGTTCCCCAAGGTCTGGGTACATCCACTTTCCCCCTTCGCCTATCTAGCAGTGTGCTAGATTCGGCCTAACTTCTTCTCAGATCCTCAGATCTTACAACTCAGAACCCCAAGCAAGGCTACTACAACTCAGGTAATCTGCCCTACCTCAACCTACACAAGGCCTACAACTCAGAGATATCAATCTCCTACAACTCAGGCTCACAGCCCTACCTCAGCCTTCAACAAGGCCTACCACTTAGAGAAAATATTCTCCTACACTCAGCTCTTATAAAATAGGCTTACAGTTCAGATCTAGAATAGATCTTACAGAAAATAATGTTTACAAAGTGTTTTACCACCACCCAGGTAGAGAGAGAAGAGATGGATGGTTTCTTGATCAGTTCTTGGAAGCAACTGATGGCAGAGCACAACCTCTCTTAGCTTTCTTCAAAGCTTCTTGAATCTGAACTCAGTAGGGTTGAACTCTTGAGAAGTTGATCTTCAATCAGCTTCTGACTTGAGATTCAGATCTCAATCTGAATCTTTCTTGGCAGTCTGGTTCAGCAACTACACTTCTTAGATGGAGCCCTCTCTCTCCAACTTCTTAGATCTTCTGTCGAAGGTCTTCTTCTTTTTGTGTTATTAGTTATCTGTGTATATTCTTCAATCTTCTTCTTAATTGTTATCATCTTCTGTTGAAGGATAAATCCTTTATATAGTCTTCCTCCATGGTAACCGACTGATTCGGTTTTTAACAAACTTCTGACAGCTTTGACAGTTATAGTAGACCGGTTAGAAATGGCAGCTGTCAAGTCATTCAATCACTTCTTGAAATACTGTCTTTGTTTGAAAGTGTCGAGACTGAACTTCATCATGTGTCTACACAAGTAGACTAAGTGTCGACACAAGTGGACTAAGTGTCGACACAAGCCTTGGTGGTGTCGACACATCTCTTCTGTTGTTGATACTGCTTCTCGACACAACCTTCTGTAGAATGTGTCGACACAAGCCTTTGTGGTGTCGACACAGTCACTTCTTTTCTTCATACAAATTTACATTGTTGAAATACTGCCATGTGTCGACACAAGTCCTGTGTGTCGATACATTTGATGTCGACAAGATCTTCTGTGTGTCGACACAAATACTTCTTCTCTTTAACTTAGTTGAAACTTTACTGTGTGTCGACACAAGTCCTGTGTGTCGACACAGTTGATGTCGACAAAGTCTTCTGTGTGTCGACACTGCCTCTGGGTGTCGACACAATTGATGTCGACAATGCTTCACTGTGTGTCGACACTGTCTCTGCATGTCGATACAATTTCTTCTGGTGTCGACACAGCCTTTCCAAATGTCGACATAATCAATTCCAAGTGTCGACACAACTTTTCTCCAGTATCGACACAGGCCTTCATAAGTGTCGACACAGCTTTTCCTGGTGTCGACATATGAACTTAGAAATTTTTCTGCATTCCTGCATTTACTTAACCTGCACATATATAAACTCAAAACACATCAAATACACCTTGATGCATATCATTGAGTAGGGTGAGGCTTCTTCAAATCTGGTACACATTTTCCAATGTACCCAACACATAGCCATGAGGGAGAGGAGGAGAGTAGCAAGGAGGAGGAGGAGAGAAGTTAGGGTGGAGTTGCCCTATTGCAACTTTCATCAGGAGGAGGGGCACGCCACAGCCACGCGCCCGAAGTTCCTCGAAATGAGAGGGAATAAGGAACAGCAGCAGCAGCAGCAGGGGCGTCAGGAAGTGAGGATCGAGGAGGTCCTGCCTCGGACAGAGGAGGACTATTGCGAAGACCGGGTGGACGTTGGAACCAGAGGAGGGATCGGAGTGATCCACGGGGGGGGTGGGGGTCGAGGCTTCTCGGAAGGCGAGACTCCACACCACGTATCGTCGGAGCGTTGCCTCCACGTCCCAAACTCCACCCCCAGAAGAGAGGATCACCTTCTCCATGAGTGACATGCCGGATCACGAGGATCCATTTTGTGATGCGCTGGTCATCCAGACAGCCATCAAAGATTTTACCGTCTCTCGGATCCTCGTCGACAACGGAAGCTCTGTCAACGCCATCTTTAAGAAGACGTTTGATGCAATGAAGGTGGAGGCGAAGATGGTGTTGGCCTCGGATGGGCCCTTGTTCTGATTTTCGGGGGAAATAAAGGAAGTAAAGGGAGGAGTAGGCCTCCATGTCACCCTGGGGGGGGGGGGCAGTCTAGGAACTGCAGGTTCGTCATCGTGGATGCCCCCAGCAGCACAATGCCATCTTCGGGAGGCCCCTTATCAGTGCCTTCCGCTGCGTCCCCTCATCATTCCATCAGTGCTTGAAGTTCAATGCCGAGGGGATTCAGGTCAGGGTCAGGGGGGACCCCAAAGTGGCGCGTGAATGATATGTCACCGTCGTGAACTCCATCTCTTTGCAGGAGGGAGCCTAGGAGATGAAACAAAGGATGGAGGAGGCGGAACAGGAAGCTGGCAGGGAGGAGCTGAAGGCGGATGACTGCGTCGTGGTAGAGACAGCAGGAGGAGATCAGGAGGAGTCGGCCGAGGCAATGGCCGTGGAAGAAGAGGCGGAGGCAGAGGCCCTCATCCCGGAGGAGAGGGATGCTGAAGAGTGGGGGGAGCAGTCCCGGTTGGAAGCTGCGGAAGAGGTAGTGGAGCTGTAGGTCCACACCTGTGAAGGCAGGGTGGAGAAGGTCCGCGTCAGCGGAAGGCTGACCCCGGAGGACCAAGGCAGGATGCTGGAGTGCATCTAGAAGAATGTGGACATCTTTGCATGGAGCGTCGTGGAGAGGCCGGGGGTTGACGCGGATGTGGCTTGCCACCGCCTCAACTTGGACCCAGGAACACGCCCCGTCCAACAAAAGAAGAGGTCCACTGCGGACAAGCTGGCGGAGCCCATCAGAGAGGAGGTGGCGAAGCTTCTCGAGGCTGGCTTCATATCCGAGATCCAATACCCTGGCTGGGTCTCAAATGTAGTCATGGTGAAAAAAGGGGACAGCCGATGGCGTATGTGTATCGATTTCTCCTTGCTTAATAAATCTTGTCCTAAGGACTGTTATCCCTTGCCTCAAATCGACGCGCTGGTTGACTCAGCGGTTGGTTTTTCTGTGATGAGTTTTTTAGATGCATTTTCAGGTTATCATCAAATCAGGATGCACCCACCGGACATCAAAGATGTCTCGTTCATCACGGTGGATGGATGCTACTGTTACAAGATGATGCCCTTCGGGCTAAAGAATGCAGGGGCGACCTATCAAAACACGATGGACAGGGTTTTCAAGGAACAAAAGGGGAAGAACCTAGAGGTGTACGTGAATGATCTTATGATCAAGAGTCAGGATGTTGACTCTCACCTCCAGGACCTAGAGGAGACCTTCGCCACCCTACGCAAGTACAAGATGCGTTTGAACCCCCTGAAGTGTGTCTTCGGGGCTAGCAGGGGGAAGTTCTTAGGCCACCTCCTCACCCCAGCGGGAGTCGAGCCGAATCTTAATAAGGTCAGGGCTATCATGGAGCTGGGATCGCCGCGGAACACTAAGGAGGTGCAGCGGCTGACAGGGAAGCTGGCAGGGCTAAGTAGGTTTCTCTCCCGGGCGGGGGAAAAGTGCTCCCCCTTCTTCAAAACACTAAGGGGTGGTCGAAAATTTGAGTGGACTAAGGAATGCGAGGAGGCATTCCAGGCCCTCAAGGTGCAGTTGACTCGGGTTCCATTGCTCCAAGGGCCGAAGGAAGGGGAAGACCTATTCTTGTACCTCGGGGTCGGGGCGGAGGCCTTATGCTCTGTCCTAGTTCGTGAAGAGGGGAAGAAGCAACTCCCTATATATTACGTGAGCTGGGTCCTGAGGAAGGCCGAGCTCCGTTATCCAATTTTGGAGAAGCTGGCCTTCGCCCTGGTCATCTCAGTCCGAAGGCTGCGACCCTATTTCCAGGCACACCTAATCCGAGTGGTGACTGACCACCCCCTCCACAACATCTTTGAGGGGGTGGAGCATTCTGGAAGGCTGGACAAATGGTCAGTGGAGTTGAGTGAATTCGACGTCTCCTTCGTCCCCCGCCTCTCGATCAAAGCTCAAGCGATGGCCGACTTCTTGGCCGATTATATGATTGAGGTAGCAGAGGAAGAGCTCACTCGCCCAACTCCTTGGAAGGTGAAGGTGGATGGCTCCTCGGGGAGGCATTCCCTAGGAGTGGGGGTGATCTTGGAGAGTCCCTAGGGAACTAGAATTGAACAGACAGTGGTGGTGCACTTTCCCATCACCAACAATCAGGCTGAGTATGAGGCCGTGATAGCAGGGCTGCGCCTGGCCAGGGAGCTGGGGGTGTCGGACGTGGAGGTCCTTACTGACTCCATGGTGGTAGCTTTCCAGATCAACGGGGAGTTCGAGGCGAGAGATCCTACCCTGCGGCTATACTTGGCCAAAGTAAAGGGAGTCATTGTCACGTTCCAAACTTTCTCCATCCAGCACGTACCCCGGGAGGAGAATGAGAAGGTCGATCAGCTCGTAAAGCACGGTCCTCGGGTGGGGGGTACCATCACCGACCTATTCCGCCCCTCCATCGAAGAAGGAGAGCTTATGGAGATAGACCGGCGGCCTTCATGGATGGACCCGGTTGTAACTTTCCTTTCCACGGGAGAGTATCCGGAGGGGGTAGAAAAGAAAAAGCTCAGGCACAAATCGGCGTACTACCTCCTCCAGGATGGGTAGTTGTACAGAAAGACTCTCTCGGGGATGTTGGCTCGATGCATGGCCGAGAGGGAAGTACAAAGAATCTTGGAAGAAGTTCACTCCGGAGAGTGTGAGAGTCACTCCGGGAGTCGGAACCTGGAAGGGAGGATTGTCAGGCAGGGGTACTTCTGGACCACCCTGGGCCGTGATGCAACGGAGTTCGCAAGAAGGTGACATAAATGCCAGCTGTTTGCTCCCCTCCAGCTATAGCCGACTCAGCGACTCAAAAGTATCACAGCCCCCTGGCCCTTTGCCATTTGGGGAATGGATTTAGTTGGACTGTTCCCCCAGGCCAGTGGGCATAGGAGGTTCCTACTAGTGATGATCGATTACTTCTCCAAATGGTTGGATTGAAGGCGCTGGCCAAGGTAACTTCCCAGGTCATCAGGAACTTTGTGTGGGGGGAGATCATCTGCCGCCATGGGCTCCCTCAGGCCATTATCACGGACAATGGCCCTCAGTTCGCTAGCGCGGAATTTACCAGCTTTTGCGAGCAGCTTGGGATCGTCCTCAAGTTCGCCTCGGTCCACCACCCCAGGAGCAACGGGCAGGTGGAAGCCGCGAACAAGATCATTGTCAACCTCCTAAAGAATAAGGTGGAAAATCTGAAGGGAAGCTGGGTGGAACAGCTTCCCGCAGTTCTCTGGGCCTTGAGGACCACCCCTAACACAGCTACCGGAGAGACCCCCTTCAAGCTCTCTCATGGGTGCGAGGCAGTGCTCCCCATGGAATTTGAAGTTCAGACACCTCGAGTTGTTGCGTCTAGGAAAGGCAGGGAAGAATGGCAGGCTGAGAATGAGGAGGAGCTGCAGCTCTCCCTTGACATGGTGGAAGAACTGCGAGATCTTTCCGCCCTCCGACAATTAGAGGTGAAGAGGCGGATGGCCAAGTACTTTGATAAGCACGTCAGAGTCAAACAATTTTTGGTGGGGGACTTGGTGCTGAAGAAGGTGGATGAAGCAGGGAGGTCGGCAACTGTGGAGAAGCTCAACCCCAGCTGGGAAGGTTCATTTATTGTAAAAGAAGCTTTGAGATCAGGGGGTATTGACTCCAAAATGTGGAGGGCGAGACCCTAAGTCTCACCTGGAGTGGTGATGACTTAAAACGCTTTTTTCCTTAAATCATGTAAGTGGTGCTTTGATTTTTAATAATAAAAGGTCTTTAACACGACAATGCTGTCGCAGTGAGTTTGCCTGAAAAAGTGAAGTGTACTTGGACCCCGAGCAGATCCCGCTGTCAGGCTCTCACCTAGCTGGCAGGGCTAGAAGTCACTCGATGGTATCAGCCTTGGACCCCGAGCAGATACCGTTGACAGGCACTCACCTAGTTGGGAGGGCTGGAAAGTCACTCGGTGTCATCCTTAGACCTCGAGCAGATCCCGCTGTCAGGCTCTCACCTAGCTGGCAGGGCTGGAAGTCACTCGATGGTATCAGCCTTGGACCCAGAGCAGATCCCGTTGTCAGGCTCTCACCTAGCTGGCAGGGCTGGAAGTCACTCGGTGTCATCCTTAGACCTCGAGCAGATCCCGATGTTAGGCTCTCACCTAGCTGGCAGGGCTGGAAGTCACTCGATGGTATCAGCCATAGACCCCAAGCAAATCCCGCTGTCAGGCTCTCACCTAGCTGGCAGGGCTGAAAGTCACTCGGTGTCATCCTTAGACCTCGAGCAGATCCCGCTGTTAGGCTCTCACCTAGCTGGCAGGGCTAGAAGTCACTCGATGGTACCAGCCTTGGACCCCGAGCAGATCCCGCTGTTAGGCTCTCACCTAGCTGGTAGGGCTGGAAGTCACTCGGTATCATCCTTAGACCTCGAGCAGATCCCGCTGTCAGGCTCTCACCTAGCTGGCAGGGCTGGAAGTCACTCGATGGTATCAGCCTTGGACCCCGAGCAGATCCCGCTGTCAGGATCTCACCTAGCTGGCAGGGCTGGAAGTCACTCGGTGTCATCCTTAGACCTCGAGCAGATCCCGCTGTCAGGCTCTCACCTAGCTGGTAGTGCTGGAAGTCACTCGATGGTATCAGCCTTGGACCCCGAGCAGATCCCGCTGTCAGGCTCTCACCTAGCTGGCAGGACTGGAAGTCACTTGGTGTCATCCTTAGACCTCGAGCAGATCCCGCTGTCAGGCTCTCACCTAGCTGGTAGGGTTGGAAGTCACTCGATGGTATCAGCCTTGGACCCCGAGCAGATCCCGCTGTCAGACTCTCACCTAGCTAGTAGGGCTGGAAGTCACTCGGTGTCATCCTTAGACCTCGAGCATATCCCGATGTCAGGCTCTCACCTAGCTGGCAGGGCTGGAAGTCACTCGTTGGTATCAGCCTTGGACCCCGAGCAGATCCCACTGTCAGGCTCTCACTTAGCTGGCAGGACTGGAAGTCACTCGGTGTCATCCTTAGACCTCGAGCAGATCCCGCTGTCAGGCTCTCACCTAGCTGGCGAGGCTGGAAGCCCCTCGGGGAAGTCCTACACTCTCCGGGTAGTGCATAACAAGCTCTTATAAAGATAAGAGGGGAGAGCTCGGCATGGGCGAGATCGGGCTTGCCAATTCACCCTAGTCTCGGCAGAAGGGTGGTAAGCTAGGACCCGGGACCTCGCTAGGAGGAGGTGGGTACCGCCGGGCCGCCCCATCCCCCCACTGTGTTTCACTCAGGAAAATTTGGTGAATTTGGTTTCCAGATTGGCAAGATTATGGGCTGCCCGCAAGCGAGTTGAGGCGAATCCCGAGAATTGGCGAGCCAGGCCCTTAGACCTCGATAAGGGGAGGCGAATCCAGCCAAGACGCCCCGCCCCCATGTTATTTTACTTAGAGAAATTATAGTGAACTTGAATTTTTGGTGAAATAAGGCCATGGACAGCTCGCGAGCAAGCTGTGGCGAGCCCTGGGGATTGTCGAACTCTCAAAAGGTGCTCTCAGGAAGGAGTCCTAGCAATTATTCTACTCGAAGTCTATCTACGCGAGGTCGCCTGGGGAAGGGCTCGTGAACAGGTAGAACGCAGCAAGGACAGAAAATAGAAAAAGAAGAAAGAGGAGAATGGCTTGACTATAATAAAAAATCTATTTCATTTAACAGTGATGTTTACAGGTAGAGCTCGCCTCTGCGAGGAAACAAAAGAAAGTATATGAACTTAGACCTCGCCCCCCCCCCCCACCAGATTGGTGGTCCTCCCCTTCGCCTGACTGATCCGGGAAGCCCTTCCCAAACAGCGCGTCCAGACTGTCTTCCTTCTCGCTGGGAGGCGTCGCCGGGAACAGGCTCGGCATCAGGTCCCGGGCCGAGATCTCCTTGCATCCCTCCGCCAGCACTCCAGTGTCCTTCATCATCTGAAGGGTGCATTCGGCGGCCTGGATGGAGTTGATCCGCAGCCTCTCGACGAGGTCGGCCTCGCCAAAAATCCTTGGCCCCTTGTAGGGGAGGGTAGGATCGGCGACGCTGGGCGGGAAGAAGATCTCCGCCTGGCGGCGGACCTCGCGGTTGAGGTGCTGATTCTCCTCTTTCAGCTTCGCATTCGCCCGCTCCAGCTCGGCAAGCCGGACGCGAAGTTGGTCGATCTCCTCCTCTTGCTCGGCATTGCGAGCCCGCAGCTCCCCGGCGGTCTTGGCATCCTGACAGAAGAAGAGTTCATTAGTGGCAGTGCAAAATATTTCAAGTAAAAGAGGGAAGAGGAAGCCTGATACTCACCAACCCGCCGGCGGCCTGGGCAAGAAGGCCCTCAGCGATGCCGAGCCGCCTCGCCTGATCAGTGACCTTGTCTTTGGCGACATCACGGGCTTGCTAGGCTTTTTGGAGTTGGTTGCTGAGGGCGAAGCTGCAGCGGGTCAGCATGTGGTGAAGCTCCATAGCCCGGGCCTACATGCCCTCATGGCCAAGCTGTCGCAGGGTCATATTCTTGTAGGCCTCGGCGTCCTCCCGGCCATAAAGGTCGAAACCGAGGGCATAAGCGTGACTGGTGGCGGGCTCGCGGTCATGCCAGGAAGGGTACAGGGTGGAGATGGAAACCCGGTGGGCCAGCTCGTCCCACTGCACCATGGGCTCGCCCGCCGAGTCTTTCCACCGCCCCCAAAGTTGTAGAGGGGGTGCAGTTACGGCGCCCCGCGCTCGCGAGCCGTCTTCTTCGCTGAAGGAGGTGGAGAGATCGCCACAGAGAGAGCAAGAGCCTCGCCGCCCTTCCGCCCCTTGCTGGTGATCTCCTCCAGCGGGCTCTCTGGCGACGCGTCAGGGATGGTCTCGGGCGAGCTTATGTACTTGGGGCTGAATTGATGTTGTTGATGTTGTTTCCCCCACGGAGCGAGCACGACCTTCTTCATCTTTTTTGGTAATGGCTGGCGGTGTGACGAGTTCGATCCCGCATCCTCAGACCGCCTCTTGCCGGAAGAGGGTTGGGAGAAGGCAGCCTCATCTCGGCCGGTCGCCACCGCCTTCTCGCGAGCAAGGGGGTCCGGGTACAATCCCGAGTCTGCGTACGGCGGGTTCACAGGAATTAGCCGCTCCCCTGTAAGGAAAAACTTGGAAAAAGTTAGATCTTCAACAGCAATGTGGCGAGCTTGGCGACCGGTCGAGCTCGGCAAATGTGGAGGGAACAATACCTTCGCTGGTAGGACAGGGAGAAGCGCGTCGAGGCCCCTTCGCAGGAAGGCGACCTCGAAGTCCTTGTCGAGGAAAAACTTATGGAGGTCGGCATCGTTGCCGGACAAAGCCGGGGGCGGTAGACTTCCTTGCCCTTCTGCTGCGGCGAGTATGGGATATTGCCGAGATCGCCCTTGATAAAGGCGATCTTGCTCATCCAGTTGTGGTGCTTATTCGCGATCTCGCGAAATTTGATCAGCGAGCCGCCAAAGTAGGCGATCCCGTCCGGCATCGCCTTGTAAGAGAAGAGTTTCCTGAATACTCTCAGGTTGAACTCAATCCTCTCTCGCCGGAGATAGCTTGCGAACGCCACCATCATGGAGATGGCGTTGGAGTTCAACTGTGCGGGCACCGCGCCATAATATTTCAGAATTTGCCGGATCTCCGACCAGAGGGGGAGGCGAAACCCCACCTCAAAGTGAGAGATGGGGAAGGCGAGCTCGTCTTCATAGAAGGTATTGATGGCGTTCCCCTACCTCGGTCGGCTCGCCTCGAAGCCCGGCATAACGTGGTCGCCAACAAATTGCGCGAGCTCCTCCTCGGTGGTGTCCCCCTCGAAGAAGCAGTAATCGGTAGGCGCACTTGGTGCGGCCGTCCGCGTCAGGGTTGGCCTTACCCATACTCGTAGAAAAAGGGATGGAGCGCGAACAGAAAAGGGAGAAAGCACAGTAAGAGAGAGAGAAGCAAGAAGTTAAGGCGGTAGTACGAGGGTTGGTGGGGAGGGGGCTATTTATAGAAAAAGTAATTCGGTTGCCAAGCTGTCCAATCGGCCCAGCTCACCAACCCCCAGCTCGCCGGCTTCCGGCGCGTTCCAACTACCAAAGCTGTCCAATTGGATAGCTCGCCAATCCTCAGCTCGCCGACTTCCAGCGCGTTCCAACAAAGGCTAAGTCAACGAAAAGCAATATATTATTTAGATGTCGCATGACTAAGAATATTTTAAGGTTACTTATTACAAAGACCAAGTGCAGGAATATGTAAGTGGGGCGTGCGAGCAGGGGGAAGGCCAGGAGGCGAGCACCGGTCGGCTCGGCAAAGGAGCCGCCTCTTATCTACCCCGGTCTCGCAGCTCCCGCCCCGAAGACTGCCGCGCGCGGAGCAGCTCGCGGATCCTCCCCGAATTCCTCTGCGCCATCGAGAGGCCGTCGTCTATCTCATCCAGAAGCCGGGAAGGGGACATTAACTCGCCAGCCTGGCCACTCCGCACCTCGTTAGGAAGACGCGCATAGTCGCATTGCAGCGCCTCCTTGACCTCCCACACCTCGCGGACCCCGCGCACCAGTTTCTTTAAAAGCTTAACCTCCCTCCTCGCCAGCTCGCCTTGATCCACTTCGGAGCCCAGGTAAGAGTCCAGCGAGCTGGGGGAGGGGAGGGGAGAGTAATGGGCAGCCCGCGAAGATTCCTCAACAGTAGATTGGCTGGGGGGGGGAGCTGTGGAGGCAAACATCAGCAAAAGGAGGTGCTGGAAAATTGCATGAGGCAGGAATCCAGGCAAAGTTTACCTGACGAGCTCGACAACTCAAAGGAAATGTGGGGAGGGATAAACCTCAGATCCTTCCTGCGGCTTGGACCGCGCGTTCCCGGTGAGAGGAGCTCGAATCCCGGGATGGGGATGGTTTCCAGAGCCGCCCCCGAGGTCACGACAGCTTGCTAAGGAGAGCTGGCGCGCACAGGCGAGCTCGGCCTCTGCGAGCTTACCCCCAAGGTCCCAAAAGGAGGGGACGGGTCCCGGGGATGGTTATCCGGAGTCATGAACCGCGAGTCCCCAAGAGTGGTCTTGGCCCATGGGGTGGTGTCTCGCGGCGCGACGTCCTCCGCGCCATCAGGGTGGCTGTCTAGGCCGTCGCAGACCTCGACAATGTTCCTCCCCTTTTCAGGGGCAGGCAGAGTGGAGGAGCCGGTCCCGTGCTCTAAGGTAGTCCTCAGGTCATCATAGATGGGCTCGGCCGCCTGAGGGAATGTTTTCATCTTTTTGGAGTTAGGCTCGGCAAGGCCTAACTGCGGCACAGCGGCTGGGACCGCTGTCAAGGCGGCTACGCGAGCAGCGGAGGCCTGACGGGCGCGCATAAGCCGCTCTTGAATCTCCTTGGGGATTGGCATCTTGGCAGGATTAGAGCAAAGGGAATGGCAAGAGTCAGGCAGGTATGCATGTGCATATATATAGCCACAGGTGGACCCCACCCAAAGATTCCCTCCAGTCCACCCCGCACTTGTCGAACACTTGAGGTTGGATGTTTCTTTCCGAGCTTTGCCAAGCTCAAAAAGAGCGGGGATTGTGTATAACCCCGTATCCGGCGAGTGGGGAGAGCCAAGAACCAGACCGGCCGGCTCAGATCATCCAGGTCCCAGGCGAGCTTGGCAGAGAAAACCCGAGCCTGAGCTTGGCATTCGTCGACCGCGAGCTCGGTACTCGCCAAGCTAAGGCAAGATTCGTCGGGCAGAGATCGACTAATGGAACTCGATGGATGGGCCTGCTCGCTGTCCCAGCTCGTACTATCACAACGGAGCTCGACAACAGTGGGTGAGCCGGATCTGCCGAGGTGGCCAGGCTCCCCAGCTCGCCTGGATCCATGAGGTACTTTTTACTGTTTTGCCCCCACTGGTCTGCCCATAGCCCTTCAGAACAACGAAGTTTGGCTGTTGGCAGACCCAACCAAGGGTTTTTTGGTAACTTCAGGTCAGTTCATTTTGGTTATTGGCAGTTCAGATTCTGAAAACTATAAATAGGACCCAAGGGGTACCCCAGAAGACATGTTTTCCTGTGCTCTCTTGCTCTAGTTTTCAAGTGCTTTCTGAGGGTACCTTAGCTCGGCCTCTAGCTAAGGAGGGGAAGCGCTCTCAGATCTTCCGGGTGTGTGGTGGGTCCTCCCTGCCGAGCCCTTGGGTCGGTTCTTCCCTTGTCTCTTGTTGTTTTGCTTGCAAGAGTGAAGTAGAAGCGCGATCACCCCTTCCCCGAGGGCGAACTCCACCGAGACCGATTTTCGGTTTCAACACTATCACTCAACGCTTTCAACGTAACGTTGAGTGACTACCGCGCGACGATAGGAGTAATACGCGGTGATAGCTTGGGTTAAAGTACCGCATGGCGGTAGTAACCTGACACGCGGCGGTAGCTGCCACGTGGCAGTAAGGTAGAGGCTGTTTTGGAGTGACAACGTAATGTTGATTGGCCCAAGCGGCAACCACCTATATTACAGCGCGGTGGTAGTAGATATCGCGCGGCGGTAGCTTCTATATAAAAGCTGGGCATGAGATTGAACTCTCACTTTTCTCTCTATCTTGGTATTTCAAGTTCTTGAGGGAAAGAGGCTGAGGCTCAGTGTTGCAAGCTTGGTGAAGGATAACCCGTGATCTGAATCAAGAGCCGAAGTAAGATCCATGATGAGAAAAGTGAGGCGCTCCTTTCCATCTGGATAAAAGACTTATTCGTGGCTCCGAAAAGATATACAATGGTAACGATTTTCTCCTTGGATAACTGAAGTCCTCAATTTACATACGTGTATGGAACCTCTCACCAAAAGGTGGAAAATGTGGTTTCCAGCTGTAAATCATTATGATATCCGCTAAACTTGCATTTAGATCCAAAATCGAAGCACGAAATAGGCACGATGTGTGAAGCCCATCTGAAAGAATTGGTTTCAAAATGTCCTAAACACCTAGAGGGGGGTGAATAGGTTCAATTCTTTTTCTTAAGACAGATAGTCTTTTTATTGTTAGATTACAGATTATTCAGCACAGCACAGTTCACAGCACATATTAAACAACACAGCCACACAGATGACACACAGTTTTATAGTGGTTCCCCAAGTGATGGGTACATCCACTTTCCTCCTTCGCCTATCTAGCAGTATACTAGATTCGGCGTAACTTCCTTCTTCTTTCTCAGATCCTCAGATCTTACAACTCAGAACCTTGAAAGGTTCCTATAACTCAGACTTCAACAAGTCATACAGCTCAGATTCTCTCAAAGAATCCTACCTCAGAGTGAGTTCACACTCCTACAACTCAGGCAATTAAGCCATACCTCAGTCTCTTCTCAGGCCTACAACTCAGAGAACTTAATCTCCTACCTCAGGCACTCAGCCCAGCTCAGCCTTTATAAATTTAGGCTTACAACTCAGAGGAATAATCTCCTACCTCGGGCAGAGATCGACTAATGGAACTCGATGGATGGGCCTGCTCGCTGTCCCAGCTCGCACTCTCACAATGGAGCTCGGCAACAGTGGGCGAGCCGGATCTGCCGAGGTGGCCAGGCTCCACAGCTCGCCTTGATCCATGAGGTACTTTTTACTATTTTGCCCCCGCTGGTCTGCCCATAACACTTCAGAACAGCGGAGTTTGGCTGTTGGCAGACCCAACCAAGGGTTTTTTGGTAACTTCAGGTCAGTTCCTTTTGGTTATTGGCAGTTCAGATTCTGAAAACTATAAATAGGACCCAAGGGGTACCCTAGAAGGCATGTTTTTCTGTGCTCTCTTGCTCTAGTTTTCAAGTGCTTTCTGAGGGTACCTTAGCTCGGCCTCTAGCTAAGGAGGGGAAGCGCTCTCAGATCTTCCGGGTGTGTGGTGGGTCCTCCCTGCCGAGCCCTTGGGTCGGTTCTTCCCTTGTCTTTTATTGTTTTGCTTGTAGGAGTGAAGTAGACGCACGATCACCCCTTCCCCGAGGGCGAACTCCACCGAGACTGATTTTCGGTTTCAACAGTATCACTCAATGCTTTCAACGTAGCGTTGAGTGACTACCGCGCGACGATAGGAGTAATGCGCGGTGATAGCTTGGGTTAAAGTACCGTATGACGTTAGTAACCTGACACGCGGCGGTACCTGCCACGTGGCAGTAAGGTAGAGGCTGTTTTGGAGTGACAACGCAATGTTGATTGGCCCAAGCGGCAACCGCCTATGTTACAATGCGGTGGTAGTAGATACCGCGCGGCGGTAGCCTCTATATAAAAGCTGGGCATGAGATTGAACTCTCACTTTTCTCTCTATCTTGGTATTTCAAGTTCTTGAGGGAAAGAGGCTGAGGCTCAGTGTTGCAAGCTTGGTGAAGCATAACTCGTGATTCGAATCAAGAGCCGAAGTAAGATCCATGATGAGAAAAGTGAGGCGCTCCTTTCCATCTGGATAAAAGACTTATTCATGGCTCCGAAAAGATATACAATGGTAACGATTTTCTCCTTGGATAACTGAAGTCCTCAATTTACATACGTGTATGGAACCTCTCACCAAAAGGTGGAAAATGTGGTTTCCAGCTGTAAATCATTATGATATCCGCTAAACTTGCATTTAGATCCAAAATCGAAGTACAAAATAGGCACGATGTGTGAAGCCCGTCTGAAAGAATTGGTTTCAAGATGTCCTAAACACCTAAAGGGGGGGGGGTGAATAGGTTCAATTCTTTTTCTTAAGGCAGATAGTCTTTTTATTATTAGATTACAGATTATTCAGCACAGCACAGTTCACAGCACAGATTAAACAACACAGCCACACAGATGACACACAGTTTTATAGTGGTTTCCCAAGTGATTGGTACATCCACTTTCCCCCTTCGCCTATCTAGCAGTATACTAGATTCGGCGTAACTTCCTTCTTCTTTCTCAGATCCTCAGATCTTACAACTCAGAACCTTGAAAGGTTCCTACAACTCAGACTTCAGCAAGTCCTACAGCTCAGATTCTCTCAAAGAATCCTACCTCAGAGTGAGTCCACACTCCTACAACTCAGGCAATTAAGCCCTACCTCAGCCTCTTCCCAGGCCTACAACTCAGAGAACTTAATCTCCTACCTCAGGCACTCAGCCCTACCTCAGCCTTTATAAATTTAGGCTTACAACTTAGAGGAATAATCCTCCTACACTCAGATCTATAAAAAATCCTACAAAAATTGAAAATAAAATGAATAATTCTTTCACCCAGATAGAGAGAGAAAGGGTGAAGGCTTCTTGATCAGTTCTTGATAGATCTGATCACTCTAGAATCAACCTGTCTTAGCTTATTCAAAGCTTCTTGAATCTGAACAAAGTAAGGTTGATATTCTTGAAGTTGGAGATGATCCTCAATCCAGCTTCTTCTTAATCAGATGTGATTCTGATTTCTTCTTGCAGATTGTTCAGGATCTGCCCTCTATGGATGACTTGTCGATTTCTGGATGAAGACTTCTCTCCTTATTATTAGTTCTTCATTATTATTTTCTTCCAGCACTTCATGTCTTTATATAGGCTCCAACCGAGATTACCGGCTGATCTGGTTCCTAACGGCCTTTTGATAGTTCTGACAGATACACCAACATTGTCAGTTATGACAGCTATCAAGTCTCCAAATACTTCAATGAACTTCAGTTCAACAACAAAGTATCGAGACAATACTGCAAATGTGTCGACACAAATAGTCCATGTATCGACATAATCCTTAGGGATGTCGACACAACTTGCAAAATGTCGACATAGCACTTCTCTATCTTCTTGACATAGCTTCTGCAGAATGTGTCGACACAAGTCCAGTGTGTCGACACAATCACTTCTTGTCTTGACATAGTTGACTTCAACAAAAATTCTGGTGTGTGTCGACACAAGTCCTGTGTGTCGATATAGTTGTTGTTGACTGAGCTTTCCGTGTGTCGACACAAGTCTTGTGTGTCGACATAGTTATTGTCGACTGAGCTTTCTGTATGTCGACACAAGTCCTGTGTTTCGACACAGTTGTTGTCGACTAAGCTTTTTGTGTGTCGACACAAGTCCTGTGTGTCGACACAAGTCCTGTGTGTCAACATAGTTGTTGTCGAATGAATCTCTGTATGTCGACACAAGTCCTGTGTGTCGACACAAACTGGCTCTTGGTGTCGACACAACCTTTCCCATGTGTCGACACAATGCTTATCAAGTGTCGACACTTGTACTTATAAAATTTTCTTTCATTTTCTTAACCTGCACATGGAAACTCAACACCACATCAAATACACCTTGATGAATATCATTGAGTTAGGTGAGGCTTCTTCAAATCTGGCACACATATTTCAATGTACCCAACACCGTCTGAACAGTTGGTCTGGATTGGTGATGAATTGATTTGCATGCCGGAGAAGACTCTATGGATAAAATGTGTGTTTCAACGTGTAGAATCCGAGGTCTGGGGGTGTGCAAGATGTTGCAGTGATAGTACTGAAGGTGATCTCCAGGAAAACACCCAAAATGGGGGAAAAGGGATTTTTGTCCCTACCGTGCGACGGTAGTACTACCGTCAGCGATAACTTTCAGTGAGCTATGTTTGTGAGGCCTGTCTCAGATAGACCTGGAGGCCATTGTATGAGAAGCTGAGAGCCTGTAGAGCCCAACTATGTTGGCTATGAGTGCCAGCCTAATTTGATGTGAAGCCCGTCTCATGAAGACCGTGGGGATATCATGTGAGTTGAGATGTAGAAGCCAACTATTATGGCCGTGCGAGCCGTAACGAAGCTTTGAGCCGTAGTGCCCAGCTCTAAAGGTCGTTGAGCCGAACGGGAAAGGGGAGGTCGACTCGCGTCTTGTCTATTATCCTTGATTGCTTCGGCTGTCGGAAGTGGCATGACGATCTAAGCAACGGGAAGGGACTGAACAGTACCTGCGTTATGTCTATGTTGATTAGATTGCCAAAAATAACTGGCTGTCGTCGATAACATAATGAGATTCTTAGGTCTAAGGCCGAAAAGACTAAAATGCTCAAGAATGAACCGTTATGTCTTGGACTTATGAACGTGAGGTAGTATCCGGGAAGTCTGGTACACCAAGAATGTGTCATGAGTGCACGGGGCGGGTGGTCGTTGAGCCTACGTTTAGATTCACCGGATGTCTCTTTTATCTTGTCATGGAACCCAAAGTGATACTTCTTTTTAATATAGTATATATATATATATATACTGCTGTTACAGTGAAGGAGTGGGGTCGTTATAAATGGGTCGGTAATTGCCGACCATTACCTTGTTTGCCAAGTTTTGGTGGGTTGTGGTTTGCAAGTGCTGGTGAGTTAAGTGGAAAGTAGCGGGCTGAAACCCTTGTGCTGCGATTGGCTGGCCCTCGAAGGCCCAAATGCGAACTTTTACTGTTTTTATGTGTGGCTGGCCTGCGTACCAATGTCTGTAAACAACACTTGTGAAGTATAACTGTAAGATCTTAAGGCCGTAACTTTTTGTGTATTTTGAGTGTATATTCCTGGTGTAGATATATAAGTGTTGGTTATATATAATGGACATTCATATGATTTGAGTTCAAACAACCTTAATGCTTATACTAGAATGCTCTGAGATAAGATTCATAATAGCATTTTTGATATTAACCTATAATCCCACTACTTGTTTATGGAATATGGCGTGGGGCCCCGGCCGGACCCTCTGTTATATTTCATGTGACGGATGAAGGTGTTACACTGCCGACCCTGGGGGCTTCCCGCTTACCCAGGCGCAATCCTTTTCGTCTGTCTTGGCGGGAGCCCTTTCGCCGCTTTATTTGCCTGACTCGACCAACCTGGGCCCAAGGTCCCACTCAGCGAATATGAGATTGTACAATTATCTCACTTATGTGCATTTGTTGAGTTGGAGTAGGTAATCGTGAGATATATATTTCCTTTCATTTGCTTGCAATCGGATCATGATATTTTCTCCAATATGAGATAATATGAGGTAAAGGACACCCTTCATGCATCAATAAATGTATGAAATGATTACCATCTATATAACTCATTGCAATTAGCCACTGTGTAGGTGGAGGTGGGGAGCTCAATGAAAAAAATGTGAGACTCTGAATTGCTGAAATGTGGACAAAGTTAATATTATAGCAAGAAGCTACAACAAGACCCATGAGAGATCCCCAGATCTTCCTTACTTGGGTGATGGATATGGAGTGCTACTTCGATTGGCACACTCTTACGGACCCTCAGAAGGTTCAAGTTGCCAGGATGAAGCTAACATGACGCGCTAAAACTTATTGGCTAAATGAAGAGCGTAGGCTAGGAGCCGGGAACGGGGTCCCACTTATTGGATGGGCCGTGATGAAGAACCTGTTGACCGATCAGTACGTTCCCGCATACCATCGGACACAGATGTTCGACGAACTTGCCACTCTGCGGTAGGGCTCAAATTCCGTAGCTGAGTATATGGGCGAACTGAAAGACCGTATGGTGCGTTGTGACCTGAGGGAGATCACCAAGGTCACCCTATCCAGATTTCGTAAGGGGCTTCAACCCGATATACAGCAGAAGCTCTTACGATATGGTCATACGGATCTGAACACGACATTCAATGCCGCCCTCGACATTGAAAAGCACTTAGCCTCTAAGGCTCACTCCCGTTATTCCCATGTGAAGGGAAAATCCACACCTGGAGCATCTTCCTCCACATATCCGGACAAAGGGAAATTTCGGTCCACCGAGTCAAAGTCTGTCATGATCACTGCTAGGAACGCTAAGAACCCCGCAAGTGAGCGTATCCCCATCGGGAAAGTTAGCAAGTCTAACACTACATGTTACTCTTGCGGCATTCAAGGTCACTACGCCTTTGAATGCCCAACGAAGACTAAAGCCATAACCCTATTAGAGTCGACTACCGACCTTGCTGATTACGCATATGAGGCTGCTGAGGACAGTGACCCAGATGGGGTCCCAAGTGATTTAGAGGACGATGACCCCCTTATGGTGATGCGTTGTATCTTGACCACTCCCCGTCCGTTAGATGACTGGAAGAGGACGAGTATATTTTCCCTGATCTTTAAGAGTGGCGAGAAGTTGTGCAAGTTGATCATTGATAGTGGCAGTTGTGTGAACGTCATCTCTGAGAATGTCGTTACACGTATGCACTTGACTACGCAGCCCCACCCGACTCCCTACCAAGTAGCTTGGATTAATAAGGTTACCGTCCCGGTCACCAAGCGATGCCTTGTACCCCTCTCGATCAAATCCTACACTGACGAGGTGTGGTGTGATGTCCTTCCTATGGATGCCTGTCACATGTTGTTGGGCCGCCCTTCGCTTTACGACCGCGACGTGACACACTTTGGGAGATCCAACACGTACGAATTTAAATTTAATGGTAAGGTCATTATGTTGAGGTCGACTGTCCCGAAGGAGCCAGTAGCTTTGGCTAAGGACACCACTGTTCTGGTCGAGAGGAAGACATTGAATCTAGTGGGTAGAAAAGAATTTGTGAAGGATCCCTTTCTTGACGGGATGATGTACGCACTAGTTCTCATGAGTGCGAAAGGGGATTCAAGAGTATTGGACGATTTGCCTAAAGAGTTACGGGTATTGTTGGACGAATATAAGGACGTGTACCCGGATGAGCTGCCTTCGGTGTTACCACCGCTGAGGAATATACATCATGCGATAGACCTTATCCCTGGTTCCTCCTTACCGAACCAACCCCACTATAGGCTTCATCCCGCCGCCCATAAAGAGTTACAAACCCAAATCGAGGATTTGATGAAAAAAGGGTTCATTCGGACTAGTATGAGTCCATGTGCGGTACCTGCCCTTCTTGCTCTCAAGAAGGATGGTACGTGGCGTATGTGTGTTGATAGTCGTTCTATCAACAAGATTACCATCAAATATAGATTTCCTATTCCGCAATTAGATGACCTCCTAGATGTCTTATCTGGTGCTACCATTTTTTCAAAGTTAGACTTACAGAGTGGCTATCACCAGATTAGGATCCGTGAGGGGGACGAATGGAAGACTGCGTTCAAGTTAAAGGCTGGGTTATACGAGTGGCTTGTGATGCCCTTTGGGCTATCCAATGCCCCCAGTACTTTCTCCCGGATGATGACACATGTCTTTCAGCCTTATATGGGGAAGTTTGTCGTCGTCTATTTCGATGACATCTTAGTCTTTAGTACCACCACTGCTGAGCATGTCTCCCACATGAGGTCGGTTCTTTCCACCCTGCGGAAGGAAACATTATTCCTTAATCTCAAGAAGTGCACATTCTATGTCACTGAAGTGGAGTTCTTAGGCTACATAGTCGGTTCGTAAGGCATTAGAGTTGACCCTAACAAGGTTAAAGTCATTAAGGATTGTCCCGAGCCGACCACGTTACGAGAAGTGCGAAGTTTCCTTGGGTTAGCTACTTTTTACCGCTGTTTCATTCGAGATTTTAGTAGCATTATGGCCCCCATTAGCGATTGCATGAAGAAAGGTGAGTTCAATTGGACGAAGTCCGCCACTATTGCTTTCCAACGCATTAAGGAACTTATGACTGAGGCACTTGTTTTACGTCTACCTGACTTCTCAAAGGTCTTTGAGCTTACGTGTGACGCTTCTAGCGTGGGAATAGGAGGTGTCCTGAGTCAGGAAGGACACCCTGTGAGTTATTTTAGTGATAAGTTAGCGGGCGCCAAATTGAATTACTCAAATTATGATAGGGAGTTTTATGCCGTCATTAGATGTTTGCACCATTGGAGGCACTATCTCCTCTCTAAGGAGTTTGTGATCCTCTCCGATCACGAAGCACCGCGGTTCATCAATGGCCAGCATAAAATCAGCCCGCGTCACGCTAAGTGGGTATCTTTCCTACAGGGTTACACTTTTAATCTCAAACACCTTAAGGGAGCTGACAATCGAGTCGCGGATGCTCTTAGTCGCCTAACCCTGTTACTCACCACTATGGAGGTTAACGTGGTAGGATTCGAGCGAATCAAGGATGAGTACGCCACATGCCCAGATTTTCAGGGCGCCTATTTGTCTGCCCAAGATATCTCCCCCACGGTTATATCTGCGTTCGTCATTAAGGATGGCTATCTATTTAGACATGGGAAGTTGTGTATCCTGCAGTCATCGTTACGCCTCCATATCATCTGGGAATTGCATAGCGGAGGGTTGAGCGGTCATTTCGGTAGGGATAAGACCATTACGTTAGTTGAGGAAAAATTCTATTGGCCAAAACTTAAGGCAATGGTGGGGCGGGTGGTGAGTAGTTGCCGTACTTGTCAGGTATCCACGGGCACCAAAACCAACGTCGGATTATATACATCGTTGCCTATACCTTCTACATCATGGGAAGACGTGAGCATGGACTTTGTCTTAGGCCTACCCACTACTTTTCATCGTCACGATTCCATTCTTGTAGTTGTGGATAGGTTCTCTAAGATGGCATACTTTATTCCGTGCGCTAGAACCAACGATGCATCTCATATTGCAAAATTATTTTTTAAAGAAGTCGTTAGTCACCGAAGAGTGCCGAAGACAATAGTCTCGGATAGAGATGTTAAGTATACGAGCTATTTCTGGAAAACACTTTGGGTCTTAATGGGTACCAAGTTATTGTTTTCCTCCGCCTATCACCCTCAGACCGATGGGCAAACGGAGGTGGACAATCGGAGCTTAGGATGCCTTCTTAGATGCCTAGTGAGCGATCACAAAGGTACGTGGGATCTTCTTCTTCCCCACGCCCAGTTGGCCTATAATAATTCCAAAAATCGGTCCACCAGTCTATCTCCAAATGATATTGTTCACGGGTACAAGGCCCCTGTGCCTCTTGACTTAGTTCCGTTGCCCCCAACATACAAGATAAGTCAGTTTGCACAATCCTTCGCCCAACATATTCATGACCTATATGCACGTATACAGCTACCTTTACTGCTCAATACGAGTCTTATCAATCGCACGTTAATCTACATAGGAGGGTGTCGCACTTCAAAGTCGGCGATTTGGTCCTAGTCCGGTTAGTTCCCGAACGCTTGCCATCTGACACCGTTAAAAAGTTGGCACCAAAGCGCGCCGGCCCTTTTCGGATTATAAAGAAACTAGGTGACAACGCTTTCGTGTTGGATTTGCCAGCTGATTGGGGTATCTCCTCTATTTTTAATGTCTCGGATTTGACGTCGTTTGTTTCGCCTCCACCTGAGTTGAATTCTTTGTCGTCTTCTCCCTCCACTAAAATTTCTAATGGGTTGGGGAGTGGTAGTTCAGATGATTTCTCTCTTTCGGTCCCCGCAAGTATAACATCGGATGGTACGTTGTCTTCTTTTATTCCTATTGCTGACATGTTTCCCAGGTTTTCCAAGACATTTCTCACTCCAGATATGATACTTGCTGCTGAGCCACTTACTACTCCTGATGGTGCTACCTACCGCTTCCTCATCCGTTGGTGTGACCGCCCCCCTTCAGACGACTCATGGGTCCTCGCGCCAGAGCTTCAACGTTTGGATGCCGAGCTTCTCCGCAGCTATCTCTCGGACCACGCATCGGAGATACGTGATTTTGAGTGGGGGAGGATTGATGTCGCGGTCCCTCCGCCACTACTTGATGATGACCCAGTTGCCGAGGCACAACGCCACAAAGATCTTAGGTGTCGTGATGATGCTGAAGGAAGACCGCGTTACAACCTCCGCCCGCGGCATGCCAAATCCACCATGCAGAATTAATTATCTTATTTCATGCACTTTTATTTTATATTGATGAATATAAAATTATTCCATGTTTGGATGATAATTTTATATTAATAAATGTTGTGTAATTTTAATTTTGGACACTTTATATTTTGTGATGTGTATTTAACCATACGGATGGATGAGATTACATCTCCATCATGGATGGTTAAGGGCTTGTTGTAACTCCTATATAAGGAGGCTTTTATGAGGATTTTATGATGACTTGAAGAAGAAGAAACCCTATTTTCCCCTTGGAAAATTTCGGCCAAGAGGAGATCCCTTGTCGCCGCCCCCCTTGGTGTGAAGCCTCCCCTTGCTACCTCCATCCCGATCGGTGCGACTCCGGCGCGGCTTCCTTCGGTGCGACTCCAAGGAAGAATGTTGCAGCCCCATTCGGTGTGAAGCCGGTGGATCCGTGGAGAGAGTGAATCTCCCACTTTATCTTGTGTGATTGATGTTCTTGGTTGGGGTAATCTCTTCCTCTCTTAGTGATTCTTGCTTTGAGTTTGTGGAGGTTTTGCGAACCGTCTTTTCCATGATTTTTAAATACATCGCTTGCAAAATCCGATTCGACTTCGTTGCTATTGAATCTCTTGTATTCTGGATCGGGAATATCCTTTGCGGGAGCGAGACTTGGTCTAGCCTTGACTTGCTCTCCAAGATCGGAACACTTTGTGTTAACAAGGGAATTAATCTTAACTGGAACTCGACCGCCATGTGAAGTTTGCCGCTGCTCCGAAATAAATTATTACTGCGTTTGAAACGGCTCAAGTTGATAAAATAGGTGCTTGTGTAGGTGCGGTGAGTTGTGTGCTTGTTGGAGAGGTAGGTCTTAAGGATGTTGTATCGAGTCCGGTTTATGGTGAGTTGTGTGCTTGTTGGAGAGGTAGGTCTTAAGGACGTTGTATCGAGTCCGACATTTTTATCATTCGGATTTGGGAGCCAACCCGACCCATTTTTGCTCACTTTTGGTTGGAGCCCTCCCCTCTAGCTTTTATGTTCTGTGACGATAGTTTCCGTTAGCGTAGTCGAGCACATATCACGGTCTCCCCTACATCAACAAGTTAGCAAGCCTTCTAAGGTATCCCTTGGGTCCTATTTATAGTTTTCGGAAAACAGCCTCAAATAGCCAACCTCCGTTGTTTTGAACAGTTATGTGTAACCCAAGTTGGCCTGCAAACAGCTTAACTCCACTGTTTTGAAAGGCTATGGGCAGGCCAGCAGGGGCAAAATGGTAAAAAACATAACATATGACTGAGCGAGTAGTCCCTGAGACCACTACTCGCCTGGGTCCGCGAGTGCTCGGTAGAGCTGGCACTCACCGCCTCCCCCTTGACTTCAGCGAGTACGAGCCCTGTAACATCCCGCCTTTTATTGGGCCACTAGAGCCTTAGTGGGCCCAATAAAAGTGGCCCGAACCCTACCCATGACCCGGTGGGAAATAACCCTAAGCGGGAAATAGAGCTAGAGAACTCTGAGTTGAGTTCTGTCAGTTCCTGTGGCCTCGTATAGTCAATACGAGTGCATCGGAACTCGTTCAGTTGGACTCCGAGGTCTAACGACAATTTTACACATTTCGACCATTTTAGCGCGCTACGACGCGCAAATTTCGGACTTTCGTCAAACGGACTCCGATTCAACCCCAGTCAGTGGCGTTAGACTCGTGTGGTCAATACGAAGTCAACGGAAGTCGTCCCGGTCAAATTCGATGACGATTGGTCAACACGTGGTCAAATCAAGCGTAGTTGTGCACCGAAAAGCGTGCGCACACCGATTATGACACGACACCCGAACTTTGACCCGACCCCGACGACTTGGACCCACTTTGACTTTTACCAGCAAGGGGGACCCACCATATGGTTGACTTAGTCAAACCCTCCTAAAAATCTATTTTTTGGATTTTTCTCCAAGTGAGGGTCCAACCTTCTCTCCAAAAGAGGATGACCCGTACTTTCCCTCACTCTCCTTGGGCCCCCCAACCAGCAAGCCCCATACCACTACAAGTGGAGGCCCACCCATTTCTTTTCTCTCCCTCTCTCTCTCTCTTTCCCACCTAAAGGCCCAAGCCCACAAAGGGGCCTCATCCATTTTCCCCACATGGAAGAAAATGGGAGACCTCCAGCTGTCCTTGGACAGCTGGAGGGTGGGATTAATCCCTCCCTAAGGAGGGATTAGTCCCACACCACCCAAAGGGAGGAAGCTCCCCCTCCCCAATCCTATAAAAGGACCCCACCCTTCTCTCTTTCCCTCACAGCTCTCAGAGCAACCCCCTACCCCTTCTCCCCCCCCCTCTGCCGGAGCTCAGGTGGCCGGAAAAAGCCAAGCCGGAGCTCCTCCTACCCTCCTCCACCACCTTGAGCCATGTCCGACCAAGCCGGCCCCTCCCGAGCCCACCAAACTCAGGTGGAAGCTTTCTCCCTCCTCATTCTCCATTTGTGACGTCTTGCATGGTGCTCCCGGCGGCCGGAGCGCCGCCTCGGTCATCCCCCTCTCCTCCCGTTCAAAAAAGAAGAAACAGCTCCGGCGGCGGCCGGCGGCGGCAGGCCGCCGGACCACCGCCGGAGGGAGCGCCCCCCACCGGCGGGTTGGCCGGTGGTGGAGCCACGGCCGGCCGGTGGCCTGCCGGCGGCGGAGAAGCCCCGTAATGGGCAGCGGGAATGGTACAGCGGGAGGGGGGAGGAGATCTACAGGAAAAATTTATATATATATATATATATATATTATATTATATATATTATATATATTATTATAATATTATAAAAATGGGTTTGATTTTTAAGAGACTAAAATAGGCTCCTAGGGAGAAAGTTGTGAACATGAAAAATGTTCCCTTTGCTAAGGGCTTCCTCCAAAAACATTTTGAGAATTTTTGGTGTTGATTTGGTTTTTTTAAAAGCCCAATTAAACTTTATTTGGTCAAATTAAAGGGCCAAAACTCTTTGAAAAATTATGAAAATTTTTCTATGCTCATTTTATATCCATATAAGGGTTGTATCAAAATTTGAGCTCATGGGGATAAGTTTTGATATTTTTCCAAAAATATGGAAGCCTAGGACCGCGCTCGATATTATTACGCTCGTTTTCTTCGAAAATGAAAATTGGAGCGCGTGACTATCCTCTCTAATTTGAATAAGTTTCATATCGACGAGAGTGGCCGAGACAAGTGGCCAAGCTCCGGGTGTTTCGAGATTTCATGAAAACTGTCGAGCGCCTCGACTCTCGGGCGATTTGGGCACGCTCGGAAGATGAGAGCACGAGTGGTGAGTTATGAATTATTCTTGACGAATAATGAAAGTATAACTCCTGATAAGCCCCAATCCGATTAAGCCGTGGTTAATAAGGCGCAACCAACTCATAATCGGATCTTAATAAAGGTGTAACCCAAGGAAACCTTATTAAAAACTGGGATGGAACTGGAAAATCTCTCCTGAGAACGGAGATGGAACTGAAGCCTCCTGTATGGAGTGATTGGACTACTAACTATTTTCTTTATGATTATTCCAGTTTTACACTGGTCCAGTTCCTTTATTCTTTTCAGTTCAGTACTTTCAATTCAGTACTACTCCAGTCTCGTACTGGTCAAGATTTATTCATTACTTTCATTTCAGTACTACTCCAGTCTCGTACTGGTCAAGCTTATTTCAATACTACTCTAGTCTTGTACTGGTCACATTTCTTTCCAGCACTTTAAATAAGCAGCATAACCACCGCACTTGATCTTATCGCAATTTACTTTTATATTCCCGGGTCCTGCTCTGACGAGCAGTTGTTGTTTAGGTTGAGCCTTAGTTGGGGATATCCGGAGTTGAGGTAGTCCTCCAGGTCTAGCCCCAAATAAAGCGCTCCCACGCTCCTTGTCGAAAGTAGAGCAAAGTGTCGATGCCCGAAGTGTAAGCCTAGTAAGGCAGGCCGTCGTAGACCCGATGTTATATTGTTTGCAATTGTTTGATTGATTGTAAATTGCTTGCGGTGAAATGGTGGCGGGTCAGTCCCTTCCGCAGACCGTTCGTACCGGTGCGGCAAGGTTGACGACTCAAGGCGATAGAGAGATGAGTACCACGGGTGACCGGCCGTTATATTCCCCGTCGGGTTTTCCTCCGCTGGTCGGCCAAAATGATTCGCCGGATGTCGCTCATCCAAGAGTACACAAGGTTGTACGTGAGGGCCTGGGGTTGTGCGGTACGATCACCCCCAGAAGTGGCAGGACTGGCCACTGTCACCGACGGCCACATCGGTGAGGCCCGCGGGGCTCGCTACCCTGCTGGAACAGAAGCGGTCCAAACTATGTCGACATAGGGTTTGTGTGCGCGGCTATGAATGCCTGCGGTTTATGTGTGCGGCTATGAATGCCTGCAGTTTGTGTGCGCGACTATGAATGCCCGCGGTTTGTGTGCGCGGCTGTGAATGCCTGCGATAGAATTCAAGATATGAAAACCTGTTGTGCTGATGAGCTAGTAAAGCCTTGCTATAACCGTTTTATGTTATTGCTGCTTTTTCCGGTTATACTGCACTCTTTTATAATTGCTCCTAGTTGTTCATATATGAAATGTTGTGATAACCCTCTCTTGCTTCGGCTATTTACTTTTGTTGGGTGGGTGCGTGCTCGTCCCCAGGATGTGGATCCGGGGAGGACATTTGTTTCCACTTAGCTCTGTGACTAATGGTTATTTGATTAACCATTCACAGGAGGTGGAGCACCGTAGTGACCCGCTGCCGCAGGAGATTATGCCAGCAGCTAGGTCTACTCGAGCAGATGCACCCCCGCCATCTCCGGTGTTTAGAGACGTGAGTACCGCCAAGTAGTTTAGAAGAGAGAGTGTGTGAGAGACTGATGTAGTACATGTATAGCCCACGGGCTTTTATAAACGCATAAGGCTTCGGCCCTAGAACCTCCGTATTAATATGATATGTAGTGGTTTCCTGTTAATGCTTCCGTTATATTCTGATGGGTTGTGAATGTTATGATTCGAACCACTCAAGACGGCCATCTAGTGCTTGAATAGGGTGGATTGTTTCCCCTATGAGCCCTGGGTAGACGTCTTGGGCCAGTAGTGTAGTACCCCCCCCCCCAACCTTTTGCCCGGGTCGGGCCGGAGGGGTACTACTGGCCCAAGACGTCCACCCTTGGCTCATAGGGGAAACAATCTACCCTATTCAAGCACTAGATGGCCGTCTTGAGTGGTTCGAATCATAACATTCACAACCCATCAGAATATAGCGGAAGCATTAACAGGAAATCACTACATATATATATAACATATCATATTAATACAGAGGTTCTAGGGTCGAAGCCTTATGCGTTTATAAAAGCCCGTGGGCTATACATGTACTACATAAGTCTCTCACACACTCTCTCTTTTAAACTGCTCGGCGGTACTCACGTCTCTAAACATCGGAGATGGCGGGGGTGCATCTGCTCGAGTAGACCTAGCTGCTGGCGTAATCTCCTGCGGCAGCGGGTCACTACGGTGCTCCACCTCCTGTGAATGGTTAATCAAATAACCGTTAGTCACAGAGCTAAGTGGAAACAAATCTCCTCCCCGGATCCACATCCTGGGGACGAGCACGCACCCACCCAACAAAAGTAAATAGCCGAAGCAAGAGAGGGTTATCACAATATTTCATATATGAACAACTAGGAGCAATTATAAAAGAGTGCAGTATAACCGGAAAAAGCAGCAATAACATAAAACGGTTATAGCAAGGCTCTATTAGCTCATCAACACAACAGGTTTTCATATCTTGAATTCTATCGCAGGCATTCACAGCCGCGCACACAAACCGCAGACATTCATAGCCGCGCACACAAACCGCAGGCATTCATAGCCACGCACACAAACCGCAGGCATTCATAGCCGCGCACACAAACCCTATGTCGACATAGTTTGGACCGCTTCTGTTCCAGCAGGGTAGCGAGCCCCGCGGGCCTCACCGATGTGGCCGTCGGTGACAGTGGCCAGTCCTGCCACTTCTGGGGGTGATCGTACCGCACAACCCCAGGCCCTAACGTACAACCATGTGTACTCCTGGATGTGAGCGACATCCGGTGAATCATTTCGGCCGACCAGCGGAGGAAACCCGACGGGGAATATAACGGCCGGTCACCCGTGGTACTCATCTCCCTGTCGCCTTGAGTCGTCAACCTTCCCGCACCGGTACGAACGGTCTGCGGAAGGGACCGACCCGCCACCATTTCACCGCAAGCAATTTATAATCAATCAAACAATTGCAAACAATATAACATCGGGTCTACGACGGCCTGCCTTACTAGGCTTACACTTCGGGCATCGACACTTTGCTCTACTTTCGACAAGGAGCGTGGGAGCGCTTTATTTGGGGCTAGACCTGGAGGACTACCTCAACTCCGGTTATCCCCAACTAAGGCTCAACCTAAACAACAACTGCTCGTCAGAGCAGGACCCGGGAATATAAAAGTAAATTGCGATAAGATCAAGTGCGGTGGTTATGCTGCTTATTTAAAGTGCTGGAAAGAAATGTGACCAGTACAAGACTGGATAAGCTTGACCAGTACGCAACTGGAGTAGTACTAAATATAAAGTACTGAAATAAGCCTGACCAGTACGCAACTGGAGTAGTACTGAAATGAAAGTACTGAAATAAGCTTGACCAGTACGAGACTGGGGTAGTACTGAATGAAAGTACTGAAATAAGTTTGACCAGTACGAGACTGGAGTAGTACTGAAATGAAAGTACTGAAATAAGCTTGACCAGTACGAGACTGGAGTAGTACTGAAATGAAAGTACTGAACTGAAAAGAATAAAGGAACTTGACCAGTGCAAAACTGGAATAATCATAAAGAAAATGGTTAGTAGTACAATCACTCCATTTAGGAGGCTTCAGTTCCATCTCCGTTCTCAGGAGAGATTCAGTTCCATCTCCATCCAGGAGAGATTTTTCAGTTTCATCTCCATCCAGGAGGCACATTCAGTTCCATCTCCATCCAGGAGAGATTCAGTTCCATCTCCATCCCGGAGAGATTCAGTTCCATCTCCATCCAGGAGGCATTCAGTTCCATCTCCAGTCAGGAGAGATTCAGTCCATCTCAGTTTTTAAAGGCTTCCTTGGGTTACACCCTTTATTAAGATCAGATTATGGGTTGGTTGCGTCTTATTAACCACGACTTAATCGGATTGGGGCTTATCAGGAGTTATACTTTCATTATTCGTCAAGAATAATTCATAACTCACCACTCGTGCTCTCATCTTCCGAGCGTGCCCAAATCGCCCGAGAGTCGAGGCGCTCGACAGTTTTCATGAAATCTCGAAACACCCGGAGCTTGGTCACTTGCCTCGGCCACTCTCGTCGATAAGACAATTTGAATTTATTTTTCAAATTAGAGAGATTGGTCGCGTGCTCCAATTTTCACTTTCGAGGAAAATGAGCGTAATAAATTCCGAGCGCGACCCTAGACTTCCATATTTTGGGAAAAATATCAAAACTTATCCCCATGAGCTCAAATTTTGATACAACCCTTATATGGATATAAAATGAGCATAGAAAAATTTTCATAATTTTTCAAAGAGTTTTGGCCCTTTAATTTGGCCAAATAAAGTTTAATTGGGCTTTTAAAAATACCAAATCAACACCAAAAATTCTCAAAATTGTGGTGTAGGAAGCCCTCAACAAGGGGAACATTTTTCATGTTCAACACTTTTTCCCTAGGAGCCTATTTTAGTCTCTTAAAAATATCAACCCATTATTAATTATAATATTATAAATATTATAATTAATATATTTATAATATATATAATATATAAATATGGATTTCCTGTACATCTTCCCGAGATCCCCCGCGCTGTACAGGAAAACTGCCCTTACGGGGCTTCTCCGCCGCCGGCCGGCCGCCGGCCGGCCGTGGCTCCACCACCGGCCAACCCGCCGGTGGTGGGCGCTCCCTCCGGCGGTGGTCCGGCGGCCTGCCGCCGCCGGCCGCCGCCGGAGCATTTTTTTTTTCTTAAATGAACGGGAGAGGAGGGGGGACAGCGACGGCGCTCCGGCCGCCGGGAGCGCCATGCACGACGTCAGAAATGGGGAGGGGGAGGAAGATAGGGTTCCACCTGAGTTTGGTGGGCTCGGGAGGGGCCGGCTTGGTCGGACATGGCTCAAGGTGGTTGAGGAGGGGGAGGAGCTCCTCGGATTGCCTTTTTCCGGCCACCTGAGCTCCGGCAGAGGGTAAAACAGGTGGAGGGGGTTGCTCTGAGAGCTGTGAGGAAAAGTGAGGGGGGTTGGGTCCTTTTATAGGGAGGGGGAGGAGGAGCTTCCTCCCTTTGGGTGGTGTGGGACTAATCCCTCCTTAGGGAGGGATTAATCCCACCCTCCAGCTGTCCAAGGACAGCTGGAGGTCTCCCATTTTCCCCCATGTGGGGAAAATGAATGGGCCTTTTATGGGCTTGGGCCTATAAGTGGGAAAGAGAGAGAGAGGGAGAGAGAGAAGTGGGTGGGCCTCCATTTGAGCTAACAAGGAGCTTGCTAGTTTGGGGGCCCAAGGAGAGTTAGGGGGCATGGGCCATCCTCCTTTGGAGAGGAGGTGAGCCCCTCATTTGGAGAAAAAATCCAAAAAGTGGATTTTTAGGAGGGTTTGACCAAGTCAACCCTAGGGTGGGTCCCCATTGCTGGTCAAAGTCAAAGTGGGTCCAAGTCGTCGGGATCGGGTCAAAGTTCGGGTGTCGTGTCATAATTGGGGTGCGCACGCTTTTCGGTGCACAACTATGCTTGATTTGACCATAGGTTGACCAATCGTCATCGAAATTGACCGGGACGACTTCCGTTGACTTCGTATTGACCACACGAGTCTAACGCCACTGACTGGGGTTGAATCGGAGTCCGTTTGACGAAAGTCCGAAATTTGCGCGTCGCAGCGTGCTAAAATGGTCGAAATGTGTAAAATTGTCGTTAGACATCGGAGTCCAACTGAACGAGTTCCGATGCGCTCGTATTGATTATACGAGACCACAGGAACTGACAGAACTCAATTCAGAGTTCTCTAGCTCTATTTCCCGCTTAGGGTTATTTCTCACCGGGTCATGGGTAAGGTTCGGGCCACTTTTATTGGGCCCACTAAGGCTCTGGTGGCCCAATAAAAGGCGGGATGTTACAAGTAGTACCCCTCCGGCCCGACCCGGGCAAAAGGTTGGGGGGGGGGGTCCTACAAATGGATCAGAGCGATCACGATTCGTCCTTGTGGAGCAGTCTCAGGATCCCTCCGTCCCTCGCTTCGTTCTAGGTTCGGGACGACCCTTGCAGTGGAAGCCTGGTGGACCCTAGTGTAGAGGCTTAGGGATTCTAGACTGTGCGTTAGTACGCCCATACACCATTGTTTTCCGCTTGGGTTGTCGCTTTTGCAAATTCCCTTACTTTTGCAAAATACTGACACTCTTTCTTGTTACTTCTCCAGATACCGGAGTACAGTAACGGAGGATCCTCGTCCAGAGGATACGTTCCAGCCACCCCACCACCAGACCCGGTTGCTCCCGTAGCCGTACCGTTTGCCGAGTCAGATATAGGCCAGACACTGACGGCTATACTAGCGACTTTCCGAGATGCCCTGGCACAGCCACCGCGGGAGATGACCGCACCCACAAATCTGCTGACGACTTTTCGAGGACTGAGGCCTCCCCCTTTCAGGGGTACAGAGACGACCATTCAGGTAGAGGAGTGGGTGGAGCGAGTGGAGGAGCTGTTGGTAGGGATGATGTGCCCAGCTGTGGCAGCAGTCTCTTTGGTGGTGACCCTCTTGGAGGGATATGCGAGGCATTGGTGGAGAGCGTCTAGTCGCTCTACCTTCCGAGGTCGGCCGATGAGCACGATCCTTTGGGGGGAGTTCTCCGTGGCTCTGCTAGAATTTTTCATCACAGATGCAGACCGAGCCGCGCTGCAAGAGAGGTTCCTGCTCATTCGACAGGGCAACCGTACTGTGGCAGAGTATGAGAGAGAGTTCATACACCTGGCACGCTTCGCCGGGAACCTGGCTGCCTCCGACAGGGATAGGGCTTCTCGGTTCTACCGAGGATTACGAGACGACCTAAGGCAGGCCTTGATTATGCTCTCTCAGGCCACCTTCCACACCATAGCCACCCATGCGACAGCTCTAGAGTTGGACCAGCAGATGGTGGCTCAGCGGCGCAGAGGTCAAGTAGAGCTTCCTCGAGACCAGAGGCGAGACGTTGGAGTCGCTCCCCATAGACATGATAGAGAGAGCAGACAGCGACCCCGCAGGCTGCCTTATAGGCGCCCACCAGCACCCCCAGCACCCCCAGCTGCACAGCAAGACAGTAGACCAGCTCCAGCTCCACAGCCCCCACTAGTGGCCCGACGAGATGTTCCCTTCGCAGGGAACTGCTTCTTGTGTCAGCAGCTGGGACATATGAGGGCCTTCTGCCCTCAGGCGATAGGGAGACCAGGACTAGGAGCAGTCCAGGGTGGACAGCCGGCACAGGGACAGGGTCAAAGAGGCCGTAGAGGCCGAGCTGGCAGGAGAGTCCAGCAGGGCTGAGCAGCTCCCCAGGAGGCCTATGCACTGGACCTGCAGCATGGACCAGCCCCTAACGTAGTCATAGGTATATATCTTAGGCGATAGAAGATATCAGATCTTCCACTATTGTTGTATATTTCATATATATATATGTATATTAGTTGGATGATATATATCTATATGTTTTCCTATAACGTCAGGAATCTTGTTGGTAGAAGGTCACCCTGCCAAAACCCTTTTTGACACAGGAGCGACTCATTCTTTCGTCTCCCACGATTTCATCGCAACAAAGGGAAATGTTATTCGCTCAACCGGACTGTCTATACGAATCCGTTTACCAGACGGGTCGGATATGACATCCACCGAAAAGTGTTCGTTCCAGGCTACGCTGGGAGAGGTAGAGTTTGAAATCTACGCAACCATCCTAGCTATAACTGGGTTTGACATAATTCTGGGAATGGACTGGCTGGCTGAGCACCAAGCCCAGATAAACTGTTCCACGCGAGAAGTCCGGCTATAAAATCCAAATGGCCAGAGCGTCGCGTTGACAGGTGTGTCATCTGTCTCTCGTATTATCTTGACTTCTACACAGATGGTGAAGTCAGTCCGTCAGAAGGATGAAGTATTCCTTATTTATTTCGAGATGGAAGATAAGACCCAGGCGCTCGCCAAGGTCCCAGTAGTCCGAGACTTTCCAGATATCTTCCCTGAGTCCCTCCCGGGATTGCCACCTCAGCGAGAGGTCGACTTCCAGATCGAGCTCGTGTCCGGAGCACGACCAGTATCGCGAGTCCCCTACCGGATGGCCCCAAGGGAGCTGACTGAACTAAAGATCCAGCTACAAGAACTAATAGATGCTGGATTCGTCCGTCCAAGTTCCTCGCCCTGGGGAGCCCCGGTACTTTTCGTCAAGAAGAAGGACGGGACTCTGCGACTGTGCATCGACTATAGAGAGCTAAATAAGCTTACTGTACGCAACACGTATCCCCTTCCTAGGATCGACGAACTGTTCGATCAGTTACAAGGTGCTTCGGTATTCTCCAAAATGGACCTGAGGTCCGGCTATTATCAGCTTCGGATCCGAGAGGAAGATATTCCTAAGACTGCCTTCAGCTCCCGATACGGTCTTTACGAGTTCCTAGTGATGCCCTTCGGGCTCACCAACGCTCCCTCCGCCTTCATGGCCCTGATGAATAGAGTCTTCGAACCCTTCTTGGATCACTTTGTCATCGTCTTTATAGACGATATCCTAATCTACTCGAAGACCAAGACGGACCATACCCGGCACCTGCAGATGGTTCTATTAAAGCTCCAGGAGCACTCTCTCTTCGCCAAATTCAGTAAGTGGGAATTTTGGCTAGAAGAAGTTGGATTCTTGGGCCACACGATAAACAAGGAAGGAGTGGCAGTGGACCAAGCCAAGATCCAGGCAGTACAAAATTGGCCGCCACTCAGGACGGCTGCGGATATCCGGAGTTTCCTCGGCCTTACCGGATACTACAGGAAGTTTGTCGAGGGATTTTCCAAGATTGCCCTACCCCTGACTGCTCTCACCAAGAAGGACGCCGTATTTCGATGGACGCCGGAGTGCGAGGCTGCGTTCATCGAACTGAAGAAGCGTCTGACTTCCGCGCCAATCCTTACGATTCCTTCAGGGACCGAGGGATTTCAAATCTACACTGATGCCTCGCTGAAAGGATTGGGAGCAGTCCTAATGCAGCATGGTAAGGTAGTGGCCTACGCTTCGCGGCAATTAAAGCCGCATGAATTAAACTACGCAGCACACGATTTAGAGTTGGGCGCCGTCGTCTTCGCCCTTAAAATCTGGAGGCATTATCTGTACGGAGTAAAATGTGAGATCTTCTCCGACCACAAGAGCCTCAAGTATATTTTCACGCAGAAAGAGCTGAATCTCCGGCAGCGCTGATGGTTGGAATTCTTATGCGATTTTGACTTCACTCTCCAATATCACCCCGGGAAGGCTAATAGAGTCGCTGACGCCTTGAGCCGCCAGCCTGCGATAGTCGGGAGTTGGATGGAGCAGATCCCTAAGGAACTTTTCCAGTCTTTGATAGACTTGGAGATTACCCTGGTTGCCCGAAGAGATCCGGAAGAGTACTATTCTCAGCTGTATTGGATGGAGATCCAATGCGATATCCGGGACCGGATATGAGAAGCCCAGAAGATCGACCCAGAGGTAATGTCGATCATCCGATCTCTGCAAGGAGGGGCACAGGAGGATTATAACTTGCATGATGGGATTCTACAATTCAAGCATCGCATATTTATTCCCGCTACTGGAGGGATTCGTGGGGAAATTCTGCAAGAGGCCCATCAGTCGAGGTACTCGATTCACCCTGGCATAGTTAAGATGTACGTGGACTTGCGTAGGACCATTTACTGGCCCGGAATGAAGAGAGATGTCACCGAATTCGTGGCCCTGTGCCAGACCTGTCAGAAGGTCAAAGCTGAATGCCGCAGTCCAGGAGGCCTATTGCAGCCCCTGCCGATACAAGAATGGAAGTTCGAAGACATCTCCATGGACTTCGTCCACGGCCTACCTCGATCCCGTGCTGGGAATGACTCAATATGGGTGGTCGTAGATCGACTCACCAAGGTAGCGCGGTTCATTCCAAACCGACAGGGTGACGGAGTAGATATCCTGGCCAGGATGTTCCTAGAACAAGTGGTACGATTTCACGGAGTACCAAAGTCCATCGTGTCTAATCGTGACGGTCGTTTCACATCTAAGGAATGGAGGCGGGTGCAGGCATATTTGGGAACCAAGTTGGCCTTCAGCACTGCCTTCCACCCGCAGACAGACGGACAGACGGAGAGGACGAACCGGACGATGGAGGATCTTCTTCGACTATGCATAGTGGAGCACAATGAGCCGTGGGAGCAGCTATTGCCATTAGTCGAATTTTCGTACAATAACAGCTACCAGGCTAGTATTAAGATGGCTCCGTACGAGGCATTGTATGGAAGGCGTTGCCGAACACCGTTGACTTGGGCTCAGGAAGAGGACCCGGAAGCCTTGGGAGTGACTTACATCGATGACGCTACGGCAGCGATACGGCTGATTCAGGAGCGAATGCGGGAAGCGCAGAGCCGGCAGGCTAAGTACTATGATGCGCGACACCGACCGGTGGAGTTCAGCGTGGGGGCAATGGTGTTTCTGAAAATAAAACCCATGCATGGTGTCTCCCGGTTGAGGAAGCAGAAAAAGTTAGATCCCCGCTTCTTGGGCCCCTATCCGGTGATAGAGCGTGTTGGCCCCGTCGCCTATCATTTAGCCTTACCCCCAGAGTTGGGGAATCTTCATAATGTGTATCATGTCTCTTCCTTGAGACGAGTCCTCCGGCAACCAGAGCAGTACCTTCCTACCCCTCCGGCGCAACTACTGTCAGATAGATCCGTCCGGCTCGAACCCGTCAGAGTAATAGACTACAAGGTGAAGACACTACGGAACAAAACCATTCCGATGGTTAAGGTGCTATGGTCAAACTGTGGACGAGAAGAGTTCACATGGGAACCTGAAGCACTCCTCCGAGAAAAGCACTCAGAGCTCTTTCCCCAGGTATGTTACTTTTTCCCCCTACTTCAAGCAAATTTTTGGGGACGAAAATCCTTTTATTTTTATTGGATTGTAACATCCCGCCTTTTATTGGGCCACCAGAGCCTTAGTGGGTCCAATAAAAGTGGCCCGAACCCTACCCATGACCCGGTGGGAAATAACCCTTAGCGGGAAATAGAGCTAGAGAACTCTGAATTGAGTTCTGTCAGTTCCTGTGGCCTCGTATAGTCAATACGAGTGCATCAGAACTCGTTCAGTTGGACTCCGAGGTCTAACGACAATTTTACACATTTCGACCATTTTAGCGCGCTGCGACGCGCAAATTTCGGACTTTCGTCAAACGGACTCCGATTCAACCGCAGTCAGTGGCGTTAGACTCGTGTGGTCAATACGAAGTCAACGGAAGTCGTCCCGGTCAATTTCGATGACGATTGGTCAACCCGTGGTCAAATCAAGCGTAGTTGTGCACCGAAAAGCGTGCGCACACCGATTATGACATGACACCCGAACTTTGACCCGACCCCGACGACTTGGACTCACTTTGACTTTTACCAGCAAGGGGGACCCACCATATGGTTGACTTGGTCAAACCCTCCTAAAAATCTATTTTTTGGATTTTTCTCCAAGTGAGGGTCCAACCTTCTCTCCAAAAGAGGATGACCCATACTTTCCCTCACTCTCCTTGGGCCCCCCAACCAGCAAGCCCCCATACCACTACAAGTGGAGGCCCACCCATTTCTTTTCTCTCCCTCTCTCTCTTTCCCACCTAAAGGCCCAAGCCCACAAAGGGGCCTCATCCATTTTCCCCACATGGAAGAAAATGGGAGACCTCCAGCTGTCCTTGGACAGCTGGAGGGTGGGATTAATCCCTCCCTAAGGAGGGATTAGTCCCACACCACCCAAAGGGAGGAAGCTCCCCTCCCCAATCCTATAAAAGGACCCCACCCTTCTCTCTTTCCCTCACAGCTCTCAGAGCAACCCCCTACCCCTTCTCCCCCCCCCCTCTGCCGGAGCTCAGGTGGCCGGAAAAAGCCAAGCCGGAGCTCCTCCTCCCCTCCTCCACCACCTTGAGCCATGTCCGACCAAGCCGGCCCCTCCCGAGCCCACCAAACTCAGGTGGAAGCTTTCTCCCTCCTCATTCTCCATTTGTGACGTCTTGCATGGCGCTCCCGGCGGCCGGAGCGCCGCCTCGGTCATCCCCCTCTCCTCCCATTCAAAAAAGAAGAAACAGCTCCGGCGGCGGCCGGCGGCGGCAGGCCGCCGGACCACCGCCGGAGGGAGCGCCCACCACCGGCGGGTTGGCCGGTGGTGGAGCCACGACCGGCCGGTGGCCTGCCGGCGGCGGAGAAGCCCCGTAATGGGCAGCGGGAATGGTACAGCGGGAGGGGGGGAGGAGATCTACAGGAAAAATATATATATATATATATATATATATATATATATATATATATATATATTATATTATATATATTATATATATTATTATAATATTATAAAAATGGGTTTGATTTTTAAGAGACTAAAATAGGCTCCTAGGGAGAAAGTTGTGAACATTAAAAATGTTCCCTTTGCTAAGGGCTTCCTCCACAAAAATTTTGAGAATTTTTGGTGTTGATTTGGTTTTTTTAAAAGCCCAATTAAACTTTATTTGGCCAAATTAAAGGGCCAAAACTCTTTGAAAAATTATGAAAATATTTCTATGCTCATTTTATATCCATATAAGGGTTATATCAAAATTTGAGCTCATGGGGATAAGTTTTGATATTTTTCCAAAAATATGGAAGTCTAGGACCGCGCTCAATATTATTACGCTCGTTTTCTTCGAAAATGAAAATTGGAGCGCGCGACTATCCTCTCTAATTTGAATAAGTTTCATATCGACGAGAGTGGCCGAGGCAAGTGACCAAACTCCGGGTGTTTCGAGATTTCATGAAAACTGTCGAACGCCTCGACTCTCGGGCGATTTGGGCACGCTCGGAAGATGAGAGCACGAGTGGTGAGTTATGAATTATTCTTGACGAATAATGAAAGTATAACTCCTGATAAGCCCCAATCCGATTAAGCCGTGGTTAATAAGGCGCAACCAACTCATAATCGGATCTTAATAAAGGTGTAACCCAAGGAAACCTTATTAAAAACTGGGATGGAACTGAAAAATCTCTCCTGAGAACGGAGATGGAACTGAAGCCTCCTGTATGGAGTGATTGGACTACCAACTATTTTCTTTATGATTATTCCAGTTTTGCACTGGTCCAGTTCCTTTATTCTTTTCAGTTCAGTACTTTCAATTCAGTACTACTCCAACCTCGTACTGGTCAAGATTATTTCATTACTTTCATTTCAGTACTACTCCAGTCTCGTACTGGTCAAGCTTATTTCAATACTACTCCAGTCTTGTACTGGTCACATTTCTTTCCAGCACTTTAAATAAGCAGCATAACCACCGCACTTGATCTTATCGCAATTTACTTTTATATTCCCGGGTCCTGCTCTGACGAGCAGTTGTTGTTTAGGTTGAGCCTTAGTTGAGGATATCCGGAGTTGAGGTAGTCCTCCAGGTCTAGCCCCAAATAAAGCGCTCCCACGCTCCTTGTCGAAAGTAGAGCAAAGTGCCGATGCCCGAAGTGTAAGTCTATTAAGGCAGGCCATCGTAGACCCGATGTTATATTGTTTGCAATTGTTTGATTGATTGTAAATTGCTTGCGGTGAAATGGTGGCGGGTCAGTCCCTTCCGCAGACCGTTCGTACCGGTGCGACAAGGTTGACGACTCAAGGCGACAGGGAGATGAGTACCACGGGTGACCGGCCGTTATATTCCCCGTCGGGTTTTCCTCCGCTGGTCGGCCAAAATGATTCGCCGGATGTCGCTCACATGCAAGAGTACACAAGGTTGTACGTGAGGGCCTGGGGTTGTGCGGTACGATCACCCCCAGAAGTGGCAGGACTGGCCACTGTCACCGACGGCCACATCGGTGAGGCCCGCGGGGCTCGCTACCCTGCTGGAACAGAAGCGGTCCAAATAATGTCGACATAGGGTTTGTGTGCGCGGCTATGAATGCCTGCGGTTTGTGTGCGCGGGTATGAATGCCTGCGGTTTGTGTGCGCGGCTATGAATGCCTGCGGTTTGTGTGCGCGGCTGTGAATGCCTGCGATAGAATTCAAGATATGAAAACCTGTTGTGCTGATGAGCTAGTAGAGCCTTGCTATAACCGTTTTATGTTATTGCTGCTTTTTCCGGTTATACTGCACTCTTTTATAATTGCTCCTAGTTGTTCATATATGAAATGTTGTGATAACCCTCTCTTGCTTCGGCTATTTACTTTTGTTGGGTGGGTGCGTGCTCGTCCCCAGGATGTGGATCCAGGGAGGAGATTTGTTTCCACTTAGCTCTGTGACTAACGGTTATTTGATTAACCATTCACAGGAGGTGGAGCACCGTAGTGACCCGCTGCCGCAGGAGATTACACCAGCAGCTAGGTCTACTCGAGCAGATGCACCCCCGCCGTCTCCGGTGTTTAGAGACGTGAGTACCGCCGAGCAGTTTAGAAGAGAGAGTGTGTGAGAGACTGATGTAGTACATGTATAGCCCACGGGCTTTTATAAACGCATAAGGCTTCGGCCCTAGAACCTCTGTATTAATATGATATGTAGTGGTTTCCTGTTAATGCTTCCGTTATATTCTGATGGGTTGTGAATGTTATGATTCGAACCACTCAAGACGGCCATCTAGTGCTTGAATAGGGTGGATTGTTTCCCCTATGAGCCCTGGGTAGACGTCTTGGGCCAGTAGTACCCCTCCGGCCCGACCCGGACAAAAGTTGGGGGGGGGGGTCCTACAAGCCCGGTTGGCCCTAGTCGCCTACCGCTTGTCGAGCTCGACTTGGGCGAGTGCGAGGTCTACCATTCTACTCGCCCCCTGATGATTCCACCTTGCCCGGGCGAGTTGGGGGCTGCCGAGCTCTGCCCCCCCCCCTCAGGTACTCTCCCGGGACTTGGACTGCTTGGTCCGGCCGGCTTGGCTCCTAGGGAGCCCACTCGCCGGATACGGGGTTGTACACTTCTCTAACCATAACTGGCATTTTGAGAACTTCGCATACAAGTGGTTCTCTCTCAGAGTTTGCATGACTACTCTTAGATGAGTCTCATGCTTTGCCTCCGTTTTGGTGTAGACCAAAATACTGTCAATGAAGACCACCACAAATGAGTCTAAATACTCCTGAAACACTCGGTTCATCAAATCCATGAATACAAATGGTGCGTTAGTCAACCCGAACGGCATCACCGAGAACTTGAAGTGACCATACCTCGTACCAAATGTTGTCTTGGGTATGTCCTCGTCTCGAATTCGTAACTGGTACTATCCGGACTTCAGGTCCAACTTAGAGTACACCACTGACCCTACCAACAGGTCGAACAGGTCATCTATCAGTGGAATCAGATACTTATTTTTGACGGTCAGTTTATTCAATTCCCGGTAGTCTATGCATAGCCGCATACTACCATCTTTCTTCTTTATGAACAACACTGGCGCGCTCCATGGCGAAGAGCTGAGTCTTATGTACCCCTGCTCCAATAGTTCCTGCAACTGTACCTTAAGATCAGACAATTCCTTTGGTGTCATCCTAAAAGGAGGACGTGACATCGACCTCTCTTCTAGCACTAACTCGATCGAGAAATCAATCTCCCGTCAAGGAGATGCTCTAGGTAACTCCTCAGGAAACACATCCTCGAACTCTGCCACTATCGGCACTTCTCTAAGAGATAGCTTGGAAAGTTGAACTTCCAACAGTGCTACAAAAGCTACTCCTCCCTGATTAACAGCCCACACGAACTGCATGGCCGAAATCAGGGAACATGCCACTCCATTAAAGCCCTCAAAGATAACTCATGCCTTTCATTCATTTCTTAGGGTCACTACCTTTGACAGATAATCAATACTGGCACGCTGCTCTGCAAGCCAGACCATCCCCAAGATCACATCAAATTCGACCAACGATAGAACTGCTGCTACTAATCCGAAGTCAACTCCTCCTAGACTTCAACCAATACGCTCGCTCGTCACAGTAGTCATGAAGGACCCACTGGGCATGCACACCCTAAGCTCTGCGTCTGTAGAAAAGGGCTCAACTCCAATTCTCCGGATAAAGCTTTTCGTAAGAAAGGAGTGTGATGTTCCCGTATAGAACAATACCCTTACGGGGTAACCAGAAACTAGCACAAAGCCTGTCACTATATAGGGTTGGCGGATCGCTTCCTGCTGCCCAAGGTTATAAGCCCTTGGCTATACGGGTTGGAAACGTGAAGCACTTGACTCCGCCATTTTTCCTTTCTCCGCTACACCGGGCCCGGAGCGCACCGACTGCTCTTGCCTTGGCTCCTGCTCAGCGTCACCTTCAGTACAAAAAACGAGCTATGTGACCTGGCTTGCCATACTTGTAGCATGAGGGTGGTACCTTGAAGCAAGATCCCCCCGATGTCGTACTACTCTTCTCCCAAGTCTTGTAGGGATGGGGTTTCTTCTTCCACTTACTTCTTTTAGATTTCCCTTGTGATTGAGAAGGCTTTCCTTCTCCTTTCTTGACTGCAAAACCCTTCTGACATTTGGTTCGCTCCATATCGCTCTCCAATGTCCTAACAGCATCAATCAACTCGTTGAAGCCCGCTTTCTTCATAGCTATGAGGGGTTGTCTCAGATTCTCCCTCAATCCATGGTAAAATAGGTCGTCCGTCTCCTCATCGTCGGTCATGGTCGTTCCAACATAACGATCCAAACTAGTGAACTCTTAGACATACTCATCTACATTCTTGTCCTACTGCACCGAGTGCAAAAACTATCTCTGAAGGGTTAGCCTTGTCAACGCGGGAATATATTTCTTCAAGAAAACATTCCTGAACTATTCTATGGACGGGGTGCAACCAGGAAACTGGAGACCACTATGGCTCATCCACTACAGCTTAGCGTCACCTTCCAACATGAAAGTCGCAAACTCGGACTGCTTCTCTACTGGCGTCTCTACTGCCCTTAGCAGTTCTTGAATCCTCGCCCACCATTCCTCTGCATCAATCGGCGTGCCGACTCCCTTAAACGTTGGGGGGTGGAAACTTAGGAAATACTTCATTTATCAGTCTCCCTGCCCGACAACAACTCTTTCCGCCAATGGCTCTGCCTGCCTTGCTCCTCCGCCCTGTGTGGTCGGTGTCGCATCCAGGGTAACGAGAGTCGTTTCCTATGCAACATGGGTCACAAATTGTGCCGCCGCTGTGGCTTGGGCCGCTACCATTGCTTCTGCAAGCATGCGACAGAAATCGGCCGAGGTTACCCTAGACTAGACACAAGGATACTCACGATCCCGCGATACTTCTATGTGGATAACTTCTTAACGTGATCCAATTAGGACATTCGACCACAAATCCTTACCTTGGACACAAACCTCCCTCTAATACCAAAATGTAATACCTCCCCTGTAATGAACGTATAATACGGGTTTGGCCGGAGCCCCACAACATACAGACGCCACAACTTAAGCATTAAAGGATGATATAAACTACCCAACTCAAAACTCAAACCAAACACAACAAAAACATACAACATCACCAGAAGTTATCCACTAACATACGAGTATCAAAACAGCCTTAAGGACTTACAACAAACATGAGTCCAAAACTGAAACAATAACATCAAACATCAACATGCATAAGTACTACTAGGATACCTCGGCATGCAAGCCGGAAACATAGTTCATGGAGCAAAACATTCAATGAGACAGAAGCTATGAAACATAGAAATCACTTCATGAGGCTTAGGCTTTTTTGGGCCTGCGAGCTTGCACCCGCTTGCGATCCCTACCCAGTAAAAATTGGTGGTAACGTGGGCTAGCAAAGGCTGACCTCAACTGTGTAACCAACACATCTCCTCCTGGCCATCCCCAGAGGACCCCGGGGCACTCCATCACCCTACAGGTCAGCACTTTGTATGCAATATACATAAACATGTAAAACAATAAAATAGGTTTGGATGTCTCAAACAACAAACATGTTTTTATGTTAAGCATATAGTAAAAGGGGCCTACAATGCAACATATATGCAAACATGGTTTTCACCCAAGACACCCTAAAGCGTATGAATCTAACATATCATCACACATCACCAATCAGGTACTTCTAATTTCCCCTTCGACGTTCATGCCGCAAACATGCGGGTACTCTAATTTCCCCTAACGACATACAAGACGCCACACAGAACTCTTGCCAAGGCCCCACCCGCTCATGGGTCTCAAAACCTGGGCTTGCCTGCAAGCTCTGACTTCTCACGTCAGGATTCCATCTCACACACAATCTGATTCTAAGAACCCTTGCTTGACCCCGCCCGCTCATAGGCTTCATCGCCCGGGCTTGTCCTAAGCTCGACATTCTAGTCAGTTTCATAGAATGGGACTTGTCTCGCCGGGACACTCCCCACATGACTTGCACGTCACGGGCTAGCCAGTCGACCACAGATACAAAGCTATGCCTTAGCACATCATAATCCCAAGCCTTCCCCGCCCTAATCCACCATTCGTACCGTACCGTCCCCGCGCCCCAGCGTGTACTCTAATTTCCACCTGGTCTGGTTCTGGTTACACGTACTCACGCAAAGAGGGAGGGAAACAAACATCACAAATGACATCTTGCCGCTAACGTATTTCTAACAAAAATTCTTAAGGCTCGGTATACAACATCACCAAGTCGGACTAACGGTCGCGACTACGGCTTCACCCACAATGCCTAATCCAGTAACGAAGCAGATTTCTAATGCAATATCATGTCGGGGACGGACACAATCGACCCGGTGGTTCCTCTTGAACCATGGCAACCCGAACCCCTCTCATTTGAGAGATCTGGTGCCTAAATGCTTGAAAGAAAGCAAAAACAACATGAATGTCATGCACGTATCCTAAAGACCGAGAGGATAAGTGTCGTTACCTTACGACTTCTCTTCCATGCCATGGAAACCTTGCTTTTCACGGATGAAAACGTGTGCTTTCAAGTCCTCTCCACAGATCTGGTCTCAGATCAATGATCGGAGCCCCGAAGCTTCGTTAATGGCGGTGGAGGACCTTCCCCTTCCTCCTCCTCACTCTCACCCAAACCCTAGGTCAACTCTCAAAATGGGAATAAATGAAGGGAAAGAGACTCTCAGCCCTACTTATGGCACTTAGACGAAGTGTCTTGGGCCATAAGATCAATTCCTAAGAGAAATTGGACGGCTAACAAGCCAAACGACGGAACTGCTCCCATCCGCTATTGCCGAGTGGTAACTACCTACCGTCGTGCGGTATCTCCCCGAGCACTTGGCCAAAAATTAATGTCGCCCTAACGTCGGCGGTAGGGCTAATGTTGCGCGGTAGCTCACTCAACGCATACCACTCAAAGCCTCCACTCAATGCTAGCCTCTCAACGCACTCAACGCCAAGCTATCACCGAGTAGTAGCTAATTAACGTCGCGTGATAGCACTCAACGCACTCAACACTTTCCACTCAACGCCTGGTTTCGACGAAATAGGGCCATCGTCGGGCGATAGCTACATATCGTCGCGCGATAGCTCCCTGAGGCTAAAGTTCTGGAAAAACCGGGGTGTTACAGACGGTTACTGTTAAGGAGCAACAAAGATATCAATTATGATATCTCATCAAAATCACATTCATTCTTGGCAGGATCCCAAGAATAAATTTGAGCATTTAGAACATTTCTAAATTTCTAGATCCACAAGTCATGGATTTAGCACTTCTGAAACAATGATCATCGCATCAACTTCCCTCTGATACTACTGTTGGGTTTTGCTAGGATGGCACAACACTTGTGCACACAACGGAATAAGGAACAAGAAAAATCCAAAAGAGTTCAGATCAAGCGATGAACATCAATCAAGAAGTAAAGACAATAAAACAAAATTAATTACCTTTGAGGGATTGAGTCAATACTCAACCAAGGTGCTCCGAATGATTCCAACGAACGGCAACGGTTGGAGTTCAAAGCGTAGAATATTGTCCACGCCGCTACAGATATCCACACGAGCACGGAGAACCCTAGACTCTTGTCACACAAGATCTAGGTCGGAAATAGGGTTGCCCTCAACGTCTCCATGGACTAGTAGATCCGTTCAAGGAGAGGCGGGATAGACGAAGACGACGCCTTGGAAACTCTTTCCTGCGACGACAAGAAGGATGGTGGTCGGCGGAAGCAGCGACTATAGCGTATACGGATCAGTTCCGTCGCGAAGAAATCTTCGTCGCTCGGTTAGGTCAGAAAGATGAACAGTTACATTTCAACTCAGTATACAAATCACATTTATACATAAAGCCGAACCTGCCGATACCCGCCGACCAGCCGAACCAGACTTAAAGTAATAAACCGAACGAAACAAAATTCGTCGAATATCACGTTGATATTCGACGAATCAAAAGATATTCGTCGAGATAACACAGATATACTCGACGAATCGAGGCGACAAACCGTCCAAGTATCAAGGCGATATACGACGAATCAGGGTCTAATTCGTCAAATCTGTCATGACGATATTCGACAAATCTGAGACAGAAGCGTTGAGATGTCAAGACGATACTCGTCGAATCTGAGACAGAAGCGTTGAGATGTCACGACGATACTCGACGAATCTGAGACAGAAACGTTGAGATGTCACGACGATATTCGACGAATTCAAACCATTCGTCGAAACCTCTCAGCCATACTCGACGGATTTTCCTTGGAATCTTGCGATCACTTACCTGATGACCCATATTCAAAATATAGGTCCCGGAATGAAAATCCTTCACACCCAGAACGTCATAGGCTTGGTCTTTCACCCATATCACATACGAGCAAGACCAACACAAACCTTTTACTAACTTTTCCAATGCTCTTATGTGTGACCCCATAGACTCATATTGTGTTGGCAGTGATACCACATGTTTGATCACTTTTAGATCACCATGGTAATACCAACAGAATATTCACTCTGCACATCTCACTGTGACGATTCTATATTTAGAAGCGACACCATTATTTTCTCTCACTATCGTTTAAAGATGTACGGATTTGCGGAGTTGAGTCATTATACTAAATCTTACTTTTTAAATAATTTATGGGATCGAACGTACATCAAATTCGAGTTTAGTAGTGCTTATCATTCTCTAACTAATGGACAGATCGAGGACGTTAATTTGAGTTTGGGAGATTTTTTTAGGTATTTAACTAGGAAGAAACCAATGCATTGGCATTTGATGCTTCCACAAGAAAAAATTACTTTTAATAATTATAAAATCCACCCCCTAATAAATCTCCTTACGAGATTAGTCATAAGCTCTTCATACTCCACCGACTTAACCACTAACCCCTTTCATTTCATGGACGTATTTCATTCGTTGCGCAAGCTCATGTCAATTATTTAATAGAATTGCACAAAATTATTGCTAATGATCTTCGAGCAACCTTTGAAAATTATAAACTCATGGTTGGTCGTTATCTCCGTGAGTTATATTTTTCAAAGGAAGATTGAGTGTTTTTCTTTTGCAGGAGATTCGGTCCAATTCAAATTTGGAAGCGTATCGGACCACCTTTCGAAGCCACAGAGGCACCATCCGACTTAGCACTAACGACGACTTCCGGTTTCTCTGTTGCCCGCTTTTGTAAATTCTCGTCGGGGTCGAGTTCTGTCAATCCCGGGGGAATTGATGTGATCGTCACTGCCTCCAAAAACGCGTGATATCATCACGCGACAATTATTATTATTATTATTATTATTATTATTATTATTATTATTATTTTGTCATGTTATTTATGTCCGTTTATTTTCCGTACGTTAATGTCACTTTTAGTTTTGGCTCGTCGGATTGACCGCCCGGTGAGATCCTAAATATATAGGTCCGACAATTTTAATAGTTAGGACAAGTAAGGGCAAGGTTAAAGTATTTTTTTTAAAAAAAAAACACAGAATTAAATATCAAGGAAACATATATGTTTAGCAGAAGAAATATCCGGGAAAGCTTATTCGGAAATGCACAGGTAGAAGATTTTATGTGCAATATTTTGGTACTCATTTGGAAGAGACAAATCAGGATAGGAAATCTATTCAAGGGTAAAAATCCCTCCTATTAAAATCGGTACCTGTGAAGAAGGAGAGGGAGTTGGGTAGAAACAGGGAAGAGAACATCTCTCTTCTCCCTGTATTGCCGGTCCAGGCCCCTACCAGCGCAGTCCCGCCGCCGCCAGTTCAAGCCACCAGTTTCGACTGAAGTTCCGTGAGTTTCCCCAGCCAACACCGCCTTCTAGCACGGCGTGTCGCTGTTGGATCGTCGTCGACCACCGAAGCCCTATTTCCGACGATCCGAGGCAACGCCTCTCTCTCACTATGTCGGCCGACGCAGCTTTCTCCGCCCGAATTGCCATAGCTGCTGGACCATCGTCAATCACGACATCCCTATCCGACGGTCCAGAGCAACCAACTTCTTATATAAATTGAATCGATCATCGCCTGCCCATTCTGGTTCACCAGTGGATGCCCAGTTGCAGGGAGATGTTCCTGTGTGCACGAAGAATTTGAATCAAACTGATTTCCGCAGCGGTATCTTTGCCTTATCTCTTGCTCTCACAAATTCGCCCTAATTTTATGCAGTTAGCCAAATAACTTTAAGCTTGTCATTGAACATCCCTACTATTTTAATCGTCGTTAGTCATAAATTATTACTTGTGATTTTTCTTGTGGATATACATGTCTCGCAAAGGTTCAATTCGTTAAATGCCTCGGATTTTTTTTTTTTCAAATATCGATTAACGATCTTGCGAAGTTCGGACGTTGGGAATGATTTCGCGCGCAAAGCTTCGATGTTGGGCCGCTCGGCCTCGCTTCAAAATTTAAAGCTCAAACATTGATTTTTCAAATCATTTTTTTAATTTTAAAACAAGTAAAATATTTGCTTAAAAATATTTATTTTGAGAACCCTAAATCGAGTTTGCATCACCGGCCAAGGCCGGCCATCCTCGAGCGGCCTCGCCGCGGTCGGCCCCCGCAAGGGCCGACCAAGGCCGCCTGATCCCGGGCGGCCTCGCCGCGGCCGGCCCTTGCAAGGGTCGGCCAAGCCCAAGCGGCCTCCCCGCGGCCAGCCCCGTAAGGGGCCGCTCGATCCTGGGAGGCCTGCCCATGGCCGGCCCCGCGAGGGGCCGGCCAAGGCCGCCTGATCCCAAGCAACCTCCCCTTGGCCGGCCTTCACAGGGGTCGGCCAATGCCGCCCGGATCCGGGCGGCCTCGCCGCGGCCAGCCCCTGTGAGGGCCGCCCGAGGCCGCCTACCTCCGAGCGGCCTCTCTGCGGCAGGCCGCCCCTCCCGGCCAGCAACCGTGTGGAGGGGAGGCTGGCCGGCCTCGCTGGCGTCGTTGGGCAGCCATTCTTCACGGGTGGGCCTTCCCTCAACCCGGGGGCAAGATTGTCATTTTCAAAAGTGGCGATCCGTGAGATCATTTCCGAGTAATCCTATTGGCCGGTCCGGTAATTATTAGGCAAAATTACCGGACCTCCCTCGTTAAAATCTATAAATTGGCTCAGTTCTATTGCCACCGCAAGGCAAGGGGAAGGCCGCAAAGAAAAGACGAGGTTCGCGAGAACACAAGTCAAGAAGGAGACGCGTGAAGCCTCCTCCGTCGTCACGTCAAGACAACTCTGAAGGAAGGAAGCGCCCGCATCTTTGGTGAACAAGCATCGGAAGACTGTCAAAGGAGCAGGACGGCCGATGACACCCGTTGCTCATTCTCCTCCCCTCTCACAAATTGTAACGAGGTGCGGCTTATCGCTCTCGCTTTTCTCTCAGAAGCTCTGTAAGGAACGCTCATATAATGGAAGTTAGGTCAGCACCGTACCGACCGCTTGGGGCCGTCCAAGGCCGCCTGATCCCAAGCGACCTCCCCTTGGCCAGCCTTCACAGGGGTCGGCCAATGCCGCCCGGATCCGGGCGGCCTCGCCGCGGCCTGCCCCTGTGAGGGCAGCCCGAGGCCGCCTACCTATGAGCGGCCTCTCTGCGGCATGCCGCCCCTCCCGGCCGACAACCGTGTGGAGGGGAGGCTGGCCGGCCGCGCTGGCGTCGTTGGGCAGCCATTCTTCACGAGCGGGCCTTCCCTCAACCCGGGGGCAAGATTGTCATTTTCAAAAGTGGCGATTTGTGAGATCATTTCCGAGCAATCCTATTGTCCGGTCCGGTAATTATTAGGCAAAATTATCGGACCGCCCTCGTTAAAATCAATAAATTGGCCCAGCTCTATTGCCACAGCAAGGCCGCAAAGAAAAGACGAGGTTCGCGAGAACACAAGTCAAGAAGGAGACGCGTGAAGCCTCCTCCGTCGTCACGTCAAGACAACTCTGAAGGAAGGAAGCGCCCGCATCTTTGGTGAACAAGCATCAGAAGACTGTCAAAGGAGCAGGACGGCCGATGACACCCGTTGTTCATTCTCCTCCCCTCTCACAAATTATAACGAGGTGCGGCTTATCGCCCTCGCTTTTCTCCCAGAAGCTCTGTAAGGAACGCTCATATAGTGCAAGTTAGGTCAGCACCGTACCGACCGCGTGGTTTTTTTCCCTGATTGCGGGGTTTTCACGTCATCAAGTCTTCATCCTCTCTCACAAATTGTAACGAGGTCTGGTTTATGCGGTCGTAACCGCTTGATCGGTGAAAATAAGTCCCACCAAACAGAGCCAAAAACCACCGATTTTCTTCTGTTCCAGAACATAAAAACGTGAAAACCAGCGAGGGATTTCTTGGATGGAAAGAAGATGCGAGAAAAGGAGGTATAACGGCTCTCACTATTCGCACTTGTTCACGAACAAACACACTGTCAGGGTCAAATAACCGGCTCTTTAATCCCTTAATAGGAGAGAGATTGAGAGAGTGGAAGAAAATTACTAAAAGCATCCTATTTTTCTCTTTATATAAATCTGTGCATACGTAAGTAAAATAAATCAAACGCACTACAACCGACCGATCTGAACGTGCCAAGGGAAGAAAAAGCTTTTGTAACGAAGGTCCGAATCAGTCTAGCACACCTATCACAGGTTTCGACAATTCGCGCAAACAAATTTTGACGCACAGTCACAGGAGATATAAACAAACTCAAACTAACGCACAGGATGCATGTTTTCCAACGGTTGTGACCATAAAAGTGAACGAAGTTCATTAGGGAAGGTTAGACATTCACGAACATGTTCATAACTATCGCGTTCACAACCGCTACCGTTATGACAAAGGGAGCCTTAATTTATATGATTTTTATTTAATTTTTAAAACATTTGCCATCATTTTTCTTTAATTTGTAATAGTTTTGCTTCTGCCCGGCTGCTCGAGGGAGAACCTCCACATTAGAAAAGAGAGAACATTACTAATTAAAACTATTAAAAGGCCACGGATACATAAACTTAACAAAACACCTAAACATAAACTGCATATATTTATTAGGATAATATTATATTCATCTAAAACATATCAAAAAAATTACAAAAAAATGGACTTCACTGAGCACAAAAATACCCGATCTCTTTATTTTCTTAATGCTAAGCGGGATCTACTTTTTTTTAATATGTTTTAGATGACTATAATATTATCCTGTTTATTAATCCCACCAACACTTGCAGCCGGCCTAACATGTTTTTAAACGGGGACAGGAGAAGGAGACGCAGTAGACGGCGGCGAACGCGGTGGCGGCAGCGCCGCCGGTGCCGTTTGTTCTGCGGCGGCGTCGCAGAAGCCTCGGAGGACAAACCCCTCCTGCGCAGTGAAGCCCAGGGCGATCAGCATGGCGTCGGCGGCCCAGCACTGCTTCTGGATGACCTGAATGGCCCTGCAGCAGCTCGGCCCCAAGTAAGTTTCGCCGTTGAGAAAGAAGAGGACAACCTCGCCGGTGCATGACCGGAGCTCCATCAGCGCCTCCCAGCACTGAATCGTCGCCTCTGCCCGCAGACGCGCGGCGAGCTCCGGCCGGGCTGCTTCCGCACCGGCGGCGGCTACGAGAAGTGCTAGAAGCAGCATGGGGAGGGGAGCCATCGGTCCAACGAAGTGTGAGCGATGGAGAAGAGCCGAAGAGGTGATGATTATTGTGTGAATTATATCGGTGATTTTTTATTTATATTTATAGGAGTTTGAAATTTAATGGAGGGAATATCGACGGCTTATTTGTTTATTACGCATTCCTTGAAACGGCAGAGTTTTCCATTTCGGTTTTTATGTGGTAACTCATAAATATATTATTTATTATCCGATCATGGCATTGTCCTAGTGTGATGGTGCTCTCGCCGCTTGCAAATTTTCGAACGATATATTTCATTTGTCGCTAGTTTTTTGTTGTGCTTGAGGCGTTACGAGTGATCGTGAGAGTACATTTTTTTATTGCAGCTAAGAAATTTAACTATATGAAAGCATATTTTAAAAAATTAAAAAATATTTAAATTAATAAGATCAAAAATTTTGTAATAAAAAATTATAAAATTAGAAAGTTGAATGTTTAAGAAAGAGAATTTTTTCTTTTAAAATAGTATTTATCTATTGGGAAATTTTAGGGAAAGAATAGTTAATTTTGTAAGCATATAAAATCGTCATTTTCACCACACTTCTCATCGCACATATATTAAAGAGTAATGATGTGTAGTGAACTAGTGATGATAGAAATGAAAGAACTGATTATTAATTATTATTTTTTTTATACATTTCAACAATATTAATTTATCAGTGATCTAAACATTTATAAAATTATGTATTTTTTGTTTGTGTGGCAGCAAGTGGTAGCATAAGGTAGTAGTTACAGTACTAGTAGTACATATAGGTAAATAGATAGATTTATTCTATGAAATTTTTAATTAAATTTAAAATTTAGAATTTTAAGATAGGACCATTTAATTAAATGTCCTAAATACTTGGAATTCTATGCAAAATAAGTAGAATATATAAAAAAATCAGAAACTCTTGGGATTCTAAACTCATAGACTTTATGATCAATGAATGATAATTAATTTCTATTGGAGGGATTAATTAATGGCACACCAAACTGCTTTTCAAGAGTTGTATGGATAAAACTGTTAATTATCATTTAAATAATCATGTTAGAGATCACTCATGGAGCTAAAATTTTGAGACAAATATGAAAAAAGAAATTAACATTTCAAGCCGTATGTCAGTTTTGGCTACATGCACATCACAAAAATCGATTGATTTTTTTATTTTTCCTAAGATAAATGCGAGCCGCTTGAGTTTTTGCGTGACCTCCACCCCATCCCTTGCATTTTATAATTTTAGAAAATCATACTAGAACTGTTGGGATCCGTACGACGCTATTGGTAGATGATGCCTTCTGAACCGTCCTAACCCGCGGAGCGGTCGAGCGTACCAACAGTCAAAGATTCACTGGATGTCGAGATGAAGGCTTGATGACGTGGAAAACCAGCAATAAAGATGAAAAATCACGTGGTCGGTACGGTGCCGACCTAACCTCCACTATATGAGAGTTTATTACAGAGCTTCCAAGAGGAGAGCAAAGCGACAGACCGCGTCACATTACACTTAATAAGATGGGGGGAGAACAAACGATGGGTGCTATTGGCGACCGTACTGCTTTAACGGTGTTCCGTTGTTCGCTTCCTGAGGATGTGGGTGTTGTCTTGCCTTCAGAGTGAACTTGATGCGTTGGTGGGGATGGCACCGCGCGTCCCGTCTCACGTTCCTTCGTGAGGCCAACGATCTTGGGGGAGTTATCGGTGCGAGTTCGCGTCCCGCGCTTGCCTTGCTTCTTTTCCAACTTTGTCTTGACTTTGTGGCCTTGACGGAGCCTTGCGGAAGTGGTCTTGTGTGGAGATCACGCAGAGAGAGGAGAAGAAAAAGGAATGAAGTGGGGTGAAAGTTAAGTAGTTTTTTGAACCCGGAGAGAGGTGTTTATGAAGTAGAATCTGACCTATTTATAAATTTTTTAAGGGCGGTCCGGTAATTTTGCCTAGCTATTACCGTACCGGCCAATAGAATCGCTCGAAATTGAGCACGCGGATCGCCATTTTTTGAAAATGGGGATCCTACCCTTGGGCCAAAGGAGAGTCCGCCGTCCAAGATTGGCGGCCCGACGACGACGGCGGGGGCGGGGACGGCCATCCCCACGCATGGTGGGCGGCCCGGGGGGCCGGCCTTGGCGAGGCCGCCAGGATCTAAGCGGCCTTGACCGGCCCTCGCGAGGGCCGACAATGGCGAGGCTGCCCGGGGGCAGGATGCCTCGGCCGGCCCTCGCTGGGGCCAGCCGCGGCGAGGCACCCTGGATCCGGGCAGCCTTGGTCGGCCCTTGTGGGGGCCGGTCGCGGCGAGGCCGCATGGATTCGGGAGGCCTCGCCCGGCCCTTGCGGGGGCCGGTCGTGCCGAGTCCGCCTGGGATCGGGCAGCCATGGTCGGCCCTTGCAGGGACCGGCCATGGCGAGGCCGCCCCGATCCAGGCGGCCATGGTCAGCCCTTGCAGGGGCCGGCCGCGGCGAGGCTTCCCGGCTCCGGGCGGCCGAGGAGTCTAAGAGAGAGGGAGGTGGCCGGTCCGGGTAGGGCCGGCCGGTGCCGCCGGTCGGCGTCGGGTGCACCACGTTTAGGATCTGGCGCGCGACGGTTACTGCGAGGATCAGATGCACAGATCCCGCATGCGGCTGGTTACGCATGTAACTTCCCACGACTTTAGTACGGGGAGAGAAAAACCGGCTATGTGCAGCCCGATTTCCCTCTAAATTTGGGAAAACCCCATCAAGAACGATGGGAGTTTGCCAACGATATATTCAAGATGGGAGAGTTGCAGCTCCTTGCCGACATTCACCGACAGAAGATCTCCCAGCTAGTGTGGATTCCTACCCGGACAATGGCCCAATGTTCCCGATCAATCAGGTAATTACAATGCCATCAAACTCAGGTGAGGATCGGAAGATATCATGGGCTTGTTTGAGATATTCACTAGCAGTTTTTGACCGACAAGAATTAAAGACTTCATGGTAGAAGATGGCCACCTCCCCCCTTCCTCTCTCCGATTTGACTGGGAACTATGCCGGAGAATTCATGGGTGTACAAAGTGATCGAAAGGCACCCAATTAAAAGTAAAGGGAAAAGATGCAGATGGAAGAATTTTGAAAGGGTGTACCATATCTAAACTCAAAAGTCAAATTTAAGACCGTAAGTGCAATTTTTGATTAATTCAATATTTTCTCTCGCTCTATTATTTGTGATGAAGAGATACTAGAGGGAGGCAGAGTCATTTGAATTTGGTATTTGAATATGACATGTAGGCATAAAATTGGACATGTATGGACATTTAGCCTCCGTTTGGGGGGACTTATTTTCAGCGGTCAAGCGATTACGACCGCATGTACCGAACCTAAATTAAGGTCCGGTACATGCGGTCGTAACCGCTTGACCGCTGAAAATAAGTTCCCTCAAACGAAGCCTTATTCTACTATTTTATATTTGTGGTGTGGATGAAGGCAAAACTATCATTACTTTTTTTTATCCAAATTAAACATTAAATAATAATATTTATTGACTTTATAATCATTTTTTTAAAAAATAAAATAAAATAACAATCTATGTCTAAAGACCTCATCACCACCTCGGCAACCCTACGGCTTCTTAAATCATTTGGTTTCATTCGGATATGTAGGAATTGCAATTGTGCAAAATTTCAAATATTTTTTTTTTCAATTACAGGATAAAATTCAATCAGCAGATTTTAAATTGAGTTAAAATATTGTTTGACTGCACGAAAAAATTAGCACTGTGACGAATAAAGAATCATATCAACGAAACAATTTTCCGGCGGCCAACAAAGAACAGTCATATCTTTAAGGCTCCGTTTGAGAGGAATTATTTTCACCAGTCAAGCGGTTACGACCGCATGAACCGGACCTTAATTATGACCCGATTCATGCGGTTGTAACCGCTTGACCGGTGGAAATAAGTCCTACCAAACATAGCCTTAGTTGTGCTAATAGTGTGAAAAAGGAGAGATAAGTCGGTGTGGGTGTACATAACTCTATGTGCGTACCGCAAATGATCCATTTGATATGTGATCTAGCGGTATGAAAAAAATCGGACCTTGAAAAAACTTAGAAAAAAGGCAAAAAAATACATAGACGATGAATGTCTTGAATTTCTTCCTGCACACAGCTTCTGTGCGCCAAGCGCATGAGTACTCTAAAAATTAGTTGTGAAAAAGAGGGCTAGAATGAGTCAAAAGGCCTTAATATTGCCTCTTGACGAAGTACAGACCAACCCTTACCTATTTCCACCACCTGGTTAAACCAATGCCAGCAACCCAATTAGGAGATCATATTTTAATTAATCTTTCATATTACACAAATGAGACAAGCATCCTAATCAACCTTGCTGGATCCTTCGAATCCCATTAAGCCTTGTTAGCGGGGTGGCCGATCTCGCGCAGCTTGGATCTGGCGGCACGGCATGACTGCCCATTTGGCAGGGACGCGGTCGGATGTTCAATTGCCCGAGCGCACAAAAATTCATAGATTAAGGCTCGTGATGGGTTACACCATCATTTATATGGAAATATTCCCCCATGATCTCCACCCAAAGTCGGAGAGATCATGGGGGTTGACTAGTCAAACCCCACCTCCCATGAACTCTCCATGATGAGGGAAACATGGAGGGTGAGGCTCACTCCCTCTCCCCACTTAGGAAAACCACCCCCATTGGCGGGTAACCACAGGCCGGGCAGCGGCCGCCCGGCCGGGCCGCGTCGGCCGTCCGGGCCCCCGCGGCCGGCCGGGCCCCCGCGACCATTGACCCGGTCGCCGCCGGCCAGGCCACTCTCGCCGGCTGGCCCGCCGCTGGCCGGGCCGCGGCCGGCCAGGCCGCGGCCGATGACCCGATCGCCGCCTGCCAGGTTGCGGCCGGCCAGGTCGCACCCGCCGGCCACACCGCCGCCGGCGTGGCCGCGAGTCCGGCCAGGCCGCGGCCGGCCTGGCCGCGGTCCCGGTCGCCCCTTGGCCAGCCACCGCCGACGCATGGCCGCCCCACCACCGTCAGCGACATACCCACCGTCCGATCGTGGTGGGATCTCCTCACCGTCCGATCTGGTGGGTAACCACCCACTAACCCACTACATTAGTTGTGGGGCTCGCCATGATCCTCCCCAGGAGGCTATAAAAGGAGCCCCAGGGTCTCCTCATGATGGATCTCTTGGCTCCCGGTCATCTTCTTCCTCAGGCGATAGCTCTGTCGGAATCCTCCATCAGATCATCCTCCAGCCACCACGAGCCACCGCAAGACACCAACGCACCACCAGCAGGAAAACGCTTAAGTCCCGGAGCGAGCAGATGGAGGAAGGCGACCCCTGCAAGCAGGCGCACGACGAACCCGCGCTCCGAGCTTTAGAGCACCAGTGCCATCTATCGCATCCCAATGTCAAAATCGCTCCCGCAGCGCAGCCTGTTCCCCACTGAGAGCCGTAGACCTTCTTTCTCACCCCAAGTTGTAACGGGAGCGGCCTGTCTCCCCGATTCTCAAAACTCATTATAATCACGAGCAGCTAGTGGATTTCGACCGACATAGATCCGATCGCGTGGTTTTTACCCAATTGAGTGGGTTTTTCACGTCATTACATCTTGAGTCAACCTTTCTTTCTACTGACTTTGTGCGCGCTCGACCGCTCCGCAAGCTAAGATAGTCCAATTGAATCTGGTCCAACCAAGGCATCGAGCTAGCCCGCAACAGTTTGGCGCCATCTGTGGGAACACGATTCCCAACATCCTTTAGAAGTCAAGATCACCAGCCCCGCCACTTCCAAGTCCTGCTCCAATGGCAAAAAGAAGCACTCGCACCGCTGAAAGATCCGCCCTTGGCGGACACGTCGAGCCGGCGCGCTCCCACTCTTTGGTAGACGTGTAGCTGACGGCTGAAGCTACTTTTGCCCCCGTCACCGCCCTGGAGGGGCGTGTTCGCCAGATGGAAGAGCAACAAACTGATATGCTCACCCTGCTCCGGAACCTAGGAGCACCTCCTGCACCCGCGGTGCCACCAGCACCAGCAAACCTTCCGCCCCAGTTGAATCAGCGCAGGATTCAGGAAGTTCCTTCAAGGCAGGAAGGGTCCGGAGAATACTCCGAAGCCGCCAGTTTCGCTCCCCCACCCCAAAGAGGGGCAGGATTAGACCACCATCGTCACAACCCTGTCAATGACGCTCACCTTCCTCCGCTTGAAAGATTTACTTGAGAAGAAATTCGAGAGGTCATCGCTGAGGAATACCATCGGCGGGAAGAAGAGATGTTCACACCCGCCGACCGCTTTGCCAAGGCTTCCCTTTGGCACTATAAATTCTCGACCATCCAATCCCGTATTGGTTCAAGCTCCCGAACATTGAGACGTTCAACGGGATAGACGATCCGCTAGAGCATGTTAATCACTTCACCACCATTATGAGGATCTACAATGCGCCAGACAAGTTGCTCTGTCAAGTGTTTCCAGCCACTCTAAAAGGCCAGGCCCGAACGTGGTTCCATTTATTAAGGGCAGGAACCATCGCCAACTTCACGGAACTGACAAGGCAGTTTGTCGATCAATTGTTCGCCAATCGCAGGATCGTTCGCGACCCCTCCCACATGTCTGGGATCTGCCAGAACAAAGGAGAAATCCTGAAGGACTTCTTCCGCCGTTTTACTGCGGAAGCCCGCCAAATTCTAGGGGTTGATCCTGAGTTGTTGCGAGGGGTATTCCTTGGATGCCTCCGGCCTAGCGGCTACTACTCAGCGCTGATGAGAGAGACTGCCCCTAGTTATCCCGACCTCATGCAGCGGGTGTAGGCTCAGATCGCCGCCGACGAAGCTATCGAAGCCCATCACCAACAGTTCGAGGGGGCCCAGATATGAAGAAGGGAGAAGGAACCAGCCCCCAGCACCAAGAAGGAAGATTCCAAGAAGGGCGCCGGAACGGGCAGCGCCGACGGGACCACCAGAGGGATCAACCACCCAGGGATTTGATATGCCCAAAATGGGTATACGTATTACACGCAAGTGCACGTGCCAGTTCAAGTAATAAAGAGTGAATAGAGATCGTTTCCATAGAGAGGTGGTGAATTCGGTGCTTACAATTACTAGTTAGACCTTTTCTCTAAATCCAAGTCAAATAAGATGATGATTTTGATTTAGTAACTAAATTATGAGGAATTTCTAAAATAAGTTAAAATAAACTATAGTTCCTTAGGAGAAAACTTTAAATTCAGATTGAAGAAGTAATCTTGTGTGGTGATTTCCTATGTCTACTGCAATGAATTTATAAATGATACTTTGTGAAAGTGAGTGGTGGAAAACCTTGCAACGATTTTAGAGTAGACAACCGTATCTCTCAATATCGGAGGTCCTTAGTCCTCTATTTCCCCTCGGGTGAAATAGGAAACTGATTAAAGATTGAAAACCAAAGTTGCTAACAGCAAGAGGAAATCTCTTTCTCTCTTCAAGTGCTATATGAAATCTATAACACACTTACACAACTTCTCTCTCGATTTATGGAGCGTAGTAAAAAGGCGAAACTGTGATCAAATGCTTCATAATATAGATTATAAATTCAATAAAGGTTCATTCACCAAACAATTACAAAGAGAAAACTAGAGAGCATTCATTACAATAGACATAATACTTTCACATCACAAGATTGAGGAAATTAGTTCATAGCAAGGGAAGAAAACCGTGAAATGTTTGGAGAAATCTTACAAAACATGATGGATTTAATGATTAAATGCTACAGGATTCTCCTTCCGTAGTCGCTCGCTCGATCCGTCCGGAGATCTGTCGTCTTCCTCTCTCTAGCCGCCCTTCTTCAATGGAGGATTTTCACCAACCATAGATGATGAAGTCTCTCTCTTGCCTTCTCTCCTTAAGATGATGAATGATCAATAATTCCTCCTTAATCATCTATAAAAAACATCCAACCCTTTCCCCAAAGGATGCCTCTTTCCAAAATTGCAAATGACGCAATTTTTGAATTTTGAAATTTGAAATTCGTCCAGACATTGTAACCTGCTTTCCAGCGCGTTGTGACCTACTTTCCTGGTTTTTATATTTGGGCAGATTTCTTTCTCCAAGCAGATTTCTTTGGCATTTCTTGCAATAACAACATGGAAAAAGACTTAATTAGTCACAAAATAAATAAATATGAATTTACTTTCATTTATATTCTATTTAAAATCATTTTAAGCATTTTATAGCGAATATTAAGTCTAGAAATGGGCTAGATAACTTCTTTTTAAGAAGTTATCACACCTCCATACTTAAACCTTTGCTAGTCCCTAGCAAAGACAATACTAATCTTCGAAATTGAGTGAGAGAGAATAGTCATAATACAAACTCACACGATCCATCTTCTCAAACATAATTAAAAAAAGCTTACTCAAAAGTTTCAAATTTAACCAAATGAGAACTTTTCACAGCTTAATGGTTCGAAATAATCAAATATTAACTAGCTTGATGAAAGATAAAGCTCAATTAAACTTTCTAGTGTGGTGTGTGCTATCCTTTAAAATCATTAACTCCCATAAAATTTTCTCATCGGACTTCCTCAATAACTAAGAAAGAATAAGATGAAACCAAGTCTTTGACTTAACCTCCACTAGAATTCATGATTTGATTTGAAAAGAAAAGATGAGGACTTGTGGTGGAAATGACCTTCACTTTGTTAGGAATCAAATGCGATAGTAGAAGATATTTCTCTAGTTAATATTCTTAATAACTCTCCAAACTATGGGGTTCATCTCTTAATTATCAACTTCTTAGACCGTAGTAGGGATCATTCCAGGTAGGTGTACACACACTCGGGCCACGTATCACTACAACTCAAACGTTATAATTTTTTTTTCTTCTGTAATCATAGTTGGGATCATTCCAAGTATGAATATACATACCTAGGCCGCATATCACTATGACACGTTCTTTTTTTTCCTTTTATAAAATCGTAGTAGGGATCGTTCCAAGTAAGTGTACACACACTCGGGCCACATATCACTACGAATCACAAAACTTTTTAATTTTTAACAATTCCCCATAGTTGAAGATTTACTAGGAAATAACTATTAGAAATATTGGAAAATGGTACGTGAAAATTCAAAGTTCAAGCTCAAAGGAAAGTGGACGATTAAATCAAATATCAGTAGTGAGACACGAATTGATCCAAGGTAGGTCCTAATCATTCGTACAAATCAACTAGACATCTCAACACTTTGGTTTACATCTCCAACTAGGTTCAAGCTAACCCTTCAATCATTACCTTTAGAAAGTCAGTGAGGGTCAATTTTTAGGAAGAAAAATTCTTTTAAAGGATTGTGTGGATAAGAGAAATATTTAAAAGAGCTTTTACCCATCTCACTAAATTTTCAATTGAAGATTTGAACCGTTAAGATGGACTACCCTATTAAACAGTAATCATCAAAAACTCCTAATTAACATAATCGATAATTATATTGAAAAGTGGAATTAACTATTATTGCTAAAAAAACTCAACTCTCACTTAATTGGTAGGAGTATACTACCCCCACTTCCACACTCTTGTCCTTTGCTAGTCCCTTGTAAATGACTTCAATACCGAAGAAATTTCATTTTAATTTTTTTTTTACTCATCATATAAAGGAAAGAACAAAGTGAAGGACAAAATTAGACTTGAAATTTTAAATACTCCCCTAAGAATTGGAGTGTCCGCATAATTGTCCATTACTTTCTCAATGATGTGCCCAATTTAGTAGATTGTGGAATGTCCATCAGCAATCCTAGCCAAGTGTTGTAGCCTGTAATACTTATATCTTGGACATATACAAATGTTAAAGCACGAAAAGTAATATTATCAAACTGCATGTGTATCGTCAGATGTGATCAAATAGAATACAGATTCAGCATGGTACATCACAGGCAAGTGGCCCTAAATCGGCCCTGATCACATTCATAAGTGTTTCAATTAAAAGTGCTAAAAATGCGGTAAACAAAATTAATCAGCACATTATATCTTTGCACGCCATAGCAGACTTCATATGGTATTATAAAGCAGAATTTCAAACACCATAAATGTAGTAAGGTTATCCCATGATAAAAATACAGTTCCAAAATATCAGTGCACCCAAGCACAGAGTATATACTCAATAAGAGATCCTAACACACAGATAATGTCCAAAATAATAAACCTGTCATCACACAAATGTACGAGTGCAGCGCTAAATAACAAACTGTCCAAAATAGAACCAAAAAGACTATATGAAAATGTAGCTAAGCAAACACGAACTAGAGACCAAACAAAAAGAACTATGCATCCCCCTCGTCCGCCTCGTCATCATCGTCATCTTCTGTAATGCCTCCATTTGTCACATGGAATATAACAGTGGGTCCGGTCGGGGCCCCAGGCCATATTTCACAGACAAACGGCAGAATTACGTGTGAATATCAAATCACGTTCTACTCATATTGAAAGTGCAGCTAGATCTGATATACTCTAGGGGGGGGGGGTGAATAGAGTATGGTGCTTAAAAACTTTTTACAACAATTGTTGTATTCTGAGTGAACAGGGAAGCAGATAAAAAATCTAAACACAGCAGATAGCTAATTACAACCTACAAAAGAAACTAATCACAGATCCTAACTAATCACAAAACAATCACAGCCAAAAACAAAAATAAAGACAAGCAAGCCAGATGATACAAAGAGCTATAGTGGTTCCCCTAAACTTGGGTACATCCACTCTTCTACCACCCTAGGTAGGAATCCACTGCAGGATGAGTTGATCAGGTGTCCTGGGCACCAATGAGCTTTTGATAAGGTGCTCAAAAATCAAATCATATTTTTTGATCAGGTGTCTTGCCACCAATGAGCTTTTGACAAGGTGCTCAAAAACCAAGCTCAAACTTTTGAAGGGAGTTTGAAAAACCCTGTACAGAGATGGGGATGAGAGAGTGATGTAAGTCTTCTCTTTCTCAAAGCAGCTGAGAAGACTATGTGGATTTTGATGTTGTCAAAGCTCCCCCTGAGTTCTTGAGATGTTCAGGAAATGAAGCTTTGCTGTAGGGTGATAGGCCTTTAGAAGTTGATCTCCAGCAAATGATAATTTCAGCAATAGCTGAAATGTTAGGTATCTGGAGTCTTTGAAAGATGTTGGCCTTGAACACTTGAATCAAAGGGGATCTGAAGATTTCAGATTTGTTGATCTCCTTTGGTTGTGGGTTCTAGTTGTTGGTTAAGAAAGATGTTGTCCAGAGAATGTTGTAGCAGAGAATGTTTTGTTTTTCTTCTTCTTGTTCTGCTTACCTGTGTTGTCTGTTTTCTGTGAGAGATTCAAAAATCTTGTGTTTTATTCTCTGTTTCTGAATAGAAAATCATCCTCTGTCAAGAATAGCCGTTGGCCTGTCATTAATTGACTTCCTTAATTGCAAATGTCTTCTGGGGGAAAGTCCAAAGAAACATTCCTTGATAATCCCTTGAAACTTGGTCCAGAATAAATGAAAACGGCTAGAAAATCTTCTGAATTAATTGTTGAATAACTCCTTAACTGTTCTGAATTTGAATCTTGAAAAATCCTTTAACTCATCAGAAAAACGTCGAACTGAGCTCTGCTATCGTCGAACTGAGCTCAGCAATTTAGACTTAGACATCAACAGAGATCGTCGATCTGAGCTCAACTATCATCGAACTGAGCTCAGAGATAGAGAAACAATACTGAGTCAAGATCGTCGAACTGAGCTCGAAGATCGTCGAATGGAGTTCGACGATTTGTTGAAGTTGAGCTCAGCGATCGTCGAATGGAGTTCGACGATCTGTCGAAGTTAAGCTAGACGATCGTCGACTGGAGTACGACGATTCGTCGTACTGAGCTCGACGATATGACTTGGTCTCCAAACTGAGAATCCTTGGTCTTGAGGGCAGCTTCCAAACCTAGACTTCTAGCCCTTAGACTCAATTCTAGTTGACCTTTAGATCTATACAGGAGGTCAAGAACAGGTTTCCTAAAGACATAGTGATCCTGACCCAAATTAGTAATAGGGTGTTCCAACAATCTCCCCCTATTTGGGTTAGGATTACTATTTACAGAACTTGCAGAAATTTAAAAAACAACATACAAAGCAACAATAAAGAAAAGCAATAAGCAGGACATTGCAGAATCACAGATATATAATATCTCAGACAGAATTCAGAATTCAGGATGATTGTCACCTTACATAGTTATTCTTTCTCCTTGCTCTTTATAAGTTTGATTTCTCTATTAGGATTGAGAGCTTCTTTCTTTGATCTTCTGTCATCTGCTGCACCTAAAGAGGTTTGATGTTTGGGCCTTGGAACCACAACTTCAGGATGCAGCTCCATATATCTATCAGAGTCAAAGAATTTGCTTGGGCCATATCTTTCCAATTCTTTCTTTCTTTGTTCAGACAATGTAGTAATGTTGGAAGAATCTCTGCCTTGCTCTTTAGCTTTCTTAATTTGATCCAGGGCAGCTAGCTATTTCATCCTGGCAGTCTATGCAGTTGGATTATTTTCAGGATCTTCAAAGGGCACTGGTGGCTCATATCTATTGGATTGATTATCTTGAGGAGCTCTGGAGGAGACTACTTCTTTTAGCTTATAGGGAAAAGGACCTGAAGTTGTGTCTGATGAAGCTTGTCCTTCCCTGGAGTAAGGATGTTGCCTGGAGTAGCCTTTTGAATAAACTTGGACTTCCCTCTGGCTTCCTCTATAGTTTCCTCTTCTAGAGGGTTGAGTAGCTGAGCTTCCACCTACACCTGCATCAGGAGGAGGTGGTGGAGGAGGATGAGAATGATGAAACTGGGAAGATCCTTTCTCATACTTCCTCTTCTTCTTCATAGCTTTAAGTTATTTCCTGGAATACTGCATCCAATGCTCAGTTATGGGGCAGTCATGAAGAATGTAATATGGTATGTCATTATTGTCTTTGACTTTGACTGGAGGCACTCTTTTCATGGCTTTACACCTTGCCTTTCTCTTCCTGGCAATAGTGGCAGAGGAGTCATCAGAATCAGTCCTGAATTCATCACTCTCAGAGCTTTGCTCATCATACAAAGCATCAATCTTTTTCAAATATTCTTTCTGAAGATGAGTTGGAGCAGATGAAACAGCAGTGGTGACAGCAGCAGATACATCACTAATAGCAATAGAAGTTGTAGCAGCAGCAGCAGTAACAATCATAGAGCTTTCTGAAGCAACACTCTTAGAAGGTATATCAGCAGTAATATCAGCAGCAATTAGGGCAGCAACAGTTTCAGATAAAACACTTTCAGATGCAACAACATCAGCAACAGCAGTTTCAGATATAGTAGGTTCAGTAGTATCAATATCATCAGCAAAAACAGAAGGCTCAAAATCATATGCCTCTGTCTGCATATCATCAGAAACTGTAATATCACCAGCATCATCACTGACAGCAGCAACAACAGAAATATCAACAATATTTGCAGCATAAACTGAATTGACAAAAGAATGAATAATGCTGGTGTCATAGCTAGAGAAGGGCACAATGGCCTTGGACAGATCCTCTGAGGGCTGGATTGCAACTGTCTCTGTAAGACAACTGAAATAAGCTGAATCAAATATTGAGAGCAGAGACCTGAGGTCTACTGAAAAGATTGCAACTGGAGGAGGAACTGGAGCTAAAGTAACAGCAACAACAACAACAACAACAACTGAAGAAACAGCAGGCAATTCCACCACTTAATTAGGCATCTCCCACTGCCTAGATTCAGATACAGCTGGATCAAGGCACACTGAAGAAGGGATTGCCTGAGGAAATAAAGAGGATAGCCTGGCAGAAAGAGCTGCCACTGACTGAAGTAATGGAGCCAAGGATGTCTCCAGTAGAAGAGATAGCCTGGGGGCTAGCAGTTCATATAACTGGTCAGCTAGGGCTGGAAGATTTACATGCTCAACAAGAATGTGAGCAGAGGTAGAGACTGGAGGTGGAGCAACAAGTGATGATGGTGGAGAGCTAGTGGATGGTAGGAGTGATGGTTGAGGTGATGGTATTGTGGAGATGGAAGAAAGTGGGATTGAGATAGAGGGTGTGAAGGAGGGTTGATCCAGAATGTCTTGTAGAAGTTGTTGGTAAGAGGTTGATGAGGATGGCAGCTCAGGAGGAGATAAGGGTGAGTCATCCATGAAAGAATCATCAAGAAGAGTGAAGGATGGAATGATGGATGATGTTTCAATGTCTGGTTGAGGGTAGGAATATAATGGATGGAAGATTTCTTCTGTGATTGGTAGAGTTGGAATTGGGGATGGTGTAGATGTTAGAGAAGGGCTATAAATGATGATTGTGGATGGAGTTTGAATGGTGGATGGAACTGGAGGAGATGGAATTGAAGTTGGAGGAGGGGAAGCAGCAACATGCAAGTCATCTGCAGGGGCAGAGACTTGAGGGGAAGTGACTGTGATAGTCCTGGTGCCAGAAGTTGTGCTTACAGAAGGCCTGCTGGGCTTGGTTATCTGCCTGTCCCATTTGCCAAATAGGGCACAGGACAGTCTCTTTGATGCATTAATATGTATCCCAGAAGATACTAGCAGAGTAGGGCATCTGTTCTGAAGAAGAGCCCTAGGATCCTCCCAAAATTCACAAAATTCTTATTGATTTTCTTTTTGATCAGGTCAAAGAAGACCTCTCCCCAGTTCAATTGCTTATTGTCCACAATGGCTCCCATCAGGCACAACTGATACCTAGAGATAGTATCATGTGTTGAATGCTTGGCCAGCAAAACCTTGCCTACTACATCAGCCAAGAACCTGTATTCCATAGCTAGGTTCTTCTTCAGCAGCTTGCTAGGGTTAGCCTTAGAGTGACCCATTCTTGCAAGCTGATCAGCAAATTCCTCTCCAAACAGATCAGCAGAATCTCTTCCAGAACTTAACTCAAAAACTTCTGTCAAAATAGCTGGAGTCAAGGGTACCTGTGTTCCAGAAATTGAACCAACTATTGTGTTTTGATCCTAGTTGTGGGTAGTGTAGACCCACTCCTTAATCTCATCAGTAGCAAGTTTGATTCTAGTGGTCATGATGGTAGCAAGTTTCTGCTTCTTGAAGAAATCCAAAATATCCTGGAAAACTTGATCAGTAGTGCTGAAAGACTCCATGTCAATGTCAAATCCAGCATCGAATTTCATTGCTGCGAGAACAGTAACAGAGACGGCCATTGTTACCTGTAGAAATCAACAAACAAAACGACCAAGTGTAGAGATGTTTGGAGGGAAAGAGAATTTTTGCAGAGAAATCGAAAGCGCAAAAGGAGAACGACGGTGAAAAATGAATTTTATATTAGGGTTCGACGCAGAAAAGGAAAGATCGTTGAACTTAGTTCGACGATCGGGGCTCCTAAAGGAATCTGAAGAGTATTCAATATCGTCGATCTCCGTTCGACGACATTGGAGAGCGTAGAGCTCTGTTCGACGATAGTTCAGAGAACAAAGTCGTCGAGCGCCGTTCGACAATCATTGACCGGAAGAGATAGTTCATACTATCTGAGAGACGCTGAACTCAGGTCGACGATTTCAGAAATCGTTGATCTCCGTTCGACGATCTGGGGGAAAATCGTCGAGTGCAGTTCAGAGACTAGAAAAACACTCTAGACAATAAGAAAAATCAAGATGTTTGCCTAGTCTTGGTCAATTTTTAAGCTTTTAAAATCTTGGATATTATTTTAGACTTCCTCCATCTAACATTCCTAACTGATTTAGGAAGAAGATGTGCTTCTTTTCATCCAAGGGTTTGGTGAAAATATCTCCCCTTTGCAAATCAGTTGGGATATATTGAAGTTCAATTTTATTCTTCTCAACATTATCCCTTAAGAAGTGATGCCAAATCTCTATGTGTTTTGTCCTACTATGGAGGACTGGATTTTGAGCTATAGAAATAACACTGGTGTTATCACAAAATATTTTTGACTTCTCTAAGTTGTAGCCATAGTCTAAGAGTTGGTTTTGAATCCACAATATTTGTGAACAACAACTGCCTGCAGCCATATATTCAGCTTCAGCAGTTGAAGTTGACACAGAAGTTTGTTTCTTACAAAACCAAGAGATAAGTCTGTCACCAAGGAACTGACAAGTTCCACTGGTGCTTTTCCTGTCAATTCTGCATCCAGCATAATCAGCATCAGAAAACTCCTAGACTTAGTATTGTTTCTCTATCTCTGAGATCGTCGAATGGAGTTCGACGATCTGTCGAAGTTGAGCTAGACGATCGTCGATTGGAGTTTGATGATTCATCGTACTGAGCTCAACGATATGACTTGGTCTCCAAACTGAGAATCCTTGGTCTTGAGGGCAGCTTCCAAACCTAGACTTCTAGCCCTTAGACTCAATTCTAGTTGACCTTTAGATCTATACAGGAGGTCAAGTACAGGTTTCCTAAAGACATAGTGATCCTGACCAAAATTAGTAATAGGGTGTTCCAACAATCTCCCCATATTTGGGTTAGGATTACTATTTACAGAACTTGCAGAAATAAAAAAAAACATACAAAGCAACAATACAGAAAAGCAATAAGCAGGACATTGCAGAATCACAGATATATAATATCTCAGACAGAATTCAGAATTCAGGATGATTGTCACCTTACATAGTTATTCTTTCTCCTTGCTCTTTATAAGTTTGATTTCTCTATTAGGATTGAGAGCTTCTTTCTTTGATCTTCTGTCATCTGCTGCACCTAAAGAGGTTTGCTGTTTGGGCCTTGGAACCACAGCTTCAGGATGCAGCTCCATATATCTATCAGAGTCAAAGAATTTGCTTGAGCCATATCTTTCCAATTCTTTCTTTCTTTGTTCAGACAATGTAGTAATGTTGGAAGAATCTCTGCCTTGCTCTTTAGCTTTCTTAATTTGATCCAGGGCAGCTAGCTCTTTCATCCTGGCAGTCCATGTAGTTGAATTATTTTCAGGATCTTCAAAGGGCACTGGTGGCTCATATCTATTGGATGGATTATCTTGAGGAGCTCTAGAGGAGACTACTTCTTTTAGCTTATAGGGAAAAGGACCTGAAGTTGTGTCTGATGAATCTTGTCCTTCCCTGGAGTAAGGATGTTGCCTGGAGTAGCCTTTTGAATAAACTTGGACTTCCCTCTGGCTTCCTCTATAGTTTCCTCTTCTAGACTGAGAACCTCTGGACTGGTTTCCCCTATAATAAGATCTTGCATGAGGCTGATAGGGGGTTTGGCTTTTAGCAGAGGGTTGAGCAGCTGAGCTTCCACCTGCACCTGCATCAGGAGGTGGTGGTGGAGGAGGATGAGAATGATGAAACTGGGAAGATCCTTTCTCATACTTCCTCTTCTTCTTCATAGCTTTAAGTTGGTTCTTGGAATACTGCATCCAATGCTCAGTTATGGGGCAGTCATGAGGAATGTAATATGGTATGTCATTATTGTCTTTGACTTTGGCTGGAGGCACTCTTTTCATGGCTTTGCTCCTTGCCTTTCTCTTCCTGGCAATAGTGGCAGAGGAGTCATCAGAATCAGTCCTGAATTCATCACTCTCAGAGCTTTGCTCATCATACAAAGCATCAATCTTTTTCAAATATTCTTTCTGAAGATGAGTTGGAGCAGATGAAACAGCAGTGGTGACAACAGCAGATACAACACTAATAACAATAGAAGTTGTAGCAGCAGCAGTAACAATCATAGAGCTTTCTGAAGCAATACTCTTAGAAGGTATAGCATCAGTAATATCAGCAGCAGTTGGGGCAGCAACAGTTTCAGATAAAACACTTTCAGATACAACAACATCAGCAATAACAGTTTCAGATATAGTAGGTTCAGTAGTATCAATATCATTAGCAAAAACAGAAGGCTCAAAATCATATGTCTCTGTCTGCATATCATCAGAAACTGGAATATCACCAGCATCATCACTGATAGCAGCAGCAACAAAAATATCAACAATATTTGCAGCATAAACTGAATTGACAAAAGAATGAATAATGCTGGTGTCATAGCTAGAGAAGGGCACAATGGCCTTGGACAGATCCTCTGAGGGCTGGATTGCAACTGTCTCTGGAAGACAACTGAAATAAGCTAAATAAAATATTGAAAGCAGAGACCTGAGGTCTACTGAAAAGATTGCAACTGGAGGAGGAACTGGAGCTAAAGTAACAGCAGCAGCAGCAGCAACAACTGAAGAAACAACAGGCAATTCCACCACTTCATTAGGCATCTCCCCCTGCCTAGATTCAGATACAGCTGGATAAAGGCACACTGAAGAAGGGATTGCCTGAGGAAATAAAGAGGATAGCCTGGCAGAAAGAGCTGCCACTGACTGAAGTAATGGAGCCAAGGAGGTCTCCAGTAGAAGAGATAGCCTGGGGGCTAGCAGTTCATATAACTAGTCAGCTAGGGCTGGAAGATTTACATGCTCAACATGAATGTGAGCAGAGGTAGAGACTGGAGGTGGAGCAACAGGTGATGATGGTGGAGAGCTAGTGGATGGTAGGAGTGATGGTTGAGGTGAGGGTATTGTGGAGATGGAAGAAAGTGAGATTGAGATAGAGGGTGTGAAGGAGGGTTGATCCAGAATGTCTTGTAGAAGTTGTTGGTAAGAGGTTGATGAGGATGGCAGCTCAGGAGGAGATGAGGGTGAGTCATCCATGAAAGAATCATCAAGAACAGTGAAGGATGGAATGGTGGATGATGTTTCAATGTCTAGTTGAGGGTAGGAATATAATGGATGGAAGATTTCTTCTGTGATTGGTAGAGTTGGAATTGGGGATGGTGTAGATGTTGGAGAAGGGCTGGAAATGATGATTGTGGATGGAGTTTGAATGGTGGATGGAACTGGAGGAGATGGAATTGAAGTTGGAGGAGGGGAAGCAGCAGCATGCAAGTCATCTGCAGGGGCAGAGACTTGAGGGGAAGTGACTGTGATAGTCCTGGTGCCGGAAGTTGTGCTTGCAGAAGGCCTGCTGGGCTTGGTTATCTGCCTGTCCCATTTGCCAAATAGGGCACATGACAGTCTCTTTGATGCATTAATATGTATCCCAGAAGATACTAGCAGAGTAGGGCATCTATTCTGAAGGAAGAGCCCTAGGATCCTCCCAAAATTCACAAAATTCTTATTGATTTTCTTTTTGATCAGGTCAAAGAAAACCTCTCCCCAGTTCAATTGCTTCTTGTCCACAATGGCTCCCATCAGGCACAGCTGATACCTAGAGATAGTATCATGTGCTGAATGCTTGGCCAGCAAAACCTTGCCTACTACATCAGCCAAGAACCTGTATTCCACAGCTAGGTTCTTCTTCAGCAGCTTGCTAGGGTTAGCCTCAGAGTGACCCATTCTTGCAAGCAGATCAGTAAATTCCTCTCCAGACAGATCAGCAGAATCTCTTCCAGAACTTAACTCAAAAACTTCTGTCAAAATAGCTGGAGTCAAGGGTACCTGTGTTCCAGAAATTGAACCAACTATTGTGTTTTGATCCTGGTTATGGGCAGTGTAGACCCACTCCTTAATCTCATCAGCAGTAAGTTTGATTCTGGTGGTCATGATGGTAGCAAGTTTCTGCTCCTTGAAGAGTTCCAAAATATCCTGGAAAACTTGATCAGTAGTGCTGAAAGACTCCATGTCAATGTCAAATCCAGCATCGAATTTCATTGCGGCGAGAACCGCAACAGAGACGGACATTGTTACCTGCAAAAATCAACAAACAAAACGACCAAGTGTAGAGATGTTTGGAGGGAAAGAGAATTTTTGCAGAGAAATCGAAAGCGCAAAAGGAGAACGACGGCGAAAAATGAATTTTATATTAGGGTTCGACGCAGAAAAGGAAAGATCGTTGAACTCAGTTCGACGATCGGGGCTCCTAAAGGAATATGAAGAGTCTTCAATATCATCGATCACCATTTGACGACATTGGAGAGCGTCGAGCTCTGTTCGACGATAGTTCAGAGAACAAAGTCGTCGAGCGCCGTTCGACGATCGTTGACCGGAAGAGATAGTTCATACTATCTGAGAGATACTGAACTCAGGTCGACGATTTCAGAAATCGTCGATCTCCGTTCGACGATCTGGGGGAAAATTGTCGAGCGCAGTTCAGAGACCAGAAAAACACTCTAGACACTAAGAAAAATCAAGATGTTTGCCTAGTCTTGTTCAATTTTTAAGCTTTTAAAATCTTGGATATTATTTTAGACTTCCTCCATCTAACATTCCTAACTGATTTAGGAAGAAGGTGTGCTTCTTTTCATCCAAGGGCTTGGTGAAAATATCTCCCCTTTGCAAATCAATTGGGATATATTGAAGTTCAATTTTATTCTTCTCAACATTATCCCTTAAGAAGTGATGCCTAATCTCTATGTGTTTTGTCCTACTATGGAGGACTGGATTTTGAGCTATAGAAATAACACTGGTGTTATCACAAAATATTTTTGACTTCTCTAAGTTGTAGCCATAGTCTAGGAGTTGGTTTTGAATCCACAAGATTTGTGAACAACAACTGCCTGCAGCCACATATTCAGCTTCAGCAGTTGAAGTTGACACAGAAGTTTGTTTCTTACAAAACCAAGAGACAAGTCTGTCACCAAGGAACTGACAAGTTCCACTGGTGCTTTTCCTGTTAATTCTGCATCCAACATAATCAGCATCAGAAAATCCAGTTAATTCAAATGCTGAATCTTTTGGATACCATAGACCTAGATTTGGACAACTTTTAACATACCTGAGAATCCACTTTACTAGTGTTAGGTGTGACTCTCTAGGGCTTACTTGGAATCTAGCACATATACATGTAGCAAATATTATATCTGGTCTACTAGCTGTAAGGTACAGTAAAGAGCCAATCATTGCTCTATATGTTGTCTGATCAACATGTTTCCCATGTTCATCAGCATCCAATACAGCATTAGTAGGCATAGGTGTTTTCATACAAGATGCTTCAGACATGCCAAATTTCTTAACCAACTCATTTGCATACTTGGTTTGAGAAATAAAGATGCCTTCAGCATGTTGTTTGACCTGCAATTCTAGAAAGAAGGATAGCTCACCCATGCTACTCATTTCAAACTTAGAATGCATTAGGTTGGAGAACCTTCTGCACAATTTTGAATCAATAGAGCCAAAAATAATATCATCTACATAAATCTGTACTAGTAGGGTATGAAACTTATGAGTTCTAATAAAGAGAGTTTGATCTACTCTACCCCTTATAAATTCATTTTCCAGAAGGAAGCATGCTAGGGTCTCATACCATGCTCTAGGAGCTTGCTTGAGACCATATAATGCTTTGTTCAACTTAAAAACATAATCAGGATAAGTTGGAGAGATAAAACCTGGAGGTTGTCTGACATATACTTCTTCTTTGATGTCTCTATTGAGAAATGCACTTTTGACATCCATCTGATATACCTTGAAGCATTTATGTGCTGCATAAGCTAAGAAGATTCTGATGGCTTCCAATCTTGCAACTGGTGCAAAAGTCTGGTCATAGTCTATGCCTTCTTCTTGAGAATATCCTTGAGCAACTAGCCTTGCCTTGTTCCTTACAATTACTCCTTGATCATCCAATTTGTTTCTGAACACCCACTTTGTTCCAACAATGGAGTGATCCTTAGGCTTTGGCACTAGTTCCCAAACTTTGTTCCTTTCAAATTGATGCAACTCTTCTTGCATTGCAATGATCCAGTGTGGATCTTGCTCTGCATCTTGAATGGATTGAGGTTCAATTTGAGATAGGAAGCAGGTGTGCAACAGGTTTTGGTTGACCTGATTTCTGGTTTGCACACCAGCTGAGATGTCTCCAATTATTTGGGAAATTGGATGGTCTCTTGATGTTGCTAAATCAACATGGGGTGTTGATTGTTCACCAACCTGTGTTGTTTCCTCTTATGATACAACAACTGGCTCTTCAAGTTGTTTTTCTTCAATATGTTGAATGCTTTTTTCATCTTCACTGCTTTCCTCTTTTTGAGTAACCTGTTACTTGTTCAAGTCTTCAACAAGAGAATGTTCCTGCAAGGGATCTATGGTAGAAGTATTCTTCTCCTTGAAAGACATGTTAGATTCATCAAATGATATATGAACAGATTTCTCAATTTTAAGAGTTGATTGATTATAGACCCTATAAGCCTTACTGATCATGGAGTATCCCAGAAACACTCCTTCATCAGCCTTAGCTTGAAATTTTGCTAAATATTTCTTGTCATTATTGTGTATATAACAAATGCAACCAAAAATTCTAAAATAATTAACTTTAGGTTTCTTCCCGTTGAGTAATTCATAGAGAGTCTTTCCCTTTAGTTTATGTATCAAACTTCTGTTCAACACATAGTTGGAGGTGTTCACTGCCTCTGCCCAAAAAGATAGAGGAAGGTGAGCATCTGACAATAATGTAGTGGCAGATTCAATAAGGGTTCTATTTTTCCTTTCAGCTACCCCATTTTGTTGAGGAGTTCTAGGAGCTGAGAAAGTATGCCTGATCCCTTCACTCTGACAGAACTCTTGCATAAGAAGAGAATCAAACTCTATCCCATGATCACTTCTGATCAGGGCAATGTGAGTATTGAACTCAATCTGTATACATTTGAGAAACTATGTCAAACACTTAAAGTTATCAGACTTCTTCCTCAGAAAGAACACCCATGTGAATCTAGAGAAGTCATCTACAACTACTAAACTGTAAGATTTCCCTCCTAGGCTTTGTACTGTAATGGGTCCAAAAAGATCCATGTGCAACAGATACAATATCCTAGGTGAATCACTCTTATTAAGTGACTTAAAACTATTTTTAGTTTGCTTGCCTAATTGACAAGCCTTGCAGAGTCCTTCCTTCTTGTAGGGGCCAGAAGGTAGTCCTCTAACAAGGTTGTCCTTGGATAACATAACAATAGTTCTAAGGTTTAAGTGTCCTAGTCTCTTATGCCATAAAATATTAGGTCTACAAATAGAATTGAACATGTAAATATCTACATCAGTTGAAAGAAAATCTACTACATAGATGTTACCTTTCCTTTTACCTGTCAACACAGTTGTGTTGTCCTCTGACTTGGACTTGCATAATGCTTTGCTGAAAGTCACCTGGTAGCCTTCATCACATAGCTGACTGATGCTTATCAGATTGTGCTTCAGTCCTTCCACATAAGCTACCTTCTTGAATGTTACTGTCCCAATCTGGACTGCACCATATCTTTTAGTTTGTCCAAAGTTTGAATCACCAAAAATAACTTTGGGTCCAAGCTTGGCTTTAAAGGATGTGAGGTTGTCCTTGTTTCCTGTCATGTGCTTAGAGCACCCACTATCCAAGTACCATTGCTGGTTAGATGTTGGATAGGTCTTCTCCTGCACATAAAATAATTCATTTGTTTTTGACCCAGTTTACCTTGGGCCTAGGTTGATAACCTTTAAACTCAGAAATAAAAGACATCCCAGGTTGACTCTTATAACCTTCAGGATGATATCTCCTTGGAGGTATTATCCATTCAGTATAAGGGTTAAAGATTTGGGATGAAGGACCCCTAGGATTGGATTTTGATTTGCCCTTGAAGAAATTTCCAGAGCTCTGATCTCTGTTCGACGATCGTGGAGATGCGTTCGACGATCTTGGGTCAGATCGTCGAGCTCCATTCGACGGTCGAATGTGGCAGAGTTCAGGAACTTGAGATCGTCGACCTGAGTTCGACGATTTTGCCTGAGATCGTCGATCTTCGTTCGGCGATCGTCGAGCTCCATTCGACGATTTCTGCTGGGACTTAGTTTTCTTAGGCAGATCAGAGTTTTTCCTAGCTACCTCTACAACTCCCTTTCCTTTATCAGAAATGAACTTGATTGAGGTTGTTAGAACTATAGGTTGGCTGGATGAAGCATCCAAGCCCAGTGTACTATTGAATCTGGAGTTCACTGTGCTTGTGATGTCCATCAGCTTGATACTTCTCCCATTAAGGGATTCTTCAAGCTTCTTGGCCTCAGATAGCTCACCTTTCAGTGAAGCTATCTGCTCCCTACAGCACTCCAACTCTTGAGAGAGTTTGAGGTTTTCTGACTTTAAGGTATTATGTTCAGATAAATGATTTCTGAGAGAGATAATTTCCTTCTCAGATTTTAGGAGGTCTAAACACAATGCTTTAAACTCAGATTTAAAGTCCTCTGAATTGAAATCAAATGAACTAATTACCTAGTCTTCTTCAAGTTGAGTCTCTGACTCTGACTCTGAGTCTTCTTCATCTGAATTATGTTGTGAGCCATTGATTGCCATCATGCAGAACTCCTTCTCTTCTGCATCATCTTCATCATCACTGGAGCTGGATGAGGCTTCTGATTCCTCTTCAGTTTCACTCCAGGATTCAGCAATAAATCCCTTTCTTGTGTGTTTGTTTTTGCTTGAGGAGGGTTTGCCATTACCATTCCTCTTGAAGTCTTTCTCCTTTCTTCTTTCTTCCTTGTCCCTTCTGTCCTTGTTTTTGTTCTCTGGACAGTCAGGTACAATGTGCCCTGGTTTCCTGCAACCAAAGCAAACAATTTCTTTATTGTTAGACTTATCATACCTTGGCTTATCATGCTCCTTATATGATCTCCTTCTGAAGTCCTTTCTGGCCATCTTGTAAAATATTTTGGCCAATAGACTGAGCAGTTCATCATTGCCTGTGACTTTGTCTTCAGGCTGATCTTCAGTTGCTTTGAAGGCTATTGTCTTCTCTTTTCTAGTGGCTGGTGAGGCAGCCTTCTACTCTTCTTCTCTATTTTTGATTAGCAGTGTTAGAAAGTAGAGAACAAGAAGCGAAAAGTAGAGAACAAGCGAACAAACTTTTGAATAATTGAAATTTTATTATCCAAAAAAGATATCATTTACAAAGGTATGGCCTCCCTTATATAGAATGGAGGAGATAAGAAAGAGAGTATACAAACAATGTGGGACTAAACATTTACAGTACTGAGCGGCTAGAATAATGGAGACCGCATAGGCCACGCGGTTAGACAGATGGGCTAACCGCTCGGCAACTCCAGCAGGATAGAACAAACCGCAGAGGTAGACCGACAGACCGCCCGGTCTACAAACCGCTGGATCAGACCGCTAAGCCGCTCGGTCAACAAACCGCTGGATCAGACCGCCAAGCCGCCCGGTCTAATACTTCAACACTCCCCCTCAAGCTGGAGCATAGATATCAATCATGCCCAGCTTGTCACAAATGCGGAAGAAGGAAGTAGAAACCGGCTTGGTGAAGATATCTGCCAACTCCTTGTCAGAGGTGACAAAAGAGTACAAATCTGATTCTTCAAAATCTCCTCCCGAATGAAGTGACAGTCAACCTCTATATGCTTCGTTCTCTCATGGAAGACCGGATTTCTGGATATGTGTATAGCGGCCTTGTTGTCACAGAACATAGGGAGAGGACAATCATATACCTCGCCCAGGTCAAGCATGAGAGCCCGCAACCACTTTAACTCACACGTAGTTGACGCCATACTCCGGTATTCTGCTTCGGCACTGGATCTGGAAACAACAGACTGTTTCTTGCTCTTCCAACTCACGAGATTACCTCCAACAAAGGTACAAAAACCTGACGTGGATTTACGATCGCCTTTGTCATCCGCGTAACTTGAGTCTGAGTAGGCCTCAACCCTCAGATGGCCATTTTTCTGGAAGAGTAACCCTCTGCCCGGTGCTGCTTTGATATACTCTAAAATCTTCAGGGCGGACTGAAGATGACACTCCCTGGGAGCTTGCATAAACTGACTGACCTTTCCTACAGCGTAGGCGATGTCGGGTCTAGTCACCGTGAGATAGATGAGTTTCCCTACCAAACGTCTGTACCGTGTGACATCAGATAGAGGAGGCGATTCATCCGTCCACGTTTTGTCTTCTCCAACAGCCATGGGAAGATGAGCTGGTTTGGCACCTGTCAAGCCTGCTTCTCGAAGAAGATCAAGGGCATACTTCCGTTGAGAGAGAACCAAGGAGTCAGGTTTCCGAGAGATTTCTATCCCCAAAAAGTATTTTGGGGAGCCCATATCCTTCGTGACCAAGTGCTGACGGAGGTGCTTCTTCGTCAAGTCCACCCCATCTCGATCATCACCAGTAAGGAGAATATCATCCACATATACGGCCAAAACCACCAGTCCCGAGGCCGTTTTGCGAATGAATAAGGAGTGATCGGCCGAACTCCTTTGAAAGCCGATGGTTGCCACAATACCACTGAATTTTTTGAACCATGCCCGAGGGCTCTGCTTTAGGCCATAAATGGCCTTCTTCAAATGACAGACACTTGTCTCCCCCTGAGCAACATACTCAGGAGGTTGCTCCATATAGACGTCCTCCTGAAGATCGCCATAGAGAAAGGCATTCTTCACATCAAGCTGGGAAATAGCCCAAGCCCGGTTAACAGCCACAGAAAAGAGAACCCGTATGGTGCTGAGGCGAGCAAATGGAGAGAAGGTATCAAAGTAATCAACGCCATAAGTCTGAGTAAAGCCCTTGGCCACCAGCCGGGCTTTGTAGCGATCCACAGTGCCGTCGGGGCGAAACTGTGGATCGCTACAACAAAGACCCAGCGACAGCCAACCACATCAGTGCCCACGGGAGGAGGAACCAGGGTCCAGGTACCCCGTTCAGTAAGAGTAGCCATCTCCTCATCCATGGCAGACTTCCAATGAGGGAGAGCGAGAGCCTCCTGGTAGGTACGAGGAGTAGAAGTAGCAGAGATAGCCAAGGCAAAATACCTGCGAGAAGGAGAAAGCTGATCATAAGAAACAACAGCCGTGAGCGGGTGTTGAGTACACGCCCGCACCCCTTTGCGAAGGGCAATGGGAACATCCAGATCATCGGGAGCGTCGGCGACGGGAGCGTCAGCGACCGGAGCGTCCGTGGCGGAGAAGGCTGGCCCGGGACTAGAGAGAGACGGCAGCGGAGAGGAGGGTGGAGGGGTGGGTGGGGAGACGGACTGAGAAGGAGTCGGTGGAGGAGGAGACGAAGGTGGGAAAACGTCGAGAGGTGTGGAAGGAACGGAGATATCAGAAGGAAGAGAAGGAAGAGAAGAGGAAGGAGAGAAATAGGAAGCATTTTCGAAAAAGTCACATCGGCGGAGACAAACTGCTTGCGGAGAAGGGGGTCAAAGCAGCAATAGCCTTTTTGAGTGGTAGAGTACCCCAAAAAGACACATTTGGTGGAACGGGGGGAAAGCTTGTCGCGGGTAGCGGAGGGAGCGTGAACAAAGGCCGTACAGCCAAAGACACGGAGAGGAAGAGGAAAAGGTTCCTGGTGGGGGTAGAGAAGGGAGAAGGGAGTCCGGCCGTGGAGGACCATGGAGGGAATGCGATTGATAAGATAGCAAGCGAGGAGCACAGCGTAGCCCCAGTAGGAGCGAGGGACGTGCATCTGCGCCATGAGAGTACGCGCAACATCAAGCAGGTGACGGTTTTTACGCTCCGCCACCCCATTCTGTTGGGAGGTGTAAACACAAGTCGTTTGATGAATGAGGCCGTGTTGGTGAAAGAACGCGGAGAACTCATGAGACAGATATTCCTTGGCATTATCAGAACGTAAGACTTTAATAGAAATAGCAAATTGAGTCTTAATCATAAAGTAAAAAGATTGCCAAACAGAAAATAGTTCAGAGCGATCCTTTAAGAGATACACCCAGGTACATCGAGTAAAATCATCGATAAAAGTGACAAAATAGGAACTGCCCCGACCAACTGTGAGGGTAGGAGCAGGACCCCATACATCAGAATGAATAAGATCAAAAATGCGAGAGGAGCCACGACCTTGCTTCGGCGGGAAGGAGGAGCGATGATGTTTGCCAAGCTGACACGCATCACAGTTGAGCGGAGAACTGGTGGGAGGTAAGTGGGGCAGAAGCTGACGAATAAGCCGAGGAGGAGGATGTCCAAGACGAAGATGCCACTGAAGGAGATCGGTGGAGGAGGAGTAGGCAGAAAGAGCGGAAACATCGTCGAGGAAGTAGAGGCCGCCGCTCTCAGTCCCAGTAGCAATCGTCCGCTGGGTCCTCGGGTCCTGAAAAGAACAAGTAGTGGGAGTGAATAAGACGGAGCACTGAAGTTGCCGGCATAAAGTAGTAACAGATAACAAATTGCACGGGAACTTCGGGACATAGAGGGTATCCTCCAAGCAAAGCGATGGAGTGAGTTGAACCATGCCCGTCCCATGAACCGGAGACGGGGAACCATCCGCCACACGAACTGGGGGTAAGCGGTCATGGGTCTCAAGACGGGAGAAGCAATGAGGGTTGCCCGTCATATGATTGGTGGCACCGGAGTCAATCAGCCATTTACCTTGGGTAACGACGTGGGCACTACCTGACGTCGTGGCCACAGAGGCAGACAGCCTAGAAGAGGCGGAGGCCGAAGGAGCATCACCGGAAGGGCGAAGATGAGGATGTTTCTGCCAGCAGCGGTCAACAGTATGAACAGTACGATTACAGTGAGAGCAGAAGAACCGGGAGGAACCCCGTCCGCCAGAGGAGCTTCGGCCACTCGGGCCCCCCCGCTGAGCTTGGTGAGCAGAGTAGTCCTGGGAAGGGGTGGAGGCCAACAGAGGCCGCTGGAGGAGAGAAGTAACGGCGGCAATGCGAGCCGCAGTGGCATCCAAAGTAGGAGATTCCGCCTCACCCAAGATCTGCTGGCGGATCATATCATAAGAGTCGGGAAGACGAAGAAGATAACAAACAACCAGGAGTTCCTGGAAGTGTTTGTGCTGGTCGGCCAAGTCCGCGGAGAAGGGGTGATTCTGGAGGATTTCAGCCCCAAGGGCCTGAACCTGCTGATAAGCCGCAGCTGGGGACATGGAAGGGCGGGCGAAGAGGTCCGCATAGAGAGTATAAATGCGGGACGTCTGGCCCCCCTTAGAATAGAGAGTAGCGAGGTGAAGCCATGCGGCCTTGACCGTCTCATCATGGCGAATGACGGGAAGGCACTCATCAGAAAGGCTGTTGGCCAGCCAGGTGCGAACAAGAGCATCACTCGCATCCCAGTCATCAAACTCAGGAGAGGTGCGAGGAGGAGGGTCATCGGTGAGGTGATGACGCTTGCGTTGAGAACGAAGGAGAAAGGTGAAAGAGACGCTCCAATCGGGATAGTTGGAGCCCACAAGCTTGGAAAGGGTGCCAAGGTTGCCCGAAGGAGGAGGAGGAGAAGGAGCTGCAGGAGTAGTGGTGAGACCGGAGGTAGTCATAGAACCCGGAAGCAGAAGAAGCCGCACGAACCGGAGCGGTTAGAAAACAGAGGAAGTCGCGCGAACAGTAGCGGCTAGAAAGAGGCACTGCGAGGAAGAGGTCGCGCGGACTGAAAAGGCCGAGCGAACAGAAGAGAGGAGAAGAGCAGGTGACCGCGACCAAGATGCGGGTAAGAAAGAGACAACCCGCACGGTCAGGCAGATCACAGCAGCGGCTAGAAGGCGGTCAAAGGCTCGGCGGGGAAGAAGTCGCACGAACTGAGAAGCCCGAGCGAACAGAAAAGAGGAGAAGAGCTGGCGACCGCGACCAAGATGCGGGTGAGAAAGGAACAACCCGCACGGTCAGGCAGATCACAGTAGCAAACCGCGAGTAGAGAGACAATACACACACAGACAGGGACAGACCGCAACGACTAGGAAGTCGGAGAGGCAAGAAAGAACAAGGAGCGCGGCGACAACGAAACAGGTCGCTGCGACAACAAGGAGAAGGAGAAGAGAACGAAGAAGGAGCAAGCCGCGCGAACAGGTTGGCGGACAAAAAAAGCCGCGCGGATAGAAACAGGCCGCGCGGATAGAAGAGAGGACAAGCCGCGAATCAAGTCGCAGAGCGCGGAAAAGAAGTCGCGAACAACAGAGGGCGCACAGAATCAAGAGGAAATGACCGTGTCCTCTGATACCATGTTAGAAAGTAGAGAACAAGAAGCGAAAAGTAGAGAACAAGCGAACAAACTTTTGAATAATTGAAATTTTATTATCCAAAAAAGATATCATTTACAAAGGTATGGCCTCCCTTATATAGAATGGAGGAGATAAGAAAGAGAGTATACAAACAATGTGGGACTAAACATTTACAGTACTGAGCGGCTAGAATAATGGAGACCGCATAGACCGCGCGGTTAGACAGATGAGCTAACCGCTCGGCAACTCCAGCAGGATAGAACAAACCGCAGAGGTAGACCGACAGACCACCCGGTCTACAAACCGCTGGATCAGACCGCTAAGCCGCTCGGTCAACAAACCGCTGGATCAGACCGCCAAGCCGCCCGGTCTAATACTTCAACAAGCAGCTCATAAGATTTGAGATTGCCCAAAAGAGCTTCTGTAGTGATCTCATTCAAACTTCTGGCATCCTTGATTGACCAGATTCTTGAATCCCAAGTGCTTAGGAAGTACATTAGGATTTTGTCATTAAGTTCAGTCAATGATATCTCCTTATCCAAAGTCCTGAGTTCACTGACTATCAGACTGAGTCTATTGTACATGTCTCCAACTGATTCAGCTTCTCCCTTCTTGAAATTCTCATATTGAGATATGAGGTGAGATCTCCTGTCCTTTCTTTCATCAGCTGATCCTGAGACTATTTCAGAGAGTTTATCCCAGATCTCCTTTGCTGAATTACATTCAGCCACCTTTTGAAAGATGTCATCAAACATGGTCTGGGCTAAGATATTCATAGCCTTTGCATCAGCTACCTTCCACTTCTTGATATCAACATCTGTTCCTGATGGAGGTGGAACGGCATTTGTGCTTGTGTTCTCTGGAGGTCTTGGACAAACTGTCAAAACAGAATTAAAAATATTCTCGTCAATAGAATTCATGTATAATCTAATCCTTGCTTTCCAAAGTGCAAACTTGGACAGATTGCACACTGGAGGTCTGGTGCTAGCATAATCTTTGTTTTGGGCCATGATTGGTGAAAATAAAATTTACAGCAAGCAGATCTAACTAGGAATCTTTGGGTTCAGGTGTTAGTCTGTGCAACCACCAAGGTGTGGTATTTTTAACCAACTTGGCTCTAATACCAATTGAAAGTGAAACTAGATCTGATATACTCTAGAGGGGGGGGGGGGGGGGTGAATAGAGTATGATGCTTAAAAACTTTTTACAACAATTGTTGTATTCTGAGTGAACAGGGAAGCATATAAAAAATCTAAACACAGCAGATAGCTAATTACAACCTACAAAAGAAACTAATCACAGATCCTAACTAATCACAAAACAATCACAGCCAGAAACAAAAATAAAGACAAGCAAGCCAGATGACACAAGGAGCTATAGTGGCTCCCCTAAACTTGGGTACATCCACTCTTCTACCACCCTAGGTAGGAATCCACTGCAGGATGAGTTGATCAGGTGTCCTGGGCACCAATGAGCTTTTGATAAGGTGCTCAAAAACCAAATCAGATTTTTTGATCAGGTGTCTTGCCACCAATGAGCTTTTGACAAGGTGCTCAAAAACCAAGCTCAAACTTTTGAAGGAAGTTTGAAAAACCCTTTATAGAGATGGGGATGAGAGAGTGATGAAAGTCTTCTCTTTCTCAAAGCAGCTGAGAAGACTATGTGGATTTTGATGTTATCAAAGCTCCCCCTGAGTTCTTGAGATGTTCAGGAAATGAAGCTTTGCTGTAGGGTGATAGGCCTTCAGAAGTTGATCTCCAGCAAATGATAATTTCAGCAACAGCTGAAATGTTAGGTGTCTGGAGTCTTTGAAAGATGTTGGCCTTGAACACTTGAATCAAAGGGGATCTGAAGATTTCAGATTTGTTGATCTCCTTTGGTTGTGGGTTCTAGTTGTTCGTTAAGAAAGATGTTGTCCAGAGAATGTTGTAGCAGAGAATGTTTTGTTCTTCTTCTTCTTGTTCTGCTTATCTGTGTTGTCTGTTCTCTGTGAGAGATTCAAAAATCTTGTGTTTTATTCTCTGGTTCTGAATAAAAAATCATCCTCTGTCAAGAATAGCCGTTGGCCTGTCATTAATTGACTTCCTTAATTGAAAATGTCTTCTGGGGGAAAGTCCAAAGAAACATTCTTTGATAATCCCTAGAAACTTGGTCCAGAATAAATGAAAACGGCTAGAAAATCTTCTGAATTAATTGCTGAATAACTCCTTAACTGTTCTGAATTTGAATCTTGAAAAATCCTTTAACTCATCAGAAAAACATCGAACTGAGCTCTGCTATCGTCGAACTGAGCTCAGCGATTTGGACTTAGACAGCAACAGAGATCGTCGATCTGAGCTCAATTATCGTAGAACTGAGCTCAGAGATAGAGAAACAATACTGAGTCAAGATCGTCGAATGGAGTTCGACAATTTGTTGAAGTTGAGCTCAGCGATCGTCGAATGGAGTTCGACGATCTGTCGAAGTTGAGCTAGACGATCGTCGATTGGAGTTCGACGATTCGTCATACTGAGCTCGACGATATGACTTGGTCTCCAAACTGAAAATCCTTGGTCTTGAGGGCAGCTTCCAAACCTAGACTTCTAGCCCTTAGACTTAATTCTAGTTGACCTTTAGATCTATACAGGAGGTCAAGAACAGGTTTCCTAAAGACATAGTGATCCTGACCCAAATTAGTAATAGGGTATTCCAACACGTATCCTAACTCAGAGCATTCTAGCGCAGCATTTTAAGTTGTAAGAACTCAACCACATGAATGTCTACTAAATATATAAACTCCACATTTATATATAAACCAGGAATATATACAACACACACACACACTCATGGCTTTAAGGCCTTACAAGTCACTCTTTACAACATACACAACTTCATACATCGGCACGTAGGCCGACCACACATGAAATCCAAGAATTCTTCGCACGACCTTCAAGGGTCTTTACGCAATAAGTCGTCATTCCGCTCCTTGAAATTCAACTCATCATCACCAATTAACATCCACCCCAAAAGTGGTAAACAAAGCAACGGTCAACATTAGCTGACCACTTAAAATGACCCTACCCCTTATCTGGGGCAGCGGTTCCTTCCCTGTATGTATTGCAATCATAAGATCTACCAATCACAATAAGTGCTCTCAAGCACAATAATATCACAAATGCTGGTCTCCGCCAGACCTTCCGTGCACTCAGGGCACCTTATTGGTGTACCGGATATACCAGTTGCCAACCACCGATCAGAGGTTATTAACGTGTTGGCTGGTCGGTCCTAGTCACCAATCACGCATGCTGAGGACATTCCGCCCAAACCACTCAGAGATGAGAACCTCACGGCAAACTTGAGCATTTCCAAATCAGATCGACCCACCGTTGTGGTGCAGCAAGCCGGGTCTGTCTCGCGTCCCCCAAGCCTGCCACCAATCGATCTCCCAAAATAACCAGGGGCAGGTCAGCCTTTCCCGTGCTCAAACCGTCAGTAGCACACCACTAGACGTGGGTCAGCTTTCCCTCCTGATTAGCCGCAGCTTTTTGCTCTCTCAGAGCAATTAGCGCTCACCGCGCTCACACCACAAGGAGCTTACACAAAGCATCCAAGATCAGCATCCATACCAAAAGAGACTGCACTTACAATTCATACGCATCCATACAATATATGGAGTCTTCTCCGGTTTACCCATAATCATCACCAATCCAGATTAACCATCCGGATGGGCTTCACACAGCATGCCTATGGCGTACTACACACTTTCGGCTCTAGATGCAGACTCAACTGGGAATCACTTGTACTTTCCAGCTCTTGGTGGAGGATTCCATGCTATCATAAAGAAAGGACTTCACATGTCCAAGAAGGAGATCGTTACCCTTGACGATCGCTTTGGAGCCATGAACTAGCCGGATGGAAATCACGGCCACGGCTTTGCCTCCATGAATCTAAACTCAGCTCCCGATTCCGCACGCTGAAGCTACTCCGGCGACCGGCTTCCTTCTCCTTCCTCCTTCCTTGCTCTCCTCTCTCTCTAGCCTTTTAGAAAGAGAAAGGCTAAGATGGAATGAGAATAATACATCCATCCTCAGCCTTATAATAGCAGGGAAGGGCCTTGATTTGCCAAAAATATCCATTTTTAGCCTGACACGCTCGTGTCACAGGCTGTGTCCCTTAAGCGGCACACAACCGACTCAAATCCAAAATAGTACACAGCCATGTGACACGCCCGTGTCAAAACCTGCACACCTGTGCCACGTCCGACACGCCCGTGTCTAGGAGCCGTGTACCTCAAACAGCACACCACCAACTCAACCCAAGCGAGACACGGCTATGGGATACGCCCGTGTCCCAGGCCATGTACCCCAAGACACACCCGTATCCATCAGCACACATCATTTAGAGAAGGACATGCCCCGTGACATGCCCGTGTCACAGGCCGTGTGCTCAACTTGATTTATAGCTCGACAATCGTCAAGCGCAGTTCGTCGATAAGAGGAGGACACGCCCCCCTAACACGCCTGTATTGCCAGGCGTGTTCTCTCTCGAGAACTTCTCGAGTGTATTTCATCGAGCACTCAAGAGGCTGCTCAACCCGAGCACGACACACCCGTGTCCCAGGCCGTGTCACCCAACCTGAACCCAAATTGGGCTTTGGGGTGTTACAACCCTCCCCTCCTTCAAGAAATTTCATCCCGAAATTTAGTCCAGCTGTAGACAGCAACATAACCACGCCATTCCTTAGCAACATGATCCGGGTTAGAGCTCATAGCCCGCAGCTTGTCTCGCCCCACAGTATCGCACAAAATAGTTAAGAACATATATACATACATAACAAACATAACAGCCATATATCCACCATATTCATCTCTTTTCTCCCAGATATACATACATCAAAAAACTTATGCCTTCATTACACCTTGATCAACTGATTGCCTGATACAAGAAGGTGTACACAAACGTCTCATTATTCATTCCTTATATACAACATTTTGTCACATCACCAAAGTAATACAGTTCACGCTTCCATTCTTATTTCCGCTCACCCGCATTATCTTTCATAAGTCGTTTGATAGCCTCTTGGAGTTCCAAACTAAACACTCGAGGCTGTACTTCAACGATTGAGCTTTGCGGCTCTTGCACTTCAAGATTATATACTCACGGTTGCGTCCGGAATGCAAATGACTCGGCCACTGCTTTACCCTTTTCTTCATAAAACACACATGTCTTGTTCTCACTCCTTGGAGGGCCGCTCCAACAATACTGGGCTATATGTCCCTGCTTCCCGCATGTAAAACATGTGCGTGTCTCAACACGTCCTTGCCCAGATGTTGCTCTCGAAGAAACAGTCGAAGGAGTTTGTTCAGTAGGCCCGAACCTTTTCTTATCTCGTCTCCTAAATTCCGATTGTTCCGATTGTGGAACTTTGAATTCCGACTTCTCCACCGCCAAGCTCTTTTTATCGTGCACCTGTTTCAAATCTTTCTTCAGCGCACGTGCTGTATCTACCAATTCTTGGAAGCATTAGTTCACTGAACTCAGGAGTGCCAACCTCAACTCATCACGCAGTCCCTCATAAAATCTATTCGTCTTTCGCGCTTCCTCACTGAAGGTAGACCCTGCATAGCGCCCCAGTCGAGTAAACTCATGCAGGTAAGTATCAATATCACTCTCACCCTGTACCAGACGTTGAAACTCATTCTCCCTAGCAAGCCGCTGCGACATTGGCAAATACTTGGCTAGAAACAATCCTGAGAATTCTTCGATCGACATTTCTTCCAATCCTCGACCTGCCAAGTATTGTACTTCCACTTCATCCCAACAAAGCCGTGCATCTCCTTCCAACATAAAAGTGGCTAAAGTCACTTTCTGCGCCTCCACAGTCCTGATTGCTGTCAGAATCCTCTTTACTCTTGCAAGCCAATCTTCCGCCTGCGTTGGGGAACCCGTGTAAGACCCCTTTTTTTTCTTTTTAAAACACCGGAGTCTTAGGCCCAGAACCGCCGCTTTGCGGTGACACCTTCGCACTCGGGAAGGTCATCACTACAAAACGTCGATCCTGCAGGCCAAATCGATCACAACTGTAGCAAAATAGTAAAATATGTCCACAGAATCACATATATATGTAAATAATCTCCACGAAGGGAGTGTCCACAGATACACAGAAATATAAGATCTTGGGCTCATGCCCGGTACATCAAGTCCTCACTACAAATCTCTCAACGCGGAAGCAAATACTATAACTAATAATGATCAGGACTCACAATCCCTGTCATCTGAACTCCAGTACTAGACTGACCCATCTCTATGCGTGCCGACCTCCGGGGCTGCTCCTCCATGCTGGGCTCCACGGTCCCCTAAAATGATGTGGTTCGAAAACCGTTAGTCTAAAAGACTAAGTCCTATCATCCTCCGCCCCTTCCCCCGTGGCCCCTAGGCACCGAGAGGGGAGAAGGAGAGGACATGAAGGTGGAGAATAACAAATAAGCAGGTGGCAGCGGAACTAATCTAGCAGTTCGACAGTATGTATGACAACAAAATAGGTATGAAAAACTGAATGAGAATATAACCTTATCTTATATGAAAACACATAAGCTAAGGGATCTTTTGTAGGGCTCCTATCGTATAAAAAGTCTCATACCGATTTATACGATAGGGTGTCGGTTTTCTAGCAAGCATAATATGTAATATCAAATAAAACCTTTAACTTATAAGCACCCTTGCATGAACTTATAAACTAAGGGATCGTCTTGCAGGGCCTATTGTATAGAGCGTCCCATACCACTTATACAATAGGTGTCAGGTTATATGCAATGATTATGCTATGTAATACAATTATGCCATGTTGTGAACATGCAAGGGCAACTCACCCACTCGACTCTGTGTATACAGACCTTTAGTTCCCCCTTTTTGGAGCCGAACCTCCAAGGTTACCTCCGTAGTGGCAAACGGAAGCGGTGGGTTGGGCCTCACCCACCTCTAAACCGATAATTGCACTACCAGTCAGACCTTTCGTACGCCTCAACGCTGGCGCACAGAGCGGAGCTCTAGTGTACTCTTACCGGCTGGCGCACCGGACTTTATTTGGCCAAGTGCTAAACCACACTCGCCGAGTCAACGTGTTGGCGTCGGTGCATCGACCCTCCAACACCGAAGACCCACCACCTTTTCCTTTATGCACATGCAACCTTATGTATCAGCTACCGAGCCAAAGCTCCCCGTACCATCCCGTCCGTCATAAACAACAACCGAGCCAAAGATCGCCGGGCAAACCTGCCCATCACAAACCATTACCGAGCCAAAGCTCGCCGGGCTAACCTACCCTTTTACCAAACCACTGGGCTTACTGCCCGAGTGACCCAACCTATCTCCCCGAGTCATCGAGGTGTGAGAACGTGAAACCCTAGACTTACTAGCTACCCTTAAATGTTGTGTTGGGTCTAACCCTAGTGCAATTGACACTTCCTCCCTACGGGAAAGACGATCTTTCGTCGATCCCGGGCACCGCCTAACTCTAGCTAATCCATCCCTATACTCATCGTACTACCAATAATGAACTTATTTTTATCTATCCAAACCCACAGACCACTAATCCCAAGGCATGCATCAAAATTATACTCCAACATAATTTCTGCAATTTTTTACTATATGCAGACCACTTAAGCTATACGACCCGTAAAATGGGAGGTACAACAAATAATCATCCAGTACTCTTATAATAAATATTAGAGGGCCATAATGAGCTTTGTGGAATAAATCCAGAATTTCACAATTTTCCTATTTATCTGATAATTTATTTAATTAATTTAGTAGCCAAAAATCCCATGTTTGAACATGAAGTACCCATTTCAAATAAGATAAGATTCCACCATTTTTTTTAAATACAATATGAATATATAACTTAAATTCCAAAGCCTCAAAATTTTCCAGTAAGGTTTAACCCCTTAATTGTAATTTCAAATATATCCTATAATAATTCATTTTGAGAGAATTTACAACATTAATAATTCCAAGAATTCAGAGAAAATTCATGGATGATTATAAGGGCATATAAGTACTATAGACCAAGTTTCACAATTTATCATTGAATAATAAAATCTATATTTGATTTTCTCATAATATTTCAAGTTAAGGGGTTAATGAACAAAGTATAGCAATTATCCATCTAAAAAATCCAACTAAATTCCCATATGAGAATAATGAAGTAGGAACACTTCATAATTTTTCAACAAGTATTGAGCTCTGTAAGAATTATTTAGCAAGTTTTCAAATATTTGAGGTTGTGACGTAGGTACCCTAATTATGTATCCAAAAATTCCATTAAAATTCACATATGATTAGTATTGTCTAAAAACCCTCTGCCAAATTTTCATGATTATTTTAAGAATCTTGCTAACCTATTCTAGCTCCACAATATTTGTGCCCTAGGATAGGGTTAGGGTTTTGTGGGCCCTACCCTTCCCAAAATCCCTTATTATTTTTACCAGAGGGTTTTATCTATCCTAGCACCCTCCCTACAAAATTACAAGATCATTCAAGGTGTTTTGACCACATACCCTTCACAAGGCAGAAAAACCCTTCCTTAGGGTATGGCCTTAGATCTTAGGGCAAACCAATTCCAATCTATCCCATCTTTAATGATAAGGTGAAATAAGACATACCAAGCCAGTGGCCCCAATCCCAACCTTGGTTGAGGTGATTTGTCCACTCAAAACTCAAAATACACCTTTTGACCAAAATACCCCTTTTAGGGCAAAGCTAGGGTTTGCATGATTTCTGTTCAAACCACCTCCAAATGTGATGAACTTTTAACCAGATACTTATATTGACCCTAAGCACCTCTCACCAAAATTTGGGCGAGTTTCGAGGTACTTTGGCCCTTAAATTAATTAAACCTAGATAAATTTATTATTTTCCAAAACTATAGAAAAATTGTCTCTAAAAATTCCCATCTTTGGGAAGCACTATATATGGTCTAGGGGGACTCCCTGCCAAAAATTTAATTAATTTGGACCAAGGATGAAGTGTGGGCACTCAGTTTAATGTCTGCCTAGCCCTAGGTGTAGGTCCCACTAAAATGAGTGCCTTGGTCAAACCAGACACCTAAATTGGTTCAAATCAATTGTGCTATAAATTAGACTCTCCAGGCTACACTTTTCATGTTGATGATGTTTTATGAAATTGTCTCTATATATTTTTAAAAATCAAAAACATTAAATGCATTCTGTGTGACAGAAATCATTAAAAATGAAATTATAAACCTATAGTTTAATATCATTTACAGCACGAATCTTAGCACAAAGTGGACGGGATCCCTTCATCTTCCCCGTTCAGCCAACAATCCCGATTGGATTTTCCTGGAGCTTATTCCAGTGGCTGCCGCCGGCGATCCGACCACCTCCCCGACCGGCCACCGCCACCACCACCTCCGTTGAGGTGGTGGCTGTCGCTAGGCGGCGGCTTGGCCGCCGAAAGACCATTTTTCGGCGAACCCGACAAGCTAAATTTCACGAGAAAACTCAGTGATTTTTCAACTTGGATCGGGTTCAATTGAGCCCGAACCTTGGCCCTAACGATTGCTATGAACTAATCATGGATGAAGGAGTGGAGGTGGACCTGTGTGGGCTGCTGTAGCCTTGCCGGTCGCCGGATTGTCATGGTGGTGGTGGTGGTCGGATTTCTGCAACAACACAGTGGAATTGCTTGGCTCCTTCAGGTAACTGGTGGAAATGACTCCTTGGAGTCCAGTGAAGGTTTTAAAAAGGAGAAATGGGGTGGTAGGTGGCTCTAAGCTGCTTTGCCATTATTGGCCTTAGTCAACAATGACGGCCATGGTTGGTAGGGGATGAGGTCTGGCTCCAACCAGTCAATGATCAGTTGGTTGCACTCCTCTGGTCTTAGAGAATTGAATGGGGAAGGTTGGGGGAAAGGGAAGGATGAGCCTAAGATCTTCCTACATTACTCCTCTTTCTCTCTCCTTCATTTAGATTTCCTCTCTCTCTCTCTCCTACCTACCAAGCTGAAATTGACTCCTACCTATTCCAATGGCTGCCCACATATTTATTTCATCCATTAAATCAAGGTTAGCCCAAGTGAATTGGGCTTGAGCTTGAGTTAGCCCATTTAGGCTAACTTGACCTAAACATTGACCATGGTTGACCTTGGTCAATTTGGTCTTTGAGGTTGGCTTTAATGGGCCCTAGGGTTTGACCTTAGGGCTTCACCAAGACTCCAAGACCCAACCATGGTCTCATCAACCCATTATAGGGTCCAGTAGAGCCATAAGGGTCCATTGAAGTCAACCTAGGGTGCCCAAGTTGACCTTAACCCATTGAAGGCACCCTAGGTTGACTTCAATGGACCCTTAGGGCTCTACTGGACCCTTCAATGGGTTGATGAGACCATGGTGGGGTCTTGGAGTCTTGGTGAATCCCTAAGGTCAAACCCTAGGGCCCATTAGGGCCAACCTCAAAGACCAAATTGACCAAGGTAACCATGGTCAAAGTTTAGGTCAAGTTAGCCCAAATGGGCTAACTCAAGCTCAAGCCCAATTCACTTGGGCTAAACTTGATTTAATGGATGAAATAAACATGTTTAGGGTTTAGGGCAGCCATTGGATTAGGTAGGAGTCAATTTTAGCTTGGTAGGTAGGAGAGAGAGAGAGAGAGGAAATCCAAATGAAGGAGAAAAAGAGAAGGAGTAATGGAGGAAGACCTTAGGCTCCTCCTTCCCTTTCCCCCAACCTTCCCCATTCAATTCTCTAAGACCAGAGGAGTGCAACCAGCTGATCATTGACTGGTTGGAGCCAGACCTCATCCCCTACCAACCATGGCCGCCATTATTGACTAAGGCCAATAATGGCAAAGCAGCTTAGAGCCACCTACCACCCCATTTCTCCTTTTTAAAACCTTCACTGGACTCCAAGGAGTCATTTCCACAACTTACCTGAAGGAGCCAAGCAATTCCACTGTGTTGTTGCAGAAATCTGACCACAACCACCACCACCATGACAATCCGGCGACCGACAAGGCTACAGCCACCCACACAGGTCCTCCTCTACTCCTTCATCCATGATTAATTCATAGCAATTGTTAGGGCCAAGGTTCGGAATAAATTGAGCCCGATCCAAGTTGAAAAATCCCTGGTTTTTCCGTGAAATTTAGCTTGTAGGGTTTGCCGGAAAAGGGGCTTCCGGCGGCCAAGCCGCCACCTGGCGACAGTCACCACCTCAACGGAGGTGGTGGTGGCGGTGGCCGGCCGGGGAGGTGGCCGGATCGCCGGCGGCAGCCGCTGGAATAAGCTCCAGGAAAATCCAATCGGGACCGTTGGCTGAACGGGGAAGATGAAGGGATCCCGTCCACTTTGCGCCAAGATTCATGCTGTAAATGATATTAAACTATAGGTTTATAATTTCATTTTTAATGATTTCTGTCACACAGAATGCATTTAATGTTTTTAATTTTTAAAAATATATAGAGGCTATTTCATAAAAGTCATTAATATGAAAAGTGTAGCCTGAAGAGTCTAAGTTACAGCAAAATTGATTTGAACCAATTTGGGTGCCTGGTTTGACCAGGACACTCATTTTGGTGGGACCTACACCTAGGGCTAGACAGACATTAAACTGAGTGCCCACACGTCATCCTTGGTCCAAATTAATTGAAATTTTGGCAAGGAGTCCCCCTAGACCATATCTAGTGCTTCCCAAGGATGGGAATTTTTGGGGACAATGTTTCTATAGTTTTGAAAAATATTGTATTTATCTAGGTTTAATTAATTTAAGGGCCAAAGGACCTCCAAACTCACCCAAATTTTGGTGAGAGGTGCTTAGGGTCAATATAAGTATCTGGTTAAAATTTCATCACATTTGGAGGTGGTTTGAACAGAAATCATGCAAACCCTAGCTTTGCCCTAAAAGGGGTATTTTGGTCAAAAGGTGTATTTTGGGTTTTGAGTGGCCAAATCACCTCAATAGAGGTTGGGATTGGGGCCACTGGCTTGGTATGGCTTATTTCACCTTATCATTAAAGATGGGATAGATTGGAATTGTTTTGCCCTAAGATATAAGGCCATACCCTAAGGAAGAGCTTTTGTGCCTTGTGAAGGGTATGAGGTCAAAACACCTTGAATGATCTTGGAATTTTGGTCAACTTAACCCTTTGGACTGCCCTCCATGGGTCCTTAGTGACCCATTGATCCCACTTTAGGTCTAGAAAGTCCTTGGTAGGGTTAGTTGGGCTTTACCATGGCACACTACCTTTAGTTAGGGCACCTTACCCAATTTAGGCATATGATGGTTCTAGGTCAACTTGGGCACCCTAGGTTGACTTTAATGGACCCTTAGGGATCTACTGGACCCTACAATGGGTTGATGAGACCATGGTGGGGTCTTGGAGTCTTGGCGAAGCCCTAAGGTCAAACCCTAGGTTTTGTGATGAGGTTGTGTCATAGGCAGACCAAGGTGATTCTCACCTTGGCCTTCTATCACTTGGCCCTTTTTAGCTTCCTAGGGTTTTGTCATGATCTAGTCATGGCCAAAACCACTCTTAGGGGTCTAGTTGGAAATAGAATGTTACAAATCCCAATAAAAAAAACAAAGATTTCATCCCCGAAATCAAGGTTAAGCCTACGGGAATTTCTATCGAAGAAAAGGAAACTTGTAACATCCCATAAGAAGTGAAATATTACATCTCGACGCCATGTTTGCTAAGTGGGGTTTAAAGGGAAACCTAAATCTATGACCAATTCGCCCAATTGGCAAAGCCAAGATCCCATTAAACAAAAGATTAGCCTCTACTCTTCCTAGAGCAGCCCTACTAGTTTAAAACAGGAAAGTAAATTGAACATCTTGAGAGGTTGTGAGGTATACCTGACTGAACAGCTCTGGATACTTTTGTCGCATCAGGTCCTACGGTTCTCAGGTATGCTCCTCCTGGTCGCGGTTTCTCTATAGAACCTTGACTAACGGAACCTTATTGCGACGCAAGATCCGTACTCCTCTGTCATCGATCCGAACCGGCTCCAAGTGAACTGACCGGTCTGAAGCTACCGGTCTATCTGTGGTCAAAATCTGCTGCTCCGAGCGTAGTAGAGCCCTCCTATGCGAAGATATATGGAACATGTTGTGTAAACCTGCCAGTTCCGGTGGCAACTCCAGCCTGTAAGCTAGGGGTCTGGTCTGCTCCAGGATCCTATAAGGGCCCATATACCTAGGGATGAGCTTCTTCTTCTGACCGCGCACCCGTGAAACTCTGTGCATGGGCCAAATCTTCAAGAAAACCCGGTCTCCCACTAGAAACTCTACCTGACGGTGCCGGGCGTCGTAATACTTAGCCTGTCGGCTCTGCGCTTCCAGCATTCTGTCCCGTATCAGTCGCACCTAAGCCTCGGTGTCTTCGACAAAATCCGATCCCAACGCCTTCGGATCCTCGTCCTGAATCCATGAAAGTGGAGTTCTACATCTCCTTCCGTACAAGGCTTCATAAGGAGACATCCCTATGATGTACTGGTAGCTGTTGTTATAGGAGAACTCGACCAGTGGTAAAAGCTTCTCCCAAAGTTCGTTTCGATCCAGAATGCATAGCCTTAGGAGGTCCTCCAATGTCCGGTTGGTGCGTTCCGTCTGCCCATCCGTCTAGGGATGAAATGTTGTGCCGAAGGTCAGTCACATGCCTAAGTAAGTCTGCACGAATCTCCACTCCCTGGATGTGAACCGACCATCCCGATCTGACACGATCGTCCTGGGAACCACGTGGTAACGAATGAACTACTCTATGAATCTCCGCACTAGTACCCCAACCGAGTCATCTTTTCTGATCGGAATGAATCTGGCCACCTTCGTCAGCCGATCGACGATGACCCAAATCGAATCATTTCCCGTCCGTGATCGGGGAAGGCCATGAATGAAATCAATCACGATGTCCTCAAATTTCCACTCCGACACCGGAAGTGGCTGTAGAAATCCTGCGGGGTTTCTGCACTCCGCCTTCACCAGCTGGCATGCCTTACAATGAGTCACGAAGTATGTAATGTCCTTCTTCATCCCCGGCCAGAACATCGTCTTCTTCAAGTCTGCCGTCATCTTGGTGATCCCCGGGTGTATAAAATATCTGCTACAATGTGCTTCCGCCATGATGTCCTCCCGAATCTAACCTCCTGCAGGTATATAGACCCTGCCTCTGAAATATAGCAATCCATCTCTCAGTGAATAATCTCCCGTCGAACCCTCCTCCAAGGCTTGGAATACTGGCTCTGCCCATGCATCTGTCTTCTGTCCATCCCGGATGCGGTCCCGAATATCATCTATCGCAACCATCGATGTTAGATACTCCATGTACAACTCTGGATCATTCTCGGACACTGGGAATATCTGCATCTCTGAAAGACCGGATTAGCTCCATGGACATCAGTTGTGGTCCCTTCCCTGAGGTATCTCCTCTCCGACTCAGAGCATCTGCCACCACGTTCGCCTTCCCGGGATGGTAGTGCATGGTGTACTGGTAGTCCGACAGGAACTCCACCCAACGTCTCTGTCTGATGTTGAGTTCCTTCTGTGTGTCCACATATTTCAAATTCTTGTGATCTGAGAAGATGTCACAATGAACCCCTTAGAGGTAGTGTCGCCAAATCTTCAGAGCAAAGATCACTGCACCCATCTCCAGATCATGCACCAGATAGTTCTTCTCATGTATCTTTAGCTGTCGGGAGGCGTAGGATATTACGTGCCCGTTCTGCATGTAACGCCCCCACCTGTCACATGACATATAACGGTGGGTCCGGCCGGGGCCCCACGCCATATAGCACAGACAAGCGAAGGAATCACGTGTGGAAATCAAATCTATGCGTGTCCTTAACTCATTCCATTCTAGCGCAGCATTTTTCTTGTTCACATGAACTCAAACCAGAATGTCCACCCATATATAAATACCACATTTATATAAAAACACCAGGAATGTATACAACTCACACACCCTGGCCTTATGGCCTTACAAGTTCCTCTTTCACATCAATGGTTTCGTACATCGGCACGCAGGCCGGCCACACATGAAATCCAACCATGATTCTTCATATAGCTCTCAAGGACTACACCAGGCTAGCCAATCCACTTATTCTTTCCAAACCGCAGCACCTGCAATTCATCATCCAAACCAACACAGAAAACAAAGTAACGGTCAGCATTGCTGACCCATTATAACGACCCTACCCCCTACCCGAGGTAGTGGTTCCTTCCCTGTATACAGTGCTTCCTTTCTCATCAAGCATCAACAAACATCACCAAATCACATCAGAGCTAGATCATTCTCTTTATTCCACTAACAAACACATCACATCACAAACGCTGGAGTCCACCAACGCTCCGTGCACTCAGGGCACCTTCTTAGCGTACCGGAATCCACCGTCGTACACCGCTGTCTCTCGAGGTTTTAACTTGTTGGTTGACCGGCCCTAGTCCACCAGCTCGCAGGCTGGCGACATCCCGCCCAAGCCACTCAGAGGTCCATCCTCACAGCATCACAAACAGAGCAGACCGACCCACACTATGTGGTGTAGCAAGTCGGGTTTATCTAAGCTCCCCAGGCATTGTCTACCCATCGATCCCCCTCCTAGTCCGATCGACCCACCCATGTGGTACAGCAACTCGGGTTTAACTCGGCTCCCCTAGCATTGCCACCCATCGATCCTACCTTAACTGGATCAACCCACCCTAGTGGTGTAACAAACCGGGCGTATCTCGCACTAACCAGGCGTGTTACCAATTGATCATCTCATAGCTAGGAGCTTCACCAAAGCCTCCTCACAATCATCACATCCATACATTCAGCACAACAGAAATCCGTTTTGCACATCATCAAAGCCACGGAGTCTTCTCCAGTTTACCCATGAACATCACCAATCCAGACTACCGGTCCAGATGGGCTTCACACAGCATGCCTACGCCGTACTCTATATTTCCGGCTCTAAATGCAGACACAACAAAGGAATCACTTCCGCGATCCACCTCTTGGTGGAGGATTCCAAGCACATGTATAGAGAAAGGACTTCGATGTCCAAGAAGGAGATCGTTACCCTTGAAGATCGCTTCGGCGCCATGAAGTAGCCGGATGGAAATCACCGCCTCGGCCTTGCCTTCACGAATCCGCTCTCGGATCTTCGCTCCGCACTCCGCAGCTCCTACAGCAGCTGGAAGACTCCTCCCTTCTCTCTCCCTTAGGCCTTTCTTCTTTCTCTCTCTTGGAATGAAGATGAAGAAGAAGAAGATAATAAAAGAGGGTTTTAAATCCTCTTTTTTCGGCCTTCCCAACACCTGGACAAAGCCCAGCCACTGGATCCAGGAAGAGGGAAACAAACGGCTCAGATCTGGCCAGAAAACCCTGAACACGGCCTGACACGCCCTGTGACACGCCCGTGTCACAGGCCGTGTCCACCTAAGCGGCAGACAACCGACTCAATCCAACCAGTACACGGCCGTGTGACACGCCCGTGTCACGTGCCGTGTACCCGACACGCCCTCAGACACGCCCGTGTCTGAGGCCGTGTTCCTCAACAGAAATAATCCCAAAACAACCCGAGACTTCACACGGCCTGGCACACGGCCTGGCACACGCCCGTGTTCATGGCCGTGTGCACCAGGACACACCCGTGTCCCGCAAACACGCCCTAACCCGAGACTTCGAGCTGAGTTCGACGCCCACTGACACGCCCTGTGACACGCCCGTGTCACAGGCCGTGTCCTCACTAGAAACTCGATACTCGACGATCGTCGCGTAACACTCGTCGAGCATTCGACACGGCATCCGACACGGCCGTGTCCTGGGCCGTGTGCCCCTCTCGACGATGTCGAGCGAAAATCGTCGACACCAAGTCCGATCGTCGACACAACCTCGACACGCCCTGTGACACGCCCGTGTCGCAGGCCGTGTCAACTGACACGCCCTGGGACACGCCTGTGTCCCAGGCCGTGTCACCCATGCATGAACCCGATTTTGCTCAAAATGATCCTCTTGACTTCGGGGTGTTACACTGCATCAGAACAGCACCCATCCCCTGGTAGGAGGCGTCCGTGTACACCTGGAATCCCTCCCTTCCCGACAGAAGAGCGAGAATGGGAGCCCTTCAACTCCACAAAGGCTGCCTCTCACTGTGGCGTCCAAATGAAAGCGGATTCCTTCTTCGTCAGGGATGTAAGAGGGAGTGCAATCCGGGAGAATCCTTCGATGAACTTCCGGTAATATCCGGCAAGTCCCAAGAAGCTCCGTACATCCGTGGCTGTCTTCAACGGTGGCCAATCCTGAACTGCCCGAATCTTGGCCGGGTCTACTGCCAACCCAGCACCGCTGATGATATTACCTAAGAAGGCCACCTCCTTTAGCCAAAATTGGCATTTGCTGAACTTCACATACAGCTGGTGTTCCTGTAGCCTCTCTAGAGTCAAAGTCAGGTGTCGTGTATGCTCCTCCTCTGTCCTTGAGTGGATGAGGATGTCGTCAATAAATACGATGACGAATACATCCAAATACTCCTCGAATACCCTGTTCATGAGGCTTGTAAATGCTGATGGCGCATTTGTGAGCCCAAAGGGCATCGCTGTAAACTCAAACAGTCCGTACCTACTACTGAAGGCGGTCTTCGGAATGTCCTCCTCTCGAATCCGTAGTTGGTAATAACCTGACCTCAAGTCAAGTTTCGAGAAGAAATGCGCTCCTTCCAGTTGATCGAACAACTCGTCAATCCGTGGCAGCGGGTATGTATTCTGGACCGTCAGTCTGTTCAACATTCGATAATCAATACACAAGCGGAGACTTCCATCCTTCTTTTTGACGAATAGTACCGGGGCTCCCCATGGTGAAGAGATTGGCCGGACAAACCCTGCCTCTACTAGTTCCTGCAACTGACTTCGGAACTCTATCAACTCATTTGGGGCCATCCGGTAAGGGGCCCTAGATGCCGGCTTGGCCCCCGGCACAAGCTGTATCTGGAAGTCCTACTCTCGGTGCGGAGGTATTCATGACAGTTTCTCTGGAAAGACGTTAGCAAAATCTCGCACCACCGGGATGTCTGTCACAGACTCCTTGGCCTCCGCCATCTCAAATAGAATCTGATAAACCTCCTCTCCCTGCAGATGGGCCTTAACGGCCTATACTGAAGATAAGAGTATACGAGAGACATGTCTTATACCTTTGATGACAATAACAGAGTCCCTGTGCCTCACTGTGATCCTCTTTGCTTGGCAATCAATCTGGGCATGGTTCCAGTGCAACCATGTCATGCCCAGGATCAGCTCAAAGACTGGCATCCTTAGGATCGTTGCCGGTACTTCGAATGACTTTCCGCCAATCTCCGCCTCCATGTTGCAGTGGGCAGAGGTGAATAGCTCCGATCCGTCGGGTAGACGCACCCTCCTCATCAGGCCTGTGAACTGCCCCACACCTTCCAACCCTTCCACGAAGGCTTCCGACACGAACGAGTGCGAAGCACCTGTGTCGAACAGTGTATAGGCGGGCTTGCCACTGATGAAGACTATACCTGGGGCGATTAAATGTCTTAGGATTCTATAACGAGTTCTCTTTCCTATTTATTCTATCTAGTGCAGTTCTACAAATTTGACAACTGAGAAAGGGAATTCTATTTAAACAATTAAACATCTTGGCATACCTGCTATGACCTGCTCTGGGTTCCGAGGTTGTGCCAGGTCCAAAGCATACACCTGCTCCCTTTCTTGTCTACGATCCCCACCCTGGTATCCACGTCCTCGGCCACGACCTCGGCCTCCAAGATATTGCGCTGGCTGGGCAGCCGGTGGTGCTGGTGGGGGTGCCCCCCTCATGGGGCAGTTCCTCCTGATGTGCCCCACCTGATGACAATTGAAACATTCTGGTGGGGGATATGCTATTCCCCCGGGTCTCTGTCCCTCCCGTGTCTGAAGAGGTGGTGGAGCCACCACCACTGGCTCCCTTGTCTCCTGTCTTGCCTCCTGACGAGGCTGGTCCTCGACCCTCCTCCCGTCCGTGATACGGGCTCGTCTCTGATCGTTCCTTGCTCCTCGACCCTGATCCACCGCTGGCCATTTCTAGCCCTGAGTAGCTTGCCAATCAGTCTCTATCCTTTTTTTCCATCTCTAGTATCCGGGAAATGGGCCCGTCGGATACAAATAGTAGTGTCTCCCTCAGCTCCAATCGCAGGCCCTTGTAGAACCTTTTGGTATATCCTGCCTCATCTAACTGATAAGAGTCCACAAACCGGGCTAGATGGTTGAAATCTCGGTGGTACTCCACCACCATCTTGTTCCCATGTCTCAACTGCAAAAATCTATCCTCCAGCTCGTCTCTGGCCGACTGTGGAACAAAATGTTCCAATAGTGCGGCCCTGAATTCCCCCCAAGCTATCTCAGCAACCTCTCTGTCAACAAACGTCATGTCCAGCGACGTCTTCCACCATCTCTTGGCATGGGACTCCAAGCAAGAGACAACTAAAGGCACCCTCTCCTCCCACGGGCACCGAATCCCGATCAGCATCTCATACATAATGTCCAGCCATTCCTCTGTCCGAACGGCCGACTCTGTCCCCAAGTAGAATGGGGGAGAAATTCCTCAGAAAATGCTCAGCCAGTTGGCCCCCGGGTTTGGCTGCGGAGCCGGAACCTGTTGTGCCCTAAACGAGTCCAGGATAGCTGTCAGAGTCTGTCCCATCACTGACTATAGGAATGGAGGGGGGACCGGGGGAGGTGGTGCAAAGTCCGCAGTCTGCTGGACTCCGCCTTGTGGTGTAGGATATGCTAGGGGTTGCGTAATAAAATTCAACAGTAAGTAATCGACTCTAACCTAATTAAAAGTGGACGATTTACATGTGATCCCCCATATGGGCACACCATTGCTTCCGCTGCTTAGTTTGTCCCCAAACTAAACCTGTGCGGGGGTGACCCAGGGGTTGTGGATTGCTACTTGTCGATCGAGGTTTGCCTCTGATACCACTTGTAAGACCCCCTTTTTTTCTTTTTAAACACCGGGGTCTTAGGCCCAGAACCGCCGCTTTGCGGTGACACCTTCGCACTCGGGAAGGTCATCACTATAAAACGCCGATCCTGCCGGCCAAATCGATCACAACTGTAGCAAAATAGTAAAACATATCCACAGAAATCACATATATATGTAAATAATCTCCACGAAGGGAGTGTCCACAGATACACAGAAATATAAGATCTTGGGCTCATGCCCGGTACATCAATTCCTCACTGCAAATCTCTCAACGCGGAAGCAAATACTATAACTAATAACGATCAGGACTCACAGTCCCTGTCATCTGAACTCCGGTACTAGACTGGCCCATCTCTATGCGTGCCGACCTCCGGGGCTACTCCTCCATGTTGGGCTCCACGATCCCCTAAAATGATGTGGTTCAAAAACCGTTAGTTTAAAAGACTAAGTCCTATCATCCTCCGCCCCTTCCCCCATGGCTCCTAGGCACCGAGCGGGGAGAAGGAAAGGAGAGGACATGAAGGTGGAGAATAACAAATAAGCAGGTGGCAGCGGAACTAATCTAGTAGTTCTATAGTATGTATGGCAACAAAATAGGTATGAAAAACTGAATGAGAATGTAACCTTAACTTATATGAAAACACATAAGCTAAGGGATATTTTGCAGGGCTCCTATCGTATAAAATGTCCCATACCGATTTATATGATAGGGTGTCGGTTTTCTAGCAAGCATAATATGTAATATCAAATAAAACCTTTAACTTATAAGCACGCTTGCGCGAACTTATAAACTAAGGGGTCGTCTTGCAGGGCCTATTGTATAGAGCGTCCCATACCACTTATACAATAGGTGTCAGGTTATATGCAATGATTATGCTATGTAATACAATTATGCCATGATGTGAACATGCAAGTGCAACTCACCCACTCGACTCTGTGTACACAGACCTTTAGTTCCCCCTTTCTGGAGCCGAACCTCCCAGGATACCTCCGTAGTGGCAAACAGAAGCGGTGGGTTGGGCCTCGCCCACCTCTAAACCGGTAATTGCACTACCAGTCAGACCTATCATACGCCTCAACGCTGGTGCATACAGCAGAGCGCCTGCATACTATTGCCGGCTGGCGCACCGGACTTTATTTGGCCAAGTGCTAAACCACACTCGCCGAGTCAACGTGTTGGCGTCGGTGCATCGACCCTCCAACACCGAAGACCCACCACCTTTTCCTTTATGCACATGCAACCTTATGTATCAGCTACCGAGCCAAAGCTCCCCGAAACATCCTGTCCGTCATAAACAACAACCGAGCCTAAGCTCGCCGGGCCAACCTGCCCATCACAAACCATTACCGAGCCAAAGCTCGCCGGGCTAACCGGCCCTTTTACCAAACCACTGGGCTTACTGCCCGAGTGACCCAACATGTCTCCCCGAGTCATCGAGGTGTGATAAAGTTAAACCCTAGACTTACTAGCTACCCTTAAATGTTGTGTTGGGTCTAACCCTAGTACAATTGACCCTTCCTCCCTACGGGAAAGACGATCTTTCGTCGATCCCGGGCACCGCCTAACTCTAGCCAATCCATCCCTCTACTCATCCTACTACCAATAATGAATTTATTTTTATCTATCCAAACCAGCAGACCACTAATCCCAAGGCATGCATCAAAATTATACTCCAACATAATTTCTGCAATTGTTTTACTATATGCAGACCACTTAAGCTATAAGACCCGTAAAATGAGAGGTACAACAAATAATCATACATTACTCCTATAATAATTATTGGAGGGCCATAATGAGCTTTGTGGACTAAATCCAGAATTTCACAATTTTCCTATTTATCTGATAATTTATTTAATTAATTTAGTAGCCAAAAATCCCATGTTTGAACATGAAGTACCAATTTCAGATAAGATAAGATTCTACCAAATTTTTGATAAATACAATATGAATATATAACTCAAATTCCAAAGCCTCAAAATTTTCCAATAAGGTTTAACCCCTTAATTGTAATTTCAAATATATCCTATAATAATTCATTTTAAGAGAATTTACAACATTAATAATTCCAAAAATTCATAGAAAATTCATTGATGATTATAAGGGCATATAAGTACTCTAGATCAAGTTTCACAATTTATCATTGAATAATAAAGTCTATATTTGATTTTCTCATAATATTCCAAGTTAAGGGGTTAATGAACAAAGTATAGCAATTTCCATCTAAAAATTCCAAATAAATTCTCATATGAGAATACTGAATAGGAACACTAATTCTAAAGTTTCATAATTTTTCAACAAGTATTGAGCTCTGTAAAAACTATTTAGCAAATTCCCAAATATTTGAGGTTGTGAAGTAGGTACCCTAATTATGTATCCAAAAATTCCATTAAAATTCACATATGATTAGTATGGTCAAAAACTCCCTCTTCCAAATTTTTATGATTGTTTTAAGAATCTTACTAACCTATTTTAGCTCCACAATATTTGTGCCCTAGGCTAGGGTTAGAGTTTTGTGGGCCCTACCCTTCCCAAAATCCCTTATTATTTTTACCAGAGGATTTTATCTGTCCTAGCACCCTCCCTACAAAATTCCAAGATCATTCAAGGTGTTTTGACCTCATACCCTTCACAAGACACAAAAGCCCTTCCTTAGGGTATGGCCTTAGATCTTAGGGCAAACCAATTCCAATCTATTGCATCTTTAATAATAAGGTGAAATAAGCCATACCAAGCCAGTGGCCCCAATCCCAACCTCTGTTGAGGTGATTTGGGCACTCAAAACCCAAAATACACATTTTGACCAAAATACCCCTTTTAGGGCAAAGCTAGGGTTTGCATGATTTCTATTCAAACCACCTCCAAATGTGATTAAATTTTAACCTGATACTTATATTGACCCTAAGCACTTCTCACCAAAATTTGGGTGAGTTTGGAGGTCCTTGGCCCTTAAATTAATTAAACCTAGATAAAATAAATATTTTTCAAAACTATAGAAAACTTGTCCCCAAAAATTCCCATCTTTGGGAAGCACTTAGATATGGTCTATGGGGACTCTCTGCCAAAATTGCAATTAATTTGGACCAAAGATGAAGTGTGGGCACTCAGTTTAATGTCTGTCTAGCCCTAGATGTAGATCCCACCAAAATGAGTGCCCTGGTCAAACCAGACACCCATATTGGTTCAAATAAATTTTACTGTAAAGTAGACACCCCATGCTACACTGTTCTTGTTGATGGATTTTTATGAAATAGCCTCTATATATTTTTAAAAATTTAAAATATTAAATGCATTCTGTGTGACAGAAATCATTAAAAATGAAATTATAAACCTATACTTTAATATCATTTACAGCACGAATCTTGGCGCAAAGTGGACGAGATCCCTTCATCTTCCCCGTTCAGCCAACGGTCCCGATTGGATTTTCCTGGAGCTTATTCCAGCGGATGCCGCCGACAATCCGGCCACCTCCCCGGCCGGCCACCGCCACCACCACCTCCGTTGAGGTGGTGGCTGTCGCCAGGCGGCGGCTTGGCCGCCAGAAGCCACTTTTCCGGTGAACCCGACAAGCTAAATTTCACGGAAAAACCAGGGATTTTTCAACGTGGATCGGTCTCAATTGAGCCCAAACCTAGGCCCTAACGATTGCTATGAACTAATTATGGATGAAGGAGTGGAGGAGGACCTGTGTGGGCGGCTGTAGCCTTGCCGATCGCCGGATTGTCATGGTGGTGGTGGTGGTCGGATTTCTGCAACAGCACAGTGGAATTGCTTGGCTCCTTCAGGTAAGTGGTGGAAATGACTCCTTGGAGTCCAGTGAAGGTTTTAAAAAGGAGAAATGGGGTGGTAGGTGGCTCTAAAATGCTTTGCCATTATTGGCCTTAGTCAACAATGGCAGACATGGTTGGTAGGGGATGAGGTCTGGCTCCAACCAGTCAATGATCAGCTGGTTGCACTCCTTTGGTCTTAGAGAATTGAATGGGGAAGGTTGGTGGAAAGGGAAGGAGGAGCCTAAGGTCTTCCTCCATTACTCCTTCTCTTTCTTTCTCCTTCATTTGGATTTCCTCTCTCTCTCTCCTACCTACCAAGCTGAAATTGACTCCTACCTAATCCAATGGCTGCCCACATGTTTATTTCGTCCATTAAATCAAGGTTAGCCCAAGTGAATTGGGCTTGAGCTTGAGTTAGCCCATTTGGGCTAACTTGACCTAAACTTTGACCATGGTTGACCTTGGTCAATTTGGTCTTTGAGGTTGGCCCTAATGAGTCCTTGGTGACCCATTGGACTCCCCTAAGGTCTAGGTAGGGTTGTCTTGGCCCTTTGTAGGTCACTTGACCCTTAGGTAGGGCACTTTGACCATTTTAGGGCTAGAGTTGTCTTTGGTCAACTTAGCCTTTTTGGTTGACCCCAATGGGTCCTTGGTGACCCATTGGCCTCTCTTTAGGGTTATAAAGGTATGTGTGGGGTCCACTTGGCTAAGGGAACTTCAATTGGCCCTTGTGCAGGTTAGTTTGACCCATTTAGGGTTAGAGTTGACTTTGGTCAACTTAACCCTTTGGACTGCCCTCCATGGGTCCTTAGTGACCCATTGATCGCACTTTAGGTCTAGAAATTCCTTAGTATGGTTAGTTTGGCTTTACCATGGCACACTGCCCTTAGTTAGGACACCTTGCCCAATTTAGGCTTATGGTGGTTCTAGGTCAACTTGGGCACCCTAGGTTGACTTCAATGGACCCTTAGGGCTCTACTGGACCCTACAATGGGTTGATGAGACCATGGTGGGGTCTTGGAGTCTTGGTGAAGCCCTAAGGTCAAACCCTAGGTTTTGTGATGAGATTGTGCCATAGGCAGACCAAGGTGATTCTCACCCTGGCCTTCTATCACTTGGCCCTTTTTAGCTTCCTAGGGTTTTGTCATGACCTAGTCATGGCCAAAACCACTCTTAGGGGTCTAGTTGGAAATGGGATGTTACAACCCGTCCGGCCAAACGTAGGTGGATGAAACTCCATAAACCGCTTCAGTTGCTCATCAACTGCTTGCTCCTCCACTACAGCTTCAACACGCTCTTGCCTTGCACCAGGCCGTACTGGCACCCCTGCAGGCCTTGCCTGCCTAGTAGGCCATGCATGTAACACTACGAGCACCGCCTCAGTCACCACATGTATGGTCTCCGCCGAGGGAGGTGTAGGCGCTTCCACTGGTGCCGCACTCTCATCGGAACACTGGCGCTCAGAATGCCCAACACCACTTCTCGACACCTATCAATGGACAAAACACCAGTTATTTCCAGTCAATAACAACAAACATACAGAAACTACACGTTCACGCTCCTCACGTGCATGTATTACATTCCTAGTGGATATTCTTGAGTTCAATTACGCTCTCCCCTTCCACAAATCTCAAACCTGGCTCTGATACCACTTTGTAACGCCTCTATTCGTCACATGGAATATAACAGTGGGTCCGGTCGGGGCCCCACACCATATTTCACAGACAAACGACGGAATTATGTATGAATATCAAATCACGTTCTACTCGTATCCTAACTCAGAACATTCTAGCGCAGTATTTTAAGTTGTAAGAACTCAATCACATGAATCACCACTAAATATATAATCTCCACATTTATATACAAACCAGGAATGTATACAACACACACACGCTTATGGCCTTAAGGCCTTACAAGTTACTCTTTACAACATACACAGCTTCATACATCGGCACGTAGGACAGCCACACATGAAATCCAAAAATTCTTCGCACGGCCTTCAAAGGCCTTTACGCTGCAAGTCGTCATTTTGCTCTATGCAATTCAACTCATCATCACCTGCAATTAACATCCACCCCAAGAGCGGTAAACAAAGAAACGGTCAGCATTAGCTGACCACTTATAACGACCCTACCCCTTACCCGGGGCAGCGGTTCCTTCCTTGTATGTATTGCAATCATAAAATCTACCAATCACAACAAGTGCTCTCAGGCACAATAGTATCAAAAACGCCGGCCTCCGCCAGACGCTCCGTGCACTTAGGGCACCTTATTGGTATACTGGATATACCAGTTGCCCACCACCGATCAGAGGTTATTAACGTGTTGGCTGGCCGGTCCTAGTCATCAGTCACGCATGCTGGGGACATTCCGCCCAAACCACTCAGAGGTGAGAATCTCACGGCAAACTTGAGTATTTCCAAATCAGATCGACCCACCGTTGTGGTGCAGCAAGACGGGTCTGTCTCACGTCCCCCAAGCCTGCCACCAATCGATCTCCCAAAACAACCAGGAGCGGGTTAGCCTTTCCCGTGCTCAAACCGTCAGTAGCGCACCACTAGACGCGGGTCGGCTTTCCCTCCTAATTAGCAGCAGCTTTTCACCCTCTTAGAGCAATTAGCGCTCACCGCGCTCACACCACAAGGAGCTTACACAAAGCATCCAAGATCAGCATCAATACCAAAAGAAACTACACTCACAATTCATACGCATGCATACAATACACAGAGTCTTCTCCGATTACCCATAATCATCACCAATCAAGATTAGCCAATTGGATGGGCTTCACATAACATGCCTATGCCGTACTATACACTTCCGGCTCTAGATGCAGACTCAACTGGGAATCACTTGTGCTCTCCACCTCTTGGTGGAGGATTCCATGCTATGCATAAAGAAAGGACTTCACATGTCCAAGAAGGAGATCGTTACCCTTGATGATCGGATTGGAGCCATGAACTAGTCGGATGGAAATCACCGCCATGGCTTTGCCTCCACGAATCTGACTTCGGCTCACGATTCCGCACGCTGAAGGTACTCCAGTGGCCGACTTCCTTCTCCTTCCTCCTTCCTTGCTCTCCTCTCTCTAGACTTTTAGAAAGAGAAAGGCTAAGATGGAATGCGAATAATCCATCCATACTCAGGCTTATAATAGCAGGGAAGGGCATGAACCCTTGGATCCAGATGAAGGAAATGAACGGCCTTGATTTGCCAGAAATATCCATTTTTGGCCTGACACGCCCTGTGACACGCCCATGTCATAGGCCGTATCCCTTAAGCGACACACAACCGACTCAAATCCAGAATAGTATACGGCCATGTGACACGCCCGTGTCACATCCTACACGCTCGTGCCACGTCCGACACGCCTGTGTCTAGGAGCTGTGTACCTCAAACAGCACACCACCAACTCAACCCGAGCGGGACACGGCCATGGGACACGCCCGTATACCAGGCCGTGTACCCCAAGACACACCCATGTCCATCAGCACACATCATTCAGAGAAGGACACGCCCTATGACACGCCCGTGTCACAGGTCGTGTACTCAACTTGACTTGCAGCTCGACGATCGTCGAGCGCAGTTCGTCGACCAGAGGAGGACACACCGCCTGACACGCCCGTATCGCCGGGCATGTTCTCTCTCGAGAACTTCTTGAGTGTATTTCGTCGAGCACTCGAGAGGCTGCTCAACCTGAGCACGATACACCCTGGGACACGCCTGTGTCCCAGGCCGTGTCACTCAACCTAAACACAAATTAGGCTTAGGGGTATTACATATTCATCCTCTTTCTCTACGTCTTCATCCTCTTCCTCGTCCTCATTGTCGTCTTCGTCCTCCCCATCCTCCGCCATTTATTTAGCTTTTGTCAACGTTGGATCAACCCTCGACCAATCAGAAGTCAGAAGGTGACCGACATTGTCAAACTGGGACTGCAACTCATATTTAGGCTCTGTCACTAGAATCTGGGCTTTGCGCATCAGCTTGTTTTGATTCTCACAAATATAGTCTAGTCGGGAATTGAAATAAACAAATTAGCAACGATGATACGCCTTCATGTACTCAAGTTGCTCAGTCATTGCGTCGGGACCCGCTCTGTGGTCCACTGCCAAAATATCGATGTGCTTGGGGGCCGCGGCCGAGGCCTTTGCAGATTTGGCGGCACCCACTGCCTTCAACTTGCCTTGCTTCTGAGGAGGTTCGACTGCCACTTTTATGTGCACGTTCACTACTGTTTCTATGATATGGCGATCCACTTGAGTGACCAGGTCACCCTCGCCATGCACAACTCCTGTTGTGCGACATAGCTCGGTGAGAGTGGTGGGGAACCAAATATGCTTCATTTTCTTATCATTCACTTTCGTCCAGATAAGCAGAGAGACGATCCTTCTTATGTTTACCTTTATGCCCTTAATGATGCAGTAGATGAGTGTGATTCTATCAATTTGAATGTGGTTTAAGTGACGCGTGGGCAGCAAGCTTGTGTTTACAAAATGAAGCCAAACCTTCGCTTCTCTCGATAGGTATGTAGATTTAAGAGCATTCTCCTTAGTGCTCACGCAATCCGGACTTGATGCACTACAAATGACTGCAGTCAACTCCTCCTTAGATACAGTGGAAAGGATCGAGACGTGGTCTGGGATAATGTCATCATCGAGGTCGAAGAATGCGTTGATCGCTGCAGTAGAGAAATCCACTTTCTTTCCCCTTACAAATACTTTCCCCCTCTGCGACTAGTGAGTTGGCGTAAAATTCGTACACCCAAGGTAAAACTGCCTCTGTCCTCGGATGACACAACGTTTCCCAGCCCATAGCCTTAATTTGCCCCACGTGTCCTATACTCCAGCCCCGTTTCTCCATTTTGAAACCTCTTTCGTAAATGGGCGGTATGGATTGTAGGGAATGGAACCTTTGGGCAGCTTCCTCAGTCAAAAATCTCGCATGCTTGCGAACAGTATCTTTCCCTTTACCCTTCTTCCTTGAAGCCATAACCTAATTCACCAATTCCGAACCCAATACTAAAGAAAGACAAAAGGAATAATAATTGCTAATCCAATCCAAACTTAGGGTTACAAGATATACCTCCAGAAGCTTGAACTCTCGCACTTATGTTGTCGGCAGATGATGGAAATCGCTAGAGCTTTGTAACTCTTCGACACCCAAGCTTCACAGTTGCTGGAACTTGCAAATTCTCCTTCTCCTCTGTCGAAATCGGCGGCCGCTCGCCTACTCCCGCTCACCGTGAGCCTCCGTCTGCCGTGCCCGAGAAAAATTGAAGCCTTGCCGCCCCAATGTCACCATTCGTAGCCGCGAAGCCTCCTGAGTGTCGCTGGCGGGGAATGAAGCTCGACGGAAAGCAGAACTCGTCGACACCGACCCTCCGGCTGCAACACCGCACTACTTGCGTCGAACTTAGGGTTAGAAGATGGAAAGTCGGGCGATGAGAGTTTAGGTAAGCCGGTTGAAAAGGTCCAGGTCTTTTATATTGCGCTACTAAACCGGTTGATCCAGGTAGCAGTGACCGGTTCAGCCGGTCCGCAGGATTTAATAGAAGAAATGGCAGAAAACCAAAAGTTGCAACCTCCTTCTATCACGTTGCAACTTCTTGATTTCGGCCTATTGTGATGCCGGTTCAACAGAACCGAACCTGACCAAGATTCAGCTCACTCCTTCACATCCAAACAACAAAATAAAAGTCACAACCTGGTTTTCTCAGGTTGCAACATACAATTTAATATTAAAAATTTCAATTGTTCTACGATTTTCGATCAAACCATATAAACATAACAAGTTATTATATTAATATCATTAATGTGATGACTTTTTTTATTATTATTTTATTACTTTTAAACTAATTAAACAAATAAACGAAACTAACAGACAATGGGCTGCCTCCCACCAAGCGCCTAATTTACCGTCCCGGCAGGACGGTACTAACTTACAGAAACCTTACGCACGACGTCACCCGGTCGTCATCGTCTTTCAGATATAACTTAAGTCTCTCGCCGTTAACTTTGAATTCAGTCTCTTCATTCTCATTAATGATGGTCACCGCACCATACAGATGCACTATTTTAACTTTAAACGGCCCCGACAACCTCGACTTGAGTTTCTCGGGAAATAACTTTAAACAGGAATTGAATAAGAGGACTAGTTAGCCCGGCTCGAAGTGCTTTTCCTTCATGCGTCGGTCATGCCACTTCTTTCTGCGCTCCTTATAGATCCGCGAGTTCTCGTAAGCTTGCATCCAGATCTCCTCGAGTTCATTTAGTTGCAGTAATCTCTTCTTACCGGCGTCCCAAAAATCATAATTTATTTTCTTAATCGCCCAACATGCCCAGTATTCTAACTCAAGTGGTAGATGACAAGATTTGTCGTAGACCAACCTATACGGGGTTAATCCGATGAGAGTTTTGAAAGTAGTCTGGTATGCCCATAATGCATCTGTGAGCTTTTACGACCAGTCTTTTCGATTTATGCTCACTGTTTTCTCTAAAATCCTTTATCTCCCTATTTGACACCTCCGCTAGTCCATTTGTTTGAGGGTGGTAAGCGAGTGCGACCTTATGGATGACTCCGTATTTGTTTAGCATTGAGATGAATTGATGGTTGCAAAAATGACTTCCCCCGTAGCTAATGATCGTTCTAGGTACCCCGAATCAATTGAATATATGATTTCTTAGAAAATTCAAGAGTACATTGCCATCATTCTTAGGTGTTGCAATCGCTTTCACTCATTTAGACACGTAGTCTACTGCCAACAAAATGTATAAATTACCATTTGAATTGACGAACGAACCCATAAAGTCCATTCCCCAAACATCGAACAATTCGACCTCTAGCATAATATTCATTGGTATTCCCTCATTCTTTCTTAGAGTCTCGCACCGTTCACATCGACACATTGTTTAACAAATTCATTAGCATCACAAAATAAATTAGGCCAAAAGAATCCGGCCTCTAGCACCTTCATCGTCGTCCTCGTTCCCATGAAATGGCCTCCGTACGGTGAACTATGACACTTCTCTAATATTGATTTCGTTTCAACCTCCGGCACACATCGCCTTGCCACTCCATCAGCTCCAATTTTGAATAAATAAGGCTCGTCCCATAGATAGGAGCGTGCCTGGTGTACAAATCACTTCCTTTGTTGACAAGATAAGTCAGATGGTAGAATATTGCTCACTATGTAATTTACGTAGTCAGCATATCAGGGTGGAGTACTATCATGAATAGCTAAGACCCTCTCATATGGAAATCTCTCTTCAATTTCCGGATTATAAGATGGTTGTGTAGACTCTATATTGGACAAGTGATCCGTAACAGGATTATCTATACCTTTTATATCCTTAATCTCTACGTCGAATTCTTACAACAGAAGCACCCATCTGATCAATCGGGGCTTTGCGTCCTTTTTATCCACGAGGTAACGGATCGCGACATAATCCATATAAACCGTGCTCTTTGTGCATAAAAGATACGATCTAAATTTCTCGAAGGCAAATACTACCGCTAGTAATTCCTTTTCTGTAGTTGTGTAATTTATTTGGGCGTCAATCAAGGTCTTACTAGCGTAGGCTATCATGTGAAACACTTTCTCTCATACTTGTCCTAAAACAACTCCAACCGCGTAATCACTTGTGTCACACATCAAGATGAATGGCTCCTCCCAATTAGGAGTTATCATGATAGGTGTCGTGGTCAAATGATGTTTTAATATGCTGAATGTATTTAAAAACTCCTTGCTCAACTGAAATTTTGCATCTTTTTCCAATAGTCCACTCAATAGTTTTGCAATTTTAGCGAAGTCTTTAATGAATCTTCTATAAAAGGATGCATGTCCTAGGAAACTTCGCAACATTTTCACATTATTGGGTGGTGGCAGCTTTTCAATCACATCTAGTTTCGCTGTATCAACACCTAAACCATCCCTTTACACATGATGACCAAGCACAATACTCTCTTGCACCCTGAAGTGACATTTCTCCCAATTCAGTACGAGATTAGTTTCAACACAACGCATTAGCACTTTTTCCAAACAAGCTAAACATGCATCAAAAGAACTATCAAAGATAGAGAAGTAGTCCATGAAAATTTCAATGCCATGGTCCATAATGTCAGAGAAGATAGCAATCATGTATCGCTGGAAAGTGGCGGGTGCATTGCATAAACCGAATGACATCCTTATAAATGAAAATGTTCTGTATGGACAAGTGAATGTGGTATTCTCCTGATCCTCCGGGGCTACCGTAATCTGATTATACCCTGAATAGCCATCAAGAAAACAGAAAAAATCATTCCCTGCTAGCTTATCTAGCACTTGATCAATGAACGACAAAGGTAAATGATCTTTTCATGTGGCCTTATTCAATTTTCGGTAATTCATACAGATACGCCACCCGGTAATCATTCTAGTCGATACTAGCTCATCCTTCTCATTTCGAACTACCGTCATCCCTCATTTTTTTGGCACACATTGCACCGGCGATACCCACGGGCTATTCGAGATAGGATAGATGATCCCTGCGTCTAACCATTTAATAATTTCCTTCTTCACCACTTCTTTCATGGGTGGATTAAGACGATGCTAAGGTTCGATCGATCCCTTAAAAGATTCTTCCAAAAGAATCTTATGCATACATAGTGAGGGGCTAATCCATCAGATATCTGCTATGGTCCACCCTATGGCCGTTTTAAATTGAGATAACAATTCTAAGAGCTTTTGAAGTTGATCAGTTGATAATTTAGAATTGATGATAACCGACAATGTGTTGTTTTCGCCTAAATAAGCATACATGAGATGGTCTGGGAGAGGCTTCAACTCACGAGACAACGGACTAACAATAGAGGGCTTGTCTGCAACGACTTGTCCGGTATCTCAAAGGGATCCGGTCTCCTAACGAAAGCAGCTTGCACCTCAAATACATCTAGGTAATCTCGGATCTCCTCTTCCGAATCCAAAATCTCCCCATGCATCAGAAATTGGGTCAACACGTCATCTTGACCTGTGGGTTTATTCAGATTATAATCATGAATTGAAATTTATTTTATCACCTCCATATGATCTTCTTGACTCCGGGGGAATTTCATAGCTTTAAGTACATTAAAGGTTATGTATTCGTCGTTAACTCTCATGGTCAACTCCCCCTTCTACACATCTATCAGCATCCTACCGGTGGCTAGGAATGGTCGCCCTACTATAATGGGTACCTCTCTATCCTCTTCCATATCTAGGACAACAAAGTCCGCTGGAAATGTAAACTTGTCCACCTTAACTAGGATATCTTCAACTATCCCTTTCAAAAACGCGAGGGTTCTATCGGCTAGTTGCAAAGTAATGGAGGTCTTGGAGATTTCTCCTCAACCAAGCTTCCTGTAGATAGAATATGGCATTAGGTTGATGTTCGCGCCTAAATCACATAAGGCCTTACCCTCGAATTGGTAACCTATAGAGCACAGTATGGTGAAACTGCCTGGATCTTTTAATTTGAGCGGAAGTTTCTTCTAAAGTATAACACTACACTCCTAAGTAAGTGCCACCGTCTCGTGTGTTCCAAATTTCCTTTTCTTAGATAAAATGTCTTTCATAAACTTCATGTAGCTTGGCATTTGCTCCAATGCTTCCATGAAATGGATATTGACTTGCAGTTTCTTAAATATTTCAACAAATTTTTGAAATTGTTGATCGAGTTTACTCTTTTTTAACCGTTGTGGAGATGGCGGTGGTGGATAGACTTTTATATTATCATTCTTCTTTTTATCTTCAGTGGTAGGGTCTTTCTTAGTCTCTCTAGATATTTCTTCTACTTCATTTCTATTATCATTTTCTTTTAACTTCTCGTTCGGTGCATTTGGGCCAACACTCTCCCATTCTTTTTCTTCGACAACTTGATTCTCACTCTCATTTACTGTCTCACCCACTAACTCCTTACCACTCCTTAAGGTGACGGCCTTGCAGTGAGGATTATCTCCCTTCGGATTTGTAGTTGTATCCGTAGGGAGCGAACCTTGGGGTCTAAGACTGAAAGCATTAGCGATTTGTCTTAACTAAGTTTCAATTACATACAATGAGCCCTCTAGATTAGAAATGCGAGCATCCCTCTTCTACATGGATTCTATAAGTAACTCATCCGATAGTTTTCTAGATGACTCTTGTTGATTATAATTATTCTTCCACGAAAAATTTGGGTGATTACGTAAATCTGGATTATAATGAGTTGAGGGTGCATTATGATTATTATGGTTCATGTATCTCTGTTGCCCAACTATGTAGTTGACCTCCTCGTTACTACTAATGAGTTGCTCCACTGTGAGTGAAGGATTCATATTAGTCGGAGGAACAACTATACTATTGACTTGAGGCTTCATTTGAGCTTGATTTTGATTTAAAGTTAAAGCATCTAGCCGCTTGTTCATCAAGTTGAATTAAGCAGTAATTTGTGAGGCGAAAGAAGTGAGTTGATCAACCTGATGTATGCCTCCCATAGAAGAAGAAAAAGGGACATGTTAGTCGAATGACGGATAATTATTTGAAGATAGGTCCTCGAGGATTGTGTATGCGTCCTCGGGGTACTTGTTCATGAGGGATCCTCCCGCAGCTCCATCTACTTGGATCATGGTAGACGTCTAGAGGCCATTATAGAAAGTCCACACTTGTTGATGCATCGCTAACCCGTGGTGAGGACACTTCCTTAAGAGTTCCTTGAACCGCTCTCATACGTCGTACAACATTTCCCCATTTCCTTGCATAAACGTACTAATGTCCCGCATCAGCTTTGTCGTTTTAGCGGGTGGGAAGTACTTGGCTAAGAATAAATCAACCATCTTCATCCAAGTGGTGAGACTGTATTGGGAATCGAGCCACTCCTTCGCTCTACCCGACAGAGAGAATGGAAATAGGCGAAGTCTAATTGCTTCGTCTGACGCACCATTAATCTTGAATGTGTTGCACACATCCATGAAATTCCATAAATGAGAGTTTGGATCCTCATGACTAAGTCCACTGTCTCTACTGCACTAAGTTCATTGCGATGGAGTCAATTTTGAAGTTACTGGCTTCAATGTCGGGCTTGATGATGCTGTATTGCAGTCCCCCTCTTAAAGGCATATTGTACTCATGACAGGTTCTCCTAACCTCAGTAGGTTGACGATTCTGTTCTATCTGACCCTCCTGACTTAGGTCATCCTGGTCATTTTCATTGGGAACATTTTGATTGTTAAGATTCATTGTTGCAAGGTTATTATTTTCTAATCGAAACGCTCTTCTATTTTGTCGATAAGTCCATTCGATCTCTAGGTTCAAAGGTAATAGCTCAGGTGAACGTTAACGGGACATGCACTAGACAAAATAGTAAATGATAATAGATATTAAGCAAACAAAACAAACCAACAAACACAGTAAAAATAAAAACTTGAACTCTAAATACTAAGGATTCACTAATATTGTAAGAAAAAATACTAAATACGTCGCACCTCCCCGGCAACGGCGCCAAAAAGTTGATATGCCCAAAACGGGTATATGTATTACACACAAGTGCACGTGCCGATTCAAGTAATAAAGAGTGAATAGGGATCGTTTCCACGGAGAGGTGGTGAATTCGGTGCTTGCAATTACTTGTTAGAACTTTTCTCTAAATCCAAGTGAAACAAGATGATGATTTTGATTTAGTAACTAAATTATGACGAATTTCTAAAATAAGTTAAAATAAACTATAATTCCTTAGGAGAAAACTTTAAATTCAGATTGGAGAAGGAATCCTGTGCGGTGATTTCCTATGTCTATTGCAATGAATTTATAAATGATACTTTGTGAAAGTGAGTGGTGGAAAACCTTGCAACGATTTTAGAGTAGACAACCATATCTCTCGATATCGGAGGTCCCTAGTCCTCTATTTCCCCTCGGGTGAAATAAGAAACCGATTAAAGATTAAAAACTAAAGTTACTAACACCAAGAAAAAATCTCTTTCTCTCTTCAAGTGCTATATGGAATCTATAACACACTTACGCAACTCCTCTCTCGATTTATGGAGCATAGTAAAAAGGCAAAACCGTGATCAAAATCTTTAGAATATAGATTATAAATTCAATAAAGGTTCATTCACCAAACAATTACAAAGAGAAAACTAGAGAGCATTCATTACAATAGACATAGTACTTTCACATCACAAGATTGAGGAAATTAGTTCATAGTGAGGGAAGAAAACCGTGAAATGTTTGGAGAAATCTTACAAAACATGATGGATTTAACGATTAAACGCTGCAGGATTCTCCTTCTGTAGTCGCTCGCTCGATCCATCCGGAGATCTGTCGTGTTCCTCGCTCTAGCCACCCTTCTTCAATGGAGGATTTTCACCAACCCTAGATGATGAAGTCTCTCTCTTGCCTTCTCTCCTTAAGATGATGAATGATCAATAATTCCTCCCTAATCATCTATAAAAAACATCCAACCCTTTCCCCAAAGGATGTCTCTTTCCAAAATTTCAAATGACGCAATTTTTGAATTTTGAAATTTGAAATTCGTCCAGACATTGTAACCTGCTTTCCAGCGTGTTGTGACCTACTTACCTGGTTTTTATATTTGGGCAGATTTCTTTCTCCAAGCAGATTTCTTTGGCATTTCTTGCAATAATATGGAAAAAGACTTAATTAGCCACAAAATAAATAAATATGAATTTACTTTCATTTTTATTCTATTTAAAATCATTTAAAGCATTTATAGCGAATATTAAGTCTAGAAATGGGCTAGATAACTTCTTTTTAAGAAGTTATCAGGATTATACTCCCCCCAACACCACACACACAAATGTGCTCTATGCCATCCAAAATGAGCCAACGCTACATCAGCCCAAACAGCCAGCCCATAATCCCAGAAACGATCAGTGCAAGTATTGCGAGTTCCGTCGAACTACAGGGCACACCACCGAGGACTGTGCCTGCCTGAAGGAGGAAATTGAGCGCCTTGTCTGCCTAGGACTCCTCGGAAGGTTTTTATAGGGACGTATGCCATACCAGCAAGACCCACCTAGGACACCTAGAGATCAATAGAATGTCCCCCCGGGAGGATCAGGTGGTAGACAAATGGTCAGAAATATTGAAACCATTGTCGGATCACCCGTTCTTTCGGCTCAAATCTTCTCAATAGGCATGCAAGGAGGCTCCCATGAAGACAAGAAATGCAAACAATACACCACCATAACCTTCAGAGATGAAGACCTCATCGGACTCCGGGCACCTCACCAAGACCCTCTCGTGATCAGCGCCGGAGTTGGAGATCTCTGTTATAATGTCGAGCGAATCCTTTTCGAAAACGGAAGCTCAGTCGACGTATTATTCTACTCCACCATTCAGAGCATGAAGCTCACCAGTCAATATCTGATACCGACGGACGGACCGGTGTACGACTTCGGTAACCATCCAGTTCAGGTAATGGGCATGATTGCCCTCCCAGTTACCATGGGGGAATTTCCAAGGTAAGTGACGCACGAAGTCCAGTTCGTTGTGGTAGATTCAAACTCCGCCTACAACGCCATTTTCGAGAGGCCTGTCCAGTCCATCTTCAAAGCCATCCCTTCGATTCATCACCTAGCCATGAAGTTCCCCACTCCCGGAGGAGTCGGAGTCGTGTGCGACAACCAGGTGGCCGCCAGAAATTGCTATTCTAAGCAGGCACAACCAACCAAGGCCACCACATTAAACATCGACGACTTCGACCCGCGCGACGAGGCGATATTGCAGCGGGGGATGCCGATGGAAGGGCTGGTCGAAGTCCCCCTTTCTCCGACAAGCCCGACTCACACCGTCCAACACGGGTCACTCTTGCCGCAGCGAGAGAAAGAGGAATTGACAGCCTATCTCTATAAGAACAAGGATATCTTTGCCTGGGCTCCGGAAGATATGTCAAGCATAGATCCTCACATTATTCAGCACTCTCTTAACATCAACCCAGCATGCAAGCCTGTCATTCAGAAAAAGAGAAACTTCGCTCCGGAACGTCTCCATGCAATTGAAGAAGAAGTAGAGAAGCTCCTCAGCGCCCAATTCATCCGAGAAGTAAAATACCCAACCTGGGTGGCTAATGTTGTCTTAGTAAAGAAGTCTTCAGGAAAGTGGAGGATGTGCGTGGATTACACCAACCTTAATCAAGCTTTCCCCAAAGACAGCTTCTCGCTCCCTAGAATTGATCAGTTGGTTGATTCGATCGTCGGACACCAACTCCTCAACTTCATGGATGCATACTCCGGGTACAACCAGATTCGAATGAATCTTACGGACGAGGAGCATACCGCCTTCCGAACTGACAAAGGGGTCTACTGTTACAAAGTAATGCCCTTTGGGCTCAAGAATGCAGGAGCCACCTATAAGTGGCTCATAAATAGGGATTTTAAAGACCTTATCGATAAGACGATGGAGGTATATATTGACGACATGCTGGTTAAAAGCATCAATTGGGAAGGTCACTTGGAAGATCTCGAGGAGTGTTTTAAGATCCTTTGACTGTACGACATGAGGCTTAACCCCACAAAGTGTGCCTTCGGGGTAACATCAGGGAAATTCCTGGGGTTCATGGTAACCCAGTGGGGGATAGAGGCCAACCCCAAAAAGATTAAGGCTCTGGAAGATATGTCACCACCTTGATCCATTAAAAAAGTGCAACGGTTGAACGAGAGAATCACATGACTCTCTCGATTCTTGGTATGAACCGAGGATAAATACCTCCCCTTCTTCAAGATTCTCCGGGGAGCCAAAACCACAGTCTTCCAGTGGACAGACGAACGTTAATCAACTTCGAGTCACTGAAGCAGTACCTGGCCTCCCCTCCGCTTCTATCAAAACCAGCCCCAAGAGACTCTTTTTCTGTACCTCGCTATTACACCATCTGCTCTGAGCTCCGTGTTGGTTAAAGATGAGGGAAGGGTTCAATTCCCCATCTACTACCTTAGCAAGATCATCTCAGACACTGAAGCCCGATATTCAGTTGCGGATAAGACAGCCTTGGAACTCGTTTTCTCAGCGAGGAAACTCCGCCCCTACTTCCAGGCCTATACCATCAAAGTTCTGACCGAGCTACCTCTTCGTGATATTCTTCAAAAGGCAGAGCCATCGGGCCGGCTGCTTAAGTGGGCGGTCGAGTTAGGTGAATTTGACATCCACTTTCTGTCGCGCCCCGTCATTAAATCTCAGGTCTTAACGGACTTCATCATCAAAAATACTCTACCATCAGAACCAGAAGGTGCTCCAACAGAGACAACACATGGGTGGACTATATACGTTGACAGAGCTTCCAAAGAATAGAAGGTGCCAGAGTCGGGCTGCTTCTCATAAGCCCAGAGCTCGTCACTCTAGAATACGGAGTCTGGTTGAAGTTTCCTGCCACTAATAACATAGCAAAATATGAAGACTTAATCGCAGGACTCAGGCTCGCCATCGACTGTCACTTCAGAAGGTTAACGATCTACTCTGACTCCCAGCTCGTCGTCTCCCAAGTGGAAGGAGAATTTGAGGCAAAAAGTGAACAGCTTGCCTAATACCTTCGACTCGCGAAATCTCTCCTGCTTCAAATACCACAAGCCCAAATTCTCCACATCCCTAGAGAGCAGAACAGTCGAGCAGATGCTCTGTCATAGCTAGCCACATCTCCCTCTCGCTATCAGTCAAGAAGGCGTTGGGTTGAAGAAATTGCCTTTCCTAGCATTCAGGGGCCTTGGGAGGTGGTGGTAATCAGGGAATCTAAAGAGTCATGGATCACTCCGTTGGTCGAATACTTAGAGAGCCATCAGTTGCCAGAAGACCCAAAGGAGGCCCGTCGCCTCAGGATGAGGGCGGCCACCTTCACACTAATTAGTGGGGAATTGTATAAATAATCCTTCGCAGGGCCTTACCTGAAGTGTTTGACAAAAACTGATGCTGAGTATACCCTCCGCGAGGTTAATGGGGGAATCTGTGGAGAGCATTTGGGCGGAAAGGCCTTGGACCGAAAAATCCTGCGCCAAGGTTTTTACTGGCTAACCATGAAAAAGGAAGCGACAGACTTCATCTAGAAGTGCAAGAGTTGCCAGCTACACGCCAACATTCCTCGGCAACCTCCCGTTGCCCTTCACACGTTGCAAGGAACTTGGCCATTAGCTCAGTGGGGAATAGACCTCCTCGACCCTCTACCTCAAGCCTCGGGACAGAGGAAGTTCATCATCATGGCCATCGACTACTTCAATAGGTGGGTGGAGGAGGAGTCTCTCACCAAGATTACTGAGGAGAACGCAAAGCAGTTCGTGTGGAAGAACATCATCTGCCGCTTTGGCATACCAGTAATTATCGTCACCGACAATGACACACATTTTATGGGGAAATCTTTCACCAAGCTGTGCGAGGAATTTAAAATCAAATTGCGGCATACGGCTGTGTCGCACCTCCAATCCAATGGGCAGGTAGAGGTGACCAACTAAACCATTCTAAAGGGACTAAAGGCGCGACTTGAAGACGTTGGGGGCAGTGGGTCGACGCGCTCCCCAATGTGCTATGGGCATACCAGACAACTGAGAGGACCCCAACTGGAGAAACACCATACAATCTCTGCTACGGAACTGAAGTTATTATACCAGTCGACATTGGCGTCCCAAGCCCCCGGTTCTCCAACTTCAACCTCCAGGCGAATGACGACGCTCTCCGATACAATCTAGATTTGATTTTCGAGATCCGCGAAGAAACCGCTCTCCGTATTGTAGCCTACCAGTAACACGCAGCCCGCTATCACAACCGCAAGATAAAGCCCCGACAGATCAACGTGGGAGACTTGGTCCTCCGCACTCTGGAAGCGGCTGGGTGTTGGGTACATTGGATTAAATGTACCTGATTTGAAGAAGCCTCACCCTACTCAATGATATACATCAAAATGTATTTGATGTATTTTGAGTTTAGTTGTGCAGGTCAAGTATTTACAGGGAAAGCTGAAAAGATTCTAAGTCCATGTGTCGACACCCAGGAGCAAAGTGTCGACACTTAAGAAGACTTGTGTCGACACCCAGAGAAGTAGTGTCGACACTTGGAGTAATTGTGTCGACACCAGGGATGAAGAGTCGACATCTGACAGAAAGTGTCGACATATACAGGATGTGTCGACACTCATGAAGAAAAGTCCAGTGAAGCTGTGTCGACACTTAGCAGCAGTGTCGACACCTAGAGGAACCTTGTCTACATCAGAAAGTGTCGACACTTGGAGACTGTGTCGACACTCAGCAAATTTCAACAGAGTCTAAGTATAAGTGTCGACATAATAAAGAATGCGTCGACACTCAGCAGAAGACTCAACACATGAAGAAAGTGTCGACATAATAAAGAATGTGTCGACACTCAGCAGAAGACTCAACACATGAAGAAAGTGTCGACACAATGAAGAATGTGTCAACACACAGCAGAAGACTCAATACATGAAGAAAGTGTCGACACTAGGAGGCTGTGTCGACACTCAGCAAAGTTCAACAAAAAAATTCTAAGTACAAGTGTCAACACAACGGAGATGTGTCGACACTCAGCCAAAGTCTCAACAAAAGAAGAATGTGTCGGCACAAGGAGTAGTGTCGACACCCAGCAAGTATCAACACAAAAGGCATGTGTCGACACCAAGAAGATGTCTCGACACTGAATAAGTTCAACACAAGAAGTTATGTCGACACAAAGGAGTTGTGTCGACACTTACAAGAATTCAACTAAGTACTGAAGAACAAGAAGTTGTGTCGACACACAATATCAGTGTCGACACATGATGAAGAAGCTGTGTCGATACATAAATTGTACAACACAAGGAGATGTGTTGACACCTTGAAGGCAAGTGTCGACACTTAGTCTACTTGTGTCGACACTTAGTCTATAAGTGTCGACACTTAAAGACAGACTGTCTCGATACTTTCAGACAGTTACAAATATTTCAAGAAGTGACTGGATGACATGATAACTGCCATTCCAGCCGGTATACTTCTACTATCAGAGATGTCAGAAAGCCGTTAGAAACCGGATCAGCCGGTCGCCATGAAGAAGGCCTATATAAAGGCTCATAGTGTCAACAGAAAGAGATGATCAACAGTCTAAGAGATTAACAACAAGATATCAACAATCAAAGAAGAAGATCTAGCTATTCATTGAAGAATCAAGTGAAGATCTAAGAAGTTTGAGAGAGAGAGCTCCTTCCAAGAAGACAGCCGTTGGAACCAGGCTGTGAAGAAGTGTTCAGACCTAGTTCTGAATTTTAAGTTACAGTGATTGAAGATCAGCTGCAGAGAATCAATCCTATTGTGTTCTACATTCAAGAAGCTTTGAAGAAAGCCAAGTGAGATTGATCTCAGTAGAGTTCATTCAAGAACTCATCAAGAACTCATCAAGAACCTATCAACTCTTCTCTCTTTTCTCTGAGTTGTAGGTATATTCTTTGTATTCTATATTTCTTGTAGGATCCTTAGGGATCTGAGTTGTAAGCCTGTAATTATAAAGGCTGAGTGGTAGGGCCTGTGTGCCTGAGTGTAGGAGATCCATATCTCTGAGTGTAGGCCTGTTGTGGCTGAGTGTAGGCCTTGTGGCTGAGTGTAGCCCTTGTGGCTGAGTGTAGGTCTTTGGAGAAGACTGAGTTGTAGGGCCTTGGGCCTGAGCTGTAGGAACCTGTTTTGGGGTTCTGAGTGTAAGATCTGAGGATCTGAGATAGTGGAGGAGTTTGGCCGAATCTAGTACACTACTAGATAGGCAAAGGGGGAAAGTGGAGGTAACCAAACCTTGGGGAACCACTATAAATCTGTGTGTTCACTGTGTGCATGTGTGATTCTGTGATTGCTGATTGATTTCTGTGAAGAAGTAATTATAACTCTGTGATATAATCTGCAAGCTGCCTAAAAAGTTTTTAAAAAAGATTTAGTCACCTATTCACCCCCCCCCCCTCTAGGTGATTAGGTACAATTTCTTTCAAGTGGTATCAGAGGGAGGTTACTCAAAAAGGACATAACTGTCTGAGTAGATCCTATTGACAGATTCAGTATAAGTAAAGTGCAGAATCAAGAAAATCAAGAAACATGAGTTCAACAGAGAATCATAAGGAACTTGGATCCATGAAATTGCCCATTTACAGAAAAGAGATTGTTGGCATCTGGAAAGAAAGGGTGAGGCTATTTATGGAAGCCTCAGACCCTAGAATATATATCATAGTTAAAGAAGGGCCATATGTGCCTATGAAGGTTTCAGTCCTGGATGCAAATCAGAGAACACCTAAGGACTTTTCTGAAATGACAAAAGATGAGATAATTCTAGCCACAATGGACAAGAGCGCTTAGAATATCATTGTGAGTGCCATAGATGATGCTACATTTCAGAACTTGATACACTGTAAGACATCTAAGGAGATGTGGGATACTCTGATAGTGTATATGGAGGGTTCAGAAGAAGTGAGACAGGACAGAAAGTCTTTGTTAAACTAAGAATATGAAAGTTTCAGGCAAGACAGATCTGATAGCATAACAGAATGCTATAAGAAATTCTATAGGATTGTCAATGAGTTGATGTCTTATGGAAGAGAATTCAGTAATTATGAGCTAAATGATAAGTTCTTGAGGTCCCTAACAAAGGATTGGGACACCAAGATCTGTGCCATTAGGGAAATGACCAAGTTAGCAGATATTCCTCCTCCAACTTTGTTTGGAAAACTGCTATCCTATGAAATGCAGTTGATGGTAAGGAAAGAAGAGGAGAAGACTATCAGAATAGAGAATAAAGAAAGAACAGTGGCATTCAAGACAGAAGCCACCAGAAAATACAGAAGTAAGTCTCCATCTCCACCTCCAAAAGTGGCTGAGACTGAGTCAGATGATTCAGAAAGCAGAAAGTCTGAAAGCAGTGAAAGTGATGAGGACTTTGCAGCATTCACAAGACACTTTCAGAAGTTTCTAAAGAAGAAACAGTGGAGGTCAAAGCCATCCACTTCACAGGGAAAAGATGACTATTATCAGAACAAGAAGTCATCAAAGAAAGACAGGAGAAAGACCAAGTCAAGCAAAGCAACTTTATCAAAAATTGTTTGTTATTGCTGTAACAGACAAAGACATGTTATTGCTGACTATCCTAAGAAAAGGAAAGAGTCTAATGATAAGAAAAAGACTCAATTCAAGGGCAAGAAGGAAAGGTCTTTTGTTGCCAAGAAGGACAAAGGCCTGTCAGACATGTCTTCTTCAAAAACTGAGTCAGAAGCTGAAGCATACATAGGACTGTTTGCTGAAGAAGAGGAAGAGGAGTTCATCCAGATAATGAACTCTATATATGAGCAAGAGGACATGCAGTGCAAAGGACTGATGGCCTTAATAGAAGGTGACAAAATCCAGGATCAGCCTGGACCTAGTAAGGTACAAAATTGTTCTTTAAGTTCAATTTCTAGTGCTAGTTCAGATTCAGTTACATCAGCATCAAATGATGCCAGTGGATCTGAATCTGAAGGGGATATTCATCAATTGATTGATGAATATAGAGTTTTGTTACAAGCATTTAAGAAAAGCAAATCCTTGGTCAAGAGTCAGGCTAAGGAGATTGCAAGTCTCAAAGTGGCTGCAACTGATTTTGATAAGCTGATTGATCAAAAGTTAAATGAAATAGCCAGACTGAAGAACATAACTGTTATTCAGATGGGGACTATAACATTTAAGAATGATCAAATCAGAAGTCTGGAGATTAGTCTTCAGAAGGAGAGAGACATTGTTGCAAGGTTTTCTAAACCTAAGTCTGTTCTACCTTTGATTGATGAGTTTATACCTCACAAGGGTAAAACTGGATTGAGGTTTACTAACCCTGCTAGGACTGTAAAGTCCAAGTCTAAGGGCAAAGCCCCAGCTCTCAACAAGCCAGCTGTAGATAAAACAGCTAGGGATGTACCTAAGCAAAGGTACAATAGATTTGAGTGCTGGTGTTGTGGCAAGGTAGGCCACTTTGCCATGGACTGTTGGCACAATTCTAGTGCCAAGTTGAGTAGAAAACTGCCTGTTGGAAGACCTGCAGGTAGCTTTGTTAAGAGGCAAACTAACCAGCACCAAGGACCCAAGAATTCTTTGGGTTCTAAGGTCAACTAATCTGTTTTGCAGGTAAGTCCAAGTGGCCATGCCCCAATATGGTACTTGGACAGTGGATGTTCCAGGCACATGACTGGAACTAGGGGATTGCTAAAGGACTACTCACCTATCAAGGATGGTCCTAAAGTCACCTTTGGTGGTTCTGAAAAAGGAATTATCAAGGGTTTTGGTAACATTTCTAGCACCCATATAACTATTACTCAAGTAGCTTATGTTAAAGGTTTGAAACATAACCTTATTAGTATAAGTCAACTGAGTGATTTAGGATATGACATCTCATTTGTCAAAGATGGTTGTCATATCAGGAGATCAAATGATCAAGAGATCATTTTGACTGGTTACAGAAAAAGAAATGTCTATTGCCTAGATATTATGTGTGAGAATAATTGTTCTCCAGTGTGTCTTGTAGCTGATGAGAAAGTCTCTCATTGTGTTAAATGGCACAAGAGGCTAGCCCATCTCAACTACAAGACAATTGGACAACTCTTTAGCAAAGAGTTAGTGAGGAATGGTCCTCAAGTTAAGTGTATTAAAGATGGAATATGCTCAGCTTGTCAAAAGGGCAAGCAGACTAGATCCACCTTTAATAGCATTGAAAACAAAGATGCTGTGAGGTGTTTATACCTCTTGCATATGGATCTCTTTGGTCCTATGCCAGTTCATAGCCTAGGTAGGAAGGTCTACACATTTGTGGTTGTATATGACTACTCAAGGTTTTCCTGGGTGCTCTTCCTTAGACAGAAATCTGAAACACCTAGTATCTTCTATAGTTTTGTCAAACAAATTCAGAATGAGTTAGACAGTACAGTGGTCAAAATAAGAAGTGACCATGGTACTGAATTCCAGTCTGATAGTATGACAAAACTATGTGAAGAATTTGGGATATTTCAGGAATTTTCTTCACCAAGAACACCTCAGCAAAATGGCATTGCTGAGAGGAAAAATAGAACCTTGATTGAGGCTGGTAGAACCCTATTAAGTGACACATCTCTACCAGAATATTTCTGGGCTGAGGCAGTTAATACTGCATGCTATGTAATTAATAGGACTACCATTACTAAGAGCCACAATAAGACCCCCTATGAGATTGTGAAAGGCAGAAAACCAAACCTATCCTATTTTAGGATCTTTGGTTGTAAATGCTATATACTTAACAATGGTAAGTCTTACTTGACCAAGTTTGCTGCCAAGTCCCAAGAGGGGATCTTTGTTGGATACAATAACAACAGTAAGGCTTATAGGGTCTACAACTTGACTACACAAGTTGTAGAGGAGTCAGTTCATGTAGTATTTGATGAAGCTAGACTTATTAACAATGAGTTGTCTAGTAGTATTTGCAGCTCCACAGGTGTGACTGAGAAGATGGACAAGCTCACTATAGAATAAGGATCTACTGCAAGACAACAAGTAGAAGATAGTGGCTGTTGTCCAGGGGGAGTACTACATGCACCTGATGCAGAAGAAGACCAAGGAGTGCAGCAAGTTGAAGAAACTGAAGAAGTTCAACCTGAAGCCAGGATGCCTCCAACTAATAGGCATCTAAGAGATCATCCAGCAGATCAAATCATTAGTGATATAAGACAAGGGGTACAAACAATGAGCAGAAATCTGAGTGCAGTACTCTACTCAAGTTTTCTATCCCAAGTAGAGCCAAAGAAGTTTGAAGAAGCCATCCTAGACCCTCATTGGATTGAGGCAATGTAAGAAGAGCTGAATCAGTTCAAGAGATGCAAAGTCTGGGAGCTTGTTCCTCAACCAAAAGACCACAACATAATTGGGACCAAGTGGATCTTTAGGAACAAGATGGATGAACATGGAGTAATTATTAAGAACAAAGCAAGACTGGTTGCTAATGGATATAGGCAGGAAGAAGGTATTGACTTTGATCAAACCTTTGCTCCAGTAGCCAGACTGGAAGCCATAAGGATATTCCTGGCCTATGCAACCTATCAAGGATTTAAAGTATACCACATGGATGTTAAGTCAGCCTTTCTGAATGGTAATCTGAAGGAAGAGGTTTATGTCGAACATCCATCAGGTTTTGTTGATTCAACTCAACCTAATTATGTCTATAGACTTAGGAAGGCTTTGTATGGGTTAAAACAAGCCCCTAGGGCTTGGTATGAAACAATGTCTAGTTTCCTCATTGAGAATAAATTCACAAGGGGGAAAATAGACAAGACTCTATTCCTTAGGGAATTCAGAGGCAAGATCATACTAGTCCAAATATATGTAGATGACATAATATTTGAGTCTACTGAAAGTAGTCTTTGCAAAAAGTTTGCAAAACTTATGCAAGGGCAATTTGAGATGAGCAGTATGGGGGAACTTAAGTTCTTCTTGGGTCTCCAAGTTAGACAGACTGAGAATGGTTTATCCATATGCCAGTCTAAGTTCACCCTAGAACTGATAAGGAAGTATGGTATGGATTCATCCAGTACCATGAAGACTCCTATGGGGTCAAGTATGTCTATTAGCAAAGATGATGCAGGGAAACCTGTAGATGAGACTTTGTATAGAGGGATAGTTGGCTCCCTACTCTATTTGACTGCAAGTAGACCAGATATCATGTATGCTATATGTGTCTGTGCTAGGTACCAAGCATACCCTAAAGAGTCTCATTTGACAGCAGTTAAAAGGATACTGAGATATCTAAAGGGCACACCTTATCTAGGCCTTTGGTACCCTAGGAATGGAGACTTTGAACTGACAGGTTATTCAGATGCAGATTTTGCAGGCTGCAAAAAAGATATGAAGAGTACAACTGGTACCTGTCAATTCCAAGGTGGAAGACTGATTTCATGGAGTAGCAAGAAGCAAACAAGTGTGGCTATCTCCACAGCAGAATCAGAATATGTGGCTGCAGGAAGTTGCTGTGCTCAACTTCTATGGATACAACATCAGCTTGAGGATTATGGTATTCAAGTAAGTAGAACACCACTATTTTGTGATTCTACTAGTGCTATATCTATTGCAAACAATCCTGTTTCCCATAGTAGAACTAAACACATTGAAATAAAATATCATTTTCTAAGGGAACATGTAGAAAAAGAAGATATTTCACTGGAGTATGTTAATACAGATAATCAACTAGCTGACATGTATACTAAGCCTTTAGAAGAAACCAAATTCAATAGGTTTAAAATTGAATTAGGTATGATAAACTTAGAATAAGTTTACAGAAATGGCTAAGTAAAATAGTGTCGACACACAGAGTTGTCTGTGTCGAGACAGAAAAGTGGTGTCGACACTTCAGAGAAAAGGTGTCGACACATCTAGGAAGTTGGTGTCGACACTTCAGAGAATTAGTGTCGACACATGATAAGTAGGTGTCGACACATCCAAGGTGTTGTCGACACTTAGGCTTTACTTAGAATTAGTGAAGTAAAATCTCGACTAAGTGTCGAGTTAAGTGGTGTCGACACATAAACAAGTGTCAACACATATATTCTGTCGACTAAACTTGTGTCGACACATAGGTGTCGAGACATTATAAGTCTGTGTCGACACTTTTCCACAGTGTCGACACAATTTAAGTTTGTTGACGCGCCCTTTCATCTTCAACTCTAGAAAGGTATATATAGGGTTTCAACATTGTCTGTCGACACGCTCACTAAAGTTTCGAGACCAAACTTGTGTGTCAACACCTCTCTTCTCTCAATTCAAATTCTTCAAACCCTAATGGCACCCAAGCTCGAGGAGAACGTAAATGAAGGATATGAACTGGTGCGGCATGCGTTTGATGACGCAGAACCAGAGATCAAGGATGTGGTAACCCTAGTTGCAAACTCAGGGTTAGATTTTCTTGTTTCAGAGCCAACCAAGATTTGGAAGAAAGAAGTTCTGGAATTCCTGAATGGCGCAACCCTAGACGAGTCTGGACTCAAGATAAAGTCAAGGGTTCATGGAGAAAAGGTGAAGGTCTCACCTAAAAGTCTGAGAAAGATACTTCAGTTACCAAGGACTAAGGAAGAAGAGAATGTTTCTACTTCTAAAACAAGGGAAGCATTAACTTGGTGTGGTTTGGATTCCAACATGAAAATTGGATCAGTGTTTAATAGAAAGGGGATGAACAGCCAAGGCAAATTTCTCTCAGAAATTATTGGCAAGGTGATCTTGAGTAAGCCTGAAGGGCATGACAGAGTTTCAGCACATATGTTCAGTCTCATGACAAGGATTATCTTCACACTGCAAACTGATTGGTTTGTAGTAGTATTTGAGAAGATTAAGGAGAGCCTGAAGAAACCCAATTTGGGTAGGATACTAAGTCTTTACTTGGCTAGTAGTATACCAGAAGTAATGAGTCAGGCTGCAGGATCCAACATCAACCACATGAGGAAGATGGACATGAGGATCTTCTCAAGGTGGGATAGGGTCTTGACCAAGGAATTGCCAACACCTGAGAAGGTAACACCCCAAAAGAAGAAGAAGAAGATAGCCCCAGTGGCTCAAGAATCATCTAGTAGCTCTGAAGAGCATGTTGTCTTTACACCAGATGATGAACAAGAAACTGGAACTGTTGGAAAGTCTCCAGATAGACAAGAAGCTGCAGATAGACAGGGGGAGCTACCATAGGCTAGCCCTCTTCACCAGGATTCTATCCAGGGGGAGCCTCTACTGGTTGAAAAGCCAACACCTCTAGAAAGTGAACAAGCAACCCACACCATACTTGAGGTAATCACTGAGATTAATGCATTAGATTTCCATATTGAGGATGATGTATTGTCTGATTCATTACATAATGTTAATCAGCAAACTCCAACACATAGCCAACCCCAAGATATTGTCATGGAGGACACATCTGTTGCAGATCAAGTAGTGTCTGATCAAGCAGTTGATGAGATCAGGAATTCTCCACCACAACCTCAACAAGAGTTTACAATGGAATATCTCTTCCTTAATCTGGATCAAACAGACTTTGAGAAAGCAAGTGCTGCTGTTGAGGGGGAGAATGCTCAAGTTGAGGGGGAGCAAGTGGAAATTCTAGAAGAAACTGCAAGGAAAGAGCCTGAGAAGCCAAAGGATGTTGAGGAGCTACCTAGGGAAAGGGTAGAAATAGCAAGCACATCAGCTTCTGAAGATGAGGAGGCTTCAAGAGCAAAGAAAAGGAAATTCCAAGTCTTTAAAAGAAGAAGCCAAACTTATAAAAAAGGCTTTACAAACTATTGTCCCACAGCCTACACCACAGCCAGCACCATCTGTAGATTACAATTCTCTGATGGTTGCTATGCAGATAAAGCTTGATGAGCAAAGGAAAGCAATAGAAACATATATGGATGAGGGGAATAAGTCTTTACAATTAGATCTGGACCAAGACATTAAGTCTATTAGATTTGAGATGAATCTAAATAAGAAGGAGATGACTGACTGCTTCCACAAGGGAGGGAATGCGGTAGTCTATCTAGCTACTCATCAGGAGAAAATCAAAGCTCAAGTGGATGACATTGCACTGAAGCAAGGATATGTTCTGGAGAACCAGCTCAGGATGAATGACAATTTGACTGCTTCACACAATGCAATTGTCACAGAGATGAAGAATATAGCTGCAGGGCAGACTACAGCTAATGCTACAGCTAAAGCAGACTTTGATAAAGCATTCCAAGAGGGAATAACTGCTGTTAAGACTGCAATACAAGACTCTCAGAAGATAATAACTAACAAACTCCAAAGGTTGAAACCTTAGTTTAAGGATGGAGTAAACTATTTGGATGCACAAATAAGATTTCAGAAAGATGATCTGAGGGATCACATGGTTAGAGAAGTCTTAAAGGGGGAGAGAGTGTTAGTCAAAGCCAACTCTGATCATGCAAAATGGATTTCCAATTCCATCGGAGCCACCCTTGGATATCCTCCATTGTGTGATGATGATAATGTTGCAGAGTCTGGGATAAATCCTGCATATCTAGGAGGGGAGCAACCTGAAGTGGCTCAAGTAATCTACCCTCCTCCAGACTTTGATATGATACGTGCTGATATACAATCCATGTATAGCCCTCCTGAGGGAATTGAGAAGGTCATCATAGAGAAAGTGGTTCAGCCAGTGCCAGAGGCTATACTGAAAGAGCAAGAAGCTTTGCTGCTCAAAGAACAAGAGACTCTATTGTCTAATAAAAGGTTCAGAGAGCAAGCTGAACAAAGACCTGACTTTGAACAGTGGAGCCCCACTTCAAGGAATATTATCTTAACTGCATGGAAGGCTGCCAAAGACAATATTCAAGATAGAAACAAGTGGTTTTCTGAATTGGAGTGGAGGAAGCATGAGACAAGGCAAGAAGCCATTGTGCAATATAGAAGAAAGGCTAAGATGGGAAAGCTACCTCCTACTGCCCAGGAGCCTAGCAAGTACTTTCCTAAGCCTTATCATTACTTTGAAAGGCAAAATATCAAAGCTGAAGAGCTAAAGAAAAAGGATCTTAAAGGCAAGAAGCCTGCTGCTACTGAAGATGCTGAAGCCCCTGTGCAAGCAAAGATATAGTCTGGGAAGGATATAGTTATCAAGGAGACTGAGCAGAAATAGAATAGAATTTATCCTTAGTTTACAGTTGTAATCTTTTGATTTTAAATACTCTGTAAACTTTTGTATAATGAATATGACAAAGTTGTTAGAACAATGTGATGTGTGAAAAATCTATTACATAATTGTTCTGAGATATATGTGTGTACATGTTTTGTTTAATACATGTTTATGTACTTTCCCTGATTGCATAATACTATTTTACATCATACTGTAATTTTGTTATGTATGGTGTATATCATTGACTAAGGATTATGACTTCTCCAAATAGGGGGAGATTGTTGGGTACATTGGATTAAATGTACCTGATTTGAAGAAGCCTCACCCTAATCAATGATATACATCAAAATGTATTTGATGTATTTTGAGTTTAGTTGTGCAGGTCAAGTATTTACAGGGAAAGCTGAAAAGATTCTAAGTCCATGTGTCGACACCCAGGAGCAAAGTGTCGACACTTAAGAAGACTTGTGTCAACACCCAGAGAAGTAGTGTCGACACTTGGAGTAATTGTGTCGACACCAGGGATGCAGAGTCGACACCAGACAGAAAGTGTCGACACATACAGTATGTGTCGACACTCATGAAGAAAAGTCCAGTGAAGTTGTGTCGACACTTAGCAGCAGTGTCTACACCTAGAGGAACCTTGTCTACATCAGAAAGTGTCGACACTTGGAGACTGTGTCGACACTCAGCAAATTTCAACAGAGTCTAAGTATAAGTGTCGACATAATAAAGAATGTGTCGACACTCAGTAGAAGACTCAACACATGAAGAAAGTGTCGACATAATAAAGAATGTGTCGACACTCAGCAGAAGACTCAACACATGAAGAAAGTGTCGACACAATGAAGAATGTGTCGACACACAGCAGAAGACTCAATACATGAAGAAAGTGTCGACACTAGGAGGCTGTGTCGACACTCAGCAAAGTTCAACAAAAAAATTCTAAGTACAAGTGTCGACACAACGGAGATGTATCGACACTCAGCCAAAGTCTCAACAAAAGAAGAATGTGTCGACACAAGGAGCAGTGTCGACACCCAGCAAGTATCAACACAGAAGGCATGTGTCGACACCAAGAAGATGTGTCGACACTGAACAAGTTCAACACAAGAAGTTGTGTCGACACAAAGGAGTTGTGTCGACACTTACAAGAATTCAACTAAGTACTGAAGAACAAGAAGTTGTGTCGACACACAATATCAGTGTCGACACATGATGAAGAAGCTGTGTCGAGACATAAATTGTACAACACAAGGAGATGTGTCGATACCTTGAAGGCAAGTGTTGACACTTAGTCTACTTATGTCGACACTTAGTCTATAAGTGTCGATACTTAAAGACAGACTGTCTCGACACTTTCAGACAGTTACAAATATTTCAAGAAGTGACTGCATGACATGACAGCTGCCATTCCAGCCGGTCTACTGCAACTGTCAGAGATGTCAGAAAGCCATTAGAAACCGGATCAGCCGGTCACCATGAAGAAGGTCTATATAAAGGCTTATACTGTCAACAGAAAGAGATGATCAACATTCTAAGAGATTAACAACAAGAGATCAACAATCAAAGAAGAAGATCTAGCTATTCATTGAAGAATCAAGTGAAGATCTAAGAGGTTGGAGAGAGAGAGTGCCTTCCAAGAAGACAGCCGTTAGAACCAGGCTATGAAGAAGGGTTCAGACCTAGTTCTGAATCTTAAGTTGCAGGGATTGAAGATCAGCTGCAGAGAATCAATCCTATTGTGTTCTACATTCAAGAAGCTTTAAAGAAAGCCAAGTGAGATTGATCTCAGCAGAGTTCATTCAAGAACTCATCAAGAACCTATCAACTCTTCTCTCTTTTCTCTGAGTTGTAGGTATATTCTTTGTATTCTATATTTCTTGTAGGATCCTTAGGGATCTGAGTTGTAAGCCTGTAATTATAAAGGCTGAGTGGTAGGGCATGTGTGCTTGAGTGTAGGAGATCCATATCTCTGAGTGTAGGTCTGTTGTGGCTGAGTGTAGGCCTTGTGGCTGAGTGTAGGCCTTGTGGCTGAGTGTAGGTCTTTGGAGAAGACTGAGTTGTAGGGCCTTGGGCCTGAGCTGTAGGAACCTGTTTTGGGGTTCTGAATGTAAGATCTGAGGATCTGAGATAGTGGAGGAGTTTGACCGAATCTAGTACACTACTAGATAGGCGAAGGGGGAAACTGGATGTACCCAAACCTTGGGGAACCACTATAAATCTGTGTGTTCACTGTGTGCATGTGTGATTCTGTGATTGCTGATTGATTTCTGTGAAGAAGTAATTATAACTCTGTGATATAATCTGCAAGCTGCCTAAAAAGTTTAAAAAAAAGATTTAGTCACCTATTCACCCCCCCCTCTAGGTGATTAGGTACAATTTCTTTCACTGGGAAAGGAATGCATGACGACAAGCTATCTCCAACCTGGGAAGGACCCTTCGTCGTCACAGCTCTGGTGAAACTAGGAACATACAAGATGCACAACGCCGAAGGAAAGACTCTCCCCCGCACTTGGAATGCGCAAAACCTGCGCCGACTTTATCAATGATTTTCAACTTTATGCTTTTGTGAATTGTGTAATGCATTTCTTTCTGTCGAAAAAGAACTCTATGATGTGTGTAAGTCGCGTGCCTGAACCCGCGCAAGTTATCTTTATTTAAGTATTGCATCATATTGCTGCAAATATTGTCTACTCAAACAGGAAAGCTGATGCACTCAAATTCCCCGTCGGGGCCTGCCCCCCTCATGAAGAAGCCGCGAGAAACCCTCGTGCAACCTAAGCCGCGAGCCTGACTCGCGCACCCTGTGGGGGCCTGCCCCCCTCACGAAGAAGCCGCGAGAAGCCCTCATGCAATCTAAGCCACGAGCCTAACTCGCGCACCCCGTGGGGTCATGCCCCCCTCACGAAGAAGCCGCGAGCAGCCCTCGTGTAACCTAAGCCGCGAGCCTGACTCGCGCACCTCGTGGGGGCCTTCACCCCTCACGAAGAAGCCGCGAGCAGCCCTCATACAACATAAGCAGCAAGCCTGACTCGCGCACCCCGTGGGGGCCTGCCCCCCTCATGAAGAAGTCGCGAGCAGCCCTCGTGCAACCTAAGCCGTGTGCTTGACTAGCGCACCACGTGGGGGCCTGTGTAACACCCCAAAGCCCAAAATTTGGCAAAATTTGAGTGACACAGCCTGGAACACGGGCGTGTCCCAGGGCATGTCCTGCTTGGGTGAGCAGTCGACGAGTGGTCGACAAAACTTCGGTCGACGATTGTCGAGTGTAGAGTACACGGCCTGTGACACGGGCATGTCACGGGGTGTGTCCTCGCGGGTCGACGAATTTCCGCTCGACGAAGTTGAGCTGGGGCATGTCTAGTGCCGTGTATGGGCACATGGCCCGTGACACGTGCTTGTCATGGGACGTGTCCCTCTCGGGTTGATCTCAATTTTGTACAGCCTAAAGAACACAGCCACAGACACTGGCGTGTCTGAAGGCGTGTCAGGTGACACGGCTCGTGACACGAGCGTGCCACATGGGCATGTCACTGGATTGGATAAGTCGGTTGAGCATCGCTTGAGGCACAGGGCCTGGGACACGGGCTGTCACAGGCCGTGTCAGGCAAAAATGTGATTTTGTGGCAAAATCGTGGCTGTCCAAATCTTCAGCTGGGATCTGATGGCTGAGGTGCCTCCCTGATTCCTTAAGGTCGTGGATGAGAAGGAAGTTCTCATTTTCATTTTGGCCTTCATCTTTCTAAAATCCTAAAAAAAGAAAGAGAGGAAGAAGGAGGAGGAAGGAGAGCCGGCCACCGGTGGTGCTGCGGAGTTCCGACGAGAGATCCAAGGCCAGCATTGTGAAGGAAAAGCTGTTGCGGTTCTTTCCAGACAGTTAGGAGCTCATGGCGCCGAAGCGGTCTTCGAGGGTAACGAATTTTCTTCCTAGCCATGTGAAGGATTCCTTTTTAGCATGTGCATAAGATTCCCCAACCAGAGGGTGGCTTGTAATGGGAGTCCCTTGGGTTGATTCATGGAATCCCCAATCATTTGGCATATAGATCCGGAAAAGGAGTACGAAATATGCATGCTGTGTGAAGCCCATCTGGACAGGTTGATCTGGATTGGTGATGTTGCATATACGCACCGAAGAAGACTTTGTGATAAACGTGTAGTTTAGGAGTCGATGGGTTAAACCAACGAAGGGCAGTAGCAGGAAGTACTCGAGTGGTAGTCCAGGAAAATACCCTTGTGATGCTTGTGCTATTGGGTTAGACCTGTGAAGGGAAGTAGCAGGAAGTACTGGATTGGCAGTCCAGGAAATACCCTTTGTAATGCTTGATGTTCATGGGTGGTACCTGTGAAGGGGAGTAGCAGGAAGTATTGGCGTGGTAAGCCAGGAAAGTACCCTTGACATTGTGATATTTGCGGGGTTGTACCTGTGAAGGGGAGTAGTAGGAAGTACTGGGGTGCCCAGGAAAGACCCTCTGATGTTGTGGTATGTAATGGGTGTGATGGTAAGTACTGGTGCGCCCAAGAAAACACCCAGGCAACAGGAATGGTGAAACCGACCCGCACTTTTTATTTTGCCGCGAGTACGCTGTACTCGGTGATGGCAAGGCGATTTGAGCAACGAGGGGGGGGGGGGGGGGGGGGTGGATGATTTGACCTGCGTTATGTCCATCCGACGTGAGACCAGAAAGTGCGGTCAGTTGGAGCGCATAACGAGAGTCTTAGGCCTGCGCGCCGTGATACAATGTGGGGCTACGGGCCAATCCCGATTCACTAAGACTATAATCTTCGGCTGCACGCCATGGAGTAAAAGCTCAATGTTTTACCCTTGGGTTGCGACCATGATACGATGGTGAGACCCTGGTTCGCCGGTACACCAAGAATGTGCCCTAAGTGCACAAATCGTCAGGCCGCGGTGCTGGCGATTGTGATGGAATGTATGTGCGTGTGAGCACATTGTATGAAATATATATTTGCCTGTGAAATGCTATGCCTGCAGGGAAGGAATACCACCGCCCCGGGAAAGGGGTGGGGTCGTTATAATTTGGTCAGCTCAATGCTGACTGTTGCCTGTTTGCCACCATTTGGTGGGTTATACCTGTGCAGGTGCTGGAGAGTCAAGCGGAACGCATAAAGGCTGAAATCCCTGCTGCTGTTGCTGCTACTGCTGCTAGCCCTCGAAGGCTAAATGAAATACTATGTTTGCTTATAAGTGGCCGGCCTGCGCGCCAATGTTTGAGGTCACTGTTGTGTAAAGCCCTGTAAGGCCATAAGGCCAACTGTTTGGTATTTGGACATTCCTGCTTTATATAAATGTGGAACTTTTATATGGTGGACATTCATGTGTGTGAGTTCAGCTTCGTGTTATAGGCTTCCGCTAGAATGCAATAAGTTAGGACGCGCAACTCTGGTATCACTACGTGACTTCCCCGCCTGTTTTATGGTATATGTTGTGGGGCCCCGACCGGAGCTTCTAGGATATACATGTGAACGGATGCAGTCGTTACAGCCTGTCCCCCTCACAAAGAAGCCGCTAGCAGCCCTCGTGCAACCTAAGCTGCGAGCCTGACTCGCGCACCCCGTGGGGGCCTGCCCCCCCCCCCCTCACAACGAAGCTGCGAGCAGCCCTCATGCAACCTAAGCCGCGAGCATGACTCGCGCACCCCATGGGGGCCTGCCCCTCTCACGAAGAAGTCGTGAGCATCCCTCATGCAACCTAATCTACGAGCCCAACTCGCGCACCCCGTGGGGGCTTGCCCCCCTCACGAAGATGCTGCGAGCAGCCCTCGTGCAGCCTAAGCCGCGAGCTTGGCTCGCACACCATGTGGGGGACTTCCCCCGTAACGAAGAAGCCGCGAGCAGCCCTCGTGCAAACTAAGCCGCGAGCCTGACTCGCGTACCTCATAGGGGCCTGCCCCCCTCACGAAGAAGCCGCGAGCAGCCCTCGTGCAACCTGTAACATCCCATTTCCAACTAGACCCCTAAGTGTGGTTATTGGCCATGACTAGGTCATGACCAAACCCTAGGAAGCCCAAGAAGACCAAGGAAACCTAAGAATGTGGCTGAGACCACTATGGTGTGCAAATAGTAAATTCCTGAACCTTTGTTTAAGATAACCATGGGGCATCACCAAGACTTCAAGACCCCACCATGTTCTCAACAAACCATGGTAGGATCCATTAGATCAATAAGGACCCATGGATGGCAGTCAAAAGGGTTAAGTTGACCCAAGTCAACCCTAACCCTAAATGGGTCAAACCAACCTACTTAGGGTCAATTGACCATCCCCAAGCCAAGTGGACCCCACCCAAGCCCACCTAACCCTAGAGTGAGGTCAATGGGTCACCTAGGACCCATTGGGGTCCACCCAAGAGGCTAAGTTGACCAAAGTCAACTCTAACCCTAAATGGGTCAACCTAGCCTACATTGGGTCAAACTGGCCTACACAAGGGCCAATTGAAGTTCCCTTAGCCAAGTGGACCCCACACATACCTTCATAACCATAGTGAGAGGCCAACGGGTCACCAAGGACCCATTGGGGCCAACCAAAAAGGCTAAGTTGACCAAAGTCAACTCTAGCCCTAAAGTAGTCAAGGTACCCTACTTAAGGGTCAAGTGACCTCTAAAGGGCCAATACAACCCTACCTAGGCCTCAGAGGAGGCCAATGGGTCACCAAGGACCCATTTGGGCCAACCTCAAAGACCAAATTGACCTAAGTCAACCCTAGCCTAGGTTTGGGTCAAGCTAGCCCAAATGGGCTAACTCAAGCTCAAGCCCAACTCACTTGGGCTAACCATATTTTGGTGGATGAAATAAACATGTGGGCTGCCAATATGAGATTTACCAGCCAACTTAGTGACTAGGAGAGAGAGAGAGAGAATCTCAAAAATTTAAAGAATAATTTAGGAGAGAGAAAGGGGTATTTAAGGGTGTTTAAGGGAAATGAGCCACTTGGACCCATGCCATCAGCCCCCACATGGGCTGGCCGACCCATTGAGTCATAAGAAGGAGCTGGAATGGAGTGGGACCCACCCATGCATGCATGGTGACAAAAACAAGGCAAACCCTCCACCTCTCACATAGGAATTATCACCCACCCACCTCTATACTTCATCTCCTCATTTCCCCTCTCTCCTTTCAGTTTCATCTCTCCCAGGACAAGGAGAGCAGCAGAGAGTGAGAGAGAAAAACCGAGCCCTAGCCGTGAAAACCAAGGGAGAAGCGCCGCCACCGCCGCCACCGCCGCCATGGTTCCCCGCCGCTCCTCACGTTGCAAGGCCGTCGGGAAGGTCCTCCCTCACCTCTCTCTTCATGCTTAGATCTTAGGAATACCTAGGTTAGGGTTCGGGATCGAATGAGCCCGAGCAAAACCTTACTTTTCAGCCATTAATGGCTTATTTTGAAGCTCTCGGGTGAGGTGGCGCCGCCACCTCCGGCCGCCCTAGCCGCCGGAAAAGCTCGCCCCCACCACCGTGAGGGGAGAGGAGAAGTTTGCCGGTGGAGGCGCCGCCGGATGCGGCCGGGAAAAGGCCCGTGAAGTTCGGGCAGAAAACCAGTCGAATCGGGGAAGAAATACAGCAACCGTCGGATTTGCTTTAGGATTAGTGCCATGCATATATATAAATTCTGGATTTATTTAATTAATGAATAGTGTCATTTTATATCTCTTATAACCGACCTTTGCATGCCAATTTTATGGCACTTACAGCCTTTTGCATAAAATGGTCTCAACATGAAATTTGTAGGTCTTGGAGTCACCTTTAATATGACATGTTACACATAATTTTTGGTTAAGTGTACTGCCCTATAGATCCATTTTCCTAGGGCTGGTCCTAGAGTAGGGCAGAAACTAAAATGGGTGCCCTGCCCAAACCCTAAGTCCAAATGGGCTGAAATTTTGGTCATGTGGCCTAATTAGGAATATCTAGGCCCTCCCCAAAAATGGAAATTTTTGGGGAATATAATGCTATAGTTTTAGTCAAATTATGATAAATTAAATTTTGTTGATAATTGGAGCATATCAACTCCAAAATGCCCCAAATTTTGGTGGCCTGCCCTTAGTAGTATATTAGACATATGGTAGAAATATTAGACAATTTAACCCTCTGCAGGTTGAGATATCTCACATGCAAGATCTAAAAATAAAATGGCCTTGGGCTGCAAATAGCAAAATGCAGAAATTTGAAAGTGATGCCCAAGCCCATCCAGAGGCCCAAATGACCTGATATTTTGGAGAGTAACTGGTTTAGGGCATATTGAGGTCCTGCCAAAAAATGGGATTAATTGGAATTAAAATTAGTGTGGAATTACCAAATTACCCCTAGGTTTGTTTAGGTGATTCTTGGGTTAATTCAACTCTAAAATGCCCCAAATTTTGGTGGCTTGTCCTTCAGGACATTATAAATATATGTTTTAAATTTCATCAAGTTTGGACCAATGTATGGTGGGTAATCCCACATGCAAATGATGAACATGCTTAGGCTTGGGGTGCCAATAGTAATTTTTGAAATTTTGAGTATTAGGCCCATTTGGATCATGCTAAATTCATGTAATTAATTTCAGTGGCCTATTAGGATGAGTTTTACCCCTCACTGAAATAATGGGATTTTTGGAGTCAAAAAATCCCATTATTTGGAATTATTGAATTAATAGGACTTTTGAAGAATAAATGTTGAAATTAGGTTTGTCACTTAGTTATTTCCCCAAATTTTGTCAAGAATAATATCATGACATGTTTAACTCCTAAAAATTTTATGTCTCTGTTTGAGGAATATTGATAAGAGGAATGTGGAAATTACATTTATGCCCTTATTTCATTTAATTTAGAATTATTGCAAATACTCAGTAGAAAATTATGAAAAAATTATTGATGACATATCTGAGTATAAATAGCCTTGATTAAGTTTCTCAGCATTTTTGGATGAACCACAAATTTTTAGATCTTCATAATGGCATTTTGGTAAATTATTTAGAAATAAAAGTTAATAGCCATTGTTACTTGAAAACTAGTGAAATTCTGTTTGTGGCACTCTTTTAATATTATGAGCTTGCTGGAAATTTCTTAGAATTTTTGGAAATGAATTCATCATATCTCCTTTGAAAAATATCTAATAGGTGAATTTTGAATTATTTAGTAGATAAATAGAAAAATTGAAGAGAAAATTATAAAACTTGGCTGACAGTATTATTTTACAATTCTACAACTTATGAAAAATTCCTTGGGTCAGTGGGATCATAATTTAAGATACTTCATGATCAACTTGGCAATAATTGGCATTTGTAAGAATTTATTTAAATAGGAGGTTAATTGAGAAAAATATAATATTCTGGAAATAAATTATTTAGGTCATGATAGGACTCCGGTAATAATTCTAGGTCATTCGGATGAAAATTTGAAGGACATCCTATCACGAACATCACTTAGTATAGGTTGGTCTGCAAATAGTAATTTGGGGAAAAGTCGTATTAGGATCAGAGTTGGATTAGTGTAGAGTTAGTCGAGCTGGATGGATTGGAATGAAAGTAGATGAGTCACCAGAGAAAGTTCTAAGGAGTGCGGGAATCGAGTTGATGTGTGTTAGAAGATAAGCGAGTTCGACGAAAGATCGTCGTGCCCGCGAGAGTGAAAGGTCTAAACTACCTTAGGATTAGCCTATCGGAATATGAGAAGGTAATGGGTAAAGGAAATCAACCAATAATATTAATAAGTACCTTGCGAAAGGGAACGCTGGGCGTAATCCCAACACAGTTCCTAGTGCCCCTTGAGAGCCCTTCACAGGGAATACCGGGGGCAGTCCTGGGTTAACGTAAACCTTAAAGAACAAATCAAAAGAGTAATTTAGTAAATAGGGTTTCACACTGCACTCACTAGTTGGGCAAGTATTGGAAATGGTTAAGTCGTCCCGAGGTGTTTAAAGGGGCGCCATCCCGCGGTGTTCAAAGGGATGAGATTTGGAATAAGAGACGGACGTTTCGGTCCGGCGAGCTTTGGCTCGGTTGATACTTGTGACGGACGGGATGGTCCGGGGAGCTTTGGCTCGGTTGATACTTGTGACGGACGGGATGGTCCGGGGAGCTTTGGCTCGGTTCTGATACGATAAACTTGCATGTGCATAAATCTAGTGGCGGGGCATGCGGTACTGGCCGTTCGTCACACCGATGGCAGTACGGTGCACCAGGCGGTTGTGAGAGTTAGAGGGGCCAGTGGGTTGTTTTACACTGCGGTCTGGAGGACGACCCCCGATAACGCACATCCGACCCAACAAGACTGACGGGTTGTCAGCAAAGTACGTACGCGAGACTCTAGAGTGCACCTTGGACGTGTACAGAGGCGTATGAGAGGGGTCTAAGGCTTGGTAGTGTGCATACCGGCCTAGAAGTGGAGACGCCCGCTCCGCTGCTGCCGTAGCCACAGCGGTGGTACCCGAGAGTGATGCTAGCTCTCAAAAAGTGGGAACTAAAGGTCTGTGATCACAGAGTCGTTGTGTGTGTGTTGCACTTGCATGTCCATCATACCCACCTGCATGTCATAGCATAATCGATTCATTTAACCCTGACACCTAAAGTATAAGTGGTATGGGACGCTTATACATTAGGCCCTGCAAAACGACCCCTTGATCTATAAGCTTGTGTGGGCAAGTTTATAAATTAAGGTTATTTCAATATTTATATGCTGCTTGTGATAACCGACACCCCAACGTATAAAGTGGTATGGGACATTTTATACGATGGGAGCCTTGTAGAAGATCCCTTGGCTTATGTGTATTCACATAAGTGAAGGTTATATTCCTTTCTTACTTTACTCATTATAACCTGATTATAAATTGCTAGCTAGGTCCCCCTGTCACCTGTTTTTGATTTCTCTCCTCTCTCACGTCCTTTCCTTTCTTCCTCCCCGCTCGGTGCCTAGGAGCATGGGGGAAGGGGTGGGGGACGATAGGGCTTAGTCTTTTAGACTAATGGTTTTCGAACCACATCATATTAGGGGATCGTGGAGCCGAGTATGGAGGAGCAGCCCAGGAGACCGGTGCAGTTGGAGATAGGGCAGTCTAGCTCAGGAGTACAGCCAGCTGGGACCGTGAGTTCCGACTTCTAGTAGTTGTTTTGTTTTGCTTCCGCATGAGAGATCTGTAGTGAGGATATTGATGTACCGGGCTTCGGCCCTTTTTATTTCTGTACACTTTACTATTCTATGGACACTCCCTTCGTGGAGATTTTTATATATATATGTGATATGCTGTGGACTTGTCTTCTCTTGTACTGCTACTTTAGCGTCAGCTGCGATCGATTTGGCCGGCACGATCGGTGTCTTGTAGTGTCGACCTTCCCGGGTGTGAAGGTGTCACCGCAAGGCGGCGGTTCTGGGCCTAAGACCCCGAGGTTTTAAAGGAAAAAAAAAGAGGGGTCTTACACAACCAAAGCCACAGACCTGAGCCGTGCAACCTAAGCCGCGAGCCTGACTCGTGCAACCTCATAAGGGCATGCCCCCCTTTCGCGACAAAGCCGCAGACCTAAGCCTTGCAACCTAAGCCGCGAGCCTGACTCGTGTAACCTCGCAAGGGTTTGCCCCCCTTTCGCGACAAAACCACGGACCTGAGCCATGCAACCTAAGCCGCGAGCCTGACTCGTACAACCTTGCAAGGGCCTGCCCCCTTTTACGACCAAGCCGCGGGCCTGAGCCGCGCAAACAAAGACGTGGACTAAAGCCACGCGAACAAAGCCGCTGACTAAAGACACGCAAACAAAGCCACGGACCAGAGCCGTGCAAACGAGAACAACTAAGATGGCATGAAAAGAATATTGTCATAACAAAACAACTGGAATGATACAAAAAGGGGCAACCAGCGCCTAAGGACAACAATAACAAATGCTTAACAAAAAGCAAAATACAATACGACTAACGGGACAACTAAATGTGAATGAGGCTACTACTCATCATCCGAGACAGAATGCTCATCTTCAGAAACATCTGCAAAGCTGAGGTCGGATGTGTCACATCCCAAGCTCTTGATAACCAGGCGGAGGGACTTCGAGACATCGCGCCGGAGCGCTAGCTCACTAACATCGTCCATATGAGGCTCCACCTCTTTGGACCAAATCTTGTCACGAACCTCATCTGCAATCAAACAACGGTCTCGCATGTAGTCCAATGATTCCAAGTATTCTGCAAGTCCCGCAGCCTTCAACTCCGACACGTGGCTCTCAGAAGACTGTATCTCCACTTGGGCCTTTGCCGCCCGTAGCTGAGTCTCAAGTCCGGTGGCTTCCTCCCGTGCCGCCTGCAACTGGGTCACCAAGCCCGAAGTCTCCTCCTTCGAGTGCTTCAACATCTGGGTGGTCCTTTCCACCAGGGTTTTCTCTACCTCCAAGGCTGCGTGTGGATCCTCTAGCTCGGATTTCAGCGCCAACCAGGTCCGGCGGAACCGTGCAATGTCCCGATCATGTTTCGCCTTCAAGGAGGCGAGCAAGCTCGACGTCAACCGGAGCTTCTCCTGAAGAGCAAAAGACCCATCTTTCAAACTCACATAATGGTCATTCCAGGTTACTGCAATCTGGGCCTGAGTCTCTATCTGCAAAGAAAAGGGCCAAGGTTAGCACCAAATAATGAAAAAAAATGAAAATGAGGAAAAGATTCTTCACAACAAGTCAAGGCACTTACCGCATCACTCATTGCCCTCAAGGAAGAGGAGATCTGATGGGCCACGACCTCCAAAGACACCTGAGGAACAGGGGACGCAAGCATCTGCACCTCGGGAGTCGATTCGGGACAGGCGTCAGAGGAGGCCGCCGCCGCCACCGTATCAAGGTTGCTAGGAGGGGCCTCCGCAGCTTTCCTCTTTCGACCCCCTCCCTGAGAAGTGCCAACAATCTGAGCTGCATCCGAAGAGATACCACACCGCAGCAGACGCTTCTCCTCCATATAGACAAAAATATTAAAGAGACGGTTGGCTAGTTCACGAGGCTCTGAAAACCCAAGCACCAAAGAGAATTCTCGTTGCTTCCCCCTCGCTCGGCGGCAGCAGTCTGGCAGTGTGTCTCACTCCTCGGGAAGGCCCCATGAATTCCTAACATGCCCAAATAAACTGTTCCCGTGTCGACGATCTTTTCAAGCCTCAAACTCCAACCAACTTTTGTTGCTGCGAACCTCCACCCGTTCGCCGCCATAGGAGCGAACACCGCACCAATCTTGGAACTAGTCCAAGGAAAGTCGTCCTCGATGCTCGTGAAAGAATGCAGCTAAGCCCATAATTTGGGCAATTCCAACAGGGACAAACTGTGAAATTGGCACCCCACAGAACTTCAAGATCTTGATCACCTCCTCGCACGGCAGAAAACGGAAGCCGGACCTCAGGGAAACTTCGCAAATTGTAAGCCAGACACGAGCAGGATTCTGGACTCGCTCCTCGGCACGTGGGATCCTCACCTCCAAACCAGCAGGAAGCCCATATTTCTTCCGCCAAATTTCCACACTGTCTTCAGTTAAAGAGGAGCGCAGGCGCATCGGACCGGAAGAGCGCTTCGGGACCTACACAATACAAAGATGGAAGGGTCAGGTTTGCCTAAAGAACGAGGGCTTGGGGTCACACGTCCAAGCACATGCAGCCTAAACCACGTGCAAAACAAGTCCATACCCGCATACAGGAGCGCGCCCGATCAAAGAGGAAGGCCGCCCACGCACACCCGCGCGCACGCAGGCATGATGCGGGCCCAGCCCGGGCACGCGCGGACTGCCGCGCGCGGCCTGGGCGCACGCGCAATCTGCCACGCGCGCGCGGACTGCCACGTGCGGCGTGCTCATCACAGCAACTGCCTTCGGGCAGCATGCTCCTTACAGCAACTGCCCACCTCACGGCAAAGCCGCGATTACAACCTACGCAAACTAAGCTGCGAGCCAGACTCGTGCAACTAAGCCGCGGGCTAGACCCGTGCAAACCAAGTCGTGGTCACAAACCGCGCAAATCAAGCCGCGCGCCAGCCTCGTGCAAGCAAAGCCGCGAGCCAGCCTCGTGCAAGCAAAGCCACGAGCCAGCCTCGTGCAAGCAAAGCCGCGAGCCAGCCTCGTGCAAACTAAGCCGCGGTCACAAACCTCGCAAAGCAAAGTCACGAACTAGTCACGTGCGAGCAAAAGTCATGAGCCAATCTCGTACGAGCAAGTGTCGCGAGTCAGTCTCGCGCAGAACGACGTTGCACGCCAAACTTACGTAAAACACATGAACCTCGCCAACTGAGGTATCATTCGACCCCGATAAGAATGGAGGCGCTGTTTCTGCATCCCTGCATCACACCATAACAAGTCTGTCCTACCAACTATATACAAGAGGCACCCCGGTGACACACTCGGGGGCACCAGAAACTCCGCATCTCAGTGACCTCTTCCCTTCCACAGATGAGCGCTCAATGCGCCGTACATATTACACCTTGCGCACATCGCGTATGCAGCGCGCATCGTGCACACGACACCCGTAATGCATCATGCACCATATATACTGCGCACATCGCACCTCGTGTACACGTTACACACTTTGCGCCTTGCGCACGCATGAGGCACGATTGTGCATATCTCTCCACGCGAGCAACCTGCCACCGCGCGCGGCTTGCCACGCGCTCGCGGCCCCGGGTGCGCACGACTTGCCGCACGCAGGCGGACTGCCACGAGCGGCCTGGGCGCGCGGCCTGCCGCACGCGCGCACGGCCTGGGGCGAGCGCCGCCTGCCGCACGCGTGCGCTACCGCACGCGTGCGCTACCGCGCGCGCGGCCTGGGCGCGCGCGGCCACCCGCGCGAGTGGCCTGGGCGCGCACGTGGCCTGGCCACACACGGCCTGTGTGCGTGCGCCTAACCGGGGCGCGCACGGCCGCGTTCGGTGTCTTAGCCAGCCGACTCTCCTTCAGCGAGTTCGCTCCGCGTACCTTCGAAACACCGTCTGTCGTCGTCTCCACCTTCTCGCCAGAGGTTGTCATGGAAGCGGGCGGGAGAGGATGGCTGCAGGAAATACTTCTTCTCTCGCTCGCTGCACTCTCCAACAAAAAGGATTTGGGAGGCAATTGATGGGTTACGACACCAGCGCACCACCAACAGGAAAACACCCAAGTCCCGGAGCGAGCAGGAGTAAGGTGACCCCTGCAAACAGGCGCACGACGAACCCGCGCTCCGAGCTTTAGAGCACCAGTGTCATCTCTCGCATCCCAGTGTCCAAATCGCTCCCGCGACGCAGCCTATTGCCCGCTGAGAGCCGTAGACCTTCTTTCTCACCCCAAGTTATAACAGGAGCGGTCTGTCACCCCGATTCTCAAAACACATTGTAATCATGAGCAGCTAGTGGATTTTGATTGGCACAGATCCGCTCGCGTGATTTTTTTACCCAATTGAGTGGTTTTTCCACGTCATCACATCTTGAGTCAACCTTTCTTTCTCTCGGACTGTGTGCGTGCTCGACCGCTCCGCAAGTTAAGACGATCCAATTGAATCTGGTCCGACCGGGGCATCGAGCTAGCCCGCAACAACTCTATTTGGTTCGGCGGTGGCGGGTGCATCCGGTGGGTCAAAACGACACTTTGGAACTGGAGGGGGAGAGGCGATGGTTGAAACGGAGCGGATCGGGACCGTTTCCTCCTTGCTATGGGTGCAAACGGAGCAAAAGTTGTCAGCGACCATTTGTTTATCCCAGGGGCGGATCTAAGTATAGTCCAGGGTGGGCAGCTGCCCACCCTGAATTTTGCGAAATGTTCCATAGATTATGGGTTCTTAGAAAGCATAGACTGCGGTTCTTATAAATAACCGCAGTCTATGCATATATATATATATATGTAGACGGACAAGTGAATTTATGGGTCAAGATGGTCTCAAAATAAAAAAGTGATCAACATGAAAGTTGTAGAGCTCGGCGAGACAAACAACTTTCATGTTGATCACTTTTTGATTTGAAGCCGTCTTGGAGTCTCGATTTGGGCCCCGAAATCGGGGGAGGCGGAACGTTTTACTGTAGCAGTTCCGCCGCACCCGATTTCGGGGCCCAAATCGAGGTCCAAATCGGCTCTAAATCAAAAAGTGATCAACATGAAAGTTGTTCGTCTCACCTAGATCTACAACTTTCATGTTGATCACTTTTCGTTTTGAGACCATCTTGACCCCCAAATTTACTTGCCCGTACGCCCGTACCTGAACGTTGTCCGCAGAGTATACGAAGAATAGACTGCGGTTCTTAGAAAGAACCGCAGTCTATGGACTATGAATATATATATATATATTCTTATATATATATATATATATATATATATATATATATATATATATATATATATATATATATATATAACATAGACTGCGGTTCTTAGAAAGAACCGCAGTCTATGCATATATATATATATAGTTATATATGTATAGACGGATAGGTGAATTTGGGGGTCAAGATGGTCTCAAAATAAAAAGTGATCAACATGAAAGTTGTAGATCCCGGCGAGACGAACAACTTTCATGTTGATCACTTTTTGATTTGAAGCCGTCTTGGACCTCGATTTGGGCCCCGAAATCGGGGGAGGCGGAACGGTTTACTGTAGCAGTTCCGCCGCCCCCGATTTCGGGGCCCAAATCGAGGTCCAAATCGGCTCTAAATCAAAAAGTGATCAACATGAAAGTTGTTCGTCTCGCCTAGATCTACAACTTTCATGTTGATCACTTTTCATTTTGAGGCCATCTTGACCCCCAAATTCACTTGCCCGTACCTAAAAATTGCCCGCAGAATATACGAAGCATAGACTGCGGTTCTTAGAAAAAACCGCAGTCTATGGAATGAATATATATATAACATAGACTGCGGTTCTTAGAAAAAACCGCAGTCTATGTTTTATATATATTAATAAATAAATATACGGGCATGGTTAAAATGCGGGCTGTACATCCTAATTTTTATATATATATAAAAGAATAGAATGCGGTTTTTAGAAAGAACCGCAGTCTATTCTATTATATATATGTATACTTATATCCGCTCCAGCCTCCAGCCGGCCCTAAATCTCGGCGAGTGGCGACTGCTCCTCTTCTCCCGATTCCTGCTTGTCTGCTCCCCTTTCCATCCTTTCGGAATTCCGATCGATGCTCGCTGGTCGTCGTCCGCCTCGCCGAGTCGTCGTCGATTCCGATCGAGGCTCGTCGGTGCTCCTCTTCTCCCGATTCCTGATCGAAAGCTGGTAATATTACAATTTATAAGATACCTAACAAATACCATCCGTTTATTTTCTTGATAACGGTCATAAACTTTGATGATTTCTGCAGGAGGGATTTTCTACAGGAGAAATTGGAGTGAAATTGTAGCTGACGAACGGTCCAGATCTTTCTGCAGGAGAAATTTCTTTGATTGTTGTGCGACGACCATAATCTCGTGGTTTTGGTAACGACGTTCCTCCACTTTCATCTTGTGCAATTTGTCTATGTTTTTGTTGATTTTCTGTGGCGTTAATTTTTTGCTTTAAAAAAATACGCTCGAGAAGGCTTGGTGAACCTCGTTGTTCTTTGTTGGGAGAGACCACCCCCTTGCGAAATGTTTGTTTTGGGTGGTTCTCTTTTGGTACAACATCACTCGTTCGGATCGTGTGGGTCCCTTTCGCTTGATCGAACATTGGTTTTATAGCTCTTGGGAGATCTAAAGAGGCATAGCGAACCTTCGTTTGGGCAAGTGTTTCTGTCTTGCCCATCATTTTCGTTGTGTAGACGTTTGAGCTAATTGTTACGGGCTATGGTCATTGTATAGGGAATCCGATCACAACGAGCACACTGAAAGGGGTTTTTTAATTACAAAGATGGATAAGTATTTTAAGAAACTTCCAATTTCTGAATCAGCTATTAAGAAAAAACGAATTTGTCAAGATTATTTGGAATCAAATTCAAAGAGCGGTCTGATTGAAACTAATCTGAACAACATAATAGCTGATCCAGGGTTACGAGTTAGATTATCAGATTATAATGTTAATGATAGAGATGAAATTAGAAGAAAATATCTATTGAAAGGGCCATGTCAACCACGACATCATCAATTTCCACAGACAATGTTTGGGAATACAGCTAGAAGATTCAATTATGCATGGTTTGAGCAATTTCCTTCTTGGTTGGAATATAGCATAGCAAAAGACGCGGCATTTTGTATATTTTGTTATCTTTTTAAGCCTGAAATGGGACAACAATCAGGGGAAATTCATTTACTGTTGACGGCTTTAGAAATTGGAAAGATGGTTTAAGTAGACTTCGAGAACATGTTGGGGGTCCCAATAGTATTCACAATCAGGCTGCAGTGATGTGCACTAACTTAATGAAATCAGGTCAGCATATTGAGGTCCAGTTTCTTAAACAATCGGATCTCGCTAGACAAGAGCATAAAACACGTCTAACTGCATCAGTTGATTGCATTCGATTTTTAATACTACAGGGCTTAGCATTACGTGGTAATGATGAATCAGATTCTTCAACAAATCGAGGAAATTTTCTCGAGCTTTTAAGATTTCTTGGAGATCATAATGAAGAGGTGAAAAAAGTGATTTTGCATAACGCGCCAGAAAATAACAAGTTAACTGCTCCGGAAATTCAAAAAGATATTATCAATGCAATGGCAGTTGAGACAATAAATTGTATTAAAATGGATATTGGAGATGCTTTTTTTTCTATACTGATAGATGAGTCACGAGATATATCTACTAAAGAGCAAATGGCTATTGCTTTGCGCTATGTTAACAGTGAAGGGCAGGTAATTGAACGATTTCTTGGAATTATGCATGTAATGGATACATCAGCTCATTCTCTTAAAGCAGCATTAGAAGAATTCTTTTTATATCATGGATTCAGCATTTCAAAATTACGAGGACAAGGATATGATGGTGCCAGTAATATGCGAGGGGAGTTTAATGGACTTAAAGCTCTAATTATGAAAGAAAACCCCTCTGCATTTTATGTTCATTGTTTTGCACATCAACTTCAATTATCGTTAGTAGCAGTTGCAAAAAATCATGTTCAAGTTGCTTGGCTTTTTGAATTGGCTGTCACTTTGACCAATATAATCAATGTCTCATGTAAGCGTCAAGAACTTTTACGCGAGTCTCAATTTGTTAAGATTGTTGAAGGTTTGCAAAAAGGTGAACTTTTAAGCGGTACTGGTTTAAACCAAGAAAGGGCTTTAAAAAGATCAGGTGATACTAGGTGGGGATCACATTATGGTTCATTGCTTAACATAATTGTGATGTTTTCCTCCATTATCGATGTTCTCGAGATTGTTGAAAAAGATCCACATTCAAGTTCTGATCATAAAGCAACGACCTTTTCATTATTAGATTCACTACAATCATTTGATTTCATAATTGTTTTATTTTTGATGAGAGATATAATGGGAATAACAAATAGTCTATCACAGTCATTGCAACGTAAAGACCAAGATATTTGTAATGTCATGCATTTAGTGCAAATTTCTAAACAAATGTTGCAGGATAAACGAGATAAAGGTTGGATAGAATTATTTGATGAAGTTTCTTTATTCTGTAATAATTACAAAATTAGTATTCCAGATATGAATACTTTATATGTTGCAAGAGGCCGATCAAGAATAAGGGTTCAAGAAATGACAAATTTACATCATTATCGAGTTGAGATATTTTATAATGTGATAGATATGCAGCTTCAAGAATTGAATACCCGATTTACGGAGAGAAATACAGAACTACTTCTTTGTGTTGCATGTTTGAGTCCAAATAATTCATTTTCTGCATTTGATAAGCAAAAATTAAGACGACTTGCTGAGTTTTATCCATCAGAATTTTCAAATTTAGATATTATGGAACTGAATTGTCAGTTGGAAACTTATGTTTATGATGTTCGAGCTGATAGTGATTTTGCACAAGTAAATGGAATTGGTGATCTTGCAGTAAAGATGGTTGAGAAAAAGAAGGATATTTTATATCCCTTGGTTTATTTGCTCCTGAAATTATCATTGGTTTTACCAGTTGCAACAGCTACAGTTGAGAGGGCATTTTCTGCAATGAATATCGTGAAAAACCGTCTGCGTAATCGGATGGGAGACTCAATGATGAATGATTGCTTGGTTACATATATTGAAAGAGATATATTCAAAAGTATTGATAATGAGACTATCATCAAACGCTTTCAAAATATGAAAAGTCAACGTGGTCAACTATGAAAGGTAATGTTATGTGTTTTTAATTTTAATTTAGTTGAAATATTCTTAAATATTCATACGTTATTTTTCTTGTATTAATACAGTTATTTGAATAATTTAAGTTAATTTTTTTAACTACATTATGAAATGAGTCTGCCCACCCTGACATTATTTTCTGGCTCCGTCACTGGTTTATCCACCGTCCGACAGCATTTGCTCCAAACGGAGGCGGGAAAACACTGAACCAAACGAAGATTAAGACAGTTCAACCAACCATTATTGAAATGGTCTTGGGAGTACAACAATTCTTCCAGAGGTGAGACTTCAGAGGGTGGCTGGGGTGCATTCAAAACTTGATCAAAACTTCACATGAAAAAAATAACCAACAAAAATTGAAGGACTAAACATAACTTCTAAGAAATTATTTCTACTTTTTTTTTTTATTTTTTCATGGACATTTTGAAAACAAAAACCACCCATAAAATAAAATAAAAAACAGATAAAGCAGCGGATGTAAAAAAATTCTTCACAAATTTGTGACAGTGCACAAAATTTTCACAAAAAAATAAAAGAACAAATATACTAAAAATATATCTACATTATTTTAATATCATGCTCATAAATTTTTTAATTAAGGCATATGTAATCGTAAATAATTAAAATAATTCAATTTTAAAATAATAATAATAATAAATAAATATAGAAAATAAAATGATAAATAAATATGTAATAAACAAAAAATAGTATGATAAATAAATATGAAATAAAATAATAAAGAAATGTGTCAGTCAACCTGTTGCTGTCCGCGACTGCTCTCCTGATAGACCGGACTAACTAGACCATCTTAGCCCTCGGTATAGTTGCTTGCACAACCAATCACAGAAATAGATCATAGACGAGACACATCTTTTTACGTGAAAAACCCTCTGAATAGAGTGAAAAATCACGGTCAGGAGTCTCGGGACTATGTCGACAGAAACTCAACTAGACCGGTTGGGATTACAGCTCTTCTCTGATAGAATCGAGGGTGACATGCCTCATGTCGTTACAACTTGAGGGAGAGAGAAAGATACAACGTTCGGCGTGCGGGAGAATGTGTAAAATCCCCCCTCCCCCGGAATTGGGCACAGCCGAGGGGAGATTTCTGCCCAGGACCATCGTCTTACAATGACACCAACTACGAGTTAGTTGTCAACACAAGACAGCAACCCTGCCGACAAACACGATCATTCACAGCCAACAAAAAGAAGAAGTAAATAAATCCACACATCACATCATAGATATATAAATATCCAAACAAAAGGTCCACAAGAGGTAAATGAAAGAGTACAAGAAATATGACTTATGCCCAGTACATAAACATCATAAATATTACTTTCTCTCTCAACTAACAATGCGGAAGCTAAACCATATGATCATCAACCTGACGATGGGTATTAGTAATGCACAGCTCCGGTTCTTCAGATCCTAGTGTCTCAATCTCTGGCTGTGCCTGGGCAAACTGCGGTGGCGTATCCACGTGTCCCTAAAATGATATGGTCCAACAACCGTTAATCAAACTACACTCAGCTACTTCGTCCCCGCCTCACCCCTGCAACTTATAGGCACTGTGCGTCCGTGTGGGAGGAAGAAGGCAGAGGACTAATATTAACAGAATATATAAGCAGGTGACAGTGATATATATATATATATATATATATATATATATATATATATATATATATATATATATATATATATATATCTCTAGCAGTTCTATATCAGTATGAACAATAACAGAAGTAAAGAAAAGCAACAACTAGTACAATATAAAAGTACAAAAAATGAGCTATATAAAACTAGTAAAGTAAATCAACTACAATATTATCATAGAAGCGTACCTTAACTTATATGAATGCTCATACAAACTTATAAGTTAAGATTTTTGAAATTGTAACTAATCATATAAAAGTGTCATACTGATTTACATGATGAGGATCTGCAAGTGCGTATGTTATGTCATGTTATGCAATGCAATATTTATTATGTAACTCACACACATGACTTTGTACATAGACCTTTTATGCATCCTCACTTTTTGGAGGTGGCCAACCTCTCAGGTACCAACCGTCATGGCTCACGGTGGTAGTGGAGCGGGTGTCTCAACTCTTAGGCGGGCAAGCACACTATCAGGTCTAGACCTCTTGTATGCCTCAATGCTAAGAACACAACAGCGGAGCCCCAACGTAGTCTTGTTGTTAACTACCAGTCTTCCATGGTCGGGTGCGCTCTTAGGGGAGATAGTCATCCAGACCTTGGTATAAACATCTTACCGGGCTCCTTAAAGGTCTACACATCGCACCAGAGTCATGGTACTTCTGTCAGTGTGCCGACTGGACTAGTACCGAGTGACCCACCACATAAGCACAAACTAGGTATAACAATACCCTCCCGAGCCTCCAGCTCGCAGGACTAACCCGTCCTGATATCGACCAACAACCTTAGCCACCAGCTCGTAGGACCAATAAGCCATATATCACTCCAACCCACACATGGGCAAGATCGCTATAACATTCATTAATCCCATCAGACTACTCTTGTTTAACTTCCGGATTACTTAGCGATTTATAGTTAACCTTAGACTTCCCGATGTCTACCTTGTGATGGGCTCGCAGCGGTACTAGGAATTATGATGGGATTAACCTCATTATTCCCTTTCTCAAGATATTTAGTAATGTTATGCTACTTGTAACGCCCCAAAATTCGAAAGAGGGACAGACAGCGTTCAAAGCCAAGTTTGGGTCTTGGTAAGGGTCACACGGTCTGGGACATGGGCGTGTCCAAGGCCGTGTACTTCTCAGGTTCGACGAAGAACTCAGGTGGTCGATGAACTGCGCTTGATGAAGTGTCGAGACAGTGAACACGGCCTAGGACACGGGCGTGTACATGGCCGTGTCGTGTTCGGGTTCGACGATTTTCGCGTGGTCGATGAAAATGCGGTCGACGTTCATCGAGAGGACGAACAAAGCCTGAAACACGGGCATGTCCCAGGACGTGTCCTGTTCGGGATGTTAGTCGGGTCGTGTGAGGGGATAAACACGACCTGGAGCCCAGGAGTGTTCGTGTGTGACACGGGCGTGTCAAATATGATACGGGCATGTTGATTACCCGTGTCCTGTTCTGGATGTGATAGTTTCAGCGTCGATTGAGGCACACGGCCTTGGATACGGGCGTGTCTCAAGCCGTTTTCGGCCCAGGAGTTTTGATTTTAAGTGCGAATTGTGGCCGTTCATTTCCTTCTATTAGGATCTAACGGTTTAGGGCTATCCTGGCTGAGTTATGTCTGGGAATAGGGTTTGAAACCCTCATTCTTCTTCAGGTTTCTCTTTCTAAGGTTTTAGAGAGAAGGGAGAGCAAGGAAGAAGGTGAAGGAGAGATCCGGCTGTCGGAGAAGCGTCAGAGCCCCAAATCGCGAGCCGAGTCCAGATCCGCGGAGGCAAATCCGTTGCGGTAGTTTTCATCTGGCTAAGTTGCCATGGCAAGGAAGTGGGGTCGTAAGGTAACGACACTTCTCATCTTGGTTTTTAGGATGTGTGTTTAGCATCTTTTCTTTCAAGCTTTTGGGCACCAAACTCTCAAATGAGAGGGGTTTGGGTCGCCATGGTTCAAGAGGAACCTCCGGGTTGATTGAGTCCATCCCCGACATGATTTTGCATTAAAGATCCGCTCAGTTAGTGGATTAGACATTGTGGGTGAAGTCGTAGTCGCGACTGTTAGTCCGACTCGGTGATGTTGCATAGCGAGCCTTAAGGATTTTGTAGAAATCCATTGCGGCAAGATGCCATTTGTGATATTTGTGTTTTCCCCCTTTTCTCGAGTGAGTACGTGTAGCCGGAACCGGACAAGGTTAGCTCCGCAATGGCAGTAGATGATTTCCTTGGTGGATAAGGTTAGCTCCACATTGGCGGTAGATGTTTTCCTTGGTGCGCGGGGATGTTGCAGTACAAATGATGGATTATGGTGGGAATGATTATGGATTGTGATGTGCTAAGGCACGACTTTGTCTCCGTGGTCGAGTGGCTATCTCGTGACGTGCAAGTCATGTGGGGAGAGTGTCCCGGCGAGACTAGTCCCCTTCTGTGAGACTGACGAGAACGCCAAGCATGGGACAAGCTCGGACAATGAAGCCACGAGCGGGTGGGTCCAGCAAGGGTTCTTAGAATCGGTCAGTGTGTGAGACGGAATCCTGACGCGAGAACTCAAAGCTTGCAGGAAAATCCGGGTCTAAGAACCATGAGAGGGTGGGGCCTTGGCAAGAGTTCCGTGTGGCGGCTTGTATGTCGTTAGGGGAATTGCAGTTGTTGAGTACATTGAAAAATGTTTACCAGATTTGGAGAAGTCTCACATAACTCAATGATATACATCAAGTTGTATTTGATGTTGTGTTGAGTTATCATGTGCAGCTTAAGTAAATGGAAGAAAAATTTTCTAAGTACAAGTGTCGACACTTGGGAATGACTGTGTCGACACCAAGGGCCAGATTGTGTCGACACCCATAATTTGTGTCGACACACAGAAAATCTATCGACAACGCTGTGTCGACACCAAGGTCCAGATTGTGTCGACACCCAGAATTTGTGTCGACACACTGAGAAGTTGTCGACACATTCTAGAATTCTATCGACAACGACTATGTCGACACACAGAACTTGTGTCGACACACACCAGAATTCTGTCAAAACCAACTTTGTCAAGACAAGGAGTGATTGTGTCGACACATTCCACAGAAGCTGTGTCGAGAAGTAAAAGTAAAATTGTGTCAACATCATCAAGACTTGTGTCGACACATGGACTATGTGTGTCGACACATGTGAAGTATTCACTCGACATTCTCTGCTGCTGAGTCAAAGTCCAATGAAGGTTGAAGTAATACAACTGGAGACTTGACAGCTGTCATTACTGACATTGCTGTCACATCTGTCAGAGTTGTCAGAAGACCGTTTGGAACCGGAACAGTCGGTAACCATGGATGAAGCCTATATATAGATATGCTCTCTCAACAATTGGGATCGATTGTGAAGAAGTGATCCTGAACACGATAAGTGAATGAAGAATAATCTCTGAAGGATTGAGGATCCAGAAGAAGAGAAAGAAGAAATAGTCAATATATTGTAGAGAGAGAAAAACAAGAAGGAGAGAAGTCCTCATCCAGCGAAGGCAGATCCTGAACAGTCTGCCAGAAGAATTCAGATCAATTCTGAAGAAGAATTCAGATTAATTTCTGAATAAGAAGGAAGCTGATTGAAGATCAACTCCAACACCAGGAAGATAACCCTTACTTTGTTCAGATTCAAGAAGCTTTGAAGAAGCTAAGACAGGTTGATCCTTAAGTAATCAGTTCTATCAAGAACTGATCAAGAAGCCTTCAACCAATTCTCTCTCCATCTGGTTGAAGATATTAACTTTTGTAGGATCTGTAATAGATCTGAGTGTAGGAGATTTATTTCTTTGAGTTGTAAGCCTAAATTATAAAGGCTGAGGTAGGGCTGAGTGCCTGAGGTAGGGGAATCTTTTCCCTGAGTTGTAGGCCTGTGAAAGAGGCTGAGGTAGGGCTTTTGCCTGAGTTGTAGGAGTGGGGTTTCACTTTAAGTTGTAGTCCTGTGAAAGAGTCTGAAGTAGGGCTTGTGCCCGAGTTGTAGGAGTGTGGATTCACTCTGAGTTGTAGGAACCATTCTTGGTTCTGAGCTGTAAGATCTACGGATCTGAGAAGAAAGAAGGAAGTTAGGCCGAATCTAGTACACTGGTAGATAGGCGAAGGGGGAAAGTGGATGTACCCATCATTTGGGGAACCACTATAAATCTGGTGTGCAATCTGTGGAATGTTGTGTGTATGTGAATGTTGTGTTGTGATATCTGCTGAATAAATTACTAAACTAGATAGATTTGTCTGCCTAAGTTAGAAAAAGAATTGAACCTATTCACCCCCTAGGTGTTTAGGACATCTTGAAACCAATTCTTTCAAGTGGTATCAGAGGGAGGTTCCTCAAAGAATAGACTTAACAGTCTGAGTGGATCTCCAAGGCAGAAATCTATTAGGCAAAATGGGTTCCATTGAGAATCATAAGGAGTTTGGTTCCATGAAGTTACCTATATGCAGGAAAGAGATTTTTAGCATATGGAAAGAAAGATTTAGACTGTTTATGGAAGCTTCAGATCCAAGAATCTATATGACAGTCAAAGAAGGGTCATTCATCCCAATGAAAGTCTCAGATCTTGATGCAAATCTCAGGACACCAAAGGAGTATTCTGAAATGACAAAGGATGATATCATCTTGGATACTATGGATAAGAGAGCACAGAATATAATAGTCAGTGCTATAGATGACTCAACATTCCAAACTTTGATTCACTGCAAGACCTCCAATGAAATGTGAGACACCCTGATTGTTACATGGAGGGATCAGAAGAAGTGAGAGAAGATAGAAAGTCTATGCTGAATCAGGAGTATGAAAGTTTTAAACAATCTAAAACAAACAGCATAACTGAATGTTACAAGAAGTTCTTCAGAATAGTTAATGAATTGATGTCATATGGAAGAGTATTCAGCACATATGAGTTAAATGATAAGTTTCTGAGATCATTAACTAAGGACTGGGACACCAAGATATGTGCCATTAGGGAAGTGGCCAGACTAGCAGAAATCTCACCTCCTACATTATTTGGCAAACTGCTTTCATATGAGATGTAGCTGATGGCCAGAAAGGAGGAGGAGAAAAGTAATAAAGTTGATTACAGAGATGTAGTTAATGAATTGATGTCCTAGGAAAGCTGCAAAAGTATTTTCAGAAAGTTCTGACAGTCACACATCAGATAGTCCAAATTCTAATGAAGACTTAGCTGCTTTCTCAAGACAATTTCAAAGATTCTTGAAGAATAAACAGAGGAGATCCAAGCCATCCTCCTCACAATCCAAGGATGATTACTATCAGAAAAAGAAATCCTCTAGGAAGGACAGGTAAGGCTCTAAACCTAGTAAATTATCTTCAACTAAGATTGTTTGCTATTATTGCAACAGGCCTGGACATGTGGTAGCTTATTGTCCTAACAAAAGGAAAGAATCAAATGACAAGAAGAAACTAAAAAAAAGGGCAAGAAGGAGAAATCCTTTGTTGCAAAGAAGCAAAAAAGCTGGTCAGATTCTTCATCATCAGATTCTGAGGCTGAAGCTGAAGCTGAAGCGTATATAGGACTGTTTGCAACTGAAGAGGATGCAGAAGAGGCTGAGTTCTTGAAATTGCTGGACTCAGTAAATGGAATTGAAGAACATTGTTGTAAAGGGCTGATGGCCTTGACAGAAGAAGATCAGTGTCAGGATCAGCCTGGTCCTGGTAAGGTAAACAATTCTTCAATAGTTTTTTATTACTATACTGGATCAGAATCAGAAGCATCTGCATCAAGAGATGTGGATGAATCTAAATCTGAAGGGGATGTTCATCAACTTATTGATGAATATGGTGATCTGCTGCAAGCACTTAAGAAAAGCAGAATCCTTAATAATGCACAGGCCAAGGAAATTGCTGCTCTTAAGCTGGCTGCATCTGATTCAGAAAAATTACTGGATCAAAAGATGAATGAAATTGCCAAATTGAAAAACATAACTGTTATTCAGCTAAGAACAATAACATTCAAAAATAATCAGATTAAGGGTCTGGAAGACAGACTGCTAAGAGAGAAGGAATTGGTGGCAAAATTCTCAAAGCCAAAATTAGTCATACCTCTAATTGATGATTTCATTACTCAAAATGGTAAGACAAGATTAGGCTTTAAGGGAAATACTAGGGTAGCTTATTCCAAAGGAAAAAAGCAATGCCCCAGTTCAGCCACTTGCCTTCAAACCCCCCATTGCCTTCAGGAAAGTGCAACAACCTACCAATAGATATGATCATGATATCATACATGGTCATGGTAAGCCTGATATTCTGAATGACAAGGGTGTAGCTCCAGCACTCAAGCAAAGAACCACTGTACCAACAGTGTTAAGAATAGCTGACAGCAATGCTGTTAAAACTGTACCTAAAAAGAGGTATAATAGATATGAGTGCTGGTGCTGTGGTAAGATAGGGCATTATGCCAAAGATTGCTGGCACAACACCAGTGTCAGGAAGAATGCCAACTTACCTGTGAGTAAGGCTGCTGGTAAGAATATCAAGTTTCAATCTAACTTGAACCTAGAACCCACTAAACATTGGGGTTCTAAGGTAAAATAATTTTATTTGCTGCAGGTAGGTCCAAGTTGTCATACCCCTATATGGTACCTGGACAGTGGATGTTCCAGGTACATGACTGGAACAAGAAGAATGTTAAAGAACTATACTCTCATAGAGAGTGGACCCAAAGTGATCTTTGGTGGATCAGAAAAAGGGGTCATCAAAGGGTTTGGTAACATTTTTACTAGTTCTATAACAATCACTCAAGTGGCTTATGTAAAATGTTTGAAACATAATTTGATAAGCATAAGTCAGCTGAGTGATCTTGGGTATGACACTTCATTTATTAACAATGGGTGTCAGATTAAAAGGACAAGTGATCAGAAGGTGATCTTGTCTGGTTATAGAAAAGAGAATGTTTATTGTTTAAATTTTGATTATCAAAACATGAACTCTCCTGTATGTTTAGTTGTAGATGAAAAAGCATCTCAGTGTGTCCAATGCTACAAGAGGCTAGCTCATCTGAACTATAAGACTATAGGCTAACTCTATAGTTTAGAGTTAGTGAGGAATGGTACTCAGTTTAAGTGCATAAAAGAGGGTATATGTTTAGCTTGTTAAAAAGGCAAGCAGACCAAATCCACTTTCCATAGTCTTGATACTAAAGACTCTGTGAGGTGTGTGTACCTCTTACATATGGATCTATTTGGTCCTATGCCAGTTTATAGTCTAGGTAGGAAAGTCTATACTTTTGTGGTAGTAGATGACTATTCTAGATTTACATGAGTTTTCTTTTTAAGGCATAAATCTGAAACCCCTACTGTCTTTCGTAACTTTGTTAAACAAATTTAGAATGAACTTAACAATTTGGTGGTCAAAATCAGAAGTGACCATGGAACTGAATTTTAGTCTGAATGTATGACAAGGTTTTGTGAAGAACTAGGGATTCATCAAGAATTCTCCTCACCTAGAATACCTCAGTAAAATAGAATTACTGAAAGAAAGAATAGGACTCTTATTGAGGATGGTAGAACTCTACTAAGTGACACTTCTCTCCCAGAATATTTCTGAGCTGAGGCAGTAAATATTGCTTGTCATGTTCTCAATAAAGCATCCATAACTAAGAGCCACAAAAAGACACCCTATGAGATTATGAAGGGTAAAAAACCCAACATATCCTACTTTAGGATCTTTGGTAGTAAGTGTTATGTGCTTAACACTGGCAAGTCTCACCTAACTAAGTTTGATGCCAAATCCCAAGATGGGATATTTGTTGGGTACAACAATAACAGTAAGGTATATAGGGTCTACAACTTGACTACACAAGTTATAGAAGAATCTATTCATGTAGTGTTTGATGAATCTGAGCTAATTAACTGTGAGTTGTCTAGCAATTCTTGTAGCTCAACAGGTTTAAAAGACAAGTTGGACATGCTGACCATTAATGAAGACCAAATTGCAAGGCAGGATGAGGAAAATGATGGTTGCTGTCCAGGGGGAGTACAAGGTCCACAAGCTGACATTAAAGACAATGAAGTACATCATGGTGGAGAAATTGAAGAAGTTCAAATTGCTGATAGAATGCCTCCAACAATAAGGAATCTAAAGGATCATCCAGCACACCAAATTATTGGTAATCCAAGACATGGTGTGCAAACCAGAAGCAAACACATGAACACAGTGCTTTGCTCAAGTTTCCTGTCACAGGTGGAACCAAAGAGATTTGAAGAAGCCATACAAGTCTCCAACTGGATTGATGCAATGCAGGAGGAGCTGAATCAATTCAGAAGGTGTAAAGTATGGGAGCTGGTTCCAAGATCAAAGGATCATAATATTATTTAGAATAAGTGGATCTACAGGAACAAACTAGATGAAAATAGAATTATAGTGAAGAACAAAGTAAGACTGGTTGCCAAAGGTTATAGACAGGAAGAGGGAATAGAATTTGATCAGACATTTGCCCCAGTGGCAAGGTTGGAAGCAATAAGGCTATTCCTTGCCTTTGCTGCTTTCCAAGGTTTCAAAGTATACCAAATGGATGTCAAGTCAGCATTCCTAAATGGTAATTTGAAAGAAGAAGTCTATGTTGAACAGCCCTCAGGTTTTGTTGATCCACTTTATCCTGATTATGTTTATAGGCTTAAGAAAACCTTATATGGTTTGAAACAAGCCCTTAGGGCTTGGTATGAAACATTGTCTACCTTCCTCATTGAGAATAAATTTTCAAGGGGGAAAATAGACAAGTCTCTATTCCTTAGGGAGTCAAAGGGCAAGATGATCCTAGTCCAGATTTATGTTGATGACATAATCTTTGAATCAACAGAAAACAACCTTTGCAGGAAGTTTGCAAAACTTATGCAAGGGAAGTTTGAGATGAACAGTATGGGTGAGCTGAAATTCTTCTTGGGAAACCAAGTAAGACAGATTGATGATGGCTTGTCCATATCACAGTCTAAGTTCACTAAGGAGTTAATTAAGAAATATGGTATGGAGTCATCAACCACCATGAGAACTCCAATGGAGACAAGTATGCCTTTAGACAAGATGATGCAGGAAAACCTGTAGATGAGTCTTTGTATAGAGGGATAATTGGCTCCCTTCTATACTTAACTGCCAGTAGACCAGACATTATGTATGCTACATGTGTCTGTGCTAGGTACCAAACAAGCCCTAAAGAATCTCATTATACTGCAGTTAAAAGAATTTTGAGATATCTTAAGGGCACACCTAATCTTGGTCTTTGGTACCCTAAGAATAGAGACTTTCTACTGACTGGTTTTTCAGATACAGACTTTGCAGGTTGCAGAGAAGATAGAAAGAGCACCACTGGCACATGTCAGTTTCTAGGTAGTAGATTGGTGTCATGGAGCAGTAAGAAGCAGACAAGTGTGGCAATTTCCACTTCTGAGTCTGAATATGTTGCTGCAGGCAGCTGTTGTGCTCAGCTTTTATGGATTCAACATCAACTTGAAGACTATGGTCTCAAGGTAAGTAGAACTCCACTATTTTGTGATTCTACAAGTGTTATTTCTATTGCTCAAAATCCTGTATCACATAGCAGAATAAAGCATATAGAAATTAGATTTCACTTCATTAGAGAGTATGTCGAAAAAGAAGATATTTGTTTGGAATTTGTCACCATAAATAATCAAATTGCTGACATGTTTACTAAACCACTAGATGAAACTAAATTCAATTATTTTAAAATTGAATTAGACATGTTAAACCTAGAGTAACTTAGTAAATCTGACTAAGTAATTCAATGTCGACACAAAAGGAAATCTGTGTCGACATATAGTTGTTGCTGTCGACACAAAAGGAAATTTGTGTCGACATATAGTAGTTAGTGTCGACACATAAGGAAAGTTGTGTCGACACAACAAAATAGTAGTGAGATAGTGGTGTCGACACTCAGAGTTTGGTGTCGACACATAGAAGATCTATCATTTAGGTAGTAGTGTCGACACATACAGTCGTCTGTGTCGACACGCAGATATTAGAGTCGACTATTAAGAAGTCTGTGTCGACACATCGCAAACTGTGTCGACACATAGTGTTGTCTGACTCTGTCGAGACATTAGAAGTCTGTGTCGACACAATCTCTATTGTGTCGACACATTAAGTATTTATTACCCCGCCTTTTGACCTTCTGTGTTGACAAATATATAAATAGGTCACAGAACAACTTTGTCGACTACGCTCTCAACATTTTTGAGACCAAATCTTTGAGTCGACAAACCTTCATCTCTCTTCTCCTCAAATTTCTCGTCACCAATGGCATCAAAATTGGAGAACAACATCAACGAAGGCTATGAATTAGTTCGCGATGCTTTTGAGAATGTTGTGACTGAGATCAGAGATGTGATAGCCCTAATTAAAGAAAGTGGTTTGGAATATCTAGTTTCAGAACCTACCAAGATCTGGAAGAACGAGGTTCTTGAATTCTATACACCAGCAACCCTGGATTCAATTGGTTGAAGATTAAGTCATCAATTCAAGGAAGCAAGGTGAAACTTACACAGAAGCGTCTGAGGAAGACACTACAGTTGCCCAGGACTCGGGAAGATGATGAAGTCACATCTTCAATGACAAAAGAAGCTCTTCAATGGTGTGGACTGGATCCCACCACTAATATTGAATTATCAATGCAGAGGAAGGGGATGAACTCCCAAGGAAAGTTTCTTTCAGAGATTATAGGAAAAGTAATTCTCTGCAAACTAGGAGGACATGATAGGATCTCAGCCTATATGTTCAGCTTAATGAGCAGAGTTATTTTCAGAGTAAAAACTAACTGGTCTGCTGTGATCTTTGGAAAGATCAAGGAAAGTTTGAAGAAACCTAATCTAGGAAGAATACTGAGTCTGTATCTGGCAATGAATATTCCTGAGGGATGAACCACATAGCAGGATCTAGGATAAACCACATAAGAAGGATGGATATGAAAATACTATCCAGGTGGGAAAGAGTTCTGACAAAGGATGGTTCTACACCACAGGAACAACCACAACTGAAAAAGAAAAAGACAACCCCCAGGGTAGCTGAATCTTCTAGTGATCTAGATGAAGAAGTGGTCTTCAGATCAGAAGAGGAAAGACCAGAAACTGCTAGAAAATCACCTTCTCTTGAGACTGCTGATGATAGTCAGATGCAAAGGGAGCAGATGGATCACTTTCAGGGGGAGCTGATGGAGCAATTCCAGGGGGAGCCTCTACAAGTTCCAGTTACCCAAGCTCCATCACCCTCAAAGGATGCTCATGAGGCTGAGCAAGCTGAACTAGTGACTGACACAGTCACTGAGACAATACTTGAGGTAATAAATGATATAAATCATGTTGATAAAAATACTGAGTCTGATGCACTATTTGTGCTACCTGATGTTGACCAGACTACTCAAGTCTATGTCCAAGTACAGGATGTTGCAATGGATGACATCTCTACATGTGATGTCCCTCCATCTACTGCACAGGAGCAAGATATTCCTCCAGTTCAACTACAACAAGAATTCACTCTTGAGTAATTGTTTCCTGACTTACAAGAAGTAAGGACTGAGGAAGAGGTGCCAAGGACTGAGGGGGAGGAGCCAAGGACTGAGGGGGAGTTGCCAAGGACTGACAAGTAGCTGCCCTCTAGTCCAAAGGACACAGTGAATGTTGAAAGTTCTTCTGAATCTGATGATGGAGAAGCACTCAGAGAAAAGAAGAGAAAACTGATGGTTTTCAGGAAGAAAATCTCAAGCTATAAGAAAGCTTTACAGACTGCCTCACAACCCTCAGCTCCAGCAGTTGACTTCAGTTCAATGTTGGTTGCTCTGCAAGTTAAAATGGATGAGCGAAGACAAGCTCTTGAAAAATATGTGGATGAAAGCCATAAGGAACTTCAGTTTACTTTGGCTCAAGATATAAAATCAATCAGATTTGAAGTAAACCAGAATAAGAAAGAGATAACAGACTGCTTCCATAAAGGAGGTAATATTGTAGTTTATCTGGCTAAGCAACAACAAGCAGCAAAAACACAGATAGATGATATAGCAGTTAAACAGGGATATGTTTTGGAGAATCAGATAAGAATGAATGATAATCTTACTGAATCCCATAATGTGATTGTTATAGAAATAACCAATAAAGCTGCTATTATATATTAAGGCAAAGTCTGAATTTGATCAACAACTTCAAGAACAATTGGCTGCTGTTCAAATAGCTATACAAGCCTCACAGAAACTCCTCTCTGATCAAGTACAAAAATTCAGATCTTTTTATAAGGAAGGCATCAATTATCTGGCTGATCAAGTAAGATTTCAGAAAGATGACTTAAGAGATCATGTTGAAAGAGAAGTCATAAAGGGGGAGAGGGTGTTAGTCAATGCTAGCTCAGAGCATGCTAAATGGATAACAAATGCTGTTAGAGCAACTCTGGGATATCCACCCCAATGTGATGATGATAATATTGCTGAGTCAGGCATTCAAATTGCTTATAATGAAGGGGCTCAGCAGGTAGTAGCTCAAACTATTTACCCCCTGCTGATTTTGAAGGTATTCAAAATGTTCTTCAACACATGTATAGTCCTCCAAAGGAGGTTTAGAATGTGAATATTGAGGAAGTTGAAATGTCAGAGGCAGTATTGAATAAAGATCAAGAAGCTCAACTCTCAAAGAAAAGATTTATAGAGCAGGCTGAACTGAAGCCTGATTTTGAAAGATGGAGTCTCACCTCCAGAAATATAATACTCACTGTCTGGCAAGCTAACAAAGACAAAATGCATGATAGAGGCAAGTGGTATTTTGAAATTGAGTGGAGCAAATATCTGCAGAGACAAGATGCTATACATCAGTTCAGAAGGGATCACAAGGCTGGGAAAATACCTGCTACAGCTGTGGATCCTAGTAAATACTTTTCCAAGCCTTATCACAATTTTGAAATGCAAAAAGTTAAGGCTAAAGAACTTAAAAAGAAGGATCTCAAAGGCAAGAAGCCAGCCTAAGATACTGAAGCTCCAGTACAAGCAAGGGTCCAGTCTGGCAAAGGCATAGTGATCAAGGAGCCTGATCAGCCTTAGGATAGATTGACTAGACTTTAGAACATTGTAATCTTCAGTTTTACAATCTATGTAATCTGTTGTTAACAAACTTTTTTTGAAGTTTAAACAAAACAATGATTCATGCTTATTATGTTTGTATCATATTCTGTGATGATATAATATACTTGTTTTGTTTATATGTTACCCTATCATTGAATGCTTTTATACATCATATTGTTTATTTTATTATAAGTGATGTATATCATTGACTAAGGGTTATGACTTCTCCAAATAGGGGGAGATTGTTGGGTATATTGGAAAATGTGTACCAGATTTGGAGAAGCCTCACCTAACTCAATGATATGCATCAAGTTGTATTTGATGTTGTGTTGAGTTATCATGTGCAGGTTAAGTAAATGCAATAAAAATTTTCTAAGTACAAGTGTCGACACTTGAGAATGGCTGTGTCGACACCAAGGGCCAGATTGTGTCGACACCCAGAATTTGTGTCAACACACAGAAAATCTGTAGACAACGCTGTATCGACACCAAGGGCCAGATTGTGTCGACACCCAAAATTTACGTCAACACACAAAGAAGCTGTCGACACATTCCAGAATTCTGTCGACAACGACTGTGGCGACACACAGAACTTGTGTCGACACACACCAGAATTCTATAGACAGCAACTTTGTCAAGACAAGGAGTGATTGTGTCGACACACAGGAATTGCGTCGGCACATTCAACAGAAGCTGTGTCGAGAAGTAAAAGTGCAGTTGTGTCGACATCATCAAGACTTGTGTTGACACATGGACTATGTGTGTCGACACATGTGAAATATTCACTCAACATTCTCTGTTGCTGAGTCAAAGTCCAATGAAGGTTGAAGTAATACAATTGGAGACTTGACAGCTGTCATTACTGACATTGCTGTCACATCTGTCAGAAGACCGTTTGGAACCGGAACAGTCGGTAACCATGGATGAAGCCTACATATAGATATGCTCTCTCAATAATTGGGATCGATTGTGAAGAAGTGAATGAAGAATAATCTCTGAAGGATTGAGGATCCAGAAGAAGAGAAAGAAGAAACAATCAACAGATTGTAGAGAGAGAAAAATAAGAAGGAGAGAAGTCCTCATCCAGTGAAGGCAGATACTGAACAGTCTGCCAGAATAATTCAGATCAATTTTGAAAAAGAATTCAGATTAATTTCTGAATAAGAAGGAAGCTGATTGAAGATCAACTCCAACACCAAGAAGATCAACCTTACTTTGTTCAGATTCAAGAAGCTTTGAAGAAGCTAAGACAGGTTAATCCTTAAGTAATCAGTTCTATCAAGAACTGATCAAGAAGCCTTCAACCTATTCTCTCTCCATCTGGTTGAAGAAATTATTATCTTTTCATCAATAACTTTTGTAGGATCTGTAATAGATCTGAGTGTAGGAGATTTATTTCTCTGAGTTGTAAGCCTAAATTATAAAGGCTGAGGTAGGGCTGAGTGTCTGAGGTAGGGGAATCTTTTCTCTGAGTTGCAGGCCTGTGAAAGACGCTGAGGTAGGGCTTTTGCCTGAGTTGTAGGAGTGGGTTTCACTCTGAGTTATAGGCCTGTGAAAGAGGCTGAGGTAGGGCTTGCGCCCGAGTTGTAGGAGTGTGGATTCACTCTGAGTTGTAGGAACCATTCTTGGTTCTGAGCTGTAAGATCTGCGGATCTGAGAAGAAAGAAGAAAGTTAGGCCGAATCTAGTACACTGGTAGATAGGCGAAGGGGGAAGTGGATGTACCCATTATTTGGGGAACCACTATAAATATGGTGTACAATCTGTGGAATGATGTGTGTATGTGAATGTTGTGTTGTGATATCTGCTGAATAAATTGCTAAACTAGATAGATTTGTTTGCCTAAGTTAGAAAAAGAATTGAATCTATTCACCCCCCCTCTAGGTGTTTAGGACATCTTGAAACCAATTCTTTCAGCAATACCCTTTTGTTTGTGGCTTAACGCCAATGGGGAAATTGGAAGTATCTAGATGTGATGATGATGTGCTAGTTGCATATGAAATATGGTGCCTTCGGTGAAGCCCGAGTTTTGCATACAAGCTGCATAGTAGGGCCCTTTTTATTATATGCTCAACATACAAAACGTGTTTGTTGTTTGAGATATCCAAACCTGTTCTTTTAGAGCTTTACTTGGTTTTGTATATGGTAAACGAAGTGCTGACTTGCAGGTTGGAGGGGTACCTCGGGGTCAGTTAGGGGTGGCCAGGAGGAGATGTGTTTGTTACACAGTTTGAGGTCATCCCTTGCTGACCCACGTTACCACCAAATTTTACAGGGCAAAGATCGCAAGCAGGAGCCAGCTCGCCGGCCAAAAAGGCCTAAGCCTCATGAAGTATTTCAAGTTTCGTACTAGCTCTATTTTGTGGTATTGTATGTTTGATGCTCTTGTTTCCGGCTTGCATGCCAAGGTAGTCTAGGAGTGCTTGCGCACATTGATGGTGGATGTTATCTTTTGAGTTTTGGACTCTCTAGTATTGTAAGCCATAAGGCCATTTCGATACTCTTGTGCATGTGGATAACTTCTAGTCCTGTTTCCGTTGTTGTTTGGTTTTGAGTTTTGAGATTGGGTAGTTCATATCATCTTTTAATGTTAAAGCTGTGGTGTCTGTATGTTGTGGGGCCCCGAACAGACCCATATTATACGGTCATTACAGGGGAGGTGTTACAATTTGGTATCAGTGCCAGGTTTCGTCCAAGGTCAGTGTGTATAGAAGTTATCCACATAGGAGTAATGCGGGACCATGAGTGTCCTTATGTTTGAGTCTTGTGATTCGAGACAGATTCCTTGTTTTCTTGCTTTTGCTTTTGTTAAGAGTGCAAGCAACGAGGCAGGTACATCGAGACCTAGAGAAGAGCTTTCAGCGAGCAGCGCTACTGCTCAGGGTCCTTTGGGTATAGGTGTAAACCCGACCGATTTTTGTCGCGTGCTTGCAGAAGCGATGGTGGCAGCCCAAGCTGCAGCGACAGCTCAAGTAGCAACCCCTGTTGCTTAGGTAGCAACTCCTGCTACCCCGGATACGGCGACGGTCGTGACGGGCAGAGAAGCCAGGCGAGCAGAGCCGTTGGCCGAAAGGGTGGTTGTTGTGCATGGAGACCGACAGATGAAGTATTTTCTAAGCTTCCATCCTCCAACGTTTAAGAGAGTTGGTTTCAATAAGCTAGTTGAGGCTTCTAGGATGTTGGAGAGTGATCTGGAGCGAAGCCAACGTCGTAAGGATTTCGCGCCCAAGTAAGGGGAAGGGAAGTCTTCTCAATCCCAAGGAAAGTCTGAAGGGAATAGGTGGAAGAAAAAGCCTCACCTATTCAAGTTCGGTAAGAAAAGCAAATGGATGTCGGAGGGACTCACTCTAAGGGACCACCGACGTGCTTCAATTGTAGCAAGGTGGGGCACATTGCTCATTTTTGTAATCAAGAAGGTACGGAGCAGGAGCCAAGGCAGGAGTAGACTGTGCTCTCCGCCCCCAGTACCGCAAAGAAAGGAAAGATGGAGGAGTCTAGCGCTTCTCAGTTCCAACCGGTGCAACCAAGGGAATACAACCTTGGACAACAGGAAGCGATCCGACAACACGACATGGTGACAAGTATGAGGAAGTTTAAATTTAATCTCATACTTCTTACTTTCAAACCATTTATGTTTGATGCCTCTACTTTAGGCTTTGTGTTAGTTTCCGGATACACCGCTAGGGTATTGTTTGATACGAGAGTGTCACACTCTTTTCTTGCGGAAAGCTTCATACGGAGAATTGGAGTTGAGTCGTTCTCGGCGGACACAGAGCTGAAGGTGCACATGCCCAATGGGTCGTCCATGACCACCGGGTCAAAAGGGCACATTTGTTGGAAGCTAAGTGGAGTAGACTTCGTGTTAATAGCAGCGGTCCTACCGTTGGTTGAGTTTGATATGATTTTGGGAATGGACTGGCTAGCAGAGCAACGTACCAGTATTGACTGCCTATCCAAGGTGGTGACCCTGAGAAGCGAAGGGCATATAAAAGTTAAGTTTGAGGGCCTTAATGGAGTGGCATGTTCCCTGATCTCGACCATGCAGTTGGTGCGGGCAGTTAACCAAGGGAGAGTAGCTTTTATAGCATTATTGGAGGTCGCCTTTCCAAGTTATCACTTGAGAAAGTGCCCATAGTGGCAGAGTTCAAGGATGTGTTTCCGGATGAACTTCTTGGAGCACCTCCTCGACGGGAGATTGATTTCTCGATTGAGTTAGTGTCAGAGGCTAGACCGATGTCACGTCCTCCATTTAGGATAACACCAAAAGAGTTGGCCGAACTCAATGTATAGTTGCAGGAACTGTTGGAGCAAGGGTATATCAGACCCAGTTCTTCACCGTGGAGCACGCCCGTGTTGTTCGTGAAGAAGAAAGACGGTATTATGCGGCTGTGCATAGACTACTGAGAGTTGAATAAATTGACTGTCAAGAATAAGTATCTGATTCCTCGGATAGACAACCTGTTCGACCAGTTGGTGGGGTCGATGGTGTATTCAAAGTTTGACTTGAAGTCAGGATACTATCAGTTGCTAATTCGAGATGAGGACATACCCAAGACAGTGTTTGGTATGAGGTATGGTCACTTTAAGTTCTCGGTGATGTTGTTCGGGCTGACAAACGCACCATCCGTATTCATGGATTTCATGAATCGAGTACTTTGGGAATACTTGGACTCTTTTGTAGTTTTTTTTATTAATGACATTCTGGTGTACTCCAAATCGGAGGTGGAACATGAGACTCACTTAAGAGTAGTCTTGCAAGTGTTGAGAGAGAACCAACTTTATGCAAAGTTCTCAAAGTGCGAGTTCTGGCTAGAGAAGGTGAGATTTTTGGGCCACGTGATTAGTGGGGATGGGGTGGCGGTAGATCCAACAAAAGTGGAAGCCATCAGAGATTGGCCGATTTTGATAACCGTGGCGGAAGTTTGAAGTTTTCTTGGACTATCCGGGCACTATAGAATATTCTTAGAAAACTTTTCACGGATAGCTCTACCCCTCACATCACTAACTCGTAAGGATCAGAAGCTTGTGTGGACTCAGGAGTGCAGTCAGGCATTTGAGACACTGAAGTAAAGGCTGATGATGGCTCCGATCCTAAGTCTACCAAAAGGTACTGAAGGATTTCAAATTTTTAGTGACGCATCGGGATGCGGTTTGGGTTGCATTTTAGTGCAACATGGCAGTGTGATAGCCTTTGGGTCTAGGCAGCTGAAGCCTCATGAGAGGAATTACCCCGTCCATGACTTGGAATTGGCAGCAGTAATTTTCGCATTAAAATTGTGGCGGCACTATGTTTATGGTGCGAAGGTGGAGATCTTCACGGATCACAAAAGCCTGAAGTATCTCCTAGATCAGAAGGACCTGAATATGCGACAACGCAGATGGGTCGAGTTCCTTGGATACTATGATGTGGTGATTCAGTATATGTCAGGCAAAGCCAATGTGGTGGCAGATGCCTTGAGTAGAAAATACTCAGGGCAAGGGAATTGGATCGAAGCTCATGATGAGCGGTTAGTGCTGGACTGGGAGTCCCTTGGCTTGGAGTGCGTAGCAAGGGGCGAGTCTAGCAGCTCGGTTGAACTGGATTGAAATTCAGAACGATTTGTCTGATCGTATTCGGAAAGCGACTCGTTTGGATGTGGAGTTTCAGCCTTACGTGGCGGAAGCTCAAGCGGGCGAGAGCAGTGCCTGGGAGATAGTTGACGGGATTCTGAGGAAGGACAGAAGGATTTGTGTACCGCAGTTCGGCAAGCTCCGTGAGGAGTTGATGTTTGAGGCTCACTTCACAAAGTACTCCATTCACCCGGGAAGTACAAAGATGTATCTGGATATGAAGATATTCTTTTGATGGCCTGGACTGAAGCGGAACGTAGCTTTGTACGTGAATCGATGCCAAACTTGTGCCTTAGTGAAGGCCGAGTGTCAGAAGCCGGGCGGATTCCTGAAGCCTCTTCCAATCCCCGAGTGGAAATTCGATAACAGCTCCATGTACTTTGTGCATGGGTTACCTAGATCGCATCAGGATAACGATGCAATTTGGGTGATCGTGGATCGCTTAACCAAAATGGCTCACTTCATCCCAAATCGGAAGGATGACAGCGTGGAGAAGCTGGTAGAGTTGTATGTTCGCAACATTGTGCGACTACATGAGATTCCTAAGAGTATAGTTAGTGATCGCGATGGACGTTTCACGTCCAAGGACTGGAGGTTGGTTCAGAAGAGTCTGGGCACGAAGCTCAAGTTCAGTACGGCTTTCCATCCTCAAACTGACGGGCAAACTGAAAGAACGAACTGTACTATGGAGGATATGCTGAGAATGTGCATTCTTGACTTCGACAAGAAATGGGAGGATCACCTCTTCTTGGTAGAGTTCACTTATAACAACAGTTACCAAGCAAGTATAAAGATGGCGCCATATGAAGCTTTGTATGGGAGGAGGTGTCGAACACCGATGTCTTGGACAGAGGCGGGATACACCAAACTTTTGGGAAAAGAAGTGGTAGTTGATGCATGCGAGCTGGTAAGAACCATTCAAAAGCGCATGAAGGTGGCTCAAGATCAGCAAGCAAAATATTTTAATGCTCGCCACAGGAAGCTGGAGTTCGCGGTACGCGACTAGGTCTATCTAAAGATCAAGCCGTTCAAAGGCATTTCGTGAATTCGTCAACTCAAGAAGTTGAGTCCGAGGTTTTTAGGACCTTTCGAGATTATAGAATGGGTGGGAGAAGCAGCTTATCGGTTGGCGTTGTCCGCAGATTTGAGAGGATTACACGACGTCTTTCATGTCTCTATCTTGAGGAAAGACTTAGTAGAGGCTAGTGTGCTGATCGAATCGGCATCAGTGCCAATAGAAGAGGACTTGAGGACGTGAGTTCATCCAGTTGCTATAAAGGATTCAGAATTTCGGCGATTGCGGAACAAAGAGGTCAAACTCGTAAAAGTTCGATGGGACAACTGCGGTCGTGAGGAGCTCTCTTGGGAGCAAGACAGACCATACTGGAGGAGTATCCAGAGTTATTCCTTTCAGGTATCATTTAAGCTTTGTGTACCTTTTTCTTTCTATAATTTCGGGACGAAATTCTTTTAAGGGGGAGAGAGTTGTAACGCCCCAAAATTCGAAAGAGGGACGGACAACGTTCAGAGCCAAGTTTGGGTCTTGGTAAGGGTCACACGGCCTGGGACAAGGGCGTGTCCAAGGCCGTGTCTTGCTCGGGTTCGACGAAGAACTCGGGTGGTCGACGAACTGCGCTCGACAAAGTGTCGAGACAATGCACACGGCCTAGGACACGGGCGTGTCCATGACCGTGTCATGTTTGGGTTCGACGATTTTCACGTGGTCGACGAAAATGCGGTCGACGATCGTCGAGAGGATGAACACGGCCTGAGACACGGGCGTATCCCAGGCCGTGTCCTGCTCGGGATGTTAGCCGGGTTGTGTGAGGGGATAAACACGACCTGGAGCCCAGGCGTATTTGTGTGTGACACGGGCGTGTCAAATGTGATACGGGCGTATTGAGTACCCGTGTCCTGTTCTGGGAGCGACGGTTTCGGTGTCGATTGAGGCATACGACCTTGGACACTGGCGTGTCTCAAGCTGTGTTCGGCCCAGGAGTTTTGGTTTTAATTGCGAATCATGGCCGTTCGTTTCCTTCTATTAGGATCTGATGGTTTAGGGCTGTCCTGCCTGAGTTATGTCCGGGAATAGGGTTTGAAACCCTCATTCTTCTTCAAGTTTCTCTTTCTAAGGTTTTAAAGAGAAGGGAGAGCAAGGAAGAAGGTGAAGGAGAGATCCGGCTGCTGGAGAAGCGTCGGAGCCCAAAGTCACGAGCCGTGTCCAGATCCGTGGAGGCAAATCCGTTGCGGTAGTTTTCATCCAGCTAAGTTCCCATGGCTAGGAAGAGGGGTCGTAATGTAACGATATTTTCCTCTTGGTTTTTAGGATGCATGCTTAGCATCTTTTCTTTCAAGCTTTTGGGCACCAAACTCTCAAATGAGAGGGGTTTGGGTCGTCATGGTAGAAGACGAACCTCCTGGTCGATTGAGTCCATCCCCGACATGATTTTTCATTAGATATCTGCTCTGTTAGTGGATTAGACATTGTGGGTGAAGCCGTAGTCGCGACCGTTAGTCCGACTCGGTGATGTTGCATAGCGAGCCTTAAGGATTTTGTAGAAATCCGTTGCGGCAAGATGTCGTTTCTGATGTTTGTGTTTTTCCCCTTTTCTCGAGTGAGTACGTGTAGCCGGAACCCGACAAGGTTAGCTCCGCAATGGCGATAGATGGTTTCGTTGGTGGACAAGGTTAGCTACGCATTGGAGGTAGATGGTTTCCTTGGTGCGCGGGGACGTTGCAGTACAAATGATGGATTAGGGTGGGAATGAATATGGATTGTGATGTGCTAAGGCGCGACTTTGTCTCCGTGGTTGGTTGGCTATCCCGTGGCGTGCAAGTCATGTGGGGAGAGTGTCCCGATGAAACTAGTCCCCTTCTGTGAGACTGACGAGAATGCCAAGTATGGGGCATGCCCGGGCAATGAAGCCACGAGCGGGTGAGGTCCAGCAAGGGTTCTTAGAATCGATCAATGTGTGAGACGGAATCCTGACGCAAGAAGTCAGAGCTTGCAGGCAAGCCCGGGTCTAAGAACCATGAGATGGTGGGGCCTCGACAAAAGTTCCGTGTGGCGTCTTGTATGCTGTTAGGGGGAATTGCAGTACCCGTTTGTTTGTGGCTTAACGCCAATAGGGAAATTGGAAGTACCCATATGTGATGATGATGTGCTAATTGCATACGCTATTAGCTGTCTTGGGTGAAGCCCAGGTTTTGCATACATACTGCATATTAGACCCCTTTTTATTATATGCTCAACATAGAAAACGTGTTTGTTGTTTGAGACATCCAAACCTGTTCTTTTAGAGCTTTACTTATTTTTGTATATGGTAAACGAAGTGCTGACTTGCAGGTTGGAGGGGTACCCCGGGGTCCGTTAGGGGTGGCCGGGAGGAGATGTGTTTGTTACATAGTTTGAGGTCAGCCCTTGCTGACCCACGTTGCCACCAAATTTTATAGGGCAAGGATCGCAAGCAGGAGCCAGCTCGCCGGCCAAAAAGGCCTAAGCCTCATGAAGTGTTTCAAGTTTCGTGCTAGCTCTATTTTGTGGCATTGTATGTTTGATGCTCTTGTTTTCGGCTTGCATGCCAAGGTAGTCTAGGAGTGCTTGTGCACATTGATGGTGGATGTTATCTTTTGAGTTTTGGACTCTCTATTGTTGTAAGTCCATAAGGCCATTTTGATACTCTTGTGCATGTGGATAACTTCTAGTCCTGTTTCTGCTGTTGTTTGGTTTTGAGTTTTGAGATTGGGTAGTTCATATCATCTTTTAATGCCAAAGTTGTGGCGTCTGTATGTTGTGGGGCCCCGGCTGGACCCATATTATACGGTCATTACAGGGGAGGTATTACACTACCCTTAACCAAACCCTCTCACATAGTTACTCTTAGAAAGTCTATGATGATTTATGTTTCATGTAAGGAAACGACGATCTTTTGTTGATCCCGAACTTAACTGCGCCTCTTAGGGTCCCTGTACAATAACTCACACCACCTCTGGGAAAATCCCTTAGAACTAAAACAACATCACATTAAGGTCCTAAAAATACCCCAACCTGACTAGGATTAATTTGTATCGCATCTAACCATCGCCCCCTTGACTTTACTATATGCAGCCCAAATGATCGATATGAGTGTATGGATTGTAACTGCCAAATATTTTATCCAAATAACATACGATTAATTACAAGGGTATGAATACTTAGTTATGATGAAGTTCCAAAGTTTCACAATTTTCTAAATTAAATTGATCATAATTGAATTTTCCTAAAATATAAGTCACAAGTGGATTTGAACATGAAATATCACTTCCAGGGGTCCAAACAGTACCAAATAATTTCCACAAGGTCATAATGATAAATAAAGGGTCTGGACTAAATTTCACATTATTCCAATAATATTTGATATTTAATTTCTAATTACAGAAATTTGATCCACTAGATCATGTTACACGTAAGGTACTATAAATCTTCATCAAATAATTCTAGAAAAAATTACTAGAGGTTATAAATGAAAAACAATTATTTATTACATAAATGTATAATTTTATAACTCAATTTGAGCACAATTATATCAATAATATAGAAGGGGCAAAATGATAATTATAACTGTAATCCTAAAATCCTGACATTCAAAAATTCCAATTAATTTATCCAGTGTGTATCGTACTAAATCATTATTATTGGCAAATTTTCATAATTTTTGCAACTATTTTAGTCACCCTAATTTCATTAATACACATGCGTAATAAAAATACTAATTAATTCATTTGCTAAACAAATCAACTCCAAATGTTCTAAAACTTCATGAGGAGATGTACTTTCACTAAATAAGTGCATGCATAAAATTTAACTGGATTTGACCCAGTCAATCTTGCTAAATTCACAAGATACACTTTTTAACTAAATGCACACCACATATCACAAGCCATAAACTCGTGCATTGGAATTACACCCACATACAGAGCTTCAAATGGCTTGAAATTTTTACCAGCGATTTATGTTGCGCTATTGAGACTCTCACCAAAATTTGGGATCTATATAATTAAGTTTCACAAAAATATTTTACTTTTATGAAAAATCACATTTTTTTCTAAAATCATAAGAAATGTTGTCAAAAATTCTTATTTTTGGATTGTAGGTGTATTTATAGTATAATCTTACATGCCCCAAATTAAGGAAATAGTGACTGTCCTATCATAAAGACCAGTCCCACAAGAATTTCCCTACAGGGAGCAACATTGCCCCAAATGAACTGATTTCCATTTCTATTTAATGAAGACTCACATGGCTGCCTTTTTCATGTTGGACACTTTTCATGGTTCAGCCCCTAAGGGCCTCATTTTTTTGGTTCAAAGAGTGCGTATTAAAGGGACAAAAATATATAATAATTAATATAAATTCAAATCAATGGTGGTGATTTCATCTTCTAACTCCAGCCGAGGGGCGTGATTTACCCGACCCGGAGGTCTTTATAGAGCTATTTACTCGCCACCTAGCCACTTTCCCAACCGGCCACCGCCACCGCCACCTCCGTTGAGGTGGTGGCTATCGCCCGACGGTGGTTTGGCTGCCGGTGGTGGTGGTTTCCGGCAAACCCGAGAGGAAGTTCATTCCAAGCTTTTTCATGGAATTCCAAAATGGAAACCGGCTCCTTTGAGCCCGATTTCAATCCCTAATGATCTAGGATGCTAACACAAGGGGAGAGGGGGAGAAACATGTCTGATTTCAGGCTTGGATGCGGCTACTCTGGCGGGTGGCCATGATTTTTTGCATTTTCTGGCGAACCACTCCCGATCTCGATTCTCCAACATTTGTAGTGATCCAAAAGTAGATTTTGACTGCTTGAGGCCTTTTGAAGGTGATGAAAGAGTCGAGTATGGCTGGGGAGGGGTATTTATGGAGTTGCTATGAAAGGGGGTAGTAGGCCATGGCCATTAATGTCCCTCCTTGATGGTGACTGACTTATAACTGCTGGAAAACTCCTCCTCTTCATCAGGGGAGATAAAAAGGAGGGGTTGGGGAAGAAGAAGGGAGTGTCACTTGGCCTCCCTCCATTATTTTCCCCCTCCAAATGAAACTTTTCCCTTAATTACCCCATTAAATCCCCATTAAACTCACATAATTCACATTATTTAATCTGAAAAATTTATGGGTTGTAGGATGGGGCTTGGACAAGGCCTTAGCCCCTTGAATTGGCTTAGGCTCCCATTTAGCCTTTAGGGGTTAATTTGACAATGGTTGACCTTAGGGTTGACTTTGGTCAACTTGATGAGTTGACTGGTACAAGGGATGTGTCTTGAGTCCATTGTAACCATCCAATGTTGATTGGATCATGGTGATGCCCCAATCAACCAATTTTGTCAAATAGTGTGATTTGACCTAAATAGGGCCAAGTTTGACTTTAATCAAATTGGTCAACTTGGTGACTCCATGATGGGGCTTTTGGGTCCACTTGACCCCTAATGACATTACAAGGATAGGGGTGAGGTCAATTTTAGGTTTTGGGGCCAATATGACTTCTTTGGTGAAGGTTTGACCTATGTTGACCTAGAGTTGACTTTAGTCAATTTGGCTCACTTGATTGACCTAGCCCTGAGTGCATTGCTCGGCTGCCTCAATCTTAGGGTTAAGGAAGTGTTAGTGAGCTTTCCTTAAGGTGGTGAGTTCATGTGAGGGTGAATTGGTCTAGGTTGACTTATGCACATTTGAGGTGCACATAACAATTTTCCCTAAGTTCAAGCTGAGCTAGGGTCACACTAGGGCCTCTGTGCACCACTCAAGCCCTAACCCTAATTTTTGGGGGTCTAAAATTGTGGGGGATGTTACAGAATGTGCACGGTGTAACACCCCAAAAAGGAGTTGGAGGTAACATGCTAAAAGTGGAGCAGAGCTTGACGAAAACGTCGAGCAGAGCACGACGAAATCGTCGAGCAGAGCTCGACGAAAGCGTCGAGCAGAGCTCGACGAAAGCATCGAGCAGAGCTCGACGAAAGCGTCGAGCAGAGCTCGACGAAAGCGTCAAGCAGAGCTCGACGAAAAATGTCGAGCAGAGCTCGACGAAATAAGCTCTGTCAGGTATTATGGCCCATTCGATGAACTCACTCCTGTTCGACGAATTGCGTTCGACAAACTTGACTCTGTTCGATGAATTGTCGAAATAAGATATCGCAGTAGTGGCAACTCGTGTCAGGTGGCTGGTGTGAGGCCACTGAGCGGTGGTTGACTTTTTCAGCTCAAATCCGAGCCATTGATTTGTTTTGATGTGAAAAGATCGTATGGCTGGGGTAAAACCCGAGACCACATATACAGAGGAATGGGACTGAGGAAGTCACTATTTCCTTTTCTCTCTCTCTCTCTCTCTCTCTCTTCCTTGCTTGCCAGTTTTGGAGTAGAAATCTCTCGGCTGGTGCTAGAGTTTGGGGGGAATTTGTTGAGTTGCTGGAGAATATCTTATGGTTGGAATCAAGTGTCGAAGCTAGAATCTTGAAAGGGAAAGTGAGGCGATCATTTCCATCTGCATAGAAAAGCTTTGTCATGGCTCCGAAGAAAACTCCAAGGGTAATGATCTTCCTCCTTATACATGTGAAGTCCTTATTTTGGCATATGCATGGAGTTTCCCACCAAAAGATGGAATGTTGAGGGATTTCCGTTGGGTTGATTCTTGAAATCCCCAATAAGTTTTGCATATAGATACGAAAATGTGTAGTACGAAATAGGCATGTTGTGTGAAGCCCATCTGAACAGGTTGGTTTGGATTGGTGTTGTTTTATTTGGCGCACCGGAGAAGACTCTGCGCATAAACGAGTATTTTGTGGAGTCGGTGGGTTATGCCTGTGAAGTGGAGTAACATGAAGTATTGGAGTGGAATTCCAGGAAAATACCCTCGAAATTCATCTATTGTATGCTATGAAAGTTCAGTTTTTCTCGCATTGCAGGTGGCTGCAGGGTTTTCTGGATAGTTGGTCCAGATATGGTTGGGGTTGGGTACAGAAAGAGTGTTCTGTCACTAATGCCAGGTGATAGTGGTTATCGCTGGCGATAGCTCCTAGCTAACCTATGATTGTGAAAGCCAGTCCTTCGAGGACAGTGTGGCTATTGTGATCTATGCGCTCTTAAAGGACAGTGAGCTGAACGGACAAGGGGAAGCCAACCCGCATCAGTCTAGACATTGAACTGAAGATTTGAGCAATGGGAAAAGGGCTGAACTGTATTCGCATTATGGTTGTCTAACTTAAGTGCATAAGTTATTGGCTTCGTTAGGATCACATAATGATACTCTTCGGTTGTCCGCCATCAAGACTAAAGTCTCCGGTCGTGGATCATGAATGATCAATGTTTACTGTTGGGTCTGGGACCTGAGAACTATGTGTGAGTGCACGTTTTGTGATATATCTGCTTGTGGTGAAAAAATTATGCCTGCAGGTAAGGAATACCACTGTCCCGGGAAGGGGGTTGGGTCGTTATAAATTGGTCAGCTGAATTCTGACCGTTACTTTGTTTACCACTATTGCGATGGATTGTCCCCATGCAGGTGCTGGAGAGCCGAGCAGGAAATAGTGGGTTGAAGCCCTTACTGCTGCTATGTTGGCCCTCGAAGGCAGAATGAAGAAAAGTTTTACTTGTTTTCATGTGTGGTCGGCCTGCATGCCGATATATGTAATCCACACTTGTAAAGGATAACTTTCAGGCCTTAAGGTCAAACATCTTGTATATTTTGTATACATTCCTTGGAGATATATATAAATGTGGTTGTTTATATATAGTGGACATTCATGGTCGATGAGTTCAATATTAACCACTAATGCTTCCGCTAGAATGCCCTGAGTTAGGATGCGTGTACTGATCTTTGATGTTAACGTGTAAGTCCGCCACCTGTTTGTGGCGTATGGTGTGGGGCCCCGGCCGGACCCTCTATTATATGTCATGTAATGGATAGAGGTGTTATAATTTGGTATCAGCTTGTCTTGGTCTTCCTCCTTCGAATTCGTGGTCGAATTCTTTTGAGAGGTGGCAGGCACGTGTAAGTGTGACCCGTTATAATATAAATGAACTCAAGAATGTCCACTAAGAAATGCAAATATACCTATTTGAGAAACTTGCATGTTCCTACAATGTTGTTATTGTTTTTCCACAGTCGCTAAAGTGCATCATTTACACGTATAGGTGACTCGAAGTGGTGCGGGGCAGTCTGAGCCCCAACGTCATGATGAGAGTACGACACCAACTGAGGTGCCTACACCTCCTCCTTCTACGGAGATAGTATGCTTAGTTGCTGAGGCATTGTTTGCAATGATCCAGGCACAGCCTATTAGGCATGCGCAACCTACGGTGATGCCAGGACAGGTTGGTGTGCGACCCGTACCTGATGTTGATATTGTAGATCCACGAGCAGCGGAACAGCAATTGAAGCAGTTTATGAGCTTCAATCCTCCTACGTTCGCATGGGTAGGAACCCCGATGCTGGCAGAGGATTGGCTTGCGCGTGTCGAGAGTATTTTAACGGCGTTAAGAACAGAGGAGGAACAAAAAGTCACCTTAGCCACTTTCTTGTTGGAAGGAGAGGCTCGGCTTTGGTGGGATGAAATGGAGCTGCACCACTTAGCGGGCAGACAACTAACGGAAGTCTAGATAGAGGAGTTTTCGAGATTGTTCTTGGCAAAGCACTTGCCATCGGTGTTGAAATTTGTGAAGTGGAAGTGGGCGAGGGGCAGGCCGGGCGTACTGTGCGGCCTGTGCGGACTAAGTCTGCGGCCTGGGCGGACTACTGGTTGAGACCTAGTTGCCTTGGCTGTCTTGGTGATGGCTATTCTTGAGCGGCCTGGTGTGCAGCCTGAGCGGTCTGGTTGGTCTTTGGCCAAGGAAGTCTTCTAGCAGAGCGGCCTGAGCGGACTGCAGTTCGCGGACAGTTGGCGGTACTCTGCTAGATCTGCGGCCTTGCAGATTAGCAAGCTCTTGTGTAGCCAGGCAGATTGGAGATTGAATCCACGGGAGGCTTTGTGGACTGGTTGAGTCAGCGGTGTATGTTGTTTCGGGCTGGCCTTGGAGATCGGTTGTGGCCTTTGCCAAGCTCTCCGGTGTTGCTGCGGGTGTTAGCTGCTGTGGAGGACTGCGCGGATTGGTGTCGAAGTCCGGCAGTTGGTCGTTTGTCTTGGCAGCTATACGAGTATAGCTTGCAGACTATGCCTTACACTGGTGTAGTGTTGGTGATCTGCTTTGGATGTTGGTGGACTGAGCCTTATCCGTCGAGCTCGCGTTAGGCCCTTTGGTGATTTACTGGACTTGGTCACATTCTGTGACAAGTCCAGTGTGTCCGCTGTATCCACCAAGTCCGTTGTTGATCGGGCGGACTGCCTTTTGTCGTGGACTTGTGGCCGATGGAGGCTTTGCTCTTGTACTGTGCGGACTGCCTCTTGCGTGTGCAGACTGTCGCTGAAGGGGTTGTGGCTGTCCGTGTGATGGTGTTTGCGGACTGTGCGGACTGTACCTAGTCTGCCTAGTGGTGAACATCTATATCTTGCTCCTGGCAGTTTTCTTGGAATCCGGCTAAGTCTTGGCGGACTCAGCGGACGGGTGTTTTGCTAGTGCGCGAGCTGGGGTGGTGATTCTATTCACTAGGGTGGTGACCATTGTAACGCCCCCGGTTTTTTTTATGGCCATTGTGTAATTTTGTTTGGCGTTACGTTGGCCTTTGCTGTTGTTAGAGCGTAATCTCGCTCTTTAGGCCTTTTAGTGGCTTGGTTGTTAGCCTGTTTGCAAGAGTCCCTAGCAAGCCGGAGTCTGTTTTGGTGACTCGGTGATGCCTCTTCGGGAATGTTTATGTTTTGGCTTCGGGCAAGGTTAGCCCACATTTTGTTTGTCGAATGCTGATTTCGACTTCGCCACTAGAGTCGTAACGCAGGTAGTTTGCTCGAACCCGCATTGGTTGGCTCGGGAAGAGCATGAGTAAGAAGTTATAACATATGGATATGTAGTTATACTCTATTGGTTGCTGGTTTGTTTCCTTAGGTGTTACAAGTATGGTTGTAGTTTCCTGTAGCAGGGGAAAGGTGTAAGAGGTCAAAGACCTGGAGCTAATTTGGGTGACACGGCCTGGGACACGGCCGTGTCCCAGGGCGTGTCGGGGTACACGACCTGTGACACGGGCGTGTCACAGGGCGTGTCCCGTGTGTTCGACGAATTTCGGTCGACAAAGTTCACTCGACGATTGTCGAGTGTCGAGAGCCGGGGTACACGGCCTGTGACACGGGCATGTCACAGGGCGTGTCCCGGTGTCGACGAACTTCGCTCGACGAAATTCACTCGACGAGTGTCGAGTGTCGAGTGTCGAGTGTCGAGAGAAGGGGTACACGGCCTGTGACACGGGCGTGTCACAGGGCATGTCCCGCGGTCGACGAACTTCGCTCGACGAAGTTCGCTCGACGAGTGTCGAGTATGGGGTGACACGGCTTGGGACACGGGCGTGTCCCAAGGCCGTGTCCTTCTCGGGTTGTTTGGCTGGGTGCTGTGTGCTGTGTGACGACCAGTGACACGGCCGTGTAGGTAGGCGTGCCCAGTGACATGACCTGTGACACGCCCGTGTCACAGGCCGTGTACTGTTTGGATGTGAGGCGGTTGCCCACCGCTTAAGTGACACGGCCTGTGACACGGGCGTGTCACAGGGCGTGTCAGGGCCGAAATGCGAAATTTCAGCAAATTTTGTTGTCGTTCAATTCCTTATTGTTTTCATCCAAGGGACCAAACTTCTTCCCAGGGAATCAGGCCGAAATTTAAGTCTTTCTCCTTCCATTTTGTGTTCATTCTTCTTCTTCTTCTTCTTACTATTCTCTATTTCCAAAGAGGGAAAGTACAAGGGGAGAAAAGGGAAGAGAGACCAGCTGCTCTGTATTTGCCCCTTAGGTAATGTTTCTTTGCTCTTGGCTTAGTAGAAAAGAAGATGGGTTGTCAAATTTCTTAGTTGTGTTTTTTTCTCCTATGTTGTTTTCCTCATGTTTTTCTCCTAGTTTGTGATAGCGGTTGTTGTGCGTGAAGGTTGAGGCAAGTGGTGTTCTTGCCCTTGCCAAGTTTTGCTTTTCTTTCATCTCTTATGGTTATATGATTATGGTATGGTTGAAATTCGGGTTATTCATTTTGTGTCCAAATCTTAATTGAAAGTAGACATATGAAGTAGGAACTTAGATCATGTTGCGTACGTGCTTAGGATGAACTTTTAGGTTTGTGGTTATGTCGGGATTTTGGGTTGTTAGTGTATTTCGGCGTGTTTTGCCGATTGAATCGTGGGGTATGGCACGTGGTTTTTCTGATGGCTCTGTAAGGGGTGGTGTGGTGTAGAGCCTGGTGGTTTTATGGTGTAGATAACACCTTTTGGCCCCGGATAATGGGCTGGTTGTTTTGTGGTGTAGAGAGCACCTTTTGGCCCCGATATTGGCTATTTTTGTTGATGTGTTCCACCTTACGGGCTGCCACCGTTGAACCCTTGAGTAATGACTCTACCACTGTTCATACATCACAAATTAAATCTGTTTTTTCTTTTGATATTTTGGCATATATGGGCTTTATTGCTCCTGCAAGTTTTAGCAGGCTATGTTGATCTCTCTTGCACTTGGTGCATTGTGTATTCCTTTTGGATGAAATGCTCCATTTCATTTCTTTTATATACTTGCTGAGGTATTCTTTTCTTTGGAATGCCTCAGGTCCAGGTGTTAGCCGATTGAGCGGCTAGTGTTCTTTTGGTGGAGCTTGCTTGTGGCCGCAGAGGTTGTTGTTCCTCGTTTTGGTGAGGTAGTTTTCTTCTTTCTGTACAGACATACACACCCACCAGTGGGTTCGTGTCAGGTTGTTGACGCCCACTGATGGTTTCTTTTAGTGATGTATTATGAACTAAAGACTGCTAGTTTTATCTTTTTTGGAGGTTGTTTATTTGCTTCTGGGAATGTTTTATGCTAGGTTGCACGTTAGTTATGTTAAACCTTACAAGTAATAGTATATGTATCTCATGCATATCATGTTTTAAAACACTAACGCACTATTTCTCGAGTACGTAACAAAAGCTATTTTCTATCTATTATGAGTCACCTAGAGTCCTGCATTCCATGAGAGGTCCTTTGGGGACGATTCTACTCATGTAGGATGTCAACTTACCTTAACTATGTATTTCCGCTGCGTATAAAATTATAGTTTTTGGTTATGTGGACTAGCTGATCCACGGTGCCGAGGGATACGGCCATCAAACTGTAACTGGTTTACTTGCATAAGAAATGATGATTTATTCAACAAACGCGAGTTTACGTTTTGCCTGAGCGTGTGCAGTTATCCCCTATACGGCGTGGCATCACGACACGTATTTTCTCATGCTCTGATATTATTTAAATGTGGGAGAAAATGCGGGTTGTGACAGTTGGTATCAGAGGCAGGTTCTTTGCTTGGCATTGGGTCGGGCAGTGGCATTTCATACACACACCGAGGTGTCGTCAGTTCGTCTTGGCTAACGCACGAGCACTTCACTCATAGCATAATATGAAGTGTACAGGGCATAGTATGTAGTATGAGATGCATACTATGTGTCTGTATATGGATCCACCATAGGGGCAACATGTGAGGGTTATGTAGTATGGGATGCATAACCTCACCACATGAATGCGACTAGCACGTTTCTTTTTTGTTGCATGAGAATGTCATGTAGTATGGGTTGCATAACATTTTCATGTGTACGCCGCCCATGGCATGCATTAGGGCCTTTTGAGAATGCATATCACAACATGCATAACATAACATTGCATAAACACAACATGCCAAGCTAAAGATTGACATGATGACGCCTGTACACACATGGTTTTGCGTCAAAAGAAATATAACTTCATGCATACATGGTATAGGCACATGAATTAGTGTGATGTGGGTGACTCATCGTAGGTTAGGCATAACATCAGTTAAAACTCCCAGAGCAAGTTAGCAGTTGAAGTTCATATGTGTATGTGTGTCTGTACAGAGTCGTTTTGTGCTAGCAGTTGGGTTAGTTCGTGATTCATTTGATTAGAATATAGGATGTCAAAGCGTCCTGTGACGAGGCAGACTCACCAGTCTGAGGGCGAGTCTTCGGGTGCCCAGAACAATGCAAGTATGGAAAGTTTGCGACAGAGTAATGAGGCCTTGGTAAGGCAAATGGGGGATGTGCAGTCCCAGATTCAGTCTATGTTTTCCATGATGTCTGGGCTTGCTCCGAGGGTCTCGAACCCTGTTGTGGGTTTAGCTGTTCCTGCCCCTCCTGCTCCATTGGTGCCTCCCGTCGTGGTTCCACCTAAGATGACATTTATTTCTCAGTTTCAGCGACTTGGACCACCTACTTATGATGGCAAAGCGGATTTCATGGTGTTAGATGATTGGCTGATAGCAATGGAGGAAATGTTTTCTTACTCTGGCATCACTGATGATCATCGAGTGATGATCGCTGCGTATCAGCTAAAGGGATTAGTTGGTGGATGCGAGAAAAGGAGAGCTTGACGGAAGGATTTTCTTGGGCGTCGTTTAAGGGGATGATCCTAAGGAAGTTTTTACCCTCAGTCGAGCGAGACCGTTTGATGAATGAGTTCTTACATTTGAAGCAAAGGCAGCTCACAGTAAGTGAGTATGAAATTGAGTTCAGTAAACTGTGTCGGTTTGCCCCCGGCATGGTAACTTCTGAGGCGGATCGAGTTAAGCATTTTCTTGGTGGCCTACGACATGAGGTGCAGCAGTTAGCAAGTGCATATGGAGCAACCAGTTATACTGCCTTAGTGGAAGCTGCTTTGAAAGTTGAGGCAATTGAAACTGCCAAGCAAAAAAGGACAGTAGATGAGGAAAGATGAGAGGAAGTTAATCGAAGGGAAGAGCTCTCAGGTGCCTGATGCTGCTTCCAAGAAGAAGTGCAAAGAAGTTTGTAGCTTCTATGGCCGGTCAGGCCATCCTTTCTAGCGATGCTTCAAAAGGTTAGGTGTTCAAAAGAAGGAGCATGTTCATCCACTTCAGGGTGCGCCTCAGAGGGACTTGGAGTGTACGATCTGTATGAGGAAGGGGCATGATGCTGCCCATTGTTGGTCAAAGAAAGTGTGTTATCATTGTGGACAAAAGGGGCACATCAAGATTCAGTGCCCGCAAGTGCAACCTGTGTTGCAGCCAGTGCCACTCCAGGCATTGCCACCTCCTCAGTACTTGGATAAAGGCAAAGGAAAGCTTAATGTGATTACTTCTGAAGACACTCAGACCTCTACTCAGGTTGTATCAGGTTAGACTCCTCCATAGTTCTCTTGTTTCGTTCGTCATTATCGTATGTCATTTGTTTTCGTAGATATGTGATTAGTGTGCACCTTATGTTTAGGAAAGTTTAAGGTAAAGAACCGTTGGGCGCGTGTTCTTTTCGACTCTGGCGCTACCCACTCGTTTGTGGCTAGGGCCTTCGTGGATCGATATCATTTGGAACCAGATCGAGTGGGGGATGCCTTTTGCATCAAGTTCCCTTCTAGTGATTCTGTGGTTTCTGATTTGGGCATTTTGGCTTGTCCGATTGTGTTGGGTGATTTCATAGCTACGACAGATTTGAAGGTGCTTGACCTGGAAGATTTTGATGACATCTCAGGCATGTACTGGTTGTCAAAGTATGATGCTGTGATCCAGTGCAAGGGTAAGCGCTTGGACTTTCGAAAGGACAACGGTCAGCTTGGGAGTGTTTATGGTGATTTGCGCCAGGATTCTCCAGCTATTTCTGCGGTATGTGCTCGGACGTTGCTCGGTTCCAGCTGTTTTGCTTGTTTAGTCTCAGTTTTGGAGACCTTTGGTAGTTTGCCGCGTTTAGCAGAGATTCCTGTTGTGCGCGAGTTTTCAGACGTTTTCCCTGATGATCTTCCTGGTCTTCCGCCCGACAGAGATGTTGAATTTGTGATAGAGTTGGAGCCGGGTACGCGTCCTATTGTAAAGGCGCCGTACCGGATGGCCCCTCGAGAGCTGGCAGAGCTGCGTAACCAGCTGGATGAATTGTTACGAAAGGGTTTTATCAGACCAAGTTCGTCGCCTTGGGGTGCACCTGTTCTATTCGTTAAAAAGAAAGATGGGTCGATGCGACTTTGCATTGATTACCGAGAATTAAATAAAGTCACGATTAAGAACAAGTACCCCCTGCCAAGGATTGACGATTTGTTTGATCAACTGCGCGGTAGCTCAGTGTTCTCTAAGATTGATCTCTATTCTGGTTATCATCAGCTTAAGGTCCATGAGTCAGATATTCCACAGACTGCTTTTCGATCAAGGCATGGGCATTTTGAATTCTTGGTAATGTCGTTTGGTTTAACCAACGCGCCTTCAGCCTTTATGGATATGATGAACAGAGTGTTCAAAGACTTTTTGGATAAGTTTGTGGTTGTGTTTATCGATGATGTTCTTGTCTATTCCCGCAATGCTGAGGAGCATGATCAGCATCTGCGTTTGGTTTGGTCTGCTTTGAGGGACCATAGATTGTTCGCCAAAGTGAGTAAGTGCGATTTATGGTTACCTCAGGTTTCGTTTTTTAGTCCATGTGATCAACAGGCATGGCATTTCAGTTGATCCAGAGAAGATAGCTGTAGTGATGGAGTGGCGAAGATCGGATACTCCCAAGGAGATCATGAGCTTCTTGGGGTTGGCCGGCTATTACAGAAGATTTGTGGAAGGCTTCTCTACTTTGGCTGCACCTTTGACGCGGTTAACTCAGAAAAATGTGGCTTTTGATTGGAATGATAAGTGTGAGGAAGCATTCCTTGAACTCAAGAATAGATTGTGTACCACTCCTGTTTTGACTCTGCCTAAGGAGGGCTTAGGTTATGATGTTTTTGTAGATGCATCGTATGTTGGACTTGGATGTGTGTTGATGCAAGACAGCAAAGTGATTGCGTATGGGTCTCGGCAATTGAAGACTCATGAGAAGAACTATCCTACACATGATTTGGAGTTTGCCGCTGTTATATTTGCATTGAAATTGTGGATACATCTACTGTATGGGGTGCAGTGCAAGATTTTTTCTGATTATAAAAGTTTAAAGTATGTATTCACCCAAAAGGAATTAAATCTGCGTCAGCGGCGATGGTTGGAGTATGTTGCCGATTACGATGTAGAAATCCAGTACCATCCGGGCAAGGCTAATGTGGTGGTCGATGCCCTAAGTCGGAAGATGGGAAAGATTTTTAATCTCTCTGCCGACCGATTAGTGGAAGAATTTCTGTTGATGGATATTTCTATAGGGTGCTGCGATTTGCAGAGTAGTTTGGTGGCAGCAGAACCTTCTTGGCTTGAGCTGACGCGGCTGCATCAAAAAGATGATCCAGATTTGCTGCACTTATATAAGAGAATGGAGAAAGGAGAGTTACTTGATTTCTGGATTGATGCTGCGGGTACGTTGAAGTACCGCGACAGATTTTGTATTCCTGCTATTATGGACATCCGAGATATGTTATGCCGAGAAGCTCATGATTCGAGCGTTGCTTACCACCCAGGGTTTACGAAGATGTATCATGACTTGAAGCAATTTGCCTGGTGGGATGGGATGAAAAGAGACATAGCAAAATTTGTGTTAGAATGTTATACATGCAAGCGTGTGAAGGCCGATCATGGCAGGCCTGGTGGCAAGTTGACACCATTGGAAATTCCAACCTAGAAATGGGAAAGTATTTCGATGGATTTCATTTCCGGTCTACCGAGATCTCCTAGAGGGTATGATTCCGTGTGGGTGTTCGTGGATCGCTTCACGAAGTGTGCTCACTTCGTACCTTATAAGATTAATTATCCGATGAAGAAGATAGCTGAACTGTATGTGAATGAGATTCTCCACTTGCATGGTGTTCCCCGCAATATCATTTCCGACCGAGACTCTCGATTTACATCTCGCTTTTGGAAGAGTTTACAAGAGGGTTTGGGTACGGATTTGTGATATTCTACCGCATACCACCCACAAATGAATGGTAAACAGAGCGAGTAAATCAGATCGTAGAGGATATGATTCGATGTTATATCTTAGACCACGGAAGAGCATGGGATGAACATTTGTGGCTTATGGAATTTGCGTATAATAACAGCTATCAAGAAAGCTTGCAAATGTCTCTATTTGAGGCCCTGCATGGGCGACGTTGCAGAACTCCTCTCTTTTGGGTTGAGGTTGGTGAGACAACTTTATTGGGTCCGGATGCATTAGAAGAAATGGAAGTTGCTGTAAAGCGTATTCGAGAAAAGCTTCGGATAGCGCAAGAATGTTATGAGAAGAATACCAATCGGCGGAGATCAGATTTGGAATTTGTTGTGGGGGACTTGGTATTCCTTAAACTTTCCCTGATGGTGGCATAAAGAGATTTAAGAAAGATCAGAAATTGGACCCAAGGTTTGTGGGACCGTTCAAGATTGTTGAGCGGGTTGGTGTATCAGCTTATAAGTTGAAATTGCCCGCAACTTTTCCCGGTGTTCACGATGTCTTTCATGTAAGCCAACTCCACAAGTGTGTGCGAAATGACAGGCAGGTGTTAGAATCTGTGCCTCAATTGGAACCAAATCTTTCTTATGTGGAGGTGGCTGTCCGCATTTTGGATTCACAAGATCGTGAGTTGCGAAGAAAGAAAATTCTTATGGTGAAGGTGTTATGGAGGAACCAAGGCGTGGAAAGCGCTACTTGGGAATTAGAGTCGGCTATGAGGACGGCTCACCCTCATCCGTTTCCTTAATCTTGTCTGGTATGGTTTCTTCCATTTACTTCTTTCCTTGTTATGTCCTTGTTGTGTAAAGTTTCGAGGCGAAACTTTCTTTTAGGGGGAGTGACTGTAACGCCCCCGGTTTTTTTATGGCCATTGTGTAATTTTGTTTGGCGTTACGTTGGCCTTTGTTGTTGTTAGAGCGTAATCTCGCTCTTTAGGCCTTTTAGTGGCTTGGTTGTTAGCCTGTTTGCAAGAGTCCCTAGCAAGCCAGAGTCTGTTTTGGTGACTCGATGATGCCTCTTCGGGAATGCTTGTGTTTTGGCTTCGGGCAAGGTTAGCCCACGTTTTGTTTGTCGAATGCTGATTTCGACTTCGCCACTAGAGTCGTAGCGCAGGTAGTTTGTTCGAACCCGCATTGGTTGGCTCGGGAAGAGCATAAGTAAGAAGTTATAACATATGGATATGTAGCTATGCTCTATTGGTTGCTGGTTTGTTTCCTTAGGTATTACGAGTATGGCTGTAGTTTCCTGTAGCCGGGGAAAGGTGTAAGAGGTCAAAGACCTGGAGCTAATTTGTGTGACACGGCCTGGGACACGGTCGTGTTCCAGGGCGTGTCGGGGTATACGGCCTGTGATACGGGCGTGTCACAGGGCGTGTCCCGTTTGTTCGATGAATTTCGGTCGACGAAGTTCACTCGACGATTGTCGAGTGTCGAGAGCCGGGGTACACGGCCTGTGACACGGGCGTGTCACAGGGCGTGTCCCGGTGTCGACGAACTTCGCTCGACGAAATTCACTCGACGAGTGTCGAGTGTCGAGAGTCGAGTGTCGAGAGAAGGGGTACACGGCCTGTGACACGGGCGTGTCACAGGGTATGTCCCGCGGTCGACGAACTTTGCTCGACAAAGTTCGCTCGACGAGTGTCGAGTATGGGGTGACACGGCTTGAGACACGGGCGTGTCCCAAGGCCGTGTCCTTCTCGGGTGGTTTGGCTGAGTGCTGTGTCACGACCAGTGACACGGCCGTGTAGGTAGGCGTGTCCATTGACACGGCCTGTGACACGCCCGTGTCACAGGCCGTGTACTGTTTGGATGTGAGGCGGTTGCCCACCGCTTAAGTGACACGGCCTGTGACACAGGCGTGTCACAGGGCGTGTCAGGGCCAAAATGCGAAATTTCAGCAAATTTTGTTGTCGTTCAATTCCTTATTGTTTTCATCCAAGGGACCAAACTTCTTCCCAGGGAATCAGGCCGAAATTTAAGTCTTTCTCCTTCCATTTTATGTTCATTCTTCTTCTTCTTCTTACTATTCTCTATTTCCAAAGAGTGAAAGTACAAGGGGAGAAAAGGGTAGAGAGACCAGCTGCTCTGGATTTGCCCCTTAGGTAATGTTTCTTTGCTCTTGGATTAGTAGAAAAGAAGATGGGTTGTCAAATTTCTTAGTTGTGTTTTTTTCTCCTATGTTGTTTTCCTCAGGTTTTTCTCTTAGTTTGTGATAGCGGCTGTTGTGAGTGAAGGTTGAGGCAAGTGGTGTTCTTGCCCTTGCCAAGTTTTGCTTTTCTTTCATCTCTTATGGTTATATGATTATGGTATGGTTGAAATTCGGGTTATTCATTTTGTGTCCAAATCTTAGTTGAAAGTAGACATATGAAGTAGGAACATAGTTCATGTTGCGTACGTGCTTAGGATGAACTTTTAGGTTTGTGGTTATGTCGAGATTTTGGCTTGTTATTGTATTTCGGCGTGTTTTGCCGATTGAATCGTGGGGTATGGCACGTGGTTTGTCTGATGGCTCTGTAAGGGGTGGTGTGGTGTAGAGCCTGGTGGTTTTATGGTGTAGATAGCACCTTTTGTCCCCATATAATGGGTTGGTTGTTTTGTGGTGTAGAGAACACCTTTTGGCCCCGATATGAGCTGTTTTTGTTGATGTGTTCCACCTTACGGGCTGCCACCGTTGAACCCTTGAGTAATGACTCTACCACTGTTCATACATCACAAATTAAATCTGTTCTTTCTTTTGATATTTTGGCATATATGGGCTTTATTGCTCCTGCAAGTTTTAGCAGGCTATGTTGATCTCTCTTGCACTTGGTGCATTGTGTATTCCTTTTGGATGAAATGCTCCATTTCATTTCTTTTATATACTTGCCGAGGTATTCTTTTCTTTGGAATGCCTCAGGTCCAGGTGTTAGCCGATTGAGCGGCTAGTGTTCTTTTGGTGGAGCTTGCTTGTGGCCGTAGAGGTTGCTGTTCCTCGTTTTGGCGAGGTAGTTTTCTTCTTTCTGTACAGACATACACACCCACCAGTGGGTTCGGGTCAGGTTGTTGACGCCCACTGATGGTTTCTTTTAGTGATGTATTATGAACTAAAGACTGCTAGTTTTACCTTTTTTGGAGGTTGTTTATTTGCTTCTGGGAATGTTTTATGCTAGGTTGCACGTTAGTTATGTTAAACCTTACAAGTAATAGTATATGTATCTCATGCATATCATGTTTTAAAACACTAACGCACTATTTCTTGAGTACGTAACAAAAGCTATTTTCTATCTATTATGAGTCATCTAGAGTCTTGCATTCCATGAGAGGTCCTTTGGGGATGATTCTACTCATGTAGGATGTCAACTTACCTTAACTATGTATTTCCGCTGCGTATAAAATTATAGTTTTTGGTTATGTGGACTAGCTGATCCATGGTGCCGAGGGATACGGCCATCAAACTGTAACTGGTTTACATGCATAAGAAATGATGATTTATTCAACAAACGCGAGTTTAGGTTTTGCCTGAGCGTGTGCAGTTATCCCCTGTACGGCGTGGCATCACGACACGTATTTTCTCATGCTCTGATATTATTTAAATGTGGGTTGTAACAACCACACTCCTCACCTTGCCTATAAATAGAACCCCCCCCCCCCCCGGCACGTCTACAGTAACTGAGTGAACAGTAAGTCGGGCTTGGTCAAGTATTGCGGTCTGCGGTTTTCTATCCATGCGGGTTGAGTAGAGCTGACGGTTTGCTATGTGAAGGTCGCTCGTCTAGCTTCAATGAGCCAGGAGTTTGGCATTGAAGTGTGCGGTCTTAGCTGGTTGCTTCTGCGGCTTGTCAGTGGTGCTCTACTTCAGCTTTTCCAAGTTCCAATAACCTGTCTGCCGGACTCAGGCGGGTAGCCGGCCTGTTCTTCAGTTCTTCAGCAGGCGGCAAATAACGGTGTGTCCGCGCGACCTCGCGGTCCCGGCAGACTCTGTGTGCTATTCGGCTTGTAGCAGCTTCAACTCGGGCGGCTTCGACGACCTTGGCGTACTAGGCGGTCTCAGCGGTCTCTAGTGCTGTCTGCCCGGCTTGGTTTTGTGCTTTCTGTTTGTAGCTTGTGTACTAGCGAAATCATGTCTCGCTATGTATACCTTGCCTTGTAAAGAAGTGTGAATGAATATAAGACTTGCTTGTTCTTCCATTTGTGGTTGGTGTTAAGCTTGCTCTTTGGGCTTCCGCATGATCAAGGTGTTAACTGGATAGTTCTGAGAATATTAATTTGGCTTTAGGCTATCTTGCTGACTACTTTGAGAAAATTTAACATGGTATCAGAGGGAGGTTCAGTTGCTTGAGCGGTGATCAACGGTTGTTGTTGCTCTATGCTTCTGGAAGCTTAACTAACGGTTGTTGCAATGGAAGAAAGCTACGCAAGAGGTCTAGGTATTGAACTCTTAACGCCGACTAACTTTAAGAAGTGGAAGTCGTGCATGAAGAGTTACCTTCTGGGTGAGGAGCTATGGGAGGTCATCGGTGGTGACAACAGACAGGAAGTTACTGCTGTGTTTGGTACTGCTGAGCAGGTGAGGCTCTGGAGAAAAACAAATGTAAAGGCGGAGTTTGTTCTCAAGAGGGCTGTGTCACCAGAACTGTTTGATCACATCATTGGATGTGAGTCTGTTGCTGATATTTGGACAACTATCGATGAGTTGTTCAATATGAAGAATGTAGCTAGACTTCAGTTTCTGGAGAATGAATTGGCCAGGACAACTTAAGGAGACCTGACCATCTCAAAATTCTTTCTGAAGATGAAGAGCTTGTGTGCTGAGCTATCAGCACTTGATCCGGATGAGCCTATCTCTGAGGCTAAGATGAAAAGGCACATAATTCGCGGCTTGCAGAAGGAGTATGTTGCCTTTGTGACATATGTTCAAGGCTGGGCTACTCAGCCATCTTTGCTGGAGCTTGAGAAACTTCTTGCTTCGCAGGAAAGTTTGGCAAGGCAGATGGCTGGAGTCACTGTCACTGTGGAAGGCAGTGAAGCTCTCTTCTCAGTCAAGAAGAAGAAGAGATGGGAAGGGAAGAAGAAAAAGACAGCTGCTGAAAATGAGCCTTCAACTTCTTATCAGTCAGAGAGGAGCTCTGCTCCCAAGAAGGATTGGAAGAAGAAGTTGAAATGCTACAGGTGTCATCAGCGGGGACACTTCAAGCGTGACTGCAAGGTCAAACTACAATCTGGGCATGCTGCAGGCAAGGAGGAAGCCTGCTCTAAGAGTGAGGAAGTTGGATGGGGAGGAGCCTTCATGACTGGCACTTGTGTCTGTGCCTTGTCCGCTGTCGATTTCAACGACGATTGGATTGTGGACTCCGGGTGTGGTCATCACCTCACCGTAGACAAGTCGAAGTTCTCTTCTCTGCAAGCCTACTCAGGTAACGAAGCTATTATAACTGCTGATAATACTATTTATGCAGTAGAGAAAGAGGGGGTTGTGTCTTCGGGTAGTGATAAGGGGCCACTCACGTTAAGGAGTGTGTATCACGTACCGGGCATGAAGAAGAACCTCTTCTCTGTGACCAATGCGGTCGACGCGGGTTATCACGTTCTTTTTGGGCCAACAGAAGTCAAGTTCCTTCGCAACGTATCAGTGGTTAAGGCTGATGTTGCTCATGTCGGGAGGAGAGTGAAGAACTTGTTTGTTCTTGCAACTAGCTCTTATGTTGATCGGATTAGAGCAAACGATGGCGCTACTATATGACACGAGAGGTTGGGGCATGTAGGAATGGATAAGCTGAAGGCTATGGCTAACATAAGTCTTGTAAGAGGCTTGCCTAAGCTATCTTCATTTGGCGACGGTCACGTTTGCGCGGGGTGTCAGTATGGCAAGGCTCATCGCCTTCTATTTGATAAATCACAAACGAGGAGCAAGAGACCATTGGAGTGTATCCATGGAGACTTGATGGGATCAACCGCCACTGCTAGCCTTGGTGGAAGCAGATACATGTTTGTGTTGATTAATGACTACTCAAGATACACTTGGGTTTATTTCTTGAAAGAGAAGTCTGAAGCCTTCTGTCTATTTGTGGAGTTCAAGGAGTTGGTGGAGGGCCGGCTTGGCTTGCGGATCAAGAAGCTTAGAACAGACAACGGTGGTGAGTTTGTCTCCTCAGAGTTTTCTAACTACTGCAGGAAGCATGGGATCCACAAAGTGCTTCCTTGTGCTCACACTCTGAAAGTAAGGTTTAGATCTACAATACTCTAGAGGGGGGGGGGGTGAATATAGTATATGTACAATAATAAAATTTATGAGAGCCTTTGTTGTATTGGTGCACAAACAGATTAAATAATAAAACCACAACAATCCTAAAGTCACAAGCACATCAATAACAAAAGAAAAGGGGCAACCAGACGACACAAGAATATTATAGTGGTTCCCCAACCTGGGTACATCCACTCTTCTACCACCCTGTAGGAATCCACTCAGGTTTTTGATTACGTGCCCTATCACCAATGGGTTTTGATCAGGTCCCCAAAAACTAACTCAAGTCTTTTGATCAGGAGACTTGCAACCAAGGAATCACTTTTGAAGGGAGATGACAACCCTTTATACAGGAGGGGGAAGAGAGTGATGGAAATCTTCTCTTTCTCAATATACAACTGAGAAGACTATGTGGATTCAGTGGTGTTGTCAAAGCTCCCCCTGAGATTGAGTTCAGGATCGAAAGCTTTGCACAAGGTGATAGGCCTTCAGACTTTGATCCTTGACCAGAGGAATCTTCAGGAGCTTCTGACTAATATGTTGTTTGTTGTCCTTGAAGTTGTCCTGCAGAGATAAGGAAGAAGAAGACTCTTGATATTGTATGATTGTTCTTCTTCTTCTTATAGCTGATCTGCTTCTTTCCTCTGGCTTCTACTTTGTGTCCAAATCCTGAGAGAGGGCCAAGAGAATGTATGATGCAGACTATTTTTCTTTTATCATCTGACTGTGTATTCTATTATCTCTTGTGATTCATCTCCTCTCTCTGTATATATATTTGGTTCTCTGTGTACTGTGTATTTTTGTTCTATCTTCTTCCCTGTATTTGAATTCCGTAGACTTGATGATGGAAGAAACATTCCCGAGAGTGAAGATGCTTTGGAAATTGATCCTCACTTAATTCTTCTGTAACTGTCCGTTTAAACGGCTATTTTCACTGGGAACGTTGACTGTAATTAATCCTCAATAAATTCTGCCAAATGTTACCGATTGCGCAGGAAACGTCGACCTGAACTTTCGTCGAGTTCATCGATCGTCGACTTGAGTTCGACATTCGTCGAACTCAGCTAGATTCGTCGAGCTGAATATCTTGTTTAAGATCTGCGTTCGTCGACCTGAGCTTTGAGTTCGTCGAGCTCATCTGGATTTTGTCGAGCTCAGCTCCTTACATAATTCGTCGACTTGAACATTGAGTTCATCGAGCTCAGTACAAAGATTAACTCTGAGATCGTCGAGCTGAGCATGACAATCGTCGACCTGAGAATTTTGCTTTTGTGAACTGTGTCGACAGATATTCTGTGGTGTCGACACAAATACTTCTTGTGTCAACTGAGCTAGTGTCGACTAATAGTCTGTTGTGTCGACACAAATCTTCTGGGTGTCGACACAGCCTCTCTGTGTGTCGACATAATTCTGCTACTGGTGTCGACACAGCTTCTTCAAAGTGTCGACACAATTCTGCTGATTCTCTGACAAGCTGTTGTAGGCAGATCCATGTGATGTTGACTCTTGGCCTAGACAAAAAAAATAAACCTATGACCCTGACTATACATTTTGGGTCAGTGTAAGCAAACCTAATAGTGATCCTTGCCCAAATCATGACTGGGGTTCCAACAATCTCCCCCTATTTGGGTGAGGACACTATGTACATAAATACAAGTAAAATACAAGGCAATTAAATATAATTAAATCTGGATCATGTACTTCTGCTGTTGCTGTTGCTGCTGTTACAACTATTGTTGATCCTTGCCCAAATCTGTATCATTATAATCTATTGTTGCTGCGGCTGCTATTGCTGGAATTGTTGTTACTATTGAAATTTCTGCGGCTTCATTTACAAGCATCTCCCCCTGTCTGGTTGCAGTAAGCACTGGAGCCAGGCCCCTAAATGAAGATGGGGGCAGCAGAGAGGGCAGAGATTTGAGCAGATAGTGTTCCTGCTAGAATTGCCATGAAATTACTTTGCCTTACCCAAATCTGATTAGGATCATAACTTAGAGGGTAAACAACCTCTCTCTTCAGCCACTGAATTGTCCTCTATATTGGCTGGAAATGTATCTTTTGATTACTATTAGATACCACTATTCCTCTGTGGTAAGATAGGTCTTTACCTGCAAAGAGAGATTAGAAATTCTGGACCCAGATTACCTTGGGTCTTGGTTCTCTTTGATAATAATCAGAAATAAAAGAGCATTTAGGTTGATCCTTGTATCTAAGTGGATGATATTTTCTAGGAGGTATTTATCCACTCAGTGAGAGGATTATTAAAAAGCTGACTTTGATGATAAATTTTAAAAGAACAAAAATTTCTGTTAATAGAATCTGGGATCGCTGATTTTTGGTTGGATCGTCGAACTGAGTTCGACGATGTTGGATGAGATCTTCGATCTCTGTTTACAGAATGATAATGGTTGTTTTCTGTGGTCCATTTTCGTCGATCTCCGTTCGACGAATTATATCTATTTCGTCAAGCACAGATTCCTGAACCGTACAAGTCAAGATCTTCGTTCATAGTTCGTCGGTCTGAGTTCAATGAATAGTATTGATGTCGTCGATCTCCGTTCGACGAATTATTTTGAACTAAGATTTTCTGAAAATTGTTACATAATAACCTGCAATCAGTTTTAAATTTTTCTGAAGAAAAATCAAGGTTAGAGATTACTTGATCTGCTGATTCTTCATCAGAATCTGATTCTCCATCATATTCAGATTCTCTATCATAGCTACTGCAAGATGCATTGATTGCCATCAGACAAAATTTCTTTGCCTTAGCCTCCTCTTCTTCTTCACTGGAGCTGGAAGATGTGGATTCATCTTCTGTGTCACTTCATGTTTCAGCCACAAATCCTTTGTCCTTCTTTTTGTGCTTGCTGGAAGAAGGCTTGTTGTAATGCTTGCTTCTTGCTGCCTTCTCTTTTCTTCTTTCCTCTTTAGTAGGTGTTTGGTCATATTTTGGTTTGCTGTCATTTCTGGATGACTCCCTTCTGAAGTCCTTCTTTGTCATATTATAAAATCTTTTAGAAAAGAGGCTCATCAGTTCTTCATTTGTTGATGCAGCCACTGTCTTCTCAGCAGCCTTGAAAGTAGGGTTGTGTTCTCTTCTTACTGGAGGAGGAGTTCTTTGCTTTACTACTTCTCTGTTCTTGATTAGCTGTTCATAAGATTTGAGCTTTCCCAGGAGAGATTCAGTTGAAATCTCATTCAAGTTTCTGGCCTCTTTGATTGGCCAAATCCTGGTATCCCATGAGCTTGGGAAGCACATTAGGATCTTGTCATTTACTTCAGTCAATGTGATTTCTTTATCCAAGGTTCTCAGCTCACTGATGATGGAGCTAAGCCTATTGTACATCACTTCAACTATTTCTTCTTCATGCTTTCTGAAGTTTTCATACTGTGTGATAAAATTTGATCTTCTATCTTTCCTCTCATCTGTTGAGCCAGCAACCATATGGTTTAGTGAGTCTCAGATTGCTTTTGCAGAGGTGCACTCAGCCACTTTCTGAAAGATGTCATCTGACATAGTCTGAGCCAATATGTTCATGGCTTTGACATCAGCAAGCTTTAGCTTTTTCTGGGCATCTGTCCATTGAGATGATGGGACAACATTTGTATTTGAAGATATTGAAGCTTGAGGGGGACCTGTCAAAATAGAATTGTATATATCTTCATCAATAGAGTTCATATACAATTTGATTCTTGCCTTTCAGATGGCAAACCTATTTAGGTTGCACACTGGAGGTCTGGTGCTTGCATAGTCCATGTTCTGTGCTAATGTTGTGTAAAAGATCTAAAGGGAAATAAATAAATAAAATAAAAGTGTAGATCTAACAAAGGATCTTTGGTTCAAGGGTTAACTTGTCCAACCAAAGGAACCTCCTCTGATACCAATTGAAAGTAAGGGTTAGATCTACAATACTCTAAAGGGGGGGGGGTGAATAGAGTATATGTGCAATAATAAAATTTATGGGATCCTTTGTTGTACTGGTGCACAAACAGATTAAGTAATAAAACCACAGCAGTCCTAAAGTCACAAGCACAGCAATAACAAAAGAAAAGGGGCAACCAGACGACACAAGAATATTATAGTGGTTCCCCAACCTGGGTACATCCACTCTTCTACCACCCTGGTAGGAATCCACTCAGGTTTTTGATCAGGTGCCCTGTCACCAATGGGTTTTGATCAGGTCCCCAAAAACCAACTTAAGTCTTTTGATCAGGAGACTTGCAACCAAGGAATCACTTTTGAAGGGAGATGACAACCCTTTATACAGGAGGGAGAAGAGAGTGATGGAAGTCTTCTCTTTCTCAAAATACAACTGAGAAGACTATGTGGATCTAGTGATGTTGTCAAAGCTCCCCCTGAGATTGAGTTCAGGCTTGAAAGCTTTGAACAGGGTGATAGGCCTTCAAACTTTGAGCCTTGACCAGAGGAATCTTCAGGAGCTTATGACTAATATGTTGTTTGTTATCCTTGAAGTTGTCCTGCAGAGATTAGGAAGAAGAAGACTCTTGATATTGTATGATTGTTCTTCTTCTTCTTATAGATGATCTGCTTCTTTCCTCTGGCTTCTACTTTATGTCCAAATCCTGAGAGAGGGCCAAGAGAATGTATGATGCAGACTATTTTTCTTTTATCGTCTGACTGTGTATTCTATTATCTCTTGTGATTCATCTCCTCTCTCTGTATATATATTCGGTTCTTTGTGTACTGTGTATTTTTGTTATATCTTCTTCCCTGTATTTGAATTCCGTAGACTTGATAATGGAAGAAACATTCCCGAGAGTGAAGATGCTTTGGAAATTGATCTTCACTTAATTCTTCTGTAACTGTCCGTTTGAACGGTTATTTTCACTCGGAACGTTGACTGTAATTAATCCTCAATAAATTCTGCCAAATGTTACCGATTGCGCAGAAATTGTCGACCTGAACTTTCGTCGAGTTCATCGATCGTCGACCTGAGTTCGACATTCGTCGAACTCAGCTAGATTCGTCGAGCTGAATATCTTGTTTAAGATCTGCGTTCGTCAACCTGAGCTTTGAGTTCACCGAGCTCATCTGGATTTCGTCGAGCTCAGCTCCTTACATAATTTGTCGACTTGAACATTGAGTTCGTCGAGCTCAGTATAGAGATTAACTCTGAGATTGTCGAGTTGAGCATAGCAATCGTCGACCTGAGAATTTTGCTTCTGTGAACTGTGTCGACAGATGTTCTGTGGTGTCGACACAAATCCTTCTTGTGTCGACTGAGCTAGTGTCGACTAATAGTCTGTTGTGTCGACACAAATCTTCTGGGTGTCGACACAGCCTCTCTGTGTGTCGACACAATTCTGCTACTGGTGTCGACACAGCTTCTTCAAAGTGTCGACACAATTCTGCTGAGTCTCTGACAGGCTGTTGTAGGCTGATCCATGTGATGTTGACTCTTGGCCTAGACAAAAGAAATAAACCTATGACCCTGACTATACATTTTGGGTCAGTCTAAGCAAACCTAATAGTGATCCTTGCCCAAATCATGACTGGGGTTCCAACACACTCCACAACAAAATGGAGTAGTGGAGCGGAAGATCCGTCATCTGACGGAGACTTTCAAATGTTGGCTTCATGCGAAAGACATTCCAAGATCCTTCTGGGCAGAGGGGATGTCTTGTGTTTCTTATGTCATCAATCGGATGCCCCTCAGCCCAATCAACATGAAGACTCCTTTTGAGACGTTGCTGAAGGAGAAGCCCAGTGTTGAACACCTTTGGGTGTTCGGATCAACGTGTTATATGCATGTCCCGGATGCTTCCAGAACCAAGCTTGATGCAAAGGCAAGGAAGCTTGTCTTTGTTGGCTACGATGAGCGGAAGAAGGGATGGTAATGCATGGATCCTGCGACGAAGAAGTTTGTTGTGTCAAGAGACGTGGTCTTTGACGAACTGACGTCGTATGGAGGAGGCTCGGTTGATCTTTCAGAGAGTAAAGTTGATGAAGAGCAGAAGGTGGCTGCTGAAGGTCTCGAAGAGGAGCTTGTTGTTTCACCAGCAGCTCCTGTTGCTTCAAGTTCTAGTGCTGAGGCCTCTGGCTCAAGAAGCAGGGGGAGCATTGCTCAAAGCTTGACTGAAGGTGGAGCAGAGCCTGAAGAAGCAACAGAGGTAGTGAGCAAGGAGCAACCTCTTCAGAAATCGAAGAGGGTTGTGAAGCCACCTGCTCAGTACTGTGATGGGAATGCAGTGAGCTTTGTCTCCTGCTTCTTTGCAGGTCCTTTGGATGAGCGAGAGCCTGTAAACTTCAATGAGGCCACTGGAGTCAAGGAGTGGGATGATGTCATGAAGGAAGAGATTGCTGCTCTCAAGAAGAATGAAACCTGGGACCTTGTGCCCAAGGTTGATGGCATTACTCCAGTGACTTGCAAGTGGGTGTACAAGTTGAAGAAGAAGGCTGATGGGAGCATTGATAGATACAAAGCTCGCCTGGTTGCTCAAAGATTCTCACAGCAGTACGGAGAAGACTATGAGGAGACATTTAGTCCGGTTGCAAAGATGACTTCGGTTAGAGTGGTGATCGTCTTGGCTGCTTGCAAGGGATGGAGGATATGGCAGCTTGATGTGAAGAATGCTTTTCTTTACGGAGAGATTGACAAGGACATCTTCATGGATCAGCCACTTGGATTTGTTTCTGAAGTTCATCCGGACTATGTCTGCAAGCTCGGGAAGACTCTCTACGGGTTGAAGCAAGCTCCTAGAGCTTGGTATGAGAAGATAGCAGAGTATCTGTAATTCTGCGGTTATCTTGCTTCCAACTCGGATTCTAGCTTGTTTGTCAAGAAGAAGGGGGAGCTGCAAGTCTTGGTCCTGCTGTATGTGGATGATATGATTGTCACATGGAATTCAGAGGATGAAGTAGCTAGGCTCAGGGTTGAGCTGGCTATACGCTTCGAGATGAAAGACTTAGGAGAGCTTCATCACTTTCTTGGTCTTGAAGTGGAGGGGAAGGAGTGCGGGATTCTCATTTGCCAGAAGGGATATGCGGATCGCATTGTTATTCAATTTTGCATGGGCGAAGGGAAGAGTTGCTCTACTCCACTGAAAAATGGGCTGAAGCTTCGACGAGATGAAGGAATGATTCTTCCTGATCCCTTGGTATTCAAAGCTCTTGTAGGGAGCTTGATCTACCTGACGATTACAGGGCCATACATTGCTTATGTTGTTGGCCGAGTAAGTCGGTTTATGGCTGAACAAAGGAAGTCTCATCTGGTGGCGGCAAAGAACATTTTTAAGTATGTCAAGACAACTTCAGATATGGGACTCCTCTATGGTAGAGATGCGGACTTTACTTTTCTCGGGTACACGAATGCTGATTATGGTGGTGACTCGGATGACCGGAGATCAACTTCGGGTTATGTGTTCACTTGTTGATCAGCTTGCATTTCGTGGTGTAGCAAGAAGCAGAACTCTGTATCCATGTCTACTACAAAAGCTGAGTATAAGGCTTCGGCCTTGGCTGCTCGGGAAGCCATCTGGTTAAGGAGGCTTGTAGAGGATGTTCATGAAGAAGTGCAAGGGCCTACTTTGCTCTAGGGTGACAATGAGAGTGCTCTCAAACTGGTAAACAATCCAGTGTGTCACGCAAGGACCAAGCATATTGAGATCGAGCACCACTTCAAAAGGGAGAAGGTGCTGGAGGGATCTCTTCTAGTCGGGCATGTTCGGAGTGAAGATAATCTTGCGGACATCTTCACGAAGCCGCTGTCGAAGGGGTCTTTTCAGCGGTTACGGAACTTGTTGGGCTTGTTCACCACTTCTCACTTCAAGTGGAGTGTTGAAATTTATGAAGTGGAAGTGGGTAAGGGGCAGGCCGGGCGGACAGTGTGGCCTGTGCGGACTGAGTTTGCGGCCTGGGCGGACTGCTGGTTGCGACCTAGTTGCCTTGGCTGTCTTGGTGATGGCTATTCTTGAGCGGCCTGGTGTGCGGCCTGAGCGGTCTGTTGTGCTGTAACAACCCCATCCGTTCATATGATATATTCTAGAAGGTCCGGCCGGGGCCCTACAGGATATACCACAAAACAGACGGTGAAGGTACAGGATGATATCAGAGTAGCGCATCGCACCTATCACAAGCATTCTAGCGGAAGCCTAAACTACTTGAACTCCTCATGAATGTCCAAACATAAAACTCCACATTTTATAAAGTATAGGAATGTCTTACAACAAGTATAAAGCGTTGGTCTTATGGCCTTACATGGCTTTCACATAGTGGCCTAAACAAATTGGCGCGCAGGCCGGCCACAAGAAAAGAAAACACACAAAAGAACACAACTAGCCTTCGAGGGCTATCAGTAGCAGCAGCAACACCAGCAGGAACATCAACCTCTATGCGTCCCGCTCGGCTCTCCAGCACCTGTGCAAGGACAATCCACCCAATGGTGGCAAACAAAAGCAACGGTCAGCGTTCAGCTGACCAAATTATAACGACCCTACCCCTCCTCTCGGGGCAGCGGTATTCTTCCCTGCAGGCATATCATATCACAAGTATGACAAGCTATAACATCAAAAGGTGCTTTCACGCACACAAGCCATCACAACCGTTCGCCACCCGGCCCAACGGTCCGTGCACTCAGGGCACATTCTTGGTGTTCTGGCAACCTCTTGCCCACCACCGTATCAGGGTCATAACCCAACGGTAAATCTCTTGAGCATTTACTCCATGGCGTGCAGCCGGAGTTAGTCTTCCTACACCGGGATGGCCCGTAGCCCCCCATTATGTCATGGCGCGTAGGCCGAAGACTCTTGCTATGCGCTCCAACAGACCGCACTTTTTGGTCTCACGTCGGACGGACATAGCGCAGGTCGGATCCTCCACCCCCCGTTGCTCAAATCGCCTTGCCTTCTCTGAGTACAACGTACTCATGGCTATATCAAAGGCACGGGTCGGTCTCACCAATCCTGTTCTTGGCATTCAAGCCTGGGTATTTCTCTATACCCATTTCCTCACCGCAACAGCGGTTCTTTCCTGGGCACACTAGTACTTCCTGTGACTCTCTCCACAGGTGGACACCGTACAAGCACAAATATCAGGGGTCTTTCCTAGCTATCATGCCAGTACTTCCTGTTACTCGCTTCACAGGTGGACACCCTACGACATCAAGCATCACAAAAAGGCCTTTCCTGGTCACACCAGTACTTCCTGTGCCTCATTCACAGGTTGGACCCAAAAACATCACTTGGCTATTTTTTCCTGGGCTACCACCCCAGTACTTCCTGCTACTCCTTTTCGCATGCATAACCCATAGACTCCTTACACTACACGTTATCACGGAGTCTTCTCCGGTTCGTATGCAACATCACCAATCCAGACAAACCTATCCAGATGGGCTTCACACAGCATGCCTATTCTGTACTTCATTTCCGGATCTATATGCAACACAAAGGGGATTTCAAGCATCCACCCATAGATTCCCAAAATCAGCCACCTCTTGGTGGGGGAAATCACAAAATATGCCAAAAAGGAAGTCTTCACATGGCTAGGAAGAAAAGTCGTTACCCTTGACGACCGCTTCGGTGCCATGGCCTCAAAGCTTGCTTGCAAGACTCGCACGATCGTTTCCTCCGCAACGCCGGCTTCGGATCTCTCGTCGGTAAACCGCAGCACCACCAACAGCAGCCCCCTTTCCTTCTTCCTCCTCCTTTCTCTCTCTCTTTCTCTCTCTTGAAGAAAGATGAAGGCCAAATCAAAGTGAGAATTACTTCTCAGTTTTCGGCCTTGAAGAAAAAGAGGAAGAAGCTTTCAGCCCTTGGATCCAGACTGAAGGAATGGACGGCCACGATTCTGCCAAAAACACAGATTTTGACCCGACACGGCCGTGTGCCAGGCCGTGTGCCTCAAGCGGTGGTCAACCGACTTATCCAAACCAGTGACACGCCCATGGGACACGCCCGTGTCATGGGCCGTGTCACCAACACGCCTTCAGACACGCCCGTGTCTGTGGCCGTGTGCCGGGGTGAAAAAAATCCCAAATCATCCCGAGACTTCACACGGCCTGTGACACGCCCGTGTCCCAGGCCGTGTGCCCAGACACGGCACAAAGACACGCCCTGTCGAAATCCTCGGCGGGCTGAGTTCGTCGCCTGATTTGACACGCCCTGTGACACGCCCGTGTCATAGGTCGTGTTCAACACCCAACCCTCACTTCTCGACACTCGACGATCGTCGAGTAAAATCGTCGAGCATGCGACACGGCCTTGGACACGCCCGTGTCCTGGGCCGTGTGCCTCCTCTCGACGCATCGTCGAGAGAAAAATCGTCGAGACAAAAGCCGAATCGTCGACACAACCTCGACACGCCCTGCGACACGCCCGTGTCGTAGGCCGTGTCAACGGACACGCCCTGGGACACGCCCGTGTCCCAGGCCGTGTCACCCAAAAATTCATGTTTCCGAACTTTGGGCTGTTACATGTGCGGCCTAGTTGGTCTTTGGCCAAGGAAGTCTTCTAGCAGAGCGGCCTGAGGACTGCGGTTCGTGGACTATTGGCGGTACTCTGCTAGATCTGCGGCCTTGCAGATTAGCAAGCTCCTGTGTAGCCAGACTTGGATATTGAATCCGCGGGAGGCTTTGTAGACTGGTTGAGTCCGCGGTGTCCGCTGTTGCGGGCTGGCCTTGGAGATCGGCTGTGGCCTTTGCCGAGCTCTCCGGTGTTGCAGCGGGTGTTAGCTGCTGCGGAGGACTGCGCGGACTGGTGTCAAAGTCCGGCAGTTGGCCGTTTATCTTGGCAGCTGTGCGAGTATAGCTTGCGGACTTTGCCTTACTCTGGTGTAGTGTTGGCGATCTGCTTTAGGTGTTGGCGGACTGAGCCTTGTCCGTCGAGCTCGTGCTAGGCCCTTTGGTGATTTACTTTACTTGGTCACATTCTGTGACAAGTCTAGTGTGTCTGCTGTATCTGCCAAGTCTGCTGTTGACCGGGCGGACTGCCTTTTGGTCGTGGATTTGTGGCGGATGGAGGCTTTTCTCTTGTGCTGTGCGGACTTCCTCTTGCGTGTGCGGACTATCGCTGAAGGGGTTGTGGCTGTCTGTGTGATGGTGTTTGTGGACTGTGCAGACTGTACCTAGTCCACCTAGTGGTGAACATCTATGTCTTGCTCCTGGCGATTTTCTTGGAATCCGGCTAAGTCTTTGCGGACTCAGCGAACGGGTGTTTTGCTAGTGTGCGAGCTGGGGTGGTGATTCTATTCACTAGGGTGGTAACCTCACTCCTCACCTTGCCTATAAATAGAACCCCCCCCCCCCCCGGCATGTCTACAGTAACTGAGTGAACAGTAAGTTGGGCTTAGTCAAGTGTTGCGGTCTGCAGTTTTCTGTCCGTGCGGGTTGAGTAGAGCTGACAGTTTGTTGTGTGCAGGTCGAGCAGCTAGCTTCAAGGAGCCAGGAGTTTGGCATTGAAGTGTGCGGTCTCTGCGGTCTCAGCTGGTCACTTCTGCGGCTTGTCAGTGGTGCTCTGCTTCAGCTTTTCCATGTTCCAATAACCTGTCCGCCGGACTCAGGAGGGTAGGCGGTCTGTTCTTCAGTTCTTCAGCTGGCGGCGAATAACGGTGTGTTCGCATGACCTCGCGGTCCCGGCGGACTCTGTGTGCTATTTGGCTTGTAGCAGCTTCAGCTCGAGCGGCTTCGGCGACCTTGGCGGACTAGGCGGTCTCAGCGGTCTCGAGTGCTGTCCGCCCGGCTTGGTTTTGTGCTTTCTGTTTGTAGCTTATGTACTAGCGAAATCATGTCTCGCTTTGTATACCTTACCTTGTAAAGAAGTGTGAATGAATATAAGACCTGCTTGTTCTTCCATTTATGGTTGGTGTTAAGCTTGCTCTTTGGGCTTCCGCATGATCAAGGTGTTAACTGGATAGTTTTGAGAATATTAATTTGGATTTAGGCTATCTTGCTGACCACTTTGAGAAAATTTAACAGTCGGCTCAGCGCATAGCCATGGAAAATGAATTACAGCGTCTAACCCAGGGGGAAAGTAGTGTTGATACCTACTTACATGAGTTTACAAGGTTGGGACATTATGCAGGATCTATCTTTGCTGATGAATAGCGTAAAACCAATAGGTTCTACAAAGGGTTGCAGGATGAGCTGAGATTCCTACTCTCGAGTTCGGTGAACTAGGGGTTTCAAGCATTGGTTGATACGACTCGTGCATTGGAGAAAGATATGAAGCGGGTACAAGGCAAGAGGGACTTGGCTGTGGCAAAGCCCGAGTTCAAAGCGTCGCACCCAGGAAAATCGCACTACCGAAGGAAATGGGGGCAGAGATATAAGTCTTCTACACAGGCTCCCTCTACTATTGTGTCTGGAGCAACTTCTAGGCAAGATCCTCGTGCTTGTTATACATGTGGTAAGGTGGGTTATCTAGCCCGTAATTGTCGGGTTGGTCCGCCAAAGGGTGAGAAGAAGACAGGAGAGTCATATGCGGAAAAGGGAAAGACAGTGGCAGAGTCCTCTGCATCTCAGGCACGGCCCCAAATATATAATCTTGGCCAACAGGAGGCCATAAAGCAAAGTGACATTGTCACAGGTACGAGTTAAGATACTTTTTTATTGCTTTTGATACTTCATACCTTATGTGTAGATTGTGTATGATGTGTTTGTCTTAGGCTTTGTCCTGATTCAGGACTTTCCGGCGAGAGTACTGTTTGATACGGGTGTTTCACATTTGTTTCTATCTGTGAACGTTTGACGGATCAGAGTGCTGATTCGTATGATGGAAGATAGTATGAATGTGTTATTACCAAACGGATGTGTGATGCATGTGGATAGGAATTGCGTTGTGGAGGTATGAATAGGCAGTCAGGATTTCAGATTGGAAGCATCTGTGCTGCCGATATTGGAATTTGACGTGATCTTTGGTATGTACTGGCTCTCGGAGCAACATGCTTTTATCGATTGCAATTCAAAGGTGATCACACTGGGACAGAATACCGATCTGGAGACGAAATTCGTTGGTATGTGAGGATCGAGCAAATTATTGATGTCTGCTCTCCAAGTAGTCAAAGCTGTTTGGAAGGGCGTGGAGTTATTCTTCACGCTTATCACGGTTGTTGAGCCAAAACCAGTGTGAGTGATGTTCCGATTGTTTCAGAGTTTGCTGATGTGTTTCCGGAGGAGATTTCGGGGTTCCCATCCCAGAGGGAGATTGACTTCTCTATTGAGTTGGTGCCATGTGCAAAACCTGTGGCCCGCTCGCCATATCGTGTAGCACCAAAGGAAATGACGGAACTGAAAGTTCAACTATGAGAGTTGCTGGAACAGGGTTTAAAGTATGGAAAAGTACACATAGCACCCGTATGCGCCAGCGCAGATACAGTGGCTTCTAGGTATGCAGACCTGGTTAGGCTGAACCCTTTCAAGCATGGTGCTGGGGGTGCCGGCGGCCGTCCTTGCGAGCGTGGTGCTGGGGAGGCCGTTATAAAAAGTGCACTTTTTTGTAACGGCCTCCCCAGCCCACGGCTCGAAAGGACGGCCGCCGGCACCGCCAGCACCACGCTCGAAAGGGTTAATCCTAACTAGGTCTGCAGACCATGCACCCCAACCCCTCTCTATCCACAGGCGGGTTGTTGAGGTCGGGGATCGAACCCGAGACCTCCTTGATAAGGAGTTTTCAAACCACTCCTCATCACCAACTGAGCTACAGATCAGTTGGTGATGAGGAGTGGTTTGAAAACTCCTTATCAAGGAGGTCTTAGGTTCGATCCCCGACCTCAACAACCCGCCTGTGGATGGAGAGAGGTTGGGGTACATGGTCTGCAGACTCGGTTAGGCTTAACCCTTTCAAGCGTAGTGATAGGGGTGCCGGCGGCTGTCCTTTCGAGCCGTGGGCTGGGGAGGCCGTTACAGGGCCTTCAATGCAAACATGCTAAAATTAAGGGCTTCACCTGCACATGAAGAAAAGTCGTTACCCTTGATGCGCGTTTCAGATCCATAGCTTGTCCGTCACGGACTTGGTTTCTACGCACCGGTCCGAGCTCCAAATCGAATGTTTCGCCGCGATCCCTAACCAAAATCGAGTTGCTCACCACCAACACCTCTGGATGGCCTCCTCCAGTGAGCGTAAGCCCAAACCTAACCCTCTTGGTCGGCCAAGACGAGAGGGAGGTCGGTCATGGTCTCAAGCCTAGCTGGCTTTCTCCTTCTCTGGCGGCAGCTAGGACAAAGGGAGGAGTAGGATCGACCCTTCCAACGGCGATGGGACCATGTCCGGCTCCTTCCAACGGGGGAGAGAGAGAGAGAGGGGGGGGGGCAGGCTCGGGTTCGCTCGCGAGAGAGAAGTCGGGAGAGAGAAACGAGAGGGGAAGAGGAGGGAGATCCTCCTTCCAACCTGCGACATGAGAGAGAGGCAGATCAGGATTCTCCTCCCCCTTCCGATTTCGTCGAGTAAGGAAGAGAGAGCGAGAGGGAGATTGATCGGGAGAGAGGGAGATTGATCGGGAGAGTGGGAGAGGGAAAAGCGGCTGAGAGAGGGGGGAGGGTTAGGTTTAGGTTTTATATTAAACCGTAGCGCAAACCTTCTATCGGCAACCCAAACCTTTACACGCACACCACAACCTCTGAACTCACCCCAAAATTATTTTGCTTAAATTTGGGGCGTTACACGATGAACTTGGTGTTTGGTAGATTTGATGGGTTGGTGGGGTGAGACGATGGCTCGAGAACTCTTTATAGTATGTGTGCTTGTGCATTAAAGTGATGGGTCTTCGTTATTGGACGGTCGTTCACACCGAAGTCAATACGTTGATTCGACAAGTATAATTGTTCAATTAACCAATAAAAGACAGGTGGTTTTGCCAACATTAGTACAGGAGACTCCGTAGCACCTGATTGTGGGTGTGTCGAGTAGTACGCAAGGTCTAGGCTGGGTAGTCTGAATGCTGACCTAGGAGTAGGGAGCCCCAACCCACTGTCTCCATTTTCCACAATGAGAGATACCTGAAAGTTTAGCTAACTCCAAACGGGGGAACTAAAGGTTTGTCCGCATAGAGTCGAGTGGGTGTGTTGCAATTGTGTAAGACATATCATATAACTTGCATAACACTTCATGTCATACATAACATTGCATAAAACTTTTATCCCTAACGTATAAATTATTATGAGATCTTTTATATATTAGGCCTTACAAAACTACCCCTGAACTTATAGGTTTGTATGAGCATTTTTATAAGTTGAAGTTACTTTCTTTGTTATGATAGTTGGTTGTTTACCTCTACTTCTCATTATTGTTTTCATTGTGTTGTTCCTTTACTTTCAATTTCATTTATACACCTGGAAAATATTGTAATATATATTTTTAGCATATGGTAGCTAGGGTCACCTGCTTTTGTTTACTCTCCACTTTCAATACCTTCCTCTTCATCCTCCACCGGACGGTACTTAGGTGTCGTGGGTGGGGGTGGGGGGGCAAGACTTTGTTTTAACTAACGACCTGATTGACATAACACCAGGGACTCCAGCTGGGAGACATGGCGCAACACTAGGGGACCCAGGACATCCAGGGCACAATGCAGGAGGAGGTGAACCAGTCTAATCCAGGAGTAGACACAGCAGTAGCCATGGGTTCCGTGAGTGATTGGTAGCTTTCCTTCCGCAGGCGTTATGTAGTGAGGATCATATGTACTGGGCAGGAGCCCTTTTATCCTTCCTTTTTCAGATTTGCTTTTTCATGTTGCTCAGCTTTTATTTTTTGTGGACTTCATATATTGCACTGTTATTGTCGACTTGTTTAGTTTTACGAACACCTCTTCTCTTCTATGGTACATGGTTGAGTACGCTTGCCGACAGAATCTACTATTTGTGGCAACGACCTTTTCGGGAGTTGGTGTCACGGTAAAACGGCGGTTCTGGGCATAAGACTCCAAAAAATGGGGTCTTACATTCTTCATTCATCACAGTGCTAATTTTATCGTGCAGTCGAACAATATTTTAACTCAATTTAAAATATGTTGATTGAATTTTATCCTGTAATTGAAAAAAATTGAAATTTTGCACAATTGCAATTCCTACATATCCGAATGAAACCTAATGATTTAAGAAGACGTAGGGTTGCCGAGGTGGTGATGAGGGCTGTGTTTGGGAGGACTTATTTTCACCGGTCAAGCGGTTACGGCCGCATGAATCGGACCAGAATTAAGGTCCGGTTCAAGCGGTCGTAACCGCTTGACCGGTGAAAATAAGTCCCCCCAAACTAAGTCGAGGTCTTTAGACATGGATTGTTATTTTATTTTATTTTTTTTAAAAATGATTATAAAGTCATTTAATATTATTATTTAATTTTTAATTGGTATAAAAAAAGGCCGTTTATATTGGCAGCCCGCATTTCGATATTGGCAGCCCAAACTTCTAAAACAAAACCTAATATTATAACTTTATCCTCTCTCTAATAGCAACCCCCCTCTTTTTTCCGCAATCCAGCACAATACCCCGGCCTCCCTTCTTCCGCCCCCACAAAGCCCCGATGTCGGCCGGAAAAAACCGCCGGAGGAGCACGTTGGATGCCGACGAGCTACTCTGAAAGGTTGGATCTTCTCTCTCAAAGTCTTTTGCACTATTTTAGAGTCTGTTCTTCTCCTCTCTTCCGGGGTTTTACGGTTTTGTTTCCGCCATGGATTTTGCTCCGGCATTTGCTATGAAGGTGCGAATGGCGATTTTTTTCCTTTTTTGTTTGATTTTCTGATGATGGCGACCTAGCTTTTTGGTTTTTTTCCTCCTATCCTTAGTGCACTGCATGTGTTTGTTGAAATGCTCCAATGACTTAGCCGAAACAAAACTAAAATAGTGTTGAATATTTTTCTTGAATTATAGTAAATTGCTGAAACGTAATGTTTTTATGACAATGCTAATCATCTAAACTTCATTAGACTGTGACGGTTACCTCAAACCAAACCATTTGGGGTAGCTTATGTACAGTTAGCAACTAACATGTGTTCGCCTTCATATTCACAACTTCATAATCATCACCTAAAACATGGAGACAAATCATGCAGCAGAAGCCTAATTACACAACTTAATCACTACTGTACTTGTGACCTTAAGTGCTCCAACTAAACAAAGTATAAAATCATTCAAACTAACACTCATATTATATCGTATAAAACTGGAGCATCATTCAATCGGACCACATAATCATCACCTAAAACTGGAATTTTTCGCTATACTGGATTCAAGCTATACTCGCTACAGAGCTTTTTGATTTTTTTCTCCTAATTTTTTGATTTCTTTCTGCAGATTGAGGAACGCCAACACAACCTAACCCACGTGCACCGTGCTGCTGTTGTCTCCTCTTCAAGCGGAAACAATTTTTTTCAATTCGCTCAAGGTATAATTACAAACTTTAGATATATGGACTATGCATGTATATTGTGTGGTTTATAATTTTTTTTCGCTTACTATTTAGATTAAAATGAGTTCCGATGAAGAAATGAAATTATTGACGTATGAAGATTGCTCAGAACAAACTTCAATCGATGTTCGTTTGCATTTCATTACAAATCGGTCATTTAGTAGCAAAGAGGAGATGGTTGAGTGGGCGAGAAAAATTGGTAAAGATTTGAGTTTTGTCGTAATCATCACCAAGGCCGATAAAATTGACTCGAGGGCAAGACCTAGGGTTATGCTTGGTCGTGACCGGTCTGGGTTTGTAAGAGCAAGTCAAAATAAGGGGTTCATTAAAAGAGATCTGAGAAAATCAAGTTCAAAACGGTGTGGTTATAAATTTTCTCTTAGAGGTCGTAGAGAAGCTGGTGAAGAATGGAAAGTTGAAGTTATGTGTGGCGTGCATAATCACAGTTTAGTTTATCTTGAAGTGCACCCATATGCGGGAAGGTTAGATGAAAGTGAGGCAGAAATTGTTAAAGAAATGTATAATTCGGGAGTGAAACCAAGGAAGGTATTGTCTGCACTAAAAAGTAGAAATCCATTAAATGTCACATCAATGCGGACTATTTACAATGAGAATGCAAAGATCCTTAAAAATGAGTTGGCGGGTTGTACCCCGATTCAATATTTATATAAGTGCACTAGTGAAGCAGGTTATACGAGTTACAATGAAGAGAATGGAATCACTAATCAATTGAAGACTATATTTTTTGCTCATCCCACTACTGTTCTATTGAGTAACTTGTTTTCAAATACTTTTTTGATTGACTATACCTACAAGACTGTTGAAGTATTAGACCGGGCGGCTTAGCGGTCTGATCCAGCGGTTTGTTGACCGAGCGGCTTAGCTGTCTGATCCAGCGGTTTGCAGACCGGGCGGTCTATCGGTCTACCTCTGCGGCCTGTTCCATCCTGCTGAAGTTGCCGAGCGGTTATCCTGTCTATCTAACCGCGCGGCCTATGCGGTCTCCATTATTCTAGCCGCTCAGTATTGTAAATGTTTAGTCCCACATTGTTTGTATACTCTCTTTCTCTTCCCCTCCATTCTATATAAGGGAGGTCATACCTTTGTAAATGATATCGTTTTTGGATAATAAAATTTCAATTATTCAAAAGTTTATTCGCTTGTTCTCTACTTTTCGCCTCTTTTCGCTACTTTCTAACATGGTATCAGAGCACACGGTCATTTTCTCCTGATTCTGTGCGCTCTCTGTTGCTCGCGGCTTGTTTTCCGCATTCTGCGACTTGATTCGCGACTTGCCTTCTCTTCTGTCCGCGCGGCTTGTTTCTATCCGCGCGGCTTGTTTCTGTCCGCTGCTCTGTTCGCGCGGCCTGCTTCTTCTTCTTGGTTCTCTTCTCCTCCTGCTCTTTGTCGCAGCGACCTGTTTCCTTGTCGCCGCGCTCCTTGGTCTTTCCTGCCGCTCCAACTTCCTAGTCGTTGCGGTCTGTCCCTGTCCGCGAGTGTTGTCCCTCTACTCGCGATTCGCTGCTGTGATCTGCCTGACCTTGCGGGTTGTTCCTTTCTCACCCGCATCTTGGTCGCGGTCACCAGCTCTTCTCCTCTTTTCTGTTCGCTCGGCCTTTTCAGTCCGCGCGACCTCTTCCCCGCTGTGCCTTTGACCGCCTTCTAGCAGCTGCTGTGATCTGCCTGACCGTGCGGGTTGTACCTTTCTTACCCGCATCTTGGTCGCGGTCACCTGCTCTTCTCCTCTCTTCTGTTCGCTCGGTCTTTTTCAGTCTGTGCGACCTCTTCCCCGCTGTGCCTTTGCCTCTTTCTAGCCGCCACTGTTCGCGCGGCTTCTTCTGTTTTCTAACCGCTACTGTTCGCGCGGCTTCTTCTGCTTGTCGGGTTCTATGACTACCTCCGGTCTCACCACTACTCCTGCAGCTCCTTCTCCTCCTCCTCCTTCGGGCAACCTTGGCACCCTTTCCAAGCTTGTTGGCTCCAACTATCCCGATTGGAGCGTTTCTTTCACCTTTCTCCTTCGTTCTCAACGCAAGCGTCATCACCTCACCGATGACCCTCCTCCTCGCACCTCTCCTGAGTTTGATGACTGGGATGCGAGTGATGCTCTTGTTCGCACCTGGCTGGCCAACAGCCTTTCTGATGAGTGCCTTCCCGTCATTCGCCATGATGAGACGGTCAAGGCCGCCTGGCTTCACCTCGCTGCTCTCTATTCGAAGGGGGGCCAGACGTCCCGCATTTATACTCTCTATGCGGACCTCTTCGCCCGCCCTTCCATGTCACCGGCTGCGGCCTATCAGCAGGTTCAGGCTCTTGGTGCTGAAATCCTCCAGAATCGCCCCTTCTCCGCGGACTTGGCCGACCAGCACAAACACTTCCAGGAACTCCTAGTTGTTTGTTATCTTCTTCGTCTTCCCGACTCTTATGATATGATCCGCCAGCAGATCTTGGGTGAGGCGGAATCTCCTACTTTGGATGCCACCGCGGCTCGCATTGTCGTCGTTACTTCGCTCCTCCAGCGGCCTCTGTTGGCCTCCCCCCCTTCCCAGGACTCCCTTGCTCACCAAGCTCAGCGGGGGGGCCCCAGTGGCCGTGGCTCCTCTAGCGGCCGGAGTTCCTCCCGGTTCCTCTGCTCTCACTGTGGTCGTACTGGCCATACTGTTGACCGCTGCTGGCAGAAACATCCTCATCTTCGCCCTTCCGGTGATGCTCCTTCGGCCTCCGCCTCTTCTAGGCCGTCTGCCTCTGTGGCCACGACGTCAGGTAGTGCCCACGTCGTTACCCAAGGTAAATGGCTGATTGACTCCGGTGCCACCAATCATATGACGGGCAACCCTCATTGCTTCTCCCGTCTTGAGACCCATGACCGCTTACCCCCAGTTCGTGTGGCGGATGGTTCCCCGTCCCCGGTTCATGGGACGGGCATGGTTCAACTCACTCCATCGCTTTGCTTGGAGGATACCCTCTATGTCCCGAAGTTCCCGTGCAATTTGTTATCAGTTACTACTTTATGCCGGCAACTGTAGTGCTCCGTTTTATTCACTCCCACTACTTGTTCTTTTCAGGACCCGAGGACCCAGCGGACGATTGCTACTGGGACTGAGAGCGTCGGCCTCTACTTCCTCGGCGATGTTTCCGCTCTTTCTGCCTACTCCTCCTCCACCGATCTCCTTCAGTGGCATCTTCGTCTTGGACATCCTCCTCCTCGGCTTATTCGTCAGCTTCTGCCCCACTTACCTCCTTCCGGTTCTCCGCTCAACTGTGATGCATGTCAGCTTGGCAAACATCATCGCTCCTCCTTCCCTCCGAAGCAAGGCAGTGGCTCCTCTCGCATGTTTGATCTTATTCATTCTGATGTATGGGGTCCTGCTCCTACCCTTACAGTTGGTCGGGGCAGTTCCTATTTTGTTACTTTTATCGATGATTTTACTCGATGTACCTGGGTGTATCTATTAAAAGATCGCTCTGAACTATTTTCTGTTTGGCAATCCTTTTACTTTATGATTAAGACTCAATTTGTTATTTCCATTAAAGTCTTACGTTCTGATAATGCAAAAGAGTATCTAAATCATGAGTTCTCCACGTTCTTTCACAAACATGGCCTCCTTCATCAAACATCTTGTGTTTACACCTCCCAACAGAATGGGGTGGCGGAGCGTAAAAACCGTCACCTACTTGATGTTGCGCGTACTCTCATGACGCAGATGCACGTCCCTCGCTCCTACTGGGGCTACGCCGTGCTCCTCGCTTGCTATCTCATTAATCGCCTTCCCTCCACGGTCCTCCACGGCCAGACTCCCTTCTCCCTTCTCTACCCCCACCAGGAACCTTTTCCTCTTCCTCTCCGTGTCTTTGGCTGTACGGCCTTTGTTCACGCTCCCTCCGCCACCCGCGACAAGCTTTCCCCCCGTTCCACCAAGTGTGTCTTTTTGGGATACTCTACCACTCAAAAAGGCTATTGCTGCTTTGACCCCCTTCTCCGCAAGCAGTTTGTTTCCGCCGATGTGACTTTTTTCGAAAATGCTTCCTATTTCTCTCCTTCCTCTTCTCTTCCTTCTCTTCCTTCTGATATCTCTGTTCCTTCCACACCTCTCCACATTTTCCCACCTTCGTCTCCTCCTCCACCCACTCCTTCCCAGTCCGTCTCCCCACCCACCCCTCCACCCTCCTCTCCGCTGCCGTCTCTCTCTAGTCCCGGGCCAGCCTTCTCCGCCACGGACGCTCCGGTCGCTGATGCTCCCGTCGCCGACGCTCCCGTTGACCTGGATGTTCCCATTGCCCTTCGCAAAGGGGTGCGGGCGTGTACTCAACACCCGCTCACGGCTGTTGTTTCTTATGATCAGCTTTCTTCTTCTCGCAGGTGTTTTGCCTTGGCTATCTCTGCTACTTATACTCCCCGTACCTACCAGGAGGCTCTCGCTCTCCCTCATTGGAAGTCTGCCATGGATGAGGAGATGACTACTCTTACTGAACGGGGTACCTGGACCCTGGTTCCTCCTCCCGTGGGCACTGATGTGGTTGGCTGTCGATGGGTATTCGTTGTGAAGTTTCGCCCCGACGGCACTGTGGATCGCTACAAAGCCCGGCTGGTGGCCAAGGGCTTTACTCAGACTTATGGCGTTGATTACTTTGATACCTTCTCTCCGGTTGCTCGCCTCAGCACCATCCGGGTTCTCTTTTCTGTGGCTGTTAACCGGGCTTGGGCTATTTCCCAGCTTGATGTGAAGAATGTCTTTCTCTATGGCGATCTTCAGGAGGACGTTTATATGGAGCAACCTCCTGGGTATGTTGCTCAGGGGGAGACACGTGTCTGTCATTTGAAGAAGGCCATTTATGGCCTAAAGCAGAGCCCTCGGGCATGGTTCGAAAAATTCAGTGGTATTGTGGCTACCATCGGCTTTCAAAGGAGTTCGGCCGATCACTCCTTATTCATTCGCAAAACGGCCTCGGGACTGGTGGTTTTGGCCGTATATGTGGATGATATTCTCCTTACTGGCGATGACCGAGATAGGGTGGACTTGACGAAGAAGCACCTCCGTCAGCACTTGGTCACGAAGGATATGGGCTCCCCAAAATACTTTTTGGGGATAGAAATCTCTCGGAAACTTCACTCCTTGGTTCTCTCTCAACGGAAGTATGCCCTTGATCTTCTTCGAGAAGCAGGCTTGACAGGTGCCAAACCAGCTCGTTTTCCCATGGCTGTTGGAGAAGACAAAACGTGGACGGATGATTCGCCTCTTCTATCTGATGTCACACGGTACAGACGTTTGGTAGGCAAACTCATCTATCTCACGGTGACTAGACCCGACATCGCCTACGCTGTAGGCAAGGTCAGTCAGTTTATGCAAGCTCCCAGGGAGTGCCATCTTCAGTCCGCCCTGAAGATTTTAGAGTATATCAAAGCAGCACCGGGCAGAGGGTTACTCTTTCAGAAGAATGGCCATCTGAGGGTTGAGGCCTACTCAGATTCAAGTTATGCGGATGACAAAGGCGATCGTAAATCCACGTCAGGTTTTTGTACTTTTGTTGGAGGTAATCTCGTGAGTTGGAAGAGCAAGAAACAGTCTGTTGTTTCCAGATCCAGTGCCGAAGCAGAATACCGGAGTATGGCGTCAACCACGTGTGAGTTAAAATGGTTGCGCGCTCTCATGCTTGACCTGGGCGAGGTATATGACTGTCCTCTCCCTATGTTCTGTGACAACAAAGCCGCTATACACATATCCAGAAATCCGGTCTTCCATGAGAGAACGAAGCATATAGAGGTTGACTGTCACTTCATTCGGGAAGAGATTTTGAAGAAACAGATTTGTACTCCTTTTGTCACCTCTGACAAGGAGTTGGCAGATATCTTCACCAAGCCGGTTTCTACTTCCTTCTTCCGCATCTGTGACAAGCTGGGCATGATTGATATCTATGCTCCAGCTTGAGGGGGAGTGTTGAAGTATTAGACCGGGCGGCTTAGCGGTCTGATCCAGCGGTTTGTTGACCGAGCGGCTTAGCGGTCTGATCCAGCGGTTTGCAGACCGGGCGGTCTATCGGTCTACCTCTGCGGCCTGTTCCATCCTGCTGAAGTTGCCGAGCGGTTATCCTGTCTATCTAACCGCGCGACCTATGCGGTCTCCATTATTCTAGCCGCTCAGTATTGTAAATGTTTAGTCCCACATTGTTTGTATACTCTCTTTCTCTTCCCCTCCATTCTATATAAGGGAGGTCATACCTTTGTAAATGATATCGTTTTTGGATAATAAAATTTCAATTATTCAAAAGTTTATTCGCTTGTTCTCTACTTTTCGCCTCTTTTCGCTACTTTGTAACAAAGACCAACCGCTACAGGATGCTGTTTCTATGCATTGTTGGTGTCACTTCAACAAATCAGACATTTTTCTCATGCTTTGCTTTTTTATCAAATGAGACCGAGGCTAGTTACATGTGGGCATTGTAATGTTTTAAGCGTCTTTTCAATGAAAATATTTTGCCAAATATTTTTGTAATGGACCGGGAGATTGCGCTAATGAACGCACTTAAAATTGTTTCCCGCAAACTAAACATCTACTATGTAGAGTGCATATTAGTAGAAATATTTTGGCGCATTGCAAGAAGTTTTTCACAGCCGGTAAGGATTGCGACAATTTTTTGGGCGAATGGAAACATTTGGTTGATTCGGAGACCGAAAATGAGTACATGCGATTTAATCAAATGGTGAATGATTATGCTGCGAAATATTTTTCGTTTATTGCATATGTTACGTCTACATGGTTGGATCCATACAAATAGTATTTTGTCTCTTGTTGGATTAATATGTATTTACATTTTGGCAACACAAGCACAAATTGGGTCGAAGACGAGCATAGTTTGTTGAAGAATTTTCTCGAAGTTTCTATTGGTAGTCTTTCCACTGTATGGAAAACTTTCAACCAAATGATTTTGATACAACATACAGAGATTAAAAAATGTTAGGGCAGAGTCAGATTCATGTTCGCACCGATTATAAGAGTTTGTTATACTCCAAATTGATTGGTAAAGTCTCCATAGCGGCATTGGAGATTATTAAGAAAGAGGAACTCTCACTTAAATCTTCAAGTGCGAAACAACATTTATGTCGGCATAACACACATTATACACATGGCCTTCCATGTGCACACGAAATTGCTCAATATATAACTCAGTGTTCTCCGATTCCATTATGTTTAATTCATAAACATTGGCGAGTTTTATGTTTGAACGAGTATACAGAAAAGTATGCATTTACGCTGGAAGCAAATGAGGCTAATGATCTAGAGATTGAACTTGACGGTTTGTTAAAAATGTATAATAACATTAGCAAACTACAAAGGAAGGAAATGAAATCCACGTTGCGAGATCTTATTAACCCCCCAATTACTCAAACGTTGGAGCCCAAAATGCCGGGAAAATCAAAGGGTCGTCCTAAAGGTTGTTGGAAAAAATTCACGGATGACTACAAATCAACAAAGAGAGATCCATCGCACTTTGAACATGTCCTAATGCTTGTAGATAAAACCAAAAATCTCAACATAAAGAGGGCGGCAAGAAAGGTACGTAGAACTAGAGGAGGAAATTTTTTAGAAATGATCAAAGAAGAAATGTCTATATACATCTCTCCACATATTTTAGAAGTCATTAATGTGATTGGTGATGGTCATTGCGGATACAGGGTCATTAGTGTTTCAGTTTACATGAATTATAATTGGCGTCAAGTCCGGCGTGATCTTTATCAAGAGATAGAACAACAAAGAGAGTTGTATACTGACATCTTTGGAATGGCTAGGAGAGGTGAATTGTTGAGCTCACTAGACTGTCAAATTGTTCCAGCACCGGTGGAGAAGTGGATGTCTATGTCAGACATGGCTTTGGTAATTGCTTCTTGCTACAACGTTCAGCTTATGCATGTCTCATGCGAGCAATCGTTTACTTTCCTTCCACTACATTCAGCTCCTACTGAATCTCGAAGGATTATTTCCATTAATTTTATAAATGGAAATCATTACATACAATTGAAGTTGAGTGAAGAATGCCCATTACCGTCGGTATTCCCTGTTTGGACAAGATTTCATACGGTGGTTGCTGAACAATGGGACATACCGTACATTACGCGTCTGCAAGATTAGAATGGTATGCATAGTTATCTTTTTTTTCTTACAATTTGTTGACAATACATTTGATTGTAATGAAACATTTATATCACGGGTATAGATTATAAACTTTTGGAGGTCGTTTCAACTACATTTATATCACAAGTGCAAGACATTGTAAATTCTTTAACATTTGATAAATTTGAAAGCTCCTTTTTAATAAAATATAATTTACAATATTTTTTTAATTGGATTATGCAGGTGCAACTTATATTGGGACGTCCCAGTTAGATCATCACGAAGACGTGAATTTTGACTATTTTGTGTTTTAAAAAATAATGGACTTTTGATTTATATTTTGATCGTTATGTTGTTGAAAAAGACTATGAATTTTATTTTGTATTTTGTTTGGTTAATTTACAAATATTAGTTGTTTTATAAAAAAAATGGGCTGTCAATAGTCATTGGGCTGTCAATATTGATTTACTTAGCTGTCATTATAATTGGGCTGCCATTATAATTGGGCTGTCAATATCGATATGCGGACTGCCAATATAAACGCCCTAAAAAAAGCAACGATGCTTTTGACCGCAAATATAACAAAGTAGAATAAATTTTCATGCATGTCAAATTTTATATCTACATTCCATATTCAAATGTCAAGGGCTGACCATAGCCGCCTGGATCGGGGCGGCCTCGCCATGGCCGGCCCCCGCAAGGGCCGACCATGGCTGCCCGATCCCGGGCGGACTCGGCACGACCGGCCCCCGCAAGGGCCGGCCGAGGCCGCCCGAATCCATGCGGCCTCGCCGCGACCGGCCCCCGCAAGGGCCGACCAAGGCTGCCCGGATCCATGGGGCCTCGCCGCGGCCGGCCCCGGCGAGGGCCGGCCGGGGCCGCCTGCCCCCGGGCAGCCTCGCCTTTGTCGGCCCTCGCGAGGGCCGGTCAAGGCCGCTTAGATCCTGGCGACCTCGCCAGGGCCGGCCCCCCGGGCCGCCCGCCATGCGTGGGTATGGTCGTCACCGCCCCCGTCGTCGTCGTCGGGCCGCCAATCTTGGACGGCGGACTCTCCTTTGGCCCAAGGGTAGGATCGCCATTTTCAAAAAATGGCGATCCGCGTGCTCAATTTCGAGTGATTCTATTGGCCGGTACGGTAATAGCTAGGCAAAATTACCGGACCGCCCCCTAAAAAATTTATAAATAGACCAGTTTCTACTTCATAAACACCTCTCTCCGGGTTCAAAAAACTTCTTAACTTTCACCCCACTTCACTCCTTTTTCTTCTCCTCTCTCTGCGGGATCTCCACCCAAGACCACTTCCGCAAGGCTCCATCAAGGCCACAAAGTCAAGACAAAGTTGGAAACGAAGCAAGGCAAGCGCGGGACGCGAACTCGCTCCGATAACTCCCCCAAGATCGTTGGCCTCACGAAGGAACATGAGACGGGACGCGCGGTGTGATCCCCACCAACGCGTCAAGTTCACTCTGAAGGCAAGACAACACCCGCATCCTCAGAAAGCGAACAACTGAACACCGTTAAAGCAGTACGGTCGTCAATGCCACCCATTGTTTGTTCTCCCCCCCCCCCCATCTTATGAAGTGTAATGTGACACGTCTGTCGCCTTTGCTCTCCTCTTGGAAACTCTGTAATAAACTCTCATATAGTGGAGGTTAGGTCGGCACCGTACCGACCACGTGATTTTTCATCTTTATTGCTGGTTTTCCACGTCATCAAGCCTTCGTCTCGACATCCAGTGAATCTTTGACTGTTGGTACGCTCGACCGCTCCGCGGGTTACGACGGTTCAGAAGGCATCGTCTATCAAGAGCGTCGTACGGATCCCAACAGTTCTAGTACGATTTTCTAAAATTAAAAAATGCAAGGGATGGAGTGGAGGTCACGCAAAAACTCAGGCGGCTCGCATTTATCTTAGGAAAAATAAAAAAATCAATCGATTTTTGTGATGTGCATGTAGCCAAAACCGACATACGGGTTAAAATGTTAATTTCATTTTTCATTCTCAAAATTTTAGCTCCTTGAGGCATCTCTAACATGATTATTTAAATGATAATTAACAGTTTTATCCTTGCAATTCTTAAAAAGCAGTTTGGTGTACCATTAATCAATCCCTTCAATAGAAATTAATTATCATTCATTGGTCATAAAGTCTATGAGTTTAGAATCCCAAGAGTTTCTGATTTTTTTATATATTCTACTTATTTTGCATAGAATTCCAAGTTTTTAGGACAATTAATAAAGGCGATTGTTAACCGCACCCCGATTTTGGCTATCCTCACCCCAAAACATTTTAAAAAAACCCTTCTCCAGAAATTTACTCGCAACCCTAACTTTTCCCCCATCGTCTCTCCGGGCTCACGGAAGCAGCACTACCCCGCAACTCGCGAAATACGCGGCTCGCGAAATCCGCGGGACGCGCGAACCACCGCAATCTAGTGCGGTTGCTAGGGTTCTGCCATGAAGGCGGTAAGTTCCTGCTCATCTACGAGCTCATGAACCAAGGCTCCCTCGCTGACCTCATTTTTGAACCCAAGGCGGCCCAGCTGGATCAGATGCAGAAGGACGCCACCAAGGCAACTGCCCGACCGAGCTGGAAGAAGAGGGCCGACATGGCCATGGATGTGGCGAAAGGGATACTCTACCTTCACGAAGGATGCGAATCCACGATCATCCACGACGACATCAAGCCCGATAACGTTCTCGTGGCCGAGGACGGCACGGCCAAAGTCAGAGATCTAGGTCTGGCAACGCTTCTGATGTCGGGACAGTCAAAGGTATACACGACGCCGAAAGGGACACCGTGGTACCAAGCGCCGGAATGGATGAATGGCGTTAGAGAGCTCGCAACGCCCAAGGTGGACGTCTACAGCTACGACGTTCTCCTGCTGGAGCTGATAACCTGCAGAAAGTATTTTGAAAGGGAAGCTGTGGATGGGCATTACCATCTGTCGGGGTGGGCTAAGAAGTGTTTGATGGAATCGACATTGGAGTGAATGTTGCCGGAAAACAAGGAAGAAGAAGATGTGGATGAGGAGTTGAAGAAGATGGTGATGGTGGCGCTGTGGTGCATGCAGAAGGATCCCGACAACCGCAAGTCCATGAAAAAAGTGGTGATGATTCTCAATTAATAGGACAGGTATGTGAAATAGCAGCTATGCAGGTTAAAAGAATTTCACCATTGTCAAGATATCCACATATCTAGTTTTGCTTCTCATATATTTGATTTGCAAAAAAAAAAATAGTGAATCCGGAGTGCGGATAAAATTTTAAAAACTTTCGGGGTGCGAATGACAATGGGGTGCGACAATTCAAATATTGGGGTGCGATTATAATTTCGGGTTGCGGTTAACAATGGGGTGCGGATAACCAAAATCGGAGTGCGGTTAACAATCGCCTTAATAAAATGGTCCTATCTTAAAATTCTAAATTTAAAATTTAATTAAAAATTTCATAGAATATATCTATCTATTTACCTATATATACTACTAGTACTGCAACCAATGTTTTAAAAATCGGACCGGACCGGCCGGTCCGACCGGTTGAACCGCCGACCGGTCCTTCGGGCGGTCCGGTCTGGTTCCTAAAATCGGCCTGGCCAAGAACCGGCCAGGAACCGGAAAACCGGCCGGTTGAACCGGATAACCGGAAACCGGGCCGGTTTTTGGCTAACCGGGTGGTTCACAAAATTAGCATTATTTTTACGCGTTTGTTAACCACAGCCCGTTATTGGCTAGTTGCACCCCAAAATCTAATAATTTTTCGCTCCTTTTCGAAATACGCCTTGTACACGCAATATTAGGAAAAGTGCTCAACACAAAAGTTGTAGATCTCGTCAAGATCTACAACTTTCGTGTTGATCACTTTTCCTAAAAATGCATGTACAAGACGTATTTTCGAAATATGCTCAGGTTTTGCGCCTTTCAGAAATAAGCCTTGTACATGCAATTTCAGGAAAAGTGTTCAACACGAAAGTTGTAGATCTCGTCAAGATATAAAACTTTCGTGTTGAACACTTTTCCTAAAATTGCATGTAAAAGACGTATTTTGAAAAAGTGTGAAACGTTAGGAGATTTTGGGGTGCGACTAGTCAATAACGGGTTGCGGTTAACAATGGCCTAATAAAGAAATTAACAATCGCCTAATAAAAGTGTGAAAAGTTAGGAGACTTTGCGGTCATTAATGTCAAAACGGTTCAAGTCCGGTTCAACTCCGGTTCAACCGGTCAAACCGGTTAAACCTTGAACCTCTCTCATGACCGATTCTATGTCCGGTCCGATTCTCAAAACCTTGACTGCAACTACTACCTTATGCTACCACTTGCTGCCACAGAAACAAAAAATATATAATTTTATAAATGTTTTGATCACTGGTAAATTAATATTGTTGAAATACATAAAAAAATAAAAAATAATAATTAATAATCAGTTCGGTAAAAAATACATAATTTTAAAAATGTCACAAAAGTGTGGTCATAATGACTGTTCTATATGCTTACAAAAAGAACTATTTTTTTCCTAAAACTTTTCAATATATAAATACTATTTTAAAAGGAAAAAATTCTCTTTGATTAAAGTTTCAACTTTTTAATTTTATAATTATTTATTACAAAATTTTCAATCTTATTAATTTAAATATTTTTTAATTTTTTAAAATGTGCTCTTATATGGTCAAAATTTTACATGTCACGATCACTCGTAACGCCTCAAGCCCAATGAAAAACTAAGGCAAAAATGGGATATCAGTCCCTATATTTTGATGTTGGTTTGAAATTGGTCCCTGAAGTTTTTTTGGTTTGAGTTTGGTCCCTAAACTATTCTGCCGTTTTGAAATAGATCCTAATTTATTAATCCGTTAACTTTTTGGATGGAAAAGTGACATGGCAGTGCAGTTAATGATTCTCAAAAATCTCAAAAATCTCAAAAATCTCAAAAATAAAAAATGCAAAAGGAGCTTGTTAATGATTCTCAAAGCCACGAAGTGGAGGAGCGACGAACCAAACAAGTGGAAAACTCGCCGGCGATAGGATGCCGATAGAAGCCACGAATCCTACCACATGGGAAATAAGAGCTTTGCCGGCGTTGGATGCCGATGGGGAGCACAGAGCAGGCGGCGAGGGGGAAGGGGGGAGCGGATCCGGATCCCCTGGAGTTCCCGGAGGAACTCCAGGGGGTGGAGTTCTTATTTTACGAGTAAATGGAGCGTAATCACAAAAAATGGTTAACACGAAAGTTGTAGGTATCCACGAGACGAACAACTTTCATGTTCAACATTTTTTGATATGAAGTCGTTTGGACCTCCGATTTGGCCTCCGAAAAAATTCTGTCCGAAAATTATTAATTTAATAATTTTCGGACAGAATTTTTTTGGAGCCCAAATCGAGGGTCCAAACGACTTCATATCAAAAAATGTTGAACATGAAAGTTGTTCGTCTCGTGGATATCTACAACTTTCGTGTTAACCATTTTTTGTGATTCCACTCCATTTACTCGTAAAATAAGAACTCCACCTCCTGGAGTTCCCGGAGGAACTCGAGGGAATCCGGATCCGGGGGGGAGCTGGCTTATGGTTTATTTGGGAATGAGAATGGGGAGGTGGCATAGGGGGGAGAAGCTGGAGTTATACCATTAATAAATGAAATGACAGAATTAATAAAGGCATGCCATGACACTTCATTTTTTACATCCAAAAAGTAACGGAGAAGTTAATATGGACCCATTTAAGACAAAATGAAAAATTTAGGGACCAAAATCAAATCAAAAAAACTTCAGGGACCAATTTCAAATCAACATCAAAATATAGGGACTAATATCCCATTTTTGCCAAAAACTAACGATAAATGAAATACATCGTTCCGAAATTTGCAAGCGGCGAGAGTCCCGTCACACTAGAACAATGCCATCGGATAATAAATATTATATTTATGAGTTACCACCAAAAAAAACCGAAATGGAAAACTGTGCCGCTTCATGAAATGCGTAATAAACAAATAAGCCGTCCATATTCTCTCCATTAAATTTCAAACTCCTATAAACATAAATTAAACAAAAAAACCACCGATATAATTCACACAATAATCATCACCTCTTCTCCATCGCTCACACTTCGTTGGATCGATGGCTCCCCTCCCCATGCTGCTTCTAGCACTTCTCGTAGCAGCCGCCGGTGCGGAAGCAGCCCGGCCGGAGCTCGCCGCGCGTCTGCGGGCAGAGGCGACGATTCAGTGCTGGGAGGCGCTGATGGAGCTCCGGTCATGCACCGGCGAGGTCGTCCTCTTCTTTCTCAACGGCGAAACTTACTTGGGGCCGAGCTGCTGCAGGGCCATTCAGGTCATCCAGAAGCAGTGCTGGGCCGCCGACGCCATGCTGATTGCCCTGGGCTTCACTGCGCAGGAGGGGTTTGTCCTCCGAGGCTTCTGCGACGCCGCCACAGAACAAACGCCACCGGCGGCGCTGCCGCCCCCGCGTTCGCCGCCGTCCACTGCGTCTCCTTCTCCTGTCCCCGTTTAAAAACATGTTAGTCCGGCTGCAAGTGTTGGTGGGATTAATAAATAGGATAATATTATACTCATCTAAAACATATTAAAAAAGAGTTAAAAAGTGGACTCACTTACCATAAAGAATAAAGATATTAGATTAGGCTTGTAAAGTTGAGAAAATAAGAAGATCGGGTATTTTTGGGCTGAGTGGAGCCCATCTTTTTATAATTTTTTTCAATATGTTTTAGATGAATATAGTATTATCCTAATAAATATATGGAGTTTATGATAACGTGTTTTCTTAAGTTTATGTATCGGTGGACTTTTAATAGTTTTAATTAGTAAAATTCTCTCTTTATAATGTGGAGGTTCTCCCTCGAGCAGCCGGGCAGAAGCAAAACTGTTACAAATTAAATAAAAATGATGGCAAATGTTTTTAAAATTAAATAAAAATTATATAAATTAAGGCTCCCTTTGCCATAACGGTAGCATGCGTGAACGCGATAGTTATGAACATCGTTCGTGAATGTCTAACCTTCCCTAATGAACTTTGTTCACTTTTATGGTCACAACCGTTGGCAAAACATGCATCATGTGGGTTAGTTTGAGTTCGTTTATATCTCCTGTAACTGTGCGTCAAAATTTATTTGCGCGAATTGTCGAAAACTGTGATAGGTGTGCTTGACTGATTCGGACCTTCGTTACACGAGCTTTGTCTTCCCTTGGCACGTTCGGATCGATCGGTTCTAGTGCGTTCGATTTATTTTACTTACGTACGCATGGATTTATATATAGAGAAAAATAGGATGCTTTTAGTAATTTTCTTCCACTCTCTCAATCCCCCTCCTATTAAGGCATTAAAGAGCCGGTTATTTGACACTGACATCGTGTTTGTTCGCGAACAAGTGTGAATAGTGCGAGCCGTTATATCTCCTTTTTACGCATCTTCTTTCCATCCAAGAAATCCCTCGTTGGTTTTCACGTTTTTATGTTCTGGAACAGAAGAAAATCGGTGGTTTTTGGCTCTCTTTGGTGGGACATATTTTCACCGGTCAAGCGGTTACGACCGCATGAACCAGACCTTAATTAAGGTCTGGTTCACGCGGTCGTAACCGCTTGATCGGTGAAAATAAGTCTCCCCCAAACGGAGCTTTTGTCTCCCAGATTAAGGCTCCGTTTGGGGGGACTTATTTGAAAAAGTCGCTCGAAGCATCCGAGTGGTTATCAAAGTGGAATCTTCTACATGTTCCCCATAGGTGGGTATAAATAGGCAAACTCAAAAAGTTTCTACGGGTATTGGATATCTGTGTATTTGACACGACCTGTTATGCCTCTGAACTCGTTAATTGTTCAAATATACACTAATAATCTCCTCATATATTTGTGACGAATAACGTATACGTTTCAAAGTGCAGAAAGTGGAGTGCCAAAACAAGTTTCCGACTTTACATATTTTCATAAGAGTTAGCACAGTTTTTAAAGAAAAACATAAACATGACTTTTTAAACAATAACATAATACATCCAAAAAAGGTGCTACTCAATAATAAATAAGTCTAGATGAGCTTAGTACTTGTACAAGTAGTGAAGTAACACTATCAGCATCTCTATCCAGTCTAGATAGAACCAGTCAAGTTTTGATTTTAATAAATCAAACGTTGTTTTCTTACTCATTAGTGACCACTCGCTACAAGAAAAAGCATATTTAGCAAGGAAAATTAGAAAGACAAGATAATTGCTTGCTAATTAACATCAAATTTAGCAAGGTAAATGATTTTCTAATTTGCCTACAAAATTAGCAACAAATTTTGTTGTTGCAAAATTAGCAACGAATTATTTTGTTGCAAAATATTTGTTGCAAAAATAGCAACGAACTTTTTTGTTGCTAAAATAATAACAATTTTTTGTTGCAAAATATTGATGGAGATATTTCTCTCCTAAAACATTTACTACCTTTCATAAAAAATATAATTTATTTATTTATTTATGTTCATCTCTTAAATTTAAGTCATGGTTAAAATTTAAAATGAAATGATCATACATATACATACTTCATATAACTTAAAAATTTATTTATATATGTCTATAAATTAACATAGTTTATGTCCAATAAAATAATTATTATATATAATTAATTTTGTATATAATTTTGTAAATTATTTTAACTTCAACATCTACATATCTTAGAAACTAACATAAATTATTTAAATAGAATTATTAATAAAATATTTATAAATTACAATTGTGTATTAATTAGTATTCAACAAATTAATTAATATTATATTTATTTTTTAAAGTAATTTTAGAAATTTTAAAATACTTATATATATTTATAAGTTAGCAGGAGATATATATAATATTATAAATTTTTAATACTTATATATATATTTAGAAATGATAATATATATTTATTTTTTTACATAATATTATAAATTAAATATTATACATTCGTATTTATATAAAGTACCGCATAAATAAAAAATAAGTTTGTTAGTACAGTTGTCAAGTATGGTAAAATTTATTTGAGAGGTAAGGGGTTCGAATCCTACTACGTAAACTTTTTTTTATCATATAAAAATATTTTTTATTTACCATAATAATTAGCAACAAAAAAAATTGCTTGCTAATTTAGGAAGAATAAAAATCCTTGCTAAAATTTCCTTGCGAAATAGGAAGGAAAAAAATCCTTTCTAAATTTAGCTAGGCTCAATTTAGAAAGGAAAAATTTTTGTTGCTAAATACCTTGCTAATGTAAATTAGAAACGAATTTTATGTTTTAGCAACGAATTCTTCTCCTAGCTAATAAGAAATTTTCTTGTAGTGACTATGTACCTTATCATATGATTTGACACATTGTCATTTGCAACATTATCAAATGTAAAATAATGTGCTATGATCACTAATATTAGATTAACTCATACAATGACTTTCTATTCTCAGTTGAATAATTCTCAAATCAACTTACAATAAAAAAAGATGTTAAGTCATCACGTGTGGAATGACTAGCATTTAACCATCTTGGACTTTCATCAAGAAATTATTTGGGGTTTTCAGTCTGTTATCAGATGCTTGAATGTTGCGACTATAGATTCTTGCTATCAAAACATAAACATAAGAGAAAGTTTCATATTTCTATGAACTTTAATCCCATCTCTCTCGATGTTTTTATTGTGAGAATTCTATTTAAGTCCTTTGTCATGACGTCTGCAATATTATCTTTCAATCTCACATCCATAAGGGTCATAATCTCTTGACTCGTGAGAGAGGTTAACCAGGTTTGTTTCATCCTGAGTTGACTTCTTTTGCTATTGAACAAAGTGTTTGTAGCAATGGTTTTTGTAGTCTGATTGTCGCAGTAAACTACAACAGAACTCAACTTCATGCTCGACGGTGGAATGTTCATCACCAAATCTCTTATCCACTCTACTTCTTCTCCCGCTGAAGCTAGAGCGTAGAGTTTGGATTCCATAGAAGATGGTGCAATACATGATTGCCTTTTAGACTTCCATGCTACAGCTGCTCCATCTAGTGTGAATATAAATCCACTAGTGGACTTGCTGTCGTTAACTTCTAAGCACCATGATGCATCAGAATAGACTTCCAAAACTAGAGGATGACCATGGTAACATAAAGCATACCTTTGGGTGTGCTTCAAGTATCGCATAAGCCTATCGATGGCATTCCAATGGTCTTGGCTAGGATTACTAGTGAATCTGCTTAACATGCCGAGCGTAAAGGCTATGTAAGGTCTTGTGTAGACCATAGCATATATGAGACTACCAATCAGTTTAGTATAATCTGACTGTCTAATCACAGCTCTAACATTGGGCTTCAAGCGATTATTATAATCGTAAGGTGTCTTCACTGTTCTACGTTCACTGTATCCCCATGTATCCAACATGGACTTTATGTAGTGTCTTTGACTTAGAGACATGTCATTTTTCCTAAAGCTCACTTACATGTCTAGTATAGTCTCAGCTGCACCTAGGTCTTTAAGGTTAAACTCTTTCATTAGTTTTGACTTAACGTCATCAACTACGGAATGATCAGAACCAAGAATCAACATATCATCCACATAAAAGCATATTATAACGACTTTGTTCGGTCTATTACGTATGTAAAGACATTTGTCCGAGAGACTTGACATGAATCTCATGTTCTTTACACTATAGTCAAACTTCTCATACTATAATTTTGGTGCTTGTTTTAGTTTGTATAGTGACTTGATTAACTTACAGACCTTACTTTGGTGACCGTCTACTATGAAACCTTCAGGTTGGCTCATGTATATTTCTTCGGTCAGATCTTCATTCAAAAATGCAGTTTTAACATCCATTTGATGAACAATAAAGTTCTCAATAGACGCAATAACAAGGAGTATCATAATGGTTGCTAAGTGACACACTGGTGAATATACATCTAAGTAATCCACCCTACTAACTTGTGTGAAACGTTTAGCCACCAGACGTGCATTATACTTATCTATGCTACTATCAGGATTGAACTTCTTTTTCAGAACCCACTTACACCAAATAGTTTTATCCCTTTTTGGCTTATCAACCAACATCCAGGTGTTGTTCAGAAGTAAAGAGTTCATCTCTTCATCAAAGGCTTCTTTCCAGAGTAGAGAATCCCTTGATCTCATCGCGTCTGTATAGGTGGATGGATCGGCCTCAATGTGGTAAGTGACAAAGTCACTGCCAAAGGTTCTGGGAGTTCGCTCTCTCATTGAAGTCCTTCTAGACTCTAGGACACTATTATCTACCGGGACTGAATAGGAGGTGCTCGGTACTAATTCAGGTTCTTCCTCAATAATAGTTGCTTGCATACCTGGGATTGTCATGTTCTTATCCTTAAGGAACTTATCCTCAAAAAACATAGCATCCCTAGATTCAATAATTATATTATTAGATAAGTGTAAGAATCTATCTACATCGTTATCTTCAACATAATCTAAGTAGACACATGTGTTGGTCATAAGTCCAAGTTTAGACCGTCTAGGGTCAAAGACCCTGACATAGGCTATGCAGTCTCAGGTCTTAAGTCTAGCTATAGACGAGGGTCTCTTAAACCAAAGCTCGTAGGGTGTAACCTCTAACTTAGCATGAAGGACTTTGTTCAGAATATGGTTTTCAGTTAAAACTGCTTCTCCCCAATAAGCAGTAGGCATGCCAACAGTGAGGAGCATAGAATTCAACATCTCTGTTAACGTTCTATTCTTTCTCTCGGCTATACCATTTGATTGAGATGAGTAAGGAGCAATGGTTTCTGCTATGATGCCTTGAGAGGTAAGAAAACATCTAAACTCACTAGACACGTATTCTCCTCCTCTATCACTTTTAAACCACTTTATTCTCATGTCGAGTTAGTTTTCTATCCTAGTTTTGAAAAGACAAAACTTTTCAAATACTTCATCTTTAGTTTTCAGAAGATAGATGTGATAGAACCTAGAGCAGTCATCTATAAATGTGATCATATACTTCTTTCCTCCTTTGGTGACAAAACTTTTAAAGTCACATATATTAGAATGTATAAGCTTTACGAGTGTTATACTCCTAGTAACCGCACTAAAAGGTTTCCTAGCAGTGATCTTAGTCTGAGCACACACATCACATTTCTCAAGCGGTGATTTAGTGTCTAATGTGATCTATTGAGTTCTAGCAATTTGGAACATTTTCCTATAGTTCATGTGTCCTAGTCTCTCATATAAAGTCTTAGGTCTAACTATGTTTGTTTAAACTTATTGAACTAACTCCTTTGCTAGACTTAGTCAGTACATCCTATTTTTGGACGTATACACATCCAAAATAGTGTGAGTTAACTGACAGTGTTACTCTACTGCTACAAAAGGTAAAAGACATACCAGTTGTTGAAATCGAAAACTCGATCTCTTGTGGAGTTCACCCTTGGAGAAGGGGTGATCGCGCACTCACTTCTCTCCTGCAAGTCAAATAGCAAAAAGAAATGGGAACTGACCCAAGGGCTCGGCGTGGAGGTCCCACCACACACCCAAAAGATCTTAGAGTGATTTTCATCCTTAGCCAAAGGCCAAGCTAAGGCTACCTTAGAAAGCATAAGAAGATCTGAACACTAGTTAGCATGCCTTCTAAGGTGCTCCTTGGGTCCTATTTATAGATTTCTGAAAACAGTCTACAAATAACCAATCTCTGTTGTTTTGAACAGCTATGTGCAGCCCAACTGGGTCTGCCAATAGCGTAACTCTGTTATTCTAAACGACCGTTCTCACCCCTAGTAAGGGCACCCAGGTAATTTTACCTCTGGGCCCCACTGGGCAGATTCCAAGAATATGGAGGTCGGCTCGCCACAACTCTCCACCCACTGGGGCGGACGCGACCCAGCTCTCGTAGCTCGTCTTCCCTCCTTGGACGAGCGCGAGCTAGGCCGCCGTAGCCCGTAGACCCTTGCTCTGAGGTGGGCTGGCGGCCAGGTCGCCCATGGGAGAGTGGGCTGGCTGGTCTGGGACTGTTTCAATAGAAGGAATTTTCAGAAGAATTGAGTTTGCCGAGCTTAGTTCGACGAATCCAGAATTCTAACTCCCGAGCTCCGTTCAAAGATTGCCGAGCTCCATTCGACAAATGTCGAGCTCCGTTTGACGAACGCCGAGCTCCATTCGACGAACGCCGAGCTCTGTTTGACGAACACCGAGCTCCGTTCGACGAACTGAGTGGACTGGGCGGGCTTCTCTCAACGCCAAGGCAGAAACGACGTTGAGTGTCAGGACTTCAATCAACGCTAAGGCGGAACGGATTTGAGTGTCTGGACTGGCTGGCGCTCGCCGCCTCCCCCATCCTCATGGTTAGTGCGGGCCCGACTATCCTTACTCGCATGCCACTTTCCGGGCTCGCCTGGGCGAGCTGGGGGCTGGGTGGGCCAGCCTGCATAGCTTGCGCACCTAACTTTGATGGGAGCGGGCTGGCCGTTCTGAGTTCGCCCGCTTGTTGCTCTGGCACGGACAGGTCACCTTGGTCCGCTTGCCTTGCCTGGTGGACCCACTCGGTGAACACGGGGTTGTACACAATCCTCGCTCTTTTCGATCTTGGCCAAGCTCAAAAATAATCATCCAACCCAAGTGTTTGGTGAGTGCTTTGCTGAGCTAGAGGGAATCTTTTGGTGGGTCCACCTTCGTGCTATAAATATGCCATCCGGCCCTCTGGAGAAATCCACGCCTTCTTTCAGCCTTCTCTATATGTTGTAGCTGCACGATGCCTGTGTCCGAGGAGATGCGAGCTCGCCTAGCAACCACGAGGGAGGGGACTAGGGCAGAGGCTCTCGAGTCCGCCCCGTGGTTGGCGCGCGGATTGCCCGGCCCCCTCTTCAGGCCAGTACAAGGGAAAATCATCAGGCAGTCTCCTGCAAACGACTTCCTGGGATCCAGCTCAGCGACCGGTGCCGAGGTCGCCCACGAGGTATGCGCACCTTCCTCTTGATTCGTTGCTTTACCTCTGAATCCTATTTCTGCAGGTGCCGCCCCGCAAAGATGGAGGCGATGGAGGGGGACGGGTCCATTCCCTCCCGCTGTCAACCGAGCGGGTTGCCAGCTCTTCAGGCCAGGGGCACCCCCCTCCAGAGATTTCCCAGTTGCCAATTCCCCCTAGGCTGTGGAAATCCTTCGCAGTTCTTGTGGGAGGACTCTTTCAGGGCCGACTGGGCTCCTCTCGGCCATCAGCTGGTGCGGGCGACGTACCGACACCCGGTGAGCTCGTACTTGTGTCTGTTTGTTGCCGCTCATTCCCTCTAACCCTCCACTTTGCAGGTTTCAACGCGATCTCCTCCTCTGATGTTGAAATGAGAGAGGGATATTCGCCTCTCCCTGATACATATCACATTTCTGAGTATCCAGGCGACCCGACATATACAGAGGGGATGAAGAGGCAGGTGACACGGCTGTTCCAAAAGCACACGCTACTGCTACAGGAGGTCTTCAACAGGGTTGACAAGGATAAGGCCGCAATAAAAGAGTGGTTTGCAGTCCTAGAGGGAGCGAGGCGTCCAGCTGACAAATATGGGGTTACTTCTTCGGAGGTGCACATAACGCGTGCCAAGGAGCGGCTTAGGCATGCCACGGAGCTGGTCAGCCTGGCCCAGCAAGAGTTGTTGGCGGTTCGCGAGTACCATTATCCTCGTGTGCCCCCCCCCCCCCCCACCCCCCCCCCCCACCCCCCGATCTGGGATGCGGAGGCGGTACAAGTGGAAGTGGATCCAGTACTGAGCCGTCTGCCCCCTCCCCACTATTGAACGCCATGCCAGGACCGCATTCGCATCCCAGACCAGTTCGCTTAGTAGGGTCATCCTTCTTGGGACACTTTTAATGTCTGTAATAATTTGAGACTTTCTCACCCTTTAATGGGCTTAATGCTTGTTCTACATTACTTTTATTATGTTGCCACTTAGTTTTCTCTAGGTGAACGAGGATGAAGCACTCTTGCTCGCCTACCACTTCTTTAAGCGGGTGTGAGATTGTTGAATCAGCTTGACCAGCCTGCCTGTCTAGTCCCGGCGGGAGTGAGCCGGAAACCCGCAGATTGCGAGCCTGCGCGACTCGCCTACTATTCTAGGATGGCGCGAGTCGCAGCTCACTCGCATCTTGGGCGGATGCGGGCAAACATTGTTCGCCGCCGAACAATAATTGTAGTGCGGTTGCGAGCCGGGAAGTCGAAATGTCAGGGCACATTTTGCTATCCGCACTTTTCCCACCGGCGGAATATTTTCCCGCCCTTTTTCTTTCTATAAATAGGCCATGCCGGCTCTTTATCACCCACCGCATTTAAGATCTCCCTTCCTTCCTTGCTTCCTGCGACCCTAGACTCGCCCGCTTCCTGCGAGAACAACTTCGTTTCGCTTAGCAAACTTCCTGCGAGATGGGTGGTGGTGGCGGCGATGCAGATGGGCGGAGCAAGTGTGTCTGGACCTTCTTTGAGTACAACTTCCCCCATGCCGCCATCTCTGAAGGCGCGTTCTTTGCTGCCATAGGCGACAACATACCACCAGGTTTCATGGCGAGGCGACCTGGGGAGGGAGAGAAGATCAACGATCTCTCAAGGGAGGAGCTCGCCATCCCGACGACGCATTTCGAGGCGGGTCTTCAGCTTCCTCTACGGTCGGAGGTCCGCTAAATATTGAAATACTTTGGGGTTGTCCCTGGGAGATGACCCCCAACTCCATCGTAGTGGTGATTCGGGTCACGTGCTTCCTGCGGGAAGAGCGAATCGAGTTCAGCCTCGCAATCTTCCGCAAGTTGTTCTCCTTTCGTGCCAACAAGGATTGACTGCCTATTTATCCAGCGGCCACGTCAAGGCGCGGGATACCGTCAGCAAGTGTCATAACTAGCTAAATAAATTTGTCTTCGTCAAGAGGGACTTCGGCAACGTCTCCTTCTCACTAGTCCAGCTCAGCAAGGCGAGCTACCGCCCCTAGCTTAGGGGCCATGAAGTGGAGTTGTGCGAGTTCTTCGTCGAGAAGAACTTTGAAGTCGCCTTCCTGCGCCGAAATCTGGACAACCTCGCCCCTGTCCCGCCTGGGAGAGGTAAGATACTCACGCTTCTCCTTTCTACTTAATTATTTTTCCTGCTTTAACTTTCCTTTCCTGCAGGAGAGCAGGACATCCCTTTGCACCCTCCTTATGAGAGTGTGTGACTCGCTTCTAGCGAGCATGCTCGCTCCGAGGCCACAACCGTCGAGCGCCGTGAGACCCTGACAACTGATCACCTGAAGCGGCCTAGTTGTGGATCGCTTCCTCTGCCACTGCCTCCCAAGAAATCGAAGACCGCGAGCCGTGCACCTCCTGCAGCTCGGGAGAAAGGTAAGGCCCCGGCGGGCCAACCAGCTGGGGATCTCACCCCCATGACCGCCTCAGTTGGCAACTCCCCTGGCGGGGCGGTCGACACCTCCAGGCCGCAAGAAGAGCCGCAACCCACCGTAAAGCTAGTGTCGAGAGGGCACCACAACTTTGGATATGGCGAGAAGTGCATAGATGAGCTTGGCATCCCCCCTCCTGTTGGACAAGGAATCGAACAGGGCCATCATCTCCACCCTACTGTCGAGCTGGTTAAAGTAGGAGACTATTAGCGGGGAGGCCTACAACTTCTCGTTTGGCCTCTACTCGTGAGAATACGCCGCCATATACAACGAGGAGGCCAATCATGTGATGGTCCATGAGAGCGCGCGGGCCCAGCTCTGCAGCCTGGAGCTGGCCCCCATGATCGGACGATAATGCACCCAGATGGAGAAGAACGCCCCCTCGCTCAAGAGGCTGGTGGACGAGAAGGAGAAGGCCCGCCGTCTCGCCCAGGAGGAGGCGGAGCGACAGAGGGAGAGGGTGCACGTGGCTGATGTCGTCATTGCCACCTTGGAGGAAGAAAAGGAGGCGCTACAAGCACGGGTGCAAGAGTTGGGAGCCGCGACAGCTACCCCGCCTCCCTCCAGCAACGGCTGTCAGCTCGCACACTATACCAAGTACGAACCGGAGGATATGATGCAGAAGAACACTGCCTGCGCGGCGAAGTATACCCTCTAGACGTTACGGCGGGCAGACCTCATCAAGAGTGAGGACGCGGGCCTTTCTGCGAGCGATGTGGTACCAGCACTATTCCTTCTGGTACCGAGGCCGGGAGACAAGTCCTACCAGCACCTCTAGGACTTGTCGCCTGTGAGCCCGCCTCCCTGAATCCCCGCGCCTCGCCTCTATTGTATTTTTTGTTCTTAAATGTAAGCGCGGGCTGAGCTCCAAAACTTGTAATTCTTTTTTTGTCCAATCAATGATATATATGTATGTTCCATTCTGATGTGATGTCGTCTATCTCTCCCTCTTTACTTCGTACTCGCGGCCTGGCCCGATTCTCCCGCACGCTGTCTCTGGGCCCGTGTCCTGTTAATGAGATCGTGTGTCCCCTAAGAACTTAGCTTAGTAAGCATAGGGGGCCCTAGTTAGCCAAACTGTGAATTGTGACTCGCTCTTTAGCCCAGATTCTCCTCGCTACCCGTGTGAGATAGAGGGAGTGAGCCGGCTGCCCCCGAGCCCGGGTCGCCTACTTTTACGCGAGCTGGCCCCTATGAGCTCGCGATACGGCTTGGGTTCTCGCGACCTCGGTGGCTGCTTTGGGTGTTGTGCGAATATGTTTGGTCCCGAGAGCTCGCATCATCGAGCCATAGTTCTGGGCTTGCCGACCTGCCAGAGTCTCTACTCGGCACTCCTGCCTTGCCGACCTCATTTCATTCATCGAGGTCTATCCCGCTAGCCAGTTGGGGGTCTGAGTAGACTCTCACAAGTGACATCCAGCCCTGCCAGCTAGGTGAGAGCATGGTAGTGGGATCTACTCGGGGTTCGGGTTGACACCATCGAGTGACATCCAACCCTGCCAGCTAGGTGAGAGCCTGACAGCTGGATCTGCTTGGGGTCCGGGTTGACACTCACAAGTGACATCCAGCCCTGCCAGCTAGATGAGAGCCTGGCAGCGGGATCTTCTCAGGGTTCGAGTAGACACCATCGAGTGACATCCAGCCCTTCCAGCTAAGTGAGAGCCTGACAGCGGGATCTACTCGGGGTCCGGGTAGACACCATCGAGTGACATCCAGCCCTACCACCTAAGTGAGATCCTGGCAGCGAGATCTGCTCGGGGTCCAAGTAGACACCATCGAGTGACATCCAGCCCTGCCAGCTAGGTGAGAGCCTGACAACGAGATCTGCTCGGGGTCCGGGTTGACACCATCGAGTGACATCTAACGTTTCCAGGTGATACACCCGAAATAGGTGTGTGTATTACACGCAAGTGCACGTGTCAGTTCAAGTAATAAAGAGTGAATAGAGATCGTTTCCACAGAGAGATTTTGGATTTAGTACTTGCAAATACCAGTTACGCATGTTCTCTAAATCCAAGCGAATCAAAATGATGATTTTGAGATATTAAAAACTATAACAAAAACTATTAATTAAAATTAACTACGGATGCTAGAGAAAATATTTGTGTTACCAGTTATGAGAGATAATCTTGTATCATGATTTCCTAAGTCTAGTGCGATGAACATATAAATATGACCTTGTGAAAACGTGTGGTAAAACGTCTTGCAACGATTTTAAAATAGAGATTCGTATCTCTCGATATCAGAAATCTCTAGCCCTCTATTTCCCCTCGGGTGAAATAGGAAACTGAATGAAGAATGAAAACCAAAGTTGCTAATACCAAGATGAAATCTCTTTCTCTCTTCAAGTATTATATCAAATCTATAATGTACACACACAACTCCTCTCTCGATTTATGAAGTGTAATAAAAAGATGAAACCATTGGCCACAAGTTCCATAATAAAAGATTATAAACTCGAAAAAAGAACATTCACCACACATTCACAAAGATAAAATTAGAGAATAATCATCACACACAACTTAGTACTCTCACAATACAAGATTAGAGGAATTAGTTCATAGCGATGGAAGAAAACCGCGAAACGTTTGGAGAGATCTTACAAAACATGATGGATTTAACTATTAAACGCTGCAGGATTGCCCTTCCAAAGTTGCTCGCTCGATCAGCCCGAGGATCCATCATCTCCCTTACTCTAGCCGCTCTCCTTCAATGGAGGATTTTTACAAACCCTAAATAAAGATCTCTTGATTTCCTCTCCTCCTCTCTCTTGGATTGCCTTGGAATGCCTGATTTGGTTGAGATTTTGCCTCTTAAAAATGTAGCCACCCCTTTGGAAAGAAGCACCTTTCCATATTTGAAATCGGAGCCAACTTTGAAATTCAAAATCTGAAATTCGTCCAAACCACGTTGCAACCTACTTTCCCGCGCGTTGTGACCTCCTTTCCTGGTTTTTATATTTGGGCAGATTTCTTTCTCTAAGCAGATTTCTTTAGCCTTTCTTGCAATAACACCATGAAAAAATTCCTAATTAGCCACAAAATAAATAAATATGAATTTACTTTCATTTCTATTTTATTTAAAACCATTTTAAGCATTTTATAATGAATATTAAGTCTAAAATTGGGCTAGATAACTTCTTTTTGAGAAGTTATCACACCTCTGTACTTAAACCATTGTTAGTCCCTAGCAAAGACAATACTAATCTTCAAAATTGAGTGAGAGGGAATAGTCATAATACAAACTCACAAGATCCCTCTTCTCAAACATAATTAAAGAGAGATTACTCAAAAGTTTCAAATTTATCCAAATAAGGACTTGTCACACCTTAATGGTTCGAAATAATCAAATATTCACTAGCTTGATGAGAGATAAAGCTCAATTAAACTTTCTGGTGTGGTGTGTGTCATCCTCTAAAATCATTTTTCTCCCATAAACTTTTCCATCAAACCTCTTTAGTAACTAAGAAAGAATTAGATGAAACCAAGTCTTTGACTTAACCTTCACTAGAATTCATGGTTTAATTTGAAAAGAAAAAAATGAGGACTTGTAGTGGAAATGACTTTGGCTTGGTTAGAAATAAAGCGCGATAGTGAAAAGTATTTCCCTAGTTACGATTCTTATCAGCTCTCCAAACTATGGGGTTCATCTCTTAATTGTTAACTTCTTAGACCGTAGTAGGGATCTTTCCAAGTAGATGTACACACACTCAGGCCACATATCACTACAACTCACACGTTATTATTTTTTTCTTCTGTAATCATAGTTGGTATCATTCCAAGTATGAATATACATACCTAGGCCGCATATCACTATGACACGTTCTTTTTTTAATCTTTTTTTTTATAAAGTCGTAGTAGGGATCGTTCCAAGTATGTGTACACACACTTAGGCCACATATCACTACGAATCACAAATTTTTTTTTAAACAATTCCCCGTTGTTGAAGACTTACTAAGAAATAACTATTACAAATATAGGGAAATGATGCGGGAAAATTCAAAGCTAAAGCTCAAAGGATGGTGGATGATCAAATCAAATAACAGTAGTGAGGCACAAATTGATCAAAGGTAAGTCCTAATCATTTTTTTCAAATCAACTAGACATCTCAACACTTTGGTTTACATCTCTGACTTGGTTCATGCTAACCCTTCCATCATTACTTTTAGAAGTCAGTGAGGATCAATTTTTAGGAAGAAAAATTCTTTTAAATAATTGTGTGGAATAGAGAAATATTTAAAAGAGTTTTTTACCCATCTCACTAAATTTTCAATCGAAGATTTGATCCGTTAAGATGGACTATCCTACTAAACAATAATCATCAAAAACTCTTGATTAACCTACTCGTTAATTATATTGAGAAGTGGAATTAACTATTATTATTAAAAATACTCAACTTTCACTCAATTGGTAGGAGTATACTACCCCCACCTCCACACTTTTGCCCTTTGCTAGTCTCCTAACAAAGAGACTTCAATTCCCAAGAAATTTTATTTAAAATACTTTAACGAATCAACATATAAAGTAAAGGGCCAAAATAAGGACAAAAATGGAGACTTGAAATTTAAATACTCCCCTGAAGGTTGAAGTGTCAGTATAGTAGTTCCACGCATCCCGCTTGAACATCCTTGACAGCCAATTATATTAAGTCGCGGTTATGATGTAAGAATTGACAGAACGAGAAGCTCAGAGGTAACCTGCATGAACATTAGCACAAGACCAAAAGAAAACTAGACGCCAAGTTTAGTGTAATAGTTGGAATGTAATCTCTGAGTGCAAACATACTAATAGAAAACCACTTCCGATCACAATACGCATATAAGAAATTAGTTGTTCATAATAATACTAGTTCATAATGTGAACTAGGTTACCCCGTACGGATGCTAGTTTCATGATGGCATTTGCAAGTATGTCAATACAATGTGTCGCATGTGAACAATACAGAAACATATCATCATAGAATATCGTTAATTACAATGACAGAATGCAGGAAATATATTAGCATAATACTAAATAACCAACGCCACACAACTAGTAGCATAAAACCATGACAAAAATGAAATATCGAACTACCATCATAGCTTAGTAAACAAAAATAAACCTCACACGCAGATCAAATCATCCAACTAGCATAATGGAAATTTAGAATGGTATAAGTAACGACACAAGCTAGAAGGAACTACTATTCATCCTCCTCATCCGCCGCATTCTACTCTGACAACTTCAGCAATATTTCAAACCAAGTTTTGACCAATGTTCAAAATATAATTATAACAATATCTAATAACTTTGAACACCAATACGGGGATCACATTTTATCTCATGAAAGTTAATACCAGACACAATATGACATAATTGTCTAAGTTATCCACTATAACAGCATGGTAGAATTTAAATGTGCAATCTAATCACATCAATGCACAAAATTTCAAACATAAAAAAACACAGCCAAAAACTACTAAATGAGCACAGAACCCACCAGTCAGTCCATTAGTCAATCCCAAAAGCAATCAAACCCAAAATTTATTGTTTGTCATCGTCCGCTGAATCGTCTGCAGCCTCCTCGTCTACGTCTTCATCCTCTTCCTCGTACTTATCGTCTTCATCCTCCTCCTTGTCTTCATCATCTTCATCCAATGCCATTCCTTAGCTTTTGTCATCGTTGTCCAGATGAGACTAGAGATGATCCTTCCCACATTTATCCTCATTCATTTAATGATGCAATAGATGAGTGCAATTCTATCTAGCTGGACGTGGTTCAGATGGCATGTGGGCAAAAGACTTGCTTTAAAGAAGTGAAGCCAAACCTTCGCTTCTCTTGATAGACAAGTTGATTTCAGAGCGTTCTCCTTAGTGTTCACCCAATCCGGGCCTGACGCACTATAAATAACTACAGTTAACTCCTCCTTAGATACAGTTGTTAGGATCGAGGCATGGTCTGGGATAATGTCATTATCCAGATCGAAGAATGTGTTGATCGCTACAGTGGAGAAATCCACTTTCTTCCCTCTTACGAATACTTTTCCCCACTCGGCGACAGGTGCGTTGGCGTAAAATTCATACACCCAAGGTAAAACGGCCTCTATACTCGGATGACACAACGTTTCTCAGCCCATAGCCTTAATTTTCCCCACGTATCCTATACTCCAGCCCCGTTTCTCCATTTTGAAATCTCTTTCGTAAATGGGCGGTATGGATTGGAGGGAATGGAACCTTTGGCCGGATTCTTCACTCAAAAATCTCACTTGTTTTCAAACAATCTCTTTCCCTTTACCCTTCTTCTTGGAAGCCATAACCCAACCCACCAAATTCGAATCTGATACTAAAGCAAGACGAAGGAAATAATAGTAGCTAATCCATTCCAAACTTAGAGTTACAAGTTATACCTCCAGAAGCTTGATACCGCACTCGTGTTGCCGTCAGGTGATGGAAATGACCGGAATACTGCAACTCTCTGACTCCTAAGCTTCACTGTCGTTGGAACCCATGCAGCCTTCTTCCCCTTCCTTGAAATCATCTGTCGCCGTCGACACCGATCACCGGCGCTATCTTCCCCGTGGACCTCTGTCTCCCATGCGTTGGAAAAATTTAAACCCCGTCGCCCCAATGCCACAGCACGCCGCTCGCATAGAATCCGGAGATGTCGTCGGCGAGTGATAAAGATTTGCAGAACACTGGATTCCCGATGCCAATCCTTCGGCCTCAACACCCTGATGCTTGAGTCGAAGTTAGAGCAGGAAGATGAAAGATCGGGAGAAGACTTTAGGTAAGCAGATCAAGAGGATTCCAGGTCTTTTATAAGCCGCTACTTAACTGGAAGGATAAGGCATAATGACTGGTTCAGCCGGTCCACATGGTTAGAAAGAAGAGGCCAGAACACAAGAAGTTGCGGCCTCCTTTTTGTGCGTTGCGACTTTTAATTTTTGGTTGTATTGGCGCCGGTTCAGTTGAACCGAACCGGACCGGATTCCAGTGACTCCTTCCAATACTAAACAGCAAAAGAAAAGTCACAACCTCATTTTTGTTGGGTAGCAACCCCCAAATTGAAATTAAAATTAAAAATCAAATGGCCTTGCAGCTTCTTCCGGGTCAAGCGATGATAAAAAAACACAAAATAAAGGGGCATTTTTACTAATATGAGTACTATGATTATTATTATTATTATTATATATATATACTAATTAAATGAACATATCCAAATAGACGGTGGGTTGCCTCCCACCAAGCGCCTAATTTACCGTCCCAGCAGGACAGTACTAAATCACAGAAACCTTACACCTGACACCACCCGGTCGGTATCTTCTTTCAGATACAACTTGAGTCTCTTGCTGTTAACTTTGAATTCTGTATTGTCACTCTCGTTAATGATGGTCACTGCACCATACAAATGCACTATTTTGACTTTAAACAACCCCGACCACCTTGACTTAAGTTTCCCAGGAAATAACTTTAACCGGGAATTGAATAAGAGGACAAGTTGGCCCGGCTCGAAGTGCTTTTCCTTCATGCATCAGTCGTGCCACTTCTTTGTGCGCTCCTTATAGATCTGCGAGTTCTCGTAAGCTTGCATCCGGATCTCCTCGAGTTCATTTAGTCGCAGTAATCTCTTCTTACCGGCGTCCCGAAAATCATAATTTATTTTCTTAATCGCCCAGAATGCCCGGTGTTCTAACTCGAGTGGTAAATGACAAGATTTTCCATAGACTAACCTATACGGAGTTAATCCGATGGGAGTTTTGAAAGTACTCTGGTATGCCCATAATGCATCTGTTAGCTTTTCCGACCAGTCTTTCTGATTTATGCTCACTGTTTTCTCTAAAATCCTTTTATCTCCTTATTTGACATCTCTGCTAGTCCATTTGTCTGAGGGTGGTAAGTGAGTGTGACCTTATGGGTGACCCGTATTTGTTTAGCAATGAGGTGAATTGATGGTTGCAAAAATGACTTCCCTCGTTGCTAATGATCGCTCTAGGTACCTCGAATCGATTGAATATATGGTTTCTTAGAAAATTCAGGACTACCTTGCCATCATTCTTAGGTGTTGTGATCGCCTTTACCCATTTAGATATGTAGTGCACTGCCAACAAAATGTATAAATTACCATTTGAATTGACGAACGGACCCATAAAATCCATTCCCCAAACATCGAACAATTCGACCTCTAGCATGATATTCATTGACATTCCCTTGTTCTTTCTTAAGTTCTCACAGTGTTGGCATCTATCATATTATTTAACAAATTCATTAGCATCGCAAAATAAATTAGGCCAAAAGAATTCGGCATCTAATACCTTCATTGTCGTCCTCGTTCCCATGAAGTGGCCTCTGTAAGATGAGCTATGACACTTCTCTAATATCAGTTTCGTTTCAACCTCCGTCACACAACACCTTTCCACTCCATCAGCTCCTATTTTAAATAGATAAGGCTCATCCCAAAGATAGGAGCGTGCCTGGTGTAAAAATCGCTTCCTTTGTTGATACGACAAGTCAGACGGTAGAATATTACTTACTATGTAATTTACGTAGTCAGCATACCAAGGTGGAGTTCTATCATGAATAGCTAAAACCCTCTCATCTGGAAATCTCTCATCCATTTCCGGATTATATGATGATCGTGTAGACTCTATACCGGACAAGTGGTCCGTAACAGGATTATCAGTACCTTTCCTATCCTTAATCTCTACGTCAAATTTTTTCAACAGAAGCACTCATCTGATCAATCAGGGCTTTGCGTCTTTTTTATCCATGAGGTAACGGATCGCAGCATGATCTGTATAAATCGTGCTCTTTGTGCATAGAAGATATGATCTAAATTTCTCGAAGGCAAATACTATCGCTAGTAATTCATTTTCCGTAGTTGTGTAATTTATTTGGCCGTCAATCAAGGTCTTACTAGCGTAGGTTATCGTGTGAAACACTTTCTCTCGTACCTGTCCTAAAACAACTACAACCGCGTAATCACTTACGTCACACATTAAGATGAACGGCTCCTCCCAATTAGGAGTTATCACGATATGTGTCGTGGTCAAACAATGTTTTAATGTGCTGAAAGCGTTTAAACACTCCTTGCTCAACTGAAATTTTGCATCTTTTCTAGTATTCCACTCAATGGTTTTGTAATTTTAGCGAAGTCTTTAATGAATCTTCTATAGAAGCCTGCATGTCCTAAGAAACTTCGCAATACTTTCACATTATTGGGTGGTGGCAGGTTTTCAATCACATCTAGTTTCGCTTTATCAACCCCTAAACCATCCTTTGAAATATGATGCCCAATCACAATACCCTCTCGCACCATGAAGTGACATTTCTCCCAATTCAGTACGAGATTAGTTTCCACACAAAGCGTTAGCACTTTTTCCAAACAAGCTAAATATGCATCAAAAGAACTACCGAAGATAGAAAAGTCGTCCATAAAAATTTCAATACCATGGTCCATAATATCAGAGAAAATAACAATCATGCATTGCTGAAAAGTGGCTGGTGCATTACATAAGCCGAATGACATCCTTCTAAACGCAAATGTTCTGTATGGACATGTGAATGTGGTATTCTCCTGATCCTTTGGGGCTACCATAATCTGATTATAACCTGAATAACCATCAAGAAAATAGAAAAAATTGTTCCTCACTAGCTTATCTAGCACTCGATTAATGAAAGACAGAGGGAAATGATCTTTTTGTGTGCCCTTATTCACCTTTCGGTAATCCATACAGATACGCCACCCGGTAATTGTCCTATTCGAAACTAGCTCATCCTTCTTATTTCATACTACCGCCATCCCTCGATTTTTTGGCACACATTGCATCGGTGATACCCACGAGCTATCCGAGATAGGATAGATGATCACTGTGTTTAACCATTTACTAATTTCCTTCTTCACCACTTCTTTCATGGGTGGAGTAAGACGACGCTGGGGTTCAATCGATCCCGTAAAAGATTCTTCCAAAAGAAACTTATGCATATATAGTGAGGGGCTAATCCCTCGGATATCCTCTATGGTCCATCCTATGGCCGTTTAAAATTGAGATAGCAATTCTAAGAGATTTTGAAGTTGATCAGTTGATAATTTAGAATTGATGATAACCGACAATGTGTTGTTTTCGCCTAAATAAGCGTACATGAGATGGTCTGGGAGAGGCTTCAACTCAAGAGTTGGCGGACTAAAAATAGAGGGCTTGTCTGCCAATGTCTTGTCTAGCATCTCAAAGGGCTTCGGTCTCCTAACAAAAGCAGCTGGCGCCTCAAATAATTCTAGGTAATCTCGAATTTCCTCTTCATCATCTGAAATCTCCTCATGCATCAGAAGTCTGGTCAGCACGTCATCTTGCACTGTGGATTTATTATTCAGATTATAATCATGGATTGAAATTTGATTTACCGCCTCCATATGATCTTCTTGACTCCTGGGGAATTTCATAGCTTTAAGTACATTAAAGGTTATTTGTTCTTCGTTAACTCGCATGGTCAACTCCCCCTTTTGTACATCTATCAGTGTCCTACCGGTGGCTAGGAATGGTCACCCCACTATAATGGACACCTCTCTATCCTCCTCCATATCTAGGACAACAAAGTCCGCTGGAAAAATAAACTTGTCCAACTTAACTAGGACATCTTCAACTATCCCTTTCGGGAACGCGAGGGTTTTATCGACTAGTTGCAAAATGACAGAGGTCTTGGAGATTTCTCCTAAACCAAGCTTCCTATAGATAGAATATGTCATTAGGTTGATGCTCGCGCCTAAATCACATAAGGCCTTCACCTCGAATTGGTAACCTATAGAGCACGGTATGGTGAAACTCCCCGGATACTTTAATTTGGGTAGGAGTTTCTTCTGAAGTATAGCGCTACACTCCTGAGTAAGTTCCACCATCTCATGTATTCCAAATTTCCTTTTCTTAGATAAAATGAATTTCATAAACTTCACGTAGCTTGACATTTGCACCAATGCTTCCGCGAAAGGGATATTGACTTGCAGTTTCTTAAATATCTCAACAAATTTTTGGAATTGTTGATCGAGTTTACTCTTCTTTAACCATTGTGGAAACGGCGGTGGTGGATAGACTTTTATATTATCATTCTTCTTTTTTATCATCAGTAATGGGCTCTCTCTTAGTCTCTTCAAATACTTCTTCTACTTCTTCATTTCTATTATCATTTTCTTTTATCTCGTCGTTCGCGACATTACAGCCAACACTCTCCAATTATTTTTCCTCGACAACCTTATTCTCACTCTCATTTACAGTCCCACCCACTAACTCCTTATCACTCCTTAAGGTGATGGCCTTGTAGTGAGGATTATCTCCCTTCGGATTTGTAGTCGTATCCGTAGGGAGCGAACCTTGGGGTCTAAGACTCAAAACATTAGTGATTTGTCCTAACTGAGTTTCAATTACACGCAATGAGCCCTCTAGACTAGAAATGCGTGCATCCCTCTTCTGCATGGATTATATAAGTAACTCATCCGATAGTTTTCCAGATGACCCTTGTTGATTATAATTATTATGGAGTGGAATGGGGTTTGAGTTGAATCCGGGTGGGTGTGTCATTCCCGAATTATTCTTCCATAAAAAATTGTGGTGATTATGCAAATCTGGATTGTAATGAGTTGGGAGTGCATTATGATTATTATGATTCATGTATCTCAGTTGCCCACCTATGTAGTTGACCTCCTCGTTACTACTAATGAGTTGCTCCACCGTGAGTGAAGGAGTCATATTAATCAAAGGAGCAACTATACTATTGACTTGAGAGTTCATTTGAGTTTGATTTTGATTTAAGGTTAAAGCATGTAACCGCTTATTCATCGAATTGAATTGTGTGGTAATTTGTGAAGCGAAAGAAGTGAGTTGGTCAACTTGATGAACACCTCCTATAGAAGAATAAAAAGGGACATGTCGGTCGAACGACTGATAATTATTTGAAGATAGGTCCTCGAAGATTGCATATGTGTCCTCGGGGAACTTGTTCATGAGGGATCCTCCCACAGCTCCATCTACTTGGATCATGGTATACGTCTGGAGGCCATTATAAAAAGTCCACACTTGTTGATGCATCGCTAACCCGTGGTGAGGACACTTCCTTAAGAGTTCTTTGAACCGCTCCCATGCGTCGTACAACATTTCCCCATTTCCTTACATGAACGTACTAATATCCCGCATCAGCTTTGCAGTTTTAGCGGGTGGGAAGTACTTGGCTAAGAATAAGTCGACCACTTGCATCCAGGTGGTGAGACCGTATTGGGAATCAAGCTACTTGTTCGCTCTACCCGATAGAGAGAATGGAAATAAGCGGAGTTTAATCACTTCATCCGAGGGGCCATTGATCTTGAATGTATCTCACACATCCATGAAATTCCATAAATTAGAGTTTGGGTCCTCATGACTAAGTCCACTGAATTGTCTCTGCTGCACTAGGTTCATTGTCATGGAGTCAATTTTAAAGTTATTGGCTTCAATGACAGGCTTTATGATACTGTATTGTCGTCCCCCTCTAAAAGGCATATTGTACTCACAACAGGTTCTCCTCACCTTGGCAGGTTGCCCATTCTGTTTTACCTGACCCTCTTGACCTAGGTCGTCCTGATCGTTTTCATTGGGAACATTTTGATTATTAGGATTCATGGTTGCATGGTTATTATTTTCTAATCGAAACGCTCTTCTATTTTGTCTACAAGTCCGTTCGATCTCTAAGTTTAAAGCCAATAGCTCATGTGAACGATAACGGGTCATGCACTAGAAAAAATAGTAAATAAAAATAGATATAAAATTGAAAGTTATTAGTTGTTTGCCTAAATCACCTAGAGGGAGGTGAATAGGTGAGATGTGCGCCTTTTTGAGGAATAAAAAAATTAGATCTATGCACAGAACTATCTACCAATCAATCACAGACAAAACAAGATTTATAGTGGTTCCCCAATCTTGGGTACATCCACTTTTCCTCACCGATCTAGCAATAAACTAGACTCGGCTACTCCACTATCTCGGATTGAAAAACCAATCCTACGCCTCGGAACAACGTTCCTACAATTTCGATCCACAAAGCGGATCTACACTCAGAAGATGAAACTTCCTACAATCTCGGAGTCAAATGCTCCTACACTCGGAGAAAAATTCTCCTACTGGAATGAAATAAAATGTGTATGAAATACAAACAATGAATCTTTATCAGATCTGCAAGTAATCGGCCAGGATCTTCTTCTTCAAGACTTGCGGCTTTATCAGAGAGGTGAAGAAAATCTCGGCAAAATTAGATCGGGATCTTCTTGGCTTCACACGATCGAATAGAAGATGAAGAGCGGCGCGGCAATCTCGATCTGTAAAACCTTCTTAATCTGAATCCTCTGAAAATGAAAACCCTAGCCGGATGTGAATCGGCGGCGGCGGCATTGCTTCTTGGAGAGAGAGAGAGAGGAACTGAAAACTTAGAAAAAATTTGGCTGCAAAAACTTCTGATTCTTCTTCTTAGGGTTTGACAAGACATAATATAGGATCAGTGATAGTCTGTCATAATTAATTCATAATGAGGTACATGTGGACCAATTACGTCAAGGCTCATTAAGGAATCTATTAATCTGGACTTAACGAAATATTTCAGAAAACTGAAGTGACATACTCGAGTGAAGAAATTACTACTCGAGTACTTTATAGACAGTTACTCGAGTAACCTAAAGAAAACTACTTGAGTATATTCTAGAAGAAAATAGAGAAGTTGATCAGCTACTCGAGTACCAAAAAGACTTACTCGAGTACTTCAAGAATTACACGTGAAGTGGAGTTAGACTACTCGAGTACAAGAAATACTACTCGTGTAAATGAGAATAAGCTACTCGAATGGTAGATGAACTACTCGAGTCAGGGACTTAAAATATTTTCTGTACTGGAATTCTGGGTTACTTGAGTAGTGAAGATGAACTACTCGAGTGAATAAGAACTACTCGAGTATATGGAAGTAGTTACTCGAGTACTTGACTTAGAGAAATTCTGAGGGAAGAAGTTCAGGTTACTCGAGTATAAATACTAGACTACTAGAGTAGTAAATGAACTACTCGAGTAAATAGAAATTACACGAGGTACAGACTTCTATAACTCGAAACAGAAAGTATAAACTACTCGAGTACTATAAAGTACTACTCGAGTAATTTACTTAGAATATATCTGGAGAAGAAAATCTATAAACCCGAGAATAAGATGGAAACTACTCGAGTAGTTGTCTTAACTACTCGAGAGCCATATATTGACTACTCGGGATCTATCATCCTCACTCAAGTAAGAATAATTTTACTCGAGTATAAACTAAGCTATTCACTCAAGTAAGTATAGAACTACTCGAGTAAAACACTTAGTAAATTTTCTTTGACAGAATTCTCTTCTTCTTTGGTGAGACCAGCATCAAGTCTTTTCCAATAAGTCCTAGTGCTTGAATATGAAGTGTATCCCAATAGAGAGACTACACATGAGTAAACACCTTGGATCACACAATGAGGGATTACATTGTATAGTCCTGTGTTTGGTGACCCATTGTAGACTGACATTGGTCTACACTTGCCATTAGAGTCATGCAAACACATAACTCAACTAAAGCATCAAATACAACTTAATTCTTCTTAGTTCAAGGGTGACTTCATCAAATCTGGATTAATGTGGATACAATACCCAACAATCTCCCCCTATTTGTAGAAGTCAGAACCATTTACACTAAGGTGAATTATAGACATAAAAAGTGTTATATAGATAAATCAGTGTAAGCATGCATAAGAATATAAACAAGATTATATGATCAAAAACTTAGAATTATATAAATGTGATGTCCAAAATATCATTTCTACAACAAGATCATTTCCACAACTTCACATGTCCTTATAGCTTAGACTTGGTGGTGTTGCTTGTCTTGCTTCTCTTGTTGTCTCCTCCGATAGCTGTAAGGCTTGAGGTAGTACTTAGGAGGTCTTAGAGGAGCAGCAGGGTTATTTCTCCTAAATTCTCGGTAATACAGTCTCCTTTTGGTCATAAATTTCTCATATAACTCCCATTCCTGGAAACTGTAATGAATGTTCCTGCTCTCATGGAAGTCCATAACAATTTTGAGAGTATCCAAGATGAGGGACTTAGAGGTAGGAGACTAGATCTCTGCAAATTCTGGAGCTTTCCTCTTATCAGCATCCGAAATTGGAATTTACCTACTGGCAGAGGGACCTTCACCATACTTTCTTTTCTTTCTAGAAGTCTGTATCTTAGGAGGAGCTTGAAGAAAAATATCTGCAGGGTCATCCTCCCAGATTTGAGCATAGGAGTCTGGAGGAGGGCCTTCCTGGCCTTCAGGTCTGGGAGAGAAAGTAGGTTTCAGAGGAGGAGCAGGAGCAGCAGCAGCTAGAGGGTTGAGATGATGAGGAATGATATTTGGATCAGCAGCAAACTCAGGAAGGATTTGATTGTGCATCCAGACAGTAGTGTCATATGTATGGAATTTGACACTCTGAATTTGTGCTAAGACATCCTCATGGATTTCTGTCATTTTGTCTTTCCAAAGTTATTGCATGGCAGCATCCGACTTTTCAATATATTCTTTTACCAAATTCTCCCCCTTTTTGACTTCTACAGTCAGCATACTAATAGTATCTTCTTTGAAAGTACCAACCTCTTCATAGATCTTCATCTTTGTAGATTCAGCTCTTTTATCCATTTCAATCTGATTACCAGCAAGGGTTACACCTTGCTCCATCACTTGACCAATACTAGTAATAGGGTGGTCTAGGGCCTTCCCAACAATTTGGAAAAGGTGTCTTAGTTGGTTAGTATTATGTTGGATTTCTGCAAATCCTCTGCTCATCTCAGTCTCCAGAGTAATGACTTTATCAGTAATAGCTTTAATGGAAGCATCAAAGTAGGTTCTCTGTTCTTGAAGCAGAAGGATAACTTGAGTCATCAAATCATTGGATGAAGTAGCAGCAGCAGTAGGAAGAGCACTAGTAGAGGGAACTGGAGGAGGAGGAGCTACCCATGGAGCTATTTCTGTAATGGTGACAGAGCTTGTTTCTCTTGTAGTGAGAATTAGGGCATCCCCTTCATCAGTGACTGAGGGTATGGAGAAGTCCAGATTCCTTAAAGGAGCTTCAGCTGGCTCAGGATATAGCTCATTTGAAATAAAAATGGTCTCAACCTTCTTTTGGTGTACAGCAGGAGACTTGGCTGGAGAGGGAGTATGTGCTGGAGATTGTACTGGAGACTCTGGTGGAATTTCAGTTGTGGTTTCCTTTGGAAAGAGAGGAGAAGGAAGATCATTTGCAGTCAATTCTTCTATCATCTCATTGATAGCAGCTTCTGAGGAGAGTAGGGCTTTTTGAAGTTGCTGTTCAGATGGTGTTTCTTCTGGAGTCTGAGGAGGTGGAGGAGTTACTGCTGTGGGTGAAGGAATCCTTACTGGGATAGGAGGAGCATGCTCCCCATCAATAGATGCACCAGATGAGCTGATAATCTGATGTGGAGAGGGAGATGGGTTCCTGTCCTGTATGGCTGGAATTTCTTGACCTTTTGCAGCTTGGGTAGGATTTTGCAGCTTCAATTCCCATCTGTGTATGGAGGATATAGAGACTTTCTTCATGTGGTGAAGAACAGTCCCTTTAGAAAAACTGAAGACCTCTGGATTGATTTCATGGAGGCACAGAGTAATAATTCTGGCATAATTGGGAGCTGTTATGTTGTCTTTGATTTTATCTAAAATCATCATGCCAAACTGAAATCATTTTCTGCACACTATGGCTTGCATAATGTCAAAGAATGTGAGTGAAATATCTCTGATGGAATGAGTTTTGCAAAGAAGAATTTTTCCTATGACGTCTATAAGGAGCTTTCCTTCAGGATTCATATCAGAGCGTTTGATATATTGAGCCTTAGGAGACACACCACAGAACAGACAGGTTCTGTCGGATTCATCTGGTCCAAGATGGTCTTCCTCATCCACAATTGGCAAGCGGAGAAGTTGAGATACAGAGGTTTTGGTGAGTTTGGTTTTAATACCTCTGACCTTCGATTTGAGAACGGCTCCATGTCTCTTAACCTTGATATTTCTGAAGAATTCGACAACTTCTGGAAGGAGTATTTTGCAGGGTTCTTGAAGTATGAAGGTGAGGCCGGCGGTGTTGAGCAGTATCATGAGGTTATGGAAATCATTTGATAATTCGGCGATGCCAGCGGCGACAAGTTCGGAACCAATCCCAATCTTTGACGAAGCAGCCATGATCCAAGAACTGTAGGAAAAACTGCGGCGGGGAGGAAGAAAACGCGGCTCTGCAACTTTTGGAGGAAGGCGAAGAGACAGTCGGGGTACTCGAGAGCAAAAGTGATTTCGTGTAGAAAGATTATGGAATTTCTTATTTATATAACCCTAGGTTTATGTCTAAGGAAAATAGAAATGATGGAATCATACCTTAGAAGTGGCGTCATAAGCCTCGGGTTGCGAATAAGAAAATTTGAATAAAGGAGAAAAATCGGCTGTCATATACTCGAGTGACTTAATATTACTCGAGTAGATAAGTCTGGAAGTACTTGAGTAGATATGTGAGGTACTCGAGTAGTTGGGTTGAAGTACTCGAGTAGGTGAGCTGATGTACTCGAGTAGTTCTACTGAGGTACTCGAGAGAAGTTTGACTACTCGTGTAGGTAATTTGACTACTCGAGTAAGGAAATATGCTACTCGAGTAAGTCAATCTTACCACTCGAGTAGGTCATTCTTACCACTCGAGTAGGTCATTTTGAACTACTCGTGTACTTTACTGCTTACTCGAGTCAGCATGTTAGAATTTTGTGGAATTCCAACTTTGGACCGATTCTTGATCTCTGAACCTTCTTGGGAATCTACCTTCTCTAATCTTCTTTGTTGAGCATTCCAAGTTCCGTTTTGAAGAACGAGAACTTGGTCTCGTCCAGCGGCTTTGTGAAAATATCTGCAATCTGATTATCTATAGAGACATATTGTAGATCTATGTCCCCATGCTCCACATGCTCCCGGATGAAGTGATATCTTAGCTCTATATGTTTTGTCCGGCTGTGCGAGACTGGGTTGTTGGCTATTGCAATTGCACTGGAAGAGTAGCAAAATAATGGGATCTTCTGGAACTTCATGTTATAATCTTCAAATTGATTCCTTATCCATAGCAGTTGTGCACAGCAACTGCCTGCAGAGATGTACTCTGACTCAGCCGTTGAGATTGCTACACAGTTCTGCTTCTTGCTACTCCAGGAGATAAGCCTTCTTCCAAAGAATTAGCATGTCCCGGAAGTGCTTTTCCTATCGTATTTGCTCCCTGTAAAATCTGCATCTGAAAAAGCTATTAGCTCGCTATCATTACTTCTTGGGTACCATAAGCCAAGATTTGGCATACCTTTAAGGTATCTCAAAATCTGCTTTGCAGCAGCATAGTGAGATTCCTTAGAGTTCACCTTAAATCTAGCACAGACACATGTTGAGAACATTATATCATTTCTACTGGCAGTAAGGTAGAGCAAGGATCCAATTATGCTTCTGTACTTGGTTTTATCTAAAGGTTTCCCTTTTTCATCCTTGTCCAGAGACATTGTTAAACCCATTGGAGTCATCATCGAGGTTGCGTTCTCCATCGAATTTCTTAATCAGCTCTTTGGTGAACTTGGTCTGCGAGATGAAAATTCCATCTTTAGATTATTTCACTTGAAGCCCTAAGAAATACTTCAGCTCGCCCATACTGCTCATTTCAAACTTCCCTTGCATAAGTTTTGAAAACTTCTTGCAGTGGTTGTCATCAGTAGAGCCAAAAATAATGTCGTCGACATAGATTTGCACTAGCAAAATCTTGTCTTTTATTTCCCTAAGAAATAATGTCTTGTATATCTTTCCCCTTGTGAACTTATTCTCAAGTAGAAAGCTAGACAGCATCTCATACCAAGCTCGAGGAGCTTGTTTCAGACCATATAAGGCTTTATGCAATAAATAAACGTAATCAGGAAAGTTAGAATCAATGGAACCTAGAGGTTGTTCTACATACACTTCTTCCTTTATGTCACCATTAAGGAAGGCAGACTTTACGTCCATCTGATAGACGGTGAAGCCTTTGAGTGCAGCATATGCTAGGAACAACCTTATTGCCTCCAGCCTTGCCACTGGAGCGTATGTCTGGTCGAAGTCGATTCCTTCTTCTTGACGATAACCTTTCGCGATGAGTCTGGCCTTATTCTCTATGATCGTTCCATCTTCGTCCATCTTATTCCTTTAGACCCATTTTGTGTCAATGACATTCTTACCCTTGGGTCTTGGAACAAGTTTCCATACTTTGCAGCGCTTGAACTGAATTAGTTCTTCTTCTATTGCCACTATCCACGATGCGTCTGAGTTTGCTTCCTCAAACTTCTTTGGTTCAACCTATGAGAGAAAACTTAGATATAAATTTTTGTTAGTTGTACCTCTACGAGTTTGACACCATCCCGGGGATCTCCTATGATCTGGTATATGGGGTGATCCTTCAGATGTCTGAGCTCTAGAGTCCTTGCATCTGGAATCTCTTCAATCACCGGAGTGACTTCATCATCTTGCACAATTTCTTCATCTGTATCATCAACCTCTCCAATAGGGGTTGGAGTGGTAATCTTGATGAACTTTTCACCTTTATCTTCAGATGGTTCATCCAAACTGAGTTCTTTCAACTTTGTACATGCATCTTCAGTAAGCACACAAGAAGAGTTGCCTTGTAGCAAGCTCATCTAATCAAATACAACATGTATTGATTCTTCTACGATCAGGGTTTTTCTATTGAATATCCTATATGCCTTACTATGGATACTATATCCTACAAAAATACCTTCAAAGCTCTTTTCGCTGAACTTGGTAGTATGATATTTATCATTGTTAAGCACGAAACATTTACAACCAAAAATTCTAAAATATGAGACGGTTGGTTTCCTGCCCTTTAGAAGTTCGTAGGGTGTCTTATCGTGGTTCTTGTTTATGAGTGCTCGATTTTGCACGTGGCATGCAGTGTTGACAGCTTCAGCCCAAAAATATTCTGGTAGTGAGGCATCGCTCAACATGGTCCTGCAGGCCTCTATGAGTGTCCTATTCCTTCTCTTGGCCACTCTGTTCTGTTGCGGAGTATGAGGAGAGAAAAACTCATGAAAGATACCCAAGCTTTCACAAAATTCTGTCATGGCCCCAGACTTGAACTCTGTTCCATTGTCACTTCTGATTTTAACTATGGAGCAGTTGTATTCATTCTGCACTTGCCTGACAAAATTAGTAAAGATTTCAAAGGTATCTGACTTGTTTTTCAGAAAGAACACACACGCAAAGCGCGAGTAATCATCAACAATTACTAACGTATAATCCTTACCTCCCAAACTTCTAATTTGCAATGGACCAAACAAGTCCATATGAAGCAGATGAAGACATCTATTAGAATCCTTGTCAATAACACTTTTAAAGGTAGCCCTTGTTTGCTTGCCTTTTACGCATGCATGACAAGGTCTATCATTGACGTACTTGACATTTGAGGCATCACGTACTAAGTTCATTGAAAATAATTTATTAATAGTTTTGGAATTAATATGTGTTAATCTCTTGTGTCATTGGTCACCAAGAGATGCACTATCTTTTGCTAAAAAGCACACTGGTGTACAAGAGTCTATACAAATGAAATTCAAACAAAATATGTTTCTGCTCCGAGTGCCGGATAGAATCGTTTCCATATTGTCAACAGATTTTATCAAGCACTTATCAGCGTGAAACTCAACTATGTATCCTTTATCACAGAGTTGACTTATGTTTATAAGGTTATGTTCCAAACCTTCGACATAAGCTACATCTGAGAAGGATACACTACCGTTCATAATCATACCATAGCCTTTGGTGATTCCTCGGTCCGAACCTCCAAAGATGACCTTTGGTCTGTTCATGACTGGGGAGAAGTTCTGAAGTAGGCTTCTAGTCCCGGTCATATGTCGAGAGCATCCACTGTCCAAATACCAGATTGGCGTTTTGGTGGCCTTTAGACATACCTGCAATCACAATCAGTTTGCCTTAGGAACCCAAATATGTTTGGGTCCTTAGTCTCAGGTTAGAACACTCCCCCTACGAATATTAGCATTAGGAGTGGTCTTTCTCATATTGCCAACATGAGGGGTTGCAGCATTTCTGGGATTAAACCAACAATCGATGGCAAAGTGACTAATTTTGTCACAGCACCATCAGTCAAATCTGTTGTATCTTTGTCTTATGTTCTTCTGCTTGGCATTTTGAGGTTGTGGTCTAGCGGGGGCAGAATTTTTGGAAGAAGAAGCTTCATGATGATGACAATCACATATTTTTTCTCCTTCACTGGATTTTCTACAACAGGCTTTGCCTTTGGTGCTTTCTTGAAGTTATGACCATGATTAAAAGGGTCATAGCTCTGAAGAATCAATTATTCATAAGGTGCCTTAAAGACACTTTCACCAAAGTTTCTGGGGCGAGTCCATCCTTGATAACGGGACTTTGGCTCTATATAGGTAGGCCTAGCAAAGTGTCCGTAGGATGAGTCAAGATCAAACTCATTTGACGGAAATATGACCTTTTTGAAAGAGGCTGATCTTGAGGGGCTTTCCCCTTCTCTTTGGCCAAGGCCTTCTTGGCGGCCTTATTCTTCTGTTGGGCCTTATTTCTCCTACAAGATTTGCTAGGAGCTTCTTCATGGTCTAATCCAGCACCCTTGGTCTTTGCTGAGAATTCAGCAACGAATGGAAGAACAGTCATAGGCTTTGAGAAACTTTCAACAAGTTTCCACTCAGTAGCAAGTTGTTCTTCCAAATCTTTGATGATTTTCTCTTTTAGATCAAGGTGCTCAAGAGCTTTGTTGTATTCTTCAATAGCATTATTGAATTTCTCTTTGAGTGAGTCAGTCTTAGCGACTTCTTCTCTCAAGATGCTCTCTTCAACTTTTAGAGACTTTATCTCTTTAGCCTGAGTTTTCACGACTCGGCGACATTTGTCGTAAGCCATGATCAACTCCTTGTACTGGGCCATGAGTTCAGACTTATCATTAGAAGAGCTGTCCTCACGATCATGCTCAGAAGCTTCAAATTCTGAAAGAGGAGTGTGAGAGTTTACCTTCCTAGTGAACTGGGGCTCTTGTTCGTCATCTGTCTGAGCCATAAGCCCAAAATAGGCTTCTTCTTCTTCACTCGACTCTGATGAGTCGGAGTCACTAAGAGTCTTGCCTTTTTTGCTATTAAGCTCTTCTCTGTCCTCTTCTTATTGTATTAGGACTTCTTTTCCTCTCTTCTTCCACCCTCCTTCTTCTTATGGGGGCAGTCAGCAATGACGTGTCCTGGCTTATTACAGCAGTAGCAAATGATGTCAGTAGAAATATATTTGTTCTGTTTAGGAGTATACCTGTCGAGGCTACTTGAGCCTTTTCTTTGGCGATCACCATCACGTCGTGATCTTCTATAAGAGGCATCCTTGTCTTTCCAATGCTTCTTCTTGTTCAAGAATTTCTTGAACTGTCGTGAGAGTAGTGATAACTCTCCTTCAGATAGCTCAGAGCCTGAGGTACTTGGCTCTGATGTTTCTTCTTCACTTACTTCTTGAGCTGGAGCTGGAGGAACAACCTTTGACTTCTTTGAGGTTTCTGCCTTTAAAGCAACATACTTCTCTTTAAATGCAGACCTACTCTTCTATTCTTCATCCTTTCTAGTATTAAGTTGAAGCTCATATGACATAAGCTTCCTGAAGAGATTTTGTGGGTCTGTCTCGGCTAGTTTTCCAAACTCCCTGATGGCACAGACCTTGTTACCCCATTCCTTGGTTAGGGATCTCAAGAACTTGTTATTTAATTCTCCGTTAGTGAAGACTCTGCCATAGACCCTTAGGCCATTTACTATCTTGAAGAAATTATCAAATGTGTCAACAATGGTGTCTTTGTTTCCTTGTCAGAAGGCTTCATACTTTTGATTTAGAAGGGATCTTCTATCATCCCTCACTTTTTAAGTACCTTCCATCAAGGTAACTAGAGACTGCCACATCTCCTTTGCATACTGGCAGTGGATCAGGTTTTGCAGCATGGAGTCATCGACTGCACTTGCTATAATATTTTTGGCTTTTTTGTCTAATGACACAAGTGTTATCTCATCCTTATCTAGATTCATTATTTATTTGGAACTTTCTTGGTTGGATCTATTGTGGAGATTGTCATGGGAATGTAAGGACATTCTTCAACTATCATGAAGATCCTCGGATCCACAGCTTCCATAAAGAATTTGATTCTCTCTTTCCACATGGGAAAGTTATTCTTGGTGCACAAAGGAAGCTTGGCAAAATCTTTAGCCATGTCCATGTTTGGTAGATCTCAAAAGACAACAATAGAAGGATCTGATCAAGGTGTTAACCTTTTAATGATGAACCTGACTTTGATACCAATTGAAAGTTATTAGTTGTTTGCCTAAATCACCTAGAGGGGGGTGAATAGGTGAGATATGCGTCTTTTTGCGGAATACAAAATTAAATCTATGCACAGAACTATCTACCAATCAATCACAGACGAAGCAAGATTTATAGTGGTTCCCCAATCTTGGGTACATCCACTTTCCCTCACCGATCTAGCAATAAACTAGACTCAACTACTCCACTATCTCGGATTGAAAAACCAATCCTACATCTCGGAACAACGTTCCTACAATCTCGATCCACAAAGCGGATCTACACTCGGAAGATGAAACTTCCTACAATCTCGGAGTCAAATGCTCCTACACTCGGAGAAAAATTCTCCTACTGGAATGAAATAAAATGTGTATGAAATACAAACAATGAATCTTTATCAGATTTGCAAGTAATCGGCCAGGATCTTCTTCTTCAAGACTTGCGGCTTTATCAGAGAGGTGAAGAAAATCTCGGCAAAATCAGATCTGGATCTTCTTGGCTTCACACGATCGAATAGAAGATGAAGAGCGGTGCGGCAATCTCGATCTGTAAAATCTTCTTAATCTGAATCCTCTGAAAACGAAAACCCTAGCCGGATGTGAACTGGCGGCGGCGGCTTTGCTTCTTGGACAGAGAGAGAGGAACAGAAAACTTAGAAAAAATTTGGCTGCAAAAACTTCTGATTCTTCTTCTTAGGGTTTGACAAGACCTTATATAGGATCGGTGATAATCTGTCATAATTAATTCATAATGAGGTACACGTGGACCAATCACGTCAAGGCTTATTAAGGAATCTATTAATTTGGACTTAACGAAATATTTCAGAAAACTGAAGTGACATACTCGAGTGAAGAAATTACTACTCGAGTACTTTATAGACAGTTACTCGAGTAACCTGAAGAAAACTACTCGAGTATATTCTAGAAGAAAATAGAGAAGTTGATCAGGTACTCGAGTACCAAAAAGACTTACTCAAGTACTTAAAGAATTACACGTGAAGTGGAGTTAGACTACTCGAGTATAAGAAATACTACTCGAGTAAATGAGAATAAGCTACTCGAGTGGTAGATGAACTACTCGAGTAAAGGACTTAAAATATTTTCTGGACTGGAATTTTGGTTTACTCGAGTAGTGAAGATGAACTACTCGAGTGAATAAGAACTACTCGAGTATATGGAAGTAGCTACTCGAGTACTTGACTTAGAGAAATTCTGAGGGAAGAAGTTCTGGTTACTCGAGTATAAATACTGGACTACTCGAGTAGTAAATGAACTACTCGAGTACATGACTTAACTACTCGAGTAAATAGAAATTACACGAGGTGTTGACTTCTGTAAATCGAGACAGAAAGTATAAACTACTCGAGTACTATAAAGTACTACTCGAGTAATTTACTTAGAATATATCTGGAGAAGAAAATCTGTAAACCGGAGAATAAGATGGAAACTACTCGAGTAGTTGTCTTAACTACTCGAGAGCCATAAATTGACTACTCGGGATCTATCATCCTTACTCGAGTAAGAATAATTTTACTCGAGTATAAACTAAGCTATTCACTCGAGTAGGTATAGAACTACTCGAGTAAAACACTAAGTAAAATTTCTTTGACAGAATTCTCTTCTTCTTTGGTGAGACCAGCATCAAGTCTTTTCCAATAAGTCCTAGTGCTTGAATATGAAGTGTATCCCAATAGAGAGACTACACATGAGTCAACACCTTGGATCACACAATGAGGGATTACATTGTATGGTCCTGTGTTTGGTGACTCATTGCAGACTGACATTGGTCTACACTTGCCATCAGAGTCCCGCAAACACATAACTCAACTAAAGCATCAAATACAACATAATTCATCTTTTTCAAGGGTGACTTCATCAAATCTGGGTTAATGTGGATACAATACCCAACATAAATAAACAAAACAAGTCAAGAACATAGTAGAAATAAAAACTTGAACTCTAAATACTAAGGATTCACTAATATTGCAAGAAAGAAACACTAAATTATTCTCACCTCCTCGGCAACGACGCCAAAAACTTGATACGCCTGAAACATGTGTGTATTACACGCCAGTGCACATGCCGGTTCAGGTAATAAAGAGTGAATAGAGATCGTTTTCATGGAGAGGTGTTGGATTTAGTGCTTGCAAATACCAGTTACGTATGTTCTCTAAATCCAAGCAAATCGAAATGACGATTTTGAGATATTAAAAACTGTAACGAAAACTATTAATTAAAATTAACTATGAATGCTAGAGAAAATATTTGTGTTACAAGTTATGAGAGATAATCTTATATCATGATTTCCTAAGTCTAGTGCGATGAACATATAAATGTTACCTTGTGAAAACGTGTAATGAAACATCTTGCAACGATTTTAAAATAGAGATCTGTATCTCTCGATATCGGAAATCCCTAGCACAATATTTCCCCTTGGGTGAAATAGGAAACCAAATGAAGAACGAAAATCACATTTGCTAATACCAAGAGAAAATCTCTTTCTCTCTTCATGTACTATATCAAATCTATAATTCACACACGCAACTGCTCTCTCGATTTATGAAGCGTGGTAAAAAGATGAAATATTGGCCACAAGTTCCATAATAAAAGATTATAAACTCAATAAATAACATTCACCACACATTCACAAAGATAAAATTAGAGAATAATCATCACACACAACTTAGTACTCTCACAATACAAGATTAGAGGAATTAGTTCATAGTGATGGAAGAAAACCGCGAAACGTTTGGAGAGATCTTACAAAACATGATGGATTTAATGATTAAATGCTACAGGATTCTCCTTTCGAAGTCGCTCGCTCGATCAGCCCGAGAATCCGTTGTCTCCCTTGCTCTAGTTGCTCTCCTTCAATGAAGGATTTTCGCAAACCCTAAATGAAGATCTCTTGATTTCCTCTCCTCCTCTCTCTTGGAATTCCTTGTAATGCCTGATTTGGTGGAGATTTTGGCTCTTAAAAACGTAGCCACCCCTTTGGAAAGAAGCACCTTTCCATATTTGAAATCGGAGCCAACTTTCAAATTCAAAATCTGAAATTCGTCCAGACCACGTTGCAACCTAGTTTCTCGCGCGTTGTGACCTCCTTTCCTAGTTTTTATATTTAGGCAGATTTCTTTCTCCAAACAGATTTCTTTAGCCTTTCTTGCACTAACACCATGAAAAAAGACCTAATTAGCCATAAAATAAATAAATATGAATTTACTTTCATTTCTATTTTATTTAAAATCATTTTAAGCATTTTATAATGAATATTAAGTCTAAAATTGGGCTAGATAACTTTTTTAAGAAGTTATCGAGTAGTCCTTCGTACTTGAGTTTCTTGTATGATTTGTACTTGTTAGCCCCTGCGTCGTACTGGTGTACTTACTTTGTTGTAGCTTTGTATTTTCTGCTTTCTCTTGTCATTTTACTGATTGTTTCTACTCAACGCATATTTTGTGGTTTCGTGTTATGGTGTCGTACGAACAACTATGAGTTACATTTTTGAAGCTGACGACCGGTGGGCGAGCCTGTGGTGGCCCTATGACTTTCTTTCAGGATGAAGAGTGGGTGCTTTGGGCTGGATAGGCCTGGTGTCAGGTTTTTATAGCCGATAATGTTGTTGGGCGAGGCGGTGAAGACCCCCGTTCTTAGGCCAATATGAGGGAGGCACGTCCTGGTAGCATCACAGTCTACTATGGGAGAAGGATGGTCCTTCAATCGCAGGTAGTGCGGGTTGCAAGGGGTTGGGAGCTCTGAAGGAACGACGATGTTCGGAAACTTGCAAAACATTGGCGAATGTGAGGGGGCAGGCCCTGACGATGCCATGACCAATTTGCGGGAGAAGGGTGGACCTTCGATCGTAGGTAGAGAGGCCACAAGGGTCGGGAGCCCTAAAGGAATGACAAAGTTCAGAAACTTGCAAACCGCTAGCGAACACGAAGGGGGCAGGCCCTGGCGACATCGTGACCAATTGCGGGAGAAGGTGGAACCTTCGATCACAGGCAAAGAGGTCACAAGGGCTGGGAGCCCTGAAGGAACGATGAAGTTTGGAAACTTGCAGACCGGTGGCGAACGCGAGGGGGGCAGGCCCTGATGATGTCGTGACCAATTATGGGAGAAGGGCGAATCTTTGATTGCAGGCAGAGAGGCTACAAGGGCTGGGGACCCTGAAGAAATGACGAAGTTCGGAAACTTGCATATCGCTAGCGAACATGAGGGGGCAGGCCCTAGAGACGTCGTGACCAATTGTGGGAGAAGGGCGAACTTTCGATCGCAGGCAGAGTGGCCACAAGGGTCGGGGCCCCTGAAGGAACAATGAAGTTCGAAAACTTGCAGACCGCTAGCAAACGCGAGGGGGGAAGGCCCTGGTGATGCCGTGACCAATTACGGGTGAAGGGAGAACCATGGATGGCAGGCATGGAGGACACAAGGACTGGGAGCCCTGAAGGAACCACGAAGTTCAGAAACTTGCAAACTGCTGGCGAACGTGAGGGGGCAGGTGTAACGCCCCTGATTTTTTTCGGTGTTTATTTTATTTCTTGTAGTGACGTATTTTTGACGTCAGGGCATTACGTTGACGGGTGGTTAACGGGTGTCATTTGTTGGATCATGTGTTTGCTCAGTGGATTCTCCTGTGTGGTTGGTTTTGGCTTGGTTGTGCACTTTTCCTCACGAGTCGGGTATGTTTTGGTGACTCGGTGGAGCTTTTTATAGGTATGTGGTGGCTTTTTATCTTCGGGTGGTGTTTTACCCGGGTTTGGTTTGTCGGATTTGGATTTCGACTTTGTTGTTGGATTCGTAGTGTCGGTATTTAGCTACGGTGTAATTTTCGTAAGATTCCGAGTTGGTTTTGATTTTCGGGTCGTTTTGGCGTTTATTTAATGATTAATTGTAATATTAAATTATATTTATATATATATCAGTTAAATTGTCAAATCTGAACCCTATTCATCGTCTTCCCTACTGAGTTGTCATGGTTTGTGATTTTGACCTCCTTCTTCCCCAAAAGTTTCAGGAAATGTTGCCTAGGTCTTCTTGCAACCGATCCTTGTCATGGAGCATTGGAGGAGGCGGATTCTTCTAAGATTTTAGGCAAGTGGTTATTTCCCCCTTACTTGCTATTTTCCTTTCATGTCTTTCCTTGTCTCTCTCCTTTGTGTGTAGGAGTTGTGTAGGAGTTAGCCGTGAGAAAATCCCTAGGATAGTTAGGACTTTTCGACTTGAATCCGTCGGGTATGATAGGCATGCTAAGTGAAAATCTTCGAATATAGGTGTAGAAAACTATCAGTAATTCATCGAGTATAAGGATATAAACTATGTATAATTCGTCGAGTATGAACTAGGTGTAGAAATTCATTAAGGTAAATTCGTCGTGTATCATTCGTCGAGTAAGGATAGATTTCATCGAGTCATATTTGTCGAGTATCAAGGCGTCAAGTTCGTCGAGTATTGGCGGGCGTGGCGTTGAGTGAAGGCAAAAGCGTCGAGTGCATTCGACGAATTTGTCGAGTATGGCTTAGGTTAGGAAGCGTTGAGTGACCGAGCAGCTAAGTAAAATTTGTCGAGTTTACACGCCGAATTGAGTACGATTCGTCGAGTATCGCTGAGATTAGTTCTGTCGCTAAGGAAATTTCGGCGGGTATCGTGGTGGTTCGTCGAGTATCAATAGCCAATTTGTCGAGTATCGATTGAGTTCGTCGGGTATACTCGCCTAATTTGGCCAGTACTTAGCTTTCTCCGCCGACTTTTGCCCAGTTCATCGAGTATGGTCCTTAGAGTGATTTTAGGACTTCTCAAGGAATTTCTGTGGGTTCAGGCTTGGGTTTGGTGTGGGGTGTTTGGGTATGATGTTTCTTCGGCTAGGAAGGTTGGCAGTGGATAAAGGACCACCAACTGGACGTCGGTTTGTGAATCATTACACTTGGTGGTTTGTTTGGTCTCTATTTTGTGGACTGTTGGGTTGTGTTAGGCCAGGTGGCCACCACTGCAGTGCTTTTTTGTGAGAAGTTTGGGTCTGGTAGTTTGGTTTTGGATGTTTTGGCCACCGACTCCAACCCGGTTATTTTCACCAGTGTTAATGATTCACGTTTTCGAGCTGTTTTATGCTCATTTACTTCTTATAGATCAGTTTATGCTATTTCATGCTTATCCTTGCAGATTTTGTCGAAGCATGGCTTCGTTTCGCACTTGGTGCAAAATTTCTTTTACTCCATTATTACAAACTTTTCACTTTACCTGTTTTTATTTGGCTAATCAGTTGTGTTTCAGCTTTTCTTATAATTGAGTTTGGTAAACTCTTTTTTGCATTTTTCTACTTATTACTTGTTTATTTCCTTTGCCACTTGCAAATTTCTTAAAAAGGTATTCTTTCTTTGAATGCCTTAAGTTCGGGGTTGTAGCCGGTGGTGCGGCTATGTTGGGTGATAGCTTGTAGACTATAGTTGTTGCAGTGGTTTTCCTCACCGTCATGAGATAGTTTGTTGTTTTCAGTTTTAGTTCAGGCATGCATACTTTCAGTGGGTTCGTGTCAAGTTGTTGATGCCCACTGGTAGTTTTCTTTTGGAATGTTAAATACTTTGCTAGCTGCTAGTTTACCTTTTTGGTTGGTTGTATTTGCACTCTGGGAAGATTTTATGCTAGGTTGCATGTTAGGTATTTTTAAAGTATAAAAATTATTATTATTATTTCATACATGCCATATTTGAAATCTAAATCACTATATTTAACAGTCGTAAAAGTTACTTTCATAATTATTATAAATCTAGAGTCTTGCATACCATGAGTTGTCCCTTGGGGATGTGTATACTCATGTAGGGTGTCAATCTCTATAAATGAAGTATTTTCCGCAGCGTATAATTATTTTTTTTTCTCGTGGACTAGATGAGCCTCTGAGCCGAGGGATACGGCTAACCGCTTAAACTTTAACTAGATTTTTCCCTTAATAACTTATAGATCTTTCATAAAAGTGTTAAGTTAGAGTTTTATCTGAGCGTCTGTAGTTATCCCCTGCTGACGTGACATCATGACGCACATTTTCTCTTACTCTGATATATCGTTAAATGCGAAAACAATGCGGGTTGTGATAGTTGGTATTAGAGGGATAGGTTGTACGACAATTGGTCGAATGACTATCTCTGGTTAGTGTTAGTTGTCTAGTTTCATTTCATACACACACTAATGTGTCATCAGTACATCTTGGTCGAAGCATGAACACTACACTTATAAGCATGACAAGAAGTATACGAGGAATATTATGTAGTATGGGATGCATAATATGTGTTTGTATATGGATCCTCATAGGGGGCAACATGTGATTGTTATGTAGTATGTGATGCATAACAATCATCACAAGAATGCACATTAGATTTTGCTTTTTGTTGCATGTGATATTATGTAGTATGAGATGCATAATATTTCATGTGTACGCCACTCATAACATCCACTAAGGCCTTTATTAGATTGCATAGCACAACATGCATGACATAACTTTGCATTAGCACACGAGTCAAGCTAAAGATTTACACAATGACATATGTACACATATGGTTTTGAGTCAAAGAGAAGAATAAGAATTCATGCATTCATGTATGTTTTGATATGTTTAGGCATGACATCCTAAGTTTAGGCATTCATGAATGCATTCATGCATTCATGAATTGAGGCACATGAGTCAGTAGGATGACGGTATATCATACTAAGTTTAGGCATGATATCATAAATGAAAATCCCAGAGCAAGTTAGTCGTATGAGCAAGTATTTAAGCATGTATTTGTCTGAACTAAGTTATTTGGTTCTACCGGTTAAGCTAGGTTTTTATTAGATATTCGTTGTTTATTTAGAATGCCTCTTAAGCGTCCGATGATGAGGTCGACTCCCCAGTCGGAGGGGGAATCGTCTGGTGCCCAGAGTGAGGCCATGATAGAAGGATTGCGGCAGAGCAATGAGGCTTTGTCGAGGCAAATATTGGAGATGCAATCGCAGATCCAGGCATTGTTGTCGGTTGTTTCTAGTCAGACGCTTAGAGTGCAGGACCCGGATATGGGTCAAACTGTTCCTGTTCCCCCTGCCCCTCTGGTGCCCCCAATTTTGTTACCACCAGAGATGACCTTTATTTCACATTTCCAGCGATTAGGACCCCCTACCTACGATGGTAGAGCAGATTTTATGGCTTTGGATGATTAGATTATAGCCATCGAGGAGATGTTCTCATACTCAGGAGTTTCAGCGGACCAAAGAGTGATGGTCACTGCTTATCAGCTTAAGGGACTTGCAAAGAGTTGGTGGTTGAGAGAAAAGGAAAACCTTAAGGATGGATGCTCATGGGAATCCTTCAAGGAATTGCTGCTGAAGAAGTTTCTGTCGTCAGTCGAGAGGGACCGTTTGATGAGCGATTTTATACATCTAAAGCAAAGGCAGCTCACCATTAGCGAGTACGAGGTGGAGTTCAGCAAACTGTGCCGATTTTCCCCTGACATGGTGTCCTCAGATACTAGTTGAGTTAAATGTTTTCTAGGTGGTTTTAGGAATGACATCCAGCAGCTGGTTAGTGCTTATGGATCTAAAAGCTATGCTGAAGTTGTGGAGGATGCTCTGAAGGTCTAGGTGATCGACAATGCCAAGAATCGAGGTCAACAAATGAGAAAAGATAAGAGGAAGACTGGTGAGGGTAAGAGTTCCCAGAAATATGGTACTGCTTCGAGGAAAAGGAGCAAGGAAATATGCAGTTTCTGTGGCCGGGCAGGCCATACATTTGAAAGATGTTACCAGAGATTAGGAGCTTAGAAGCAGGAGTAGGTTCATGCAATTCAGAGTGCGCCTAAAGGAGATTTAATTTGTTCTGCATGTAAGCAGAAAGGGCACGACATTGTCCATTGTTGGGGAAAGGAGAGGGTCTGCTACTAGTGCGGACAGAAAGGACATTTCAAGTCAAAGTGCCTGCAGGCTCAACCTTTGTTGCAACCAGTTCCATTTTAGGCCTTGCCACCACCGTAGTAATTGGACAAAGGGAAGGGCAAGCTGAACGTGGTGTCTTTGGAGGAAGCTCAGACGTCTACTTACGTGATTTTAAGTTAGATCGTAACCTAGTTCTAGCTTTTGGTTCATAGCTGTAGTTTCGACGTTCGTTCCCTTAGTTGTGTATGTGATTTTATAGGAAAGTTTAAGGTAAAGAACTGATGGGCGCGTGTTCTTTTCGATTCTGATGCTACCCACTCATTCGTGGCTAGGACCTTTGTAGAGCATCACTGTTTGACCCTCGATCTTGTTGGCGATGCGTTTCGGGACAAGTTTCCCTCTAGCAATTCAGTGGTATCAGACCAAGGCATTCAGAGTTGTCCGATTTTGTTAGGAGATTTTTTAGCTGTTGCTGATGTAACATCCCGACTTTTATTGGGCCACCAGAGCCCTAGTGGGCCCAATAAAAGTGGCCCGAACCCTACCCATAACCCGGTAGGAGATAACACTAAGCGGGAAATAAAGCTAGAGAACTCTGAATTGAGTTCTGTTAGTCCCTGTGACCATGTATAGTCAATACGAGTGCATCGGAACTCGTTCAGTTGGACCCCGTGGCCATATAGTGAATGTGACCATTCCTCGTAAAACGCAATGAGAGCAGATTTTGGATATCAACCTAGAGAACTCTGAATTGAGTTTTGTCGATTCCTGTGACTTCATATAACCTAAACAGGTGCATCGGAATCCGTCACGTTACAATCTGAGGTCTAACGACAGTTTTACACACTTCGACAGCTTTAGCGCGCTGCGACGCGCAAATTTTGGACTTTCGCCAAACGAACTCCGATTCAACCCCAATTAGTGGCGTTGGACTCGTGTGGTCAATACAAAGTCAACGTAAGTCATCCCGGCCAATTTCGACGATAATTGGTCAAACTATGGTCAAATCAAGTGTAGTCGTGCATAGAAAAGCGTGCGCACAACAATTATGACACGACACCCGAACTTTGACCCGACCCCCGATGACTTGGATCCACTTTGACTTTGATCAGCAATGGGGAGCCACCCTAGGGTTGACTTGGTCAAACCCCCCTAAAAACCTATTTTTGGATTTTTCTCCAAGAAGGGGCCCACCTCCTCTCCAAGGGAGGATGACCCATGCCCCCCTCACTCTTCTTGGGCCCCCAACCAGCAAGCCTCCCTAGGTTAAATGGAGGCACACCCTATCCCCTCTTCTCTCTTTTCCATCTCTCTTTCCCACCCAAAAGCCCAAGCCCAAAGGGAAGGGCTTGATCTTTGTTCCATGTGGGGAAAATCCCTGCACTCCAGCTGTCCTTGGATAGCTAGAGGGTGGGATTAATCCCTCCCTAAGGAGGGATTAGTCCCACACCATTTAGAGGAAGGGATACCCCCTCCCCTCTAGCTATAAAAGGCCCCCACCCCCTCTCCTTCCCCCAAGCCTCAGAGAAACTCCCCCCCCCCCCCTGCTTGACCCCCTGCCGGAGCCCTGGTGGCCGAAAAAAGGCAACTCGAGGAGCCTTCCCCCCACCTCCACCACCACCAAGCCATGACTGACCAAGCTAGCCCCTCTCGAGCCCACCAAACCCAGGTGGAACCTTCTCTCCCTCCCCATTCTAAACGTGGTGCATGGCCCTCCCGGGGGCCAGAGCGCTGCAGGCGCCACCCGAGCCTTGTTCCAGGCCGGGTGGCGCCCAAGGAATAAGGATCCTCCCCCAACGTCGGTGGTGGCGCTCGGGGAGTGTTATACCACTAGGGGCAGCGGCCCCCGCAGAGGAGAGCGGTGGTGTCGCCGGAAAATGCGGTTCCGACGACACCCGCAAAAATCAGAGATTTCTCCGTTTTAAACCGGCGGCGGCGGCCGGCGCCGCATGGCCGCCGGACCACCGCCGGCATGAAGCCCGACCCCCGACGCGTCGGCCGGGGGTGGACGGGTAGGCGGCAACCTGCCCGGGGAGCGGGGATGGCACGGTGGTGTCGAGAGCAGGGCCACCGCCAGCTCTCAGGATGGTTTTTTCCGGCTGCGGGCGGCGGCACCGCGCTGCCGGACCACCGCCCAGAGAACCGTCGGCCCCCGGCGAGCCGATCGGGGTCGGCGCCAGCGTTTGCGTCGACCTGCCGATGGTGGTGGAGGCGGCTCATCCCCTGCACTGCCGGCGAGAAGCAGCAGCCGCCCGATCTGGTGATGAAGATCGGGCGGTTGGCATTTTCTCAATTCCAGCCCCGCCTCCGTTTTTGTGCCCCCCACAGCGGTTCCGTGGCCGATCCACTGTGGGGAAGTACTGGCTGATTGCGCCCTGCAGCTCAATCTCAGCTGCAGGATCTCCATGTGATCTGCTAAATGCATACCACTTTCATAACAGAAATTTCTAGAAATTTCTGGGCTAATTTTAGGCCCCTAGGGGAAAAGTGACCAACATGAAAAAAGTTCCCCATGATGAGGGCTACCTCCATAAAAAATTGAGAATTTTTGGAATTAATTTAGTATTTTAAAAAGCCAAAATAAAATTTTTTTTGGCTAAATTAAATGCCCAAAACACCTTGGAAAATTATAAAAAAAATTACTATACTCATTTTAGGCTCTCCCAAAGGTTGTATTAAAATTTGAGATTATGGGGATAAGTTTTGATATTTTTCCTAAAATATTGAAGCCTAGGGTGGCGCACGGATCCTTTTTTTGCTCGTTTTCCCTAGAAGACGGAAATTGGAGGGCGCAACCACTCCTTATAATCAAACAAATACTTTAAACTATTTTATCGACGAGAGCGGCCGAGGCAAGCGACTAAGCTCCGGGTTTTCCCAGATTTCGTAAAACCGTCGAGCTCCTCAACTCTCGGGTGATTAGGGCACGCTCGGAAGATGAGAGTACGAGTGATGACTTGGAGTTGTCCCTGGCGACTAATAAGAATATAACTCCTAGCTAATCCTTGATCTAATTAAGCTGTATTAAATATGGCGCAACCAAATTAATTGGATCTTAATAGTTATTGTAACCCAACCAAATCTCCTTTAAATCTCGATGGAATTGAAGCCTCCTGAATAGGAGTGATTGGACTACTAACCATTTTTTTTGTGTTTTCTCCAGTCTTATACTGGTCAAGCTTATTTTAGTACTTTCAATTCAGTACTACTCCAGTCTCGTACTAGTCAAGCTTATTTCAGTACCTTCTATTTAGTACTATTCTAGTCTCGTACTGGTCAAGCTTATTTTAGTACTTTCCATTCAGTACTACTCCAGTCTCGTACTGGTCAAGTTTATTTCAGTACCTTCTATTTAGTACTATTCCAGTCCCGTACTGGTCAAGCTTATTTTAGTACTTTCCATTCAGTACTACTCCAGTCTCGTACTAGTCAAGCTTATTTCAGTACTTTCTATTCAGTACTACTCCAGTCTCGTACTGGTCACATTTCATTCCAGCACTTTAAATAAGCAGCATAATCACCGCACTTATTCCCATTGCAATTTACTATTATAGTCCCGGGTCCTGCACTAACGAGCAGTCATCGAGCCATAGTTGGGGATAACCGGAGTTGAAGTAGTCCTCCAGGTCTAGCCCCAAATAATGCGCTCCCATGCTCCTTGTCAAAGTAGAGCTGAGTGCCGACGCCCGAAGTCTAAAGCCTAATAGAGCAGGCCGACGTAGACTCGATGTTTATATTGTTTGCCTTTTGTTTGATTGATTGTAAATTGCTTGTGGTGAAATTGTGGCGGGTCAGTCCCTCCCGCAGACCATTCATACCAGTGCGGGAAGGTCGACGACTCAGGACGACAGGGAGATGAGTACCACGGGTGACCGGCCGTTATATTCCCCGTCGGGTTTTTCCTCCGTTGGTCGGCCAAAATGATTCGCCGGATGTCACTCACATCCAAGAGTACACAAGGTTGTATGTTAGGGCCTGGGGTTGTGCGGTACGATCACCCCCAGAAGTGGCAGGACTGGCCACTGTCACCGACGGCCTCATCGGTGAGGCTCGCAGGGCTCGCTACCTTGCTGGAACAGAAGCGGTCCAAACTATGTCGACATAGGGTTTGTGAGCACGGCTATGAATGCCTGCGGTGTGTGCGCGGCTATGAATGCCTGCGGTGTGTTCGTGACTATGAATGCCTACGGTGTGTGCGCGGCTATGAATGCATGTGATTGAATTCCGGATATGAACACCTGATGTGCTGACAAGCTAGTGGAGCCTCATTATAACTGGTTTATATTGCTACTGCTTTTCTTTCCAGTTATACTATTCTGCACTTTTTATAATTGCTCCTAGTTGTACATATATGAAATGTTATGCTAACCCTCTCTTCCTTCGACTATTTACTTCTGTCGGGTGGGTGTGTGCTCGTCCCCAGGATATGGATCCGAGGAGGAGATTTGTTTCCACTTAGCTCTGTGACTAACGGTTATTTGATTAACCATTCACAGTAAATGGAGCATCATAGTGACTCGCTACCGCAGGAGACTACGCCGGCGGTTAGGACTACTCGAGTAGATGCACCCCCGCCGTCTCCGGAGTTTAGAGACGTGAGTACCGCCGAGCAGCATAGAGAGAGGGAGTATGAGTGATATTTGTAGATCATGTATAGCCTACAGGCTTATATAAGCACTTAGGCTTCGGCCATATAACCTCTGTGATATTGATATATTATATATAACTGCAATGGTTCCCTGTTAATGCTTCCACTATACTTTGATGGGTTGTGAATGTTATGATTCGAGCTAAGCAAGGCGCCCATATAGTGCTTGGATAGGGTGGATTGTTTCCCCTAAAAGCACTGAGTGGACGTCTTGGGCCAGTAGTACCCCTCCAGCCCGACCCAGGCAAAAGGTTGGGGGGGCCCTACAGCTTATCTGAAGGTGATATGCCTGGAAGACTTCGATGTGATTTTGGGCATGGACTGGTTGTCCAAGTATGATATGGTCATCCAATGCAATGTCAAGCGTTTGGACTTCAAGACGGACAACGGTCAACCCAGGAGTATTTATGGTTTTCTGCGCCAAGTTTCTCTGACTACTCTGTGGTATGTGCTCAGAAGCTTTTAGATTCCGGATGATTTGCTTACTAGGTTTCAGTGTTGGAGCTCGATGTTAGTTTGCCACATGTAGAGGAGATTCCTGTGGTGCGTGAGTTTCCTGATGTATTTCCTGATAACCTTCCTGGTCTTCCACCTGAGAGAGACGTGGATGTCATCATAGATTTGGAGACGGGTACCTGTCCTATTACTAAGGCATCGTACTTTATGGTCCAACATGAGCTGGAGGAGTTGCATACCCAGTTGGACGAGCTATTGCGGAATGGATTCATTAGACCAAGTTCTTCACCGTGGGGAGCTCTTATGCTGTTTGTGAAGAAAAATGATGGATCGATGAGCCTGTGCATTGATTACAGAGAATTGAATAAGGTAACTATCAAGAATAGGTATCCTTTGCAGCGAATAGATGACTTGTTTGATCAGTTGTGTGGTAGCACTGTGTTTTCGAAGATTGACCTTCGTTTAGGCTACAATCAATTGAGTATTTGTGAGACGGATATTCTACGGACCGCTTTTCGTTCTCGGCATGGACATTTTGAGTTCTTGGTGATGTCCTTTGGATTGACTAATGCACCATCTACCTTTATGGACATGATGAATAGAGTGTTCAAGGATTTCCTAGACTGTTTTATGGTCGTATTTATAGATGATGTTTTGGTTTATTCCTGCAGTGCTAAGGAACATGCTCAGCACTTGTGTTTGGTTTTGTATGCTTTGAGAAATCATAAGTTGTTTGCTAAGCAAATGTGAATTTTGGTAACCTCAAGTTTCTTTTTTGGGTCATGTGGTTAATAAGGATGGAATTTTTGTGGACCCCGAGAAAATAGTTGTTGTAATGGATTGGAACAGACCTACCACACCCAAAGAGATAAGAAGTTTTCTATGGTTGATAGGATATTATAGAAGGTTTATATAAGGTTTCACTACATTATCTACGTCGCTGACTAAGCCTACGCAGAAGAACGCAGTTTTTGTTTGGAGCGATAAGTGCGAAGAGGCATTTCGGGAATTAAAAAGGAGATTGTGCACTGCTCCGGTGTTGACCATGCCTAACGAAGGGATAGAGTATGTTGTGTATGTGGACGCATCGCACATGGGACTTGGTTTTGTGCTGATGCAAGAAGGTAAAGTGATTTCGTATGGGTCACGACAGTTAAAGATACATGAAAGAAATTACAATATGTATGATTTAGAGTTTGTCGTTGTGATTTACGCCTTGAAGTTATGGAGACATCTATTGTATGGCGCTCTATGTAAGATTTATACGGATCATAAGAGTTTGAAGTACGTCTTTACTTAGAAGGAGTTGAATTTGCGCCAGTGGAGATGGTTATAGTATGTTGCAGATTATGATGTTGAGATCCAATACCATCCGGGCAAAGCTAATATGGTAGTTGACGCCATGAGTAGGAAGACAGCGAAAAGTTTTAACCTTTCTGTGGATTTGCTAGTAGAGGAATTTCTCTTGATGAATATTTCTGTTGGAGGTTGTGACTCGTCTAGCAATTTGGTTGTAGCAGAGCCTTCATGGATTTCGCTTACAAGGCTACACCAAAAGGATGACCCTGATTTGTTGCACCTTTATAATAGAACGGAGAAATGAGAGTTACCAGACTTTTTGATCGATGATGCGGGTATCTTGAAGTATCGTGACAGATTTTGTATCCTCGCAGTTGAGGACATTCGACTTAAGTTGTGCAACAAGGCGCACGGTTCGAGTGTTTCATATTACCCTGGTTCTACTAAAATGTATAGGGATCTGAAGCATATCGTTTGGTGGTATGGTATGAAGAGTGATATAACCAGGTTTGTATCTAAATGCTTTACTTGCAAGCGAGTTAAGGCTGGTCATGGAAGGCCTAGAGGCAAGTTGATGCCTTCAGAAATTCCAAGTTGGAAGTGACAGAGTATTTCGATGGATTTTATTACTGGATTGCCCAGATCTCCTCGAGGACACGATGCTGCTTGGGTCATAGTGGATAAACTGACAAAGTGTGCTCATTTCATGCCGTTTAGAATTGATTACTCCATGAAGAAAATAACAGAGTTATACTTGGATGAGGTTATCAGGCTACATGAAGTACCTGTTAGTGTTGTGTCGGATCGAGACTCCAGGTTTATATCATGTTTTTGTAAAAGTTTACAGGAAGGGTGAGGTACCGATTTGAGGTATTTCACCGTTTATCATCCGCAGACTAATGGTCAAACTGAGAGAGTAAACAAGATTGTGGAGTACATGATCAGATGTTACATTTTTGACCATGGAGGAGCGTGGGACGAGCATTTGAGATTGATAGAATTTGTGTACATCAACAGTTTTCAAGAGAGCTTGCAGATGGCCCCGTTTGAGGCTTTGTATGAGAGATATTGTAGAACTCCGTTGTTTTGGGCTGAGGTTGGTGAAAGGTCGTTGTTGGGTCTGCAGGCCTTGGAAGAAATGGATATTTCTGTTAAGCATATTTGAGAGAAGCTTCAAATAGGTCAGGAGCGTTATGAGAAGAATGTTAATCGTCGAAGGTCTGATTTGGAGTTTGTTGTTGGGGACATGATTTTTCTTAAGGTTTCCCCGATGTCTGGCGTTAAGAGGTTTGGTAAGAATCACAAGTTGGATCCTAGGTATGCGAAACCTTTTAATATTGTTGAGCGGATTGGTGTATCATCTTATAAGCTGGATTTTCCTGCGAATTTTCCTGGTGTGCACGATGTGTTTCATGTGAGCCAGTTGCGGAAGTGTGTGCTGAGCGACAGGCAAGTTATTAATGATGTGCACCAGTTGGAGCCTAATTTTTCATATGTTGAAGTGCATGTTCGTGTTTTGGATAGTCAAGATCAGGTATTGCGAAGAAAGACAATACACATGGTTAAAGTTTTGTGGTTGAACCAAGATGTGGAGTGCGCGACTTGGGAGTTGGAGTCAGCTATGAGGGAGGCTCATCCTAATATGTTCTCCTGATGCTTTGGTATGGGTTTTCTTTGTTAGCCTTTAATTACTTTCCTTTTATTTTGGATTTGATCCTTTTTATGTCATGTTTCAGGACAAAACTTCTTTTTAGGGGGGGTGGCTGTAACGCCCCTGATTCTTTCAGTGTTTATTTTAATTCCCGTAGTGACTTATTTTTGACGTCAGGGCATTACGTTGATGCATAGTTAACAAATGTCATTTGTTGGAGCATGGGTTTGCTCAGTGGGTTTTCCTTTATGGTCGATTTCGGCTTGCTTGTGCACCTTCTCTCGCGAGTCGGGTCTGTTTTGGTGACTCGGTGGAACTTTTTATAGGGGTGTGGTGATGTTTTATCTTTGGGTGGTGTTTTACCAAGGTTTGGTTTATTGAATTTGGATTTCAACTTCGTCGTTGGATTCGTAGCGTCAGTATTTAACTACGGTGCGATTTTCGTAAGATTCCGAGTTGGTTTGAGTTTCGGGTCGTTTTGGCGTTTATTTAATGATTAATTGTAATATTAATTTATATATATATATATATATCGGTTAAATCGTCAAATCTGAACCCTATTCATCGTCTTCCCTACCGAGCCGTCATCGGTTTCGCGAAAGAGAAGGAGAGGCGGGTTCTCGTGGGGTTTCAGTCGGCGATCTAGTTAGGTCTGGTGGTCGGTTTCGACGGAGGAGTTGAGATTCGGAATGCTCTCGCCGAGATCTATGCGTTCGTGGTAAGATTTCCTCGTTCCACAGATTTTTTGTGTGTTAGGGTTTGTAATTTTGACCTCCTTTTTCCCCCAAAAGTTTCAGGAAACGTTGCCTAGGTATTCTTGCAGTCGTTCCTTACCGTGGAGCGTTGGAGGAGGCGGATTCTTCCAAGATTTGAGGCAAGTGGAAATTTCCCCCTTGCTTACTATTTTCCTTTCATGTCTTTCCTTTTCTTTCTCTCCTTTGTGTGTAGGATTTGTGTAGGAGTGAGCCTTGAGAAAATCCCTAGAATAATTAAGACTTTTCGGCTAGAATCTGTCGGGTATGATAGGCATGCTAAGTGAAAATCGTCGAATATAGGTGTAGAAAACTATCAGTAATTCGTCGAGTATAAGGATATAGACCATGTATAATTCGCAGAGTATGAACTAGGTGTAGAAATTCATTAAGGTAAATTCATCGCGTGTCATTCGTCGAGTAAGGCTAGATTTCGCCGAGTCATATTCGTCGAGTATCTAGGCGTCGAGCTCGTCGCGTATCGACGTGTGTGGCGTTGAGTGAAGGCAAAAGCATTGAGTGCATTCAACGAATTCGTCGAGTATGGCTTAGGTTAGGAAGCGTTGAGTGACCGGGCAGCTAAGTAAAATTTGTCGAGTTTACACGCCGAATTGAGTATGATTCATCAAGTATCGCTGAGATTAGTTATGTTGCCAAGGAAATATCGGCGAGTATCGTGGTGGTTCGTCGAGTATCAATAGTCAATTCGTCGAGTATCGATGGAGTTCGTCGGGTATATGTACAACCCTGTGTTTGCCGAGTGGTTCCACCAGGCCAAGCGAGCGGGCCAGGACAACCAACCCGCTCCAAAATAGCAGGCGGACGAATCCGGACGGCCAGCTCGCTCTCGCCAAAGCTAGGCGGCGAGCTGCACGAGCCGGTCCATCCAGCCCGCTCTCCCACTAGGCAACCTTGTCGCCAGCCCACCTCACAATAAGGGTTAGCGGGCTGCGGTGGCCTGGCTCGCGCTCGCCTAAGGCGGAAGGCAAGCTGCGGAAGCCAGGCCGCGTCTGCCCCAGCAGGGTGGCGAGCTGAGGCGAGCTGACCCCGTGTTTGGGAAACATGCCCCGTGTGGTCCAGAGGCAGAATTACCTTGATGCCCTTGCTGGGGGTGCAAATAGCTTACCAAAACTGCGGAGTCACGCTGTTGGCAGGCCACTTTTGGCTAGACATAGCGGTTCAAAATAGCGAAGTTTGGCTATTTGCAGACCGTTTTCAGAAAACTATAAATAAACTCAATGGGGTATCTCAAAAGGCACGTTTTTCTTGTGATAAATGAGAAGAAATGACTTAAATTAGTATAAATGTCCATAAATTAATAGTCATTTTATTCACGCTTAATTAACCTATTTTGCCTATGTTTTTCTTATTAGAAATGACGTAGAAATCGAACCGGCAAAGTAAGTGCAGGAATTATATTTTGGCTGTGCAGTTGTTACAGAAACCTGTTGCAGTTGTTATAACAAGTCTGGGCGGTTTTAAAATTCGAATTTCGAATTTTGCGCCAAAACTAAATATGGAAGGAGGCATCTATTGGAAAAGGGCTGCTCGTTTTTAACAGGGGATTTTCATTCCTAAAGGGGAAATTAGAGAGAGGAGAGGGACCTTAGAGATTTTTGCTTGGAGAAGAAGAAGAGGAAGAACGGCTAGGGTTTGGACGCACCGGCGAGAAGGAAGAAGGGTCTAAGCGAGATCTACACGCATATTCCTGCAGCATTAAAACTCATTAAGCATGTTTAGTAAGACTTTCTTTGTTGTGTGGTTTCATTCCTCTAGCATGAACTAATTGTATGGATCTTGTATGATGTGAGTACCTTGTTTTATTGTGATGATTTTACTTTAAATTTATTTTATGGTTGTTTGAATCGCTATCTTTATTGGGTTTATGTTCCTTGTTAGTGGAAATTTTTGAGCAAGCGTTCATCTTCTAATTAGTATGGCGAGATTCGAGAGAGGAGTTATGCTACTTTAGGGTTGAATCCATTATTCTACGCGGCGAGATTCGAGAGAGGAGTTGCGTAGTTTCTAATTCAAAATTCCATATTTTTACTGCGCTGCAAGATTCGAGAGAGGAGTGGCGTAAGTGTGACATAAACTCCAATATAGCGTCAAGAGAGAAAGAGATTTCCTCTTGAGTTAGCATCATTGATTTTTGCTCGTCACATTATTTACTTTCCACCTAAGTTAAAGATAACTAGGGGAAATTGGGTAACGGAATTCTGAGATCGAGAGACGATGAATTTCAACTTAAAATCGATGCAAGATAGTAATGAAGAGAACCATTAAATATCACTAGAAATCTCGTCACAATAGGCAAGGGAAAACAACATGCAAGATCATTTCTCCAACCCTGATAAAAGTATTTTCTAAGAATCGTGTTTAGTTTTATCATTATTAGTTTAAGTTTTCTTTATTATAAAATTAACCCACTAAAGAAAAAGTATCCCACTTGGATTCACGGAACGGGTAAGGCTAGTAATTACGAGCACTAACATTGCACTTCCTCTAGGAACGATAACTCAACTCATCATTTTATTACTTTATTCGACACGTGCACTTGCGTGATTACGTAGATCCATTTTGGCCGTATCAAGTTTTTGGCGCCGTTGTCGGGGAGCGCAACTGGTTTAGTGTTTTATTTCTCGTAATATTAGTTAAACTTTAGTAGTTGGAGATCAAGTATTTTGTTTTTAATTGTTTTCTTGTCTTAGCACTTATTTCGAAGCTTTGTGGTGTATGTCAAGGTATAGAAACCCGGAATTATTGTCACTAAACTTAGAAATAGAGCACACCTGTAGACAAAATCGAAGAAACCATAGAACGGAAAACATTGATCATCCTGAGATGGATAATAACGGACAACAAGTTATCGATGACATAGAGGGTCACGTGAACCATAACGGGCAAGCGAATCCAAATAATCAACACGTGCCGCCTCGAATGACATGTAGAGATTACAACACACCTTTTAGGGGAGGTTTGCACACGAGTATTGCCCGACCACCTATAGAAGCTAATAATTTCAAGATGGACCCTTTCATTATGCAACAAGTTCAACTAAATAGATTTGGGGGTCTTAACCATCAAGATGCAAACTCTCATTTAAAAACCTTCTTAACAATATGCGACATGTTTAAGGCAAATGGTGTGTCCGCAGACGCAATTCAACCAAGAGCATTTCCTTTTTCCTTAGAAGGTCGAGCAAGGGATTGGTTGGACTCTTTACCCGATGATGCTATCACCACATGGGCCCAATTAGAAGATAAATTTTTAAATAAGTATTTTCCACCTTCTAAGACGGCTAAGTTGATTAGAGATATCACTACATTTATGCAACATCATGGGGAGACTCTTTACGACGCATGGGAGAGTTTTAAGGAGCTGTTAAGAAAATGTCCACACCATGGGTTAGCACAACACCAACAAGTATCCACGTTTTACAACGGGTTGCAAACCGCAACCATGATTCTAGTAGATGGAGCCGCGGGAGGTTCCCTAATGAAAAAATATCCGGAAGATGCGTACGCCATTTTAGAAGATTTAACGTCTAATAATTATCAAACATATGAACGACAAGCAACAAGTAATCCAGCAGGGGTGCACCATGTAGATCAAATCACATCCTTAGCCGCCGAAATGGCATCACAATTCAACTTGATTAACAAGAGGCTAGATTCATTATCTAATCCTGCGCCTAGTGTACCACTAACGGTGGAACAATTAAATCTATTAACGGAGGAAGCCAACTATATAGGAGGACAACAGAGGCAAATTCCACCGGGATTTGCTAATCATTATCACCCCGAGTGGCGACATCACCCTAATTTCTCTTGGAGAAATAATCAAGGAGTGAACCAATCGCCGGGATTTCATCAAAATCTGAATCCCACCCAAGGGAATCCTCATAACAATCCTAGGAAGTTAACTGATGAAGTTATTGTGGGGATGTTCCAAAAGAATGAGTCTAGGATTGGAGGGATTGAGTCATCTCTAAGATCTTTAGAGACCACATTGGGGCAATTAGCAACCACGTTAAGCAAAAGGCCGATTGGATCATTACCTTCGGATACCATGCCTAACCCAATAAGAGAGGAACCTCCTAATCATTGTAATGCAATCGCTTTAAGGAGTGGGGTGGAAATTCAAAGTGGAGATGGGTTGTTAGAAAAAGCTAGAGATGACGAGAGGAAGGAACAAGGAAATGAACCTAGGGGGATGCAAGAAGAAGAGCCCGTAGAAGTTAAGGAACCGGAGATAGTTGAAGTCCAACCACTAAATAATAAAAAGAAAGAAATCATCTATCCTCCACCTCCCTTCCCATCTAGATTAGCGAAGACAAAGCTCGATAAGCAATTCCAAAAGTTTATGGAAATCTTTAAGAAATTAACTATAAATATTCTGTTTGCTGAGGCTCTTGAACAGATGCCTAGTTATGTCAAGTTTATGAAAGACATCTTATCCAAGAAGAGGAAATTCGTTGAGAGGGAGATAGTCGCCCTAACGGAAGAATGTAGTGCAATATTACAAAAGAAACTACCTCAAAAATTAAAAGATCCAGGTAGCTTTACAATACCATGTTTGATAGGAACGACATTTTCAGGGAGAGCATTGTGTGACTTGGGAGCTAGCATCAATCTGATGCCCTTATCTATTTACACAAAATTAGGCCTGGGAGAGATTACACCAACATCTCTTACTCTACAGTTGGTCGATAGGTCTTTAGCTTTTCCTAAGGGAATTGTTGAGGATGTACTGGTTAAGGTGGATAAATTCATCTTTCTAGCCGATTTTGTGGTGCTAGATATGGATGAGGATAAGGAAGTTCCTATTATTCTAGGAAGACCATTTTTAGCCACAAGACGTGTAACATCCCATGTTACTTCTGGACCCCTCAACTTAGATTGGGTTAGGCATGAGGTGAGACCTAAGGGGATCAACTAGGTTTGACCCTAGATAGTGGGTAGTGGCCATGTGGAGCCCACTATAAGACCAAGTCAAACTAGGTCAAACTAACCTAATTAAGGACCCTAGCCACACCATGACCCCACCACATTGCCCTAACCCTAAAAACAATCTAAGTGGACCCTAGGGTATGTCACTGGGTCAACATTTTGACCCCAGTTGACCAAGGTCAACCTTGGGCTTAATTTGGTCAAACCCACACCTATAGGCCTAATTAACCTAAGTGGGGCACCCCCTTGACCCAAACCAAGTTGGGTGGTGCCACTAGACCCATTTCCACCAAGTGGGGTCAGTCCACCCACCATAGTTGACCAGTCAACCCTAAAAGTCAATTTGGTCAACAAATTGACCTAAAGAATGAAATGAAGGCCAAGTTAAGTTCCCTTGGACCAAGCCCACAAAAATTGGCCCAAAGTCAGCCCAAGTGAACAAGACCAACCCTACCCCCCTAAATCAGGAGAGAGAGTACATGCAAGGGGGTAAAATTGAGATTTTTAGGAAAAGAGGAGAGAGAAAGAGGAATGAAGGGAATAATGGCCACATGGCCACCCCATCAGCTGGTTTTGGCTGCCCAAAACCAGGTGGCTGACTTCCCCTCTTCATTTCCAGCAGAAATACAGAGCTGAGAGCCACATGGCACCATGGGTGAAGCCTCCAAAGCTCAAACCGAGCTCACCTTGGAGTTAACTCCACTTATAGCCCACCTCAGTCCAAACAGACCCCTCCATTAGCTTCAGAAGGTCCAGAGGAGTGGAATTCGACTACCTACACATGGAGAACGGTGGAGAATGCAACTTTCGGGGAGGAGCTCGCCGGCGCACCACCACCACGGCAAACCGCCGCCTGACCCGCAGCCAAGCCCCGATTATGGTGCGTTTCACTTCACCTCTACCCGCACTAGCTTCTTAGATCAAATAGGCGAGAGATCGGGCTCAATTGAGCCCGATGCCATGTGAGAAAATCTAGAAATTTCTAAGTTTTTGAAACCGCTCGGGATCGCCGTCGCCGCCGTCTCCCGCCGCCCCATCGCCGGGAAATGATAGCCACCACCACCGTGAAGGTGATGGCACCATTGGCCGGAGGTGGCGACGCCTCAGCTGGCCGGAAACCGCCGGCAAAGTCGCTCCAGGTCGGCTCAATCTCAGCCGTTGGCTGGAGGTAGACGATGAACGGATCCCGTCGATTCATGCTTTAAGATTCGTGCGCCGTTTATTATTATAAAACAGATTAATAAATGAATAGTAACATTTCTGTCACACATATTCAGTATTGTTGCATGTTAAATTTAGGCCTCTTAGAGGCATTTCCAGAGCTTAGGCCCTTAATGAAAATTGTAGCCTAGGGTCTTACCTTTAAAATGCCACCCTAAACATACATTTTGGTGTAGGGTACAGCCCTGTAGGACCTTCCTCCTAGGACTGGTCCTAGACTAGGTCAAAAATTATATTGAGTGCCCTAGTCTCAATGTTAGTCACCATGATCCCAAATTTTGGGCACATGCATTAATAGGGCTTACTTACCTCCTGCCAAAATTTAGGAATTTTTAGAAAACATTTTCCTATAGTTTTTGGTAAAATGTTAAAATTTAAATTAGTGGTATATATGGAGTTCTACTCCTCCCCATGGCCCCAAATTTTGGTGGTGGGTCAGTGGGGTCACCCTTGGTGCATGATAAAATTTTCAGCACCTTGAGATCACTGCATGTGGGAGAATCCACTTGCATGTGCTAGCCTATGTTAAGGCTTGGTGTGCAAATAGCAAAAATGCAAATTTGTGTATTTAGCCCAATGGTGACATGCAAGTGTCATGAAATTATTTCCAGTGGTTCATTAGGGTAAATTTCACCCTTCAAATTAATATTGTAATTTTTGGAATCAAAATTCCATTTATTGGAATTTACTTTATAAATAGCTATTTTGGAATTTAAAATTGGAAAATAGGATTTATTCAAGAACAAATCCAAACAACATTACCAAGGCATAGATTACATCACACTTGACCTAGGAAAATTATGATTTCTCTGTTTTGAAGAACCTTGGAGTAGATACCCTAAAATTTCCCATTTTACCCTTATCTTGATAATTCTTGAAATGATATATATATACCTCTGAAAAATTTGGGATTTATTCTACTGTCATAAAATATTGTTATTAGTTTATCATGAATTTCTCAGAATTTATTGGATACATTACTTGTGTTAAACTAGTACAATGGCATTTTGGTAAATACCTTAAAATGGAATCCCATAGGCCATCTTACATTCAATTTGGATGAATCTCTGCCAATAGCCATAATTTAGTGTCTTAAAGGCTCTGTAAATTTTCTGGAATTTTTGAATATGTAATGCTTATACTTCATGTGTAAAATGGAATTTATGTGGGATTGTAATTAAATAGAAAATGACAATAAATAATTTAAGGAAAATTGTGAAATTTTGAAGACAGCAATATTTGGACAATATACATCTCAGGAAAAATTCCCTAAGTCAGTGGATGCTTAATTAAATCACTTCATGTGTAAAGTGGCCGAGCATTTAAATTAAGAGAATTAATTAAATGACCATTTGACCAGGAAAAATTATGAGAATCCTTAGGGTAGATCCCATAGTCCATAATACCTTAGGATAAATATTTAGAGGCATGATGCCTTAAGTTTTGGAAGATCACATTTCTAGGGTAGACATAGGTCATGGTCTGCATATAACACAAATAGGTCTTGCCTTAGGGAATTACCAGGGGATTGATTATCGGCAGAAATAAAAGAGAGTTCAACATGAGTGGCCCTGGTGGGTAGAGTTGTCTTAGTGAGGGATCAAAAGTGCAAGTCTTGGTCATCAACTGGAGTGGGGGATCGGCGGAAGACCGTCGGTACCCGGTAACACCTTAAGTCACTAGGGTTATACTTAAGCAATAAGGAGAGCTGGGGAGATACATGGGTAGTCATCAACTAAAATAAGTATCCTTGCGAAAGGGAACGCTGGGCGTAATCCCAACACAGTTCCTAGTGCCCCTTGAGAGCCCTTCACAGGGAATACCGGGGGCAGTCCTGGGATTAACCATAAATCTCTAAGTAAAATAAACCGTAGACAAGAGTAGCTTAATAGGTTAGGACATGGTTGTACCTTCTCGCCCGTGTTTTGGGTTGGAGAGTTTCATGATATATGCTCACCCGTTTAGGGTTGGAGGGAATTGACATAAAGGCACTAATGTGCGTTCTCACCCGGGTTTGGGTTTGAGGGAGTCAGGACGGGTTTTGGTCCTGCGAGCGGAAGGCTCGGTGTGAATTACTTGCATGTGCATAAATATCGTGGCGGGGCATGCGGTACTGGCCGTTCGTCACACCGATGGCAGTACGGTGCACCAGGCGGTTGTGGGAGTTAGAGGGGCCAGTGGGTTGTTTTACACTGCGGTCTGGAGGACGACCCCCGATAACACACATCCGACCCAACAAGACTGACGGGTTTGTCAGCAAAGTACGTACGCGGGACTCTAGAGTGCACCTTGGACGTGTACAGAGGCGTATGAGAGGGGTCTAAGGCTTGGTAGTGTGCATACCGGTCTAGAAGCGGAGACGCCCGCTCCGCTGCTGCCGTAGCCACAGCGGTGGTACCCGAGAGTGATGCTAGCTCTCAAAAAGTGGGAACTAAAGGTCTGTGATCACAGAGTCGTTGTGTGTGAGTTGCACTTGCATGCGCATAAAATTGCATCATATCATTCATTCATATTAGGTCATACGCTCCATAGATCCTTATCATATAAATTAGTATGGGCTCTTTTATATGATAAGTTAAATTTCCTGGAAATCCTAACTTATATATTTGTATGGGCACTTATATAAGTTAGGGTACGTTTGTGATGATAGCTTAGTGGTAGCTTAGTTTATTTACTTGTTTATACTGCTGTTTCTATACTCTCCTTTACTGCACGTACTTACTTACTTACTACTTGTACTGTACTTAGCATTGCTAGTGTAGAATTTCATTACTTAGTACCACTTTAGATAGATATTGTCACCTGCTTCCATTTTGCTACCCCTTGTTGTCCTCCGCTTCGTCCTCCCGCCCGGTGCCTAGGAGCTGCGGGGCGAGGTGCGGAGGAAACGACTTAGTCTTTTTGACTAATGGTCGGTGACCAACTATTTTTAGGAGCCCGTGGAGATGGAGCACCAGCACGTCGAGGAGGCAGGACATGAGGAGCAGATACCGCTTCAGTAGGCTACCACTACTACTGTGCGTCCTCAGGTGGGACGAGACTTGATGTTCTAGTTTAGCTTCCGCACTTATGATTTTGTGAGAGAGAGAGATTTTGATGTACTGGGCATAAGCCCTTTTTACTCTTTCTTCTGTACTATTCTGTGGACTGTTGATGTACTATTCATCTCTTTTATATGATTGCACTGTGACTTGTGGACTGATGGTATTTTATACTCATTTTTACTTCTTATTTCTCATATTGGCCTACAGGTTTATGATCGTACTAGCCGGCAGAATCGGCGTGTTGCGGTGTCGACTAACCCGTGAGTTAGTGCCACCGTAAGACGGCGGTTCTGGGCATAAGATCCGGTAGCCCTCCTTGGTAAGGGGGAGGGGGGTCTTACAAACTGGTATCAAATGAACAACGATCATATGAGAAAGAAGTCCACAACATGGGACCACCCCCGCCCCAGCATTAGTTTGCGGACAAACTATGCAGCGGAAGCAGTGGTGTGCCCATGTACAAAAGTCACAGAAATGGTCCACAAAGTACAATTTGATAGGCCAATTTTGCCTTAACCTTACATTTATGCAACCTCCACAGGTCGCAGCGCCGCAAAATGTGGCTCCTCCCCCTCCAGCTGCCACTCCATTCCTACATACGGAGATGGGGCAGACCCTGACGGCGATTTTGGATGCCTTTAGAGCCCAGCAAGTCCCGGCTCCACAGCCAAATCCGGGGTCGAGCTGGCTGGGTGCATTCAAGAGCCTGTCCCCACCGACGTACCGTGGGACAGAGGATGCAGTGAAGACAGAAGAATGGCTGGAGGCCATACACGAGATCTTAGCGGGCATCAGCTGCCCAGTCGGCCAGGCAGTACCTCTAGCCACCTCCGTGCTAGAGGCCCACGCGAAGAGATGGTGGAAGTCAGTCCGGGAGACTACTTATGCGGACTTTGATTTGTCAGAGATTTCTTGGGAGGAGTTTGGCGATGTGTTCCTGGAGCACTTCGTCTCTACTACGGACAGGGATGCTTTGGAGGAGAGGTTCTTGAACCTCAAGCAGGGGACCAGATCTGTGATAGAGTACCAGAGGGAGTTCTCCCACTTGGCCAGGTTCGCGGGGATACAGGACACCGACGATAGGAGGTATGCGAAGAGGTTTTACCGGGGCCTCAGGGATGATCTGAGGCAGGCTCTGTTATTCATTTCACATGGCACATCCAGACAGATCATTGAGATGGCGAAGAAGCTGGAGGCTGACCAGCTGATGGTACGAGCCGGAGGGAAGAGACCATTTGATGGATCGACATCTGATGAGAGCAGTAGGGGCTCTCAGAGAGGCAGGACCATCGGATACAGGAGGGGTGGGGGACGTCGTCGTCCCAACTTCAGGCAGGAGCAGGGGCCTCCTCCAGCTTTGGCTCCCCCACCTCTACAGATACATGATCCGAGGAGACAGGATGACCGAGGCCACCGACAAGTGGTTTGTTATGGATGCCGCCAGCCTGGGCACATCAGGTCGGAGTGCCCGCACCGATTCCATCCCCCTCCTCCTCCTCCACCTCCAGTGGCCCCAGTACAGCAGGGCCGAGGACGAGGCCGAGGACGAGGCCGAGGCCGGGGATACCATGGCAGGAGGCGCGAGCAGGAGCAGATATACGCCTTGGATCTCACAGAGCCGAGAAATCCCGAGGAGGTCATTACAGGTACTTGAAGTTAATTTTGAATTTCCTTAAATTTTCCCAATGATATATATATAGTACTTGGAACCATAGGATAACCATTAACCCTCACATAAACAAACCTCAGGCATAGTCATGATCAGCGGCAAGCCTGCCCATACTCTTTTCGACACGGGTGCGTCACACTCGTTCGTATCCGAGGCCTTCATCGACGGACTCGAAGGCGTGGAGAGGTTCCCTGGACTAGAGATGAGGGTACGCCTACCCGATGGATCGGAGCTGCGGACCACTGCACATTGTGATATGGAGGCCGAGATCGGCGGCAAGGCATTTGAGGCGCCGGCGACTATCTTGAAGCTGCAGGACTTTGATTTGATCTTGGGCATGGCCTGGTTGCATCGGAACCATGCCCAGATAGATTGCCCGTCCAGGAGGATCACGCTGAGACATGGCGATTCTCATGTTATCGTTGAAGGTATCCAGCCTATCTGCCACCTACTATTATCTTCTATACAGGCTGTGAAGGCCCATGAGCAGGGTGAAGAAGTCTATATTGTCTGCTTCGAGATGGTGGGGACAGAGGCGACTATCTCAGATATTCCGGTGGTTCGGGATTTCTCCGACGTATTCCCGGAGAAATTGCCCGGGCTACCGCCTGCTAGAGACTTGGATTTCAGGATTCAGCTAGTGCCGGGAGCGAAGCCGGTGTCCCGGGCACCCTACAGGATGGCTCCTAGAGAGTTAGCAGAGTTCAGAACTCAACTGCAGGAGCTAGTCGAGTCAGGATTTGTGCGACCCAGTTCATCGCCATGGGGAGCACCAGTTCTATTTGTGAAGAAGAAGGACGGATCACTGCGATTATGTATAGATTACCGGGAGCTGAACCGGTTGACGGTCCGCAACACCTATCCTCTGCCTCGGATAGATGAGTTATTTGACCAGCTACAGGGAGCATTCTGGTTCTCCAAGTTAGATCTGCGATCCGGCTACTATCAGCTCCGTATCAGGGAAGAAGACATACCGAAGACGGCTTTCAGTTCGCGCTATGGACTATACGAATTCACGGTGATGCCTTTTGGGCTCACGAATGCTCCTGCTGCATTCATGAGTCTGATGAACCGTGTCTTCGAGCCTTTCTTGGATCGCTTCGTGATAGTATTCATCGACGACATCCTCATTTATTCTCGGACTCAGGAGGAGCATACTGAGCACTTGGCACAGGTCCTGCAGAGGTTGAGGGAGGCACAGATGTACGCAAAATTTTCGAAGTGCCAGTTCTGGTTGCAGGAGGTGGCATTCCTGGGGCACACGATCAGCGGGGCTGGGTTAGCAGTGGACCCAGCCAAGATAGAGACGGTGAGGGATTGGCCACGGCCGAGGACCGCATCTGACATCCGCAGTTTCTTGGGACTAGCAGGCTATTACCGCAAGTTCGTGGAGGGGTTCTCAAGGATAGCACTCCCCCTCACGTCCTTGACGAAGAAGGATGCTGATTTTGTTTGGTCAGAACGGTGTGAGACGGCTTTTCAGGAGCTGAAGGACCGACTCATCTCATCCCCCATTCTTGCGCTTCCATCCGGGAGCGAAGGATTCCAGATCTACACGGACGCCTCTTATCAGGGGATGGGTGCAGTCTTGATGCAGCATGGACACGTTATTGCTTATGCTTCGCGACAGTTGAAGAAGCATGAGCATAACTATCCAGTACATGATCTAGAGCTCGGGGCTGTGGTTTTCGCCCTAAAGATATGGAGACATTACCTATACGGGATTCATTGTGACATCTTTTCAGATCACAAGAATCTCAAGTATATTGATACGCAGAAGGACTTAAATCTGAGACAGAGGAGGTGGCTGGAGTTCCTCTGTGATTATGACTACAAGATCCACTATCACCCGGGGAAAGCGAACACGGTTGCGGATGCTTTGAGCAGGAGGGCCGGCACTTCTGGACCGGAACCCCGATTGATGTCCATAGAGCTGCTTCAGATGATGGAGGACATGCACATTACCGTGGTGTCCGAGACCGAGCCAGTGGTATATAGAGAGTATTTGAGCTCAGTGATCAGCTGCGATGATATACAGGAGCGCATCCGAGCACATCAGAGGCTGGATGACGCGTTACAGCCGATTTTCAGTGCCCTAGCGAGGGGCAAGGTCGAGGACTACACACTACAGGATGATCTTCTTCGGTTCCGGGGGCGCATCTACATACCAGCAGGGGGCAGTATTCGAGATGACATCCTCCGAGAAGCACATTGCTCGAGATATTCAGTGCACCCCGGCATCACCAAGATGTGGGCAGATTTGCGGAGATCTATGTATTGGCCCGGGATGAAGAGGGAGATCACGGATTTTGTGACCCATTGCGAGACCTGCCAGCGTGTGAAGGCGGAATGCAAGAGCCCGGGAGGTTTATTACAGCCACTGCCAGTTCCAGAGTGGAAGTTCGAGGACATTGCTATGGACTTTGTACACGGATTGCCTCGCTCCCACTCCGGACATGATTCTATATGGGTTATAGTGGACAGATTGACCAAGGTCGCGCGGTTTATCCCAGTTCGGAAGGATGCCCCAGTTACAGTTCTGGTGAGACTATTTGTGGAGCAGTACATCAGGTATCATGGTATCCCCAGGACTATTGTTTCGGACCGTGATGGTCGGTTCACTTCGAGCGAGTGGAGGGCCGTGCATGCTCACTTGGGATCTCGGCTTACCTTTAGTACCGCCTTCCACCCGCAGACCGACGGACAGACCGAGCGGACCATCCGGACCATGGAGGACCTGCTCAGATTATGCATATTGGATACGGGGAGGCCTTGGGAGAGGCTGCTACCATTGATCGAATTCTCGTATAATAACAGCCACCAGGCTAGCATCAGGATGGCTCCGTACGAGGCGCTTTATGGGAGGAGATGCCGGACTCCGCTATCATGGGTACAGGATGTGGACACCAGGGCTCTGGGATCCGATTATATAGAGGACACAGAGGCTCAGATTCGATTGATCAGGGATCGGCTACTGGAGGCCCAGAGCAGGCAGGCAAAGTATTATGATGCTCGGCACCGGAAGGTGGAGTTCCAGGTTGGAGACAGGGTATTCTTGAAGATACGTCCAGTACACGGTGTTTCTCGAGTGCGGAGGCACAAGAAGCTCAGTCCACGATACATGGGGCCATACCTGATCCTGGAGCGGATCGGCCCCTTGGCTTACCGACTGCAGCTGCCACCGGAGTTGGGTGCATTACATGACGTCTTTCATGTCTCTTCCTTACGGAGGGCTCTCCTTCGGCCGGAGCAGCACATTACTACTACAGCCGGACCAGTAGAGCCTGACAGATCAGTGAGATTGGAGCCGATCCGGATTGACGATACAGCCATCCGAGTGTTGCGGAAGAAGAAGGTCCCTCTTGTGAAGGTGCTGTGGTCCAACCATGGACGGGAGGAGCACACTTGGGAGCCGAGAGATCTGATGCTGGAGCAACACCCGGAGCTATTCGCATCAGGTACATTTAAGATATGCTTTTAAGATTCTTGATAATTCTTGCAAATAGAACCCCGTAGACCCGAACTTAAATTTCGGGGACGAAATTATTTTCTTGTTTATTGGAATTTGTAACATCCCATGTTACTTCTGGACCCCTCAACTTAGATTGGGTTAGGCATGAGGTGAGACCTAAGGGGATCAACTAGGTTTGACCCTAGATAGTGGGTAGTGGCCATGTGGAGCCCACTATAAGACCAAGTCAAACTAGGTCAAACTAACCTAATTAAGGACCCTAGCCACACCATGACCCCACCACATTGCCCTAACCCTAAAAACAATCTAAGTGGACCCTAGGGTATGTCACTGGGTCAACATTTTGACCCCAGTTGACCAAGGTCAACCTTGGGCTTAATTTGGTCAAACCCACACCTATAGGCCTAATTAACCTAAGTGGGGCACCCCCTTGACCCAAACCAAGTTGGGTGGTGCCACTAGACCCATTTCCACCAAGTGGGGTCAGTCCACCCACCATAGTTGACCAGTCAACCCTAAAAGTCAATTTGGTCAACAAATTGACCTAAAGAATGAAATGAAGGCCAAGTTAAGTTCCCTTGGACCAAGCCCACAAAAATTGGCCCAAAGTCAGCCCAAGTGAACAAGACCAACCCTACCCCCCTAAATCAGGAGAGAGAGTACATGCAAGGGGGTAAAATTGAGATTTTTAGGAAAAGAGGAGAGAGAAAGAGGAATGAAGGGAATAATGGCCACATGGCCACCCCATCAGCTGGTTTTGGCTGCCCAAAACCAGGTGGCTGACTTCCCCTCTTCATTTCCAGCAGAAATACAGAGCTGAGAGCCACATGGCACCATGGGTGAAGCCTCCAAAGCTCAAACCGAGCTCACCTTGGAGTTAACTCCACTTATAGCCCACCTCAGTCCAAACAGACCCTCCATTAGCTTCAGAAGGTCCAGAGGAGTGGAATTCGACTACCTACACATGGAGAACGGTGGAGAATGCAACTTTCGGGGAGGAGCTCGCCGGCGCACCACCACCACGGCAAACCGCCGCCTGACCCGCAGCCAAGCCCCGATTATGGTGCGTTTCACTTCACCTCTACCCGCACTAGCTTCTTAGATCAAATAGGCGAGAGATCGGGCTCAATTGAGCCCGATGCCATGTGAGAAAATCTAGAAATTTCTAAGTTTTTGAAACCGCTCGGGATCGCCGTCGCCGCCGTCTCCCGCCGCCCCATCGCCGGGAAATGATAGCCACCACCACCGTGAAGGTGATGGCACCATTGGCCGGAGGTGGCGACGCCTCAGCTGGCCGGAAACCGCCGGCAAAGTCGCTCCAGGTCGGCTCAATCTCAGCCGTTGGCTGGAGGTAGACGATGAACGGATCCCGTCGATTCATGCTTTAAGATTCGTGCGCCGTTTATTATTATAAAACAGATTAATAAATGAATAGTAACATTTCTGTCACACATATTCAGTATTGTTGCATGTTAAATTTAGGCCTCTTAGAGGCATTTCCAGAGCTTAGGCCCTTAATGAAAATTGTATCCTAGGGTCTTACCTTTAAAATGCCACCCTAAACATACATTTTGGTGTAGGGTACAGCCCTGTAGGACCTTCCTCCTAGGACTGGTCCTAGACTAGGTCAAAATTATATTGAGTGCCCTAGTCTCAATGTTAGTCACCATGATCCCAAATTTTGGGCACATGCATTAATAGGGCTTACTTACCTCCTGCCAAAATTTAGGAATTTTTAGAAAACATTTTCCTATAGTTTTTGGTAAAATGTTAAAATTTAAATTAGTGGTATATATGGAGTTCTACTCCTCCCCATGGCCCCAAATTTTGGTGGTGGGTCAGTGGGGTCACCCTTGGTGCATGATAAAATTTTCAGCACCTTGGGATCACTGCATGTGGGAGAATCCACTTGCATGTGCTAGCCTATGTTAAGGCTTGGTGTGCAAATAGCAAAAATGCAAATTTGTGTATTTAGCCCAATGGTGACATGCAAGTGTCATGAAATTATTTCCAGTGGTTCATTAGGGTAAATTTCACCCTTCAAATTAATATTGTAATTTTTGGAATCAAAATTCCATTTATTGGAATTTACTTTATAAATAGCTATTTTGGAATTTAAAATTGGAAAATAGGATTTATTCAAGAACAAATCCAAACAACATTACCAAGGCATAGATTACATCACACTTGACCTAGGAAAATTATGATTTCTCTGTTTTGAAGAACCTTGGAGTAGATACCCTAAAATTTCCCATTTTACCCTTATCTTGATAATTCTTGAAATGATATATATATACCTCTGAAAAATTTGGGATTTATTCTACTGTCATAAAATATTGTTATTAGTTTATCATGAATTTCTCAGAATTTATTGGATACATTACTTGTGTTAAACTAGTACAATGGCATTTTGGTAAATACCTTAAAATGGAATCCCATAGGCCATCTTACATTCAATTTGGATGAATCTCTGCCAATAGCCATAATTTAGTGTCTTAAAGGCTCTGTAAATTTTCTGGAATTTTTGAATATGTAATGCTTATACTTCATGTGTAAAATGGAATTTATGTGGGATTGTAATTAAATAGAAAATGACAATAAATAATTTAAGGAAAATTGTGAAATTTTGAAGACAGCAATATTTGGACAATATACATCTCAGGAAAAATTCCCTAAGTCAGTGGATGCTTAATTAAATCACTTCATGTGTAAAGTGGCCGAGCATTTAAATTAAGAGAATTAATTAAATGACCATTTGACCAGGAAAAATTATGAGAATCCTTAGGGTAGATCCCATAGTCCATAATACCTTAGGATAAATATTTAGAGGCATGATGCCTTAAGTTTTGGAAGATCACATTTCTAGGGTAGACATAGGTCATGGTCTGCATATAACACAAATAGGTCTTGCCTTAGGGAATTACCAGGGGATTGATTATCGGCAGAAATAAAAGAGAGTTCAACATGAGTGGCCCTGGTGGGTAGAGTTGTCTTAGTGAGGGATCAAAAGTGCAAGTCTTGGTCATCAACTGGAGTGGGGGATCGGCGGAAGACCGTCGGTACCCGGTAACACCTTAAGTCACTAGGGTTATACTTAAGCAATAAGGAGAGCTGGGGAGATACATGGGTAGTCATCAACTAAAATAAGTATCCTTGCGAAAGGGAACGCTGGGCGTAATCCCAACACAGTTCCTAGTGCCCCTTGAGAGCCCTTCACAGGGAATACCGGGGGCAGTCCTGGGATTAACCATAAATCTCTAAGTAAAATAAACCGTAGACAAGAGTAGCTTAATAGGTTAGGACATGGTTGTACCTTCTCGCCCGTGTTTTGGGTTGGAGAGTTTCATGATATATGCTCACCCGTTTAGGGTTGGAGGGAATTGACATAAAGGCACTAATGTGCGTTCTCACCCGGGTTTGGGTTTGAGGGAGTCAGGACGGGTTTTGGTCCTGCGAGCGGAAGGCTCGGTGTGAATTACTTGCATGTGCATAAATATCGTGGCGGGGCATGCGGTACTGGCCGTTCGTCACACCGATGGCAGTACGGTGCACCAGGCGGTTGTGGGAGTTAGAGGGGCCAGTGGGTTGTTTTACACTGCGGTCTGGAGGACGACCCCGATAACACACATCCGACCCAACAAGACTGACGGGTTTGTCAGCAAAGTACGTACGCGGGACTCTAGAGTGCACCTTGGACGTGTACAGAGGCGTATGAGAGGGGTCTAAGGCTTGGTAGTGTGCATACCGGTCTAGAAGCGGAGACGCCCGCTCCGCTGCTGCCGTAGCCACAGCGGTGGTACCCGAGAGTGATGCTAGCTCTCAAAAAGTGGGAACTAAAGGTCTGTGATCACAGAGTCGTTGTGTGTGAGTTGCACTTGCATGCGCATAAAATTGCATCATATCATTCATTCATATTAGGTCATACGCTCCATAGATCCTTATCATATAAATTAGTATGGGCTCTTTTATATGATAAGTTAAATTTCCTGGAAATCCTAACTTATATATTTGTATGGGCACTTATATAAGTTAGGGTACGTTTGTGATGATAGCTTAGTGGTAGCTTAGTTTATTTACTTGTTTATACTGCTGTTTCTATACTCTCCTTTACTGCACGTACTTACTTACTTACTACTTGTACTGTACTTAGCATTGCTAGTGTAGAATTTCATTACTTAGTACCACTTTAGATAGATATTGTCACCTGCTTCCATTTTGCTACCCCTTGTTGTCCTCCGCTTCGTCCTCCCGCCCGGTGCCTAGGAGCTGCGGGGCGAGGTGCGGAGGAAACGACTTAGTCTTTTTGACTAATGGTCGGTGACCAACTATTTTTAGGAGCCCGTGGAGATGGAGCACCAGCACGTCGAGGAGGCAGGACATGAGGAGCAGATACCGCTTCAGTAGGCTACCACTACTACTGTGCGTCCTCAGGTGGGACGAGACTTGATGTTCTAGTTTAGCTTCCGCACTTATGATTTTGTGAGAGAGAGAGATTTTGATGTACTGGGCATAAGCCCTTTTTACTCTTTCTTCTGTACTATTCTGTGGACTGTTGATGTACTATTCATCTCTTTTATATGATTGCACTGTGACTTGTGGACTGATGGTATTTTATACTCATTTTTACTTCTTATTTCTCATATTGGCCTACAGGTTTATGATCGTACTAGCCGGCAGAATCGGCGTGTTGCGGTGTCGACTAACCCGTGAGTTAGTGCCACCGTAAGACGGCGGTTCTGGGCATAAGATCCGGTAGCCCTCCTTGGTAAGGGGGAGGGGGGTCTTACAAGACGCACCCTTATAGATGTACAAAAGGGAGAGCTAACAATGAGAGTCAACGAAGAGGAGGTAAGCTTCAATATCCTTAAGGCCATGAAATTCCCTGAAGATAGAGAAGAATGCTATTTAATTAAAGAGGTTGAGGTGCCCTCTAGGTTGACACACGAGTAAGAAGATTTTGATCATAGATTGTTAGATATCTTAGTTAACGACGAGGGTGAAGAAGATAAAGTAATGGAAGAAGTTGTTCACATACTCAATACATGTGAAGGGTTGCCACCATATAAGAGTTTTGAAGTGATAACTAGGACAAGCGAACCAAGAATGATAAAACCTTCTATCATTGAACCACCTAAGTTGGAATTAAAACCACTACCTGAACACCTTAAGTATGTATTTCTAGAGGAAGATAACACTCTTCCGGTCATAATCAATGCATCATTAAGAATGGAAGAAGAGTTAAAATTAATTGAGTTACTAAGGGAGTTTAAGGAATCGATTGGTTGGACTCTTGCCGACATCAAGGGGATTAGCCCATCCATCTGTATGCACAAAATTCTATTAGAAGATGGGGAGAAAGGATCCATCGAACATCAACGAAGGCTTAGTCCTCCAATGAAGGAGGTGGTGATGAAGGAAATCATTAAGTGGCTGGACGCGGGCATTATTTATCCTATTTCAGATAGCAAGTGGGTAAGCCCGGTGCATTGCGTACCAAAGAAGGGAGGGATAACACTTGTTAAGAATGAAAATAATGAACTTATACCTACTAGGGCTGTCACGGGATGGAGGATATGTATTGATTATCGAAAATTGAACAAGGTGACTAGAAAAGATCATTTTCCGTTATAATTCCTTGACCAAGTCTTAGATAGATTGGCAGGTGGCCAGTATTTTTGCTTCTTGGATGGATATTCAGGATACAACCAGCTTATGGTTGCACCAGAAGATCAAGAGAAGACAACATTTACATGCCCCTTTGGTACATTTGCATTTAGGAGACTACCATTTGGATTATGCAACGCTCCCGCCACATTTCAGCGTTGTATACTGGCAATACTATCCGACCTCATCGCTCGAGGCATTAATCCGGCAGAGTATGGAATCGAGGTATTCATGGACGATTTTTCCATCTTTGGTAAATTGTTCGATGCATGTTTGGCATGTCTGGGGAGGGTATTGGCCCGCTGTGTTGAGACTAACTTAGTACTGAACTGGGAAAAGTGCTATTTTATGGTACGTGAGGGCATTGTATTAGGACATAAGGTATCGAGTCAAGGACTAGAAGTGGATCGAGCAAAGATTGAAGTGATAGAAAAACTTTCTCCGCCAACGAATGTCAAGGACATTCGTAGTTTCCTCGGTCATGCCGGATTCTATAGGCGGTTCATTAGAGATTTTTCAAAAATCACAAAGCCTTTATGCAATTTACTCGAGAAAGATACACCTTTTATTTTCAATAACGAGTGCTTAGATGCATTTCAAATGTTAAAAGAAAAATTAATCTCGGCACCCATTGTCAAGGCACCCGATTTCTCATTACCCTTCGTTCTCATGTGCGATGCGAGCAACTATGCGGTGGGAGCCGTGTTGGGGAAAATGCACGACAAAGTTTTCCACACCATTCATTATGCTAGTAAGACACTTATTAACGCCCAAGTGAACTACACAAATACAGAAAAGGAACTCCTAGCGGTGGTTTTTGCGTTCGACAAATTCCGCGCTTATTTGATTAGTTCTACAGTCATAGTTTACACGGACCACGCGACAATCCGATATCTAGTGGAGAAAAAGGAGGCTAAACCTAGGCTTATTAGATGGGTTCTACTCCTCCAAGAGTTTGATTTTGAGATCAAGGATCGTAAGGGGGCAGAAAACCCGATTGCCGACCACTTATCGAGATTAGAGAATGGGTGTGAGAAAGACGTACACGTTGAGATTAAGGAAAGTTTCCCAGATGAGAGTTTACTTGCAGTCACAAAAGGGAGTATCCCATGGTATGCTGATTTCGTTAACTATATAGTTAGCAAAGTTTTTCCACCGGATTTTAGCTACCAACAAAGGAAGCGATTCCTTCATCAGATGAAGTTTTACCTATGGGATGACCCGTATCTATTTAAAATTTGTGCTGATCAAATTATTCGTAGGTGTGTGCCCGAGATGGAAGTTTATAGTATTCTAGAAAAGTGTCATGCATCACCCTATGGAGGACACCATAAGGGAGACCAGACAGCAAAGAAGGTTTTAGAGTCAGGATTCTATTGGCCAACCTTATTCAAGGACTCTCATCACTTTGTAGGACAGTGTGACCGTTGTCAACGGATTGGAAATCTTCAGCGGGGAGCAAGCATGCCCATGAATGGAATCCTTGAAGTAGAAGTCTTTGATGTATGGGGGATTGATTTCATGGGCCCCTTTGTCAACTCCGATGTAAATTTATATATTTTGCTAGCAGTAGACTATGCGTCGAAGTGGATAGAGGCGATAGCCACCCAAAGGAATGATGCCAAGGTGGTGATAAAATTTCTAAGGTCTAACATCTTCACTAGATTTGGTACACCGAGGGAAATAATTAGTGATGGAGGGGCGCACTTTTGTAATTTACAATTTAAAACTTTACTAAAGAAATATGGTGTAACACATAAAGTAGCTCTTGCCTACCATCCGCAAACCAATGGCTTAGCCGAGGTGTCAAATCGTGAGATCAAGACCATCTTAGAGAAAACGGTGAATGCAACGCGCAAGGATTGGTCACGAAAGCTAGGTGATGCATTATGGGCCTATAGAACGGTTTTTAAAACTCCGATCGGATTAACACCATATAAAATGATCTATGGGAAAGCGTGTCACCTACCGGTGGAGTTGGAACATAAGGCGTATTGGGCAATTAAGAAATTAAACTTTTACTTCCAAGAGGCGGGCAATAAAAGGCTATTGCAAATTAATGAATTGGAAGAAATTCGGTCCAACGCATACGAGAGCGCCAAACTTTATAAGGAGCGAACAAAAAAATGGCACGACGCACGATTAACGGTGAAAGAGTTCAAGACCGGGCAATTGGTATTGTTATTTAACTCAAGACTTAAATTATTCTCGGGAAAACTAAAATCGAGATGGTCGGGACCATTCATAGTGACGCAGGTGCACCCGTATGGGGTAGTCACGATTTGCAACGAGAAGGATGACTCCGAATTCAAGGTAAATGGCCAAAGACTAAAGGAATTTCATATAGATATTGATCGTCGGGAGTCGACGATCGTGAAATTGCAATGACGGGTGACAAAGAGATACGTCCGGCCGAGACGTTTTAAAGGAGGGGCTTGGTGGGAGGCAACTCATCGTATCATAGTATATATATATATATATATATATATATATATATATATATATATATATATATATATATATATATAATAATGATAATAACTATATACATTCGTTTGTTTTCATTACTAAAAAAAATGATAATAAGAAATGTGTTGAAGGAAGCAAGGCCATACGAACCTAGTTGACTATGCTCAATAATTTTTAGGAGTGAAAATGCTGGAGAGAAAAAAAAATTTGTCATGGATCTGTAGGAATCTAAAGTAAAATAGATTTTGTAAAACAGCAGGCAGTTGTTACAACGCTATGAAAACATGCGTAATGTAATTTTTTGTTCTGACTGCTTCTTCATGGATGCCGCGGAAGACCTCAAGCCGCCGGTTCAACTGAACCGGCGCGCGTGAATCGCCACCCCGGCGGTTGGAGTTAATTTAAATTAAGATAATTTAGGTTTTGAAATCTAAACACAATTATTTATTGCAAAAAAACCGGTTCAATGTTATTTAAAATTCCTTAAACCATTAAACTAATTGCTTGCACTTAATAACTATAAAATGGCTGATTCCCTCACCCCCACCGAGATCTAGGGCAAGAGTGGGAGCGGAGAATCCATAGGCATAGCGGTGAACGGCGGCCTTGAGATCGACGAGGAGAAAGCGGCAGAAGCTCCGCCTCTCGGCGATTTCGACCCGGGCGGCGGCGGCCAAACCCTGGCTCGTAGTTTTCGAACCAGGCGGCGCATTTCTCTGGGCTGTTGCGATCAAGAGAGAATCTCCACGGGGTGAGTTCTGGGGGAGGATCTCCGAGGTTGTTGAAGGTAAATCCTTTAATCCCCAACACATTGTAGAATCAGACCCACATTTTAGTCTTCCCGATTTATGGTTAGGTCACTGACGAAGTGGGAGGCAACCGGCGAACGGCTTTGACGTGCCAACACCAAGCGCGTGATCGAGATTCTGGAAGCAGGCTACAGTATGTAATCGGAGTTCTGGAAGTGTGAGGCGGACGGCGAGCACATTACCTCCCTCTGAGTCAAACGAGAGCAGTGCAAGGGCTTCTAATCACATATCCTGAAAAGATCTGAGGTATAAATCCTAACCTTGCAACTCATGAATAAGAGTAATTAGTAGAAAATTTATATCTACTTTGTTCTCCTATGATGTGTGTTGTGTTTAGCTAGGACTATGTCTTCTAAACGAAGGTCTAATAAGAAAAAGGGGAAGGAAGTTGTTAGAGAGAAAGCAGTGAAATTTTCAAGTGAGGCAGCGGAGTATTGGTTTCGCTCATTGAAAACGCTCCCTTTCATCTTTGAAAGAGGATTTAAAATGGAAAAGAGGGCTTGGAGTGTAACCTATGCTGAGCAGATCAAGGCACTCCAGTGGGAGATCTTCTGCCATCCGAGGACTGAGGCTATTCTCCCCATGGTCTACGAATTTTATGCAAATTCTAAAAGCATAGAGGGAGAAGTAGTGACTGTTAGATGGAAGGCGGTTGAGTTTTCTGCAGAGATGATTAGTGATATGTTCAATTTGGAGGATCATGGGTATGACGACTATGCTGAAATTCTTAATAAGGTATCTCTTCAGGAAATGACGGATACAGTGTGTTGCACACCGACACCAGAGTGGGCAAGTAAGACACATAGAGTACTGAAGACCTCTTGTCTAACTAGGGAAGCTAAAGTGTGGCTGCTGTTTATTAATGCTAGTATCATGCCCACTCGGCACCCGAACACTATTACATTGGATAAGGTGGCGTTGATCTATGGTATTATAAAGGGCATATACTTTGATTTAGGAAAGATTATTACATTGCAACTTCGGTAGAAAATTAGAGAGGAGAAACCTAAGCAGCTATGGTTTCCTACCCTCATAACTGAGTTATGTCTGCAAGCTGGTGTGGAAAAGGATGAGGAGGACATGGTTACACCTGTAAAGCGACATATTACGGAAACGGTAGTTGAAGTCAACGTCAAGGTTGCTACGGAAACACAGGGAAGGGGACGTAGTTGGAAGAAAGGGGGTGCAGCTCAGACTTCACAGGCACCAATAGTGAAACCAATGTGAATTGATATTCCAGTGGTCGACCATGGCACTGATCCCGACCTGTTGATGGAGCATATTGAGTATATCAAAGCCTATCAGCGATGTCACCATTTGTTTGCAAGGGAGCAATTTGAAGATATTCGTACCAACATCCGTAAAATCATGGAGAAAAGGAAGATTCTGGTGTCTGAGCCGAATTTTAGGATGATGGGGCAGTTCGACGATAAACGCTTCCTCTTGACTTGTGACAAGACTAGAGTTGATCCAGCGGCGAAAGCAAACGCGGACGAAGATGACGAGGACGATGATGACGAGGACGATGATGACGAGGAAGATGCTGATGAAGACGAAGCTGACAATGAGGATGCCGAGGACGATGAGGAGTAGGATCTCCCCAGATTACCCTTTGTCTTGCATAGTTTTGACTATATGTTGTTAACGGATATATCATCCATATTTTGTTCTACACTATTCCTGGCTGTTTATGAGTATGGACTATAGTCTGGGGGATTTATATTCTGTGGTGTGACACCATGACGCTCCATTTTGGTACATTACAGTTTGTATTTTCATAATATGTTGATGTGTTAATTGCAACTTATATTTGACTTGATACGTTATCATGCACATGATCTGCACTATTTTAATACATTATTACTACTAATGATTGGGCATGGAGGACGCAAACTGTTATCCATTTTGGATAAATAATGCTTGAGAGGTCATATGTGCTTCCTTGAACTTTACTGTGTTATGGTTGTTAATTATTACTAAGCGGACTTCACATCTTCAATGACATGCCCAAGTTTTTGATACATGATTATGCTGAGCTGTTGTCCTGATTTATGCTGATATGCTGGTCAAAAATAGAGAAATATTATGATATGTCATATGTGTCTAGTTGTCTTCGTCTTAATCGCATTTTTCTACTGCAATGTTTATTCCTCTCGTACATGAACATACTTTCAGATTACACATGCATTTTAGCTTATTACTTGGACAGTTAGTTTGGAAAATTGTGTAGAATGAATTGTCTCCAGGTTTTGTACTCATGTTAAGCGTGCAGATCATTAGGACACATGAAGTGACAATCTATGCACTAAGTTCATACTACGAACATTTGGCCAAAGTATCTTTGCGGGCACTCCTACTTCAGGGAAGTTCTTTACAGTTCATTTCCGCTCTTTTATATGATTTTGTACTTATTACTACACCTATTTTACAATATCATAGTCCAACGATAGTTTTGCTAGGGACTAGCAAATCATTTAAGTGTGGAGGTGGGGGTATTACAACCCCTACCATTTGGATGATTCGTTAAACCACGTTTTGAATGATCTTAGTTCTTGTTTCATTTAATCAATAGACTATTCTAGATATATTCAATGATAATTGATTGGTATGGCTGAACAATCCAAAGAGTTCAATTAGTGAATTTGAAATTAGTAAGATTTTTTTGTGATAAAGCTCACTTAAGCATTTTTGTTTTTATGCACAAAATTTTTGTTTACTTCCATGACAATCTTTTGATATTGACCTCTACAAATAACGGGAGGGGCGAGCAAGAACTAAGTCAACGATGTAAGCCAAGACATGAGCTTAAGTAGTTATTCCATTTTGATCTTCACTAGAATAGTTGAGCTTGAACTTTTTCATACATATTCTTTCATGCCTAAATTCCCTATATTTCGACTAGTTGTATCTTAGTAAGTTGGTCATTTATGGGTGTTTAATTTGTATAAACAAATGATTGAACTTTATAGTGATATGCGGCCTAAGTATATGCCCACATATTTGGAATGATCCCAACTATGATGATATAAAAAATATAGAGAAATTTATGTCATAGTGATATGCGGCCTAGGTATGTGAAAACGTACTTGGAATGATCCCAACTATGAGTAAAAAAAGAGAAAAAATGTGGTTGAGCATCATAGTGATATGTGGCCCGGGTATGTGCACTTATACTTGGAATGATCCCTACTATGAATAAAATATGTTAAAGAATATATGTTGTTAAACCCCATAATACGGTGAATTACTAAGACTATTAACTAGGGAATGTCATTTCATTATCAAGGTTATCCATAAATTTTTAACCAAGCCAAGTTTATCCTATTTTTAATTGAACTACTAACTCATGTGTATGCTAAATCGAAGCTTAGCCTATTCTTATCCTTTCCAATAAATGCTGAGGTTCAATGATAAAAATTGCATGGGAGTAAATTACTTTTAAAGAAAAGCACGCACCACACTAAGATACTTATTTGAGCGTTATCTTCTATCTAACTAATGAATTTGTGAATTTTGAGCTCTTATTGATTTCTAAGCCTATCAGTTAAGTAAAGTGAATTTCTTGAGTAAGCTTTGATTAAGTTATTTTACAAGAAGGATCATTTGAATTTGCATCTTGATAGTATATCTTCATCCAATCCATTGATCTGAATTATCTTTGCTAGGGACTAGTAAAAGTTCAAGTGTGGAGGTGTGATAACTTCTTAATTGAAGTTATCTAGTCCCCTAGTTTTACATAATCGTTGTGATAAATGAGAAGAAATGACTTAAATTAGTATAAATGTCCATAAATTAATAGTCATTTTATTCACGCTTAATTAACCTATTTTGCCTATGTTTTTCTTCTTAGAAATGACGTAGAAATCGAACCGGCAAAGTAAGTGCAGGAATTATATTTTGGTTGTGCAGTTGTTACAGAAACCTGTTTTAGTTGTTATAACAAGTCTGGGCAGTTTTAAAATTCGAATTTCGAATTTTGCGCCAAAACTAAATATGGAAGGAGGCATCTATTGGAAAAGGACTGCTCGTTTTTAACAGGGGATTTTCATTACTAAAGGGGAAATTAGAGAGAGGAGAGGGACCTTAGAGATTTTAGCTTGGAGAAGAAGAAGAGGAAGAACGGCTAGGGTTTGGACGCACCGGCGAGAAGGAAGAAGGGTCTAAGCGAGATCTACACGCATATTCCTGCAGCATTAAAACTCATTAAGCATGTTTAGTAAGACTTTCTTTGTTGTGTGGTTTCATTCCTCTGGCATGAACTAATTGTATGGATCTTGTATGATGTGAGTACCTTGTTTTATTGTGATGATTTTACTTTAAATTTATTTTATGGTTGTTTGAATCGCTATCTTTATTGGGTTTATGTTCCTTGTTAGTGGAAATTTTTGAGCAAGCGTTCATCTTCTAATTAGTATGGCGAGATTCAAGAGAGGAGTTATGCTAATTTAGGGTTGAATCCGTTATTCTACGCGGCGAGATTCGAGAGAGGAGTTGCGTAGTTTCTAATTCAAAATTCCATCTTTTTACTGCGCTGCAAGATTCGAGAGAGGAGTGGCGTAAGTGTGACATAAACTCCAATATAGCGTCAAGAGAGAAAGAGATTTCCTCTTGAGTTAGCATCATTGATTTTTGCTCGTCACATTATTTACTTTCCACCTAAGTTAGAGATAACTAGGGGAAATTGGGTAACGGAATTCTGAGATCGAGAGACGATGAATTTTAACTTAAAATCGATGCAAGATAGTAATGAAGAGAACCATTAAATATCACTAGAAATCTCGTCACAATAGGCAAGGGAAAACAACATGCAAGATCATTTCTCCAACCCTGATAAAAGTATTTTCTAAGAATCGTGTTTAGTTTTATCATTATTAGTTTAAGTTTTCTTTATTATAAAATTAACCCACTAAAGAAAAAGTATCCCACTTGGATTCACGGAACGGGTAAGGCTAGTAATTACGAGCACTAACGTTGCACTTCCTCTAGGAACGATAACTCAACTCATCATTTTATTACTTGATTCGACACGTGCACTTGCGTGATTACGTAGATCCATTTTGGCCGTATCACCCCGGTCTTCCAGCGCTTTCTGAGATATCTTTGCTCGACATTTGTCTAAGGAGGGGAAGCGATCTAAGATCTTCCGGGTGTGTGGTGGGACCTCCATGCTAAGCCCTTGGGTCCATTCCCTGTTCTCTTCTTCCTCTGTTGTTTGGCTCGCAGGAGAGAAGTAAGTGTGCGATCATCCCTTCCCCAAGGGTTAACTCCACAGAGACCGAATTCTCAGTTTCAACATTTTTGGTGTGGTGAGCATGGAGAGTGGTCAACATAGAAAATCTTCGGCAAGCTCTATGACTGGAGGATCGGGGAAAGGTTCGGACAGGTCTGATTTGCCACCCCCTCTCCCTCTCGCCACGGTGGGGATGTTCGAAGAATTCAGGTAGGAGGTGCTTGGCCTCTCAGGTTCGCACTTGACGCACGAGTCGAGTGCTAGACTCCAGCAGTTACAGTCATAGCCGCCCCATATCTGGGCGAGGACGCTCCCGACAAGCGAGCTAGGAAGGTGGTTGCCAAGGAAGGGAGAGGATGCGAGCTCCCCGGGCGAGTGCTCTTCCTGGGCTCAACAAGTGGGGGTCGGTTCTGCGAGATGGGGTGCGAGACCCTCCGGCTCGCCCTGCAGGGGGAGGCAGCCCCTTTAGCGAGTTGGTTTCTTCCGCCCCAGTTCCAGAGGGGTTCAGAGAGCTAGAGATGTCTTACTACACCGGGAAGGGCGACCTGGTTCAGCACGTCCAATGGTTTGAGGACGTGGTCTCGATCCGACAGATATCAGATGGGTTCAAGTGCAGGATCCTCACCATCACCCTCAAGGAGAAGGCGAGAGAGTGGTTCCACCAGCTGCCAGCCAACTCCATCTACTGCTTTGAGGACCTGGGCCGAGGGTTCATGTTGAGATTCACCACCTCGAAGAAGAGGAAGAAGGAGTCAGAGTCTCTGTTCCACGTCAAACAGGGAATGAGCGAGACCTTGGGGAGTTACGTAGACCGGTTCTAGGAGGAGGTCACTCAGGTCCAAGAGATGTCAGGGCACACCCTGATGATGGCCTTCACCCTGGGGCTGCAGCAGGGTTTCTTCATGATGGAGCTGAATACGGTGCCCCCTCTCCTACAAGGAGCTGATGGAGATGGGGTCAAGGGAAGTTGACGGGTAGGAGTCGAACCCAGAGTTTTCCCGGAAGCTGGCAAGGTGGGCCACGAAGGAGGAGACAAGAGGTGGCAAAGGTCAGGAGGAGAGGAGAGCTGAACCCCGGCAGAGGGAACAGCGGCAACAGCAACAGCAATAACAACAACAGCCTAGGTGGGGGCGCCAGGAGCCAAACCATCGGCAAGGTTGGAGGCCGGAGTGGCAGGACCAGGGGCCGCGGAGAGATTTCCATGGAGGAGTCAACCCTCAGGGAGGCCAGGGTTAGTTCCATCCTCCGGGTTGGAGGCAGGCATAAAGACCCCCTCTCCCCGATCAAAATTAGGCTATAGTTATAGCCCTGGGGAGAGGAGGAGAGCCGCAAAGAGAAGGAGAAGGAAAGTTAGGGTGGAGTTACCCTACTGTGACTTCCACCAAGAGGAATGGCACGCTACAGCCACGTGCCTAGAGTTCCTCGAGATGAGGGGAAACAGGGAGCAACAACAAGAGCGGGATCGCCAGGAAGTGCGGATTGATGAGGTCTTGCCTCGGGCGGAGGAGGATAGGTATGAAGACCGGGCGGATCTTGGAACCCGGGGAGGGATCAGGGTGATCCATGGGGGGTGGGGATTGAGGCTTCCCGAAAGGCAAGCCTCCACATCATGTATCGAAGGAGCGTTGGCTCCACATCCCAGACCCCTCCCCTAGAGGAGAAGATCACCTTCTCAATGAAGGATATGTCGGATCATGAGGATCCCTTTTGCGATGCGCTGGTCATCCAGACGGCCATCGAGAATCTCACCGTCTCCCGGATCCTCATTGACAACGACAGTTCGGTCAACGTCATCTTTAAGAAGGCGTTTGACGTGATGAAGTTAGAGGCGAAAAGGGTGTTGGCCTCAGATGGGCCCCTATTGGGATTTTCGGGGGAGAGGAAGGAGGTGGAAGGAGGAGTGGGACTCCATGTTACTCTGGGGGTCAGTCCCGTACTTGCAGGTTCATCATCGTGGACGCCCCCAGCATCTACAACTCCATCTTCGGGCGACCCCTCATCAGCGTCTTTCGTTGCGTCCCCTCATCCTTCCACCAATGCCTGAAGTTCAACGCCGAGGGGATCCAGGTTTGGGTCCGGGGCGACCCCAAGATAACCAGCGAATGCTACGTCACCGTCATGAACTCCATCTCTTGGCAAGAGGGAGCCGAGGAGATGGAGCGGAGGATGGAGGAGGCGGAGCAGGAGGCCGATGGAGAGGAGATGGAGGTGGAGAGTCGCACCCAGGTAGAGTCGGCAGCGGAGATCCAGGAGGCGCCGGCCGAGGCGATAGTCGTGGAAGAAGCGGTGGAAGCCGAGGAGGTTCTTGTCCCGGAGGAGAGGGACGTTGGAGAATGGGGGAGCAGTCCAGGATGGAGGCTGCGGAGGAGGTAGTGGAGATGGAAGTTCTCACTCAGGGAGGTAGGGTGGAGAAAGTTCGCTTCAGCGGGGGGCTGACCCCGGAGGACCAGGGCAGGATGTTGTAGTGAATCCAGAAAAATGTGGACATCTTCGCATGGAGCACGGCAGAGATGTCAGGGATCGATGCGGATGTTGACTGCCACCGCCTCAGCCTGGACCCGGAAGCCCTCCTCATCCAACAAAAGAAGAGGTCTGTCACAGACAAGCTAGTTGAGCCCATCAGGGAGGAGATGGCCAAACTCCTCAAAGTCGGTTTTGTATCTAAAATACAATACCTCGGTTGGGTCTCCAATGTAGTTATGGTTAAAAAGGGAGACGGCTGGTGGCGTATGTGTGTCAATTTTTTATTTACTTAATAAATCATGCCCTAAGGACTGTTATCCCTTGCCTTGAATTGACGCGCTGGTTCACTCAGCCGTCGGTTTTCCTGTAATGAGCTTTTTAGATGCATTTTCAGGTTACCACCAAATCAGGATTCTCCCCCCCCCCCCCACATCAAAGACGTCTCCTTCAACACGGGGGATGGGTGTTACTGTTACAAAATGATGCTCTTTGGGTTGAAGAATGCAGGGGCGACGTACCAAAAAATGATGGACAGGGTATTTCGAGAGCAAAGGGAGAAGAACCTGGAGGTGTACGTGGATGATCTTATAATCAAGAGTCGAGATGTGAACTCTCACCTCCAGGACCTGGAGGAGACCTTCACCACCTTGTGCAAGTACAAGATGCGGTTGAATCCCCTGAAATGTGTCTTCGGGGCGAGCAGGGGAAAGTTCTTGGGCCATCTCCTTACCCCCTGCGGGGGTTGAACCAAATCCAGACAAGGTCAAGGCGATCATGGAGTTGGAGTCGCCTCAGAATTCTAAGGAGGTGCAGTGGCTGACAGGAAAGTTAGCAGGACTGAGCAGATTCCTTTCCCGGGCTAGAGAGAAGTGCTCTCCCTTATTCAAAGCATTGAGGGGAGGCAAGAAGTTTGAGTGGACTAGGGAATGTGAGGAGGCATTCGAGGCCTTGCAGAGGCAGTTGACTCAGTCCCCCTGCTCCAAGGGTCGTAGGAGGGGGAGGACATGTCTTTGTATCTTGGGATCGGAGCAGAGACCTTGAGCTACGTCCTGGTTCGGGAAGAAGGGAAGAAGCATCTCCCCATATACTATGTAACCGGGTCCTGAGGAAGGCAGAGCTTAGCTATCCCATCTTAGAAAAGCTGGCCTTCACTCTAGTCATCTCGGCTCGGAGGCTTCGACCCTATTTCCAGGCACACTCCATCTGAGTGGTGACTGACCATCCCCTCCGCAACATCTTTGAGTGGGTGGAGCATTCGGGTTAGTTTGTCAAGTGGTCAGTGGAACTAAGCAAGTCTGATATCTCATTTGTCCCCCGCCTCTCGATCAAGGCCCAAGCAATGGCCAACTTTCTGGCCGATTACATGGTCGAGGTGGCGGAGGTAGATCTCACCCGCCCAGTTCCTTGGAAGGTGATGGTGTATTGTGCCTCAGGTAAGCATTCCTTGGGGGTTGGGGTGATCTTGGAAAGCCCCTAAGGAACAAAGATAGAGCAACCAATAGTTATCCATTTTTCTATTACTAACAATCAGGCCGAGTATGAGGCGGTGATCGTAGGGCTACGCCTGGCCAGGGAAGTGGGAGTACTTGACGTGGAGGTCCTCACTGACTCTATGGTGTCGGCTTCCCAGATCAACAGGGAGTTTGAGGCGAGGGAGCCCACCCTTCAGTTATACTTAGCGAAGGTGAATGGGGTCATCGGCATGTTCTAGACCTTCTCCATCCGACACGTGCCCAGGGAGGAGAACGAACAGGTTGATCAGCTGGTAAAGCATGGTCCCCGGGTGGGGGGTACCATCATTGTTCTATTCTGCCCTTCCATTGAAGAGGGAGAGCTGATGGAGGTGGATAAACACCCCTCGTGGATGGACCCATTCACAACCTTCCTTTCCACAGGGGAGTATCCGGAGGGGATGTACAAAAATAAGTTCAAGTACAAGTCTGCGTACTATCTCATCCACGATGGGCAGTTATATAGAACAACCCTCTCAGGGATGCTGGCACGTTGCGTGGCCGAGAGGGAGGTTCAAAGGATCTTAGAAGAAGTCCACTCTGTGGAGTGTGAGAGTCACTCCGGGAGTCGGACCCTGGAAGGAAGGATCGTCAGGCAAGGGTACTTTGGCCTACCCTGGGCCACGACGCTGCAGAATTCACAAAAAGGTGACACAAGTTCCAGTTGTTTGCCCCCTCCAACTACAACCAGCCCAGCGCCTCAGAAGTATCACGACCTCCTGTACCTTTGCCATCTGGGGAATGGACTTGGTGGGGCCTTTTCCCCAGGACAGCGGGCAGAGGAGGTTCTTGTTAGTAATGATCGACTATTTCTCTAAGTGGTTGGAGGTGAAGGCGCTAGCCAAGGTGACCTCCCAAGTCATCAGGAACTTTGTTTGTAGGGAGATCATCTTTCGGCATGGGTTATCGCAGGCCATTGTCACGGACAATGGGCCTCAGTTTGCCAGCGCCAAGTTCATCAGTTTCTGCGGACAGCTCGGGATCGACCTTAGGTTTGCCTCAGTCCATCACCCCAGGAGCAACAGACAGGTGGAGGTGGCAAACAAGATCATTGTGAACCTCCTAAAGAAGAAGGTGGAAAATTTGAGGGGGAGCTGGGTGGAGCAGCTTCCCTCGGTCCTCTAGGCTCTGAGGACCACCCCGAATACGGCCACAGGGGAGACCCCCTTCAAGCTCTCCCGTGATTGCGTGGCAGTGCTTCCCATAGAATTTGAAGTCCAGACACCTTGGGTAGCAGGGGCCCGAAAAGGCATGGAGGAATGGAGAGCAGAAAACAAGGAGGAACTAAGGCTCTCCCTTGACATGGTGGAGGAGCTGTGTGACCTCTCCGTTATCCGACCGAAAGAAGTAAAAAGAAGAATGGTTAAGTACTTTGACAAGCACGTCGAGGTCAAACAGTTCGCGGAAGGGGACTTGGTCCTGAAAAAGGTGGATGCAGCAGGAATATCAGCCGTTGTGGGGAAGCTCAACCCCAACTAGGAGGGTCTGTACATTGTGAAAGAAACATTGAAATCAGGAGGGTATCACCTCCGAAATGTGGAGGGCGAGACCCTAAGTCTCACTTGGAGCGGTGATGACTTGAAACGTTTTTACCCTTGAGCCATGTAAGTGATGTCCTTTTCTAATAAAGCTCCTTAGTATTCAAATTCTCCTGCAACGATCCATGTGAGTGGGTGAAGAGTTCACTTAGCAGACCCCGAGAAGATTCAGTTGTCAGGCTCTTACCTAGCTGGCAGGGCAGGATGTCACTCGAGAGAGTCTACCTAGACCCCGAGCAGATCCCGCTGCCAGGCTCTCACCTAGCTGGCAGGGCTGGATGCCACTCGAAAGAGTTTACCCAGACCCCGAACAGATCCCGCTGCCAGGCTCTCACTTAGCTGGCAGGGTTGGATGTCACTCGAGAGAGTCTACCAAGACCCCGAGCAGATCATGCTCCCAGACTCTCACCTAGCTGGCAGGGTTGGATGTCACTCGAGAGAGTCTACCCAGACCCCGAGAAGATCTCGTTCTCAATCTCTCACCTAGCTGGCAGGGTTGGATGTCACTCAAGAGAGTCTACCCAGACCACTAGCAGATCCCACTGTCAGGCTCTCACCTAGCTGGCAGGGCTGGATGTCACTCGAGAGAGTCTACCCAGACCCCGAGTAGATCCCAATGCCAAGCTCTCACCTAGCTGGCAGAGCTGGATGTCACTCAATAGAATCTACCCAGACCCCGAGCAGATCCCGATGTCAGGCTCTCACCTAGCTGGCAGGGCTGGATGTCACTCGAGAGAGTCTATCCAGAACCCGAGCAGATCTCACTGCCAGGCTCTCACTTAGATGGCAGTGTTGGATGTCACTCGAGAAAGTTTACCCAGACCCCAAGCAGATCCCACTGTCAAGCTCTCACCTAGCTGGCATGGCTGGATATCACTCGAGAGAGTCTACCTAGACCCCGAGCAGATCTCGCTGCTAGGCTCTCACCTAGCTGACAGGACTAGATGTCACTCGAGAGAGTCTACCCAGACCCCGAGCAGATCTCGCTGCCAGGCTCTCACCTAACTGGAAGGGCTGGATGTCACTTGTGAGAGTCTACCCAGACCCCGAGCAGAACCCACTGCCAGGCTCTCACCTAGCTGGCAGGGCTGGCTGTCACTCGAGAGAGTCTATCCAGACCCCGAGCAGGCCCCGCTGCCAGGCTCTCACATATCCGACAGGGATTGATATCACTCGAGAGAGTCTACCCAGGCCCCGAGCATATCCCGCTGCCAGGATTTCACCTTGCTGGCAGGGTTTGATATCACTCGAGAGAGTCTACTCAGGCCCCCAACTGGCTAGCAGGATAGAAGGTCTTGATGAACGTGGTGTTTAAATCCAGGACCCAGACACTCGAATTACAGAGGCAAAAATCACAGGGTTGCCATGATGAGCTCAGCAGGTCGGCGAACCGGAAGTGTCGAGCCGAGACTATGGATCGGCTAGGCGAGCTTTCGAGACCCAACATAATCGGCTAGCACTCGAAAAACGACCAAGGCAGCGAGAGCTCAGGCCCCGTCGCGACCTCATGGGGCCGAGCTCACACGGAGCCAGGCGACTCGGGTGCGAGCCGAGTCGGCTCATCTCAATCGCACAAACAGCATGGAAAATCTGGACTAAGGAAACAGATCGCCACTTGCAGTTCGTCTAACTAAGACCCCTATATTTCCTGAGCTAAGTCCAGAATGGACACGCGGCCTCGTTAACGGGACACGAGTCCAGAGGCAGTGAGCGGGAGAGTTGGTCCATGCCACGAGTACGAAGCCAAAAGGGAAATAAAACGACATTAAATCAGAATAAGTACACATCATTGATTGGTCAAAAGAGTTACACGAGTTTGGGGCTCAGCCCGCGTTTTCATTTAAGAACAAAAAATACAATAAAGGCGCGGTGTAGGGATTCAACGAGGCAAGCCATCGAGCGGCGAGCCCCCCTAGAGGGGTTGGTAGGACTCGTCGCCCGACTTTGGTACCGGAAAGAATAGTTCTGGTACCACCTCGCTCGCGGAAAGGTCCGCGCCCTCTCTCGTGATGAGGTCGGCTCAATGCAGTGTCTGGAGGGTATACTTGGTAGCCTTAGCGACATTCTTCTACATCATTTCCTCCAGCTCGCACTTGGTGTAGTGCGCGAGCTGGCAGCTACTACTGGTGGGTGCGGAGCAGCTGCTGCGGCTTCCAGCTCCCGCACCCGCGCTTGTAATCCCTCCTTTTCCTTCTCAAGGGCGGCGATCTGGAAGCCCATGCGCTTGGCCGTCGCCGCATCCTGCGAGTAGGGATAGAATAAACTTGAGAAAAAAGAACAATCTTAGAACAATGAGTACGAGTCACGGGACTTACCACACCTCCCAGGTAGGTAGCAAGGACGACATCATCCTCGTCCTCCCGCTCCTTCTGGTGCTCCGCCTCCTCCTGGGAGAGACGGCGGGCTTCTTCCTTTTCATCGACCAGCTTCTTGAGCGAGGGGGCATTTTTATCCATCTGGGTGCATCGCCGGCCTACCATGTGGGCCAGCTCCATGCTGCAGAGCTGGGCTCGCGCGCTCTCATGAACGAGCACCCGCGTGGCCTCCTCGTCATATATCGTGACGTATTCTCGTACATAGAGTCCAAACAAGAAGTTGTTGCCTTCCATGTTAATCGTTTCTTGCTCTAGACAGCTCGACAATAGAGTGGAGATGGTGGCCCGGTTCGCCTCCATGTCCCACTGAAGGAGGGGAACGTTGAGCTCATCCAAGGACTGCTCGTCGAGACTAAAGTTATGGTGCCCTCTCAGCACCGGCTTGACGGCGGGCTGCTCCTCTCCTTGCGGCCTGGAGGTGATGGCCGCCTCGCTAGGGGAGCCGCTGGTCGAGGCAGTCACGGGGGTGGGGTCCTTGGTTGGCTGGACCGTCGGGGCCTTACCTTTCTCCCGAGTTACGGGATGTGCGCCTCCCGCGGTCTTCGACTTCTTGGGCGGCGGCGGTGGTAAAAGCTGTTCGCGGCTAGGCCGCTTCGGGACAACAGAGTCCGAGGGCTCATGATGCGCAGCAGCTGCGACCTCGGCACGGGCGAGCTCGCTGGAAGCAACTCGTGCATTCTCATTGGGAGGGTGCAAGGGAATGTCTCGCTCGCCTGAAGAAAGAGAGTTGTAACAGAAAAATAACGAAGTAAAGAAGGAGAAGCGTGAGTAGCTTACTTCCCCCGGGCGGGACGGGTGCGAGGTTGTCCAAGTTCCTGCGCAAAAATGCGACTTCAAAGTTCTTCCCTGTGAAGAACCCGCACAGCTCTGCATCATGGCCCCCCAGGCTAGGGGGTAACTCCCCTCGCTGAGCTGAACTGGCGAGAAGGGGACGTTGTCGAAGTCCCCCTTGACAAAAAGAAACTTCTTTAGCCAGTTTTGGCTCTTGTTGACGGTCTCCCGCACTTCTACGTGGTTGTTGGAAAAGTAGGCGGTCTCGTTTTTGTTCGCCCGGAAGAAGAACAGCTTGAGGAAGACCGCTAGGCTAAACTCGATCTGCTCTTCCCGCAGGAAGCAGGCGAACCCGACCACCACCGCAATGGAGTTAGGGGTCATCTGGTCGGGTATAACCCCGAAGTATTTTAGTATTTGGCGGACCTCCGGCCATAGGGGAATCCGGAGACCAGCTTCGAAATGCGCCATGGGGATGGCGAGCTCCTCTCCTGAGAGGTCGTTGATCTTCTCCCCCACCCCAGGTCGCCTCGCCACGAAGCCCGACGGGATGTAGTCGCCTATAACATCAAAGAACTCGCCTTCAGAAATGGCGGCATGAGAAAAGTTGTGCTCGGAGAAAGTCCAGGTGCACTTGCTCCACCCATCTGCATCGCCGTCGCCACCGCCATCTCGTAGGAAGATTGCTAAGCGGGACGTTGTATTTCTCGCAGAAAGAAGGCGAGTCGGGAATTACAGGAATTGGAGAAGGGAAATCTTAAATGCGGTAGGTAAGAAAGGGTCGGCAGGGCCTATTTATAGAAAGAAAAAGGGCGGGAAATGTCCCGTCGATGGAAAAAGTGCGGATAGCAAAATGTGCCCTAACGCTTCGAATTCCGGGCCCATCTAGGGCTCCTCCCAGCTCGCATCTATGCCGCAAGACTATTCGGTAGCGAGCTGCGCTCACCCGCGTCCACCCAAGAGACGGGCGAGCCGCAATTCACACCCGCCAGAAGCAGTAGGCGAGCCACTTAGACTCGCGATCTGCGGGCGTCCGGCTTGCTCCCGCCAAGACTATATAGACGGGTTGGGCGGGCCGGTTCAATAATCTCGCGCCCGCTTAAAGAAGGGGTAGGAGATTAAGATCACCTCATCCGCACTCACCCGGAGAAAATTATTCAGCGAGATTATAAAAGTAATATGCAGCAAACATGAGCCCATTAGCGGGCGAAAAGTATCAAATTATTACAAACAGACTAAATGTCTTGGGGAAAGAGAAACTTTGTGGCCCTACTACGCGAGTTGGTCGAGGATGCGGGTGCGACCCGGGCCTGGCGATCAGTAGCGGGGAGAGGGCAGGTGGCTCAGTACTGAATCCACTTCCACCTACCTCGCCCCCGAGTCCCGGATCAAGGTAGCACGCAAGGATAGAAGTATTCGCGAACCGTCATTAATTCCAGCTGGGTCAGGTCGACCTGCTCTGTAGCATGCCTAAGCCGCTCCTCGTCCCGCGTGATGTGCACCCCCGGAGAAGTAACTCCATCCCCGTCAGTTGGATGCCTCATTCCCTCCAGAACTGCAAACCGCTCCTCTTCCTCGGTCTTGTCCTCGTCTACCTTGTTGTGAACCTCCTGTAGCAGCAGGGAATGTTTTTGGAATAGCCGTGTCACCTGCTTCTTCATCCCCTCAGCATCCAGCGGGTCGCCAAGATATTCTGAGATATGATCCGTGGAGGGGGTGGCGAATACCCCTTGCTGATGTCAACATCGGATGAGGAGATCGTCTTAAATCCTATAGAGGGAAAGGTCAGAAAAAGCAAGCAGTAATAAACAGAATAGTACAAACTCAGCAGGAGTCGGGATGTCTCCCGCACCGGGAGATGGCCGGGAGGTGCCCGATCGGCCCTAAAAGAGCCCCCCTGAAAGATATGGTACCTAAACACCTAGAGGGGGGGGTGAATAGGTGACCTAATCCTTTTTTAACTTTGTTGGCAGTCAAACAGTTATATCACAGATTTCTGACTATTTTTGCACAGCAAACAGCAATAACAAAACATACACAGCTAATCCACATCACAATCACAGCACAGCACACAATGTTTTATAGTGGTTCCCCAAGATATGGGTACATCCACTTTCCCCCTTCGCCTATCTAGCAGTGTACTAGATTCGGCCAAACTTCTCCACTGTCTCAGAACCCAAATTGGTTCCTACACCTCAAGCCCAAAGCCTTACAACTCAGCTTTATCCCAAAGCCTACACTCAGCCAATCAAGGCCTACACTCAGCCAACCAAGGCCTACACTCAGCCAACAAGGCCTACACTCAGAGATCTCTATCTCCTACACTCAGGCTAACAAGCCCTACCCTCAGCCTTTATAAATACAGGCTTACAATTCACTCAGATCCAATGGATCCTACAAGTTAAAAATGTAATACAAATAATAACTCTATAACTCAAAATTAAAGGAGGGGAGTTGAGAGATTCTTGATGAGTTCTTGGAAGAACTCAGCTGGATTCACCCTGACTTAGCTTTCTTCAAAGCTTCTTGAGTAGAACTGAATAAGACTGAATCCTCTGCAGTTGTTCCTTGACCTCTGCCACTTAAGATCCAGACTGAATCTGAATCCTTCTTCTCAGCCTAGTTCCAAAGGCTGATTTCTTGGATGGAGCCCTCTCTCTCCAACTTCTTAGATCTGCACTTGAACTGCTAGATCTTCTTGTGTTGATTCTCTTTGTACCACTATAATTACTTCAACAATAATCTGATCAACAACTTCAACAACTTTGAACAACAGTTTCTGTAAACTGTAGGTGCCTATTTATAGGCTTTCTTCATGGTAACCGGCTGGACCGGTTCATAACTGACTTCTGACATCTCTGACAGTTGCTGTAGACCGGCTGGAACGGCAGCTGTCAAGTCATCCAGTCACTTCTTGAAAATCTCTAACTGTCTGTAAGTGTCGAGACTTTCTGTCTTTAAGTGTCGACACTTATAGTCCAAGTGTCGACACATGTTGTGTAAGTGTCGACACAAGTCTACAAGGTGTCGACACAACTCCTTGTATGTCTCGACACAGATTCTTCTGCATGTGTCGACACTGAAATTGAGTGTCGACACAAGTACTTGTTCTTCTAGCTTTTGCTGAATTCTTCTATGTGTCGACACATCTCCTTTGTGTCGACACATCTTCTTGTGTTGAATCTGTCAAGTGTCGACACTGCTTCTTGGTGTCGACACATAGTCTTCTATGTTGAATCTTGCTGAGTGTCGACACAGCTCCTTGTGTCGACACACCTTCTTGTTGTTGAGACTTCAGCTGAGTGTCGACACATTCCCATAGTGTCGACACTTGTACTTAGAATAATTTGTTGTTCTTTCTGTTCTTTGCTAAGTGTCGACACAGCTCCATGTGTCGACACTTTCTTCCAGTGTTGAGTCTTCAGCTGTGTGTCGACACATTGTTCTGGGTGTCGACACATACTTCAAATGTTGACTCTTCTGTTGAGTGTCGACACATTGTGTTGAGTGTCGACACTTACTTCAAGTGCTGACTCTTCTGCATAGTGTCGACACATTGTGTTGAGTGTCGACACTTGTACTTAGACTCTGCAGACTTTTGCTGAGTGTCGACACAGCTCCAAGTGTCGACACTTTCTGGTGTAAACACAGCTTCACTGGGTGTCGACACAGATCCTTGTGTCGACACTTTTTGTCTGCACTTTTCTTCACTGAGTGTTGACACAGCTCCAAGTGTCGACACTTTCTGTCTGGTGTCGACTCTGCATCCCAGGTGTCGACACAATGACTCCAAGTGTCGACACTGCTTGTCTGGGTGTCGACACAAGCTTTCTTAAGTGTCGACACTTTCCCTCTGGGTGTCGACACATGGACTTAGAAACTTTTTGCTTCAGTCCAGTGATTTCTTAACCTGCACAAGTAACTCAAACATACATCAAATACATTATGATGTATATCATTGAGTTGGGTGAGGCTTCTTCAAATCAGGTACATTTGACCAATGTACCCAACAATCTCCCCCTATTTGGAGAAGTCATAACCCTTAGTCAATGATATACACCATTCATAATTAAAAATTACAGAATGATGTAAAGCAGATTATAATCAGCAGGGTAAACATAAACATGTAATATTTCACACATGTATACACATTCAACATTGCAGAACAAACAAGAAATAGACATATTCTCAGAACAATCATGAAATATATTTATCATTTATTGTTCTAACATTTTTCTAATACATCTTCAATGGTTTACACAAATGTTTTTCATTCAAAAGATTACAACAATCTTCAAGTCAATTCCTAATCTATTTCTGGTCTGGTTCTTTGATAACAATGTCTTTGCCAGATTGGACTTGAGCTTTGACAGTGGCTTCAGCAGTTGCAGCAACAACAGGCTTCTTGCCTTTTAAGTGCTTCTTCTTCAGCTCTTCTGCTTTGATTTTCTGCCTTTCAAAATAGTGGTATGGCTTGGGGAAGTACTTGCTAGGCTCCACTGCAGTAGGAGGTAGCTTTCCCATCTTTGCCTTTCTTCTATATTGAACAATGGCCTCTTGTCTTATTTCATGTTTTCTTCATTCTGCTTCAGAGAACCACTTGTTCCTTTCATGAGCATTGTCCTTGGCAGCTTTCCAGGCAGTTAAAATTATATTTCTAGAGGTAGGGCTCCACTGTTCAAAATCTGGCCTTTGTTCTGTTTGTTCCCTAAACCTATTCTTTGACAACCTTGCCTCTTCTTCTTTCTCTAATGCCTCTTGCATAGCTGCAGAAATAGGTTGAACAACCTTGTCAATGTGGACATTGTCCTTGCACTCAAGTGGGCTATACATTGTGCTTACATCTGCTTGAACCATGTCAAAATCTGGAGGTGGATAAATCACTTGAGCTACCTCTGGTTGCTCACCTCCAAGATATGCAGTTTGAATCCCTGATTCAGCCACATTATCATCATCACAGAGTGGAGGATAGCCCAATGTAGCTCTGATGGAGTTAGATATCCATTTGGCATGGTCAGAGCTAGCTTTGACTAATACTCTCTCCCCCTTTATGACTTCTCTAGCCATATGGTCTCTGACATCATCCTTTTGAAATCTTATTTGACTATCCAAATACCTGATTCCCTCTTTAAAGAATGGTTTCAGCTTTGTAAGTTGTTCAGAGATGACTTTCTGGGAATCTTTAATAGCAGACTTAACAGCAGTAATCTCAGCTTGAAATACTTTATCAAAGTCAGCCTTAACTGCAGCAGCAGATGTAGAAGGTTCAGCAGTCTTATTCTTCAATTCAGTGACTATAGCATTGTGGGATTCAGTGAAATTGTCATTCATTCTTAATTGATTTTCAAGAACATATCCTTGTTTCAGTGCTATATCATCTACCTGTGCCTTGATCTTCTCTTGGTGTGTTGCCAAATACACCACTGCATTCCCACCCTTGTGGAAGCAGTCTGTCATCTCCTTCTTGTTGAGATTCATCTCAAACCTTATAGACTTTATTTCCTGTGCAAGATCAAACTGTAGGGTCTTGTGCCCTTCATCCACATATGTCTCAATTGCCTTTCTTTGCTCATCCAATTTAATTTGTAGTGCAACCATTAAAGCACTATAATCAGCAGTTGGAGCTTGCTGAACTATAGGCTGTGGGGCAATGGATTGCAAGGCTTTCTTATAACTCTGACTTCTCCTCTTGAAGACATAGAGTTTTTTCTTCTTAGCCTTTGCAGCCTCATCTTCTTCAGATTCTGAAGTGCTGGCTATTTCAACCCTTTCCTTAGGGCTTTGAGGCTTCTCAGTTTGCACATCAGGTGCTTGCTCAGTTTCTAGCCTAATAGGCTCTTCCAGAACTGTCAGTTGCTCCCCCTCAGCAGCAGCACTCTTATTTTCAGCAGCAGCATCCTTGTCCATGTTAAAATCTTCTTGATCTAGATTTAGAAACAAATCTTCCATTGTATATTCAGGTGGAGACTGTGCAGGAGAAGTTCTTGGTTCTTCCACCACTTGAGAAGTATCATCTTGAACTACAACAGATGTGTCTTCTAAAACAACATCTGGAACTTGAGTATTCAGCTGAGTTTGCTGAAGATCATCAGACAAATTAGCATCTTCTATAAGATATTCTAAAGTTTTTAGGTCAGTGAGTACCTCTTGGATAATGATGGTGGCTCGCTCACTGTCCAGTGTAGATGGTTCCTCTACAACTGGGAGCTCCCCCTGGCTGTGATCCCTATGAATGGGGCTAGCTTGAGGCAGCTCCCCCTGGATCTCAGCTACAGCTTGAGCAGCAGGGGTCTTCTCTGCAGCCACTTCCTCTTGATCATCAGGAGTGAAAACAACTTGTTCTTCACTCCCTGAACTGCTGGAGGACTCCTGTATCACAGGAGCTGTCTTCCTTTTCTTCCTTGGAGGAGAATCTTTCTTAGTAACTGGCTTCTCTGGAGTTGGCATTTCCTTGGACAATACCCTGTCCCATCTGGAAAAGATCCTTAGATCCATCTTCCTCATGTGGTTTATCTTACTTCCTGCAGCTGTATTCATTACCTCTGGTATGGTACCAGCTAGGTAGAGACTAAGTATTCTGCCCAGGTTGGGCTTCTTCAGACTCTCCTTGATTTTCTCATACACCACTTGAGACCAATCTGTTTTCAGAGTGAAGATTATTCTAGTCATGATTTCAAACATGTAGGCAGACACTCTATCATGCCCTCCAGTCTTGCTGAGTAAGACTTTTCCTACAATCTCAGACATGAACTTTCCTTGGTTATTCATGTCTTTCCTGTTGAATACAGATCCTATCTTCATCTTAGGATCAAGACCACACCAGGTTAAAGCTTCCCTGGTCTTTGAAGCAGTTACTTCTTCTTCATCTTGTGTTTTAGGTAGCTGGAGTACCTTCCTCAGACTTTTTGGTGAAATCTTGACCTTAGATCCATGAACTCTGGATTTGATTCTGTATCCAGATTCATCTACAGCAGCTCCATTAAGGAATTCAAGAACTTCCTTTTTCCAAATCTTTGTTGGTTCTGAAACTAAGTATTCCAATCCAGAATCAGCGACTAGGGTTACTACCGCCTTGATTTCCGCATCTGCATCGTCGAACGCGCCACGCACTAGCTCATAGCCCTCGTTAACGTTCTCCTCAAGTTTATGAGCCATTAGGGTTTGGAGAATTTGTCTTTAGAAAAGAGAGGTGTCGACACAGGAGTTTTGGTCTCGAAACTTTGAAAGCGTGTCGACAAACAAAGACAGAACCCTATTTATACATTTCTGATTTTGAAGATGAACAGGCGGGACAGCTAGCTTAAAGTATGTCGACACTGGCAATAAGTGTCTATACTGACTTATAATGTCTCGACACATATGTGTCGACACAAGTTTAGTCAACAGATTTTATGTGTCGACACTTGGTTATGTGTCGACACAACATAACTCAACACATTGTCGAGACTTTACTTAGAAAAATTCTGAGTAAAACTTAAGTGTCGACACCACATAGGATGTGTCGACACCTGCTGGACATGTGTCGACACTAACATTCTGAAGTGTCGACACCAACATCCTAGATGTGTCGACACCTTTCTCCTGAAGTGTCGACATCACTATTCTGTGTCGACATAGACTTGTCTATGTGTCGACACCTTTTTACTTAGCCAATTTTCTATTCTGTAAACTTAGTCTAAGTTTATCATTCCTAGTTCAATTTTGAATCTATTGAACTTAGCTTCTTCTAGTGGCTTAGTAAACATATCAGCTACTTGTTCATCTGTTTTAACATATTCTAATAAAATATCTTCTCTTTCTACATGCTCCCTAAGAAAATGATATTTAATCTCAATATGTTTTGTCCTACTATGGGATACAGGGTTATTAGCTATTGAAATAGCACTAGTAGAATCACAGAAAAGTGGAGTTCTACTTACCTGAAATCCATAGTCCTCTAACTGATGTTGAATCCACAGAAGTTGAGCACAGCAACTTCCTGCAGCCACATACTCTGACTCAGCTGTGGAGATAGCCACACTGGTTTGCTTTTTGCTGCTCCATGAAATTAGTCTTCCCCCTAGGAATTGACAGGTTCCAGTAGTGCTCTTTCTATCCACTTTGCATCCTGCAAAGTCTGCATCTGAATAACCTGTTAGATCAAAGTCTCCATTCCTATGGTACCAGAGGCCTAGATAGGGAGTGCCCTTTAGATATCTCAATATTCTTTTGACTGCAGTCAAATGAGACTCTTTAGGGCAGGCTTGATACCTTGCACAAACACATGTAGCATACATGATGTCTGGTCTACTAGCAGTCAAGTATAATAGGGAGCCAACTATCCCTCTATACAAGATTTCATCTACAGGTTTCCCTGCATCATCCTTGCTAAGAGACATACTTGACCCCATAGGAGTCTTCATGGTACTGGATGAATCCATACCATACTTCCTTATGAGTTCTAGGGTGAACTTTGACTGACATATGGATAAACCATTTTCAGTCTGTTTAACTTGGAGACCCAAGAAAAACTTCAGCTCTCCCATACTACTCATTTCAAACTGACCTTGCATTAGTTTTGCAAACTTTTTGCAAAGGCTGCTTTCAGTAGACCCAAATATAATGTCATCTACATATATTTGGACTAGTATGACTTTGCCTCTAGATTCCCTAAGGAATAGAGTCTTATCTATTTTCCCCCTTGAGAATTTGTTCTCAATGAGGAAACTAGATAGGGTTTCATACCAAGCCCTAGGGGCTTGCTTTAACCCATATAAAGCTTTCCTAAGTCTATAGACATAATGAGGTAGAGTTGGATCAACAAAACCTGAAGGCTGCTCCACATAGACTTCTTCTTTCAAATTACCATTTAGGAATGCTGACTTGACATCCATTTGGTATACCTTGAATCCTTGATAGGTTGCATAGGCCAAGAACATTCTTATGGCTTCCAGTCTGGCTACTGGAGCAAAGGTTTGATCAAAATCAATACCTTCTTCTTGCCTATATCCTTTAGCAACCAGTCTAGCTTTATTCTTAATGATGACACCTTGTTCATCCATATTATTCCTGTAGATCCACTTAACTCCTATTACATTGTGGTCTTTAGGTTTAGGAACAAGTTCCCAAACCTTGCACCTCTTGAACTGATTAAGCTCTTCTTGCATTGCTTCAGTCCATTGTGGATCTTGTATTGCTTCTTCAAACTTCTTAGGTTCAACTTGTGACAGAAAGCTGGAATAGATTGCAGCATTCTGATTTCTGCTCCTTGTTTGAACTCCTTGTCTTGGATCTCCAATAATCAGCTCTACTGGATGATCTCTAAGATGCCTGTGGGCTGGAGGCATCCTCACTTCAGGTTGAACCACTTCAGCATCTGCATCATGCTGTATACCTTGGATTTCTTCAGCAACTTGCACATGTAGTTCTCCCCCTGGACAGCAGCTACTCTCCTCTCCTTGCTGTCTTGCAGCAGGCACTTCTTCTATAGTAAGCTTGTCCATTTTCTTTGTCAAACCTGTGGGGCTGCATACATTGCTAGACAACTCATTATTAATAAGTTTAGTCTCATCAAAAACTACATGCACTGATTTTTCTACAACTTGTGAAGTCAAGTTGTAGACTCTATAAGCCTTACTATTATTGATGTACCCAACAAAAAATCCCTCTTGGGACTTGGCAGCAAACTTAGTTAAGTAAGACTTCCCATTGTTAAGTATGAAGCATTTGCAACCAAAGATCCTGAAGTAGGATAGGTTTGATTTCCTGTCTTTCAATACTTCATAGGGGGTCTTGTTAAGCCCTTTAGTGATGGTAGCCCTATTTATAACATGTCAAGCAGTGTTAACTGCTTCAGCCCAGAAATACTCTGGCAGTGATGTATCACTTAATAAGGTTCTACCAGCCTCTATCAAGGTTCTATTCTTCCTCTCAGCAATGCCATTTTGCTGAGGTGTTCTAGGTGAAGAGAATTCTTGAAATATCCCAAAGTCTTCACACAGTTTTGTCATGCTATCAGACTGAAACTCAGTACCATGGTCACTTCTAATTTTGACCACAGTACTATTTAGTTCATTCTGAATTTGCTTGACAAAGTTGTAGAAGACACTAGGTGTTTCAGATTTCTGTCTTAAGAAGAACACCCAGGAAAACCTTGAGTAGTCATCTACAACTACAAGGGTATAGACCTTCCTACCTAAGCTGTGAACTGGCATTGGACCAAAGAGATCCAAATGCAAAAGGTACAAACACCTCACAGCATCTTTGTTTTCTATGCTTTTAAAGGTGGATTTGGTCTGCTTGCCCTTTTGACAAGCTGAGCAAATGCCATCTTTAACACACTTAACTTGAGGACCATTCCTCACTAACTCTTTGCTAAAGAGTTTGCTAATTGTCTTGTAGTTAAGATGGGCTAGCCTCTTGTGCCATTTGACACAATGAGAGACTGTCTCATCAGCTACAAGACAAACTGGAGAACCATTGTTCTCAATCATAATGTCTAGGCAGTAGACATTCCTCTTCCTATATCCTGTCAAAATGATCTCTTGATCACTTGACCTCTTGATATGACAACCATTTTTAACAAATGAGATGTCATACCCTACATCACTTAATTGACTTATACTTATTAGGTTGTGTTTCAACCCTTTAACATAAGCCACTTGAGTAATGGTAACTAAGTTTGAAGAAATGTTACCAAACCCTTTGATGATTCCTTTTTCAGAACCACCAAAGGTCACTTTAGGAGCATTTTTGATTGGAATGTAGTCCTTCAGTAGTCCCCTAGTTTCAGTCATATGTCTGGAACATCCACTGTCCAAGTACCATGTAGGGGTATGGCCACTTGGACTCACCTGCAAAACAAATTAATGAACCTTAGAACCCAAAGTATTCTTGGGTCCTTGGTGATTGTTAGTTTGCAATTTGACAAACCTACCTACTGGCTTTCCAACAGGTAGTTTGGAACTCACTTTGGCACTCACATTGTGCCAACAGTCTACTGCAAAATGGCCAACTTTGCCACAGCACCAACATTCAAATTTATTGTACCTTTGCTTAGGTACTGCCTTGGCTGTCTTGACTACAGCAGGCTTGTTGAATGTTGGGGCTTTGCCCTTGGACTTATACTTGGACTGCTCAGTCCCTGCAGGTCTAATAAAGCCCAGTCCAGCTTTACCCTTGTGATGAACAAATTCATCAATTATGGGTAACACTGACTTAGGTTTAGAAAACCTAGCAACCAAGTCCTTCTCCTTCTGAAGATTGTTCTCCAGACACTTAATTTGATCATTCTTATAGGTGATAGTTCCCATCTGAATCACTGTTATGTGTTTCAGTCTGGCTATCTCATTCAGTTTTTGATCAAATTGCTTCTCAAAATCTGTTGCAGCAGCTTTAAGATCAGCAATTTCCTTTGCCTGACTTTTGGCAAGGGACTTGCTTTTCTTGTAAGCTTGCAACAGCACTCTATATTCATCTATAAGTTGATGAATATCATCCTCAGACTCAGATACATTCTCATCACTTGATGAAGAAGAATCTGAATCTGAACTAGAACAAGAAACTGAATTTAAACTTGAACTTTGTACCTGACTGGATCCTGGCTGCTCCAGGATTTTGGCACTTTCTGTCAATGCCATTAGCCCTTGGCAATGACTGTCTTCTTGTTCATAAATTGACTCCAAGATCTGCATGAATTCTTCCTCTTCTTCTTCAGCAAACAGCCCTATGTAGGCTTCAGCCTCAGACTCAGTTTCTGAAGAAGAGATATCTGATAGAGTCTTCTCCTTCTTAGCAACAAAAGACTTTTCTTTCTTCCCTTTGAAGTGAGTCTTTTTCCTGTCACCAGATTCCTTTCTCTTCTCTGGACAATCTGCAATAACATGGCCCTGTCTATTGCAGCAATAGCAAACAATCTTTGAACCAGTTGCCTTGCTTGATTTTGTCCTTTTCTTGTCATTCTTTGAAGACCTCTTTTTCTGATAAGAGTCTTCCTTTCCTTGTGATGTAGAAGGCCTTGACCTCCACTGTTTCTTTTTCAAAAACTTCTGAAAGTGTCTAGTGAAAGCAGCAAAGTCTTCATCACTTTCACTGCTCTTAGACTTTGTGCTGACAGACTCATCAGACTCTGATTCAACTACCTCTGGAGGTGGAGTTGAAGACTTATTCCTGCACTTTCTGGGAACTTCTGTCTTGAAAGCAACAGTTCTTTCTTTGTGCTCAGTCCTTGTTGATTTCTCCTCCTCTTTTCTCACTGTTAACTGCATTTCATAAGACAATAGCTTGCCAAACAGTGTGGGAGGAGGAATTTCCCCCAACTTATCCATTTCTCTTATGGCACAGATCTTGGTGTCTCAATCTTTGGTTAGGGACCTTAGGAACTTGTCATTTAGTTCATAGTTACTGAACTCTCTTCCATAAGACATGAGTTCATTAACTATTCTGTAAAATTTCTTATAGCACTCAGTGATGCTATCACCCTTTCCTTGCCTAAAGCTTTCATACTCCTGATTTAGCAAGGACTTCCTATCTTGCCTAACTTCTTCAGAACCTTCCATATAGACAATGAGAGTATCCCACATCTCTTTTGCTGTTTTACAGTGAATTAAGTTCTGAAAAGTTGCATCATCAATGGCACTCACTATTATGTTCTGTGCCCTCTTGTCCATGGTGGGCAGGACAATTTCATCCTTAGTCATCTCAGAGAAATCCTTTGGAGTTCTCTGGTTTGCATCTAGAACTGAAATCTTCATAGGCACATAAGGCCCTTCCTTTACTGTGATGTAGATTCTAGGGTCTGAGGCCTCCATAAATAGCCTTACCCTTTCTTTCCAGATCCCAAAGATCTCCTTCCTGCATATGGGTAATTTCATGGAACCCAATTCCTTGTGATTCTCATAGGACCCCATGTTTCTTGATTTTCTTGAATGTCTTGAATCTGTGTTGTCCCTTACACTGAATCTGCCAAACAGGATCTCCTCAGACTGTTAGTCCTTGTATTGAGCAACCTCGCTTTGATACCACTTGAAAGATATGGTACCTAAACACCTAGAGGGGGGGTGAATAGGTGACCTAATCCTTTTTTAACTTTGTTGGCAGCCAAACAGTTATATCACAGATTTCTGACTACTTTTGCACAGCAAACAGCAATAACAAAACATACACAGCTAATCCACAGCACAATCACAGCACAGCACACAATGTTTTATAGTGGTTCCCCAAGATATGGGTACATCCACTTTCCCCCTTCGCCTATCTAGCAGTGTACTAGATTCGGCCAAACTTCTCCACTGTCTCAGAACCCAAATTGGTTCCTACACCTCAGGCCCAAAGCCTTACAACTCAGCTTTATCCCAAAGCCTACACTCAGCCAATCAAGGCCTACACTCAGCCAACCAAGGCCTACACTCAGCCAACAAGGCCTACACTCAGAGATCTCTATCTCCTACACTCAGGCTAACAAGCCCTACCCTCAGCCTTTATAAATACAGGCTTACAATTCACTCAGATCCAATGGATCCTACAAGTTAAAAATGTAATACAAATAATAACTCTACAACTCAGAATTAAAGGAGGGGAGTTGAGAGATTCTTGATGAGTTCTTGGAAGAACTCAGCTGGATTCACCCTGACTTAGCTTTCTTCAAAGTTTCTTGAGTAGAACTGAATAAGACTGAATCCTCTGCAGTTGTTCCTTGACCTCTGCCACTTAAGATCCAGACTGAATCTGAATCCTTCTTCTCAGCCTAGTTCCAAAGGCTGATTTCTTGGATGGAGCCCTCTCTCTCCAACTTCTTAGATCTGCACTTGAACTGCTAGATCTTCTTGTGTTGATTCTCTTTGTACCACTATAATTACTTCAACAATAATCTGATCAACAACTTCAACAACTTTGAACAACAGTTTCTGTAAACTGTAGGTGCCTATTTATAGGCTTTCTTCATGGTAACCGGCTGGACCGGTTCATAACTGACTTCTGACATCTCTAACAGTTGTTGTAGACCGGCTGGAACGGCAGCTGTCAAGTCATCCAGTCACTTCTTGAAAATCTCTAACTGTCTGTAAGTGTCGAGACTTCCTGTCTTTAAGTGTCGACACTTATAGTCCAAGTGTCGACACATGTTGTGTAAGTGTCGACACAAGTCTACAAGGTGTCGACACAACTCCTTGTATGTCTCGACACAGATTCTTCTGCATGTGTCGACACTGAAATTGAGTGTCGACACAAGTACTTGTTCTTCTAGCTTTTGCTGAATTCTTCTATGTGTCGACACATCTCCTTTGTGTCGACACATCTTCTTGTGTTGAATCTGTCAAGTGTTGACACTGCTTCTTGGTGTCGACACATAGTCTTCTATGTTGAATCTTGCTGAGTATCGACACAGCTCCTTGTGTCGACACACCTTCTTGTTGTTGAGACTTCAGCTGAGTGTCGACACATTCTCATAGTGTCGACACTTATACTTAGAATAATTTGTTGTTCTTTCTGTTCTTTGCTAAGTGTCGACACAGCTACATGTGTCGACACTTTCTTCCAGTGTTGAGTGTTCAGCTGTGTATCGACACATTGTTCTGGGTGTCGACACATACTTCAAATGTTGACTCTTCTGTTGAGTGTCGACACATTGTGTTGAGTGTCGATACTTACTTCAAGTGCTGACTCTTCTGCATAGTGTCGACACATTGTGTTGAGTGTCGACACTTGTACTTAGACTCTGCAGACTTTTGCTGAGTGTCGACACAGTTTCAAGTGTCGACACTTTCTGGTGTAGACACAGCTTCACTGGGTGTCGACACAGATCCTTGTGTCGACACTTTCTGTCTGCACTTTTCTTCACTGAGTGTTGACACAGCTCCAAGTGTCGACACTTTCTGTCTGGTGTCGACTCTGCATCCCAGGTGTCGACACAATGACTCCAAGTGTCGACACTGCTTGTCTGGGTGTCAACACAAGCTTTCTTAAGTGTCGACACTTTCCCTCTGGGTGTCGACACATGGACTTAGAAACTTTTTGCTTCAGTCCAGTGATTTCTTAACCTGCACAAGTAACTCAAACATACATCAAATACATTATGATGTATATCATTGAGTTGGGTGAGGCTTCTTCAAATCAGGTACATTTGACCAATGTACCCAACACCCCCTTCAATAACTGCGAAGGATTTCCCCAGCCTAGGGGGAATTGGCGACTGGGAAATCACCGGAGGGGCATGCCCCTGAGCCGAAGGGCTGGAAGCCCACTCAGTTATCAGTGGGAGGGAATGACCCCGCTCCCCTCCATCGCCTCCATTTTCATGTGGTGCCTCCTGCAGAAAAAGAAATCAGATGCAGAATGACGAATCAGAAAGAAGGTCTGCATACCTCATGGGCGACCTCGACACCGGCCGCCGAGCTGGACCCCGGGAGGTCATTCGCAGGAGACCGCCTAACGATCTTCTCTTTCTTCGGCCTAAAGAGGGGGGTCAGGCTATCCGCGTGCCAATCATGGGGCGGCATCTAGAACCTGCTACTGTGTCCCCTCTCTCGTGGTCGCTAGGCGCGCTCGCATCTCATCGGACACAGACATCGTTCAGCTACAGTTCGCAAGAGAGGTTGGAGGAAGGGGGGATTTTTCCCGAAGGCCCGGTGGCATATTTATAGCATACTGGTGGGACCCACCAAAAGATTCTCTCAATCTCAGCAAAGCACTCGCCGAACACTTGGGGTTGGATGATTCTTTTTGAGTTTTGTCAAGCTCAAAAAGAGCGGGGATTATGTACAACTCTGTGTTCGCCGAGTGAGTCCACCAGGCCAAGCGAACGGGCCAGGGCAACCAGCCCGCGCCAGAACAGCAGGCGGATGAATCCGGACGGCCGACTTTCTCTCTCCAAAGCTAGGAGGGCGAGCTGCGCGAGCAGGTCCATCCAGCCCGCTCTCCCATAGGCAACCTTGTCGCCAACCCGCCTCAGAATAAGGGTTGGCAGGCTGCGGCGGCCTGGCTCACGCTTTCATAAGGAGGGAAGGCGAGCTGCGAAAGCCAGGCCGCGTCCGCCAAAGCAGGGTGGCGAGTTGAGGCGAGCCGACACCGTGTCTGGGAAACACGCCCTGTGGGGTCTAGAGGTAGAATTACCTGGATGCTCTTGCTAGGGGTGCAAATAGCTTACCAGAACAGTGGATTCACGCTGTTGGCAGACCACTTTTGGCTGCACATAGCGGTTCAAAACAGCGGAGGTTGGCTATTTGCAGGCCGTTTTCAAAAAACTATAAATAGACCCAAGGGGGTATCTCAGAAAGCACGTTTTTCTTGTGCCCCAGTCTTCTAGCGCTTTCTGAGATATCCTTAGCTCGGCATTTGGCTAAGAAGGGGAATCGCTCTAAGATCTTCTGGGTGTGTGGTGGGACCTCCACGTCGAGCCCTTGGGTTTGTTCCCTGTTCTCTTCTTCCTTTGTTGTTTGGCTCGCAGGAGAGAAGTAAATGTGTGATCATCCCTTCCCCAAGGTTGAACTCCACGGAGACCGAATTCTCAGTTTCAACAGTATGCTCACCAAATTTGGCCAGTACTTAGCTTTTTCCGCTGAATTCTGTCCAGTTCATCGAGTATGGTACTTAGAGTGATTTTAGGGCTTGCCAAGGAATTTCTTTGGGTTTAAGCTTGGGTTTGGTGTGTGGTGTTTGGGTATGATGTTTTCTTCAGCTAGGAAGGTTGGCAGTGGATAAAGGACCACCAACTGGATGTCGGTTTGTGAATCATTACACTTGGTGGTTTGTTTGATCTCTATTTTGTGGACTGTTGGGTTGTGTTGGGTCAGGTGGCCACCACCGCAGTGTCTTTTTGTTAGACGTTTGGGTCTAGTAGTTCGGTTTTGGATGTTTGGGTCTGCTAGTTTGGTTTTGAATGTTTTGGTCACCGACTCCCTCCCGGTTGTTTTCACCAGTGTTAATGATTCGCATTTTCAAACTGTTTTGTGCTCATTTGCTTCTTATAGATCAGTTTATGTTATTTCATGCTTATCCTTGTAGATTTTGTCGAAGCATGGTTTCGTTTCGCACTCGGTGCAAAATTTCTTTTACTCCATTATTGCAAACTTTTCACTTTATCTGTTTCTATTTGGCTAATCAGCTGTGGTTTCAGCTTTTCTTATAGTCGGATTTGGTAAACCCTCTCTTGCCTTTTTCTACTTATTACTGTTTATTTCCTTTGTCACTTGCAAATTTCTTGCTGAGGTGTTTTTTCTTTGAATGCCTCGGGTTCAGGGTTGTAGCCGGTGGTGCGGCTATGTTGGGCGATAGCTTGTGAACTGCAGTTGTCACAGTGCTTTTCCTCATCGTCGTGAGGTAGTTTGTTGTTTTTGATTTTAGTTAAGACATGCATACTTTCAGTGAGTTCATGTCAAGTTGTTGACGCTCACTAGTAGTTTTCTTTTGCAATGTTGAATACTTTGTTAACTGCTAGTTTACCTTTTTGGTTGGTTGTACTTACTCTTTGCGAAGGTTTTATGCTAAGTTGCATATTAGGTATTCTTAAAGTATAAAAATTATTATTATTATTATTACTTCATACATGTCATATTTGAAATCTAAATCACTATATTTAACCGTCGTAAAAGCTACTTTCACAATTATTATAAATCTAGAGTCTTGCATACCATGAGTTGTCCCTTGGGGATGTGTATACTCATGTAGGGTGTCAATCTCTATAAATGAAGTATTTTCCGCAACGTATAATTTTTTTTTCTCTCGTGCACTAGATGAGCCACTGAGCCGAGGGATACGGCTAACCACTTAAACTTTAACTGGATTTTTCTCTTAATAACTTATGGATCTTTTATAAAAGTGTTAAGTTAGAGTTTTGCTTGAGCGTTTGCAGTTATCCCTTGCTCGTGTGGCTTCATGACACGCATTTTATCTTACTCTGATATATCGTTAAATGTGGAGAAAATGCGGGCTGTGACAGCAGGCCCTGGCGTTCTCGTGACCAATTGCGGGAGAAGGGCGAGCCTTTGATCGCAGGCAGAGAGGCCACAAGGGTTGGGAGCCCTTAGAAGAGTCAGGGGGCAAATTCTGACATAACCTTCTACTTGAACAAATACTCGATCCGCGGCGGTGAGAAGCCTGTGAAGTAATTATGACGAGCAGATATTATTGCTGGCTCCTAAGCTTGAGGTCTAGCGCGAGCTTTTGCGCACTAGTTGTTGGCGCACCTTGCAATAGAAATATTTAAAGTTGACAAATACTTCGCATTTAATAGAGATAAAAGATAGATTACGCACAAGCAGATGCTTGAGACTTTATAAGGTCACAATTGTAGCCAAAACAAAAGTTGTTATTAATAAAATTGGCGCAAGTTTTGCGTATTCCATGCGCGAGGCAGAGCTTTTTCCTTCCGCGGTCCTGAGCTTGTACGTTCAAGGTTTGATAACCGAGGTGACAATGAATGGTCCCTCCCATGCCGGTGGGAGTTTGTTTTTACTTGGACCCTTGTCGGCTGCTTCGATGCTTCGCAAGACTAGATCTTCGATGGCGATCGGCCTGGGCTTGACATGTCGATCATAAAACCGGGTCACTCGCCTTTGGTAGGTTGCGATTCGTTGTGCTACCATATCTCGAATTTCAGAGATGAAGTCCAGGTTCTCCCAGTGTTGCTCGTTGTTTGCATCAGGGTCAAAAATTTGCACGTGGGCGCTCAGAACTCTGATGTCGATGGGAATTATTGTCTCAAAGCCGTAGCAGAGGTTAAACGGAATTTCCCTGATGGGTGTTCTTTCAATGGTCTGATATACCTACAACACGCATGGAAGCTCATCTGCCCACTGCCCACGTCTTCCTGTAAGCACGCCTTCAACCCCTTGAGTATAGTTCGGTTGGTCACCTTTATTTGCGCGTTGGCATGTGGATGTGCTACGGCGATGGGGCGGAGGTTGATTTTCAGATCCTCGCAGATTTTGGTGAATGATTTCCCGGTGAACTGAGTTCCGCTGTCGGTGATGATAACTATTGGGATCCCGAAGCGGCAGATAATGTTCCTCCAGACAAACCACTTAGTGTTTTCCTTGGTTATCTTTGTTAGGGGCTCGACTTCTACCCACTTGGTGAAGTAGTCAATAACAATAATAATAAATTTTCTTTGACCTACCGCCATCGGAAATGGCCATAGAATATCAATCCCCACTGTGCAAATGGTTAGGGGCTCTAGAGAGTGGTCAGCGCGACCGGCGGCTGGTGTGGGGTGCTTGCGTGAAGCTGGCAACTCAGACACCTTTGTACAAATTCGGCTGCATCCTGCTTCATTGTCGGCCAATAGAATCTTTGACGGAGAATTTTCATTGCTAAGGCCCTCCCACCGAGGTGCACCCCACAGACTCCCTCGTGGACCTCACGCAGGATGTACTCTGCCTCTGGTGTTGATAAGCATTTTGGGTAAGGTTCGGAGAATGATCGATTGTACATGTAACGTCCGTACCTTACCGTCCATGGCGCTTAAAGCCCACTAGGATTAGTAACGGCCCGTTACCGGGCTGCATCCCAAGCACCCCAAAGCCTCTCTGCGCATGTTTCTCAGCAGCAGTGCATTGTTGAGGCCAGGTCTCGAACCCGCAACCCCCTTGATAAGCTTCCCTCAACAAAGCTCATCACCAACTGAGATGGCTCGGTTGGTGATGAGCTTTGTTGAGCTGCTCAGTTGGTGATGAGCTTTATTGAGGGAAGCTTATCAAGGGGGTTGCGGGTTCGAGACCTGGCCTCAACAATGCACCGCTGCTGAGAAACAGGCGCGGAGAGGCTTTGGGGTGCTTGGGTTGTAGCCCGGTAACGGGTCGTTACTAATCCTAGTGGGCTTTAAGCGCCACAGATGGTAAGGTACGGACGTTACAGTCTAGTTCCCCTTCCATTATGGAGAATGTTGATGCTCGTACCCGCAACCGTCGTGCTTCCAGAGGGTCTTTCGAGAGTTGCCCGTGCCTGAGGTAAGCTTGCAGAGGGGACATCCGAGTTGATTCTTCATTGGCTACGGTGATCTTCCACGGTCCATGCACGCTTGGGACCATCACATCCTCAAACCTTCTTCTTCGGGATTGATACCTGGTCGAAGAACCGGCAAGCTTGGAGAGTGTGTCGACCCTAGTATTTTGCTCTCGATGGGGTGAAGGATTTGGTGTGAGGGAATTCTCCGAAGAAGAGATCTGACGAGCATAAGGTACTGTGTTAGCTAATCGTTTCTTGCCTCATAATCCCCTTCGACTTGGGAAGCCACTAGCTGGGAATCTGTGTAGATTGTCAAGTTCTCAGCATTGCAATCAATAGCGAGTCGGAGTTCTGCGACCATGGCCTCGCACTCTGCTACATTATTAGTGGCTGAAAACCTCAGCCAAAGACCATACTCTAAGGTGATATCTTCAAGGCATATCAAAAGCAAGCCGGCTCTGGCCCCCACCGTCCCTAAAGCGTCGTCGACAGAAAGGGTCCAGTGGGCGCTGGATGGCCCTTCCGCCAGGGATCATGTGGGGGGAAGTGTGCATTCTGCTACAAAGTCTGCAAGGACATTTGATTTGATATCAGGGTGAGGGCAGAATTGAATATCAAATTCTCCTAGCTCGACCACCCACTTGACTAGTCTCTCAGAGACCTCATACCTTTGAAGAATTGACCGGAGCGGAAACTGTGTCAGTACTTTCACTTTATAGGCCTGTTAATAAGGTCGGAGTTTTCTCCCTGAAAAGACAGGTTCTAGGGTCGTCTTGTCAGCTACTGGGTATCTTGCTTCGGTGCGGGTTAGTACTTTACTGACGTAGTAGACGAGGTGATGTACTCCTCCTTCATCCATTACGAGCACAGAGCTGAGGCCTGCTGGGGACACAGCTAGATACAGGTACAATACTTCTCCGGGAGTCGACTTGGACAAGAGAGGGGGCGACACAAGATACCGTTTGAGGTGTTTGAAAGCTGTCTGACATTCATCTGTCCACTGGAAACCTGTACTGCGCGCCCCCCGCGAGATCTTAAAGAATGGGAGGTGCTTGTCCCCAATTTGCGCCAAGAACCGGGAAAGCGCATCAATCCTCCCATTTAGCTATTGCACTTCCTTTACCGAGCGTGGGGGTGTCATAGTCTCGAGGGCCTTGATCTTCTCCGGATTTGCCTCAATTCCTCGATGGGTTACCACAAAACTTAGGAATTTCCCGGCAGTGACACCGAATGCACATTTGCTGGGTTTGAGCCACATTTTGTAGCGACGAAGGACTTGGAAGCAACCTTTTAGGTCTCTAAGATGGTTGCGGCGGTGAATGTTTTTTACCAGAATGTCGTCGACGTATACCTCCATGGTCTTCCTGATGTGGTCTTTAAAAACTTTATTCATAAGCATATGGTAAGTTGCCCCCAACATTTTTGAGACCGAAAGGCATCACCTTGTAACAGTAAATGCCCTTGTCAGTTCAAAACGCGGTGTGCTCTTCATCGTCGGGGCTCATCCGAATTTGATTGGATCTGGAATATGTGTCCATGAAACTAAGGAGCTCGTGCCCGACAGCCGCATCTATGAGCTGATCGATCTTGGGGAGGGGAAAACTATCCTTCGGGTACGCCTGATTGAGGTTGTTGTAGTCAACACACATCCACCACTTCCTGGAAGCTTTCTTTACCATGACCACGTTCGCTAGCCATGTTGGGGACTCGGCTTCGCGGATAAACCCCGCTTTCAGGAGCATGGTTACTTCTTCCTCGATGGATTCTAGCCGTTCTGGCACAAAGTTCCTCTTCTTCTGGATGATTGGCCTGCATGACAGATTAATGTTCAGAGAATGTGTGATTACCTCAGGGTCGACTCCAGGCATGTCTTCGGGGGTCCAAGAGAAGATGTCTTGGTTGGCGCGAAGAAATTTTGTGTACTCATTTTTTGCGGGAGTTAACAGAGATCTGATCTGCATGGTCCAGGACGTAGCATGCGGAAAGAGGGGGACCACCAATAATCCTTCCACAGGGACTCCTTGCTGCATCAAGGCTTCGTACCTTCGGTCGAAATCGTTATTTTTTTTTACCGAAACTGCCCTCTCGGGGTGTGCTTGCTTGAAACAACATTCCCTCGCGACTTCTCGACTTCCACAAACAAAACCCACTCCTAATGGTGGGGAGAACTTCATAGTTATGTGGGGTATTGAAGGAATGCCTTGGAAAGTTATATGGAACGACCTACCAAACACAGCGTTGTAGGCCGACCTGAAATCTATGACTGTGAACCGGTTGAGATTAGTCGCCCCCCTTGGAGGCTCTCAGATTATGACCGGGAGAGTGATTAACCCATATATTGTAATGGGACGGTCGCTGACTCCCAGGATTGGCCCCGTCGCTGGGCAAAGGTGTTCCTAGGTGAGCCTGATCTTCCAGAGAGTTGGGAGGAACAAAATATCTACGGGGTTTGCGTTATCGATCGGGATCCTTTTTGCTACAAAACTCGGGTCTCTGATCCTTGTGCTTATTACTAATGGGTCTTGGTGAGGGGTTTCCACCCCATGCATGTCCTTTCCATCGAACTCAATGACCGCGTCTTGGAGGAACGTTTTCATGGGGGGTTCATTGGCACCAAATGGAAGTGGCTCCTTTATCTAGTGCTTCCTCACGGAGCCTTCTCCGCCTTCCCAAGACCTTCAGGATTGTTCTGGGAACCCTCTTCTTCCCACAGACAGTGTCAAACTATTACAGTCTGCGACTGCGCTCCTGATACATCGGACTAACTAGACCATCTTAGCCCTTGGAGCGGTCGGTTGCGTAACCAATCACAAAAATATATCACAGACGAGAGAAGTCTTTTTACATGGAAAACCCTCTGAATAAGGTGAAAACTCACGGTCGGGAATGTACCGACAGGAACTCCACTAGATCGGTTGGGGTTACAGTGCTTCTCTGATATAATCGAGGGAGACAGGACGCACCTCATTATAACTTGAGGGGGAGAGAAAGATACAACGTTTGGTGTGGGGAGAATGTGCGTGTGCTTCTAGGCGTTCGATGGCAGACTGTTAGGCTGATACGGCGGGTATTCTGCCGACGGCACGCTCTCGATGTTGATGGTTGTGGGCGATGAGCAAGTGATTTCTTATGAGCACTGAATTATGCGGAGGAGTTCGTGAGCGGTCTTTGATTTGGAGGCGAGTGTGTCGGTGACGAACTTTACCTTGGCGGCGAGCATGGCAACAGCGGACCTGTGAAGGGAGAGAGAAAGCAAGAGAGGAAAAGGCTAGATAGAGCGTGGGGAATTCCGGTAGAAATCCCAATTCCAAAGTTAGAGAAATGAGAACGATCAGTGGTCTATTTATAGGCCTAGAGAGGGGCAAGTCGGTAATTTTCCCACGTAATCACCAGCCGGACGAATTGGATCGCTCCGTTTGGAGCACACGGATCACCATTTTTGGGAAAATATTGATCCTTCCATCGGGTCCAAAACAGACCTGCCCGAATTCGAGGACGGCCCAACGGGCAACGAGCGTGGTTACACGTTGTAACCACCCCCAACCGCCCACTTTGCGGGCAGTTACGAGCGGTGGCCGACCCCGTGGGGCCGATCAAAGCCCCCGGACGGCCTCCCGCTGGTCGGCCAAAGAGGACGACCGGCCCAAGGAGGCCGGGCGACCCCTCGACCAAACTTGGGGGCCGGTGCCTCCTTAGACGACCTTGTCGTAGGCGGCCGGGAAGAAAGGGTGGCTGGCCCCTTGGAGGTCGATGCCTCCCCGACTATCCTCACCATAGGTGGCTGAGGAGAAAAGGGCGGTCGGCCCCTTGGGGGTCGGCGCCTCCCCGGCCGACCTCGTCGTAGGCGGCCGGGGAGAAAAGGGGTGGTCGGCCCCTTGGAGGCCGGCGCCTCCCCAGTCGGCCTCACCGTAGGCAGTCGGGGAGAAAAGGGGCGGTCGACCCCTTGGAGGTCGGCGCCTCCCCGACCGGCCTTACTGTAGGCATTGTTCTAAATATCGGATGTCAGGTACATATCAAATTGAGTTTTTAAAAATCAAATGTTGAAAGTCAGAGATATGTTTGAGGATTTTAAAATATCGAATTTTCATGTCTTTTAAATAAAATTTTTATTTTTATGTATACTACAATTATATGTTATAAAAAATACAAATAGATAAAAGATGAGTCATTTATATTACAAAATAAATTAAATAGTATCTACAATAAAATATTATTAACAAATACAAAATGATACATTATAAAATATATTTAATATTATACATTAATTTTATTTTGATAACAATAGGTTTATTGCAAAAAAACAAAGGTTTAAAAATTAAAAATCCTTTATTGATTATAAGTTTTTTCAAACCTATAAATTTATATTAAATAGTTAATATAACATAAAATAAAATAACGGACGATATATTTAAAAAACATGTCAGCCGATATATCGAATAAAAATCAGACATGTCGGCTTATATTTTACAAAATAACATAATCTATATTTTTTAGAAAAACATATCGTTTTTTTTTCTGCCCTATAAATGACATGTCGAAGGACATTTAAAACAATGACCGTATGCGGCCAGAGAGAAGAGGGGCAGCAGCCGCTCAGGCTGCCGCACGGCCGCAAGGAGGCCAGCACGCGGGATCCAAGCGGCGGTCGGCAATCCCGCGCGCGGGAGTTATGACATGAATCGGACACGGTGATCACACGCAAAGTGATTCGAAACGTAGCCCCCCACTTCATTAGTGGGGGAGTGGATGTTTTGGCTATGTGCAACTCGATTCGTCTATAAATTGGATACGACCCCATCACAACACATAACCACAGTAAGATATCAAACACTCTACCAACTTAACTAAGAGACTTGTTTAATTATATTCATACGTTTATATATTTGACAACAAAGAAATAAAATATATATATATAATTTCTACAACAACAAAATAATATTTTTTTAAAACCTGTGTGAGCAACTGCCCTGTGGCCGTGTCAACCGATCTGACTCTAAACAGTATTACAACTTTAAATGGAACATTTTTCTTTGGGTAGGAGATATTTTGATTAAAAAAGATCATATAACCAGATAAATAATGACAATACAGAACTCTAGGGTTACAATGTGTGATCGCTACAGACCTATTATAAAAAGAAAGAATGACGGGAATTAGTGAAAATAAAGAGTGAAGGCAAGTTTTGTTCACTGGGGAGATGGCTTCCAATGAAACAGCTTCTGGCACTACATTTTGAAGCAGAAACCATCAAATTGGCATGAGCCCTCTAAATATATCGCCTTCAACTACACCATGAAGCTCACATCATTTTTGGTCATGCTGGAAGCTTTAGTTTCTCATTATTTTTCCAACTGGAAGGCATCCAAAAATATATATACTTATGCGTCATAATTTGCAGCTCATATGATTGCATGTAGAAAGATAAAACAATAAGGTTCAGAAAACATGGGTTGTGGCAGTATCGCTGGGCCAACGAATTCCAGGTTAGAATTCAGAGTCGAAGTTACCAAATATAACTCACCATTCTAAATGGCATCAGAGTAGGCTAAAGCCAGAAGGTGGAGTGATGTCACCAATTAAAAAATAAATAATGATGAGTTATAAGACAAACACGTCACGCATGGGCCCGTGTTGAGAGTTAAGCTACGTAGTGATGAAGGGCCGGGAGTTCACCTGCTTGCCACCCTGGAGTCCACCAGGGGGGGTGGCTACCTTGGAGTCCACCAAGGGAGCTTTCATCAGCGCTGCAGCACGTGCACGCCAAGCCCTCACCATGGAGTCCACCATGTGGCGCGTTGTTGAAGCTCGAGATCGAATACTTGACCACCTTGATAGTTCTGGATAGACACTTACCAAGGAGGTCGGGTGTTCGTTCCTGAGCCTCAACAACCCGCCACATGGTGGACTCCATGACGAAGAGAGGTTGAAGTGTACGGGTTGCAGCCCTGATGAAAGCCCCCTTGGTGGACTCCAAGGTGATCCCCCTGGTGGACTCCAGGGTGGTAGGCAGGTGGACCCTTGGGGCCTTGCATCACATAGTGGAAACTCACATAACATAGATCATGTGCCTCTCCTCCTATTACTGATTGGTTTTAGGTTGGATGCATGAATTCTACCACTTATGCTCTGTTTGAGATAGTTGTGGCAATGTGAAACTGTGATGATAAATGCAATTGTGGCGGTGTAAAACAATGATAATTGATATCAAATGCAATTGTGGCGGTGTTTGGAACTTTCATTGCAACACCTTTGGCCCAAATTTCACTTTTTGGGCATCCACAACCGCTAGCGTTTGACCGCACCTACATGATTGGGATAATGTTTTGGCCTAAAACATTTTTCCAATAGTGTTCGTGACCGCATCTATCAAAATGTTGTGTTTTTCATATATGGGTTCACAGCACCACCTCTCTCCCACAACTCACCCAAATAGGGCTCAACTTAAGTCATTTTGGCTAGAATGTACCCAAATGCATTCCAAACTACAATTATATTTAACCAATTGATAAAATTGAATAAATATTATCATTCTAAAACAATTTTTATGTAGAGTAACCAAATGGGTCTCCACATAAAATATGACATAAGTCCATGAACAGGCACTGACCTTATAAAGTAGTAGTAGAAGAAATCTAGGTAAAGTGCAGTCTGGACAATACCGGCAACCCAGGCTGCAAAATAGAGAAACGACATCTATTTAGAATTGTAAATTAAGGGCAAAAAATACGACTTCGTCGCTTTCTGTTTCAGATGCTTAAAACTTACATATCCATCGACTGTAGTGGTTCTCAGCTAAATACCGGTAGATCCAGTTGAGGATGTAGAAAGCTCGATATGCCCTGAACCAAACATTTTAATTAATTAGAAAATTTTCATAAGAGAAGCTAGCAGTAAGGCTTATGTGTAATTGAAATATGCATAAGACCTTAGTTTATGAACATGAACAAGGCTAAATTATCATCAACATTATATTAACCCAAATAATTAGGATAAGACGATTGGTGATGGGCATGATCATGATTATCATCATGAAATTAGTCTTATCCCAACCACTAGATATTTTAAGAATCTAATGCTTTGAGAAACTGCTGTAGCACTTAATGTAGATCATAGACTGCTCCACTTACGACAGATTCGCTTTCGTGTGCCTGAATATGTGCAAGCATGATAATAGAGCAGGAGCCTTGACAACACGCTCACATTACCCGGCAAAAAAGTCAAAATTATAGTTCAAAAACTCTACATATGACGAGGCATGTGAAGAATAGTCTTAAATTGAGAAACTCGTGTAAATCTTTGTGCACTAAATATAGATTGTAGACTTCTTCATCCACAATCAATTGATTTTATGTTAGTTGCTTATGTTCTAACAAAAATGAACATGATATACATCAAGTGAGATCTCTCTGAGAGTCTGAGGATTAGATTCTTCAAAACAGAAAGCTTGTGTATAATTGTTTTTAGAAATCAATATATCTGAAATCAATAAATAAAAAATCACAAATGCACATAATAAGCAGCTCCATAAGAGTATATGCAGAACATGATATGTATGTGAAACTTGTATATAATTTAGGAAACTGGAAGAGGTTCATAAACCGTCAAGGACTATCAAATGTGCTTCTGGCAGTAATGTCCAAAATATCAAGCAGTTCTTATAAAAGCTCATCCATTTAAGATCCCTAATTATCGTTATTATTGTTCCTGGTTAGACCTCTAACCATTTGAGGTCAGTTTTTACACCTCCATTCATCTTGTTGAGTGTAATTATATGAAGTTATAATTGTTTTTAGAAAATCTTCATGTATTTAGACTCGTATTTATTTTTGTTTATCATTTTCGTTAATAGGCCTTTAGCCACAAGTCCATTAGTACAATTTACAGGCATATTATCCGCCCTTTACTGTACATGCCCAAACCATCTCCAGCAATATTTCAATAGGTGTCATTCGCACCATCCTTAAGATAATTATTTTACAATATACTTGATAGAGGAGAGGAGGAAGATAGAGGGAATGAGATACAAGATTGAGAGACAAGCCTCTAGTTCAAGCTCAAGAGCCTTTCGTTCAAGCCCAAGAGCCTCTCATTCAAACTCAAGAACTTGGTTCTAGCCTTAGGACAAAATAAGCATGAGCAATTCTAAGATACCACACTACTATATACAGAGATGTTTATAAAGGAGTGGAAATAGTGAGCAGAGCAGTCAAATGGAAAAAAGTTTTATTAGGTTAAAAATATTCCACTACACAAGTCACCTAATACAATATATAAGCAGACAAACAACCCACACAAGACACGTGACATATCATGTGTGACGCAAAAATATCACATATTCAACTCTCACTCTCAAGTTGGGAGTATATGTCAATCATTTCCAAATTGAATGTCTTGTCAGTAAAGTTGTCATAGCTTAACCCTTTTGTGAAGATGTCGACAAGTTGATTTTTAGATTTCACAAAGGGTGAACAAATATTGCTCTTGTCAAGGTGATCTTTAATGAAATGTCTATTTAGTTCAACATGTTTGATTTAATCATGTTGAACTAGATTGTGAGCAATATTAATGACCGCTTTGTTGTCATAATAGAGAGTAAATGGCTTGTCCTCGAAGAGATACAAATCATGAAGAATTGATTTTGTTAGAAAAGCCCATGTAAAGTGCCCATTATTGGGCCCATGTTTTTATTATTGTTTTTCCTTCTTCTATTAGTCTCACATCATGTATAGGATCTCTCCTCTCATTTTTCCTTCCTATATATTTGTATTTTCTCTTTGTATTTACATACACAAGCAATACATGTAAATTTTCAGCTCTTTCAACATGGTATCAGAGGGAGGTTCCCGGTTCATGCGGTTTCCCATTTTCTAACCGCCCAGACCGCCTTCCTCCCCTGTCCGCAGACTGCTCTGCGGCCTCCCCTTTCCTACCCACTTCTATCCGGGGGTTTCCTCTCCTCCAGCTCTTCTCGCCGGCCTCCATGCCGTCTACCCACCTCTTCTCCCTCTCTCTCATGGTTCCACCCCACCCCCCACCCCCCCTCTTTTATACCATTTTCTCTCCCTCACCCGTGGGACCCTCTCCCGGTTCGACATGTGTTTTGTCCGCTGCGGCTTCTTCCTTGTCGCGCGGTCTCTTTGTTGCGACCTGTTTTCTGTCCGCTGCGGCTTCTTCCTTGTCATGCGGTCTCTTCGTCGCGCGACCTGTTTTCTGTCCGCCGCGGCTTCTTCCTTGTCGCGCGGTCTCTTCGTCGCGCGTGTCCTTTTATTCTTATCGCGCGAAGGTCGCCCCTCTTGTCGCTCACGGCATATCCTACCCGCTACCTTCTCTTGCCGCTCGAGTTCTGCTACTCGCGGCCTCTTCTCGCGGCTTCTCATACTCGCTACCTTCTCTAGCCGCTCGAGTTCTCCTACTTGCGACTTCTTCTCGCAGCTTCTCATACCCGATGCCTTCTCTTTGCCGCTCGGGTTATCCTTCTCGCACGGTCTCCCTCCTTAACTGTTGTGCCTTCGCCCATGTTCTGTTCGAGCCGACCTCTCTTGTCGCTCATTCTTCGGCCGCTAGTGTGCTCACTGTGACCATGCGGTTTGTTGCTCCGCACTTTGGTCGCGGCCTCCCTTTCTCCTTCATTGCTTGTCGCTGCTCTTGTCGCCTTGACTACCCGTTGTGGCCTCTTCTGTATACCGTGCGGGCTTGTCGTGCAAGAGTGCTCTCCCGCGGCGACCTCATCTACCCGCAGCATCCTTTCCTGTTCGTTGCGGCCTCTTCGGTCTACATGGGATCCTACGTTGACTTCACCAGCCAGGCGGCTAACCCCTCTGCAGACCGCCCGGCTCCTCCTCCTGAACTCCGTGATGAGCTGTGGATCACCACCATTTTCCTGTCTGGAAAGAAGAATTTCATCCCATGGGTGCACTCAGTTCGTCGAGTTCTTCAAGCCAAAGGCCTTGTCCTTTATCTCACTCAGCAACATCCTTCTCCTCCTACCGACGACTGGTTGCACAACGACGGTCGCATTCAGACGTGGCTCCTCAATTCCTTGGAGGGTGAGCCCTACCAAATGGTCATGTATCATGAGACAGCAAAGGCTATGTTGGATGAGCTCCACTCCTTATACTCTGGCAAGTACAACCTCCAGCACCACTATGACATTATTACCGATCTTCAGGCTCTCGATGCTGGCGGGGCGGCGGACATGGCTTTGTTTGTAGCTCGTGCTAAGACTCTTGCGGAGGCCTGGATCCAGCATCAGCCTTCTACCCCTGATCTCGCTGCACAGCGAGCACAAAAGGAGGCTGTTTGCATTGCTATGATAATGGCTCACATCCCGGCACACCTCCGGAGTGTTCGTGCTCAGGTTCTGGCTTCGGCCACTACTCCTTCCTTATCTGATGTTTGTTCTATGATCCTTCGAGTGTCACCGCCCCCGGATACTCCTGCACCCTCCTCTCCGGCCCTTCTCCAGCATACCCTTCCCCCCTTACTTCCCCCACCGTCTTCTGCTCGTGGTGGACGTTCGGGCTCCCGCGGAAGGGGGCGTGGTGGTCGGGGCCGCCCAAAGTGTTCCTATTGTGGCTGGGGCGGCCACACTGAGGCAGTTTGCTACAAGAAACATTGTTACCCTCCTCGTCCGACTGCTGCTGTTGCAGCTGACGGCTCTTCTGCCACTAGTGCCGACCTTGAGATCGTTCGCCTCCAGCTACAGCAACTCCATGGGCTGCTCAACCCTCCATCAGCTTCTGTTTCCTCCACCTCCACTGCAGGTATGGCTTGTTTTTCCTCCAATCCGCGGTGGATCTTGGACTCAAGTGCCACTCATCACATCACCTCGATGCGGCCGTCCAAGTACTCGGATGCTCCTTATCCGAAGTGTATCACCGTGGCTAATGGGGTGATTGTTCCAGTCTCCGGTTGTGCTAACATCTCCCTCAACCCCTCCATCTCTCTTCGCTCGGCTCTTTGTGTTTCGAACTCCCCCATTCAATTTACTTTTTGTTGGTCATCTTACTAACGATATGGATTGCTCTGTCACATTCACCTCTTCTGTTTTTTTGATACAGGATCGGCAGACGCGGATTAACATTGGTAAGGGTCGACTGCAAAACGGGCTATACCTTCTTGATGTCTCTCCTACCGTCCTTTCCTCTGTCTCATCCGTCGATTGGCATCGCCGTCTTGGGCATGCCCCTTTGTCTGTCCTCCAGAAGGCGCTTCCTGATGTATCTCTTCCTCCCTTTAAATGTGATTCTTGTATTTTCAGCAAGCAGTCACGTTCTTCTTTTCCCGAGCATTGTACTCGGAGCTCGGCTCCTTTGATTTACTGCACTCCGATGTTTGGGGTCCTTACAAAATTACTAATATTTCCGATTATCGCTACTTTATCACCTTTATTGATGATTATTCTCGCATAACGTGACTTTACTTACTTCGTGATCATTCTGAGCTTACTCGTGTGTTTCGGGCTGTTGTGATAGAGACTCGTACGCAATTCTCCATTCCCATAAAAACGTTGCGCACTAGCAATGCTCGCTAGTACACTAGCCACGAATTCGCAAATCTGTGCGCGGAGTTTGGTATCATTCATCAGACATCCTGTGCCTACACCCCCCAGCAAAACGACATTGCCGAACAAAAAAACTGACACCTGATTGTTGTTATCCGCTCCCTCATGCTTCACATGCATGTTCCCAAAGTTTACTGGAACTTTGTGGTCTCCAATGCTTGCTTCCTCAGCAACCGTCTCCCTTCCTCGGTTCTCCACCATGCCACTCCATTCAGCCTCATATTTCCCTCCGCTCAAGCCTTCTCTATCACACCCAGGATCTTTGGCTGCACTTACTTCGTCCATCTTTTGGGTCCATTCACGGACAATTTGGATCCCTGGGCGGCTAAACAAATTTTTGTCGGCTATTCCCGGACTCAGAAGGGTTGTGTGTTATTCTCCGGTTACCCGGAAGGTCTTCGTATCTGCTGATGTTACCTTCTGGGAGGATCAACCTTTCTTCTCTACTCCTCTACCACTGTCACCTCCACCGCCATCCCTCCCACGGCAAGTTGTTCCCGTTACTGCGTATCTTCCACAGGTCCTTCCTGACCCAGCTCCTGCTCCTTCCAAGCAGCCTGTTATTCGTGTCTACACTCGTCTCCCTCTTCATTTCGTTGCCCCTATGTAGTCGGCCTCGACCTCGGCTTCTCTGTGCCCTGCTGATCCGGTGCCCGCCTCTACAGCTCATCTGATGGCGAACTTTGTCTCCCTGCATCGCCTCTCTCCCCACCTTCGGACATTTGCTACTTCAATGTCCTCAGTTTCTGTTCCTACCTCTATGCAGGAGGCACTCCAACATCTTGGATGGCGGGCCGCCATGGAGGAGGAAATGACTGCTCTCTCGGCCAATCAGACATGGACTCTCGCCCCTGCCTCCGGGTCAGAAACCGGTTGGGTGTAAGTGAGTCTTTGTAATCAAACATATTGTTGATGGGGCGATTGACCGACTGAAAGCTCGTTTGGTGGCTCGTGGCTTCACCCAACAACAGGGGCTTGACTATGAAGCAACTTTTTCTCTGGTGGCCAAACTCAACACTGTTCGAGTCCTCATCTCTGTGGTTGTCCATCGTCGGTGGTCCTTACTCCAACTGGATATTAAGAATGCTTTTCTAAATGGCGATCTCCAGGAGACAGTGTATATGCAGCAACTTCCCGGTTTTGAGACCACGGGGGAGTCTCAGGTATGTCGCCTTATGAAAGCTCTGTATGGTCTCAAACAATTCCCACGGGTGTGGTTTGACAAGTTCAGTAAGGCCCTTCGGGAGGTTGGTTTTACTCGGAGCTCGACAGACTTCTCGTTGTTCACTCGTCACCGAACAACGGGAACGGTTCTTTTGTTAGTATATGTTGACGATATCATAATTACATGAGACGACTCGAAAGGAATACAGGAGGTCAAACTACACATGAGCACAGTTTTTCAAACAAAAGATCTGGGGCCCCTTTAGTAATTCTTGGGTCTTGAGGTTGCCAGACGGCCAGACAATCTCATCCTCTCTCAGCGGAAGTATTGCCTTGACCTCCTTCATGATGTTGGCTACTCAGGTTGTAAGCTGGTTGACACCCCAATGAATGCAAATAACAAGTTGTGCACTTAGGCTTCTGACTCAGACCTTCTACTCCAGAATCCAGAATACTATCGTCGTCTCGTTGGAAAATTGATCTACCTCACGGTTACCAGACCAGATATTTCCTTCGTTGTTGGTATTGTCAGTCGGTATATGCATTCCCCTCGAAGATCTCATCTTCAGGCCGTTGAACGCATTCTCAGATACCTTATGACGACTCTTGGTCAAGGACTGGTATACAAAACCTCATCTTTAGCTCCAACAATGGTGGCATATTCTGATGTTGATTATGTTGGTTCCCTTGATGATCGACGGTCAACCAGTGACTTTTGCACATATTTTGGAGGACATTTTATTATCTGGCGAAGCCAGAAACAAGCGGTCGTTGCTCGATTATCAGCTGAGGTAGAATAGCGGGCAATGGCTTCAGTGGTTTCTGAACTAACTTGGCTTGAAAGTCTTCTTACGGATCTGGGTGTAAAGCTCCCTTCCCCAACTCTTCTCCTCTGTGACAGCCAAGCTGCTATACATATAGTCAAGAACCTGGTCTTCCACGAGAGAACAAAACATATTGAAGTCGACCGTCACTTTATCCGGGAAAATGTTCAAATGAAGAAGCTCGACCAGAAGCATGTTCCAGGGACTGAACAAGTTGCAGATGTCCTCACAAAGGCTCTTTTCAGTACTCTCTTCTATCAGTGCTTGTCCACGCTTAGCGCATACGATTTGTACGCTCCAGCTTGCGGGGGAGTGTTAGAAAAGCCCATGTAAAGAGCTCATTATTGGGCCTATGTTTTTATTATTGTTTTTATTAGTCCCACATATGTATAGGATCTCTCCTCTTCTTTTCCCTTCCTATATATTTGTATTCTCTTTGTATTTACATACACAAGCAATACAAACAAGTTTTCAGCTCTTTCAACAGCTATCAAACACAATCTCTTTGTTGGGAGCCTTGCCCACAATGTTCCATATTTTAATAAGTCCTCCAAGTCAATGATAAATACATTTTGTATCTAATGATTAAATGACTTAGAATGTGCAGGTCTCTTAAAAGTTAATTTTAACATCTTCAGAAAGTCAAGAGAAAAGTAAAAGTTAAATGGACACTTAACTGAACCACAAAAATGGACTAAGTATAAATATTGTTGTGTTAAACTAAGAATATCGTTGTATTCACTCACAATATCATTGAGAAATCACACAGTATCAATCTTTTCTTTATAACAAAGAAAAGTTGAATATTGTTGTGTTAATAGACAACGCACTACGATATCGTCATGTTAAGGAACAACAATACAAATATCATTGTCAGCTCTACATTAAAGAACATTTCACTCCAAGTACAAAAACATTGTATCAAGTTGAATTTCATTGTGTGAACACAAGTTATCGTTAAGTAAATTCAAAGAAGAGAAAGAAGAGAAGGAAACGGTGTATCAAGCTGAATGTCGTTGTGTAAACACAAATATCATCGTGTGTAGTTCAAAATTACGGGATTTCAAATTCCCTCATGCGCCAAATGTTAACATCAAATTAATCTTTTCTGAAAAGATGTCTGACATGTTTTGTTTGGCTCTCGACCTTTATTGATGTCAGTCTTATATAAAGACGAGATAGGGAGAAAACCCTAATCCTCAGATTTACTCAATAGAACGGTACTTTCAAAAAGAACAGAGCTGATGGATATCAGAAGGAAGAAGAAAACAAAGAGAAGGAGCAGATCTCAACAAGTAATAAATGTTGTGCTCCTAGTCTTGCTAAAGATCAGAAAGCTTCAAATATTTCAAGTAAAAAGTTCACAAGTTTAGCTGTTGCACAGTTCATGTTCTAAAACTAGAAGACCTGGTGAAGAACTGTTGTTGCTGCAGAAGAAGGCTTTCTCTTAATAAAACCTAAGAAGAATTAAATCTCTAAAAAGTTCTATCTTTTATTGAGTCTATTATTTCTGTAACAAACCATCGTACTGTTGTTGTTGTAAGATCTCTCTGAGATCTGAAGTAGGGTTTGCCCAAGCCTGAGTTGTAGGGTCCAGTGATTGGATCTGAGGTAGGGTTTGTGATAAACCTGAGGTATGGAACTTACTATTGTTCCTGAGCTGTAGCAGTGTTGATACTCCGAGGTGTAGGATCCAGTGTGGACCTGAGGTAGAGAACTTGTCATTGTTCCTGAGTTGTAGGAGTCTTAGACACTAAGATGTAAAATCGGTTGGATTCTGAGATATTGGAGAAGTTGGTCTAGTCTACCACACTGCTAGATAAGTGGAGGGGACAACGATTGTGCCCATAATTGGAGAACAACTATACATGCTTGTGTGTTTTCTGTGATGATTTTATTTTCGGTGATAAATGATAAATTAACTGCTAAAATCTAGAAAACAAAAGGGAAATAAAAACACATATTCACCCCCCCCCCTCTAGGTGATTAGACTGTCTTGAACTATCAAGTGGTATCAGAGGGAGGTTGTTTAAAAAGACTTAATAACTGAATAAGATCCTCAAAGGAATAAACAATCTATACACCATGACTTCTAGTGAGAACTACAAGGAGATGAGTTCCATGAAACTTTCTATTTGCATGAAGGAAAATTTTGAAATCTGGAAGCAGAGGGTCAGTGATGCAGGTCAGCGCGTAGGGTTTGCGCGCCTGTCAACTTTTTTCTCGGAAACCCTAAATGCATGCGATGCTAAATGAATTTTTTACAAAAATGAGAGCGGGCGTTGCATTTACTTAAGAAATTAAGCAGCTTAGATTTTTGAAAAGCACAAAATTTCTTATCGTTTCAAAAAAAAATAATTACTTAAAAACTGGTTCAAATTTAAATTCAGAGAAGAAAGTTCGCAACTTTCGTTTCGTTCTCCATATCGTAGCAAACAGAAATCGTGAACTCCAAATAAGTTTTCGTTTGGAGTTTTCGACGTAGCGTTTGCTAACAAAATTAGGGCAAAAACCCAGCAATGAATCTATTTCCTACAAGAAAATATAGAGACACACACAAAGGAGGAGAAATAACAAGTTACCCACGGAAAGAGACGTCTTTCCGTATTCGAAGTCGATGGTGATCACGTGAGGAACTCCTCGTCACCTTCGATCTCCCGCTCCGAGGTCGGCCGCTAACGTACACGAGCACCACGGAAACAATGCACTCGCTCACACACAAATGGCTCCAACGAAATCTCAATCGATCAACTAGACATAGAAGCGACAAACAAAATCTAACTCCTTTACTCAGTATTCACAACAAACAACACCTTTTCACAATCCAATTCAATTGAACAGCCACACAAATAAAACCCTTTCAACTGAACTAAATTTTTCCTCGAACTGAACTCAAAACATTCAGCAATCGAACTATATAATGGAAGCTAAATCATTCAAATAACCAATCTCACTGTTCACCCTCAACATTCACGGGAAGAAAAAACATCCCCCACCATTCAACTACAAGACCCGATGGAAACAAACAGCCCTCACAAGTAAATTTAATCAATAACATCACCACCTCAAAATTACACAACGCATCTACTTTTATAGGTTTTCATAAAACAAACAGTTACAGAAAAGAAAATATCGCAAACCCTAAATCAGCGGTATCATTGAGGAATTACCATGGCGGAACTGGCGGGGAGGAGGCGTCGTGGCGAGGAGGCGGCGAAACGTGGTTGGAATCTCGCACGACGTGCGGGATCCTGTCTTCGTGCAGTGTCGAACTCGGCAAAAGCCCATGTGGCGCTGATTGATCGAGGAGAAGAACTGTTGCTACGCTGGGAACCGGCTTGCGGAAGGAAGTTGGACCGGCGTCGGACACTTTTGCGTCGACCAAATCGGGGCCGGTCTCAACCAACTCTCCCCCTCTCGAAATCACTCATCTCTGGTGAGTGCTCCGAGCTGTAGTGCTGTAGAAGATCAGCATCCATGCGCTTTAATTTCTCGGCCAAGACCCAGCTGGTCTCTGTCTCTGGTCTGCTCGTGCCAACGAACCAAGTATCTTTGAAAACCACCATCAGTAGTGGTCACCGTCTCGTCATTAAGCATCTGCTCAGGAACTAAGATCTGTCGCGGAAGTCGATTAGCAGCTTTGGGAACTGGTATAGTAGACTCATCTGGTATCTCATGCTCAACCCGAAAGCAGTCAGTGGAAATGAGAGGAATTGCAGTGGACGTGTCAGTAGTTGAATGAATGTTGGTATGTCCTGAATATGGCTCCTCACTCTCACTCACCAACCCAGAAGAATCAAATAGGTGGAGAAGGCAAGGGAAAATCTAAAGACTCATGCGAGAAATCGTAGAATAAAGTCAGATCGGCTACGTTAAAAACAGGATTTGCTCCCCAAACAGAAGACAACTCAAGTTCATACGCATTTTGAACTTATCTACTTCACCACTTTAAAGGGTCCAGGTCTACGATCAGCTAGCTTTCTTTACGGTACCCGAAGGTAACCATTCCGGATTTAGTCGAACCATAATCAAGTCATCCACTTTAAAACTAGTAGCTCTTTTGTGCTTATTAACTTGAGTTGCGTAAAGATCATAAGTACTATGCAATTTCCGCTCAATTTCTTTATGCAGATCATGCAAATGCAATGCATACTCATGTGCAAACTGGCTAGTCCTAAAAGTGGGTGGTAGTGGTGCTAAATCTAGCGGCACTCGTGCAGTGTGACCATGAACAACCTCATTAGGTAATAAACCCGTTGATCTATTCTTCGAATTATTACACGCTAACTGGGCATGCGGAAGAATAAGATCTCAATTTCCCTAGTGATCTCCTACCAAACATTGCAATAAATTTCCTAAACTCATATTCACAACTTCAGTTTGACTGTCGGTCTGCGGATGATGACCAGTCAAAAATAGAAGTTTAGTACCTAAAAGTCTCCAGAATGACTTCCAAAAATAACTGGTGAACTTAACATCTCGATCAGTAACGATAGTCTTACGTATTCCTCGATGTGCGACAACCTCTTTATAATAAATACGGGCTATATGAGAGGCATCATCGGTTTTGTTACAAGGGATGAAATAAGCCATTTTAGAAAACCGATCAACCACTATAAGTATGGAATCGTGTTTCCTAAAAGTGCGCGGCAACCCAAGCACAAAATTCATGTTAACATCATCCCAAGGATTACTGGGAACCGATAACGGTGTATATAATCCAGCAGGTTGTTTATTGCCCTTCGCTACCTGACAAGTGCCGCAGCTACAGACAATCTGAGCGAAAACTCGCTTCATCTCAGGCCAATAGAATCGCTCTTCTACTAAGGTTATGGTCTTATCACGTCCAAAATGTCCACCTAAGCCTCCGCCATGTAATTCTCATACAATAAAATTTCGCAACGAGGTGCGGGAAATAGACAGACGGATCCCACGAAACAAATACTCGTCTCGAATGAGATAATCGGTCTTATCGTAATAAGGATCTAAACGTATCGCATCATAGATACTGCTAAAATCAGGACAACTAGAATTGTCATCCTTGACACGCTCAAACCCTATCACCTGAGCACGCATTTGTGACAATACAAGGGTGACTTGACTAAGGGCGTCGGCAACTCTATTCTTCATTCACTTACAGTGCTTGAGAACGAAGGTGTATTCTTGTAAATGACACCCACTTAGTCTGTCGAGGGTTCAAATTCTGTTGCGAATTGATATAACGCAACGCCTGATGATCAGAGTGGAGGACAAACTCCTTAGGCAACAAATAGTGTCTCCAATAACGTAACGTTTGTACAATCGCATATAACTCACGGTCATAGTTGGAATAATTCAGCTTCGGGCCAAAGAGCTTTTCACTGGAAAATCCAACAGGGTGTACCTCTTGACTAAGTACACCTCCTATCCCAACTCCTGAGGCATCACAGGATACCTCAAATATCAGACTGAAATCAGGGAGTAGGAGGTGCAGTGAACATCTTATCCTTGAGAATCTCAAAGGATCTAGCTGTCGATGATGTCCACTAGAAACTTCCCTTCTTCGTACTGAAGTTCTTAATGAATCGACGATAAAATGTAGTTCGTCCATGAAAACTACGGACATCGTGAATGTTCTGAGGGGTAGGCCACTCACGAATCGCTTGAACTTTCTCAGGATCCATAGTGATACCAGCGGAGCTCACTATATATCCAAGAAAGATAACAGACTCGGCCAAAAAAACGCACTTCTTCAAGTTGATATACAGTCGCTCGGCTCGCAGGAGCTCGAAGATAGTATGTAGGTGAGTCAAATGTTCACTCTCAGTCCGACTATATATCAAAATGTCGCTGAAATAAACCACTACGAACAGCTGAATGAAAATGCTTGATTTATTCTTCCACAAAGGGGGAAATATATAGGAAATACAATGATACATAAAACATGACTCACGGTGTGGGACTAAACTCACTCACATACTAATACATCCAATATTAATTATCTCAACACTCCCCCTCAAGCTGGAGGGGAAACCTCAAGCTTGACAACATCAATGAAAAAGGTAAATGTGGTAGGCAAAGGTGGGACAGACGGGTGACCGGGGATACTCCCACACACGGCACACCTATAGGAAAGAAACAACACACGCGAATCCACGAGACCGCAGGGATAACACCACACATGCACGGATCTACGGGACCGCGGGGATAACACCACACACACGAATCTACGAGACTGCGGGGATAACACCTCATACACAGATCTACGTGACCGCGGGGATAAGAGAGAAAGGGGAAAACAGCCACCAAAGGTCATACCACCTACCAATCATCAAGGAAAAACTTGGGGAGACACAAACAACAAACGACATAAGCCTCGAGGTCGTGTGGGACTAAGGCGAACAACGAGAAAGATCACCCGGACCGCCCTCATCCCAAACACTCCCCCTCACGCGAAACTCACGTGTATATAGGAAAACACGATGATAGGAAGCAACTACTAACAACAAAAAATTAAAAGACCACATTAAACAATCGAATAAACAACACAACTTCAGCACCGACGAGATATCAGCACCCACGGAAGCAGCTGCAGTGGCTGGAGCATCGTCGATGAGCAACGGGAAGAAGCTACGCAGAGATAGCAGCGTAAGAAGCTACGTAGAACAGCGACACAGCAACAGCAACGGCAGAGAAACATCAGTGGCGGTATAGGATCAGACATGGGGACGACGGAAGAAGCAACAGTCAACGCATCGATGGAAGAAGCCGTCCGGAACAGGCGTCGAAGAAAGCATGGATCCTCCAGGAGTAGCACTAGCTGTTGTCGACGGAGAAGAGGAAGCACGGCCAGCGGCGGGATCTGCGTCCAGGAACAAAGACTCAGTCTCCGGCGTCGATGGAAGCAACAACCGACAGCGTGGATGGGAGAAGCAGGCGTCGGCGTCGGAGTCGATGAAAAAGCAGACGTCGTCGACGACGGGAACGAGCGTAGCAGCACACGGGAGAGGAAGCAGTTGTTGCAACGGGAGATAGGGAAGGCTGGCCCGGAGCCGGAGAAGAAGATAGCAGAAAGCGTCAGAGGAAGCTCCAGCGGCAGAGCAAAAACAGGATCGGTGTCGGGAGAAGCTCCAGCGGCAGAGATGCACGGGATCTGGACAGCACACGGCGGAAGTAGGCGAGATCGGAGTCGCTCTTATCGACGCGATCAGAGATCGACTTCGTCGACAGAAGCGGGAGCGACGGGCGTGAGACCTAGCAGCGCGCGAAAATGGAAGCACGGGTCGGGGGAGGGGGGGCAGTAGCGGAAGCGAAATCACGGAAATTTTTTTATTTTAGGTTTCAGATCGATCCCTCTGATACCAAGTTGAACAAAAATGCTTGATTTATTCTTCCACAAAGGGGGAATATATAGGAAATACAATGATACATAAAACATGACTCGCGGTGTGTGACTAAACTCACTCACATACTAAGACCAATATTAATTATCTCAACACGAATTTCCCAATATAAGGTCTGAAGACCTGGGTCATCATCCGAGCGAAAGTACTAAGGGCATTGGATAACCCAAAGGGCATCACAAGCCACTCATAAAGGTCATCCTTGGACTTGAAGGCAGTCTTTCCATTCTTCTCCATCGCGTATACAAATTTGATGATAACCGCTGCGAAGGTCGATCTTAGAAAAGATCGTGGCTCCAGTCAACATGTCCAATATGTCATCCAGTCGGGGTATCGGGAATCAATATTTCACAGTGATCTTGTTGACAGCACGACTGTCAATGCACATATGTCAAGTACCATCCTTTTTCGGAGCAAGGAGGGCAGTCACCGTACATGGATTAAGGCTATGTCGAATAAAACCTCTATCTAAAAGCACTCTTCAATCTATCTCTGCGGCTCCTCATGGGCGGCAGGATTCAATCGGTAATGTGGTAAATGTGGGAGGGAAGCTCCAGGAACAAGATCTATCGCGTGCTGAATACATCTCATCGGAGATAACTCAGCCGGAAGCTCATCAGGGTATATATCCTGGAACTCTTCTAAGAGTCTCCTAGCATGTATAGGAATAGGCTCGTACCTTTTCAATATGTCAGATGTCTACAAAACCACTAAAGCATAATAAAATCCACCATCGAAGTTCTCTCGATGGAACTTAGCGCCTCGTATAATGCTACGGGTCTTTTTTCTTTCAGTGGGAGGAAGAGATTCTTTCGCACTACTACTCGTGCGGGTGTTCGTGTTGTGGGTCGCACCGGGTTCGACACTACTCTCTTACGTCCAATAGAAAGGAGCAAGGGTTGGACCTGTCATGTATGAGTACATCTCGGTCATACAACCAAGGTCTCCCTAGTAATACGTGGCACACATACCATAGGCATAACATCACACCAAATCTTATCGGAATACGGACCGATAGTGATGGGCACTAAACATCTCCAAGTCACTGATAAGGTAGTCTTGGTGACCCAGGCTACCTGAAATGGGGAAGGGTGCGGCTCAGCAGTGAGTCCCATGCGGGCTAAAGCTGTCTCAGCTATTACATTCATACAACTCACGTTATCTACTACTAAACGACATACTTTCTCCCCAGCCTTGAAGTAGGCTTGGAAGATGTTCGTCCGCCAATAATGGCTGATTTTTTGGGTGTCGATAACATACATATCACCACTAGAACGTCGGGATCTATCTCCACATCACTAGGTGTACCGTACACTTCATCATTCAAAACGTGTGAGTCCGTCTCGACACCAGCTTCTTCTACAGGCTCATCCTCCTCGGTCACCTCATGAATAACTAGCGTACCTTTCCTCTTGGGACAATCCCTACATATATGACTCATCTGTCAGGCACTCATAACATCGAATCTGTGAAGGGGTCGTAGTTCCCATGGGGGACTTCCCTTTTTGATCTCTCGTATAGGTCGAGGTAGGCTTTGACGCACTCTCCTTACCTTTTGATTCCTCTTTCTTGTAAGAAGTATTTGTTTTGTTTTGAGGTTTGAACCGGGAGGTTCTCTTTTGGTTCTCCTCGATATCGATGGCGATAGATACAGCCTCAGCAAAGGAACAATGGTCATATCAAATCAACTCACTGCGGATCTCAGATCGCAATCCACACTTAAATTTAGATAAGATGTCATTGTGGGTGTTCGACTACCTAATCATAAGATCCTTCATCTCGGCTAAATAATCAGAAACTGATTTGGACCCTTGACGTAGAGACGTCAGCTTGTCTCGTAGACGGGTCTGGTAGTGCTGGGGAATGTACTGCTCCTCCAATATGGCTTTCATGTGTACCCAATGTGTAATGGGAGGGCGTATGTTCCTCTCTATATTACGTTCCTCACCTATCCAAAAGATTTTCGCTCGCCCAGACAACCTCATCTTAGCAAACTGAACCTTTTGATCTCCTGTCATACGATACCACTCAAAATAGGTCTCTATGTTTATAACACAGTCTGAAAAAATCTTGGGATTCATAGAACCATCATAAAGAAGTGAATCTAACTTCACAACACGTGTAAGATCTAATCGTCTATCCCATGGAGGATACTCGTAATCATCATCGTAAGGACCACGATTGCCTCAACGTCGTGGGGGTGGCAGTCGATGTCAATCTCTAGGTCGATCATCACGATGCATGGTTGGTATAGGCCTACGATAGTCTCGTGGGAGCTCTTCTCTAGCTACGTCATTATAGGATCTCTCCTAATAATGATCTCGCGTACTTAGTAAAGGCTCTCGTTGGGGTTCAGGAAAATTCCTCGGGAAATTCCTACCCTGATCGTACTCGAAGTCAAACCTATCTAACGGATTTCTAACCTCTTCCTCGAAAAGATGGTTTCTCCTAAGTGCAGACCTTTCTCCATAAGGTGGTGGGACATCGTATTGGGGTCGCACGGAATGCTCATCTCGAACTGGAGGTGGCATTGACGCTCGAGGGGGTACTTCTAAGCTAATCACCCTAACACTAAGGTTTTCGAACCCTTCTCTCATTTGGTAGACGCTCTTGGTTAATGTCGTCATTTGGTGGGCAAAAAATAAAAACCACGGGGGTGGTTCATTCCCTTTGTTTCCACGACTCGGTTGACCATGTTCAACTCGACGCATCTCCGAGTTTACCTCGAGAGGGTGTTCAGGTGGTGAATTGCGATGTTGTGAACTCATACTTACTAACCTACCACTACGCAGATGCATGCAAACAGATAAATAAATGCAAATGTATGAATATGCTTAACACCAGAGTCAATAAGTCCACTTATCAGAGGAGGCCACAAGGCACGAGTACTAGAAAAGAGAAGGGAATTCATCCTCAAGAAGAAAACGGAAAGCAGAAAGAGTAACCGCACGGTTAGAAACATGTCGCACAAGAACAAGCTGGCAAAGAAGACACAGAAAGAAACCGACCACAGGAAAGGTCGCATAAAATGAGAAACTGCACGGTCACGGTGTCAACACACCAGCGGCTAGAATAGAGGTCGCGACCAAAATGCGGAGAGAGAGGCAGCATCGACAAGAAAGAGAAAAGAAAGGAGGAAGATGAGACCGTACGGTCACGGTGTCAACACACCAGCGGCAAGGAACACGCCGCGAGCACAATGCGGTACTCGCAGCAAAGAAGAAACAAGCCACAGGAAGACAACACCGTGGGGAGAAAGAAGAGAAGAAAGAGCAAATAACGAAGAAGTCGCGCGAACAGAACAAGCTGCAACAAAGGGCGACTAACAAAGGCGGCAAGAGCAAAAGAAGCCAATGTGTAATGGGCAGTGATGTGCATGTTGTTTGATGATGAGTAAAGAGAGAGAAGTCTGCTGAGCACCGAGTAAAACCAACATCACAGACAACCCTACTTGAACTTGTCAAACCATGTACGAGGAGACTATTTGAGAGCATAAATCGATTTCTTGAGGTGCAAACAAGTGACTCCTTCCGTGGTCTCAAACCCGGGAGGTTGTTGCGTACAGACAATTTCGTTGAAGGTCATCATTGAGAAGTTTAGGGTCTGGTAGTGCTAGGGAATGTATTGCTCCTTCAATATGGCTTTCATGTGTACCCAATGTGTAATGGGAGGGTGTTTGTTCCTCTCTATATTACGTTCCTCACCTATCCAAAAGATTTTCGCTCGCCCAGACAACCTCATCTTAGCAAACTGAATCATTTTGATCTTCTGTCATACGATATCACTCAAAATAGGTCTCTATGTCTATAACACAGTCTGAAAAAATCTTGAGGATTCATAGAACCATCATAAAGAAGCGAATCTAACTTCACAACACGTGTAAGATCTGATCGTCTATCCCAGGGAGGATACTCGTAATCATCATCGTAAGGACCACGATTGTCTCAACGGTTGTGGGGGTGGCAGCTGATGCCAATCTCTAGGTCGATCATCACGATGCATGGTCGGTATAGGCCTACGATAGTCTCGCGGACGCTCTTCTCTAGCTACGTCATTATAGGGTCTCTCCTGATAATGATCTCGTGTACCTAGGAAAGCCTCTCGTTGGGGTTCAGGAAAATTCCTCGGGAAATTCCTACCCTGATCGTACTCGAAGTCAAACCTATCTAACGGATTTCTAACCTCTTCCTCGAAAAGATGGTTTCTCCTAAGTGCAGACCTTTCTCCATAAGGTGGTGGGACATCGTATAGGGGTCGCACGGAATGCTCATCTCGAACCGGAGGTGGCATTGACGCTTGAGGGGGTACTTCTAAGCTAATCACCCTAACACTAAGGTTTTCGAACCCTTCTCTCATTTGGTAAACGCTCTCGGTTAATGTCGTTATTTGGTGGGCAAAAAGTAAAAAACCACGGGGGTGGTTCATTCTCTTCGTTTCCACGACTTGGTTTATCATGTTCAACACGACACATCTCCGAGTTTACCTCGAGAGGGTGTTCAGGTGGTGAACTTGCGATGTTGTGAACTCATACTTACTAACCTACCACTACGCAGATGCATGCAAACAGATAAATAAATGCAAATGTATGAATATGCTTAAAAAACTCTTTTTTGAAAAATTAAATGCTATGCGGGTTCTTATTCTATGCAGGGCGGATCTCGAAACTTAGAAAAATTTTGTAACCTCGGTTTGATACCAAATTGATGCAGGATGGCGCGTAGGTTTTGTGCGGCTGTCGGCTTTTTTCTAGGAAACCCTAAATGCATGCGATGCTTCAATAAATGTTTTTACAAAAAATAGAGCGTGTGTTGCACTTAAGAAATCATGCAGCTTAGATTTTTGAAAATCACAAAATTATTTTTCGTTTCAAAAAAATTAATTACTTGAAAAATGGTTCGAATTTAAATCCGGGGAAGAAACTTCGCAACTTTTTTCGTTCCCCTTATCGTAGCAAATAGAAATCGTAAACTCCAAATATGTTTCTGTATAGAGTTTTTGACGTAGCGTTCGCTGACAAAATTCGGGCAAAAATCCAGCAATGAATCTATATTTCCTACGAAAAAATAGTGAAAAAATATAGAGACACACAAAGGAGGAGAAATAACAAGTTACCCACGGAAAGAGACGTCTTTCTGTATTCGAAGTCGATGGCGTTCACGTGAGGAACTCTTCGTCGCCTTTGATCTCCCGCTCCGAGGTCAGACGCTAACGTACACGGGCACCATGGAAACAATGCACTCGCTCACACAAGTGGCTCCAACGAAATCTCAATCGATCAACTAGACATAGAAGCCACAAACAAAATCTAACTCCTTTGCTCAGTATTCACAGCAAACAACAGCTTTTCACAATCCAATTCAATTGAACAGCTACACAAATAAAACTCTTTCAACTGAACAGAATTTTTCCTCCAACTGAACTCAAAACATTCAGCAATCTAACTATATAATGGAAGCTAAATCATTCAAACAACCAGTCTCACTGTTCACCCTCAACATTCACGGGAAGAAAAAACCTCCTCCACCATTCAACTACAAGACCCGATGGAAACAAACAGCCCTCACAAGTAAATTTAATCAACAACATCACCACCTCAAAATTACACAACACATCTCCTTTTATAGGTTTTCATCAATACAAACAGTTACAGAAAAGAAAATACCGCAAGCCCTAAATCAGCGGTATCATGGAGGAACGACCATGGTGGAACTGGCGGGGACGAGGCATCGTGGCGAGGAGGGGGCGAAACGTGGCTGGAATCTCGCACGACGTGCAGGGATCCTTTCTTCGTGCGGCATTGAACTCGGCAAAATCCCCTGTGGGGCTGATTGATCGGGGAGAAGAACTGTTGCTAGGCTGGGAACCTGCTTGCGGAAGGTAGTTGGACCGGCTGGGGATGTTAGGCAGAACCGGATGGTTTTAATAAATACTTATATATATATATATATATATATATATATATATATATATATATATATATATATATATATATATATATATATATTCTCACACAAATTACAAACATCAACAACAAGATGACACAAATAAATCACACAAAACTCAGGGTCGATAGAGGTCCGGACGGTTGCGGCGCCGGGCACTTTTGCGTCGACCAAATCGGAGCTTGTCTCCACCAGTCAGGCTATTCATGGAAACCTCTGATCCTAGAATATTCATAACTGTTGAAGAGGGACCCTTCATCCACATGAAGATCTCAACCATTGATGTCAATCTTAGAGTTACAAAAAAATTTGCAGAAATGACGAAGGATGAGGTTGTTCTGGTCACTATGGATAAAAGGGTCAAGAACATTATTGTGAGTGTCGTTGATGATTCCACATTTCAAAATTTGATTCACCGCCAAACTGCCAAAAAATGTGGGACACACAGATTGTTTATATGGAAGGCACTGAGGACTGAGGAGATGAGGGATGAATAGGAAATCACTGTTGAACCAGGAGTATGAAACATTCAGGCAAGAGAAGGACTTCATTGCTGATTGTTATGAGAAATTCTTCAAAATTGTGAATGGCTTGAAAGATTATGGAAAAACATTCACAAACTATGATCCGAATGACAAGTTCTTGAGATCCTTCAATAAAGAATGAGATATCAAGATTTGTGCAATAAGAGAAATGAGGAATCTGGGTAATATCCAGTCTCAGAATCTGTTTGGGAAATTGTTCTCTCATGAGCTACAACTCGACACCAGAAAAGCTAAGGAGACGCCCAAACCCCACTCCAAGGAGAAGAATGTGGCTTTCAAGGCAGAAAGCTCCAGGAAGTGCAGAGAGAAGACTCCTTCAAGAAGGCCAGTTGAGTCAGAAGATTCTGAACCCAGCACTTCTCAAGCTAAATTTTTTGATAGTGAACTCACCTTATTCATAAAAAACCCAAGAAATTGATGAGCAAGAGGAGGCAATGGAAAAATAGGCCTTCACACTCCTCCAGCTCAAAAAAGCACTACAACAGCACTGATAGATCAAAGAACAATCCCAACAGGGACATATATAACTCAAAATAGAACAAACAATTTAATACTGATGTTATTTGTTATTATTGTAACAGGTCTGGACATGTCATTTCTGACTGTCCAGTTAAGAGAAGAGATAGTAAGAAATCTGAAGAGAAAATATCTCATAAAGACAAGAAGCCTGAAAAGAGTTTCATGGCCAAGAAGCAGACAAGCTTGAGTGAAAGTGACTTAAGATCATCAGAGTCAGAAGAAAAGGAAGCCTATATTGGGCTTGCTGCTATGACAGTTGAAGATGACTAGGATGACTATCCTGCTGCCAAGGTGGGCATAAGGACTCTCCTCTCACTAACAGACAGTGACACATGAGGAATTCTGTTATAGCCTGATGGCCTTGACTGATGAGGAAGATCAGGATGACTCATCCTGATAAGGTATGCATTAAGGCTCATTTATCGAATTCTGGATCAGATTCTGAATTTGATGCTGAGTCAGAAGCAAACTCATCAGATGATGAGGGTGATTCTGAATTAGTTGTTCAATACAATGAATTAGTAGGTAAGTTTGATGCTCTCTTTGAATCACTAAAGAAGAGCAAAGTTGTAGCCAAGTCTCAGGCTAAGAAGATTGAACTCCTTAAGGGATTTAAATCTCAAGTTGATGAGAATATCAAAGAAGTTATTCTCAAAAACTCTGAGCTGCTTGGGAACAAGAAAAAACTTGATGCTCAAGCAAAAACCTTGACACAAAAAGAAAAGATCATCAAGGATCTAGAAAAAAAAATCTCATCAAAGAAAGGAAGATTGTGGCAAGCTTTTCAAAGCCACAGATTGTCCTTCACCTAATTGTTATCATTTGTTGCTCCTTATAGAGGAGTAGGCTATGAAGAAGATAATAATAAAGGGAAAGCCCCAATGCATGAAACCACCTTCCAAAAGGTCTGACTGCTATCAAACAGCTATGACCAAGATAATGCATATGGCCATTAAAAGAATGGATGCTCCTCCAGTGGGGCTAGCAATACACCTCACTGGAGAGGAAGAAAAGATATTGTCTTGAGTACATTGAAGGCACCCCACGAAGAGATCTAGATGAAACATCATGGATCGTTTGTGTTTGGCTCAGCAGCACCAACACTTAAAGGCAAGGAAAACGTCATTCCTCAAAAGCTTCTCCCTAAGAAAAATCTTGTGGTTGTGCAACCCATTTTTCATCATGCACACAACCACATGATTGGCCAGAGAAATGAGAAGAATGCTCAGGCCTACTCTTCTGAACATAAGTATACCCATCCTACTCAAAAATTGATTCAGAAGAGGTATAACAGGTATGAGTGTTGGTGTTGTGACAAGGTACGGACATTTTGCTTTGAACTGTAGGTAAAACCCAACAGTGCCTTAAGGAAAGAGTATTAAATGTGTTAATTATATTTATGGACAGCATTCAGCTGTTGAGGCTAACAAGAACTAAGGACCCAGAATCGTGTTAGGTTCCTAAGATAAATTAAAAAAAATTTGCATGATTGTCCAAAGGTCAACAAAATGTCAATTTGACATTTGGACAGTGGAATGTTCCAGACATATGACTAGAACAAGAAGCTATCTAAAAGACTACACTCCAGTGAAAAATGGACTCAAAGTCATCTTTGGTGGATCATATAGAGGAGTAACAAAAGACTATGGTATGATCACCAATGACATAGTCTCTATAGCAAAGATAGCTGATGTAGAGGGGTTGCAACACAACCTCATAACATAAGTCAACTTTGTGACTTGGGCTCCGTTTTGAGGGACTTATTTTCACCGGTCAAGCGATTACGATCACGGTCCGATTTATGCGGTCGTAACTGCTTGACCGGTGAAAATAACTCCCCCCAAACGGAGTCTTAGACTATGTCATTGAATTCTACAAGGATAAGTGCCTCGAATTAAAAGGCCAATTAACTTGAAGATAATTCTCATAGGCACTAGCAATGAAAATATATATTGTTTAAATTTTTTTGTTTAGATTATTCTATGCATGCTTGTCTTGTAACAAATGAAAAGAAATCTCTTTGTGTTCAATGACACAAGAGATTAGCTCACTTGAACTACAAGGCAATAAATAAATTAATCTCTGAAAATCTAGTTAGAAATGGACCAAATCTCAAGTGTATTAAAGATGGGATTTGTCATGCCTGCCAAATGGGCAAGCAAGCAAGGTCCAGCTTTAAGAGCATTGCTCACAAGAGCTCCACCAGGTGTTTATACTTACTGCACATGAATCTATTTGGTCATATGTCAATTCATAGTTTGGGAGGGAAGTCTTATACTCTTGTGATTGTAGATGATCACACCAGATTCACATGGGTACTTCTTCCTTAGAAGAAAGTCGGATACATTGGACATATTTGTGTATTTTGTCAAACAATCCAGAATGAGATGGATTGTACTGTAGTCAAAGTTAGAAGTAACCATAAGACAGAATCTCAATCTAGGAACTATGACAAAATTCTGCAAATACCAAGGTATCTTATAGGAATTCTCATCTCCCAAACACTCCACAATAAAATGGAGAAACTGAGAGAAAGAATAGGACTCTGATTGAGGCCTACAGGACCATGCTGAGTGATTCCTCTTTGCCTGAATACTTTTTGGGCTGAAACAGTGAACACAGCTTGTCATGCATTAAATAGGGCCTCCATCACCAAAGATCATAAGAAAAACTCTCTATGAACTAATAAAAGGTAAGAAAACCAACCTTATCATACTTCAAAATTTTTAGGAGCAAACGCTTTGTTTTAAATAATGATAAGTCATATTCGACTAAATTTGCGGAGAAAAGCTACGAAGGTTTCTTTGTTAGGATACAACAGACATAGTAAGGCTTATAGAGTATTCAATAAAAGATTCGAGCTACAGAAGAATCAATTCATGTGGTATGTGATGAGACTAGTCTGATTCACAAGAGCTGGTCTAGTTCTTCTAGTGATGCGGGCCCTGAACTAAAGATGAGAGAGTTGTCAATTGAAGACAAATCTGAAGCAAGTCCACACCACCTGATGTGATAGTTAAATGATGTAAATCAGTCAACAGAAGAAATGCAAAGAAGATGTTGAAGCTCAAGGGACTGCAGAAAGACCACATGCTGCCACCAGACATCTGAGAGATCATCCCAGAAACCAGATCATTGGAGATGCAAGTCAAGGTGTCAGAACAAGAAGAAGCTCAGAATGAAGCAATGTTCTTGAGCTTCCTATCCCAAATAGAGCCCAAGAAATTAGAAGTTAATTCAAATCCCTCCTACATTATGACAATGCAAGAATAATTGAACCAATTTAAGAGATGTAAGGTGTGAAAACTAGTCTCCAAGACCCCAAGGACATAATATAATAGGAAGCAAGTGGGTCTATAGAAACAAAATGGATGAAAATGGAGTGATCATAAAGAATAAGGCAAGGTTGGTTGCAAAAGGCTACATGCAGGAATAAGACATTGATTTTGACCAGACATTTGCACCAATTGCCAAGCTAGAAGCAATCAAACACGTCCTGACATATGATGCACACAAAGGATTCAAAGTCTACAAGATGAACCAAGTGGGTCGATAGAAGTTAATTTTCCTGAATGGTGACCTAAAATAAGAAATTTATGTGAAACAGTCATCAGGTTTTATCAATCTTATTCATCCTGATTATGTTTATTAGCTTAGAAAAGTTTTATATGGGTTAAAACAAACACCTACAGCTTGGTATGAAACCATATCTAGCTTCCTCATTGAGAAAAAATTCACAATGGGGTAGATAGATACGACATTATTTCAAGGGAAATTAAGAGCAAGATGCTACTAGTTCAAATATATGTTGATGACATCATTTTTGGCTCTACTAATGACAACTTTTGTAAGAAGTTTGCCAACTTGATGCAAGAGAAGTTTGAAATGAGCAGTATATGTGAACTTAAGTACTTCTTATGCCTCCAAGTAAGACAGTTTGAAGATGACATATTCATCTTCCAGACTAAGTTTATCAAGAAGTTGATTAAAAAGTTTGGTATGGAGTGCCTCCACTACGAGAACTCTCATGAGGTCAAATATATCTCCTAGACAAGGATAAGAAAAAGAAATTTTTTGATGAAACCATGTATAGAAGTATAATTGGTTTCCATACTCTACTGTCTAACTTCTAGTAGGTCTGACAACATGTATGCTACATGTGTCTATGTCAGGTATCAGGCAGTCCCCAAGAAATCTCATTATTCTTCTGCAAAGATGATCTTGAGGTACCTCAAGGGCACGCCTAATCTGGCCTATAGTATCCCAGAAGTAATGATTATGAGCTAATTGGATATTCAGATGCAGACTATGCCGGATGTAAAGAAGACGATAAAAGTACCCTTGGCATATGCCAATTCCTAGGTCAAATATTAATCTTTTGAAGCAGCAAGAAGTAAACTAGAGTTGTTATCTCAACAGCAGAATCAGAATACATATCATCAGAGATTTGTTGTGCTTAGTTATTATGGATTCAACATCAATTGGACGACTACAACTTAAAGTTAAGTAAAACTCACGTACTGCGATTCATCCAGTGCAATCTTTGCTAAGAATCTTGTGTCACACAGCAGAACTAAACGCATTGAGATAAGGTATCACTTCATTAGAGAGCATGTTGAGAAAGAAGATATCTTGTCTTGAGTCTGTCCTCACTAACAGACAAGTGTCAGATATCTTCACTAAGCTTCTAAATGGAGCTAAATTCAACCTCTTCAAATTTGAATTACGAATGCTAAATTTGGAATAGAATAGCTGATAATCAAATATAATCACTCTTTAAGAGACTCATTCCTGCAAATAGTAGGTTCTAGGACACTAACAATGTATGCAGGAAGCAGCTGAAAAAGTTACAGAAAGACACAAAAAAACTTGTCTGCATCGTCGTGTTTACTAAATCAGACAAGGATTGTGGCGTCGGGTTCCTTAAAACATGAAGTTTGTGGCGTCGTGACAACGCGACATTATAACTCCGACAAGCGTCAAATCAATAATGTTGGATATAATAATCTTGGCCTTTGGATCTAAAATTGACAGCACAACTAGATACGCGCTTTTTCGCATTCCAAGATAGAATATGTATATATAGGTCAAACATTCTTAAACTTACAATAAAAACCACATTTGCCCTAAAAGCCTCCGCGACAAATTATTCCTCTGCAAGTGCACACAACAACAGAGCTAGGAAAACCTTCGGCTAATTGAGATATAGGCTCCAAATAACGGAGAGGAGTTTCTCTATGAGAGATATGAAGTGGTAAGAAATGACTTCAGAGATGCTCCTAAAGACATGAAGATTGTGATCAGACTGCTTGAAGCAGTAGACCTGGAATATATTTTATCAGAGCTAACAGTGATAATGAAAAGGGAAGTTCTAGAGTTTTATTCAAATGAAAGAGTCAGCTCATCTGGGAAAGGAATCAAGATGAAGATTGGTGGCACCAAATTGAAAGTCAGTCCTAAAAGGTTAGCCAAGATTTTGCACCTGACCAAATTTGTTGCAGATGAAGAAGATGAGGAAGTCTCCGAACAAAACCTCAATGATTCCCTGGAGTGGTGTGGGCACTCAAAGAAGACTTATGGATCTCTGGAGAGAAAGGACTTCAATCATAAAGGAAAGCTTCTGGCAGACACTGTATGAAAAGCCTTCTTGTGCAAAGTTGGTTCCTACAACAGAATGATTAAAAGTATGTTTGAATCAATGGCAAAAGTGATACTGACCAAGATAACTAATTGGGCACATGTTGTAACACTCCTTCCCAGTATTTCAGAAATCAGCCGTCCGGCCTGGTCAGCGATATAAAGAAAACTAGAAAACAGTATTAAAACTAGTAGCAGCAGGTAATAATAGTCTATACTAAGCAATTTAAGACTTACAGCGGAAGTTATAAAAAAATAAACTAAGGGTAACCACATACCTGATATCTGGATTCACAGAGCCACTAAACAAGAATGGAATTGTAATAACTGAAAATATGGTAACAATAATAGTCTGATACAAGGTATATAAAATATTAACCAGGTACATTGTCCACATCTACAAGCACATGCTGAAATAGATTAAACTGAATGGAAAAAATACTACAAACTGACACCACCATAACGCTCATCCTAGACGTAGTTTCCCACCTGGGTCACCTGAAAAACATTGTCCACGAAGGGTCAGAGTAAAGAAAAACAATTCCCCTTAGTGACACTAAAACAGATTTACATATGAATGCATGCATGTCTTTAAAAATAGTCTCGTGCACTGAAAATATTTTATGTTATATGTTATGCATACTTTTTTATACTTCCTGGTCAACACAATATTAGCTCTATATTTATGACTTTTCGTTCATTTACCCAAATCCTGACGTTCACTAACTAGTGTACTGTCACACGTCAAGTCTGTACTTGAATTCTAGGTGGCTTCTAGCCTACACATTTACTGGGAAGGCTCTAGGCAGAGTAGCTCCTAACGCGCAACTGAAACTGACGACCCGAGACCATCTGACGAACTCAATTGTTCTAGTGCCGCGCGGACACGGTCTCGAATCTACTAACTGTCTCAAGGGGAGTCAACTCCCAAGACTTTGTAACTCATATGATACTATATGCCCTATAAGGAAGGTAGTGCGCCTCTAGCAAGCACGAAAAGACTGGTGTGCTACTGACCTTTTTGGTCTGACCCTACTCTGCATGGGATATCTTTTCTGGTGTACTACTGAGCGACCCTTGACTTTCTCGTGGTCGACTTGAAGGGACTTTTGCGCTCTTGGTTGGACAATCTCCAAACATACGTACACGAGTAAAGTTTCGTACCTAAATAACTGTTCATGACATTACTGACGTGGTTATGGAAAAGGGCATTATCATACGCGTTTCCACGATTATTTTTCTACTGCCACACTTTTCTATGAATGGTTATGATGCTTGTACGAAACCTACTCATGCGTATAAAAATATAATTACTTGATATGTCTAACTAAAAGAAAATAGAATTTCCTTACAGTGGTGTTGCGGCGCTCGTATACTCGGCGCGGCGACATTTTCTCTTCCAAAAGCAATCCTACTGTTGGGGACCTTCAAAAAGCTGCCCCGACTCCACCAAAATCCTGCAATTTACAGTATCCCTAATTTCATAATTTTCTCCTCTACGATTTTCCCGTGGAAAATTTATATACAACTAGGGTTACAAAATTTCACGTGCTAAACTTCAGGTTTTACCTTTAAGCGAAGTGTTTGAGGCTCTCAAAGCGTCCAACCAAAATTCCGCAGAGGGTCACGAATTCCAAAACCTAAATAGGGCATTAGGAACATAAACCTAGGTTAGATTACCTTCCAAACCGAAGGATTTCCACAAAGTAATAGGGATAACTGAGAAATAAACTCACCGGAAATGAACGATTTCAGCTTCCACCGGTTAGGGTTGAATCTGACACTTCCACGACCAAGGAAGGAAAAGGAATGTCCACCGTCGCTCGTAGAGGAAGGAGAATTGGTCGGAGAGGCGCTCTGGAGGAGGATTGGCTGGCGGAAAGCCTTACTGGAGGCGTCGGCTTCGTCCGTCGCTGCGTGCGGAAGATGGATCGGGAGGAGGAAATCAGGCTGTGGTTTACGGTTTTCTCCCGTGAAAGAGGATTTACGGGGGTTAAACTACTGGCTTGTAGTTTTAATAATAACCGCAAATTTGGAATGGGGGTAAGACTTGCTATTGGCACCCCAAAATGTGTCAATTCACATTAACTCCGATTACATAAAAATGTGTCGTGCTTCGTCACTAAATTAAAATGCGTCACGCACTATTTTTTTTACGTACTTAACGAACTAACGGTAGCTAACATAGGGAAAAGTAACATTATACCTTGACGACGCGCTGCCTCGATCAAAATTCGTCGCGACTTGACCCTACAATTTAAAATTAAATTTCTGCGTCAGATTATGGATGTTACACATGTGCTATTTGTAAAAATCCAGGAAAGCTTTTAAATGCCAAATTTTAAAAGAATCCTATCTCTGTTCATACTGAACTCCATTCCAAAACAGGTCAACAAGAAGATGGGAACCAAAAATCACCACATGAAGAGGATTGAAATAAAAATTCTAGGAAGATGGGAGAAGGTACTCTCGAAATTCCCAAAGGGCAAGAAAGAAGGGAAATCAGCAAAAAGGAAGAGGCTTGTTGAGTCTGAAGAAAGCTCTGAAGAAGGATCTTCTGACAGCAATGAGCAAGGTGATGACCCAATCCTTACAAGCTCTGAGGAGGAAGGACAGCAGAGAAATTTCATTCACAGTATAAATGTCCTTCTCAAGCAGTGAGTCCATGGATACTGTAGTGCCTTTATCAGTTGAGCCTCATATCATGGATGAGACTATTCCTGAAGAGACTGTCATGGAAGACCTCAACCCTACAAAAATCATTCATGAATTCATTCAAGACCTCAACATTTCTGGGATTGCAGACAAGAGCAAAACAGTTGAGGGGGATGTCTGAAGGAGGACTCAGCCCAAGAGACTGAGGTTCTAGATCAAACTGATGGAGAGGACTCAGCCCAACAGATTGAATTTCTAAATCAAACAGATGATGATGTTGAGGGGGAGATTCATATTGAGCTCCTTGCCTTGAAAATTGAAAAGATTGTTGTTGTTGCTGAGGGGGAGTTACAACTTGAGCTCCATGCTCATGAGATTGAAATGATAGATAAGATTCCAGAGGTTGAGGATGTCACCCATACTGGGTTGGCAGTCTAAAAGGACCAAGAAGATTCATCTACAAGAAATATTGATTCTGATCCTATTGCGCCTGAAGTCCAAGCAGATAAGATTCTAGTGTCCATGATCACTGAAATGGCTGAGAACACCTGCAGAGAACTTATCTCTTATGAAGGTCAAGTTGGTGATAAAGGAAATGGAAGCCAACCCCTGAGAATGTTCCAGGCTCACCAGATTCTATGTATGAAGATGTGGCAGAAGTGTCAGAGCTAATGGAAGAGCTGAAAAGGAAGAAAGCTGAGAAAGAATCAGAAATTCCAAGCTCCTCCAAAGAACATATCCCCGAGGAATCTTCCATATCCATCATCAATCAGATGAGTATGTTGCTGGATGAGCAAAGGGAACATATTGAACATTATGTAGATGATGCTATAAAAGAATTCAGAAAAGATTTATCAAGTGAGACTACATGACTCGGGTTTGAAATGAATCTACTGAAAGAACAAACTTTTAACTTCTTCTTGAAAGCAGCCCCAGCAGTAGATCATACTGCTCAGCAACTAGAGCTTACTCACAAAGGACTAGCAGACATAATTGAGAATCAATGTGTCACCTCTGAAAACCTAGAGGATGCTTTCCAGTCCACAACCAACAATATGGAAGAGCATAGAATGAATGTTCTGAACATAGTGGATTTCTGCAATCAACTGTTAGATGGGAATCTCCTTGAAACAAAGAATCACATACCTGCATGAGTGAATATGCTCAAGGACAAAATATTTACTCTTCAAGAAAACCAGTACCAACATGTATCTGAAGAAGTCATAAAGGAGGAGAGATCAATGATAAAGGCTAGTGGTGACCATGTCATACGGACCTCTAATGTTGTGAGAGATGCACTGGGTTTACCCCCAATAAACTATGATGACCTCTTAGTTGATGATCCCTTAGATGTACCTGCTCCTGCCACTGTCAGTTCTCAGCTCAGCCCTTCTCAACAGCTCAGGTCTACTAAAGGAAGGGAAATTACAGCAGAAGAGGATGACATCAAGTTGATAAAGAAAAGCTATAGGGAGGAGGTGGAAAGAAAGCCAGACTATGAGCAGTGGAGCCCTCCCTGTACAGCTCCCTTGAATGAACCAAGTATGAGAAGCAGGAAGCAGGAAGAAAGACCTTCAGAAGAGACAAAAAGACGGGAATACCTCCAGCTGATGCGCTTGAGCCATGAAAATATCATCCAAAGACAGGAATACTTCCAGCTGATGGCAAAAAGAGAAGAAACAAGAAGTTGTTGACAAGACAGCTAAGAAAGCTAGGGGTGGTATTGTCATAAAGGACGAAGAAGACTAGATCCAGAATGTGGCTAGTCAAATGGCCAATGGCAAATGTAGCTTTTGTTTTAATGTTTAAAAACATTCGACCACATATATATATTCTGGATGTTTATTCATAACTGATTGTGAATGCTAGTTTAAGTTTGGCTTCTGCGTGTTATAATCTTTATTATCATTCTCTGCATGTATTTTATCATTGAATGAAGTTTTAACTTCTTCAAATAGGATGAAATTGTTGTGAACCTTGCCCACAATGTTCCAGATTTAAGGAAGTCCCCCAAGTCAATGATAAATACATTTTGTATCTAATGATTATCTGACTTGGAATATGTAGGTCTCTTAAAAGTTCATTTTAACATCTTCAGAAAGTCAAGAGAAAAGTAAAAGTTAAATGGACACTCAACTGAACCACAAAAATGGACTAAGTATAAATATCGTTGTATTTAGCTAAGAATATTGTTGTATTCACTCACAATATTATTGAGAAGTCACACAGTATCAATCTTATCTTTATAACAAGGAAAAGTTGAATATTGTTGTGTTAATAGACAAGACACTGTGATATCGTCATGTTAAGGAACAAGAACACAAATATCGTTGTGTGAGCTCTACATTGAAGAACATTTCACTCCAAGTACAAAAACAGTGTATCAAGTTAAATGTCATTGTGTGAACACAAGTTATCGTTAAGTAAATTCAGAAAAGAGAAAGAAGAGAAGGAATCATTGTATCAAGTTGAATTTCGTTGTGTGAACACAAATATCATCGTGTGAAGTTCAAAATTACGGGATTTCAAATTACCGCATGCACCAAATGTTAACATCAAATCAATCTTTTCTGAAAAGATGTTTGACATGTTTTGTTTGGCTCGCGACCGTTATTGATGTTAGTCTTATATAAAGACGAGATATGGAGAAAAGCCTAATCCTCAGATTTACTCAATAGAACAGTACTTTCAAAAAGAACGGAGTCGGAAGCTACCAGAAGGAAGAACAGAACAAAGAGGAGCAGATCACAAGTAATAAATGATGTGCTCCTAGTCATGCTAAAGATTAGAAAGCTTCAAATACTTCAAGTGAGAAGTTCTCAGGTTTAGTTGTTGCACAGTTCCTGTTCTAAAAGTAGAAGATCCGGTGAAGAACTATTGTTGCTGCAGAAGAAGGGTTTCTCTTAATAAAGCCTAAGAAGATTCAAATCTCTAAAAAGTTCTATCTTGTATTGAGTCTACTATTTCTGTAACAAACCATCATACTGATGTTGTTGTAAAATCTCTCTAAGATCTGAGGTAGGGTTTGTCCAAGCCTGAGTTGTAGGATCCAGTGAATGGATCTGAGGTAGTGTTTGTGATAAACCTGAGGTAGAAAACGTGTTATTGTTCCTGAGCTGTAGGAGTGTTGATACTCTGAGGTGTAGGATCCAGTGTGGATCTGAGGTGAGGTAGGGAACTTGTCATTGTTCTTGAGTTGTAGGAGTCTTGGACTCTGAGGTGTAAGATCTATTTGATCTGAGATATTGGAGATGGCCTACTCTAGTACACTGCTAGATAGACGGAGGGGGATAGTGGATGTATCCATAATTGGGGAATCACTATACATGCTTGTGTGCTTTCTATGATAATTTTATTTTTTTTGTGATAAATTAGTTGCTAAAATCTTAAAACTAAAAAGGAAATAAACACACATATTCACTCCCCCCACCTCTCTAGGTGATTTGGCTGTCTTGAACTATCACCCTCACAGACGCATTGTGTCATAGCTCTATATTTCTCTTTAGCACTAGATCATGCTATAACATTTTGTTTCTTGCTCCTCCAAGATACAAGATTTCCACCCACAAAAGGAGCAATATCCTATAGTGGACTTTCGATCATTTTGGCTACTTGCCCAATCAGCGTCAGTAAACATTTCAATTTTCACAGGTTGGTTTGCAGGAAATAGAATCTCACATCCTGGAGACTTCTCGAGGTACCTCAAGACCTGGTAAGCTGTCTTCTGATGTCGAATCCTGAGAACATACATGAATCTACTCAGAATGTCAACAACATACGTACTATCAAGACGTGTATGAGATAAGTACATGAATCTATCAACCAGTCTTTGGTAGCTTGATGTGTCAACTTTATCTCCATTTGTGTCTTCATCAATTTTGTGAATGACCTCAATGGGGATATCCACGAGAGCACATCCAAGCATACAAGTTTCATCCAGGAGGTCGAGGGTATACTTTCTTTGGGATATGACGATCCCCCGACTAGACCTTGTCACTTCAATCCCCCATGAAATACTCCAGCTTTCCCAAATCTGAGTTAAAATTCTCTGCACAATTGCCCTTTGAGGTGCGTGATTTCCTCCGTATCCTTTTCAATAATGATATCATCCATACATACAATGAGCACTGACACTTTATTTTTTCTCCTCTTAACAAGGATGGTGTGATCAACCGTTCATACCAAGCTCTGGAAGATTGCTTCAGCTCATATAAGGATTTCTTTATAAGATAATTGACAAACATTGTCTACCCTTCTTTAGAGAAACTAGAAGGAAGTATAATGTAAACTTCTTTCCACTCACCATACACGAAGAAATTTTTAATATCTATCTGTTGCAGGTCCCACCCAAGACATTCAACACATGAAATCGGGTTGATTTCGAGTTGAGTTTTGAGTGAATTATTTTGAATCGAGTCAGCTCAACCCGAAATGGCTCGATTCCGAATTGGCTCAAAAATGAATCAAGTCTGCCCGAAATTGAGCATTATTTATCTTTATTCTGTGTCGGCTAGAAATTAAATTTAGTTGGCTCGAAATTGAGTAAATGAAGCCTCTTAAGACTTTAATCATTTAGTTTTTGTTTAGACTTTAGTGTTTTTAATTTTAAAATAATAATATGTTAATAGGTATATAATATTTTTATCAATTTGAGTTAATTCAAATCATATTTCGAACGATTAGGGGCAAACCCAAAATGTGATTCAATTCAAATTGAATCGACTCAAATTGAGTCGAATCAATTGTAACTGATTCTGATTCAACTCAATATACGAGTGATTTTCAAGCAACTTTCGAATTTCGAATAATATGCTCAACCCTAACGCGAAAGGATCACCCGAATATAGTATTTTTGTACCAGGAGCAAGATTTCTTGATAGTCAATTCTTTGAGTTTAAGTGTACCTTTGAGTTATTAATCGGCTTCACATCATCTCCTCTTGATTCTACTTTAATTGAAAATATTCAACATTACCCAACCGTTCTTTTTATAGGAGGAAGATATGCAAGTTACCATGTGTAATTTTGGTCAAAGGCATGCATTTCTTCCTCTTTAGTCTGTTTCCATTCAAGTATCTTGATAGTCTCATAAGAAATCAAAATAGAGGAAAGAAATGACATAAAATCTTTGTGAGAAGAAGAGAGTTGATGATATGAAATGTAATTGGCTATAAGATGTTTTCTATTACATGTGTTACCTTTGAGATGAGCAATGAGAATATGGAGGTCATTATCAGAATCTGGAGCAGAAGCGGACACTTGCAGAGGTTAAACATATGTGGGATGTACGTGCTCAGCTTTATGGTACCTACGATAGTATGAATGCAACAAAGGAGTTAGTGGTCACAAAGGAGCGGGAGTAGGAGGAACGGGAGTAGAAATGATAGGAGGGAAAGAAACAACTATCTAAAGGGAAAAGAACGGAAGAGAAATGTCAGAGGTCTCGTCAACAGCACTACTCGTCTCTCCCTGTCCATGACGAGGACCAAAGTAAGACTCCCCCTCACTAAAGGTAACATCAACGGTACAAAAGAAACGATGAGTAGAAGGGTGATAACAACGATAACCTTTGGTGGTAGAAGAGTACCCCACAAGGCCCATTAAAGAGAACAGACATCCAGTTTGTCACAATGAGAAGTATGGGCATGAACAAAATAGACGGACACAAATAAATGAGGAGAGATGTGAGAAGTATGAATGGTGTGTTTAGAGGAAAGACGGGAAAGAGGAATAGTGTAGTGTAGACGGAGGGAAGACGATCAATTAGAAGGGTTGTTGTTAAAACAGTATCAAACTAGTAGGACTTGGGATGGTGCATGGTAGCTAATAGGTAGCAAGAAACCTCAAACAAGTGTTTATTTTTTCATTCCCCAACTCCATTTGAGTGGAGGCGTGGACACAAGTGATTTGGGGAAGAATTTCGTTATCAGTAAGATATGGGCAAAACAATCCCTGGTCATCGTACTCACCACTACTACGCAACATCTGTATAACTCCACCAAATTGTCATAATCATTTTATGAAAGATGCGAAAGCAACTAAACAATTCACTCATCTTTTTTAACAGATTAGCCCATGTAGTACAGGAAAAACAATCAATAAAAGTCACTAACCATTTATAATCAGATAAATATAACACAAAAGAAGAACCCCAAACATCTGAGTGAATCACATCGAATGGAGAAGAACTAGGAAGGGATACATGACTTGGACTGTGATGAACATGTTTCAACAGTTCACAAGCATCGCAAGAAAAAGATTTGAGCAAACATTTAAAAGCAAAAAAAAAGTTTGGTAAGATATATAGAGAAGGGGTGCCCAAGGCATGGATGTCAGCGTCAGATGTCATGGATAGGAATACGGGTGGTGGAGAGCGCATTGGGGGGCAATGACTGGTCTAGCAATTACAATCCGCCAATATTTTTACCGCTAACAATGTTCCGCTTTGTAGCCAGATCCTGAAAAATACAAACAACAGGAAAGAAAATAACAGAGTAATTAAATGAATTAGTTAAATGACTAATGGACAGAAGATTACGATGGAATGAAAATACATGCAATACAGAAGAGAGGGAATGGGTAAGGGAACAAGGAAATGTTCCTATGCCAGCAATAGATAAAAGAGAACCATTAGCCACAATAACTTTATCACGACCAGATAGAGGACTTTAAGAGGTAAAACCTAATGAGGATCTAGTCATATGATCGGTAGCGCCCGAGTCAATGATTCACTCGGATCAAGATGAAGATGCAGCATGGGCAATCGAGATACCTTAAGTGGCAAGGCAGCGAAAGAATAAGTTAGTGCAGAATTGGACTGTGAACACAGCAGGAGGCGAAATGCCTCAAGCTCCCAGCAGAAAGACCCCTTTAGGGAAGACCATCCTCATAAACTTCACTAGTATGGGCACAGTACTGTGAGTGTGCATCAGACTGTCGACCATCACCGCAGCCACTAGTCCCCCGACCAAGGAGGGAAATATAAGGATGCAAGTGATAATAGATCACCTTAGTATGGACTTTCCGCACACAATGGCCACACATAACATGTGTGTCGGCAGGAGGACCACGACCAAGCCCAGCAAGAGCGGAGTGATTGGTCTGAGCAATAGGAGCAAGAGAGTGGCGACGATTCCCACCAATGAGGATCATGTTGAATGCTTCCTTATGAGATGGAAAAGGCTCGCGAAAAAGGAAATGTAAGCGTACAATATTAAACTCCATGTTGAGGCACATAAGTAAGACATGGACCTAAAAATGATCTATGTCCTTCTGAATGTTGACGGTGTCCACGCTGCATGTTGGAATAAAGGTATGAAGTAATCCAACTGTCGATAGATATGTTCAAATTCTGAGTAATAGGCAGATACAGAAAAGGAACATTGCTCCAAAGCGCGCGAGTAAGTCTCACGGGCTCGAGTCCGAATTTCATGGGCGGAGTCCATAAGCATACAACTACGGTACACAAGAGGGGACATGGAGGGGAGTAATAGTTGTGCAAATATAAGAAGATATTTACATTAGGTTACTACTCCTTTATATAACCTACAATACAAAATATAACACTCTTCAAGATTGACGAAAGATATTCACTGAGCTCATCTTGTCACACTCACTGATCATATCCTCTGAATTGAGTTCCTTTGTCAAGCAATTTGTTGCCTGACCCTGTCTGACCCTTGGTCGAGACGTGACTCAATTTCATTAGCCCACTATCAAGCTTTTCTTTTAAATTAAGCATATCATCGTACTAATAACATTTGAATTTTGAACCTTAAGAGTGGTGAGGGTCATACAACAGGGCAATTGCAGCAGCAAAGAAATGCAGGTCTCGTCGTCTCTGGATCGGGTAGCTATCAGAAACAAGTACGTGGCTGCTCGGAATCGTGAATGAGGAAACAGGTGGCGAGGGGGAAGAATGACATTCAGGAGCTAAGACGGCCTACAGGAAAGAGCGGGGGTCTTGATCATTGCCACTGCTCCAGTGAGGATGGGAGGAGGTGTTGTTGCGAGGGAGATGTGTCGAAGATTCCGACGGGTGGCGCCAAGGATTCTTGAATAGGTACGGCATAGATCCGGCAGGCCGTCGTGAGCTGCAGGTACCCGAGGGAGTTGGCGGAGGTGGCGAGGAAAGTGGTCGTTGGAGGGCTTCTTTTCCCCTGTTGGAGTCGACTGGGGCTCACGACTTGATTGGAACAGGCGGGTGCGGTTCTTCAACGGGGAGTTACTGGAATACCGAGAAGCAGGAACATCAAGGTTCTGCTTCTCGATTTCTCCAGTCTGCCTTTTTAGGAAGGGGGTCAGCTACTTTATAGAAAAGGGTTATTTTTGGATTTTAAGAGCTGCAATGAAGTCATTTAATAGGTGAGGAGGGGAGTTTCAAAAAGTAAGCAACGTTTTCTTTTATTTATACTGACCGGCTAAAATTTCAAAGGAGTTAGCTAGGAACATGAAGAGTGGAATAAAGGAGGTTTAGAGGTTTCAATGAATATGAGGAGGCTTGAAAGGTCAATGTCAACTTAGATATGCCCTCATCAAAATCATTCGAAAATAATTTTTAATTTCAGATTTACTAATTTCAAATAATATGTCATGCTTAATTTTTTAAAAAACATTCTTGCTTGCTTGCTCACGCTAACTCTACTCCCAATTCGTCGGACTTTTGCATTCATAGTCTTATTGGTCGGTCACACCAATAAGTCGGACGATAGTGCACGAACGTGCGCGATACAACAAACGTGAAAGCTATATAAATGCACGAAGTCGTGGGCTACAAAAATAAAAATCTTGCAAATAAAATAACGTAAAGATGCAATCTTGGGTTGCATCAAAGAAGTAGGGGAAATGATATCACCTGAGTGTAGCGGTGATGTAGGTGCTCCAGGAGTAGGAACCGACGTAGTCAAGGGACTGGGAGCTGGACTGGGCACTGTGACAGAAGGTACTGGAATTGGTACAGCAGTTAGCTTCCCCCTCCTATTGTATGTATGTAACTCCCCCTGAGTCGTAGGCCTAACATCTCGCCTCGCCTCAATCCTCTTCTGCTTCTCATCACTCTCTTGCTGCTCCTCCAACGTTCCTCCCTGCCATACTCCCAGATCTGTCACCAAACCCTCACTCTCTCACCTCATACTTTTGGTATCTCGCGAATGTGGGTGCGGCTCCCTTTTGTCGGTAGCATTGCTCCAACTCTCTGAAGTAAAAATTTATACTAATAAAACTTGTCTTCTCCACTGGACTCTAGCACACGTATGACATACCCTTTTTGAATACGATAGTAGCCCAAAAATATACATTTGATTGCTCTCGCATCAAGCTTGCCAACACTCGGCTTGTTGTCCTTCACGAAGCACACACAGCCAAATACTTTCAATGGAAGGATCCCTCCATTATGACCCTATAACTGCGGGCACAGACTACCACCTCGGAACCTGTGATGGAATCCTATTGATCAACTGTACCACTATCAACACCGCATATCCCCATAAACTCTGAGGGACTTTCATGTTGAGAAGCATACTCCTTCCCACCTCCAGAACGTGTTTGTTCTTCCTTTTTGCCACTCCATTCTGCGTCGGCGTGTATGCACAGGTGGTCTGAAGCAGTATCTCATTGGTTGATAAGTACTCTCTCATTGTCGTATTAGTATACTCTGTCCCATAATCCAGCCTCAGTACCTAATCACTGATGTGTACTGTGTCTGCACATGCTTATGGAAATTTTAAAAGAGGTAAATATCTCACTCTTATTTTTCATCAAATATAATGAAGTAACTGATAGGAAGAGGATGGGAGAGAGAGAGATCTAAAGTGAAAGAACTAGAGAATTAGGGTTGAGTGGAAAAGAAGAGAGAATACCTTGGAATAATCTTGCTTGACCACCAAGAGAGCCACCCCGGGTTATTTATACCTGGGGATGAGAGGGGCCGGTCGGCTCCTCCCCATATGGGGGCGGTCTGGTTCGGCCCCCATACCACCGATCTTCAGATAGAGGGAGAGGGGGCTGAACCGGTTGGTTCAGCCCCGTTGTCGCCCTCGGGTTCCTTCCGTCTTCGCGTGTACTAACGCCCAAATAGACGGGCTCCGTCCGAGGGGGGTAACATTCTCTTCCCCATCAATAACCAGCTTGTCTCCAAGGTGGTAATCGGGGTAAAGCTCGTGGAACTCCAGCAAGTCCGCCCATGTGTTGTGCGTCGCGGTCATATTCTTCCACTTGACTAGTAGCTCAGGACGGTACTCAGCGTCGCGGTGCTTCCACTTGATCATCAGAATCTCCTCAGGTATCGGACGCAGCTTGCCCGTGCTGGTGGCCTCGGGAAGGAGAGGACTAGCTCGAACAAAGTCGTCGATCTTCTGCTTCAACAAGGAAACATGAAAGGTCGGATGTATCCTCGATCCTTCGAGCAACGCCGTATAAGCAACAAGGCTGATGCAACCCGATTTGGTGGTAATTGACTTAGCAGCGATTTTCCCGGGAAAAGGGGGGTGACTTCGTTAGCCAAGTCTACACTCAAGACGATTCGGCTCGAATACCTAGTGTCGGCCCCAAGCGCGCGATTGAGTTATTACGCAAGCGGTCAGCTCAAAGAAAAAATAATAATAATAACGTTAATCATTCTAGGTGTGAAAGAAATTATCGATAGTAGGAACCGTTAGAATTTGCAAGCGTTAACAATTTCAATCAAATAAAATATTTGCATGAGTAGAAGTTAATACTGAGGAGCTGATAGGTATACCTGCGGGGATTTTCCAGAAACGGGGGTTACACGAGAGTTGGAGCCCTGGACTGGTTGGGATGCAGTGGTTGGACTGGTCGGGTGTAGTGAAAATCGGAGATTGGACAGTGCAAGTTCGGTTTTAGGGAGTTATAGGAAGGGGGGAGGTGGAGGAGTTACGGGGGGTGGGGGGGTGGATGGAGGTAGTGTAGGGGTGGCTGGAGGTACTGTGGGGGTGGCTGGAGGAGGAAAGGCTGCGGGTGCGGTTGACGGGAGAGGGGATGGAGAAAGAGGAGGAGGCGAAGAAATTGGAGCCGGAGGTAGTTCGGGAAGGAGAGTCGAAGTCGACCGAACTTCAGAAGGGGCTCGGCCTCTGCGGGAAGGAGGAAGGGCTGCGGCAGGTGTAGAAAGGGAGATCGGCGCCTGGTTGGTCGCGGGATGGAACCGGGGAAGACGACGATTTTGTCTCTCCTGATTTCTTAATGCCCGCCCCCCTTCTCAAACCCGATAGGTTAGGATTAAATAGGAGGAAGGAGGCTTGATTTTTAAGTTGTAGCCTTCAATGCTATGGGAGTTGCAAAGCCAAGAAATAAAGAGGGGGGTTTTGGGGAGCCCAAGAGATTTCATGAGTAATCAAGGGGGGTTTAAATTTTAGAAACTCCGCAATTAATCCTGATTTAATTTATTATTAAATCAGGAATTTGAAAACTCCTCTCATGCAATTAAAATAAAATTGCGCTTGATTCCTAACACCTACAACTACCGGACCTATTCATTTAAGGTCGAGTTGGTCGGTCAATCCAACACGCCGCGACAAAAAACAGATGTGATACAATGATACCAACACTGATAACAATAACAAACATATGATAAGGGTACAGCTGCAATGACAAACACACACACACACAGCTCAGCCGGATGCGTCCACGGATGCATCAATTTCCCCGGAATTGAAAGGACTCGACCCCGTCGAGAATTGAAAGAACACCGGCAATAGTAAGATCAGGACGGAGGCGACGAAGCGGAGGCGCTTATCCATGAATTGTCTGATATATCTCTGCCCTTCCATGAAACGAGGTAGCGTTGATAAGTACCGGTACGCGTCTGAAATTCACGAACACCTAACACTTGCTCAATCTCCTCAATGGTGGGTGTAGATGGGGTTAGAGTTGGTGGTGGAGTGGAAGATTTTACGGGAGTGGGTGGTACAAGGTTAGAGTCGGGAGGCTTTCCATAAAATGGAATAAGGTCAGCAATATTGAAAATAGGGGAGGTTCCAAACTCATCGGGTAAGTCTAAAAGGTAAGCATTTGAGCCAAGGCATTTTTTCACCTGAAATGGTCCAAAACGCCGTTGTTGTAGCTTGTGATAGGTGCCCACGGGAAACCTCTTCTTCCAGAAAAAAGCAAAAACTCAATCTCCTTCGGAGAAATACAACTCGCGGCGATGTTTATCCGCCGCCTACTTGTATTTCTCAGAAGATGCTCGCAAACTGTTAGCAATCAACTTATGCAAAGACTTTAAATGATCAATATATGTTCGCGCATCAAAAGAAGTACGTTCAAAAGAAGGAAGAGAATGTTGGTCGCGTAATAATGGGACGGGATAGTCATAGACTACTTCAAAAGTGGATTTAGTGGTTGAACGATTCTTTGATCTGTTATAAGCAAATTCTGCTTGCGGTATAACTAAATCACATTGCTTTGGATGCTCTCCCGCTAGACATCTAAGAAAATCGCCTAAGCTTTGATTCACTCCCTCAGCCTGACCATCCGTTTGTGGGTGATAGGCGCTACTAAATTCGAGCTTGGTTCCAAGTTTTCCCCACAAAGTTTTCCAAAAATAACTCAAAAATCGAGTGTTAAGGTCGGAAGTGAATGAGCGGGGAATCCCGTGTAAACGCACGATTTCCCGGAAAAAGAGATCGGCAACACGTGTGGCATCGGTTGTTTTCCTACAAGGAATAAAATGAGCCATTTTCGAAAAACGATCAACCACGACAAAGATTGAATCCACGTTTCGTTTGGTTCGGGGTAATCCTACGACAAAATCCATAGAGACCTCATCCCAAGGCCGCTCAGGAACGGAGAGAGGTGTGTACAGGCCGGTATTTTGGGCGTGTCCTTTATACAATTGACAAGTCGTGCATGATCTAACGAAGTTGGCAACATCCTCCTTCATTTTAGGCCAATAAAATCGGGAGTTAGCGAGTTCCAGTAGCTTGTTTTGTCCAACATGACCTCCCAATCAAGAAGAATGAAGCTCCCTTAATATAATCTCCCTTAGTGGCCCCTCACAAATACAAAGGCGAGTGCCTTTGAATAAAAAACCCTCACTCAAAATATATTATGTGGTGGGGTCGGTACCACTAAATTGACAAGCATCCCAAATAGGCCTGCAAACGAGTCGAGCTCGAGTCACTAAATTGACAAGCATCCCAAATAGGCCTGCAAACGAGTCGAGCTCGAGTCGAGCTCATCAAAAAGAGCTGGCTCGAGCTTCTTTTTTCGAGCTCGAGCTCGAGCTCGACGAGCCTATTTTAAAAGGCTCGAGCTCGAGCTCGACGAGCACGGTTCGAGCTCGAGCTCGAGCTCGGCCCGAACTTAATATTATGTTAATAATATAAAACTATTATTATGTTAATATTATGTTAATATGATAATATATTAAAATATTTAATAATAATAATATATATATTATTTAATTAAAAAAAAGCACGCGAGCCGGCTCGCGAGCTCGTGAATAGGGTTACTTAGGATCGTGCTCGGCTCGAAATCAGGCTCGAGCTCGACGAGCTCGAGCTCGAGCTCGACATGCTCGAGCTCGAGTCGAGCTTTTTTCGAGCTGGCTCATCGAGCTTTCGAGCCGGCTCAACTCAACTTGCACCCCTAGTCCCAAATCTTACCGAAATATGGATCGGAGGGGTAGAGACTCTTTTGCTTATCTAAGTCGAGGATATGCGGTTGGAGGGTGACTAAGATATGCGACCTACGACTAAGTGTGTCTGCTACTCTATTTGAAACGTCTGGCTTATGCTTCAAATGAAAGGTGTACTACTGAAGTAAAGCAGCCCATTTGGCATGCCTACGCACCTCCTTCTGGGAGTTCAAGTGTCGAAGCGCATCATGATCGGTATTAAGGATGAACTCATGTGGGATCAAATAGTGCCGCCAGTGGCGAAGAGCTTGGACGATGGTGTAGAACTCTAGATCATAGGTAGAATAACGGGTTTTGGCCTCGTTTAGCTTCTCGCTAAAAAACGTGACGGGTCGTCCCTCTTGACTCAAGACAGCTCCTATTCCAATAATCGAAGCGTCGCAATCTACCTCAAAGATTTTCTCGAAGTCAGTAAGTGCTAGCACGGGAGCACTAGTCAACTTTTTCTTGATAAGAGAAAAGGCACGCTCTGGTTCGACCGTCCCAATAAAATGACCTTTTTTAAGACAATCGGTCACAGGCGAAATGAGAGTGCTGAAATTTCTAATAAACCGACGATAAAATGAGGCTAATCCATGAAATCCGCGGGCTTCAGTATTAGTCTTGGGACTCGGCCGCGCTCTAACTGTTTGGATCTTTTCTGGATCAACCTTCATTCTGTCGGCCGACACAATATACCCTAGGAATGTTAAACTGTCGGCCAAAAATGCGCACTTCTTAAGGTTCACATAAAGTTGGTTCTCCAAAAGGATTTGAAGGACCTAACGCAAGTGCATAAGATGTTGGTCGGGGTTGTCGCTATAAATCAAGATGTCATCAAAATAAACAACCACACATGTTCCCATCAAAGGGCGGAGAACTTGATGCATGAGTCGCATAAAGGTACTAGGGGCGTTGGAGAGGCCGAAAGACATCACAAGCCACTCGTAGAGTCCTTCCCTGGTCTTGAAAGCAGTCTTCCATTCATCCCCGGGTCGGATCCGGATTTGATGGTAGCCCCGAGATCAATCTTGGAAAAAATCTTGGACACACTGAGCATGTCGAGCATATCATCCAATCGAGGGATCGGAAAACGATACTTAATGGTAATTTTGTTGATGGCTCAACTATCCACACACATTCGCCAAGTCTCATCCTTCTTAGGGACGAGGAGTGCAGGAACTGCGCAGGGACTCATGCTCTCCCTAACATGACCCTTTTTATTAGGTCGGTGACTTGACGGTGGAGCTCCTCGTGTTCTTTAGGACTCATACGATAATGTGGTAAGTGAGGTAGGCTAGCACCAGGTATAAGATCGATACAATGTTGTATATCTCGCATGGGAGGAAGATGATCTGGTAGTTCATCGGGCATAATAGAAGAAAACTCAGAAATAAGTGGACGCACTAAGCCAGGATCCTCTGTGGTCTCTCGACTGGAATCAAGGCCGGCTAAAATATAGACAACTTCACTCGCCTTCATCTCCTCCTGGAATTGGGAACCCGATAATAGCATGTGAGCTGAAGGAAAGGAAATTGCTGCGATAGGAGACGTCGAGGTGCCACTAGGTGGGGAATGTTCTAAGGGCTTAGGCAAGGGCCCATTCTTCTGGGGAAGAAGAACGATCTTGCGCCCCTTACGTTCAAAAGTGTAAGAATTCTTTGTCCCGTCATGAACTGCGCGCTTATCAAACTACCATGGGCGACCTGACAAGATGTGACAAACCTCCATGGTCGCTACGTGACACCAAACAGAATCCCGGTAGGCTGCCCCTATGGAAAACTCTATTAAACACCGATGTGTGACTGGGATAGTCACGAAACTAGTGACCCAAGACAAACTGCAGGGTTTTCCAAGAGGTTCGATTCGGAGCTTAAGCTTCTCTACCATACGCTGCGACACAAAATTTTACATGCTCCCGCTATCAATAATGATGGAGCAGAATTGCCCATGTATGCGTGCGGTTGTACGAAAAATGTTATGTCTCAGCCACTCGTCCTTTGTGGAAATCGTGGGAGTGAGGAGACTATGTTGCATGACACAAACTAAGTACTCTGCATGCTCTCCTTCTACTTCGATTTTGTCTACGTCGTTTATATCTAGTTGGGAGTCCGTAAGGAAGACCCCGTATTCAGGTTCCTGATCTTCCTCAGACTCGACCACAGCTACAAACTGCCTACGAGGGCATTCTGAGGACCTGTGTCCTGGTTCCATGCACTTAAAGCACCAATACATTCCCGGGTTGGGTCGGGAACCAACAACCTCTTTGCCTTTAGTACAGGCAGGGGGCGTAGTAGAGCCACTAGTGGACCCGGGAGGATGACTCTGGTTGAGAGGTTTGAGTGAATTCGTGTTAGGAAGTCTCTCAAAGATCCGAGGGTCGGACGCTTTTTTTTGTAGTGATGCTTCTACACATCGGGCCCTACTGGAGATCTCCCCTAGGTCACGAAAGTCATGAAGCTACACTTGCTCCTGGATGGCATAGCGTAAGCCATTTAGATAGCAAGACACAGTCATATCGTCCTTCTCTCGAATGTCTAACCTGGACTGGAGGATAAAGAACTCGTTGGTGTAGTCATCACCCGAGAGTATCCTGTCGTAGGTTGTGAAATTTGCAATATAAATTTTGGAGATAATCCGGGGGAACATATCGCTTTCGCAACTCATTTTTAAATTCGACCCAGGTCGTGATCGGGGTGAAACCTAAAGTGAAACGAATACGCTCTAATTGGACCCACCAGACTAGTGCGGGACCCTTAAGCCGAAGGGTGGCATACTCGACTTGGCGATTCAACGGCATCCGTTTCCAAGCCATAAATCGTTCCATACGCTCGCACCAATCTAAGCATCCCTCGGGTTCTACTCGGCCCTCAAAATCTCCTACATCCAATTTGACACTCGTATCCCATCGTGGTGGGTTTTGGGGATCAAGTTGTGGTAGCAAAGGTTCGTCCTCCCTAGGATTTGGTCGGGGTTCCTGATTTAGACCTAGGTGTCGAGCGGCTTCTAAGTTGTTGACGGAAGTTCGTAATCCATTGACGACTTGGGTAACATCCCCCACTTGGAGGGTGAGTGTTTCCATCATTTGCATGAGGTTTTCCATGCGTTAATTTAAGTCATCGACGCTTGACTCGAGTTTGTCCGTTCTACCCTCCATTTTTTGTTTTTTTTAAAAAAAACTGAAAATTTGTTAGTTTTTTTGTTTTAAAGAGAAATTATTAATAATATAGCTATATAGTTCAAAGAGAAATAAACTCACCTTTTTTTGTTTGGGTAAAAGATATGATTTTTTTAAACAAATTTTTTTTACAAAACAATTTAGGAATCACCGGATCATTCAATTCACAATAGGAGTGAATCGAACCTGCTCTGATACCAAATTGATGCAACCCGATTTGGTGGTAACTGACTTAGCAGCGATTTTCCCGGGAAAAGGGGGGTGACTTCGTTAGCCAAGTCTACACTCAAGACGATTCGGCTCGAATACCTAGCGTCGGCCCCAAGCGCGCGATTGAGTTATTACGCAAGCGGTCAGCTCAAAGAAAAAATAATAATAATGTTAATCGTTCTAGGTGTGAAAGAAATTATCGATAGTATGAGCCGTTAGAATTTGCAGGCGCTAACAATTTCGATCAAATAAAATATTTGCATGAGTAGAAGTTAACACTGTGGAGCTGATAGGTATACCTGCGGGGATTTCCCAGAAACGGGGGTTACACGAGAGTTGGAGCCTTGGACTGGTTGGGATGCAGTGGTTGGACTGGTCGGGTGTAATGAAAACCGGAGACTGGACAGTGCAAGTTCGGTTTTAGGGAGTTATGGGAAGGGAGGAGGCGGAGGCTGGTCGGGTTTGGAGTTACGGGGGGGTAGGATGGAGGTATTGTGGGGGTGGCTGGAGGAGGAAAGGATGCGGGTGTGGTTGACAGGAGAGGGGATGGAGAAAGGGAGGTTAAGTGGTGCACGTTGCTGGAACCCCGGACGCTGCCCTTGTCGGGAAGGAGGAGGCGGAGAAATCGGAGCCTGGGGAAGTTCGAGAAGGAGAGTCGAAGTCGACCGAACTTCAGAAGGGGCTCGGCCTCTGCGGGAAGGAGGAAGGACTGCGGCAGAAGGTGTAGAAAGGGAGATCAGCGTCTGGTTGGTCGCGGGATGGAACCGGGGAAGACGACGATTTTATCTCACCCGATTTCTTAATGTTCATCCCCCTTCTCAAACCTGATAGGTTAGGATTAAATAGGAGGAAGGAGGCTTGATTTTTAAGCAGTAGCCTTCAATGCTATGGGGGTTGCAAAACCAAAAAATAAAGAGGGGGGGTTTGGGGAGCCCAAGAGATTTCATGAGTAATCAAGGGGGACTTAAATTTTGGAAACTCCTCAAATAATCATGATTTAATTTATTATGAAATCAGAAATTTGAAAACTCCTCTCATGCAATTAAAATAAAATTGTGCTTGATTTCTAACGTCTACAACTACCGGACCTATTCATTTAAGGTCGAGTTGGTCGGTCAATCCAACACGCCGCGACAAAAAAAAGATGTGATATAATGATACCAACATTGATAACAATAACAAACATATGATAAGGGTACAACTGCAATAACAAACACACACACACACAGCTCAGCCGGATGCGTCCACGGATGCATCAAGGGCCCACCCGTCGGACAATCCGAAAGGGACCATAGTAACGAGGTGTCAACTTCTGGTTTGACCGTTGGGCCACGGACAACTGCCTGTAGGTGCGGAGCTTGAGAAAGACCTCATCCCCCACCTGGAACTCTCGCTCTTTTCGATGCTTTTCAGCCTGCGCCTTCATGCGGTCCTGTGCTGTTGGGAGATTCTCGCGTAAAGCGGCGAGTATGCCATCACGGTCACGAAGTACGTCGGGCAATGTCGTACTGCCGGCCTCGTAACTGCTCGAGGAGGACGACCGTACACGACCTCGAACGGAGTCATCTTGCTGGCAGAGTGGTAGGAAATGTTGTAGCAGTACTCGGCCCAATGCAGCCAACTCATCCAAGTGAGCGGCTCGTCCATAGCATAGCAACCGAGGTATGTTTCTACGCCTCGATTGAGTACCCAAGTCTGCGGGTGGTGAGTTGTGCTGAAACATAAAGAGGTTCTTTGTAAGCGAAATAGCTCCTTCCAAAAGTTGACGATCCGAGATGATCGCCCGTGGTATGCCACGAAGCCGGACAATATCGCGGGCAAAACGAGCGGCGACAGATTTGCCGGTGTAAGGATGGCTCATCGCTATGAAATGTCCGTACTTGGACAACTTATCAACCACCACCATAATAATTGACTTGCCTTGAGACTTGGGCAGCCCATCAATGAAGTCCACGGAAACAGTATCCCAAATATAGTGAGGAATCTCCAATGGTGTGAGTAAACCGGCTGGGGACGTGGTTTCATACTTTTGGCGCTGGCAAGTCTCACACTGCTGAACAAACAATTGGATGTCACGGCGCATTCCCTTCCAGAAAACATTGGCTTGTTCCCGCTGGAGAGTGCGGAGAACACCGACATGACCACCCGTCGGAGAGGAGTGGAACTCATGCATCATAACTGCCCTCCAGGCCGATTTCGAAGGAATGATCATGCGGCCCCAATAGAACAACCTGTCATTCTGAAGATGGTAGCCCGGAGCTGTCTCACACGCCTGTCGAAGGGCCTCCACAATAGGTCGCAACTCGGGATCACGTTGTACCTTGTCCTGTATCTCGTCAATGGAGTCAAGCAGTGGTGTAGAAATCTGAGCGAGGGCGCCCTCAAGTAAGCGGGACAAAGCATCAGTAACCCGATTGTCCTTCCCGTGCCGGTAGACAATCTCATAATCATACCCTAGAAGTTTGGTCACCCACTTCTGTTGGAAAGGAGAAGAGACCCACTGTTCCAAGAAATGTTTTAGACTCTGATGGTCCGTCCGAATCTTGAAATGTCTTCCCAACAAATATGGCCGCCACAAGGCCACTGCATGAATGACCGCCAACATCTCCTTCTCGTAGGTGGACAACCCCAGCGTCCGAGGAGCCAACGCCTTGGTGTAGAAGGCTACGGGCCGCCCCTCCTGCATCAATACAACATCGAGCCCCACTCCTGAAGCATCAGTCTCCACTACAAACTACTTGTTGAAATCGGGAAGCGCTAAGACCGGCGTAGTCGTCATGGCCTTTTTGAGTGCTTGGAAAGCCTCCTCCTCCTCATCCTGCAGCAACTGGGTAAGAGGCCGTGCGATATTGCTGTAGTCCTTCATAAAGCGACGGTAGTATCTGGTGAGGGCTAAAAAGCCCCGTAGTACCCGTATAGTCTGGAGTCGCGGCCAGGACAACATACTCTCAATCTTTTGGGGGTCGGCCTTGACTCCCTGAGCCGATACTAAATGTCCCAAGTATTCCACCTCCTCCTGACCGAAGGAACACTTGGACCGTTTGGCGTAGAGCTGATTTTGGCGGAGGATGGAGAAGACTTCTTCAACATTAGCTAAGTGCTCCTCCCAACTAGCACCGTATATGAGAATGTCATCGAATAAGATCAGTATAAAACGTCGAAGGAGCGGACAAAAAATCTCGTTCATGTTGTCTTAAAAGGTGGACGGCCCACCGGTCAGCCCGCTGGCCATCACCAGGAACTCATAGTGGTCGTGTGTCAGGAAAGTTGTTTTGTGGATGTCTCCCTCTCGCATAAGGATCTGATACTAACCGGACCGCATGTCCAGCTTGGTGAAACGTTGTGCGCCGTGCAGTTCGTCCAACAATTCTTCAATCAAAGGAATAGGAAATTTGTCCTTTACAGTGGCACTGTTTAGCACGCGGTAGTCGACGCAGAACCGCCACGAACCATCCTTCTTCTTGACCAAAATGATCGGGGCAGAGAATGAGCTCGTACTGGGGCGAATGATCCCCGCATCTATCATCTCCCGAACAATGCGCTCGATCTCCGCCTTCTGCATGTGCGGATATCGATATGCCCGGATGTTGGTAGGCTCTGCCCCCGCCTTGAGGACGATCTGATGATCCCGAAAGCGCGGTGGTGGAAGAGTGCGGGGCTCCTGGAATATGTCAGCATACTGATCTAGGAGAGACTGCATCTGGACGGGTACTTTAGATGGCCCAGTGTCGGCCGACTTCACCTCCAAAAGCACTGCCATCATGTTGTCTTCTTCCCCAATACGTTGTAGGCTTCGGAGAGAGACCTCCTTCACTGGAGATGATTTTAGGCCCCTCATGCAAAACTGCTTCCCATGTTGTAAGAACTTCATAGTCATGTGGTCCCAATCAAAGGTGACTTGTCGTAGCTGTCGCAGCCAATGTACCCCAAGCACCATGTCTGAACCGTGGATGGGAAGAAGATAAACATCTGTATGACCCGTGTAGTCTTGTATGTTGAGCTCCACCTGCTTCATCACCCTCTCACACTTCAGCTTGCTCCCATCGGCCACCATAACCGGAAAGGAAGTGTTGAAAATTGTGAAGTGAAAGTGGGTGATTGGACTTGTGCAACCTATCCGCGCGGACTACGCGGACAGGGCTGGCGGACAGCAAGGTCGGCAGTGCGGTTGCAGACTGTTTGTTCTGTGGCGGCCTGGGCGGTCTGTTCGCGCGGACAGCCAGGTCTGCGGCGGTTTGTCAGGCCAGTTTATGCTCTGCAAGCAGTTGGATCCCAGAAGGTAACCGGGCGGATTGTGTCTCTATCCGCGGAGTCCGGCAAGAAGCGGACTGAAGGACTGGAGCTCGGCAGACCGGTTTGGCAAAAGCCTTGGTCTTGCTCTGGTGAAGCGGCAAGTGGAAGCCGCGGAGATCGCCAGTTAGCGCGGACAGGTACTGGAGTTCGCCGAGGCAGGCGGACTGTTTCCAGTGTCCGCCAGTAAGTGCGGACTGGCCTTTGTGCCAGTGGTGTGGACTTTGTTGGTTCTGAACCAAGTCCAGGTTTGGCTCAGTACGGGGAGATCGCGCAGTAAAGCGCGGACTGCTTCTCAGTCCACCGAGCTCGGCAGAAGTGTCATGTGCCTTGATTGCGAGCTTGGGGGTATGCGGACTGGAGTAGCGTCCGCAAGGGCGTGAGGACTGGAGCTGGGTTCGCTGAGTCCGACAGCTGCCTTGTTGGTGTTGTTGTGGACTCAGGATATGCGAACTGGAGCAGTCTGTGGGATATGCGGACTGGAGGTATCCGCAGTATAAGCAGACTGGAGCTGTGTCCACTGAGTCCGACAGTTGCCTTGGTGGCGAGGTTGTGGGCTCGGGATAAGCGGACTGGAGCTGTGTCCGCGGATAGGCGGGCAAAGTTGCTGCAGAGTTCGGTTGTGGCAGTCTTGGCTTGGCCTTTGGCGACAAGGCGGACTGGTGTTGTTGTCCGGCCTTGGTGAAGCATAGGCGGACTGGCTATCCTGCACAGGCAGTGGCGGACTGGTGTGTATCCGCGGTTTTGCGGAGACTTGTCTTGCTGCGGGATGTGGCGGTGATCCTATTGGCTAGGGCGGTGACCACACTCCTCATCGTGCCTATAAATAGGACCCATGTCACATCAGGATGAGACAGCGAATGAACAGTAAGTGAGCCCGTCACAGTTGCTGCGGGCTGGATTTTAGTATTCGCGCGGTTTGTTAGAGTGACCGGTTTGTGTTGTGCAGGTTGTGCGGATAGCGCTGGAAAGCCAGGACTTGGCTCTGATTGCGGTCAGAGACAGTACGGACTCTGCGGTTAAGCAATAGGCGGTAAACAGCAGGTCGCGGACAGCGACCAGACGGTTTTCTCTTTGGCAACTTGTTCCCGGGGTTCAATAAGTCGCCTGCTTCAGAAGGACTGTTCAGTTCGGCATCGCAGCTTGTGCGGTCTGGCGGCTAGGCCACCTCACGGTTAGGCGGCTTGCAGATCGGCGGCTAGAGCTTAGCATTGGAATAAGGGGTAGTCCGCGCGGCTTTGGTTGCGGTCTGGCAACCTGGCGGACTATGCGGACTCCATAGTGCAGCAGTAGATCTGGCGGCTACGTGTTGAGTCCGCGCGGCTTGACTTGTCTTGTATTTGTAGTTATCTATGCTTTCCCTGTGGTGGTTTTGGTGAATCATGTTTTGTCATGTATGTCTCGTCTTGTAAAGAATATTGTTGTTATCAATAAAGACTCTTGTTGCATGTGTTTCTGGTTGTAACTAACTTTAGTTGAGATAACCCATGCTCACTCCAAGGTCCGGGAAAATTCAACAGGAAGCACTTCGACCGACCACGTGTCTCACTCAGCGCGCCACCTCGGGATGGATGAAGTTGTGGGTACTCTCACTAGAGCTATCACTTAAAACCGAAAACCGAACCGGAACCGCAAAGAACCGAACCAAACCGTTCGCAAATAATTTGGGTTCCGGTTTGAATTTTAGAACTGTGAACGTCATTGATTCGGATGTGGTTCTTTTATTTTATTATCCGGAACGGAACTAGAATCGGAACCGCAACATACAAGTCTCAAGCGGTTCCAAGATTTTTACACCTGATCTGAACCAAACCGAAGCAGAACTGAACCACAACCTATTTATTATTATAATTTATTAATAATAATAATTTTATTATATTATTATTTTTTATAATCTATCTATAATATTTATACTTACTAGTATGAGTGAAACTGACGCGGTTTGATCCAAACCGCAATCGTACTAAAAGATGTTAGTTTTGGACCGAACAAAATCGCATCATACCAAAACTATGCAGTGTTGTTTGACATTGATGCGGTTTGAAGTCGGTTTTTACGGTACAACTTCGATTTTTACACTATTATATAATGTATTTTCAATTGTACTCATACATTTTCCTGAATAATTAAACTAACGTGTACATATTGGCGATGATTGGAATATCATGGCCTCTTAAAGAAAACGATGCGGCACGGTTTTATCGATTTTGCACCGCCAAAAAAGCACTGCAAACGATGTTGTTTTGCAACCAACGAAGTCACTCTACAACCAAACCATTTAGTACAGTTTAAAATCGGCGCGGTTTAAGATCAGTGTGGTATAGTGCAATTTTGTGGTTTTGTGATTTCAGTTTTTAACTTTCAGTGTTACTTACTACATTACACAAAAAAGTAATCTCACTTGGATTAAGGCAAAATTCCTGCGTCCGGGCCCCAGACTTTGAAGTTCTTGTGAAAAAACCGAACGGATTTACATTTCCCCTTCGGTTTTTTATTTTTGACATCCTCAATTCATTTCGCCAAATTTAGTTTTGGTTCTACTTGGAATCGATTGGAACCGGACCGAACCGCATAGAACCGGACCGAACCGCATAGAACCGGACTGAACCGTTAGCGGCCGATTTGGTTTTGGTTCTTGTTGAACCGTAACCCGAACTGTTGACATGACGGTTCTAAAAATTATTATAGAACCGGAACCGAAACCAGTCAAACCAAATAAGTTTTTTATTCTAATTTAAAGAATTGTTACCTTAGCGGTTCGGTTCACGGTTTTAGTAGAACCGGAACCGAACCGGAACCGTGACAGCTCTAACTCCCACTATCTATCAGAATCGTCACATGTTTCTGTCGGATCTTGCCCGCCATGCGCATAGTGAGGGGGCGTTACAGCCCTCCATAACCTGTATCGATTCTCCAAACTCAGTCACCGCCGACTCCTCTGTCAAATCTGGCTCGGGAACCATGTCCACCTCCTCCTCGGCATCCTCATTTAACATGAACACCTGGACCTTTTGACATTTGTGCCCCGGAGCGAACTTCTCATCATAGTTGAAGCACAACCCTTTTTTTCCTTTCGCTCCTGAAGTTCCGGCCAAGTCAGCCGAGTGACAACCGACTTGCCCGGACCCTGGGATTCCTTTCTCACTACCGTCGTGGTGGTAGTACGTGTTGTTTTGCGTGAGCGTTGCCTGTTGTAGCGTTCCTCCTGTATCCAAGCTAAACTGATCGCATGGTTCAAGTTGCGGGGCATGTAGGACTGGATCTCATCCCGCAAATAATCTTCGAGTCCCGACACAAAACAACTGAGTAATGTCTTTTCTTCCCACTGTACTCGGTTAGCCAACTTCTCGAACTCTGTTCGGTACTCCATCACTGTACACTTCTGGCGCAGCTTCTGTAGGAGTGCCTCAAAGTCTTCGTACTCCAATGGCCCAAAACGAGCGGTGAATCCATCCACAAAATCAGTCCAGGGCACGTAGTCCTTGCCCCTCAGGAACCACTGCACCCACTGGAAAGCATCATCCTCCAGGTGGAAAGATGCTAATTGCACCCACTGCCCTTCGGGAATCTCCTGATAACTGAAAAACAGTTCCGCCTTCTGCAGCCACTTCAGGGCGTCACCCAAATTAAACTTGGGAAAATTCATCTGCGCCAACTTTGGCGGCATGTACGACCGCGGGCCGGCCTGTCCACGCCACCCCGCCTCATGTCCATACTCTGTCGGCCTTCTTGGTTCCCTGGGTTGAAAAGGCATGCCCGGGAACCCTTGACGAAACGGCCCCGCCGCTGGAACACCTTGACCACCCCATTGCACGCCTCCCCCGAACCCCACGGGCTGCCCCCTTCTAGTCGGGTGAGGCAGCAGGCCCTCCCCCCCCCCTCCATATGGGGGAATTGGCCACTCTGAGGTCCTCCCGGCACCCCCACATTCGTCGCTGACCCGCCTCCAAGGCGGCTGCCCCGTCCGTGACTCACCGCCAGCGCCACCTGCGTCGGATCCCCCTGCGCCAAACCCGCCTCCTGGGCCCAAACCTTCATCAGCCGCGGCGCCGAACCCGCATGCGCCAAATCCGCCGCCCTAGCCCGACCCGCCTCCTGTTGTGAGTCCCGCGCCCCGATCCTGATCCCTGGCTGAGCCTTCCGCCGTCCCTTGCCCCGTGTTTCATGCGCTCCTATGCGGATCGGACCGTGGAACGGAAGATCCGCCCGGATCCTCTTCTGACACGGCCTTACCCTTCAGATTTTGTGCCAACAACGCCATGATCTCCTCCATTCGGGTGTCTAGCCGTTCTTCTAGCCTTTGCGTGGATATTTTCATGTTTTCCTCAATGGCGGCCACTGAATCCGTCAACCCCATCAGATTTTATTCTAGGGTTTCCAAGCGGACGAATTCGTCTTGCGTTCGAGGAGTCACCATGGTGGAGAAAAGAGTCACTGATACCAAATGATAGGAAGAGAAGGGGAGAGAGAGATTTAAAGAAAAAGAACTAGAGAATTAGGGTTGAGTGGAAAAAAAGAGAGAATACCTTGGAATAATCTTCCTTGACCACCAAGAGAGACACCCCGGGTTATTTATACCCGGGGATGAGAGGGGCCGGCCGGCCCCTCCCCATATGGGGGCTGAACCGGTCTAGTTCGGCCCCCATACCGTCGGTCTTTAGATAGAGGGAGAGGGGGCTGAACTGGTTGGTTTAGCCCCGTTGTCGCCTTCGGGTTCCTTCCGCCTTCGCGTGTGCTGACGCCCAAATAGCCGGGCTCCGTCCGGGGGCATAACAGTAACACAAGATGCACAATAAACAAAAATCACAAAATATTTATAATCATTCAAAAAACTTACAGCACAAGACCCTCATACGTCAGAATGTACTACATCAAAAAAAGAGCTCCTCTGGCCCGTACTAGCATACAAACTCTTAGTAAACTAGCATAAATCACAAAGCATCACATACCAGTATGGTTTTATTTGCTTTTTCAAAAATAGTCGAAAACAATCTAGCTAAAGTACCAAAAGAAGGGTGCATCAACCACAAGTGATGGAGTACCAGCATATCCTCTGCACTCATCTTCTGTCCGCCAACTCCTGCCTTTTCTACCATAGATATAAGAGCAGCGTCCAATCCTTCCCGATCTAGATATCATAGTCCGTCATGTCAAGTCCCAGTCTTAAGTATCCATCTCATCTCTTTCTCTTACAAAGTCACCTTGGGAATATAAAAAAAACAACGCATATTAGTTGAATGATTAAGCAACTAATGTATAAGAGGCTAATTGGAAAAGGAGCATGCAAAACATTGGTAGCTCCACTCAAGTTTATGAGCTTACTCATCGCATTTTAGAGTTGCGGCAAGGCTCGATGATCGTGTCGTTGTTCTTCTCGGAGTTTTAGCCCCTACATCAGGAACTAGACTACTTTGCTCATCTTATTCCTGCTTGTACCGCGGACGTTGTTCAGCTAAAACAACGAGAGGACCGCTTTCGTCTACATGTGTTTCTCATAGGCCTGAACATAGAGTCTGATATGGTGCGGTCACATATCCGTCATCGCTTCCCTCTTCCGTCACTTCGGGAAGCATTCAGTATGGTTCCTAGTGATAAAGATTGTCGGAAGTCCCTCAGCGTTATTCGTCCTTCAGATCGTTCCGCCCTGACTAGTGTGGGTCGCAACCATGTTCCCAGTCTCGGCTCCTTGGTGCTTACTTGTGATTAATGCAGTTGAGGAGGGCATACTCGGAAGGTGTGCTTCAAACTTCACCCTCACCTTTCCCCTTCTATTCGTGGTCGTGGTCGTGGTCCTGGACAAGGAGGACACAGACAGGGTGGTCATCGGTCTCATGATGTTTCAAACTTTGTTGATGTCTATGATGAGACATTGCATTCCTCTCCTGGCCAGCTCGCTGCACACGAGTTGGATGTTTTTTGTCGTTCGATGCTTCATACTTCTCTTGCCACTGTTGTTATGCCAAGTGCTCATACTGTCCATGCTTCTTCTTCTGAGTGGGTGATCGATTCGAGTGCCACCCACCACATGACGGGATCTTCATCAGGTTTTCTTTCATATACTCTCTTGTCTGGTAAGGATAAGGTCATATTTGTCAATGGGAGTTTGTCTTCCATTGCGGGCAAGGGACACATCTCTTGTTCTCCGACTATTTCCCATCCTATTGTTCTTCATTTTCCCTCTTTTCCACAATTTACTTTCTATTAGAAATATTACTAGATCTTTTAACTGGTATGTAACTTTTTTCCTGATATTTGTGTCTTTCAGGAACTAAGTACAAAGCGGAACATTGACAGTAGTAGGAATCGTGACGGCTTGTACTACCTGGACTCCCAGCTTCCTTCTCCGGCTCTCTTGCTCTGCTGTTATTTCTGATGATGTTCACAGTTGACACTTGTGTCTTGGACATTCATCACCTGCTTATCTTCAAAAAATGTTTCCTGCTTTTATTCATTTTCTTAAAACTTTTGTCTGCGATATCTGTGACATGTCAAAACATGTGCGTCATACGTCATCGCATCTATCTGTTCCTAGTAGCATTTCTTTTGATATAATACACTCGTATGTTTGGGGGTCGTCCCTTGTGTTAGCGTTATCTAGCTTTCATTGTTTTGTTACTTTTATTGATTGTTTTCAAGCACCACATGGGTGTACCTATTAAAAAAGAAGAGTGACGTTTTCTCTTCTTTTCAAGTTTTCCATAAAATGGTGCAGACCCAGTTCAATAGACATATTTGAATTCTTCAGAGTGATAATGGGGGGACTATGACGATTGTGGCGTTTTTGGTTCTTACCTTGCTAGTCATGATATTATCCATCAGACTACTTGTGTTCACACCTCCACTCAAAATGGGGTCGTCGAATGAAAAAACTGGCACCTGCTTGATGTTGCTCGATGCCTCATTGCCACTATGCATCTCCCTAATTCCTATTGGGGTGATGTTGTGATCACCGCTGCTCACCTGATCAACCGTCTACCCTCTCGTATCCTTAGTTATGTCACTCCTATCGCCCGTCTCTCCACTATGATTGTTGTCATACCACCCATCTCCCTCCCTGTGTCTTCAGATGTGTTTGTTTTGTCCATATTCATCAACCGCACCAGGACAAACTTGATCCTCGAGCCCACCGATGTATCTTCCTTGGATACTCCACCACGAAAGGGTATTGGTGTTATCATCCGCCCTCCAGGCGTACGTTTTGTACTATGGATGTTACTTTCAGGGAGGGCGAGTCCTATTTTCAGCCTTCGACTCAATCTCTTCGTCAGGGGGATAATACTGGAGATATTGAATCCAATGATGTCCCTCTTCCCATTATTCTCACTACTCCTCCATGTTCTATTGATTCTCATTCCACTCCACCACCGTCCTCGCCTATCTTACCTGATCCTTTGCTCTCTCTTCTGATATCCCATTTTCCTCATGTATACAATTGTCGTTCCTCACACAGGCTACTAGAGTTCCACCTCTACCAGTGCCCATGGGCGGACCTATTAAAGGCCGAGTGTGGCAGATGCCCACACTTGATTTTAATTTGCGATACTAGGGTCCGAGTGTGGCAGACGCCCACACTTGATTTTAATTTGCGATACTAGGGTTACGGGTATTGCTCTGGACGAAAACGAAAACAACAATTCATCTTCCTCCGCGCTCCCGCTGCTCGACGAAGACCTAGGGTTCTCCCACCCTCCTCGACGAAAACCCAAGGAGACTCCTCCGAGCTCAACAAACGCAGGCAACGACTCCTCCTCTAGGTGTGATTCCACTGTAGGTTGCGACTTTGCATTCCCCTCGGTTCTTCTTCTCCCTAATTTGTAAGTTTAGTTCAATACTTCAATCTCAGATTCTTCAGTTCTTCTTCTTCCTAATTTTATTCCTGATTTGATTTCGGATTATTTATTTGATTTTTCAGTTCTTCACTGCAGGAGCAAGTTCTTTTGATTTCTTGAAGAGATTTGGACTCCTAAATTTTGATTCTCGAGTTCCTGGTCATATACTCATATCCTGGTAATCTCATGCAGCCCTACTCCGGTTCTTTGGATTTAGTTCGGTTAATATTCTAGTACATATTTTTTTAGTTCATTAATATTCTAGTATGACAAAATTCTAGCTCTAGTTCTTTGGTAGATGCTAAAATTTCATATACTCATATCATGGTAGTTCGGTTCTTTGGTCGATGCTAGAATTTCATATACTCATATATGATAATTTCATCATATCCTGGTAGATGCTCCGGTTCTTTGGTCATATACTATTATATTAACTCTGTAACTCATATCCTGCTAAAGAGGATATTGATTTAGATCTGTTAGTATGATGAGATTGATAATCTGATATTGATTTTTTTTATGATTTAGCTCAATTAGTATGATGAGATGCTACATTTTCGTTATATCTTAAGCATGTGTTCAATTTTTATTGTATAGATGACTCTGAAAGTTATGGATAGATATTTTAAAAAAAAGGCATGGAACAATCACAAATTCAGAATGTAAGTCCGCAAAGATTGCTCAATGTAGATGACCTTCCCGCGGACCCGGGATTGCGGAAAAATATTAATGATTATGATCCAAATGATAAGAGAAAAAGTTTGATGCTGGTATTTGCAGAAGAAAGCATTTCAACCTATAGATCATAAGTTTCCAACAAGGGTTTTCGGCAATGAGTCGCACAGATTTATTCGTTCCTGGTTTCAAGAGTATAGCTATTGACTTGAGTACAGCATAGTAAAAGATGTTGCATTTTGTTTATATTGTTACCTATTTAAGCCCGAGCATTGTGACTAAGGCGGTGGTGACGCTTTTGTTAATGGAGGGTTCACAAATTGAAAACATAAAGACAAATTGGACGTTCATGTTGGGAATCATAACAGCGTTCACAATCAATGTTTGAAGGCTTGTACAAACTTGATGAATCAAAAACAACACATTAAAGTTGTTTTGTGTACTCAATCCAACCAAGCTCGACTGGATTATCACAAACGTTTAGAAGCGTCAGTTGATTGCATTAGATTTCTACTAATGCAAGGTTTAGCTTTCTGTGATCATGAATGTTGTATGAATGTTGCAAATTGATCATAGATAGTGGAAGTTGTATGAATGTTGTATCTGAAAATGCAGTTGTTAGAATGAATCTTCTGAATCAAGCAACCGAGGAAACTTTCTTGAACTCCTTCAATTCCTTGTAAATCATAATGACAAAATTAGCAATGTTACATTACAAAATGCTCTTGAAAATCTTAAATTAGTAGCGTCAAACATTCAAAAGGATATTGTGCAGGTTGCAGTAATGGAGACTACCAATATTATCATTAAAGCTATTAATCAGGCCAAATTATTTTCTATTTTAGTGGATGAAGCTCGGGATTCCTTAGTCAAAGAGCAAATGACAATTATTTTACGTTATGTTGATGAAAAAGGAAGTATAATATAGTGCTTTCTAGGATTTGTGCATGTAGAAAATACTGCAGTTTTATCGTTAAAAGCGGTAGTCGAATCTTCTTTAGCAAAAAATGGGTTGAGTATATCAAGCTTATGGGGTCAAGGTTATGATGGGGCAAGTAACATGCAAGGTGAATTCAACAGGCTTAAAGCACTGATTATGGCTGAAAATTCATCTACATATTATATTCATTACTTCGCTCATCAACTTCAACTGACACTTGTTGCGGTCGCCAAAAAACACAATAATGATTGCTCTTTTTTTAGCTTGAAAACAGTTATAACAAATATTGTGGGGGCATCATGCAAACGTAGAGATATTCTCCGAGAGAAACAATATGCAAAAGTTATTGAAGATATTTATAGTGGCGAAGTGGTCACCGGAAGAGGTTTGAATCAAAAAAGAGCACTAACGAGGGCAGGGGACACAAGGTGGAACTCTCATTTTAGAACTCTCTTGAATTTAATTTGTGTGTTCTCCTCGGTGATTGATATGCTTGAAGTCATTGAAAAGGATGGCAATATTTCTGAGCATAGATCTGAATCAAGTGATTTGCTGGAGGCTATGCAATGTTTTGAATTTGTATTTTTGACTCACTTAATGAAAACCATCTTAGGGATTACAAATGAGTTGTCATAAACATTACAAAGGAACAATCAAGATCTTGTAAATGTTAAGACTCTTGTCAAAGTTTCCAAGATACGACTACAAGCAATGCGAGATAATGGATGAGATTATATATTATATGAAGTAACTATATTTTGCCAAAAAAAATGATATTATTGTTGCAAATATGGAAGACAAATTAGTAGCTCGAGAAAGATCAAGACGAAAATCAAAAAACAATACAAATCTCCACTTCTATCGTGTTGAATTATTCTATGCAGTTATTTATCTATAACTTACTGAGCTAAATTGTCGGTTTGATGAAGTTAACACAGAATTGCTTCTATGTATGTCATGTTTAGATCCAAGAAATAACTTTTCAGCTATTGATAAGCAGAAATTAATTCGATTTGTTGAACATTATTCGTTGGACTTTTCTCCAATTAATATAATGGAACTTGATAATTGTTGGAAAAGCCCACTTAAACTAGGCTCATTTGTATAGCCTTTATTGGTTTTCTCTCCTCTCTTTAGTCCCACATTGTGTATAGGACTTTCCTCTCTCTCTCTCATCTATATATTTGTACTCATTCATTGTATTTGTACCAACTGGACATATATACAAGGTTGGCTTTCTCCATTTCTACATGGTATCAGAGCCAGGTTCCGGACTCCTGCGGACTCCCTTTTCTATCCGCCCTGCGGCTTGCGGTCTCTGCGGTCTGCATATGTGTGTCCGCGCCTCCTAGTCGCGTCACCCCTGCGGCCTCCCTTGTCCAAACCGCTTCCTCTCTTCCCGTGGAAGCACTCCTCCCTCCTCTTCAGGCCCTTCTTTATAGCCCTCTCTTTCATCATGTGGGGTCCACTGCTTCCCATAGTCCGCTGCGGCCTCTTCTTGTCCGGCGCGACCTCGGCGAACTCGATCCCTAGCTCCGCGGTCTCCTTCTGTCTGCTGCGAACTCGGTATTCGCCTCCTCTTCTTGCTCTTTTTCGTCCGCCGTAAGCGCGGCGGCCTCCTTCTGTCCGCACTTCTCTCCTGCCTGCGGCTGCTCTCCTTCCTCTTCAGGTGGCCAAGTTCCTTTCCCTGTCTGCCGCGGTCTGATCCAATCCGCCGCGGTCTGATCCAGTCCGCCGCAGTCTGCTCGAGTCCGCCTCGGCCTCTCCAATCCGCCGCGGCCTCTCTCTTAGCCCGCTCCTTGCTGAGCGCGTCTGTGCTCGCCGCTGCCTCCATCAGTCCGCTGCGGTCTCCTCCAGTCCGCCGCGGCCTCCTCCAGTCTGCCGCGGCCTCCTCCAGCTCGCCGCGGCCTCTTCCAGTCCGCTATCTTCCCGCTTCCTCTCCTCTAGGTCGCCCCCATGTCTACATCTGCGGACTCTGTCGACACGGTTGTTCCTCCTGAACGCCCGGCCTCTCTCCAGGAAGTCCGCGACGAGCTTCGGATTACTACAATTTCTCTCACTGGCAAGAAGAACTTTGTGGAATGGGCACACTCGGTTCGCTGTGTCCTGCAGTCAAAGGGGTTCCTTCATCACTTGACTCAGCCCGTGATCGGTAACTCTACTGAGGAATGGTTACGCAATGATGGTCGTGTGCAGACTTGGCTTCTCAACTCTCTTGATGGCGAATCTTATCGCCTGGCCATGTATCATGAGACGGCCAAAGGCATGTGGGACGAGCTCCACACCCTCTACTCTGGCAAGGATAGTCTACACCATCTATATGACGTCATCACTGCTCTTCAGGCCCTTGATAGCAGTGGCGCAACCGACCTGACCTCCTTTGTTGCTCAGGCCCGGTCTCTGGTTGAGGCTTGGATCCACCATCAGCCTCCGACTTTAGATCTTGCTGCTCAACGTACCCAAAAGGAAGCTGTGGGTATCGCCATGATGATGGCCCGGGTACCGCCTCATCTTCACAGTGTCCGGGCTCACATCCTCTCCTCTACTGTTACAACATCTTTTTCCGATGTGTGCTCAATGCTTCTCAAAGTCTCCCCGCCTCCGGATGTGCCCAGACTTCCTTCTCCGGCCCTTATTCAACAGGCATCAGCTCCCTTATTGCCTCTCCCCTTTTCTGCCCGTGGCGGCCGCTCCGACTCTCGCGGTCGGGATCGGGGTGGCCGGTCTAGGCTTCGGTGCTCGTTCTGCGGTAGAGATGGACATCTTGAGGCCACCTGCTATCGCAAACATGGCCGACCTCCTCGTCCGCAAGCCTCTGTTGCTGCTACCGACTCTGCTTCCCCTCGTACTGATCTCGACGAGGTTCGTCTTCAGCTCCAGCATCTTCATGGCCTGCTCAGCCGTCCGCCTGCCTCGGTTGCCTCTGCTGCCTCTATCTCCAATGAAGGTATCGTCTGCCTATCCTCTGGCACGCGCTGGATCCTTGATTCTGGTGCCACTCATCATATCACCTTTGTTAGGCCACCTCAGTACTTGTCTTCACCTCACCCGAAGTACATTACTGTCGCTAATGGGGCGTCGGTTCCTGTCTCTGGTTGTGCTGATATTTCACTCACCTCTTCTCTCCTCCTGCGCTCGGCTCTACATGTTCCGGGCTCTCCTTTCAATTTACTGTCTGTTGGTCGTCTTACTACTGATTCTAATTACTCCGTGACATTTACTTCTTCTCTTTTCTCATACAGGATCAGCAGACGCAGACTATCATTGGTAGAGGATGGCTACAGAATGGGCTCTATCTTCTTGACGACTCTCCCACTGTCCTCGCCTCTATCTCCTCTTCGGATTGGCATCGCCGTCTGGGACATGCTCCTCTTCCAGTCCTCCGGAAGGCTCTTCCTGATGTTACTCTCCCTGCTTTTCGTTGCGACACATGTATTTTGGGCAAACAGCCCTGTTCCACGTTCCCTCCTCATTGTACTCGGAGCTCCGCTCCTTTTATTTTAGTACACTCTGATATATGGGGTCCGTACAAATTTACTAGTATTTCTGGCTATCGCTATTTTCTTACTTTTATTGATGATTACTCTCGCATGACGTGGTTATATCTCCTTCGCGATCGCTCTGAACTTCCCCGCGTATTCCGGGCTTTCATACTTGAGACTCGCACTCAGTTCTCTGCGCCTATTCGCACTATTCGTACTGACAATGCGCGGGAGTACACCAGCCATACCTTTGCCGCTCTCTGCTCTGAGTTCGGCATTTTTCACCAAACCTCATGTCCGTACACTCCACAACAGAATGGAGTCGCCGAGCGCAAGAATCGTCACCTTCTTGATGTCGCTCGCTCTCTTATGCTTCAAATGCAGGTTCCCAAACCATACTGGAACTTCGCGCTCTCCACGGCGTGCTTTCTCATCAACCGCCTCCCGTCTTCCGTCCTCCAGTATGCTACTCCCTTCAGCCTCCTCTTTCCCACAACTCAGCCTTTTCCCGTTCCTCCACGGGTGTTTGGGTGTACCTGCTACGTTCACCACCTCGGTCCCTCCACGGACAAATTAGACCCTCGTGCCACCAAGCATATCTTTGTGGGGTACTCGCGCACTCAGAAGGGTTATGTATGTTATTCGCCTGCTACCCGCAAGGTTACTGTCTCGGCTGACGTAACTTTCCGTGAAGATCTTTCATTCTTCCCTGCTCTCGATATCGCTCTGAGTCCAGATCCCGTCGTTCGTCCTGTCATTCCTGCTCCTCACTCCTCATCCTCTCTGCCTTCCCTGCCTCATGTTCGCCCCCCACCCCCGGTTATCCGGGTCTATTCTCGTCGCTCTCCTCATCCAGTTGCCCATCTGCAGTCGGCTTCGCCCTCTGGTGCTCTGCTCCCTGCTGCTCTGGCTCCCGTCTCTACCGCTCATCCAATGGCAAATTACGTCTCTCTCCATCGCCTCTCTCCCTCTCTTCTTCACTTTGCCACCTCATTATCCTCTGTTTCGGTTCCTAACTCTTTGCAGGAGGCGCTTCACCATCCTGCCTGGCGGGCTGTCATGGACGAAGAAATGACGGCCCTCTGGGCCAACCAGACCTGGGTCTTGGTTCCCTTACCTCCCGGTCACCACCCTGTTGGGTGTAAATGGGTGTTCGTCATCAAGCATGCTCCGGATGGCACTATTGCCCGACTGAAGGCCCGTCTTGTGGCCCGTGGCTTCACACAACAGGAGGGCCTCGACTATGAGGAAACCTTCTCTCTGGTGGCCAAGCTAAACACTGTCCGCGTTCTTCTCTCCGTCGCGGTGCACCGCCACTGGCCCCTTCATCAGCTCGATATCAAGAACGCCTTTCTGAATGGCGACCTTCAGGAAACCGTCTACATGCGCCAACCGCCCGGGTTTGAGACCACGGGGGAGTCTCGGGTTTGTCTTCTCAAAAAGTCCATTTATGGTCTCAAACAGTCCCCTCGGGCGTGGTTTGACAAGTTTAGCAAGGTGGTTCGGGACATGGGGTTCACTCGGAGTTCTGCAGATTTCTCCATTTTTACCCGACACCGGGCCACTGGCACCGTCCTTCTGTTGGTTTATGTTGATGACATCCTTCTCACTGGGGATGACTCAAAGGGGATTCAAGACGTCAAACAACATCTGAGCACTGTTTTTCAGACTAAAGACCTGGGGAAACTTCGCTACTTCCTTGGTCTCGAGATCGCCCGACGGCCGGACGGGTTGGTGCTCTCCCAACGAAAGTACTGTCTCGATCTTCTCAAAGATGCTGGTCAGTCTGGTTGCAAGCCAGCTTGTACCCCGATGGAGGCAAATCACAAACTATGCGCTCATGCTTCGGATGACGATTTGCTGCTTCCGAACCCGGAATACTATCGACGCCTTGTGGGCAAGTTGATCTATCTAACAGTCACAAGGCCGGATATATCGTTTGTTGTTGGGGTTGTCAGTCGGTTCATGCATGCCCCCCGGACTTCTCATCTCCAAGCGGTTGAACGGATTCTTCGATACCTTAAGGGAGCTCCGGGTCAAGGGCTGGTTTACAAAACCTCCGACTCTGCTCCCGAATTGGTTGCCTATTCTGATGCCGACTATGCGGGTTCCCTGGACGATCGGAGGTCAACTAGTGGGTTCTGTACTTACTTTGGTGGTCATCTTATTACATGGAAGAGTAAGAAACAAGCTGTGGTAGCCCGTTCCTCTGCAGAAGCTGAATACCGATCGATGGCCTCGGTTGTCTCAGAACTCACATGGCTTGAAAGTCTCCTTACTGACCTGGGAGTAAAACTCTCCTCCTCTGCTGTTCTGTTTTGTGATAGTCAAGCCGTCATACACATCGCAAAGAATCCGGTGTTTCATGAGCGCACAAAACATATCGAAGTTGATTGTCACTTCGTTCGTGAGAAGGTTCAATTGAAGCATGTTCCAGGAACTGATCAAGTTGCCAACATCCTCACAAAGGCCTTATCAAGTACCATGTTCTACCAGTGTTTGTCCAAGCTGGGTGCATATGACCTATACGCTCCAGCTTGCGGGGGAGTGTTGGAAAAGCCCACTTAAACTAGGCCCATTTGTATAGCCTTTATTGGTTTTCTCTCCTCTCTTTAGTCCCACATTGTGTATAGGACTTTCCTCTCTCTTTCTCTCATTCATTGTATTTGTACCAAGTGGACATATATACAAGGTTGGCTTTCTCCATTTCTACAATAACCAACTAGAAAGTTACATTTTAGACGTTCGCTCAAGCAGAGAATTCTCAGATGTGAAAGGATTTGGAGGATTGGGTCAAAAGTTAGTACAATTGAAGAAAAATGTTCTATACTCATTGGTGCATTTGCTCGTGAAGTTGGCACTACTATTACTCATTGCAACTACAAGTGTGGAAAGAGTTTTCTTTGTGATGAAGATTATCAAAACAACATTACGCAATCGGATGGGAGATGATTGGATGAATGCTTGTCTAGTAATATATATTGAAAAAGATGTCTTCTCTACCATCGACAACAAAATTATAATGAAACGTTTTCAGAATAGTAAGCATCAAAGAGGAGTATTGTAATCAAGTATGTAATCTTATTTGGTTAACTAAAAATGTGCTAATTTAGACTTTTTTGGCAAACTTGTCATTTTTTTATCGCACGTATCAATATTTTTCGTCATTATTTTATTGCACGTCCCCACTGAAAAATCCTGTTGGGACCGCCTATATCAGTGCCCACTTCAGCCTCGAATTCTGATGATGTTGTTCTTTATGTCCCGCTTACGCTTCTGAAAGGTAAAGCTTCTTGTATTCAACACCCCATCTCTAATTAGGTGACTTAATGTCATCTCTCTCTGGGTCAAGCCTTCGTCTTTTCTCTCTCCTTGGTTGTTATTCTTAAAACGTGACAGGAAGCTTTGAGCATACCAGTATGGACTCAGGCGATGAAAGAGAAAATGTCGGTCTTGGACAAGAATCACACATGGGATATTTCTTCCCTTCCTCCTGATAAAAAAGCTATTGGATCATGGTGGGTTTTCTCGGTTAAGCAGAACCAGGACGGTAAAGTTGAACAACAGGAGGCCCGTCTAGTTACTCAGGGCTACACTCAAACTCAGGGAGTTAACTAACAGGACATCGTTGCTTTCGTGGCAAAGATGGACTCCATTCAAGTATTGTTTTTGTGCGCGGCTTGCATGAACTGGGACCTCCACCAACTCGATATGAAGAATGCATTTCTTCATAGTGAACTTGATGAGGACGTGTACATGAAATTCCCTCCTGGATTTACAAAAAAGGGGATGAAGGTCTTGTTTGTCGCCTAAAGAGATCTCTATACGGCCTAAAACAATCTCCTAGGGCGTGGTTTGGAAGGTTCCTCGTGGTTATGCTCAAGTTTGATTACAAGCAGGCTCAGTCTGATCACACCAAGTTTGTCTGTCATTGCGATCAGAGGGTTGTGCTCCCTATTGTCTACATAGCTGATATTGTGATCACTGGAAATAACATATATGAGATTGCAAATCTCAAGTGTCTCTTATCTGCTGAATTCAAGGTGAAGGATTTGGGAAGGTTACGTTACTTTCTAAGTATTGAGGTCGTCAGATCAACTCAAAGAATTTTCATATCTCAACGAAAGTAAATTCTAGATCTCTTGAAGGATACTGGGATGCTAGGTTGTGTTCCTGCAAACACCCTGATGGAAAAAAATCATAGGATTGGAGAAGAGGGTGATAGTGACCAAACTGATGTTTTGCGCTATCAGAGATTGGTTGGAAAACTCATATATTTATCTCGCACACGTCCAGATATCACCTATGTCGTTGGTATTTTGAGTAAATATATGCACGCCCCCAGGATCAAACATCAAGAGGCAGCATATCGTGTGTTACGTTATTTGAAAAAAGCCCCGGGTCGTGGCCTCTTGTTCTCTAAAATAACCACTTGAAGATCGAAGTCTTCACGGATGTTGATTGGGCTGGATGTCGAGATGACCGGAAGTCCACTACTGGATATTGTTCCTTTGTAGGGGGAAACCCGGTGACCTAGCATAGTAAGAAGCAGAATGTGGTGGTCAGATCCAGTGTTGAGGCAGAATATCGTGATGTCACAAGGCTTTTGTGAGGGCATATGGTTACATACTGTATTACAAGATCTGGGTTTCTCCGGGAGTAGTCCGTTTTCCTTGTTCTGTGATAACAAAACAGCTATTATTATAGCTCATAATCCAGTTCAGCACGACGGGACAAAACATGTGAAGGTTGATTGACACTTTATCAAAGACCACCTGGATAAGAAGACTGTGGTCACACCTTTTGTTCAGTCCAAAGATCAACTGGCGGATGTCTTTACTAAAAGCTTAGGAAGTGATGTGTTTTCTGATGATATCCAAAAACTTGGGATGACCGACATCTTCCGTCTGACTTGAGGAGGTGAGAGTTGAACTTAGTCTTATATTTGTATCTCAAGTCGTCTCGTATTTATTGTCTTAGTCTTGTATTATTATTCTGGCTTCTATATAAGTCTTATAAGGTCTTTTTGATAATTCATTACTGGTGATATTAAACTGATACTATATGCATCAACTAGGCGAGTGTAGGAAGAGAACCCTCCTGTATTTCTTGTCACATCTCGTGGTGCATCTGAGTCAATGATCCAATATAATGCCTTGGATGAGGATATGGATGCAAGAGCAAGAGATCCACCAGTTTGGTGGGAATACATAGCTACCCCCCCCCCCCAGTTCCATCCCTGCTTTCTTTATTTGTATATTTCCTCCTGATACCCTCCACCATGCTTGCTCCTCTGTATAGATAAAGAAAGCTTTCTCCACACTTTCAGTCGCGCTCAAATTGACTCGGTAATTATCTCCACCACATCTACGTCGTCGTCCACCACCCGAATCTCCTTCCATGGGCAGTTTGGGGTAGACATGATGCAATGTCGTTGCACCCAAGAACGTGTGATCTCATCACGCGATAATTATCTTTTTATTTGTCATTTTATTTTTTTTCTTTTTACGTGTCATTGATTTTTTTTACCTATTTTCACGCACCGATGCTATTTTTAAATGCGGCTCATCAGTTTAGCCACCCAATGGGACCTGGAATAAATGATCCGGTAATTTGAGTAGCTAGGACGTAAAGGATAAACTTTAATTAATTAAGGACACATGCCACTAAGGTGGCAATAACCCTAGTTAGAAAGATTTAATTTGCAATATGAAAAAATTTAGAAGATCTAATTTTATAATAAAGAGGAAGTGAGAAATTAAGAAATCATTGTTACAAAAGAAAACAGATTGTTTTTGTTTATGGAAACAAATACAAAGTTAAAAGGCATGACAATATTATAACAGAAAGGGAATTCATCTAAAAAAGGGCGATCAAATACAGAGGAGAAACAAAACTTCGTTTTCCTCTCTGCCGGTCGAAAGGATTCCTATGCAAGCGAGAAGGTGACGCGATTATCCCTTCCAGACGTCGGATTCCACCACCGTTGACATCGCGAGCGTTCTCGGTCGCTGTCGACATCAACTTCCTACTCCGGTGACCTAAAGCTTTGATTCTTCTTCATCGAGAGAACAGCAGCTCCAATCCTCCAATTAATTGAGGATCGTCGCCACTTGAGATTACAATCCTCAATTTGACTCCACTTGAGATTAGAGTCCTCAATTTGACTCCGCCGACAGAAACACGCAATGCTCCTCTATGCGACTGGTTTGAGACGACTTCTCCACGGCGTAGTTTTGCGTGTGCTCGGGTAAACTCTGCCCCGTTTCTTTGCTTCACTTATTAGCTTAATTCTTAACTGTATGCAATTTAATTAATTTATTAAATCTTGCCTGAATGTTCAAACTATTTTTATTGTTGTTATTCATAAATTATTATTTGTGTATTAATGTTTGTGGGCGTTCAGGTCTCGCCAATATTCAACTAAGGCTCTGTTTGGGAGAGCTCTGGAGGCTGGAGAAGTTCTTTTCCAGCCGCCAGAGTTGTTATTGTCGCTGTTTGGAAGAGCTCTTTAATGGAATCGCGGTTCGAAGAGCCGCTCTCAGAGCTCTTTTCTGTAAGCCCCTCCCTCCCTGCGTTCAGCTCTCTTAAAATCGCGTTTTTATTTCTCCCCCATCCTGCATCGCTCCCCGATCCCGCAGCCCTTCTTCTCCTTCCCTCGAACGGCGACATCGCGACAGCAGAGATCGACGGAAATTCTTCCCGATCGGCCGCGACAGCACTGTCTTATCCCCTTTTCCGTTGTGGCGGGGAATCGAAGAAATTGAGATACCCAACCCAACGGAAGAGCTACAAGACCAGAAGGCTTCTCCCGCGGTTTCCGCCGTCACTAGGGTTCCTGATGTCGCGGGGTTCGGGCCGCTTCAACAAAGTGATGCAGCAGAAATTCGATGTCTACTCGAAGATCTTCGTTGCTCGCTATGGCAGCAGGTGATAGATCTCCTCGAACTCCCCATAAAAATCGTGCTCTCCCCCTTCACCCTCACCTTCGATATTGTCGGCTCTGCTCCCCACGGCTTTGGAATTCCCGAGCTCGCGTCGCACCTCGCCTTCACCGCCATTTTTGTAAGCTCCTCCTTTCTCCCGTCCTCGCCTTCTCCATCCAAACTGTAAAAAATTTAAACCTTTTTGATTCTTGAATTGGTTGTAGGCGGTCGCAACGCTTGGCACCTATGACATTGCATTGGAATTGGGGAAGAAAGTGTTGTGCCAGAGGTTAGTTATTGCACTCTATACGTTTACCCGTTGGAGTTATTTTTCCACTCGTTAACGCTGTTTGAAAAATATTCCACTGAACTAATGCAACAGTTATTAAGCTGACTATGCATGATATCTCTTTGGTGCATCTTGTCCAACTTCATCTCTCCCTTTGTTTCCTCTCTGTAATATCAGTGAATGAAGCTTTATAATCTGTTTACTTTGGTGAAACATTCAAAATATGAATTTTTCCCAGCAGCCGGTAATTTTTCCCCTTGTGGCTAAAATCATGAAGTTTTGGGGTTTGGATTTATGTGTTATTTTTTTGGTTTTGTAGGGATGTGTGTGTGTGTGTGCATGTATATGAATTTTGTGTGTGTGTGTGTTTGTTTGTTTGTGTTTTTGTGTATGAATGTGTGTGTGTATATGGATTTGTGTGTATATGGATTTGTGTATGAATGTGTATGTATAGGATTTGTATTTGTGTGTGTGTGTGTTTTTGTAGGGATGTGTGTGTGTGTGTGTTTTTTTTGTGTATGGTTGTATGTGTGTGTGTTTTTGTGTTTTTGGTTGGGTATGTATATGAATGTGTGTGTGTGTGTAAGAATGTGTGTGTGTGTGCGTGTGTGTGTTTATGTATGTGTGTGAATTTGAGTTTGTGAATGTACATGAGTGTGGATGTGTGTGTGTGTGAATTTGAGTTTGTGTATGTGTATGAATGTGTTTATGTTTGTGTGTGTATGTGAATGTGTGCTTGTGATGTTGATGAGTCTTCTTTCATTCCCTCAGAGGATGAAGACCCTGCGGCAGAGGATGATATTGAAGGCGATATGTGTGATGCTGCTGGAGCAGAACATATGTCTACAGTTCGAGATAGCATTGCCGAAGAAATATACAGTGCGCGCAGGTAAAAATTTGATCCATCTTTTACTAAAAATTTAAAGGATTTTAATTATCAAAAGTTTGATTCATATCAATTTATTTTTGAACAGTTGATCGGAAGGATTGGAAAAAGCAGTCGCCGGATGTTGGAAGATCTTTTTTTCTATTTTCTAGAAATATGTAAAAGACGCATGTTATCAGTTATTTTTATATATTTATATATTTTAGTTTTTAAAAAAACAGCTTCCAAAAGTTGTTTCTTCAAACAGCTAAAAATAGAAAATCGCTCTTCAAAGCGCACTTTTGCACAGAACACTCAAACACTCTGCAGCTTTTCAAAACTGCTCCCCAGAGATCTATTTTAAAACAGCTCTATCTGAACAGCAGCTTTTCAATCCGCCAGAGCTGTCCCAAACAGAGCCTAAGTAAAACGCGTGGGAAATCATTCTCGAATAAAATTAACGGCTTAACGAAGTTCAACAATTGAAGGCTATTTATTTGCACTCGAAAATTTCGGAATTGGCTTGCTCGGCCAACATAAGTTGGAATCGAACGCATAAAATTTTGTATTTTCAAAACCCTAATTTTATATTACATCAACATAGCTCAGATGGTCCACCTCCCCATTGTTGTAGCACTGTCGAGTGTCTCCCCTACATCTTGTAACGCCAGAGCAATCAGCCGCTAGGGCTGACTTCACAATAGTGGACCTTCCTGTCATTACCTAAAGTTTGAGACATGTCGCCTCCGGAATCACGGCAGAGATGGTCTCGGTAAGTGTAGGAATCTTCGTACCTGACAGAAGTTGGGTTCTCCTCGTATCAAACATGTCATCTAATCACTTTAGGAATATCATCGTCCTCTCCTCCACGATGATCTTGGAAGCCCGACACTGTAAGTCGTTGCAACACTGTGAGGCACACTCTTGCATTGTCTTCTCTCCTGAACAGTGTCATCAATTTCTCCCTTCTCCTGGAAGACCTGCAAAGTGTTTCTCACGCCATCATATGTACTCTTTAGCTTGTACCAAACCTCCAAGACTGTCTCCAGGCCATCTACAGTGGCGACAATCGATGGGATTACCTAGTTGAGAAGCCACATAAACATAGTCATGTGGGCTGACTCCCACTGATTTCCTGCAAGAGTTTTTTTTCACGCGGCATGACCAACTTAGGTAGGTAGTCGTTCCATCTAGGTTCAGATCAATCGGTAGAGGTTCCAACTTCGTCGGTCGGTGCGATGAACCCAACACCCTCAACAATATGGCCAAATCATCAGGGCCCAACATCTTGAAGACATCCTCCATCGTAATTTCCTTCAGCGTCATGGATCAGCTCCATCGCCGATCACCACATCCGATATCGTATCGAGTGATGCCTCTTGCCCTAGATCCGATCACGGCATCCTTTGGTGGGAGCGTGGGGGACTTGTTGTCGGGGTGCGCAGCGTGAGAACATCGCATCCCCGACCAAGAGAAGCAGCCGCTGCGTGCGGAAAACCCTTTTGTATGTGCTCCAGGGCTGCAGCTTTCCTAGAGATCTGTTGCGACCTTCCTGGTCGCAGCCTATACAGTGGAGGACACTGGAGGCGGTCGTTGGAGTCCCTCCTTCTATTTAGAAGTTGACGTAGGAGGCACTGGAGTCGCTAGAGGCGCGGGAGGCAGCCGGTGGAGGCGACGAAACTAGCGAAGCGAGCGAGCATGCGGTGGGGTCGAGCGAATGAAAGGCGCTAGGGCTTTGGGTTATTTCTCCCTCTGATACCAAGTTACGAAAATAGAAGATATTTTCATTAGGTTATTACTCCTCATAGCCTACAAAACTAAACATAACAACAGTAACCATGAGACAACCAAAGAATTATTTGCAGCTCATTTCCTCCATGAGGGCTCAAAACGTGGTTGTTCAACATTGGTTCCATCATTATGCCCATACAATTGGCGACTACAGAGAGCATATTGTGCGGCCTTGCACCATTCAAGGTAATTTGTGCCATCAAATCCAATATAGTGATCTTCAACGATCCAGATTGCATATGGCTCAGAGGGGGGTCACTTGTAAGAACAATCTGAGGAGTGGACGAGATATCGAATAATCATCGTGGCCAAGGGGCACCTACTAGAGATAATCAATCAAAAAAGGATTGTCATGGAGGAAAAAAAGGACAAAGACCAATGTTCGCCCGCCCGCCCAGAGAACAGTGCCCGCCCGCTGGGTGGGAGAAGAGAAGCCGATTGTTGGCCTGAACCAGAGGAGAGGCACTAGGGAGCGAAAAAGTAGAGGCTGAAACTTGAAGATAAGCTGTTGGTATGCTGAAGAGAAGCTAATGTAGCTATGTACCAGCACAAGATAGCGAGAAAGGGCGGAGTAGAATGATTTCTCACTCTGATACCAAACAACTGTTCGTTGGAAGCGATGAGCAGAACGCGTGACTCGCTAGAAGTGACTAGCGGAATGTGCGACTCGCTGGAAGCGATGAGTGGAAGAGACGATGCGGGAAATGGCTGGAGAATGACGCAGGCTAGCCGATTTGAGTGACGAGAGACATCGGAGAAAGCGTGACGACCTTGGAGCGAGAGTAGATGGATCAGGTCTCGTTGTTATGATACCAAGTCGAGCAGAGCGGTTGAATGGAAACAGTTTTCTTAGGTTAAAAAACATTACACCAAACAAGTGACCTAACAAAATATAGAAGTGGGTGAATAATCCACACAAGACACATGACATATCACGTGTGATGCAAAAATATTAACTAAAATGAACAATTACTTCAGAACTAAAAACAGTAAATTAAAAGAAAGATGGTTGGAGGTGGGGATGGCAGTAGCGAAGAATATTGTGGAGCCGAAACCACGGCTGCCCCAGGTAGGGTGTGCTCAGGGAGAAAGAAAGAGAGCTACCTCAATCTCTTTAGGATAAAGTTAACTTCTTGCATGTCATTCCACTAGCCCTGGGGCCTTTAAATAAAAGATACAAGAGACATAAATGTAATTAAGTCTCTAACACTTGGACTTACCTAAACGACACTTAATAATAAAACCTAATGAAGGACGCATAATAAAGCCCGACTGACTCCATTAAAGACGACATAATAACGGGGCGTGAAGCCCATAAAATCTCTCCCGCCGTGCAAAATGAAATTGTCCTAAAGCTCAAGGGAGATCGAAGACAGTGCCAACTTCACATGACTCTCACATATGCAGAGTCCTCCACCTGCAGATAAAAAGCCTCGTGCATCGATGCTCATTGCTCATCGCAGTTATAGCATAACCCTTGTGTGTTGGTCAAACATTTTTGCATGTGAGAATCGACTGATCTGTGGGGATTGGGTACCCTCGGCCTGTCCATTACGAGTCTGTGTATGTGGTTATGTAAGCATCATGATCCAGTTCAAGTAGACGTTCGCACAATTGGGCTAAACTCATAGCAGTCACCAAGTTCCGAGGAGCCTAGAATTTGATGTCACGCGTAGCCGGTCGCAAAGCCAAACCATAAAGACGGTGACCAACATCTATAGGATATTTCATTCTAGCCAAAAGAGAATTACCAAATGTTTCTCATGATCCAGTTGAAGTTGACATTCGCAAAATTAGGCTAAACTCATAGCAGTCATCAAGTCTCGAGGAGACTTGAATTTGATGCCAAGCGCAGCCGATAGAAAAGCTCGGCCATAAAGACATGACCAACATCTCTAAGATCTTTCATTCTAGTTGGAGGCGAATTACCAAATGTTTAGCATTCCCTAGCGATTGGCTTCCAACGAGTTTTTATCTGAGATGAAAAAGTTATGTCTTTTGTTGTATTAGATATGAATCCCATCAATCGACCCGGCCCGAAGTAAGTCGTGACTTGTAAGGGAACCAAGGGGGTAGCTGCGAATGACGGAGCCAAAGCGCAGGTTGCAGACCCGCTTAAACTCGTACCAGATCATCCCAGGATTGTCGTCCTACAAACAGGAAAACCATAGTCGAGCGATATTAAACATGAGAGTTAGAACCCGCCAACCCAACAGTTCATCTCAAAACCCAGGTGTTGAGATGAATGGTGGCGGGGTACTTGAACACAAATTGGAGAAGGCTGCAGGCGGTGTGGGATTAACTCCAACCACAGAACCGCGGGGATATTCCGCCACAAGGGGCCCACCGGGGTCAACACCCAGACCTAGAATGCGATGGGGAAGCCAAACACACGGTCTCACACACACGAGTCCTGCTGGATAATATAATCTCAACACACCCCCGTAGCAGGACAACCTGCTCTAATACCAAGTTAGAACCCGTCAACCTAACAGTTCATCTCAAAATCCAGGTGTTGAGATGAAGGGTGGCGGGGTACTTGAACACAAAGGGGAGAAGGCTGCAGGCGGTGTGGGATTAACCCCAACCACAGAACCGCGTGGATATTCCGCCACAAGGGTCCCACTGGGGTCAACACCCAGACCTGGAATGCGATGGGGAAGCCAAACACGCGGTCCCACACACACGAGTCCTGCTGGATAATATAATCTCAACAATGAGGAAGGAGGCCAGGCCGATCTATTTGATCACTGGTGTCTGCAGATGGCTTAAAATTGTTCGCATTCGACGAGCCATCTTAAGGGATCGCCATTCCTATCATAGGTTGGGAATGCCAACTTGATGTAACAGGGCACGATGTTGACTGCAGGTGGTACCATGGGATCGGGGGATCAAGTCGAAGAAGTAGCAATAGAGGCACCTGACTGCTACAAGCTTAGTAATTAAAGGCGCAAGGCGCACCAAGGTGCAAAAGGGACTTGGAGCTTAGGCGCAAAGACTCAAAGCGCAGGTGCGCGCTCCGGAAGAAGGCAAGGCGCAACCACATTCCTTTTAAATAATCAATAGCAAACATCAATTCATCTTCATGAACAGATTCTTCATATATTTTACTCATTAATCATTCATTTTTATCATTTATATCACTTAAAAATAAAATCAATATGGTCTCTTAGATCATAACCAGGTCTTAACGATCGATTATGTTTCAAAAACACTAAATCATATAAAAATGATTGGATTCTTGCATTATTTTCTCATTAAACAACAACACTCAAGCATTTATCTCACTATAGTGTGGTCAGCTATATGGATCCTTTGTCGTCATTGTGCCCTATCTTTTGTCATAATCTCACTAATGCCTAAGTACATCATGTCTTTCCTTAAAGTTTCATTCCAAGTCTTTATTGGTCTACCCCTCCATCATTTAACATGCCTAGTGACTAGACACTCACAACACCTAACAAGTGCCTTTAATGGTCTCCTTTGTACGTGTCCAAACCATCTTAGTCGAGCTTCTCGCATCTTCTCTGCAATTGGTGCTACTCATGTCTTATCCCTGATACATTCATTCCTAATTATATCTCATCTCGTGTGTCCACACATCCACCAAGGTGTTCTCATCTTCGCAACTCCCATTTTTTGCTCATGTACACAATTCACTACCCAACACTCAGAACCATAGAGCATCGCTGGTCTAATCGTAGTACGATAAAACTTGCACTTAAGTTTTAATGGCACTTTACAATCACATAAGATCCTTGACGTGCCTCTCCACTTCAACCAACCCGCTTGGATTCTCTGTGTCACGTCTTTATTGATGCCACCGTCTTTTTGAACTATCGATTCAAGATACTTAAAACACTCACTACGAGAAATATCTTGATCACCCAACTTAATAACGAAGTCATCCTTCCTTCTTGCACTGCTAAATTTAAGCTCCAAATACTTCGTCTTTGCCTTGCTCAACCTAAAACCCTTCTTTTCTAAAGTGTTTCGTCAAGATTCAAGTTTTGCGTTTATCGGTTTACACTGCCGCACGTCTCATCGACCAAAATGATATCATCCGCAAACAATAAATACCAAGATATAGCTTGTTAGATATGTCTGGTGAGCTCATCGAAGATAAGGGTAAAGAGATAAGGGCTTAAAGCTAAACCTTGATGCAAGCCAAAAGTGATAGGGAATTCCTGTGTTAATCATCCATATGTCCTCACCCTTGTCACTGAATTTGTATACATATCTTTGATTATGTCAATGTATGATACATTTACACCTTTCTTTTCTAAGACACTCCATAAGATCTCTATTGGAACTCTATCATAAGTCTTCTCAAGATCGATAAACAGCATATGCAAATCTTGTTTTCTTTCTCGATAGTTGTCAATGAGTCTCCTTAAGAGATGTATAGCTTCCATGGTTGACTGTCATGGCATGAATCCAAAATGATTCTCTGAGATGTTTGTCTCTCGTCTTACTCTTCTTTTTATTGCTCGTTTCCATAATTTCATGGTATGATTCGTCAATTTAATTCCTCTCTCAATTTAATTCCTCTCCAAAATTTTGTATATCTCACATTCACTATGCCAATCTCCAACACTCCCGCACATGTGCAAGCTTGCAGCCTATCTTATTAAAGGTGTGGCGCGCCTAAGGCTCCAAGCTCACCAAGCTCAAAGGTTTGCGCCTTCGTGCGCCTTTTTTGTGCCTTTAAACATTAATGGCACGTCTAGATATGATTTTTGTTTTAAATATTTTTTTTCAAAATAATGAAAAAAATAATTCTCTTAAGAAGATGAAAAATGGAAAGGTGGTTGAGTCAGACGATATACCAATCGATGTATGAAAATGTCTAAGGAATGAGTGAATTTTGTGGCTTACATGTTTTTTCAATAAGATATTGAACTCAAAGAGGATGTCAGACCAATGAAGAGATAAGGACCAAAAGCTCTGATAAAAAGTTGTTATGGTCCTCAACCATAATGTCGGTAGAATCGTTGGAGGATTGTTGGAGGTGGGAATGACAGTGGAGAAAGATATTGTGTTCCAATGACTGCCTAGGCGGGGTGTGCTCAGAGAGAGAGAGAGAGAGATTTACCACAATCTTTTGAAGATAAAAGAATAGAGTTAACTTGTGTGCCATTTCAGTAGCCCAAAGGGACTTTTAATAAAAGATATAAGGGACAAAAATGTAATTACTCTCTGACACTTGGACTAACCAAAATGATACTTAATAATAAAACCAAATGAAGGACACATAATAATGCCCGACTGACTAGATTAAAGATAGCATAATAATGATACGTGAAGCCCATATTAGAAACCTAAATCATTTATTTATAAGATATCTCACATATATAAATTATACCATTTAACAAAAAGAATTAAAAACCCTAATATGACACGAAAAAACAACAGATTCTCACTAAAGACATGATCTGTTCAACAATGGCCAAAAAAGACTTGCATACCAAGAAAGAAAAGGAGAAATCACATGAACTGAAAATAATTGTACTTTTATTGATAATCCATGATCATAAAGGAAAAAACAACACTACAACCAAACACTAGAGGAAAGATAACTGAGCTTCATTCAATACACACAAGAACAAGATACATGACTCTCCCAACTTCACTTTTCATATAAAACAGCTAACTTCCTTCTTTTTTTTGATGATGCAGATGCAAGGAAAACAATACTAATAAATAAGGAAAGACTGTGGCACGGGGCCACAAATAGCAACAGTAGAAGCGGATGGATATAAACGGCAGGCGGCGGGGTCAGGGCTCAAGGCCCTTTTCTTCCTCTTTTCCATTTATGGTCTTTGATGTTTCTCTGATGGTTGGCTTGCTTGTGATGCGGGAACAAGAAGTAGTAGACAATGGTGAAGGCAGCGTACTTGCAGGACTGCTTTCTCCATACTCTCCCGTAATCTTGGAAGTAGGGTTGACAAGCTTTTGTCGATGACGCCTGAAATTATCGTTGGAGAGGGGTTTCTTTAGAACATCTGCAGTTTGATTTTTCGATTTGGAGTGGCTAATGCTTATTTCCCCTTTACTGACATAATCTCTTGTGAAATGGAGTTTTAGGTCTAGATGCTTGGAAGGTTTGTGAAAAACAGGATTGTAGGCTAGGGCAATTGCAGAGGAATTGTCCAGCTTTATCTCTGTTGGTTTACTGACTTTATATAACATTTCGGTTAACAGATTTCTTAGCCATAGGATCTCTTTGACAGCTTCACTGAGAGCGGTATACTCTGCTTCGGTTGAGGAGAGAGGAGCAGTCTTTTGCTTCCTTGTACACCATTAGATAGGCTTTGTTCCCATAAACACAACAAACCTAGATGTACTTTTTTGATCATCTTCGCACCCTCCCCAATCGATGTCTAAGTAACATATGAGAGAATTGCAATTCTCCTTGGTATATGTGAGGCCATAATCTCTTGTCCCATTGGCATAGCTGAGAATTCTTTTTACAGCTACAAGGTGTTTGATGGAAGGTTCCTGCATATATTTGGACACAATGCTCACAGCATGTTCGATATCAGGTCAAGTGTTGGTGAGGTAGATTAAGGACCACACTATGCTCTTGTATTCTTCTGGATTGGTTTTTTCCTAGCCATCCAGCTTTTGGAGTTTCTCCCCAGCAATGATGGGAGTAGAGCAGGACTTTGAATTTATCATACCTGATCGGGTGAGAATGTCTATGGTGTATTTGCTTTGAGAGATAAAGGTGCAACTTTCTTCTTGGGCAATTTGTAGTCCCAGGAAATACTTGGTCACTCCAAGATCCGTCATCTCAAATATGGAGTTTAAATGGGCTCTGACTTTGGTGATAGAATCTTGAGAGTTGCCGGTAATAAGCAAATCATTAACATATAGGCATAATATTATGTACTTCCCACCTTCCTCCTCCTTAACATACATAGCAGGCTAACTAATGGCTCTTATAAATCCAATGCTGAGAAGGTGCAGGTCAATCTTCTAATTCCAGGCGCGTTGGGCCTGTTTAAGTCCATACAAGGCTTTCTTTAACTTGAGGACTTTGGAGTTATCTCCTGATTCATATCCCTCAGGTTGAGTTACATAAATTTCTTCCTGGATTTCACCGTTTAGGAACGCAGATTTCACGTCCATTTGGTATATCTTGAGGTTGTATTGGGTGGCAATGGAAATGAGTAACCTGATGGACTCAAATCGAGCAACAAGGGCAAAGGTTCAAAATAGTAAATCTCAGCCTTTTGGGAGTAGCCCTTAGCCACAAGTCTGGCTTTGTATTTTGAGATTTCACCATGCTCATCATATTTTATCTTGTAAATCCACTTTACTCCAATTGCTTTCTTATGAGATGGCAGATTGGTGAGCTCCCATGTGTCATTCTTGGTGATCATCTGGATTTTTATATCTATAGCCGTCTTCCAATTTTGATCTTGTTCAGCTTCTTTGAAGGTGCAGGGTTCTATAGCAAGAAATGCAAAATTGCAATTTTGATATGTCATATAAAAGTTGAACCTTTCTAGGCAATGACGGAGATGATGAGCTCTGAGGACTGCACTGCTGCACAGGAGGGAGCTGATGTGTATCTTCTTCCGGAATGGATGGCAACTGATCTTTAGGATCAGTTGTAACCGCCAGTTTCAAAGTCTGATCCAGAGCCTCTTTCCATTCCCAGCTGTTGTTTTCATCAATCACAACATCTCTTGTTATGATCATTTTCTTGTTGATGGGGTTGTATACTCGGTAAGCTTTTGATGAATCACTATATCCCAGTAAGATACCTTTCACCCCTTTCTCAGCTAACTTATCTCTCCCCTTTGTAATTTCTAAGTTGTAAGCAATGCTACCAAAAGTTTTAAAGTGCTCTACAGATGGCTTATGACATGTCCATTTTTCAAAGGGATTTGAGAGGTGAAGAGCTCGGCATGGGGCCCGATTGAGAAGATAGACAGTTGTACTCACAGCTTCTGCCCAGAAAGCCTTGGGTAATCATTTGTGGTGCAGCATACATCGAGCCATTTCAACTATGGTTCTGTTTCTTCTGTCTGCTATAGCATTCTGCTGAGGAGTGTTTCTTACAGTTAACTCTCTTGTAATCCCTTGTTCATTACAGAAATTACTAAATTCTTGGCTTAGAAATCTCCCATATCTATTCTCAAGGCTTTTACTCTCAGATTTGTCTCATTCTCAACTTGATTTTTGAAGATTTTGAATTTATGAAAAGCATCAAATTTGTAGGCAAGAATGTAAATCCGCATCATTCTGGAGTAATCATCTACAAGGAGTAAGTAATAGGATTTTCCCGATAGAGATTGAGTTCTCGAGGGGCCCCAAATGTCAGCATAGATCAGTTCTAGAGTAGCAGTGGTTCTTTGAGCATGTATGGCGGGATGGGGTAACTTATGAATTTTGCACAGGGCACAATTCTCACATATTCTTTCAAGTTTTCCTATCTTTGGTAATCCTTGTACCAGGTGTTTTGTTGAAGCATTTGCAGGTCTTGAATATTCAGGTGCTCGTATCTAAGGTGTCATTTCATGGTTTCTAATGCTTCAACAGCTTGCATGTTGGTTTCTCCAATAGGCAAGGACAATGGGAAAACATTGTTACTGGCCATCTAATTTTAGCAAAGATACGAGATGAGTTAATGTTTGTGATCACACAGTGGTCATTTTCGAAGACAAGTTTGTACCCCTTTTGACCAATTGCCTGACACTAAGTAAGTTCTGGGCAAGCTCAGGGGCATATTGGACCTCAGATATGCGCTGGTAGTTGTCATTCCTAGTCCATACAACAATGGTCCCCTTACCTCTTATAGTCTTTGTGGTTCCATCCCCAAAGATAACCTAAGATTTTAAGTTTTCATTTAAGTGAATAAATGTCTTTTTGTTATTGTTCCTATGATTTGAGCAAGCACTATCTAAGTATCAAATGTCATTCATCATCTCTCCATTTCCATCACATGTATAAAATAAATACAAAGTCATCTTCATCTTGCTCACTGTAATGGTTCTTTTTTCCTTGGGTCGATACTATGTTTTTTTTCTTGACCAACAGTCCCTCTCTAGATGTGTTGGGTTCTTACACCTTTGCACTTATAGTAGCAATCAGGAGCTTCATGGTTGTTCCTTTTACATGGTTGAAATATAGGGTTCTTGGTTTATGTTCTCGTGTTTTCTTGATGATTTACAGTGCCTGACTTAATGGAGCTTTGATGTAGGCTTTACTTTGAAACGTCTGTTCAAGGGATTGATCTCTTCATGCTCTTCATCTCCTCCCCCTCTCTTAACCCTACTCCCCCCCCCCTCTCTTCCTTCCCATCCCCCCCCCCCTTATGTCCCCCAGTTTGGGAATCCCCTCCCCCCCCCTCTCCTCCCCCTACTACTCCCCCCCCTTTTCCCCCTCCTCCCCCCTCCACT